>CM045764.1:73506610-74981610 GCA_025200525.1 Camellia lanceoleosa
TGACTGGAATGATCACTCTGCAGAGTGGCCAAGAAGTCAATGTAAATTTTGCTGCATTGTTTTTTTCGAAATTGTGGTTATAGGTCATACTCTTCTATGTACAACTTTAGTCCAAATTCTTTCATTCTTACTAACTTTGCCTCAACTCTTACACCCTCAAAACCTACTCTAAACACTCCAAAACCCTTATATTTTTAGACTCTCGAGCTTTAGATTAAGAGGAAGAAGTTAATCATAGTATCAAGAGAATAGACGAAGTGCAACTCAAAGGTTCATTTCCTACCTTTTGGACCTCTCTTTCACCACCATTTCTAGAGTTATTCTTCTACATTTGGGATACTAGGTAGGATGGTTTACCTACTTTGTTTTGTATATAATTACTTTCATGTATTATTTTCTTGAAAATTGTTATGGATGATACGAGTTCACATTTTTTGGTTGGTTTTTATGAAGAAATTTGAGATGAGTATGGCATCTTTAATTTAAAAATTCCTAATCTTATGAAAACCCTAATAATGAAAAAAGAAACTTTCATGATAAATTTTAATATTTAGAGAATAGAAATCTTTGACATCTAGTTGTGGATATTTGAAATTGAGACTCTAATCATCATTTTTGTGTAAAATTGGATTGTTATCGGAAAGAAAGGGAATTGGTGAAGTTATGAATTGTCTGCTTAATTTTATTAAAAGGGGTATACCAATCTCTAGTGGAAAAAGTTATCCAAAGGGGTGTTCAATTCTTATGAGAAGAACTATTTGAACAAAAGAAATCAAAAGTGATGCACTCTCTTTTGAGAGGAATTTTTTGGAAGGATTGGAGTTATGGTGCTTTGGTTTTGTGGAAAGCATAAAATGCATCATTATATTAATGGAAAAAACAAAGTACAACTAAGAGTGAATATAAGAAATGATTTGGAACTCGTTGAGGACATTTATTTTTACACCCTCGTTGTGTAAACACCACCTAATGATGAATATAAGAAATGGTTTGGAACTCTATATTTGTCAAATTTTACTTGAAACAAGATGCACCGGGATGGATTTTAGCCAAACCAAACAACCTAGATAACCTTTCTAGACCTATTTGAGACATATTTGATCCTCCGAGGTTCAATTCATTTCTACTCTCTCTTAACCTTGTACAAGTTCAAAAGAATAAACTGCAAGCATTTCACGTGGAAAGCTTATCCCTAATGCAACCAACAATGATGCTAGCTCGCCTCAATGGTGCCTGACTTTGCAAACTCATTCTTGTTAGAAATTACTGTACTATCAAAGCGTTCGATGATCAATTCTAGTCAAATGCCGCAGCTCTTTGATGTTCAACTAGGAGTCATCTTGGTCACCAGATTCATCCTAGCCACCATGTTCTGGCAGAGGCCTACAAGAGCGATTAGGGTTTGTCGCATTCGCCTTGTCCACAACCTACTACACTTGTGCCGAAGCCTTGCCTATTTTCCTTCAAGAGCGCTACATATTCATGAGAGAAACAACTCACAATTCTTATCGCCAATCTTTGTATGTTTTCTTGCACTCGCTCACCGTAATTCCTATGTTGATCTTCCTCTCTGTTGTTTTTGCTGTTAGGATTAGATACACTCAGAAATCAATCACACACACACAAAAATGAACCACAAGAGATTTATGTGGTTCGGCAATAGCCTACGTCTACGAGGAGAGATATCCACTACAGAATTATCCCGGAGGGAGTTTACAACACTCACACCTCCCTCACTCTCTCTTTTTCTCTATAGCACTCTCACTCACTTTGTCTATATATATGTTCAGCCCTTTCTCATCACCTCAATTTATACACCAAAGAGGGAAAATAAAGTCAAGAAATTGGTGGACATTTATAACAGAAGAAAGAAAGAAAAATAAGCTTCTTTCAACTACCCTCTCCTCTCATACTCCTTGACTTGGAGCCAGTCTTCATTAATTCCTCCATGTGGGTTGGAGCTAACAATTCTCTCCCTCCATGCCCATATGGATAATTGACTTCTCACTTGAAGTCCATTTCGGTCAGATTCTTGTAAACTTCTAGTTTGTCTCTAGTGACAACCTTGGTCATCATGTCAGAAGGATTCTTGTCCGTGTAAATATTCACTAGCTTCATCAGTTGCTTTTCCATCACTTCTCGTATCTAATGATACCGGACATCAATGTGCTTTGTACGTGAATGGTACATGGAATTCTTGCTCAGATCAATTGCATTCTGATTATCACAATGTACCTTGTACACTTTCTGTTGTAGACCCAATTCTTGGAGAAACCGCTTTAACCACAACATTTCCTTTTTAGCATCTGTGGCAGGAATGTACTATGTCTCCGTTGTAGATAAAGAAAAACAATTTTGTAGTTTGGACTGCCATGAAACAGCTCTCCCTGCAAAGGTGAACAGAAATCCTGATGTAGATTTTCTACCATCAAGATCACCCGCCATATTGGCATCTGTAAATCCCTCCAAAATTGGTTCAGCTCCCCCAAAACATAGACACATTTTTGAAGTTCCCTTCAAGTATCAAAGAATCCATTTGACCACCTCCTAATGCTCTTTTCTTGGATTGGCGAGGAATCTTCTCACAACGCCAACTGCGTGAGCTATATCTGGCCGGGTACACACCATAGTGTAGACACCCCAATTTTTACGGCCCTTCAAGACTTGGATGTCTTGGCAGGTACATCTGGTGATAAGTCTGTTTGATTGCCGAGCGCTCGAAGTCCTCAATGGAACGCCACAGCTTTGAGCCTTTCAAACCCTACATCATTTTTGTCTCATTTTTAGACCATGCCTTGGTCTTTCCAGCCTGCAATCTTTGGTGGCCTACCGGCCATCCTTGGAGGCTGCCGGCCAGCACTTCTTGTTTGTCGACCATTGATGTGCCTTGCCGGCCATCACTAACGGTAGGCCGGCCACCAGTGTTTTTTTGCAGATATTTTATGCCAGCTGTGCCAGTTGTTTGCACAGATGCTTGCATCTGTCCACACATGGAGGGCTGGATCTTCTTGTATAGATTTCATGTTTTCTATATATAGGGACCCCCTCTCGTTTGTTTTGGGGTTAGAAGATTTCAAACTGAAAAATTCTCTCTCTGTAGATTTCTCTCTCTCTTGCAATTTTATGCACACTTGCCTAGTTATATCACTCTTTTGCATACACATCCTTAACCAAAATTGATCACCTTTGAGTTCAGGTCCCTCCTATCGGAGTTCTTGAAGGTGGTTTTGACTTGTATTTGTGCCTAAAGTTGTAATTGGCTTCAAGAGGTATAAAACTCAACTTTTAACTTGTTTTAGTACACTTGTTTCTCTATCTTTTCCCACTATTTTTGGGTCATTTTTGAGCTGTAAAAATCTCCGTTTTAATGGGCTGAAATTGGTGTTTTAAGCCATTTAAGGTTAGGGGGATGTCTCACCCGTCTTTATTTCTTACTTCTAAGGCTTTTGCACCTTTGTTTCCCACTTTTAAGCGAACCTTTTTTTGGGCCTTTAACCACTGAATTTTAGAGTATTTTCAGTGGCTAAAACATGTTTTGAAGTTTGAAATTTGAGGGTTAGCATCCCCTCCTTGTAGCTTGTTTGCTAGCCTAGTTAGTTCAATATGTTAGCATGATTTTCTAGCTTTTTGTAGCTATATTCCAGTATGTTTTTGCCTTTGTTTTAGACTACTTTAGCTTTGTTTTGGGCTGTTTGGGTGAGTTGAGTCTTGTTTTGCATGGTTGTAATGTAAAGGTCCTTACAAGAATGGTGTTTTAGTCCATTAGGCACCTCTTGTTTGAGTTGATTGCATGCTTTGGTGTTGTTTTTACACTTCATTCCAGCACTTATAATCTCTGCAACCTCCCTCATTTCTTGACTTTTTAATTTGCTTTGAGGGTTGTTTCAAACTTGGAATTCTTTAAGCTTGAGATTAAGGTCCATGCTTAATGGTTTAATCGTTTTTTGAGGGTTCATTACCAACGACATGAAACTTCTCTCATGCCTTAGAATACCCCTTGTTTGACACTTCCTTCCCTTTAGAGGACCTTAATTCACCTTTTGGACTTAATTGGATTAAGGAATGGTTGGTAAAGTTAAAATGAGCAAATAAAACTTGGAATTAAAAGTGAGCTGAGATAAGAATTTGGTTGTGTTTTTGATGTGTTCAATTGGATGTTAATTGAACACGTGGAACTTGGACCATTTCATACTTGTTAGTGATGAAATGATCCAAGCCTCCAATGTCAACTTCTTCCCTTGATCTTTCATGAAAGGGAGGGGGTTTGTGTTTCATTTTGCATTTATTGAACTTGCACCGCTTGAGTCACAAGCCATCATGCAATGAAATTGCTTGAATTGGTGGTTTGTGGCTTAGGAGGGGTGAGTTGTGCAAACAATTTGTGAGAATGCCTTCCTTTTGCTCTATTTGTCCTCTATTGCAATAGGTGAAATAGTGCATTAGTGGTCGACAAGCCACCATCCATGGCCAGTAGGGCACTATAGATTGCCGGTAGGCCACTTTTGTGGCCGGCACCTAGCCGGCAGTACTTTCTAGTGGCCAGCTGGCCATTGATGTAAACCTTAGCAAAATGTTGGTAAGGTGGAGCAAAATGGTTCTGGAAATGTTCAACTCTGGAAACAGAGGCTTTCGAGAGCAAAACGAAGGTCTTTTCGGGCGGTATCCGAGCATGTGCATCTTCCATTTCCCAAGACGGAGTAGTGGCAGAGTAGTTAATATCTCAATTACTTAGTTTACTTACATTTATGTTGCAGCTTAATTAGTTAGCTTACTAGTTAGTTCATTCAAGTGATGTAATAATTACTTTAGTTATTTATTTCATTTTGGTTTGTAATAATTAGTCTAATTAGCCTAATTAGCCTAATTAGCTTCGCCCTAATTAGTTGCTAGTTAGTTTTTCTTTATTCATTCGGACTCTCCTTCGTGAGAGCCTAATGTAATAATGTGTATGTTTTCTAACCCCACGCCTTTCTCCCTTTTATTTAATCACTTTTGATGGTTAGATTAGGGACATGTTCCAATTACCATACCTTATGCTTGCATCCATTCATTCGTATTGTATGCACAGAGGCTCGGCGTATCACTCAAACTACATTGTCATTTCAATACATTCAATGAATACGTGTTTAACTGCATGCTATTTAAACTTCCTCATATGCCATAGTAGTAGCCGAGCTTATTAATTATATATTGCATGTGTTACATTAAACATCTTACACAGTTAGGAATCATGTATATTTTTCTAACTTATATCTTCTTAGCTTCGAGTACTAGGTGAGTGTTTAATGCTTTAACATACTTGCATGAGTGTGAGTGACTGCCATGACTAGCATGCTTGCCATGAGGCTAAATGCTTACTTGTTAAAATGTTTGAATGTCTGTGGATGAAGGCTTGTTGCTTGAATTAGAATGATTCAACGAATGTATGTTTAAGCCCACTATGTCTAGTGGCCAATTCATCAGTTTTAAGCCCACTATGTTTGGTGGCAAATTCACAAACTTTAAGCCCACTTGAGGTGGCAAATTCAAACCCCTTTTCGCAAAACAAACATGAAGTTGAATTGTTCCAACTTAAGTAAACTAGTCTACACTTGCTTGTGCGCATCACATAGTAAAGCTAGCTTAATAACCGGAACAAGAGCACATAATGTTTATAAAAAAATCATATCATGATTAGTAGAGGCCGATCTTTGATCGAGCGAGCGGGGGTGCTCAATTCATGACCTTCCCCTCTTGTACTTAAGTTCCTGAGCCGAGGCAACTTTGGTGATGATGGACACATGGCCTCTGGTATGAGCCATGGGTTTCTTAAATTTCTCCAAAATAAAACATTTAGGTGGCGACTCTGTATCTGGCAAAGAAGTCAAATTTTGGCATTTTTAATCCAAAAATCAATTTTCTAAACGATTTGCCAGATTTGGACTCTTTGGTGTTTATCAGTTTCACATTGCACTTGTGAGATTAGATTCAGAACCGCGAGAGTCACAACTGTGGGGCTTCTTTTCGAGTTTCCGAAAGAAGGCGCGAAAAAGGTGAGCTACAGTTTTTGACGACTCTTTGAGCTCATGATATGTTATTTTATCTATACTTATGTGTTTCTTTGCATTTGCATTGGTGCGCCTAAGTCACTGTGTTTGCCATCTGCTATTTCTGAATGGTTTGTCGGAGGTTTGCTTGGAAATGCTCGCCAAAAAGCTGACCGGTTGCGGCTCTGCCACGATGGGAACACAACCCTTGGATCTGGACTACCACTGTACCGTTTGATCCTCCTTTCACTTCTTGGTGCTAGATGTGAGAGGTATATTAGGTAGTCTTGCTGAGGTACCCTTTTTGACCAATCGGCCTAGTTGCATATCGAAAGCCATAGAGACTGTTCTAAACTAGGACATGTTGCTTTCCTGAATTCAGGATTGTGTGAAACACTTTGCTTGAGTAGTGAACCCTAGTTCCTGACGAAACTAAGACAAGGTAACCCTACCCCATCATAGGGGTGTTTTGGCTCTCACTTAATTGTTATATGCTTATAGAGTGAAACTCTACAAGAATGTGCATATCAGTTGCAAGTTTGGGTATCAGTTTTTGGGGCAAAAATCAGTGTTGAGTGCAGTTCTACAACTTATGATTGCAACTATGTTGTTAGTATCTGACCCGAGGTGCTGTGCGGTTTTTGATTTTTGCTTTCTTTTGCTTTATTTCTGTTTGCAAGGTAGTTTTTCACAATTGCTTCGAACTATTCTGTTACCCCCTAAGCACTTTGGACTCATGTAAGAAGACTTTACATATCCGAGGATCTTGTTAGGGGACAACTAGTGTTTGCTTCACTTCCACCGATTATGAGACAGAGGAGGGTTAGGCATAACTCACCAGTCCAACAGTCACCTTTTACTTCACCTGCGCCCAGTCAAGCTCAGTCTTCTACTTCCACTCCAGTAAGAGATTATTTGCCAGTTTGATGGCTCAACATCCCCCAGTTAGCATGGAAGACATGCTTCGTCATCTCCAACAGACCATAGAAACCATGCAGCTAGATACTGCCCGCCAAGCTGAGGTTACAACCCATTAAGCGGAAGTGATAAATAAGCTCCAACAAGAGCAACCACAACAGGCAGTAGCTTCTACTTCCCATGCACCTCCTACAGGTATTCCAGCACTCGGAGTCACTGTCAATGTCCAAGAGAATCTGGGGATTCTGGTAGATCCGATCCCACCGCAAACCTCGAAGGCGCCATTTGAATTCGAGGTTAACCCCACTACACTGAAGGTCACCAAGCTAGAAAAGCTCTTCAAGTAGGCACAAGGCGTGAATTCAATCCCTGACATTAAGGATGGATACACAGACTTCGCAGTAACTCTGCCGAACAGATTCAAGATGCCACACATAAGCTAGTTCGATGGCTCCGGGGATCCCATGGTCCATTTGCAGTTATTCTCAAACATCCTTCGACTAATGGGCCTCACCAGACTTCAAAAGCTATCACTTTTCAGTCGGACCTTGTTAGGGATAGCGACTATCTGGTATGCAAAGCTGGAAGACTCTAGAAATAGAGCTGGAAGGAAATAACTAAAGCCTTCATCGCTCAGTACTCCTACAATACCCAGATCGAGGTCACAACCCGTGATCTTGAAGAAACCTGTCAGGAGCCAAAAAGGGCTTCTTGGACTTTGTGACGAGATAAAGGGAAAAGACCTCTATGATGACTATTAGGCTGTCTGAAAAAGGATAAAATCATAATAGTGGTCTGCAACTTACAAGGAAGGTTCTTGTAGAAGATAATAGTCTTGCCGTTGTTTACATTCACTGAGCTCTATGAGATAGGGGATCAGATTGAAGATGCGATGAAACAAGGGTTGATAGCCGATGAGAAGAAACAGCCCAAGAGGCCCTTTACACACAGTTCCAATGCAACATGAGTGGTAGCACCTCTGCACGGCCTTCGGATGTGAGTATGGTCGCCACCACACCCAAACCGCCAACCCTTTCGCCAATACATCCAACACAACTCCACAAACCTCAACCAGCCGGGCCCGATCTCAAAGGGTCTTTACCCCGCTCTACATGCCTTTATCCAAAGCCCTAGGGGTCCTGATAAAAAAGGGGCATCTTAAGCCACTAGAGCCTCGCCCTCTACCCAATTCTCTCCCACCTAAGCACAACCAAGCCAAATACTGTACTTTTCACCAGCAGCACGGTCATGACACTGATCAATGCTATAGGTTGGGTCATGAGATTCAAGATCTCATTGACAATAAGGTGATAGCACTTCCCCAAAAAACCCAACATCACTACAAATCCTCTCCCACCACATAATCAAGTCCCTCTACCTCGGCATATAAACCTCGTCCACACACTGGCTGTCCCTTCTGACCACAATATATATATATATATATATATCACCTCTTTCTCACCAACCTAAACCGGCGTTGTTCATCCCTAAAAGTACGAACTTGTGCATGATGAACACGTCTACACTCCAACCTGAACTCGTGGTGGTAAAAGTGGTAGATGAAGAAAGGTTGGCCTTGGTGGAAAATGCCAATCCGTTACCTAAGGGCTCCGAGGACTTATCTGAAGAGGTGTACAACCCATACTGCTATATTGTGCCAATCAGTCAAGCTAAGCTAGAAGTGGTGTTGCTAGCTGAGATGGAGGTCAATGTACTTCGAGGGGATGGCCCAAGTCAGGGATTAGATGATCTGGCTGACTCAGAGGAGGACATAGGCAATTTGCAGTTCTTTGATGAACAAGATCAAGGGGATGTACATATTGATTGGTTTGATTTGAACGGGTCGACGGACAATTTCGGGTGGTTAAGTGATGAACCTGATAGAGATGAGGGAACTGAATCGAAGCCGGAAGAACAGAAATCGAGAACCATTGTAATGGCCAGAATGGCCGATGGGAAGGGTAAACTATCAGAAAACACTGGTGTAGAACAATTGGCTCAGGAACTGGGCATTGTTAGTGCTATGCATACAGAGCAAAAGGCCGCACTGAAGCGTTTTGAGCAAGAAATGGATGAAAACAACGAAAAAGCTGGAAAAGCTAGAAAAGCCTAACACCCTGCGGGGGAGATTTGTGACGAGAAGATAATCCGAACGGAGCTGGAAAAATGCTTGTTAGCTACCGAAGGAATTTGGTGGGATGACGACAACCTACATGTGGATCATACTGATGAGGATTGGGGCGAAGACCTTCCTGACAACAGTTGGTATGTGGAAGAGGTCAACCATATGACGAGAAGTGGCCGATATTTTAAACCACTGCATCTGGTCCAACCCGAGGCATTCGAGAAGGATAAAGAAGTCAAGAAGCAGAAGGAAAAATAGTTGAAAAAAGAGGCTATGTTGAAACAGTTGAAAAAGATTCAAGCTGATATATCTATCTAGGGTCTGCTTATGGCTTCGCAAGTGCACAGACAGGCTGTACTATCGACAATGGATAAAGCTAAGTTGTCCATAGACATTACCTCGGAACAACTGGTATGATTAGTCTTCCCGGGAGGTACTGCGCCAACTCTAACCTTTTCAGACAAGGAACTGTCGCCGAAAGGCTCTGCACATAACAAGCCTCTATACATATCAATGGAGTGCCGAGAAAAGTGGGTACCAGTGGTATTGGTCGACACCTGGTTAGGAATCAACGTCTGTCCTTGTTGCACGGCTTATGTTATTGGCCTGAAACCAGCAGATTTCATACCTACAGCCCAAGTGATCTGGGCATATGACAATATCAGCAGAGAGGTAATGGGAACAGCACAGATCAGAGTTCAAGTGGGCCCAGCTCAATAGGATATTGAATTCCATGTCCTGAATATTCCGGCCACTTTCAACTTACTACTTGGGCGAGCCTGGCTGCACCAAGTGAAAGCTGTCTCTTCCACCCTCCACCAAATGCTAAAATACCCCCATGGGAAAGCGGTGGCCATAGTCTTCAGGAATTCATCTATTCATCCTTCACCAGAGGTCACTACACTTGTGTTGGAGATTGCACATGGTGAAGAGGATGTTTTCCTTTTGGGGTTTACCTTGGTTGAGGTCCGGGTAGTGCAGAATATCTTGGCTGTTGATGAGGGCTTGTATGTTAGCGCCCAATCTATATACTTCATGAACAAGCTCCAACACGTGCCAAGAATGGGACTGGGAAAGAGTGGTCGGAAAGGCGTCACTGCATTGGCCGACATGCCACATAACCCGCATGTCTTTGGTCTTGGCTATACGCCCACCAAAGAGGATTGGGTTAGGAAAGGGAAAAAGATGGCCGGAAGAGCTAGAGCTAAGCAGACCAGGAAGCGCTATGAGCTTGTGCACCGACCGATCCAGGGAAGCCTGAATGGTTATTTTGTTCGGGAGGGAGAAGACTTCCCATTCTGTGGTTTTCCCGAACCCTGGTTCAACTCTAAGAAGCAGCGGGTTCCTGGCTTTGAGATTTTCTTTGACTTGTAGTTGCAAGACACTAATATGGAGGAAATGGTTGAACCAATTGCTGAAGCTGCGAAGAGCACGGAAAGTGATTCCGATAACAATGAGCTTAAAGTAGGAGCAGCACTGGCATGTCTCCTTTCAAATCCTCCGATCAACTCAAAGAGCTTGGGGGATAACCTAACCGTTTCCATGATCGGAAACCAACCGAGTGTGAACCCTTCTAGCAGCATCTTGGATGCATCTGACACACCATCCCTCGTTTGGCAGCTGGAGGAGGGTTACCTATCTAGCAGTTCTGAGTCGGGTAGTGAGCCAGAATCTGATTCCACAACGTTTGTGGAGTCGAAATCAGATTTCGGTTCTTCTGAGTCTGGGTCCAGTATTCCTGGGGTTGATAACCCGAATGCTGAGGTTTTGTCTAGGTCGTCCTTTTCTTTTTTCTTTGAGTCGGTTATAACCGAGGAACTAGATCAACTTAACCTTGTGAATAAGAATGCCACTGTAGATTCCGAGTATTTCTCTGTGCCTCTTGTTTATTGCATTGATCATGATTTTCAAAATTTTGATGAAAGCGATGAGGAAGGAATTCCTCTGGTTTTGAAAATTTTGATTAATCAGGAGCAGGAGAGGTTTGCGAAACCCCTTACTGATGAAATCATTGCTTTTAATATGGGTACTGAAAAGGATCCACGTCCGGTCCAGATCGGGTCCACGTTGTCTTGGGAGGAGCGCGAGCGCTTAGTCACTTTATTAAAAGATTTCAAAGATGTTTTCGCGTGGTCCTACGAAGACATGCTTGGAATCAATCTTGAGGTTGTACATCATCGGATCCCTCTCGACCTCAAGGCCCGACCCATCAAGTAGAAGTTGTGAAGAATACGTCTGGATTGGGCTTTGAAGATTGAGGAGGAGGTCACCAAGCAGATAGACGCAGGGTTCTTGCTAGTATCTGAGTATCCAACTTGGTTGGTCAACATTGTTTCGGTGCCAAAGAAAGACGGTAGAATTTAGGTGTGTGTGGACTTCAGGGATCTAAATAGAGCCAGTTTAAAGAACGATTTTCCTCTACCGCACATCGATGAATTGGTGGACTTCACCGTAGGTTATGCATTGCTCTCCTTCATGGATGGATTTTTCGGGTATAACCAGATTCTGATGGCACCTGAGAACAGGGAGAAAACCACCTTCACCACGTTGTGGGGAACCTACTACTATAGGGTGATGCCGTTTGGGCTAAAGAATGACGGGGCTACCTATCAACGGGCTGCAACCACAATTTTGCATGATATGATCCATAAAGAGGTAGAGGTGTACATGGACAACATGATTGTCAAATCCAAGGAAAGAGAGGGCCACTATATCGCCTTGAAGAAATTCTTTCAACAGATCAGAGAATATAGACTGAGGTTGAATCCACAGAAGTGTACTTTTGGTGTAACGACAGGGAAAATACTGGGTTTCTTGACCACAAGAGGGGCATCGAGGTAGATCCTTCCAAAATCAAGGTGTAGATTGCCCTCGAGAACTCCGCTCTCCGCGCGCGAAGGGCGCGGATCGTTTTGTTCTTAGCTACTACAGTTTGGACTCATGTCACAGTTCTAAATCTAATCTCACAAAGTGCAATGTGAGACCGATAAATCACCAAAGAGTCCAAATCTGGCAAATCGTTTTGGAAAACTGATTTTTAGAAAGAAGTGCCAAACATGGACTGCTTTGCCAGATACAGAGTCGCCACCTAAATATTTTATTTTGGAGAAATTTAGGAAACCCTGACTCGTGCCTAAGGCCATGTGTCTGTCATTACCAAAGTTGCCTCGGCTCGGGAACTTGGGTATGAGAGGGGAATGTCATGCAATGAGCACCCCCGCTCGCCCGATCAAAGATCAGCCTTTACTAACATGATATTTTGTTTTTGAAAACACATGTGTTCTTATTCCGGTTATTAACCTAGAATTACTATGTGATGCGCACAGCATACAAGTATAGACTAGATCACCTAAGTTGGAACAAAACATTGCATGTTTATTTGTGAAAATGATTTGAAGTTTGTTACTCGCAAGTAGGCTAAGTCGTAGATTTTGCCACCCTTAAGTGGGCTTAAAACTCGCATTTCGATGAATTGTTCCAATTCAAGCAATCCAACCTTCATCCATAAGCATTCATGCAGTTATATCAGTTAAGCAGTTAGCCTCATGGCAAGCATGCTAACATGGCAACACTTACACACATGCAGTATGCTAAAGCGTAAACACTCACAGTGTACTCCGAGCCAAAACAAAGAACTAGTTAGAAATCATGCATGATCCTAGTTCATGTTAAGATGGCTAATGCAACACATGATAAAATGTATCTAAAATAGGCTCGGCTATTCTAGAATGGCTATGAATGTGACAATTCGATACATGTATTCAATTTGGAATTGAAATACAATGCAGTTAGTATGATGCGCCAAGCCCGGTGCATGCAATACAGATGAATGGATGCACGCATGCGAAGCATAAGGATGCTAATTGAAATATGCCTAAAACTAACCATTGTAAGCGGTTAAGTAAAAGGGAGAAAGAAATGGGGGTTGGAAGACATGCATCACACACACGCATGCTTATTACAACAGTTGGCCCTCTTGACGGAGGGTCCGAATAAGAAGTTGACTAGCTAATCTAAGCTAATTAAACTAATTATTACATCACAAAACTAGTTAACTAACAAGCTAACTAATTAAGTACAAAACGAAGCTAATTAACTAACAAGTTAACTAACTAGTTATTACAACACAAATAAGCAGCTAAACGCATTAACTACTTAAATAGAGAACCAAAGCATAAACTAGCTAAGGAAAGTAGTAAAGAGAGGTCCTTGGGATGAGGAGTGCATGCATGCTCGGTCGCTTCGTTCAAAAATCCGTCGCGATGCCTCGATTTGCCTCTGTTTGCAACTGTTCTCAGAACCTTGCGCCAAGCTCCAGAAAGCTTCCAATTCACCTTGGGGACTTGTAGGAACATGGCCGACCAGTTGTTGATGTCGCCAACCACCTACTGACCACTTTTCTTTGCTACAGACTAGAAAAAGTGGTCGGCCAGCCAGTTTTTCTGGCCGGCCGACTAGTTGTTGCTGCACTTCTCCAGTTTGCTGCAATAGAGAGCAAGAAAGGGCATGGCAATATATTTGCAAGATATGTGTGCACAACCACCCTCCCTATCATTTCATGATCTCAATGGAGTGCGGTTCTCGACCCTCGGGCCACCAATCACACATCTCAATGCATGATGGCCGAGGAGCCAAATTGCACAATTCAATATTGAAATGAATGCACACATAACACATAAAGCCTTGACCTCTATCATGTATGATCAAGAGGGTCGGTGATCGAGAATTGAGGCACGTTTCATCACTTCAAGTATGAAACGTCCCTCGTTTCTCGTGTTTGGACTAACACCTAATCCAAACACAATGCAAGCAACAACATGCATAACACAATGCAATTAACAACACGGCATACACAATGCAATGTAATCATGAGCATACACAATGCAAAGAACATGGCATACTCAATGCAATGTGACATAAGCATGCAAGCAACATGCAAACAAACATGCTCAATGGACTTAAACCAAAAAGGGACAGACCTCAATCATGCCCAAATCAGTGACCAGGATGCTAAGAAATGAAGGCACAAAAGCATATACAAGCATGCACATGCATTGGCCTATCAACTAGGCCTAAGAGCACAACCCTCAAGAGTGCTCAAGGAGTGATAAATATGGAAGTGTAACAACACTATAAGCTCTGAAATTATGAAATGATGTCTAATCATTCAAACAACATAAGCAAAGCATGCAAGGGTCCTTAGGCATTAAAGCTAGCAAAGAGGACTAATCTAGGGACATGCAATACATGGCACAAAAGCATGAACCAGCCACAAACAGAGCTCAAGTAGGTCAAAACAAAGACCAAAACATGTCAAGATGGGAGCTCAAAAGTCTAGGCATGCAAGCATACAAGCTAGGCCATAAGCTAGGCAACAATGTATAACCCTTAAAGGCATTCAAAGCATGAAAGAAGTGGGAACATAGCAATGCTATAAGCTCTGAAATATCATGTTAAATGATGCAAAATCATGTACATGATACAAATGAAGCATGCTATGGTGCCCAAAGCTTGAAACTAACATAGGCACTTGCACTATAACTATGCAATATATGAAGCATAAGACAAAGGCAACCCAAAAAAGTCCTAGAACTTGTTAAAATAATGCTAAAACATGCATGGAAGGAAGCCAAAATAAGCTAGCATGAAGGGCATGAAGCATGGAATATGCAAAGCCAAAAGGGAGGGTTACACTACACCTACTAAGACCAAGCATGAGATGGCTTTGCCAATAAAAATTAGAGTTATATCATGGAAAAATAACCCCAAAAACATACTGAAATGATAGCTTGCAAGCTTAGGCATGAAGGCATACACAATGGCTCATGTTTAAGGCACAAAGCATGAACTCTTCCAAGCAAGGAAAGAGTGACAAAGGCAAGTGTATGATCACACTACATGTAATGAAATCACATTTCAAATGATGCCAAATCATGAAAATAGCCCAAACAATGCATGCTAGTGGACTTGATACACAAAGCTAGCAAGCTAGAATGCATTATAGCTATACAAAGCATGGCATGCATGACCAAGACAACACAAATCAGAGCTTAAGCATGGTAAAACATGGACCAAAGCTTCTTAGAGTTAAGCCAAAATCATGATAGAATGACAGTCTAAAGTATGATACGCATTAGGCTAATTCATGGAATTGCACTACAAATGCATGGAGCATGCATGGGGCCATCAAACCAGCCCAAAAAATATCTAAGGCATGTTAAAATAACACCAAAAACCTACTGAGATGGACTCAAAACATACTAGAAAGACATGCTACTTCATGAAGCACACAAAGCTAATTTGCAAAATTTACACTACAAGTGTATTAAGCATGCATGAGGTGACAAAACCAAACCAAAACAGTGGTATGCAATGTAAAAATAACCCTAAATACATGCTAAGATGGAGCCAACATATGCTAGACAAACATGCTCAAACATGAGACAAATGAAGCAAGCATACAAAACACAAGGAGATGGGATGACCCTCTCCTATTTGGGACCTCAAAACACCATTTCCCATTGAAATTCCTCTGAGTTTCAGTGGTGAGAAGGTCAAAAGAAGGTGGCCCCAATAGCTTAAAAGAAAAGCACAAAACAAGGCCAAACAAGGCACAAGAGGGGGTGGACCACCCCTAACACAAAAGAGACCATAAACAAACATGTTAAGCCTTAAAAAGTAGAATTTTTTTTAGTAGAAAGTCAAGCCAAAATAAGCATGCAAATAGGTTCAAAAGCTTAAACCAAAACAAGGGTTTTAAGGGTTAGAAGCTCACCCTTGTAGAACCATTGCAAGGCTGCAACTCCAGCAACCTCTTTGAGCTCAAATCAGTCCAAAAACTCCAAAATCAACCTCAAAGTGCCTCAGCAACAATAGGATGGTGTTTGAGTGTGTGTTTGTGTGCAAAAGTATGAAGAATAGTCACTTTTGAGCACAAAAATGAAGAGAAGTGAAGAAGTATAGATATATATGATATGTATAGCTCAAGCACCATTTTCTGAACCTGGAGAAGGGGGGAAGGGCCTCCCTCTTATAGAAAAACAAGCCACAAGCTTGTTGAGGAAGCTAAGGGCTGAAAGCCATCCCTCCATACACATGTATGGAGAATGGTTTCTGTGCTTTCCAGCTGGCACAACTGGCAAGAAAATATCTTCAGGAAGCTGAAGGAAAGCTGCCGACCACTTGAAGTGGTCGGCCAGCTACTTACACTGGTCGGCCGACCAATTTTTCTAGTTGGCAAGAAGAGAAAGTGGTCATCCAGCCACTTTTCTGGTCGTCCAGCTCATTTTTCTGGTCGGCAGGCAAAATTCTGCTTTCCATGTCCAACTTCAAATGGCCATAACTCCTTCATCTAGACTCCTTTTCAGGTCATTCTTGTGTCCAAATTGAAGCCCCGGAAGTAATATTTTCAATGGTGGCAGCCTTGTATCAAAATTCCAACTGTGAAAAAAGTTATGCCTGTTTTGGTGAAGCCGCGCAGTTTTGGTCCTATCTGGATTCACGCTGAACTTCTCCCAAACTAGTTTTCTTCTCTCCTTTCCTCTTTTCTTCAACTCCAAACCCCTAAAAAAGGTGTTTTGAAAGATTTTTCAAAGATTTCATCTCTCGCTCATTCATTTCCACTTTGTCCTTGCTCGGTTTACCGAAAAGCGTAACATTTAACAAAATACGAGCGTCGGAACATCGTAGGAACTTTATTTTCAAAACAATTTGAAAGAGAGGGTTTCAAGATCTAAAATCTTTTGATCAAGATTGTTTTGGTCCAAAAGGGGTATGAAGTTGGGATTTGATTCTCTCTTTGCCGAAGAAACTAAACCTTTGCCCTACACACCTTTCACCACCAAGTAAATCATCAGTAGTGCCCAAGTCTTAAGGGTGGTCAAAAATGGAGTGTCTACACAAGGCCATCCTAGAAATGCCACCACCAAGGACCGAAAAGGAGGTGCGAGGCTTTTTGGGTAAAGTGCAATTCATAAGACGGTTTATCTCTAAATTAACCTTGACTTGTGAACCACTTTTTGGTCTCCTGAAGAAAGGAAAGAAGTTCCGATCGGATGACCGGTGTCAATTCGCTTTTGAGTAGATCAAGTAGTACCTTCAGAATCCACCTATGTTGTCGCTGCCAGAGCCGGGGAAGCCCGTGATTTTGTATCTGTCAGTAACGGACACAACAATGGGATGCATGCTTACTCAGGAATCTAAGGATAGGGTGGAGAAAGCCATCTACTATTTGAGCAAGAAAATGCTGGATTATGAAACCTGTTACACCCCGCTGGAAAAGGCTTGCTTAGCCTTGGTATGGGCTACCAGGAAGTTGAGGCATTACTTGTTAGCTCACTCCCAAATTCTGGTTTCGAGATTAGATATCATCAAATATCTCTTTAAGAAACCAACACTTACCGGTAGGCTAGCCCATTGGTTGTTTCTCCTTTCTGAATTTGATCTGAAGTATGTCACTCGCAAGTTTGTCAAAGGGAGAGCTGTAGCAGAGTTCTTGGCAGATCACCCAGTGGAAGGGGATAAAGTGGTAGAATACCTGTTCCTAAGTAAAGCTATTCTGCAAGTCGAGGAAGAGATTTGGACAATGCACTTTGACGGAGCATCTAATTAGTATGGTTATGGGATAGGTGTGTTGCTAATAGCACCTGACAATTCCCATATACCTTTAGCCTTCAAACTCTAGTTCAAAGTATCCAAGAACGAGGTAGAATACGAGGCGTATATTGCTGGTTTGGAAGCCGCCTTGGAACTAAGGGCAAAAAAGTTAGATTTCATTGGGGACTTGAACCTAGTTGTGTCTCAAGCAAAAGGAGGCTGGAAGGTCAAAGAGGAAAAGATGAAGATCCATTACTGAACCTTGGATGTTCTGATTCCTAGGTTTGAAAAGCTGACCTTCACTTATCTACTGAGAGAGAACAATAGGTTTGCTGATGCTTTATCAACTCTATCATCCATGATAGACATCCCGTTTGGAGTTCGGATACATCCAATCATCATTGAGTAGAGATATACGCCGGCCTATGAAACTATCGCTGCAATAGATGAAGTGCAAGATCAAAACCCTTGGTTCTATAATATTTGGAATTTTTTGGAAAATGAGGTTTATCCACCAGGGGCAAATGCCAAAGATAAGAGGGAAATACGGCGAATGGCCATTCAATTTATCATTTGCAGAGGTAAACTGTACAAGAGAGGTCATCTGGGAATGCACAAGTTGTGTGTCGACGCAGAGGAATCAAAGCGCCTAATGGAGGCAACCATGGAGGGGAGTGCGGAGTGCACATGAACGGAGTAATGTTAGCCCAGAAGATTCTTAGGCAAGCTTACTACTGGTCTACCATGGAGGAGGACTGTATCGGTTTTGTTCGGTGATGCCACAAATGCCAAATTTATGCCAATCGCATAAACATTCCGCCGTCAAAGCTGTACAACATGACTTCACCATGGCCTTTCTCAGGCTAGGGAATTGCCGTCATTAGGGCAGTTACATCGAAAGGGTCGAATGGGCATGAATACGTTCTGGTGGCAATTGATTATTTCACAAAGTGGGTGGAAGCTCAGTCCTACGCAATATTGAAAGCAGCGCATGTGGCTAAGTTCATCCGAAACAACATCATTTGCCGATATGGAGTCCCAAACGAGATTATTTCAGATAATGACTCCTATTTCAAGAAAGAAGTTATCGACTTGTTGGAGAAATACAATGTAGCTTTCCATAAGTCAGCCACATACCGACCGCAAACCAACGGAGCTATTGAGGCCGCCAACAAGAACATCAAGCATATTCTACAAAAGATGGTTGAGACCTACAAGGACTAGCCAGATAAATTGCCATTTGCACTCTGGGGCTATAGAACTTCAATCCAGACGTCTACTAGGGTAACTCCCTACTCTCTTGTCTATGGGATGGAGGCAGTTCTGCCAATCGAAATAAAAGTTCCATTGCTGCGGGTTATGGCTGATTGTCAAATAGTAGAGGCAGATTGGCAACAAAGCAGGTTTGAAGAATAGATGTTGTTTGACGAGAGAAGGCTGAAAGCATTGTACCATGTTCAGGGTCATCAACGCAGGATTGCCAAGGCTTTTAACAAGAAGGTTAAGTCTCGAAATCTCAAAGAAGGGGATTTGGTGCTGAAAGACAACTGAGCTCCCATCCATGACCCTAGGGGCAAGTTCAGACCTAATTGGACTGGTCCTTACATCATGAAAACTATCTGGTTTGGTGGAGCTATTATTCTTATGGACTTGGATGGCCTATAATTTTCCCAACCGATCAACATGGACAAGTTGAAGAAATACTATCCCTGAGAGGCTCGCTAGGTCGAAAACCCAGAAGGGCGACCTGGGCAAAAGTTAGAGCACAAAAAATTAGAAAAAAAGAAAAATTGAGCTCGCAAGGTTGAAAACCCTAAAGGGCGGCCTTGGCAAAAGTTAGAGCACAAAAGGATAGTGTTAATACTCGAGTGAACTTGAACTGAACTACGTAAGGCCTGATTCCTATCTTTGGGATACGTAGGCAACTTCATCCTGAAGTTCGGCTGTAAACGCCTTCAACTCAACTATAATGTCCATGTGCTTGATCAGGTCATCTTTATCTATCCTTTATCTGAATGTTTGGTTGTGATTCTCTATAAAAACTGGTTACAGTGCTGAACAGTGTTATTCAATCAAGGGGCAATTTGTGATCTTTGGATTCGGGGTTGTACATCTCAAGGATAGATTTTGTATGTGTAAAATGGTGATCCTTATTGAAAATGGTTTTGAAAAGTTTTGATAAAAGTTGATATTTGCTCAAATTTTGCCTTTTACAACTTAGATCATTTTTGGACCAAAAGGAAAATTTTCAGTGCTCACAATTTTAATTTCATTTATTTCAGTACAAAGTTCTCTAACTCTCGATACAAATCAAAGTTGCTTTTATTACATTCATAAAACTTGGAAAGAAAGATCAAAGCAATAAACTAGGGGCATAGATGAGTAGGTGCTCCTGCATCCCCCACTTGCGCTTGTGGAAGCTTCTGATGCTAAGGTGGGCTCGGTTTGTTCCTCATCTTCAAGCCAAGTCAGGCACTCGCCAAAAAGGGCACAATTGAAACTCGTGGCAGGGACTAGAAGCTCTCTCGTCCTCCAAGCAGTGAGGTATCTAGCCAAATGTGAACCTCGGATGGGGAATGAAACCAGGTACTCTATCCTTTCTTCTGGGCAAGTCTAATCATGTCCAAACTGACGCCTGAACTAGAACAGAAAGTAGAATACACAGTGTGTAGGGCCAATCGGCTTAATGCCAACTTGTCGAGTCATGTTGTAGCTCATTTCGGTCAGATTAAGCCAGGGTCAATGCCAAGCAATGTTAGCAGCAGACCTGTTGCACATCCAGTGGCATCACCATCATTCACTCGGGAAATCCACTAGCTGTTGGCGAAAAAAGTATGTCTGAGCTGAGTATGCAAGGCAAGAGTTTACTACATTCAGCTTATCTATTAGCCATATCTGGGGAGTGTAGCACGTGCCCGTGGGGCCTCTTTCTACAGTTCGGACTCGATTTGTGTCGCGGTTCTAAATCTGAACCAAAGAGTCCGAATCCGGCAAATTGTTTGAGAAAACAGATTTTTTTGAAAAGTAGTGCCAAACATGGACTGCTTTGCCAGATTACAGAGTCGCCACCTAAATATTTTAAAATGGGAAATTTAGGAAACCCTGACTCGGTGCCGAAGGCCACATGTCCGTCATCACCAAAGTGGTCTTGGCTCGGGAGCTTGGGTACGATCGGGGAAGGTCAGCTATGAGCACCCCCTTTCGCCCGGTCCGAAGACCGACCTCTACTAACCGTGATATCCGTTTTTGAAAACTTTATGCGTTCTTATTCCGGTTATTAACCTAGAATTACTATGTGATGCGCACAACACAAAAGTATAGACTAGATCGCCTAACTTGGAAATAAACATTGCATATCCGTTTGGTCTCGAAAAACGTGTTGTTTTCTTTTGCTACTCGCAAGTAGGCTTAAAACACGGATTTCAATGAGTTTTCCCAACTCAAGCAATCCAACCTCCACCCACAGGCATTCAAACAGTTTATCACATGTAAGCAATTAGCCGCATGGCAAGCATACTGTCATGTTAACATTCACACGCATGCGATATGCTAAAGCGTAAAATACTTACATCGTACTCCGTGCCAAAACAATAAACTTAGTTAGCAAACATGCATGACCTAGTTCATGTTAGAGTGGCTAATGCAGCACAGGCAAGGATGCAATCTAGAGTAGGCTCGGCTAACCCTAAACATGGCATATGGAATGCTACAAATAACACGTATTCAATTTGGAATTGAAATACAATGCAGTTTGTATGATGTACCGAGCCCGATGCATGTCAACAAATGCGCGGATGCACACATGCATTGCATAAGGTATGCTAATTAAATATGCCCTAATCTACCATCATAAGCAGGTAAATAAAAGGGAGAAAGAAGTGGGGGTTGGAAGACATGCACACACACACCCACACTTATTACACATTCGCCCTCGGAGGGACCAAAATAATATCTGATCCAAAATAAATGAATAAATATTACAAATTCTAATTCTTGAATAAATAAATGTGAAATAAAAGGGGCCCTGACCCCGCCTCGAGGATCTTGAATGATGCATGCTCGATGTCCGCCTTGCCCGGAAAACCCGTGCATCGTGCCCTTTGTTGGTTCTGCTTTCAACGCCGCCTCTCCAAAATTCCCAAAGTTTCGTAATACCTCCCAAATGATCTCAAATACCCCACCGTGGGGAAGAGCTCATCGGCTGCTTGGATTGGCCATCGGCTGCTTGTGGTGGTTATCGGCACAAACAAAGTGCCGATCGGCACATTATACTGCCGGTCGGCAGAAGACGGTTTGACGGCAAGAAAAAGAATGGCAAGCAAGGCATGGTTTTTCAAGCAATGTTTGCACCAACCATACTCCTTATCATGTTTTTGACTCAAAGGGGTATGGCCCTTGGTTCTTGGACCACCAATCACGCATTTTCATGCATGATGGCCCAAAGAACCAATTTGTGCATTTTCATGTCAAATGCAATGCAAACCAAATAAGCACATAAAGGGCCCAACCTCTATCACTTGATTTCAAGAGGCAAAGCATGCATGTTCAATGCAACCTAAACATGTTAGCTAGTATGCAACATGGCATGCAATGTGCGAACATGCAACATGTATTAGGCACACAACCTAAACCAACAAGCATGGCATGGAACAAACATGCAACAACGGACCTAAACTAACATGGATAGCTCACAAGCATGCCAAAATCAGCGGCCACAAGATGAAAAAGAGATGCCTTGAAATGCGTGCATACGGGCACGCAAATCGAGGCGATGACATACAAGCATGAAATAGCATACAAGATACAAAATGGACTTATACTTAACATGAGAGCCTCAGCCACACTCACATAAGAGGCCGATGGGTGAAAATAGGATGCCTCGAAATGCGTGCACACGGGCACGCAAACCGGGGCGATGGCATACAAGCATGAAATGGCACTCTAATGAAACATGAAGCATGGCATACTACACATACAAATTTCAGGAGTTAAATGAGGGGCAAAACAGCACCGAAACAAGGCGAAATGACACCCGATGCATGGAATCACTCCCGAAATGCAAAACTAGGCCTCCGAAATGGCCTATAGCTATGCTAAACATGCATTATATGAACATGGTATGAATAGACAGCAGCTAGACAGCCCAAATATAAGCACATTTCAGTTTATTACACGGCCACAAAAACACATACAAGTATGGGAAAAATCCTACGCAAGGAAAGGGCCACAAGGAGGGCAAAGAGATAACCGATACATGGAGGCTCCAAACAAGTGAGGGCCCTTCTACAATGTTGTAGAGGGACCCAAAATATGGCTATTTAAAGCAGATGGCCGAGCCAAAATCAGTATACAAATAGGCTCAAAATGTCATGCAAAACAAGGGCAAAATGAGGCCATAACATGAGGTATATAAAGGGTGCATCAAACAGTCAAAGACCCTTCATGAGACATGTAGAGGGGGTCAAAATAAGACACTTTTCAGGTCTGTAGAAGACCCGAAAACAGAAGCATGGTAGGCTAACAAAGCATGCAAAATTACGGTAAATAGAAGAGATTATGAAACAAGTGCAAGATAGAGTTACCAAACATGGTTGAGCCCTTCTTCAATGTTGAAGAAGGGCTCAAAGTGAGCCTACTTACAGTTTATTACATGCTCAAAAACAGATTATACACAAGCCAAACATACTATGCAAGATTATGGCATAAAGAGGGCTAATGAAGGAAGTGCTAGCTACTGTCCTCAAACAGCAAGAGGTCCTCAATCAAACATGAAGAGGACCTCAAAATATGATGATTTGAAGTTTGGGTTGGAGCCCAAAAGTGCTTGCAAGCAAGGCTTAGATGTGAAGCAAGAAAATGCTAGAAAAGGGAAGAAGATGGCTTACCCTTGAAGACCAGCGAACCAGCACCTCTTGGACCAAGTTTGGGTGATCCTAAGCTCTGAAGAACAGCCCCAAGTTGTTGGAATGGAGCAAGGGTGCCTTGTGCTATGAGTTGTAGGAGAAATGGCCCAAGAACAAGGTTGTTTGGAGGTGAAATGAGATAGATATAGAGAGGGAGGTGAGATATATATCTATATATCAGATATGGATATATAAATCTCTGGTTTTTTGTTCAAACCATCCAACCCTTGAGCAATGGAGAGGGGGCATGCTTATATAGGCAAGTATATGGCTTACAAGAGAAGCTAAAGCAAAGGGGCTTATCCAAGAAGCCAAGACAGCTGGTAAGGCTTCTTGAGGAAGCCAAGACAAAGGGTCAAGGCTTCCTCAAGAAGCCATGAGCAAAGGGTGCACCAAATGGGGTTCAAAGGTGCAAAAAGGATGCAAAATAGGCATATGGATGCACGTGGGTCGAGTTCTGTGCATCCCAGCTGGCACAGCTGGTATGCACCAGGCTTGGGGGGTGCAAAGGGTTCAAACCGGCCAGAAGATTCGATCATTGTCCAAAATAAAGTGCCGGTCGGCACTCTTTTCTGCCGGTCGGCTAAATATAGTGCCGATGGATGATTCCTTGGTCAAAAAATGGCCGGTGGGTATGCAAATCGAAGCCCCGAAAGTTATCTTTCCAATGGAGCAAACCTTGCATCAAAATTCCTCCTATGCAAAAAGTTATGCCCTTTTCCGTGAAGTCGCGCAGACTCGATCCGACCGGGATGATCCCCTGCTTCAACCCAACATATCTCCTCCACCCGGACTTGGCTTTGGGAGATTCTTGAGTACAAAGTGAAGCCCCGGAAGTCTTCTTTCCAATAATGGTGGCCTCATAGCTTAACTCCAAGTATGTAATTGAATAAGCCCGATTCAGCGAGGGCTGCTCGATTCTCTCCTACCCGGATTCATGGCGTACTTCTTCTCCAACCTATTTTCTCTCCTCCTCTCCTCTTTTCTTCAACTCCAAACCCCTAAACAAAGTGTTTGGGAAGATTTGCCTCTCTTCTTGCCGAAGAAACTAAACCTGTGCCCTGCACATCTCTCAACACCGAGCAAACCATCAGTAATGCCCAAGTCTTGAGGGCGGTCAAAAATGGGGTGTCTACAGGGAGGGATGAAAGAGAAGAGAGATTAAAGAATAGAGAGATGTGTGTTGAGAGAAAAGTGAGAAAAGGGATTTGAGAGAAAAACAGAGTATGAATGCCGAGTGATGTGAGAAATACATATTAGAGAGGATGGGAAACATTACCTGAAGAAGTAGTGGACTCCTTGCGAATTTGTTTGTCTTTCACCGATGGAAGGCTTCTAAGCCCGACAAAGTCTCAGCCAGCACCAAGCCAATGCAACTCTTGCCCTCTTTCAAACCTTAGGTCACTTCAATGAGTCGAATGCTAGACTCACCGAAACTAGGGGCAAGAAGGAAATGTGCCAGCAAACACAAACAAAGGGCATGTTGTCGAAAACCCCACCAAAGAAGATTACCTCGGTTGCCAACCTCAAAAAATCGATGAATCAGGTTAGGAATATCTAGCTCTCCGTTGTGAACTAAGGATCGAGCATCATGTGGAGTGAGCCTGCACATCCGTCCCAAGGTTTGGATGTGGCCAAAACGGGGCTGAGGTATGATTTCCTTATCGTGCCAAGACTCCATTAGCACTTGAAATTCTTCGATTGTTGGGCATATCTCTTGTCCTCCAAAGCTAAAGACATGTGTAATCGGGTTTCAACATCCTGCCGCAACATGAAGGAATGGAAAACAAAACGAAGAACGACTCAGAGGGAAAAGTGTATTTATGTTGAAACCTCGAAAATTCACCTTTTCCGAGCCATCTAAAGTTGCAATCCAATTCGAGAGTTTTTCGGCAAAAAACTACTCCATTTGTGAAGAATTTGCAGCTGAAATGAAGAAACTACGAGGTCTAAACCTTTTGTAGAAGATAAGGTAGTGTATGGAAGCCAGGTGTCAACAATTTGGAGGTCCTGTACATCGATGGCCAGCAAAGGCTCATTCTTGGCCGGCAAGCCATCTCACATGGCTGGCATATGGCCGGCAACCTTTGTTTGCAGAAGGCAGTCTCTCATCTGGACCTGTTATCCCTCTTTATGTTAAACAATGCTGAAAGCATGTGTTTTGTTCTGCTTTTAGTCTATTTTAAGGTCTTGTTTTTTAGTCCTTTCGATTTTAACGAGTTTGTTATTTTGTATTTCTCTTGTTATTGCATTGTTTTGCTTATTGAGCTGTATATTGTCCTGTTTATCAAGTTGTCGTTGTTTTGTTTATTGAGTTGTTGTTGTGTTGTTTATCGAGTTGTCTATTGCTTTTCATTTCAGTTGTTGGTCGGTTCATTACCCGATTAAGAACGTTGTGCCAATACAAGTGTTCAATTTTCATTATCAAAATCGATCTCATTTTCATGCTAAGTGGTGCTTACGATGCAAAATACAACACTTTTTCAAATAAAAACCAGTTTTCATTCCGATCATGGTTGTTTTTACAAAAGTGTAGTACAAGTTTTTAAAGCAAATAGAACTTCCTAAAGCTGTATAATGTGCTAAAACTATAAACAAAAAGAAACTAAGCAAAAAAAAATAAAAATTCAACGCTGGTTGCCTCAGGCTTGTGAAGCCCTCTTCGTCCTCTTCCTCAGAGGAGAGGACTCTAGGGCGCTATCTCTGTCGGCACCATTGTCTGACTCTCCCTCTAAACCAGAGTTTGAACCAGAGCCATCTCCACTCTCCGCCTTGGAGCTCGCCTCAGCATCACCTCCGCTCTCAGAACCCGAGTCGGCGTCATCATCTCTACTCTCAGATGACTCTGAATGCTGACTCGCTGCCTCCTTAGAGTCGCTTGTCTCAATATCGGCCGCTCCTGTCTCTGGTGCCCCTAGCTCTGCCTCGGCCGTGTACCGGAACCTGTCTCTCTCTGCTCCCTGCTGTTGGAGAAGGTACTAATGGTGCGGGCGCTACAGCTGTCGTTGGTGCCATCGGTATGGATGGAATCTGGAAAGACAGTTGTTGCATATCAGTTATAGCATGTGTTTTAGATGCAAGCATAGTATGCAGAATGAGTATTTGCAGAAGTCATATACAGTGTATGAATACAGTATGCAAGCGCAGTGTGTCAGATATGGTCTATCAATATAATGTATCAGTATAGTTTGGGAAGTTTTCAGTTGAAATGTTAGTGTCAGTGTGTCAGTGGAAAATTGATGTTTGGAATGTAAAACTGAAGAAATTACCTGAACACTGTAGAGGCTGAGCAGCGTCTCTCTCCTCTGTACCATCATCATCAGCAAGGTTATCAGCTCGAGGGTGCCTCCTGTATACTCAATCGATGCCTGTAAGTGTAGTTTGAATGATCAATATTAGCAAATGAATATATCTGAAATGACATATGGAGTACAAGTGCTAAAGTGTGGTTCATACCAGAGTCAGGCCTCGTACCTCGACAAGCTCATGACCAGCCGCTGCGGGCTCAATGGGGATCTGGTAGTCATCCCCGGTGTGTCGCCAGCAAGTCAGCGTGGTGGAAAGCTCTAGCCAATCAGCCCTCTGCCCCACTCGGGAAGCCCCTTTACCACGGGCCCTACTTGCCCGGGTCACTCTACGTCTCCCTGTCGTGGTAGGAGCCCTCGCATCCTCATCTCCATGAACACCGGTCAGGGGCGGCATCAAGTGTGTCTGGATGAAAGACGCGTAGTCGCCTTCCGCTTGGAAGAAGTCGACGTCAAGGCCCACTATGAACTGGATGACCTCCTCAACAGATAGGCTCTCTGTGGACTGCACGGACTCTAGTGGAGCCATCGGGAAGATCGGATCGGGCAGGCCCATAATCTAGCGCACGAAGCGCTCACCCAAGAACCAGGCCCGGTAGACCGAACCCTCAAGCAAAATGTGGTAACGGCGCTGGCAAACTGGTCCTAGACCCCCCTGGCATCAAGGCCCATGGCTGCTATGTAATTTGCAAATAGGAGTTGTACAAATTATTAGTTGTTGTCAATTACTAAATGTGTGAAGCAGAACAGTTTCAAAGAAAAAATGATTGTGTTTCGGATTACCTCACGGGCAGCTACTGTGTTGAAATACTGCCTGAAGAATGTGAAAGGCTCACGGGTCCTATGGCGAAGCTGACCGTCGTATATCCGCGAATAGGCGACTATCAACGGAAGCTCCTCTATAAGCTTCGGGGCGAGAGTCGAAAAGTATGCATATACCCATAGCTGCAGGGAAAATGCAGTGATATGTAATCAGTACAGTATCGAGTAGATGCAGAAAGCGCAAAATAGAAAGCACAGTGTATAAATAGTGTTTGAGCAGATACAGCAATACAAAGTAGAAAGCATGTGTTGAAATGTGTTGTAATAGATGTAAATCAGAAACTGTAAAGAAAATATAAAGTACAAAGAGAGAACTGAGATATGTACCTCCCAGGCTCGCCAGTAGCCTCCAATCGAGTCTCCCCATAGACGGGAGGTGGAGCTCATATATCCATACAGCGTGGTGAGGCTAGCTTCGCCCCAATTGTAGAAATGAACCCAAGGAAGGGTCACCAGGGCACTCAACAAATACAGGCCAACGGTATTCCACCTGTTCAAAAACAAGGTGGTGCTGAAAACGAACATCAGGAAGCCCCTGGCGTACTGCTCGATCTCCTCTACCGTCTCGGGCCCGATTCCCCTGAATCGCTCAGCGAACCAAGTGTACCTGACCATACTCGTCCGATATATGGGTGGGTATGCCCCCAGCAACTCGAACCAGGCTATCTCTCACTTATCCATATCTGTATCAATAAGGATCGGATCGCCCCCTACGTCTAAGCTGGTGATCATGGCAAAGTCATAAGGAGTCATCGTCATCTCCCCTGCGGTAGAAAAGTGAAAGGAGTTAGTGGTATTCCACCACCTCTCCACCAACCCTCCTAGGAGGGGATGACTCGTGCTGACCCGAGTCAAGCTAGAGCAGAAGAGGCTGAAGCCCGCCTCATCAATGATGTCACGGGCTCCAGCTGGGATCTCGTCATACCAGTCTCTAGCAGTCGTAGCACCATAACCTTTGAAGGTGCGAGACTTGCCTTGTGGCAGAAGACAATGCATTCAGATGAGGGCAGTGCATGAAATGCTATCAGGGGAGGACAGTGCATGAAATGCATCAGATAAGGGCAGTGCATAAAACGCATCAGATAAGGGCAGTACATGAAGTGCAATCAGATGAAGACAATGCATGAAATACATCAGATGAAGGCAGTGCACGAAATGCATTCAGATATAAGGTAGTGCATGAAATGCAATCAAGTGAATCTGATACAAGGCATTGCAGAAATTACAAGTAACTAAAGGCAGAAATACATGGAAACAGGGTGCTTACCTCAACGACAATGGTCGACAAGTGAGAATCTGGCTCCCTCAGCAGGAGGTCCTCCGGGGCACTGCAGGCAAACTCGGTGAAGCATCTGATGCCTCTGGAAGTGGGCAATATGTGTGTCTGTGGGTGATATCTCGCCGAATCGAAAGGCCGTACCCTTAGTGGCAGCGGCTTTGGCTCGGCCTCGGGCTCAAACTCCGTCTCTAAGTCAGCCTCAAGGTCAGCTATCGGCTCCTCTACCTTCGACACAGGTGGAACTACTGGGGAATCTTCGGACGAGCCCTATCATGAGAAACCTTGTCCGCCATATGAAAATAGGTGCGAGATGGGTGAAAAGTGAAGAAAAATGAAGAAAAAGGGTAAACTTGGAAAAAGTTAAACCATGAGTAAAAAGTCAAAGCCAGGAAAAGTGCACAAAACTCGAGAGAAACTCAAGGGAAATGAGCCTAGAATGGTAGAAATAAGGAAAGAAGTACCGAAATCAAATTTCAATCGGTTCAAAGTGAAGGAAATAAAGAGATTTTAGCGAATCAATTTTGCGTAGGGTGTTGAAAAATGCGTAAAAAGAGCAAATCTAGAGAGAAGGAGTGTTTAGAGAGAGAGGGAGATGATTTTTGGGCATGAGGAAGTGAGGAAATGAAGTGTGGTGGCTCATACTTAAAGACCCAAGCGGAAATGATTGAAAAACCCTTGCATTGCCATCGATGGCCGGCAAGGCTCATCGATGGCCGACAAGGATCATTGTTGGCCGACACCTGGCCGGCAGCCCTCCCTCATGGCTGGCAAGTGGCCGACAACTTTCCTTGGGGTCTTGATGCTGTTTTGTGTCCTTGGTTTCCAAGAATTGAAGGGATTGTTCACTGTTTGGTTCAGAATGTCTTTACGGAAGTTTAAAATTGTGCATTAAGTGCGTGATGTTTGTCACTTGTCAACGTGAATGAGGTGTATCCTTTAAATACATTGTAATTCTTCTGAGAGGTGAATCAGAAGTTGTCTTTGAGTTTGTTTTTGTCAAATCATGCTTTGATTTCTTGCATAGAAGATGCATTTCTTATTCGTTGTTGCATGGAACATGCACTTCACTTTGTGGCATAGAATATGCATTTCACATATGTTGTTGTAAGATGTGCACCTCACGGGAATTGTCTGAGTGTCTTGCATTCGTTCTTAAATCATGCATGGAATGTGCATCCGCTTTTAAATCACACATAGAATATGCTCCTGTTATCAATCATGCATAGAATATGCTTATGCTTTTGTTTCTCACATAGAACATGCCATTTACATTGTATCCCGGTTGTTTGTTTTGCATGGAACATGCATTCTTACTAAATTGCACTTGTTAGGTTTCTTTCTTGAAAGTGCACGATATTGTATGCAAGGTTCATTCAGAGGAGTTCTAGGTAAGGTCATTCGTGCCCTTCGAATCACTTCCTTCTACCCCTTCGTAGGATTGCTTGCTTCGATTAAAAACATTCGGGTGCGTCTCGATGTTCACACCACCCCTTCGGTTAAAAATATTCGGGTGCATCTTGGTGTGAACACCACCTTCTTTAGTTAAAAACATTCGAGTGCGTCCCAGAGTTCACACCACCTCCTTTGGCTAAAAACATTCGGGTGCGTCCCGGTGTTCACACCACCTCCTTCGGTTAAAAACATTCGGGTGCATCCCGGTGTTCATACCACCTCCTTTGGTTAAAAACATTTGGGTGCGTCCCAGTGTTCACACCACCCCTTTGGTTAAAAACATTTGGGTGCGTCCCGATGTTCACTGCACTCTTCCTCCTCTCATGTGAGACACGTTAGGATTGTTTGTATCGGTTAAAAACATTTGGGTACGCCCGGTGTTCTCACCATCCTTTTTTTCCTTCCGCGTGCAATGCGTTAGAACCTCGATTGAGACCTCAGGTGTCCCCGACAGTTATGTTGTCCTTTGCCTTTCCTGCGCATCGCATAGTTAGGCCTGTATATTTTCTTACATCCTTTCTGCATGAAATGTAGTTTGGCTCATGTTTCTCGCATGTGGCGCATGGTTTTCTTTTCGTGTTTGGCATTGTTATGCCTTGTTTCAGTTTGTTTAACTGTGGCATTTTCTTTGCATAGCATTTGCATTTAAATGTTTCATTGCACAGCCTTATTGCATGATCATAAGTTATGTTCCTGCATCATGCATATCATTTTCATTTTGCTCCAGAACTACATCGGTTTGATTCCTTGCAAAGGGATACGTAGGCAAACTGCGGGCGCAACCATTTATTTTATCTTGATTGTTTGTCCAAGTCTTACGACCTTGTCAAAATGGGTCGTCTCTGGGCTTTGACATTCACTCAGGTCATTTCATGACTCCGAGTTCTGTCAAAGAGGGGCAATTGTAGACACCCTATTTTTGATAGCCCTTCAAAACTTGGATGTCTTTCCAAGTATATTCGGTGATGAGTCTGTTTGCTTGTCGAGTGCTCGAAGTTCTCAGCGAAACACCACAGCTTTGAGCCTTTCAAACCCTGCACCCTTTTTGTCTCATTTTTGGACCATGCCTTGGTCTTTCCAACCTGCAATCTCGGTGGCTCACCATCCTTGGAGGTCAGGCTAGCCACCGAGTTTTCTCAGAGATATTTTATGCTAGCTGTGCCAGCTGTTTGCACAAATACTTGCATCTGTCCACACGTGGAGGGCTAGATCTTCTTGTATAGATTTAATGTTTTCTATATATAAGGACCCCCTCTCTCATGTTTTGGGGTTAGAAGATTTCAAACTCAAAAATTCTCTTTTTTTCTCTCTCGATTTCTCTCTGTTTTGCAATTTTGTGCACACTTGCCTAGTTATATCACTCTTTTGCATACACATCTTTAACCAAAATTGATCACCTTTGAGTTGAGGTCCCTTAAGGTCTTGTCGGAGCTCTTGAAGGTGGTCTTGACTTGTATTTGTGCCTAAAGTTGTGCTTGGCTTCAAGAGGTATAACACTTGTCTTTTAACTTGTTTTAGTACACTTGTTTCTCTATCTTTTCCCACTATTTTTGGGCCATTTTTGAGCTATAAAAATCTCTGTTTTAATGGGCTGAAATTGGTGTTTTAAGCCATTTAAAGTTAGGGGGGGTGTCTCACCATCTTTATTCCTTGCTTCTAAGGCTTTTGTACCTTTGTTTTCCACTTTCAAACCAACCTTTTTTGGGCCTTTAACCACTGAATTTCAGAGTATTTTTAGTGGCAAAAAACATGTTTTGAAGTCCAAAATTGAAGGGGTTAGCCTCCTCTCCTTGTGGCTTGTTTGCTAGCCTAGTTAATTCAATATGTTAGCATGATTTTCTAGCTTTTTGTAGCTATATTCCAGCATGTTTTTGCCTTTATTTTAGATTGCTTTAGCTCTGTTTTGGGCTGTTTGGGTCAGTTGAGTCTTGTTTTGCATGGTTATAGTGTAAAGGACCTCACAAGAATGGTGTTTTAGGCCATTATGCACCTCTTGTTTGAGTTGATTGCATGCTTTGGTGTTGTTTTTGCACTTCATTCCAATACTTATAATCTTTGCAACCTCCCTCATTTCTTGACTTTTTAATTTTCTTTGAGGGTTGTTTCAAACTTGGGATTCTTTAAGCTTGAGATTGAGGTCCATGCTTAGTAGTTTAAACCTCTTTTGAGGGTTCATTACCAATGGCATGAAACTTCTCTCATGCCTTATACTACCCCTTGTTTGACACTTCCTTCCCTTTAGAGGACCTTAATTCACCTTTTGGACTTAATTGGATTAAGGAATGGTGGTAAAGTTAAAATGAGCAAATAAAACTTGGAACTAAAAATGAGCCAAGATAAGAATTTGGTTGTGTTTTTGATGTGTTCAATCAGACATTAATTGAACACATGGAACTTGGACCATTTCATACTTGTTAGTGATAAAATGATCCAAACCTCCAAGGTCAACTTCTTTCCTTGATCTTTCGTGAAAGGAAGGAGGTTTGTGTTTCATTTTGCATTTGTTGAACTTGCATCGCTTGAGTCACAAACTATCGTGCAATGAAATTTCTTGAATTAGTGGTTTGTGGCTTAAGTTCACCTTCCCTTGGATTTGTTCATGAAAAAGGAGGGGTGAGTTGTGCAAACAATCTGTGAGAATGCCTTCATTTTGCTCTGTTTGTTCTCTGTTGCAGCAGGTGAAACAGTGCATCAGTGGCTAGCAGGCCACACCATCCATGGCCGGCAGCCCACTTTTGTGGCCGGCACCTAGCTAGCAGTACTTTCCAGTGGCCCGTTGGCCACTGATGTAAACCTCAGCAGAATGTTGGTAAGGTGGAGCAGAATGGTTCTGGAAATGTTCAACTCTGCAAATAGAGGCTTTCGAGAGCAAGATGAAGGTCTTTTTGAGCGATATCCGAGCATGTACATCTTCCATTTCTCGAGGCGGAGTAGTGCAGAGTAGTTAATATCTTAATTACTTAGTTTACTTACATTTGTGTTGCAGCTTAATTAGTTAGCTTACTAGTTAGTTCATTTAAGTGATGTAATAATTTCTTTAGCTATTTATTTTATTTTGGTTTGTAATAATTAGTCTAATTAGCCTAATTAGTTTTACTGGCTTAGCCCTAATTAGTTGTTAGTTAGTTTTGCTTTATTTATTTGGACTCTCCTTCGTGAGAGCGTAATGTAATAATGTGTTTGTCTTCCAACCCCACATCTTTCTCCCTTTTATTTAATCGCTTTTGATGGTTAGATTAGGGACATGTTCCAATTAGCATACCTTATGCTTGCATCCATTCATTCGTATTACATGCACCGAGGCTCGGCGCATCATTCAAACTGCATTGTCATTTCAATACATTCGATGAATACGTGTTTAACCGCATGCTATTTAAATTGCTTCATATGCCATATTAGCAGCTGAGCCTATTAATTGCATATTGCATGTGTTGTTTTAGACATCTTGCACAGTTAGGAATCATGCATATTTTTCTAACTCATATCTTCTTAGCTTGGAGTACTAGGTGAGTTTTTAATGCTTTAGCATACTTGCATGAGTGTGAGTGATTGCCATGACTAGCATGCTTGCCATGAGGCTAAATGATTACTTATTAAAATGTTTGAATGCTTGTGGATGAAGGCTTGTTACTTGAATTGGAACGATTCAACGAATGTATGTTTAAGCCCACTATGTCTAGTGGCAAATTCATCGGTTTCAAGCCCACTATGTTTGGTGGCAAATTCGCAAACTTTAAGCCCACTTGAGATAGCAAATTCAAACCCCTTTTCGCAAAACAAACATGAAGTTAAATTGTTCCAACTTGAGCAAACTAGTATATACTTACTTGTGCACATTACATAGTAAAGCTAGCTTAATAACTGGAACAAGAGCACATAATGTTTATAAATAAAAAAAAAAAAAATCATATCATGATTAGTAGAGGCCGATCTTTGATCGGGTGAGCGAGGGTACTCAATTCATGACCTTCCCCTCTCATACCTAAGTTCTCGAGCCAAGGCAACTTTGGTGATGATGGACACGTAGCCTTTAAAACGAGTCATGGGTTTCCTAAATTTCTCCAAAATAAAATATTTAGGTGGTGACTCTGTATCTGGAAAAGCAGTCCAATTTTGGCATTTTTGATCCAAAAATTAATTTTACAAATGATTTGCCGAATTTGGGCTCTTTGGTGTTTATCAGTTTCACATTGCATTTGTGAGATTAGATTCAGAACTGCGAGAGTCTGAACTGTAAGGCTTCTTTTCGAGTTTTCGAAAGGGGGTGCGAAAAAGGCGAGCTACACATAGCATACATCAAACTTCCTACTTCAGAAGAATAGGGGATTACCTCTATTTCTTTCCTTTCAGAGTTGGTCATGGAATACGAACGCTTCATCACCTTGAAATGGTTGGCCAGTGGTGTGCTGACTGGCTTATCTTTCATGTTGAACCTTTCAATCACCCGTTCAACATATTTCTCTTGTGACAGCCATATCTTATTGGCTTTCCTATTAAGAACAATCTTCATGCCCAAAATCGGCTTTGCTGGGCCTAAATTCTTCATGTCAAAATACTGCGACAAGTCCTTTTTCAACTTATTGATCATAGCAATATCATGTCCGATGATCAACATATCATTGGTATACAACAATAGGATAATGAAACTTCCATCCGAAAACCTTAGAAAGTATACATACTGGTCTGCTACCATTCTTTTGTAGTCGTGATCCACCACGAATGAATTAAACTTCTTATACCATTGTCTCGGCGCCTGCTTCAGACCATAGAGACTCTTCTTCAGTTTGCAGACTAGATTTTTTTTCTTTTAACTTCAAATCCTTCTAGCTACTCCATATAGATCTTTTCCTCCAAATCACCGTGGAGAAAGACAGTCTTGATATCCATCTGTTCTAGCTCCAAATTTAAGCTGGCAGCTAATCCCAAGGCTACTTGAATGGAAGTCATCTTCACAACTGGGGAGAAGATCTCATCAAAATCAATTCCTTTCTTCTACCTAAAACCCTTGACAACCAAGCGAGCTTTATGTTGAAGTAGTTTTTTGTTGCCATCTTTCTCCAACTTATACACTCATTTGTTTTTCAAGGCTCTCTTGCCTCTTGGAAGTGGAACAAGCTCATAAGTGTGGTTCTTTTACAAAGAACTCATCTCCTCCTTCACGGCTTGCATCCAACAGTCTTTCTCTGTATGAATCTTTATTTCCAAAAAAACTCTCGGGCTCTTCCTCATTAGTAATCAAAATATATTGAGCAGCGGGATATTTGGTTGATAACATGACAGTTCTTCCAGATCTCCACAACTGAGGCCCAATTGCCTCTGGTTGAGGAGGTTGCTCCCCCTGCTTAACACCCTTTTCATCCGGGTCTTCATCTCTTTCCTTCTGATCCTCAATTTCTGGCATAGGATCCTGCAACTCTGTACTTCTTGTTGCATATCATCATATCTAGCATTTTGTGATGGCTCGGGAGATGGTAACAAGTCTGGAGTGATGACATCTCTAGACTTTGCAGATTTCTCAAAATCTGGTATGGTTTGGTCTTCATGGAACACAATATGTCTACTCTTGAACATCTTCTTGTTCACTGGGTCCCACAACTTGTACCCAAATGCTGCATCTGAATTGCCCACAAATATACATGGAGTGGACTTGTCATCAAGCTTTTGTCTGTTTTCCTTGGAGATGTGTGCGAATGCCTTACACCTGAAGACTCTCAAGTGAGAACATGATACCTTTTTTTTGGACCAGACTTCCTCAGGTATCGCAAAATTCAACGGGACTGAAGGTGACCTATTGATGAGAAAATAGGTTGTACGGGCGGCTTCAGCCCAAAATGACTTTGGCAACTTTGTCATTCTGAGCATGCATCTGACTCTTTCAACAATAGTGCGATTCATCCTCTCTGCTACACCACTATGTTGTAGGGTACTGGGAACTGTTGTCTCGTGTTGGATACCGTTGTTGGCATAATATGCTTCAAAAGCATTAGAAGTGTACTCACTACCATTGTCTGTGCGAAGACACTTCAACTTCTTCTTGGTCTCTCTTTCCACCATTGCATAGAACTCCTAAAAGTGCTAGAATACCTTATCCTTCATCTTTAGGAAATACACCCATAACTTCCTTGATGCATCGTTAGAAAATACTTGCGGCCGCTAAGTGACTTCACTTCGATTGGGCCTCAAACATCCGAGTATACCATACTAAGCACTTATGTTTTCCTCTTGCTCGTTGAACTGAATGATACTCAATGCTGCTTGCTATGAAGGGAATGATCACACGACTTCAGGGCACTTTCTTTGGATAAGGGTATCGTGGATTGCTTTGCTAATAGATGCAATCCCTTCTCACTCATATGAGCTAGTCTTCTATGTCATAAGTCTGGTAACTCCTTGTCTTCTGCTGCGTTAAGTCTTTCCAGACAGATCTTTGTTTGAGTCTTGTATAGTGTTAAAGACATCTCTCCTCTAGCAATTGTCATAGCTTCTCCTAGGGGTGTTCAAAAAATAGTCCAACCCGCTCAACCCAACTGGCCTGGTCTGACGTGACGACATACGGTCGATTTCGAAAATGAGTTCGGTCGGCCATGGTTGTAGAAATAATTTTCACACGAGTTAACGATCGGCGTCGGATTAACACCGAGTGAAAATCGACCTGCCCGAAAATTGCACATAAAAGTAGAATGCGTTTCCTCAGTCGTGCCTCATCCTAAAAAATAGTTGAAGTAAACAATTATATATTATTACCTCTTTACCTTGGGAAGAGAAAAATTTCCCTTTTTTTTTTTATTCTCAAAATGTTGGAAACAGAGATTATTTTCAAAAACTAATAAAATATTTTCATATCTTTCTCTCTCTCAATCTCGACACTTTGCCTTGGAAATAAGGCTTCACCTGGAAACTAAAAGAACCATTTCAAATATCTTTTCATTTTATCTCTATCTTCAATCTTTAAAGTTTCTATCTCAAAAATTTAAACTTCACTGTTTTGAAATCTCTCTCTCTCTCTCTCTCTCTCTCTCTCTCTCTCTCTCAATCTTTAAAGTTTCTATCGCAAAAATCCAAACGACTTCACACTTTCAAACCTTCATCATTTTCATAGTTCCGAAGAGGCCATGGCTATGGCAAAGGGAAACTCTTCATTGTGCTACTATGCTACCAGACTTCACTACGATCTGCGATGTTATCTCTCATATCTCTCCTCTCTCAAGGTTGTGCAAAGATTGCATTTTTGAGCTCTAGATCTGAAAGTAACCATGGTGTTGAAGATTTGAAGGGTTTTTTTTTTTTTTTTTTCAAAATTCTTTTGGGTTCATCGTTTTTTTATTTGAAAGTACAACTTTTTGATTTGAAAGAATCCATTGCTAAACAGCAGCTTCATGGTGTGTCCTTGTGATTTATTATTATTCTTCTTCTTTTTTATTTTAATTTTTTTTCCAGCGATCTCTTTTTCCATCCTTCATCATAATCCCTCTCCCTTGGTTTCTTTTGTTATTTCCCCATCCTCCCGAGACCAACCGATAAACCGATTGAAAGGAACGGACAGTTTCGACCATCACAGTGGTCAGAATTGGATACTAAGTTGTTCAACTCGAAGTGTTCGGATCGGGTGGTGGATAAGTCGGAAAATCAACCCAACTCGACCCGTGAACACTTCTAGCTCCTCCTGTTAGCTTCTAATGACCGTTTCTGAATGTACTTGTATAGCCTTGTCAGTCCAGGGCGCCTTCGGAGATAAGATTGAGGCGCAAATCTGGAAGATGACTTACATCTTTGAGAACCAACTTGTATCTGGCATTAGTCTGAATACTAATGTCTCCAATATCCACAATCTTCGAATAACTAGAATTCTCCATTCAAACAGTGCCAAAATCTCCAGCGTTGTACGAGCTAAAGAGTTCTCTGTGGGATATGGCATGATAGGATGCAGCTGTGTATGTCACCCATTCTGTGCAGCTGTGGTCAACCACGTGAAGACAATCTTCCTCTTCACCAACTGCAAGAAGTATTTCATCAGTTGTTGTGGCTGTCGTGTTCTCATCTCCCTTTGATTTACTACTTTGGCCTTTATATTTCCGTCTTGGGCAGTTCCTCTTTATGTGACCTTCTTAGCTATAGTGAAAACAAGTAAAGTTGGAGTTCCTCGACCTTTGTTGTCGCTGGATTTACTCCTATTGTTCCATCTGCTTATGCTCTTACTTCTTCCTCTGCTCTTTCCGCTACCTCTCTCTCTGTCTCTGCCTTTGTTTTCTATGATAAGAGCATGGGTTTGATTGCCTCCCATGTCTTTCCTCTTTGTCTCTTCATTGTACATGGCGTCTGTGACCATACTCATGGTTAGCTTCTCCTCTAGTACAGAGTTGCTTAGAGAAACCACCAATGTCTCACAGTTGTCTGGTAAAGAACTGAGCAGCAGTACAGCTTGCATTTTATTGTCCAAGGGCATTTTGACGGCTACAAGCTGATTCACTAGATTTTTTGAATTCACTGGTGTGCTCAGCGACAGACACACCATTCTTCAACTTTAGATTTACAAGCCTTCTCATCACCAAGGCCTTGTTCCATGCAATTTTTTGTTCCATGCAATTTTTGACTGGTACATTCCTTCTAACAATATCATAGGACATATGCATTTGTCTCCTGGGCGACATGGTAGAACACACTATGGTCTATCCATTGTCTGATTTGACTGACAGTCTTTCGGTTCATCTTTATCCAGTTTTCAACCTTCTCTACTTTCGGTTTAACCCCTTTTAGAGTAATAGGGTCAAACAGGTCTCTATAATATAGAACGTCTTCCATTCATGGCTTCCAGATTTCATAATTGGAAGCATTTAATTTGATCATCGATCTCAAAGTTGAAGTAGATTCTTCCATCATCTTCTTACTTTTTATAGAAACTTTGATTCAAAAATCTGACCATATGGATCTCTCTAGAATACTCCAAATAGTTGGAAACCACTATTGGATCGCCAAAATCAAACTTAAAATGGCTCATTTCTAGCAAAAAATGAGTTCGACAGTTCAGATTTGTAGATGTACCTTAGTTGCATAGCACCGAATAGTTATTCCACTTCTGGGCCAGGTCAGCTTGGGTCAAGCCGATTGACTAGTCAGCCACTGGCCTGACATGGTAGCCACGTGGCGATGACCTGTCGATGACGTGGCAACACGTGTCGATGATGTAGCTAACATGTGTTGTCTAACGTGGTACTGACTGGCTGATGACTTGTCGATGATGTAGCAACACATATCAGTGATGTGTTTGATGGATGGCGTCTAATGTGGTACTGTCTATCTGTTGACTTAGCGCTGACGTCAGCTATACCCAAAAAAGAAATCAAATTCTCCAAATAAAGCTTGGAGGATTTGAATTCCAGACCAAGTAGTTAAAGCCTTAAGCTTTAACCATTGAGCCAAACTCACCCTTGTGTTATTGTTTCCCCAGACAAATATTTAAAGTATCTGGATTGGCTACAAAATCATCCTCTTCGACCTCTAGCCGCAAGTAGGACTCTAGTTCATAGTTGACTTTATGCACCAAATTTTGACCGGTGCGTATGGGCCACCCCGACCTCCATTTTGCTTCTTCGTTCTGGGTCTAGACTCCTCTCGTCGAGATATTCCTTCCTGTATGCTGAAAAGTGAATTTTGAGTAACTTGATTGCTAACAATTTTGAAAAAACAGAGTATCCGAACCACTCTTTTACCTCATTGCTAACATTGAGTTCTGATACCACTTGTTAGGATTAGACACACTCAGAAATCAATCACACACACAAAAAAATGAGACACAAGAGATTTATGTGGTTTGACAATAGCCTGCGTCCAGGGGAAGAGATATCCACTACAGAATTATCCTGGAGAGAGTTTACAACACTCATACCTCACACTCTCTCTATAGCACTCTCACTCACTCTGTTTATATAAATGTTCAAGCCTTCCTCAGCACCTCAATTTATACACCGGTGGACATTTATAACAGAAAGAAGAAAGAAAAATCAGCTTCTTCCAACTGCCCTCTCCTCTCCTACTCCTTAACTTGGAGCCAGCCTTCATTAATTCCTTCATGTGAGCTGGAGCTAACATTCTCCGCCATAACGTTCTAGTTGGTTGGGCTCGGCGGTGGAGTTTCCAGGTTCTTATTCTAGTTCTTCGTCATCTTGGCTTCTTTCTGGGCTCGAAGCTCATTTGTGACATTTCTCTTCGATGTAGTCCCTCACGTCATGCTCGATTACACCATCGTTGTCGCGATGTTCGCTTATTTCTTTCTCTTCAATGGATTCTTCATTAACAAGATCGAATCCCACTGGTCTAGTTGACCTGTGTTGTGCTGTATGTTTTGATGTGTATCCATCATTTTAACAAGAAAGAAATGAAGAGCTGGAGGGTGATTCCTTTGGCTGTGATGTGGTCTGTTTGGAAGTGCAGGAATGAAGCTGTGTTTAGATCTATACCCCCAAACTTGGGGGATCTTTGTGATCTAATTAAATTTAGGATTGCCTTTTGGTTAAAACCTGCTTTCAGTGATTATAATTTCTCAGTTCAGGATTTTGTGTTCAATCTGAGGCAAATGAGGGTGTGCTTAGGAGGGCCTGCTATAATTGAGTAGAGATGTTTGGTTTGGGCTGTTTGACCTGTGTTGTGCTATATGTTTTGATGTGTATCCATCATTTTAACCACAGATTCTGTATGCATTGCTGTGTGCTGTTTGCTTTGTTGGGTGTATTGTTGCATTTGCTGTGTGCTACTGTGCTGTCCTGCTGCGAGCTCTGTGATGTTTGTTGGTGTATTTTGCGAATCTGCTGGGTTGGTTTGGTGATTTAGAGTTGCTGGGGTATTTTGGGTAGGCTGCTGTGCCGAGGTATAATGTAGTGTTATCTTAGCCTATTATAGTGGGTTTTGGTTGGTATTAGCTGGTCTGGTTTCTACTTGGGTTTTGATCTTAGGCTTTACTTGGTTTGTTTACTTGTTTGTCTTCTTTTTTGCTTTCTGCTGTTGGTTTCTCACCAACTGGAGCTTGGAGCTTCGCCTAGCTCCAAGGTCCTCTTTATTGATGTAATTTTTCTCTCTTCGGATGTTTCATCAATAAAGATTTCTTTTTGCTGACCAAAAAAAAAAAAGATCGAATCCCACTGTACTGGATTTGGTTTCATTACATTTCACTTGTCAAATACCTATATGAAGCTGTGTTACAAAACGAATTCAATGACCCAAACAAGTGCTCCGTGAGAGGGATTCAAATCTTCGACAACACGCCACTTGTGGAAGTCTCAGCAGCATCGAAGATGAAGCTGTTGGAGAGCATAAGCAGTACATTGGGGATGAACATATCGAGCACTACGTGTGTGACGACTGGGATAGATATATTGCAGAAAAAGGGGATCACATATTTGAGTATGTGGAACTGCTTGTGGATCACTGTTGCTTGGAGGTTCTTCTTTAGGATTCTATTTTACTTCTCTTTGTTGCTGGGTAGCAAGAACAAGAGGAGTTTTAAAAAAAAAAAAAAAAAAAAACTGTTTAAACAAGTTTGTCGGTATAAAGTTTTTTTTTTTTTTTTTAAATATTTGGCGTTTATTTTTTATTATTTTTTTTTTCCCTCTTTTATAAATGGGAACTTATTGTTGTTGAGTTTTAAGTGTAAAATTGTTAGAGAGAAAATATAGTACTCCAATAATGGTTTTTTTTTTTTTTTTTTTTTTTTAAATGGGAATTTACTATTGTTATGTTTTAAGTGTCAAATTGTTAGAAACATAAATATAGTATTCTAATAACTAGTCTTCTACCCATGATTAGAATTGAGAAAAAAATTGGAAAACATCACAAATTAGTTCGATTTAGATCAAATTAAACAATCTGATTTTGTTTTTGATGATTCAGTCTATGATTTTATAGTTACGAATTCCATTTGAATCAAGCTTGTATATAAGTAAGAGATATACTACATATATAAGTTATTACTTACCGTAAACAAACACTCAAATATCAAATATATACAAGTTGTAGCCCTTTACTTTCAAAAGCTTCTGTATTATATAGTGATAAAATTAATTTTAAACAATCTTTAAACAATTATTAGATTTTCTTTTAGAGAAAAAACAATTATTAGATTGTGAGCAATATTTTATATGACACGGATTCTAAAAACCTTGTGGTTCCAAATTGAACCAAATTATATTTTTGTGGTTTGGTTCGATTTAATATCAACATTTTTATGACTTAGTTTGATTTCAAATTTCATAGAACCGTACCTAATAAATCCAAACCATGCTCATGTTTAATTTTTTAATAGTCATGCAAATAATTATTTATGTCACATAGACTCAAAATAACACAAACTCAAAAGTGATATTTGTTTGAAATTTATGAATGATTTGAATGCATGCAAATAAGAAATGTAATTTAATTTGTTAAATGCACATATGAATGTATTCAAGTTGGAATAAAAGCAATAAATTTACTAATTGCAATAGTAAACAAAAATTCGACAACTACTATAATTGAAACACACAAGGTATTGGTCCTTCAGTTTTTCAAAAAAAAAAAAAATATATTTCTCCTTGTAGTTTTTCTTTATTTTTTATTTTTAATTTTTTAATTTTAATTTTAAATTTTTAAAAAAATTTCATTTTCAGTTTTAGTTTCACAATTTTTTCCTTTTTGTTTTACAGCACAATCTTTTGTACCAATTTCATTTTTTAATTTGAACATTTTAGGAACATTTTTCTAAAACATTTCCACAACTTTTAGGCATTATTATATATATATATTTTAGAAAGTACTTACCGTCAACAATAATTACTTTAATTATGAACATTCTTTTATTTCCCCACTCTCATAAATAGATACAAGTGGAATAATAAAGATAAATGACAATAAAAAGACAATAAAGAGAAAGATAATTAATAAGATAGAGCAAATAAACAATAATGACACATGGCCAATGTTAGCTTTGACACGGGTGTTAGCAAATTTATATAATATGATATGATATTTTTAAAAATATTTTAGTAACGCTAAAAATGCATTACACTAATGAGCATCGATTTTTTTTCTAATGATTAGAGGTTTAGGGGTTGTTTGGGATGTTCTTAATAAATGTACTTTTTGTCTTTTTGAAGTAAAAAATTAAAGAAAAAAATATAGATATTTGTGTTAACTTTTTGACTTTTTATGAAAAAAATTGTATAAATTAGTGTGCAAAGAAAAATTAGAATTGAGAGTTGTGCAGCCATAATTTTTGACTTTTGATAAATAGTGTTAACTTTTTAACTTTTTATAAACTTGCCAAACTTGACTTTAGGCCTTGTTTGGAAACAGGCTAATTTAATACCTTTTTGACTATTTGGCTAAAATATGAGCTAAAAAAAATTAGTATATTTGGGATGATTTTTGGCTTTTTACGAAAAGATGTATAAAAAATAGAGAAAAAAGAAAATTTTTGACTTTTTAGCATGAATTATTGACTTTTTAACTAGTAATTTTTTAACATTTTAATTAAAAAGAAGGGTTCCCAAACGAGACCATAGTTTAAGAAATGCGAGTGGGAGTTGTTTTGGGTCCAAGAATGGGCCCATTGTTATGTCAATCGCCATTCCCATAGTATTAGTCAATTTGAATATAATATTATAATTATTATTTTTATATTATAGTTTAATTATCATGAATTGTCATCACTGTATTAAAATGAGAGAATTACAATTTAATGCATATAACAAAAATTATAAATACATTAAAAATTTAATAATTTTAATTAGTAATATAAATAAAATTTAATACTGATTTGTAATTTTTTTTTTTAAAACTACACTCATATATAATTTTTTCATTTAAAATCTACTAATGTTTATATTTAATCCAGTAACCACTAATAACCTAAGAAAAACAAAGATATGAGTGAAAATGAGTGATGATGATTACCGTATAAAATCTTCTGCGTGGGGTTTCTTTGCGAGACGAGAGGATACCTGAGAGAGAAATTTTGAAATTGTCATCCTGCCTACATATAATGGGAAAATAACAATACTGTGGTATTATTTTCCTAAACATAATTAGTTATTGCAATGACAAAATGTTTAAAATATATATATATATATTCATAAAGCTCTCCTCATATATTTATTTTTCATTTAATTTAAATTATTTTTTTATGTTCCAATAAAATTTATGGGTGACAAAATTATTGAAATAACCCTCATAATAATAAGATAAAGTGCACATTAATATTCATATTGATAGTGTGAATATTTCATAAATGTAAATATTTACATTGTTAAATTTATTTAGTATGAATATTCACATGATGGAACGTTTAAAATAGTCCAAAGTATTATAAACCAAGTTGCAAGTGTTCAAAAAATATTTGCAAGGGAAAAATTATCTATAAATTATCTTAAATATGAGAATTAAGATTTGGTAAATCAAACGTCCAAAATGATAGGATATATTAAAATACCTTATGAACTAATTGAAATACAAGTATTTGAAAGAGAATTTCTAATAAATTACCGCCCTCCAAAAATAAAAAATAAAAAATAAATAAATAAAAGAAGCCATAGAAATGTGTCCAAAAGAATAGAAAAGGTGATCTTTATAGTCTAATTTAGTTGAAAAATGAGCAACTTGGTTGTCTCAATGGTTGGTGTAACACATGAATTATTTTATTTACTTAAAATAAGCTATTAACAATTTGGTTTGGAATTGCTAGTGCTTTGAATTTTTATTTATTTATTTTTTGAGAGAGAGTTCTTTTCAGTCCACTGTGTAGATTGGAACATATTGTTGGGTTTGTGGGCTTACCACAGGTCCCGTTTTGATAATCTAAACTGTTCATTGTGTAGAGCTCGTTGAGTACTTCGTGTCTACAAAAAATCATGTTGATCAAATATGGACAGCTCTTTAATCGAAACACATTTTTGTTAATGGTAAATATGATTTTAAAAATAAATTGTCAACAAAAATGTGTTCTGATCAAGGGGCTACCAATATCCAATCAATGTTTTTTTTTTTTGTTTTGGCAGGCATGAAGTATTCGATGATTTTTACACATTGATCGGTTCAAATTATTGACATGAAACCTATGGTCAGCCCCACAGGCCTAACAGTATGCTCTAGTCCATACAGTGGACTGGAGAGAAGCCTCTTGTTTTTTTTTTTTCTTTTTTTTTAAAAAAAAAAAACCCCTAAATGATTGGTTTAATGATCAATTTAGTTGTTTGTAATTGAGCTTTAGAGGAACTAAGACCTTTGGCCTAATGATTGTATAGCACTATTTTGTGGTGTGAGATTGCTAGTTCAACTCCTATACAGAGAAGTTTGATACCCTTTATGTTTATTTATTCCTCAATATGGGGTTCTCTCCTATCTATTAACAAAATATATATAGAGCTCTAGAGGATAGAAGGCTTTGGGGTTGTATTGGTTCAAACACATAAATTGAAACTGAAATTTTGGCCAAAGAGATCAACTGAAAGGTTGATTGATCCACTGTCCACAGACAATGAATGTCTTCTAGAGAACTAATTTTATTCTTAGAGTGGTTGACTGGAATGATCGCTCTGCAGTGCGGCCAACAAGTCAATGTAAATTTTGTTGCATTGTTTTTTTCGAAACTACGTTTATGGGTCATACTCTTCTATGTACAACTTTAGTCCGAATTCTTTCATTCTTACTAACCTTGCCTCAACTCTTACACCCTCAAAACCTACTCTAAACACTCCAAAACCCTTATATTTTTAAACTCTCGAGCTTTTGATTAAGAGGAAGAAGTTAATCTTAGTTTCAAGAGAATAGATGAAGTGCAGCTCAAAGGTTCCATTTCCTACCTTTTGGACCTCTCTTTCACCACCATTTCTAGAGTTATTCTTCTACATTTGGGATACTAGGCAGGATGGTTTACTTACTTTGTTTTGTATATAATTAGTTTCATGTATTATTTTCTTAAAAATTTGTTACAGATGATACGAGTTCACATTTTTTGGTTGGTTTTTATAAAGAACTTTGAGATGAGTATGGCATCTTTAATTTGAAAATTCCTAATCTTATGAAAACCCTAATAATGAAGAAAGAAACTTTCATGAGAAATTTTAATATTTAAAGAATAGAAATCTTTGACATCTAGTTGTGGATATTTGAAACCGAGAATCTAATCATCATTTTTGTGTAAAATTGGATTGTTATCGGAAAGAAAGGAAATTGGTGAAGTTATAAATTATTTGGTTAAATTTATTGAAAGGGGTATACCAATCTCTAGTGGAGGAATTTATCCAAAGGGGTGTTCAATTCTTTTGAGAAGAATTGTTTGAACAAAATAAATCAAAAGTGATGCACTTTCTTTTGAGAGGAATAATTTGGAAGGATTGGAGTTATGGTGCTTTGTTTTTGTGGAAAGCATAAAATGCATCATTATATTAATGGAAAAGACAAAGTACAACTAAGAGTGAATATAAGAAATGGTTTGGAACTCGTTGAGGACATTTATTTTTAAACCCTCATTGCATAAACACCACCCGATGATGAATATAAGAATTGGTTTGGAACTCCATATTTGTCAAATTTTACTTGAAACATGATGCACCCAGATGGATTTTAGCCAAACCAAACAACCAAGATAACCTTTCTAGACCTATTTGAGACATATTTGATCCTCAGGTGTCCAATTCATTTCTATTGTCTCTTAACCTTGTACAAGTTCAGAAGAATAAATTGCAAGTGTTTCACGTGGAAAGCTCGTCTCTGGTGCAACCAACAATGATGCTAGCTCCACCTCAATGGTGCCTGACTTTGCAAACCCATTCTTGTTCGAAGTTACTATACTATCAAAGCGTTCGATGACCAATTCTAGTCAAATGCCAAAGCTCTTCGGTGTTTGACTAGGAGTCATCTAGGTCACCAAATTCATTCTAGCCACCATGTTCTGGCGGCTCGATCATTCACCCAGAGGCCTACAAGAGCAATTAGGGTTTTTCAGATTCGCCTTGTCCACAACCTGCTACACTTGTGTCGAAGCCTTGCCTATTTTCCTTCAAGAGCACTACATATTCATGAGAGAAGCAACTCACAATTCTTATTGCCGATCTTTGTATGTTGTCTCGCGCTCACTTACTGCAATTCCTACGTTGATCTTTCTCTCAGTTGTTGTTGCTGTTAGGATTAAATACACTCAGAAATCAATCACACACACAAAAAATGAGACACAAGAGATTTATGTGGTTCGACAATAGCCTACATCCACGGGGAGAGATATCTACTATAGAATTATTCCGGAGGGAGTTTATAACACTCACACCTCTGTCTCTCTCTATATATATAGCACTCTCACTCACTCTGTTTGTGTATATGTTCTACCCTTTCTTATCACCTCAATTTATACACAAAAGAGGGAAAACAAAGCCAAGAAACTGGTGGACATTTATAATAGAAAGAAGAAAGAAAAATGAGCTTCTTCCAATTGCCCTCTCCCTTCCTACTCCTTGACTTGGAGCCAGTCTTCATTAATTCCTCCATGTGGGCTGGAGCTAACAATTCTCCCCCTCCATGCCCATATGGATAACTGACTTCTCACTTGAAGTCCATTTCGGTCAGATTCTTGTAAACTTCTGGTTTGTCTCTAGTGACAACCTTGGTCATCATGTCAGAAGGATTCTTCTCCATGTAAATCTTCACTAGCTTCATCAGTTGCTTTTCCATCACTTCTCATATCTAATGATACTAGACATCAATGTGCTTTGTATGTGAATGGTACATGGAATTCTTGCTCAAATCAATTACATTCTGACTATCACAATGTACCTTGTACTTTTTCTGCTGTAGATCCAATTCTTGGAGAAAATGTTTTAACCACAACATTTCCTTTCCAGCATCTGTGGCAGCAATGTACTCTGTCTCTTTTGTAGATAAAGCAACACATTTTTGTAGTTTGGACTGCTATGAAATAGCTCCCCCTACAAAGGTGAACAGAAATCCTGATGTAGATTTTCTACCCTCAAGATCACCCGCCATATCAGCATCAATAAATCCCTCCAAATTCAGCTTCCCTAAAACATAGACACATTTTTGAAGTTCCCTTCAAGTATCAAAGAATCCATTTGACCACTTATAGATATCCCCGAACGTCCCGGGAGAAATCCCGTTTTGTTCATTGGGGCTTACTACAGTTTGGACTCGATGTCACGGTCCTGTATCTAATCTCGCAGAGTGTAATACAAGACCGATGAATCATCAAAAAGTCCAAATTCGGCAAATCGTTTTTAAAAACAATTTTTTTAAAAGAAGTGCCAAACATGGACTGCTTTGCCAGATACAAAGTCGCCACCTAAATATTTTATTTTGAAAAATTTAGGAAACCCTGACTCGCGCCTATGGCCACGTGTCCGTCATCACCAAAGTTGCCTCGGCTCGGGAACTTGGGTACGATTGGGGAAGGTCACTTCGTGAGCACCCCCGCTCGCCCGATCAAAGATTGGCCTCTACTAACCATGATATCAAGTTTTGAAAACATTATGTGCTCTTATTCCGGTTATTAGTCTAGAATTACTATGTGATGCACACAGCATACAAATATAGATTGGATCGTTTGAGTTGGAACAAAACATTTCGTGTTTGTTTATTTGAAAGATGGTTTGATGGTGCTACTCGCAAGTAGGCTAAGACGTGGATTTGCCACCCTCAAGTGGGCTTAAGAAAGCATGATTTTGCCACTCTAAAGTGGGCTTAAAACTCTCAATTGGTGAATTGTTCCAATTCAAATAACCCAACCTTCACCCATAGGCATTCAGGCAGTTATATCACATAAGCAAATAGTTTCATGGTAAGTATGCTATCATGGCAGTAACTCACACGCATGCAAGGATGCTAAAGCATAAATACTTACCGAGTACTCCAAGAAAAAGAAAGAAGCTAATTAGAAATCATGCATGAATCCTAACTATGCTGAAATGCCTAATGCAACACATGCAAAAATGTAACTAAGATAGGCTCAGCTATTCTAAAATGGCATATGAAATGCAACAACTGATAGACGTATTCAACTCGGAATTGAAATACAATGCAGTTAGTATGATGAGCCGAGCCTGGTGCATGCAAGACAGATAAATGGATGCAAACATGCGAGCATAAGTATGCTAATTGAAACGTGCCCTAAACTAACCATCATAAGATGGTAAATAAAAGAGAGAAAGACGTGGGGTTGGAAGGCATGCATCACACACACATGCACACTTATTACAACATTGCCCTCATCAGAGGGTCCGAATGAATAGTACAGAATAAACTAGCTAATCTAAGATAATTAAACTAATTATTACACAACATTAATTAATTAACGAATTAACTAAGTAAGTAAGGAAACTAGCATGCAAATTAAATAAAATGGACTGCCTCAGCTCTATTCCAAATGATAGGGATGCATGCATGCTCAAGTCGCCTTGTCGGGATATCCATCGCGATGCCCTTATTTGCCTCTGTTTGCAACTGGTCCCAGAACACTGTACAAAGCTCTAGAAGGCTGCTGACCAGTTTTTGTTGCTGGTTTCTAGTTTGCTGCAACAGCGAGCGAGAAAGGGGCATGGCAAAGTATTTTTAACATGTGTGCATGACCACTCTCCCCATCGTTGCACAAGCTCTAGGGAGTGTAGTCTTCGATCCTCGTGCCACTAATCACACATCTCGACACATGATGGCCGAGGAGTCGGATTGCACGACTCGATGTAAAATGAATGCACATATAAACACAACAAGGCCTAAACTCCATCATGGGTAATCCGGAGTGTCGGCGACCGAGAATCGAGGCACATTTCGTCACTTGGAGTACGAAACATCCCTCATTTCCTGTGTTTGGACTAAACCCTATTCCAAACACCATGCAATATACGTGGCATACACAATACGACTAGCATGCAACCCTAAACGCAATGCAACCTAATCATGCTAGCATACGAGGGATGATATGCAAACATGCAACTAGCATACACAATGCTATGAACTAAGAATGACATACTCAATGCACATGGACTATATGGCATACGCAATGCACATACGAAGATGGACATGCACGAAGACATGAACAAGGCATACACAATGCGACGATCAAGCGTGCGACAACATGGACATGGCATACATAATGCAAGACGGACTTAAACTAAAATGAATGGGCCTTAGCCACACTCAAATCAGTGGCCAATACATGATGAAAATGAAGCAACAACACACATGCAAACATGCACAAATGCAAGGGACCAAATCTAAGGCACAAAGTGCAACTCCACCAAAGCATGGTAAGCATGAAATATGACATATAATCACATATTTCCCAGCTCTAAAATGACATGCAAGATGGTCCCGAATCATGCAAACACCTCACACAATGCATGCCAAATGGCCCAAATACCGAAACTAGTGAAGTGGATTACACTATAGGCATGCAAAGCAATACTCAAATGGCCAAACTAGCCCCAAACATTCCCTATGCAGGCCAAAACAGTAGCAAATATGGACTAAAATGATGGCTCGCAAAGCGTGGAAATGAAGCTCATGCAATGGTCCAAAAATGAAGTATTCATGAATAACTCTCAAACACATTTAAAGAGTGGAAAACATGGGAATATGGTATACATATAAGCTCTGAAATATGATTCACAATGATACCAAAACATGGAAACACCTCAAAATACGCATGCAATAGGCTTCAAAACTCAAAGCTAGGCAAGGGTATTGAACTACAACCATGCATAGAAAACATCATTCGACCATGAGGCCCAAAAACAGAGCTAAGGCAGTCCAAAATATGCACAAAATCAGTTTAAGGCATGGCCAAAAAGTGCTAGAATCAAAGGCCAAAATAGCATGCAATGTAAGCTAGTAAAGAGGATTTGCACTACAAGCATGTGAGGCAATCAAGAGGCCACTAAACCAGAAAAATTTAGAGGTATGACATGCCAAATAAAGCCCAAAAACCCACTGAAACATGATTAATGCATGCAAGAATGAGATGCTCCTTTGATATGCTATGAAGAGGGTTATTCTACACATGCAAGATGGACATCCAATATGGCAAAACAGGCTCTGGTCAAAGCCTATGTAGGTCCTAAAACTCATCAAAAATGGCCTGAAACATGGTTTGGAAGTATACAAATAAGGGCTCCTTTGTTAGGCCAAATATGCTAGAAATCAAAACAAGGAGAGAGGGTCACCCCTTTCTGATTTTGGATCTCAAAAATGCATAATAACCACTGAAATCTGCTGGATTTCATTGGTCAAAAGGGCAAACAAAGCTCAAAACAAAGGCCTTAATGCATGGCTCAAAACAAGGTGAAATGAAGCATGTGAGGGGGTAGATGACCCCCAACAGAAAAATTATCTTAAACAAACATGTTAAGGACCTCAAAATAAGACTTTTTTCAGTTTACACTAAAGCTCAAATATACTTGCAATTATGGCTAAAAGATGGAGCAAAATAATGCTTAGAAGAGGGAAAATGTGTGTTACCCTTGAAGCTCAGTAAGACAGCAACTTTGAGGCCAAAAACTCAGACCTTCAACCTCTGAAAATGGCCTCCAAGGACCACAAAGCAATGGTGGAGGTGTTAGACTAGGAGGTGGTGTGCAATAGGCCAAGAACCAAGCAACTTTTGAGCCAAAGTGTAGAGATATAAAGAGAGATATATGGTATGCCTTCAAACCAAAATCTAAACCCTCTACGAGGAAGGGAAGTCCTTCCTTTATAGAAAAGGGAGGCTAAAGCTTCTCCAAGAAGCTTAAAACCTAGGGCCAATATCCTCCATACACGTGTATGGAGGATGCGTCTAATAACTGCACACATTGGAACCAACTTACTAAGACAGAAAATGGGGGAGCTGGCCGACCAGTTCAGGTGGTCGGTCGACCACTTGCCCTGGTCGGCTGACCAGGTTCAAAAGGTTTAGGTCTCAAAAGCTGATCGGCAGCCTCCTAGGGTGGTCTCCTCACTCAATGCAAGCTAGTGGTATGGTGGGAGACCAGTAAATGTGGCCCAAAGACCAAGGAGACCAGCTTCTTGTCAAGAAAATCGACCGGCGAAGAGAAAGGTGGTCTCCAAGGAGAAAAGGTGGTCTCCCACCCTTGTACCACCTTCCAAACAATGAAAATAGGTTCCATGCCAAAAATGAACCAAGACGGATGCAAAGCGAGGGTTCGAGGGCCAAAACGCGCAGCTGGGTGCCCCGAAAACTGACTGTTAAGCATCGAAAGTGGCGTACGACCACGAAGGTGGTCTCCCAGACCAAAGTGTCCCTCTAGAGAGAGGAAACAAGGTGTGTGCCAAAAACCGGAGCAAACGGAGAAAGTTAAGCGGTCGGCCCGAGGCGCCAATCGACGCGACTCAAAATCGGAAACTAGTCTCCAAACGAGAACAGTGGCCTGCGACCACGAAAAGTAGCCTATGGCCACTGAGAGATGGTCTAAAAAACCTCTCCCTCCCTTCGAGAAGAGAAAGCAAGACCTGGTCCGCAAATCGAGGCAAAGCACAAAAAAAAGTTCCGAAGCTCGGAGGCAAGACTCTCAGCCAAACTCCGAAACTTCAGAACGAGCACAACATGTGGAATCATCGAGCGCTCAATCGATGACGTTTGAGTCTTAAGGTCGGTCAAAAATGGGGTGTCTACACCACCTCCCAATGCCCTTTTCTTGGATTGGCGAGGAATCTAAGCACAACGCCAACTGCATGAGCTATATTTGGCCGGGTACACACCGTAACATACATCAAACTTCCTACTGTGGAAGAATAGGGGATTACCTCAATTTCTGTCCTTTCATAGCTGGTCGTGGGACACGAACGCTTTATCACCTTGAAATGGTTGGCCAGTGGTGTGCTGACTGGCTTATCTTTTATGTTGAACCTTTCAATCACCCGTTCAACATATTTCTCTTGTGACAGCCATATCTTCTTGGCTTTCCTATCACGAACAATCTCCATGTGCCCAAAATCTGTTGTGTTGGGCCTAAATTCTTCATGTCAAAATACTGTAACAAGTCATTTTTCAACTTTGTTGATCATAGCAATATCATGTCCGATGATCAACATATCATCGACATACAACAGTAAGATAATGAAGTTTCCATCCAAAAACCTTAGAAAGTATACATACTGGTCTACTACCATTCTTTTGTACTCATGATCCACCATGAATGAATCAAACTTCTTGTACCATTGTCTTAGCACCTGCTTCAAGCCATAGAGACTCTTCTTCAGTTTGCAGACTAGATTTTCTTTTCCTTTAACTTCAAATCCTTCTAGTTGCTCCATATAGATCTTTTCCTCCAAGTCACCATGAAGAAAGACAGTCTTGACATTCATCTGTTCTAGCTCCAAATTCAAGCGAGCTGCTAATCCCAATGTTACTAGAATAAAATTCATCTTCACAACTGGGGAGAAGATCTCATCAAAATCAATTCCTTTCTTTTGTTCAAAACCCTTGACAACCAAGCGAGCTTTATGTTGAAGTAGTTTTCCATTGCCATCTTTCTTCAACTTATACACTCATTTGCTTTTCAAGGCTCTCATGTTTCTTGGAAGTGGAACATGCTCATAAGTGTGGTTCTTTTGCAAAGAATGCATCTCCTCCTTCATGGCTTGCATCCAACGGTCTTTCTCCATATGACTCTCTACTTCCGAAAAACTCTCAGGCTCTCCCTCATCAGTAATCAGAATATACTGAGAAGTGGGATATTTGGTTGATGGCACGACAGCTCTTCCAGATCTCTACAACTGAGGCCCAGTTGCCTCTGGTTGAGGGGGTTGCTTCCCCTGCTTAACACCTTTTTCATTCGGGTCTTCATCTCTTTCCTCTTGATCCTCAATTTCTGGCATAGGATTCTGTAACTCTAGTACTTCTTGTTGCATATCATCATATCTAGCATTTTGTGATGGCTCGGGAGATGGTAACAAGTCTGGAGTGATGACATCTTTAGGCTTTGCAAATTTCTCAAAATCTGCTATGATATGGTCTTCAGGGAACACAATATCTCTGCTCTTGAACATCTTCTTGTTCATTGGGTCCCACAACTTGTACCCAAATGCTGCATCTGAATAGCCCACAAATATACGTGGAGTGGACTTGTCATCAAGCTTCTGTTTGTTTTCCTTGGACATGTGTGTGAACGCCTTACACCCTAAGACTCTCAAGTGAGAATACGATACCTTTCTTCTGGACCAGACTTCCTTAGGTATCGCAAAATTCAACAGGACTGAAGGAAACCTATTGATGAGAAAATAGGTTGTATGGGCGACTTCAACCTAGAATGACTTTGGCAACTTTGTCATTCTGAGCATGCATCTGACTCTTTCAAAAACAGTGCAGTTCATCCTCTCTGCCACACCATTGTGTTGTGTGGTACTGGAAACTGTTGTCTCATGCTAGATATCTCTGCTGGCATAATATGCTTCAAAAGCATTGGTAGTGTATTCACTACCATTGTTTATGTGAAGACATTTCAACTTCTTCCCAGTCTCACTTTCCACCATTGCATGGAACTCCTCATCCTTTATCTTTAAGAAATACACCCTTAACTTCCTTGATTAGTCATCAATGAAAGATAGAAAATACTTACGGCCACTAAGTGACTCCACTTCGATTGGGCCTCAAACATTCGACTATACCATACTGAGCACTTCTTTTTTCCTCTTGCTTGTTGAACTGAATGATACTCAATGCTGCTTGCTATGAAGGCAATGATCACACAGCTTTAGGGCACTTCCTGTGGATAAGGGTATCCTAGATTGCTTTGCCAACAGATGCAATCCCTTTTCACTCATGTGAGCTAGTCTTCTATGCCATAAGTCTGGTGACTCCTTGTCTTCTGCTGCATTAAGACTTTCTGGAAAGATCTTTGTTTGAGTCTTGTATAGTGTTCAAGACATCTCTCCTCTGGCGATTGTCAAAGCTCCTTCTGTTAGGTTCCAACGACCATTTCTGAATGTACTTGTATAGTCCTGTCAGTCCAGGGCCCTTCCGGAGATAAGATTGAGGCCAAATCTGGAACATGCCTCATTTTTTGAGAATCAACTTGTATCTGACATTAGTCTAAATACTAATGTCTCCAACACCCACAATCTTCAAATAGATAGAATTCCCCATTCAAATAGTGCCAAAATCTCCAGCGTTGTACGAGCTAAAGAGTTCTCTATGGGATGTGGCGTGATAAGATGCAGTTGTGTCTATCACCAATTCTATGTAACTATGGTTAGCCACGTGAAGACAATCTTCCTCTTCACCAACTGCAAGAAGTATTTCATTAGTTGTTATGGCTGTTGTGTTCTCATCTCCCTTTGATTTACTACTTTGGCCTTTATTTTTTCGGCTTGGGCAGTTTCTCTTTATGTGACCCTCTTAGCCACAGTGAAAACAAGTAAAGTTGGAGTTTCCTCAGCCGTTGTTGTCGCTGGATTTACTCCTGTTGTTCCATCTGCCTCTGCTCTTTCCACTACCTTTCTCTCTATCTCTGCTTTTGCTTTCTCTGACAAGAGCATGGGTCGGATTGCCTCCCATGTCTTTCCTCCTTGTCTCTTCATTGTACATAGCGTCTATGACCATACTCATGGTTAGCTTCCCCTCTAGTGCAGAGTTGCTTAGAGAAACCACCAACGTCTCATAGCTGTCCGGTAAAGAACTAAGCAGTAGTACGACTTGCATTTCATTGTCCATGGGCATCTTGACGGTTGCAAGCTGATTCACCAGATTTTTGAATTCACTGGTGTGCTCGGCGATAAACACACCATTCTTCAACTTTAGATTTGCAAGCCTTCTCATCACCAAGGCCTTGTTCTGGGTGGTTTTTGACTGGTATATTCCTTCTAACATTGTCAGAGGACATATACATCTGTCTCCTAAACATGGTGGAACACACTCTGGTCTATCCATTTTGTGATCTGACCAACAGTCTTTCGGTTTATCTTTATCCGATTTTCATCATTCTCTGCTTTTGGTTTAACCCCTTTTAGAGCAATAGGGTCAAACAAGTCTCCACAGTATAGGACGTCTTCCATTCATGGAAGCATTTAATTTGATCATCGATCCCAAAGTTGAAGTAGATTCTTCCATCGTCTTCTTACTTTTTATAGAAACTTTGATTCAAAAATCTGGCCATACGTATCTCTCTGGAACACTCAAAATAGTTGGAAACCATTATTGGATCGTCAAAATCAAACTTCAAATGGCTCATTTCTAGCAAAAAATGAGTTTGACGGTTTAGATATGTAGATGTACCTTAGCCCTATAGCACCGAATAATTATTTCACTTTTGGGCTGGGTCGGATTGGGTCAACCCGATTGACTGGTCAACCACTGGGCTGACATGGTAGCCACGTGGCGATGACCTGTCGATGACATAGCTAACAAGTGTCGTCTGACGTGGTACTGACTAGTTGATAACTTGGTGAAGACATGGTGACACGTGTCAGTGATGTGCCTAATGGGTGCCGTCTGACGTGGCATTGTCTGTCTGATAACCTGGCGCTGACGTCAACTATACCCAAAAAAGAAATCAAATTCTCCAAATAAAGCTTGGAGGATTCGAACTCTAGACCAAGTAGTTAAAGCCTTAGGCTTTAACCATTGAGCCAAACTCACCCTTGTGTTATTGTTTCCCCAGACAAATATTTAAAGTATCTAGATTGGCTACAAAATCATCCTCTTTGACCTCTAGCCACAAGTGGGACTCTAGTTCAGAGCTGACTTCTGACCAAATTTTGACGTGGCGTCTTGAGCCACTAACCTCCATTTTGCTTCTTCGTTATGGGTCTGGACTCCTCTCATCACGATATTCCTTCTTGCTTGCTCAAAAGTGAATTTCGAGTAACTTGATTTTTGGTAGTTTCGAAAAAATAGAGTATCCAAGCCTCTCTTTTACCTCATTGCTCACTTTGAGTTCTGATATCACTTGTTAGGATTAGACACACTCAGAAATTAATCACACACACAGAAAAATGAGACACAAGAGATTTACGTGGTTCGGCAATAGCCTATGTTCACGGGGAGAGATATCCGCTATAGAATTATCCCGGAGGGAGTTTACAACACTCACACCTTACTCTCTCTCTCTCTATAGCACTCTCACTCACTCTGTCTGTACATATGTTTAGCCCTTCCTCAACACCTCAATTTATATACCGATGGACATTCTTCTTCCAACTGCTCTCTTCCTTCTTACTCCTTGACTTGGAGTCAACGTTCATTAATTCCTTCATATGAGCTGAAACTAACATTTGCCACCATAACGTTCTGGTCGGATGGGCTCCGCGATGGAGTTTCCAGGTTCTTATTCTATTTCCTCATCATCTTGGCTTCATTTTAGGCTGGAAGCTCATTTGTCACGTTCCTCATCGGCGTAGTCCCTCACATCATGCTCGATTACACCATTGTTGTCGCGATGTTCGCTTATTTTCTTCTCTTCAGTGGATCCTTCATCAACCATGATCGAATCCCACTATACTGGATTTGGTTTCATTACATTTCACTTGTCAAATACCCATATGAAGTTGTGTTACAATACGAATTCAATGACCTAAACAAGTGCTTTGTGAGAGGGATTCAAATCTTCGACAGCACGCCGCTTGTGGAAGTCTCGGCAACATTGAAAATGAAGCTGTTGGAGAGCATAAGCAGTACATTGGGGACGGACATATTGAGCACGACGTGCATGATGACTGGGATAGATATATTGCAGAAACAGGGGATCACATATTTGGGTATGTAGAACTGCTTGTGGATCGCTATTGCTTGGGGTTTTTTCTTTAGGATTCCATTTTACTTCTCTTTGTTGATGGATAGCAAGAACAAGAGGAGTTAAAAATAAATAAAAAATTTGTTTAAACGGGTTTGTCGGTATAAAAGTTTTTTATTTTATTTTATTTTTGTTTTTAACTTTTTGATTTAGTTTTAGTTTTTCTCATTTTATAAATGGGAATTTATTGTTGTTGAGTTTTAATTGTAAAATTGTTAGAGAGAAAATATAGTACTCCAATAATGTTTTATTTATTTCTCATTTTATAAATGGGAATTTACTGTTGTTAAGTTTTAAGTGTCAAATTGTTAGAAACATAAATTTAGTATTCTAATAACTAGTCTTCTACTCGTGATTAGGATTGAGAAAAAAATTGGAAAAAATCACAAATTGGTTCGATTTAGATCAAATTACACAATTTGATTTTGTTTTTTATGATTCAGTTTATGATTTTATAGTTACGAATCTCATTTGAATCAAGCCTGTATATAAGTTAGAGATATACTATAAATATAAGTTATTACTTACCGTAAGCACTCAAATATCAAATATATACAAATTGTAGCCCTTTACATTCAAAAGCTTCTTTATTATATAGTGATAAAACAAATTTTAAACAACCTTTAAGGTGTTGTTTGGTAACACTTACGTTTTCAGTTTATATTTACAAAAATTTAAAAAACTCAAATAAAAACTTGTTTAGTAAATTTTTAATTTATAAATCAATAGTCTGAGTTTATAAATTTGGCCAAAAAATATAAACTCAAAAAATGTGTTTCCATTTTGAGTTTTCAATTTTTTTTTTTTTTTTTTTTTTTTACCCAACACTAGCCACCACCCGTCACCATTTTCCACCACCGTCTTCTACCACCACCACTTACCCCCCACCACCACTCACAACCCACCTGCCACCACCCGCCACCACCACCCACCTGCCACCCATTCACCACCACCACCACCACCACCACCACCACCATCCACCACCCACCTGTCATCCACCCGCCACCCGCCACTACCATCCACCGCCACCACCACTCGCCACCTACCCGCCACCACCACCACCACCACCATCACCCACCACCACCAACCCACTGCCACCACCACTACCACCACCACCACCACCACCACCATCAACTACCACCGCCACACACTTACTCACCACCACCACCACCACCTCCTACCCACCACCGCACACCCACCACCTACCACCACCACCCACCACCCACTCACCACCCACCACTACAGCCACCATCCATTCGCTACCACCCACCACCCACCACCACCACCACCCACCACCACCACCACCACCATCATCCACACACTTGCCACCACCACTCACCACTCACCACCACCACCACCACCACCACCACCACCCACTTCCTACCACCCACCACCCGACATCATCACCTACCCACCCACCCACCCACCACCACCACCACTCACCCGCCACCACCCGCTACGCCACTTGCCACAACTTGCTATTTCTCACCCTTTTTTGTATTTTAAATTTTTGTAAAATATTTTGTCAATTACCAAATGCGTTTGTAGTTTATGTTTTTCTAAAAATAAACAAAAATCAGTTTATAAAATTTTTATAAATATAAACTGAAAACGTAAACGTTACCAAACAAACCCTAAACAATTATTAGACTTTCTTTTAGAGAAAAAATAATTATTAGATTTTGAGCAATATTTTGTATGACATGGATTCTAAAAACCGTGTGGTTCCAAATTGAACCAAATCGTATTTTAGTGGTTTGGTTCGATTTAGTATTAACATTTTTATGATTCGGTTTGATTTCAAATTTCATAGAACTGTACCTAATAAATCCAAACCATGCACATGTTTAATTTTTTAATAGTCATGCAAATAATTATTTATGTCACATAGACTCAAAATAACACAAACTCAAAAGTGATATTTGTTTGAAATTTATGAATGATTTAAGTTTTAGAATGCATGCAAATAATAAATGTAATTTAATTTGTTAAATGCACGTATGAATGTATTCAAGTTGGAATGAAAGCAATAAATTTACTTATTGTTATATGCAAACAATGATCAAAATGGTAAATAGTAAACAAAAATTCGTTATCACAACTACTATAATTGAAACACACAAGATATTTGGTCCTTTAGTTTTCCAAAAAAAAGAAAAAGAAAAAATGTTCTCTTAGTAGTTTTTATTTATTTATTATTTATTATTTTTTTTAATTTTAATTTTAAATTTTTTTAAAATTTTCATTTCCGTTTTAGTTTTTCACACTACGTTAAAATTGGACTTTAGCGGCGGTTTTTTACCACCGTTAAAGGCTATAAAACTGCCGTTAAAGCCTTTAACGGCGGTATTAACGGCGGTTTCGTTACCGCCGTTTATGCGCGTGTCGAAAAAAGTGAAATCGTCGTAAAAAGGCAAATTATCATCGTTAAAAGTCGACAAAGCCTTTAACGGCGGTATTAACGGCGGTTTCGTTACCGCCGTTTATGCACGTGTCGAAAAAAGTGAAATCGTCGTAAAAAGGCAAATTATCGTCGTTAAAAGTCGACCAAAAACGGCGGTAATATAGGACCAAAAATGGCGGTTTTTTACCGCCGTAAATAGGTTCAAATTTTTCAAAAAATAATTCTTTCTTCTTGTACTTCCCAAGTTTTGAACCCAAGACCTCTCATCCACCCACACCAATCACTCTGCCACAGCCACTCTTCATGAAATATATTCTCTAAATAAATATTTAAACATTACTTTTACTTTATTGTAGATGGTTTCGTCGGAACTCGCCGGAGTTTCGCCGGAGCATGCCGGAGTTTCGCCGAAGCCCCGCCGACAAAGACCGCCGTCATTAACGGCGGTAATGGTTGGGCATTAGCAGCGGTTTTGTTACCGCCGTTAAAAGTGGGCATTAATGGCGGTTTCATTACCGTCGTTAAAGACACTTTTAGTGGCAATTTTTTTAACGGCGGTAACGAAACCGCCGTTAATGATACATTAACGGCAGTATTAACGGCGGTTTTCGTTACCGCCGTTAATAGTACCTTTAACGGCGGTTTTCGTTACTGCCGTTAAAAAAATCGCCGTTAATGCCCTGTTTTGACGTAGTGTCAATTTTTCGCCTTTTGTTTTAAAGCACAATCTTTTGTACCAATTTCATTTTTTAATCTGAACATTTTAGGAAACATTTTTCTAAAACATTTCCACAACTTTTGGGCATTATTATTTATTTATATATATATTTTAAAAAATATATTTTAGAAAGTACTTAAAGTCAACAATAATTACTTTAATTATGCAAAATTCTTTTATTTACCCACTCTCATAAATAAATGAAAGAGGAATAATAAAGATAAATGACAATAAAAAGACAATAAAGAGAAAGATAATTAATAAGATAGAGCAAATGGATAACGATGACACATGGCCAATATTGGCTTTGACACATGTGTGTTAACAAATTTATATGATATGATATGATATGATATAATATAATATTATATTTTTAAAAGTAAGTTAGTAATGCTAAAAATGCATTACACTAATGAGCATGGATTTTTTTTCCCTAATGATTGAGGTTCATTTTAAGAAATGCGAGTGAGAGTTGTTTTGGGTCCAAGAATAAGGCCTATTGTTATGTCAACCGGCATTTCGGTAGTATTAGTCAATTTGAATATAATAATAATATTATTATTTTTATATTACAGTTTAATTAATCATGTATTGTCATCACTGTATTAAAATGAGTGAATTACAATTTAATGCATATAAAAAAAATTATAAATATATTAAAATTTTAATAATTTTAATTATTAATATTCATAAAATTTATCACTGATTTGTAATGTTAGGTCTCTACTTGTTGCCAATTCTGCGAACAAACTCAGTTTAATAGAGTTGTAATTTTTTTTCCCTTGGTTTTGGTCTTCCCACTCAAGTGGGGCAAATTTGCACTCGAGCGGAGTTTACACCTTCTCAGTAGTTTGGCTTGTTTGCACAAATACTGGGAGGCGTGTTTTTGCGCTCGTGTGTGAGTTCCAGTGCTCGAGCGGAGACCTGTTTTAATCGCACTCGTTTTAGTGACTCCACTCGAGCGGCAAGTCCTGCGCTCGAGCAAGGTACGCGACCTCTGTTTTCTATATATATATATGTGTTTAAGTCCGTTTTTAGGCTTAACGCTTCTAAATCTGTTTTAGGAGCTCTAGGGTTTTCTTTTGGGGCTATTTTTGCTAGTTTTCCTTTGATGTTTTGCTTAAATATTAAACTCACATGGTTGGATAATACACATCAAAGGTTTGTTTGAGTGATCATCTTCAAGAGTGTTCATCTTCTGTGTGGAGTGTTCGAAGGTGTTTGAAGCTGTGCGCGGTCGTTGAGTCGATGTGGAATCAACTTCAATCTAATCAATTCTGAGACAAAGGTTGCGGTGGAAGATATACAAAGCGTTGAAGACAAATTGACAGAGTTTGGGTATTTTGTATTCTTTCTTCCTTCATAGTGGATTGATTTGTGGCATTTCACCCCTGGTTTTTTAATCACAATTGGAGGTGCTTCAATAGTGATTTTTTCCACGTAAAAATCATTTGTTTCTATTTATTTTTTATGAAACAACAATCTAAATCACTTTTATACGTGCTTGATGATTTAGACTGTTAGTTTTAATTGTTTGGGAATTGGCACAATTAAATCTTGATCTAATCATGAATCACTTAGGTTTTTTAGTTGGTATCAAAGCGGGTCACTCTTTGTTTTTATCAAAACAATAGGAGTGTGATTTTGTGTGATTGGTGATATGGATTCAATTCGCGAAGGTAACTCGACCCATAGACCTCCATTATTTGATGGTACAAACTATTCTTATTGGAAAGCTCGTACAAGAGCGTTTTTAAAATCTATCAATGAGAAAGTTTGGCACTGTGTTATCTATGGGTGAGGTGAACCTGTTGTGACCATTGATGGTGTTGATATTCTCAAACCTCTTGATAAATGGGATGCATTCGACTATAAAAACTCAAGTTGGAACAATAAGGCTCTCAATTCCCTCTTTTGCTCCGTTACACCTAAAGAGTTTCGTCGTATCTGCACGTGTGAGGTAGCAAAAGAGGCTTGGGACATTGTCGAAACAATTCACGTGAGTACTACTTCTGTTAAAAAGTCAAAACTTCAACGTCTCACATCTTCTTTTGAAACACTTTTTATATGTGATGATGAGACGTTTGATGATTTTTATGCTAAACTTAGTGACATCGTGAATTCGTGTTTCACACTCGGTTAAAAAATCCCTAAAGCTAAGGTTGTTGGAAAAATTTTGAGGTCTTTACCCGAGAGGTTCCAATCAAAAGTTACAACTATTGGTTGGAAACTTGCAGACTTATGAAGCCCACCAGATTTCTAAGAAAAAAAAAAAGATTGTATGGCTTTTACTAGTGCTCATGAGACTGCAAAGACCCCTGAGATTGAGTTTGATCTAGAGTCCGAAATGACGACTATGTTTACTAAACAGTTCAAAAAAAATTTAAAGAACAAGAAGCCTAATTTCAAGGACCTTATTTCAAAAGATAAGAGTAATGAAAAATCCAAAACTTTTCCACCAAAAATTGCCCCAAAAACTAAAAAGAAGACTGTGAAGAGGCAAGGTGTCAAGTGTTACGAATATCAAGGGTTTGGACATATTGCTTTTGAATGTCCTTAGAAAAAAAAATCGGAAGAAAGTCTACACAGTGACTTGGGATGATGAAAGTGGGTCAGAGCAAGAACCCGAAGAAATTGAATCCAATGAAGACAGAGATAGTACTTACATGGCATTCTGGTCTACTGTCACTCAACCTCCTCCAAAGCCAGTGGAATTTGCTCGTGGTCAGAATCTGCACCATGCTCTTACTCTTGATGGGAGTAATTACTTGTTCTGGAAGATCAGAATGAGGATGTTTCTGAGAGCTTACGACCTTGAGGGCTGGCAAGCCACTGAAGAGGATGTTCAAAGCACTGACAATCCAAGCAATCAAACAGTTATGACTGCCATTGGTGAAGCAATTATGACGAAGAACAACAACAGATTGCTCACTGCACAAAGGCCAAAGATGCGTAGGACATTCTGAGTCAATTTCATGAGAGAGGAGAGTCATCTTCACCACCATCTAATCAATTTTCATGCCTTAGTTGCTCGACTGGATGAGATCCAAGAGAAAGAGGAGCAAAAAGAAGATGATGAAACCTCGGAAGACAATGATGAGATTGATGGTGATGACCTACAACAAGCTTATGAAAAGCTTTATGATGAATCTCTGAATTTGTCCAAGATCAATGACAAACTAACTCTTAAGCTCAAAGCATGTGAAAGCAAGAATGTTAAGCTAAAGGGAGAGATTGAAGCTGTAAAAAGGGATGTCATCAAAATCTTAAATGACAAGCAAGACCTCTGTGGAAAGCTTCTAGCTTGTGAAACCGAAAGGAATGAACTTCTGAGCATCTATGCTACATTTGAAGAGAAGATTGGAATCCTTGAGATGTCACAAGCCACCTTGGAAGAGTTGATTGGTTAGAAAGAGGAAGAACTCAAAGTTGCTAGAGCCACAATTGATATGTGGAACAAAGGGTCAAAGACACTTGAAGGCATCATCGGGTCTCAGCAAATGAGTGGTGATAAAAGTGGGATAGGCTATATTACTACAACATTTCAAAAGGGACAGGCCTCTACATCACATAACATCAAGACTCAAACAAAGGGAAAGATGAAGGTGCAACAGGGTGATCCCTCTCTTCAGCTGCCTAACGGGGGTAAGATCAACAAAAGGGAGGTAAAACCTGTGTTTGTTTGTCATCATTGTGGTAGGTATGACCACATTCATCCTTATTGTTTTGAGTTGTTTGGTAAGGTGTCTCAAAAGGGTAGAAATTCTAATACTATTTAGGTTAGGAGACAACCTTACATGTCAAGGCGGAACACCAAAAATTCATGAGGGTGTTCACAACGCTAAGACATTTACCAAGACTACCAGTTCTGATTTTGCTAAGACTAAGAAGATATGGGCGAGAAAGGATGACTTGACTGTTTTGTTGTTCACACTGCTCTCAAAGCACGTGACTCACACATATGGTATCTTGATAGTGGGCGCTTTCGTTATAAGTCTGGTGACAAATCCTACTTCACCTCTCTTGAAAAATATGAAAGAGGAATTGTTACCTTTGGAGATGGTGGCACTTCTAGAGTCATTGGTAAGGGCTCTATAAGTGTTTATTGTCTTTCTAAACTTGAAAATGTTTTGCTTGTTGACGGCCTTAAAGCTAATCTGTTGAGCATTAGTCAAATAAGTGATTCCCATCATGAAGTAATATTTTCAAAAAATAAATGTGAAATTTTGGATAAGAAAGGAAATACTGTCATGTATGGGGTTCGCACATTTGATAATTGCTGTGGGATTGTTACCACTAATGATCTTACTTGTCACTCAGCCATCATAAGTAACATTGACCTGTGGCATCATAGATTAGGTCACATGAATTTCAAAGACCTAACTAAGATTTCCATCAAAGAGCTTGTGAGAGGAGTACCCAAAATGGGTAAGAATGTGAACCATGTGTGCGGTCCGCGTCAACTTGGGAAGCAAACTCGTGCTCCTCATAAAAAGGTGAACAGTTTCACAACCAAACATCCTATTGAATTGGTTCATATGGATCTTATGGGACCCACTCGCACTGAAAGCATTGGAGGTGAAAGGTACATCTGTTTAACCGTTGATGATTATACTTGTTTTTCATGGGTGAATTTTTTTAAGAGAAAAATCTGATACGTTTAATGCTTTCCAGGCTTTAGTCCTTGAAATCCGAAATGAACAAGGTGTTTCTATTGGGCGTATCATAAGAATCTGAATTGATCATGGTCGTGAGTTTGAAAATAGTTCGTTTTTGAATTTTTATGATATGCATGGAATTAAGCATGAATTTTCTGCACTGATTACTCCACAACAAAATGGAGTTGTTGAGAGGAAGAATAGGGTTATTCAAGAGATGGCTAGGGTCATGCTCTTTAGTAAGAAAGTTCCTCCAAAGTTTTGGGTTGAAGTCTTAAATACCGCTGTTTATGTTGTAAATTGTGTGTATTTAAGGCCTGGCACTTTACAAACTCCATATGAACTATGGAAGGGATTCAAACCTAATGTAAAATACTTCAAAACTTTTGGGAGTAAATGTTACATTTTCAAAGATAGAGAGCCCTTGGGCAAATTTGACTTCCGAAGTGATGAAGGTATTTTTCTAGGGTATTCAACCTCTAGTAGATATTTTCGTGTCTATAACCTGCATACTTTGTCTTTAATGGAATCAATCAATGTGGTTATAGATGACACAGGTTCTCCTACTTCAACATTAAATGAGGAAGAAAATGGTGAGTCTCCAATCCTGGATACTGAACCACAAAGTAAAGGAGAAGCAGAGGACCAAGCTCAAGAAGGTAAGCCAGCACCAACTTCTAAGGTAAGTCTGAGTCCAAAAAGTGCACAAAGAGACACCACTTATGATGCTCCTGTCACTACGAGTCCATAATTCAAACCATCAGCAAGGGTGAAATTGAATCATCCGATTCAACAGGTGATTGGAAGTGTCTCAAATCGAATGAAAACCCGAAGACAAATTTGGGAAAAGGTATCTCATATGTGTTATGTTTCATTAATTGAACCTAAGAATATAAAAGAGGCCTTACTAGATGATATTTGGGTCAATGCTATGCATGAAGAGTTAGGTCAATTTGAACATAACAAAGTTTGGATTCTTGTTCCCAGACCTAGAGACATGAATGTGATAGGTACCAAGTGGATCTTTAAAAATAAATATGATGAGAAAGGTACTGTGGTTAGAAATAAAGCTAGGTTGGTTGCTCAAGGATATACTTAAGTAAATGGTGTTGACTATGATGAGACGTTTGCCGCAGTTGCACGTTTCAAATCTATTCGTATTTTACTTGGTGTTGCATGCTTTCTTAGGTTTAAATTGTTTCAAATGGATGTGAAAAGTGTCTTTTTGAATGGGTACTTGAAATAAGAGGCTTATGTTGAGCAACCGAAAGGGTTTGAGGACCCAAAATGTCCAAACCATATCTACAAGTTAGACAGGCTTTGTATGGGTTGAAACAAGCCCCTCGGGCTTAGTATGATAGACTTACTACCTTTCTTCTTGACAATGATTTTCAAAGGGGTAGTGTGGACAAGACTTTATTTGTAGAACATACTAAGTCTCATATACTTGTTGCTCAGATTTATGTTGATGATATTGTGTTTGGATCCACTGCTGATCATCTTGTGAAATATTTTTTGGATTGCATGACACATGAGTTTGAGATGAGCATGATGGGAGAGTTGTCTTATTTCTTGGGTCTTCAAATTAAACAATCACCTTCGAGTATGTTTGTCTCTCAGATCAAGTATGCGAAAAATTTTGTGTCTAAGTTTGGTCTCGAGTCAGCCAAACATGCACGCACTTCCATGAGCACCAGTCTTCACATTTCCAAAGATTCCTCTGGTACTGATGTTGATCCTACCCTTTATAGGAATATGATAGGGAGTCTCTTGTACCTCATAGCCAGGCGTTCTGACATTGCATTTAGTGTAGGTGTCTGTGCCTGTTACCAAGCCAGTCCTGAAGAGTCTTATCTTCTTGTGGTCAAACGCATCATTAAGTATGTTAATGGGATACTTGGGTTTGGGGTTTGGTTTTCTACTAACACTACAGCCTAAATTACTAGTTTTTCTGATGCCGACTGGGCAGGGTGTGCTGATGATAGGAAGAGTACATCTAAGGGGTGTTTTTACCTTGGGAATAATCTGGTTGCATAGCATAGCAAAAAGAAAAATGCTATTTCTCTCTCGACTGCTGAGGCCGAGTATATTGTTGCAAGAAGTTGTTGTGCACAAATGTTGTGGATAAAGCAAATGCTTCGTGATTATGGTATAGACCAGGACACTCTCACCCTTTTTCTGTGATAGTACCATTAACATTTCTAAAAATCCTGTCCAACACTCTCGCACCAAACACATTGACATTCGCCATCATTTCATTCGAGAGTTAGTGGAAGAGGGCCTTGTTGTTCTCGAACATGTACACACTGAGCATCAAAAAGCTAATATTTTTACAAAACCCCTTGATCTTCTTAGGTTTGAGTTCCTTAGAAAGACCTTGGGTGCAGTGCTTAGTCACTAGGGTGTTACCTATTACTTGAGTGGGTGTGAGTGATTGGTTTTATGTGTACTTAGATGCTATAATATCATTTTCATTGATTCTTGTTATCTCTGCATTTAAACTCATATGAACACCTCTCATGCTTTACAAGATGTCATTCTTCTTTGTTCATAGCTCATTTTGAATACTCATGCTCATTGACTTCATGATCTCATTCTGTACACATCCTTGAGATAAACTGTTGCAGGGGTTTCCGCACAAGTGATCAAAGTTCTCTATGGACCACTAATAATGTCTCTTTTACATTATTGGAGGAATTTACCTATACTGGCATATCATGGGTGATGTTGAGTCTCTTAACTATCTACCATCGTTGTTTCACTTCCATGGCTGCTCCTTTAATTAATTGAAGTCCGGGCATTAGGAAAAGGCTACCTTAGAGGCACCAACCAAGCCATCCTTACTGATTTCATGCTTGTAATGCCCCAAAATAACCCAACTCAAATTAGGTACATTAACCAATGTTCATTAAGGAATAATAGCAAAATTCCAACCTTTACACCATTAATCAATAAGGTTTATACAAAAGTCTCACATGCGAATTATATATTCAATGGTATAAAAATACATGAATCTATAGTATGTAGAACATGAAATCCTAAAAATAATAAAATGCCCTCATGAGCTTACAATTTCCAAGGCTTAAGCGTGGTTACACAAAAATGGTTTCATGAACCTATACATTTATAGCTCTTGGCTAGCAAATTAAATCACAACAAAATAGAGTCATTTACTCTTCACAAAATATGTCCACGCCCTCAACTCGGCGGGATCACCACATCTTTTCCTGCACCAAAATCCCATAGGGGTGAGCATAAAGCCTATTAGAAAATCCTTAACAAAATATACACATTTATGCAAGATTTCTAATATTAAATGCAAATGCCATGCAATGCCAATTAAAAGAGAATGTCATTTACATGCCTTTAAATAGTCACCATGTTCAACAATAGTTTGAAATCTCAGCAATTCTGAAATTATAATTTTATTCAATGGGGTGGTAAATACGACTCAGGTAATCCCTAGGTTGGTGTCTGCAAGTAGGCTCAACTAGCACTACCAAAAACCCCACTTTACCGGTTGCTAACTAGAAGGGAAATGGTACCTCCTCTACATGTGTTTTCGGTCTTTCACCCCGGACACTCAGGCCAACTTAATTAATTTCACCTATACCTCCTATCTAGACTTACCAACTTATTTATCCCAAAGTATTTCAATAATTCCCCTTTCAAAATATTCTTTTCTCAATGTAAACATTTCAAACTCAATTCAAAATGTATAATTATAAATTGATAGAGGATGTAATGCAATAATGAACAATGCTTCACGACAATTCTCAATCTTTAAGTATCTCAACAACAACACAAATGTTAACCACAATTCCCATTTTTCCTCCCTTCAGCATTAATTCACAAAAGTGCCACATGTTTAATTAAATCTATCAACACATAGCAACCTTTCCAAATCCCAATTCTCATAATTCATGGAACTCAACAATGTGCCAATTCATAGCTACATATGTATATGCATTTAACAATAAATTCAAGTATAGTCTTCAAGACCTCCATACATCAAGAAGTTATCATATTTGCAACAATAATATAAAATTCTTGCTCACTCTTTCATTTAATTCAAGAAAAATCCATAAATCCCCACATTTTTCGAAAACCCCCAATTTTCTAGGTTTTTCACAAAAGCCCCAACATTTCCTCATCTCTTTACAAAACCTCACTAAATACCTCAATCTCAACCCATGTGGTTCAACATTTCAAGAAAATCTTTAAAAGAACAAAAGATGGATTTCTTCTACAAGACCATCAATTTCTTGAGCCAAAAACCCATTTTCGAAATAACAAAGGAGAGCTCTCAAAATCAATCAAAAACTTGCAAAAACATATATATAACTCTAAGTAATTTCTTACCTCAAGTTTTGAAGGAGAAAAGAGATGAAACCCTAGAAATTGATGGTGCCAAATTCCAATCTCCACCATACACTATGTAGCTCTTGAGGAGCTCTTCAACTTTGATGGAGGAACTTGGGTTGAAGATGCAATGGATTTAAAGAGATCAAGAGTTTGGAGGGTTTAGGTGTATGGAATGTAGAGAGAAGGGAGAGGAAATGATTTTTAGAGAGAGAGAGATGGGCTAAAAGTGATACGCACATAGCCCTAAAGAAAAAAAAACAGAGATTTTGGACTGCTTGCTTCAGCATCTCGTGACGATCGCGTCATGTGCCCCTCTTATGTATGCTTCCAGTCTCGTCTCAAGACTCCCGAGCTATAATGTACTTGCATATATAAAAATGTGCAAGGCTAAAAATTACAAGACCCCATCCCTCTCTCCCCTGCATGCGGCCTTGGTCTTCTAGACTAGAATTTTCTCAGCTCAATTCTAGGCACTTCGGACCTAATCTCACACTATCTGAAACCAGAGAAATTCAACACCGAGACAAACATGAACAAAATTTTGAGAAGGATTCCCGTACACAACAAACCCAAGCGATTAACAAGATTCCAAGTCAAACCGACATCCCAACATAACCAACCCAAAGTTAAATGAGGAAAAAAAGGAAATGAAACATGTAGCACACGCGGTCATCACAACCTCCCCACCATAGGAATTCTCGTCATTGAAATTCAAGTAAACTACCCAAACAAAGGTTTTCTAGCAATCACAACTATGCCAACACAACTCCAAAGCACAAAATAGATCTCCAATCAACATTCACCATTATCATCATGATTATCTCGAGAACAACAACCGCTTACAATAGGCATAAGAAATGAAGCATTTTAGCAAAATATCATTTCGCCACAACCTCATGTTTAGATTAATAATATATATATTAACATATGATCAACAATTTTAACACATTTTCCCTCTAACACTAAGGAATATTACAAATTGAAACAACTAAGCATTTTCAAATAAATCTGGATACTTGGAGCGGACTTCCGCTTCCTACTCCTACATTGCTTCTTTAACCCCATGGTGTCTCCATAACACTTTCACTAACGGTATGGTTTTGCCCCGTAGCATTTGCTCTCGAGTATCTATTATTTGAACCGGCCACTCCTCGTAAGAGACATCCTTATCTACCTCCAAATTGACCCAATCAGGCACATGTGAAGGGTCAATTTCATACTTCCTAAGCATAGACACATGAAACACGTTGTGAACCCTCGAAAGTTGTGGCGGTAAAGCCAACCGATACGCCACCTGCCCAATTCTCTACAATATCTCGAAAGGCCCAATAAGCCTCGGGGACAACTGTGGACACGCCCGCGAGGGGGACTCGATTGTCACGGTTCTAAATCTGAACCAAAGAGTCCAAATTCGGCAAATCGATTTGGAAAGCAGATTTTTGTAAAGAAATGCCAAACATGGACTGCTTTGCTAGATACAGAGTCGCCACCTAAATATTTTTTAATGGAGGAATTTAGGAAACCTAGACTCGTTTGCCTAAGGCCACATGTCCGTCATCACCAAAGTTGCCTCAGCTCGGGAACTTAGGTATGATTGGGGAAGGTTAGCTATAAGCACCCCCGCTTGCCCGATCAAGGATCGGCCTCTACTAATCATGATGTCTTGTTTTGAAAACATTAAGTGCTCTTATTCCAGTTAATTAGCCTAAAATTACTATGTGATGCGCACAACAAAACAAGTATAGACTAGATCGCCTAATTTGGAACAAAGCATTGCATATCCATTTGTTTGAAAATGGCTTGAGATTTGTTACTCGTAAGTAGGCTAAAATACAGATTTCAATGAATTATTCTAATTCAAACAATCCAACCTTCACCCATGGGCATTCAGGCAGTTATATCACATAAGCAATTAGCCTCATGGCAAGCATGCTGTCATGGCAAACACTCACACGCATGCAAGGATGCTAAAGCATAAAAGCTTACCTAGTACTCCAAGCCAAAACAAAAACTAGTTAGTAATCAATCCATGATCCTAGTTCATGTTAAGATGGCTAATGCAACACAGGCAAAATGCAACTAGAATAGGCTCGACTAATCTAAGATGGCATATGAGATGCTACATATAACATGTATTCAACTTGGAATTGAAATACAATGCAGTTAGTATGATGCGCCGAGCCCGGTGCATGCAAGACAAATGTATGGATGCACGCATGCATAGCATAAGGTATGCTAATTTAAATATGCCCTAATACTAACCATCAAAAGTAGGTAAGTAAAAGGGAGAAAGAAGTGGGGGTTGGAAGACATGCACACACGCACCCACGCTTATTACAAATTTGCCCTCGCTCGGAGGGACCAAAAGAATAATACAAATCAATTAACCTACAAGCTAATTAAACATTACAGAGCACTTAACTAGTTAAGCAAATTAACTAAGCTAAGAAAGCAGTAAAAGGCCTCGGAAGAGGGTCCAATGCACGCGTGCTCGGGTTTGCTCGGAAATCCGTCGCCATGCACAAGCTGCCTCTGTTTATCCTGCTCTGCTTCTCTGAGATTTGCACAAATCCCAAGAAACACTCTATGGGCATTGGGGAACACCACCGGCTAGAGGGAAACATCACCGGCCATGGTAGGATGGTCATCGACCATTAATTGAGCTCTCGGCCAAATATGTTTGGTCGGTCGACAATAGAGATGGCCGACTGACCAATTCTTCCTGCAAAAACCTGTTTTGACAGCAGCAGGGGGCAAAACATGGCATGGCAATGCACTTGAAGCAAATGTGTGCACAACCACACCCCTTATCATGTTTATGACTCAAAGGGGTATGGTCCTTGATTCTCGGACAACCAATCGCGCATTTCGATGCGTGATGGCCCAAGAAGCCAAGTTGTGCATTTTGATTTCAATTGTAATGCAAACCAAACAAACAAATGGACTCAACCTCTATCATAATCAATTCAAGAGGCAAAGCATGCATGCCAAATGCAACCTAAGCATATGAGCTAAGTATGCAACATGGCAATGCAAACAAGCAAGCAATCAACAAGTATGCAAGCTAGTGGACATGCAAGACATGATGCAATCAAAGCATGCAAAGTGTAAGACATGCAGCAACATGTAAAGAGTGGACTTAAACTAATTTGGGCAGCTCTATAATAAGCCCAAAACAGTGGCCAAATGCTATGGAAATGAAGGCAAAATGACATACAAACATGCATGTACACATAGTCCAACACTTAGGCATATAGAAGCAACTTTTAAGCACACTTAAAAGAGACCAAACATGGGACTAAAGGCATGCATTGTAAGCTCTGAAAATCATGTAGAAAATGATGCCAAATCAACCTACCAATGCAAACAAGGCATGCAACCGAGCCCAAGGACTTAAACCATGATCATGTGACACATGAAGCAAATGACCAAAGTGGACCAAAACAGTCCCAAATCATGCAAAAATAAGCCCCCAAAACCACTTAGATGGCATCCAAATGATCTAATCCTAAAGGCATACACAATGGCACAAACATGGAGCATGAAACACCAACCTCTTAAAGCATGAAAGGGGCATCAAATGCAAGCATATAAGCATACCATGAAGACTGAAATGGCATGACAAGTGGTTCTAAACCACTGAAATGATGCAAGGATAGCATGCTAGAGGGTCTGATACTTAAGGCCTACAAGGGGGATTACATGGTAGCTATACAAAGCAAAGCATGGATGACCCAAATAACCAAAAACAGTCCTCAAGTACATCAAAACAAGCATAAAAGTTTCACAAAGCTAAGCCAAAAACATGCTAGAAACAAGGCTCAAAGCATAAAGCATGTTAAGGCAAATCATGGCATTACAAGACAAGTATGCAAAGCAAGCATGATGTGTCTAAACCAATTAAAAAAGTGCTATATCATGGCAAAATAAGCACAAATAACACTTAATACATGGCCAACATGAACTTAAAAAATGGTGCTCACGCATGAGGCTAAAATGGCACTTTTTGAAGACAACAAGGAGAGGGGATGGCCCTATTCTTTTTAGGATCTTAAACCACCATCCTCACCATTGAAATCTCTCAAGATTTCAGTGGTGAGGAGGCCCAAACAAGGTGGTCCCGGAGCTCACCAAAAATAACACAAAATGGGGCCAAACAAGGCCTAAGAGGGGATAAACAACCCCAAACACAAAAGTAATCTTAAACAAACTTCAAAAGGAGCTCAAAATAGGACTTGTAAAGCCCAAAACAGCATGCAAGACAGGCTAAAAGTGTGTGCAAAAATGGGGAATAAAGAGGGTAAGAAGTGTTACCCTTGGAGCCAAGAAGCTTTAGCAGCTTATGGACCAAAAATGTAGGCCTTCAACCTCTGAAAACCAGCTCCAAGAACCTTAGAGTGATGGAGGAAGTGTGTGGTTGTTAGGTGGTGTGTAAAGGGGTCAAGAACCAACACTTATGGAGCTTGGATGTAGAGATAGAGAGAGATACCACTCTTGTATCCCTTAGACCAATTGTTGGAACCCTTGCAATGGAAGAGGAGCTCTTCTTTTATAGAGGAACAGGGGTCCAAACTTCTCTTAGAAGCTTGGAGCAAAAGGGCCAAGCTTCTTGGAGAAGCTAGGCAAAGGGGTCAAGCTTCTTGGAGAAGCTAGGAGCAAAAGGGCCAAACTTCTTGGAGAAGCTAGGCAAAGGGGTCAAGCTTCTTGGAGAAGCTAGAGCAAAGGGTTCAAGCTTCTAGGAGAAGCTAGAGCAAAGGTGCAAATGGTTCAAGCTTTTTGGAGAAGCTAGACCAAGGGTTCAAAAGGTTCAAGCTTCCTCAAGAAGCTAAAAACCAAGGGTTCAAAAGGTTCAAACTTCCTCAAGAAGCTAAAACAGAGGGTTCAAAAGGTTCAAACCCCCTCAAGAAAAGGTCTCGGCCAGAAAAAGTGGGTAATCGGCCAACAAAGTTGGCTGACCGACCACAAAATGTGCTAATCGACCATCAATGGTGCCGACTGGCCATCACCAGTGGCCGGTGGCAAGGAAACAAGGCTGGTGACCTCAAGCCATGGCCGGTGAGGTGTGGGGATGGCCTACAAGCTATTTCCCACCCTCAAAAGTAAAACAAAAAGTGTTTGATGCAAACCAAACACAAAACAAACAAGTCAAGAGGTCTTGAGGCAAGGCGCGTAGCCAAAACTTCCAAGAACTCAAGACAAACACGAACAGGGATGATCATCGAGTGTTCAAACAATGACGTCCAAGTCTTAAGGACGGCCAAAAATGGGGTGTCTACAACAACTTACTGCTCTTACCGAATCTCATCAAACCCCGCCTAGGTGAGATCTTGAGGAAAACATGGTCACCCACTTCGAAAGACAAAGGTCGTCTCCTCTTATTGGTATAACTTTTCTATCGACTTTTGGTCGTAGCTAACCTCTTCCGAATAAGAGCAACTTTCTCGGTCGTCTCTCTAACGATTTTCGGACCCAACAACGGTGCATCCCCCACCTCGGCCCAACAAACCAGCGATCTACAAGGTCGGCCATACAAGGCCTCAAACGGCGCCATCTCGATACTAGCTTGGGAACTATTGTTGTAGGCAAATTCAATCAATAGCAAATGTCTCTCCCAAGACCCTTTGAAATCAAGGACACAAGCTCTAAGCATGTCCTCTAAAATCTGAATGGTACATTCCGACTGTCCATTGGTTTAAGGGTGGTAAGCGGTGCTAAAGGTCAACTTAGTTCCCAATGCCTGTTGAAGACTTTGCTACAACTGGGCAGTAAAGCTAGGATCTCTATCTGATACGATGGCCACAGGAACTCCGTGAATTCGAACTATCTCTTTAATGTACAACTTTGCCAAGTGCTCAACTGAGTCGCTGATGCGCATCAGAATGAAATACGTAGACTTAGTCAACCTATCAACAATCAACCAAATGGCATCATTGCCCCGCTGTGTTCTAGGAAGCCCAACTATGAAATCCATGGTGACGTGCTTCCACTTCCACTCGACTATCGGTAAGGGTTATAACAAACCCGCTGGTATAGACACCCCATTTTTGACCGTCCTCAAGACTTGGATGTGCTTGTAGGTACACTCGGTGGCAAGTTTGGTTGTTCACCGAGCACTCGAATTTCGCAGCGGAATGTCACAAGTTTGAGCTTTCCAAACCCTGTTTCATTTCTGCCCCATTTTTGGACCATGCTTTGGTCCCTCCCTAGTGCTTGTTTTAGTGCACTGCTGGCCATGATCAAGGGCTGCCGACCATGGTATCTGCCCTGCCGGCCACAGATAGGTCCTTCCGGCCATCAATGAAGCACTACCGGCCACCACTGATGGCCGGCCAGCCACCATTATTTCAACAGATATATTTTAGATATTTTTGAGCCAGCTGTTTGTAGGATAGACCATCTGCTTGCACGTGGAGGGCTGGATTGCTTTGAAGGCTCCTTGTATCTCCTATACATAGGGGGCTTCTATATGCATGCAAGGGGGACAACATTTTGAGCTGAGATATTTTCTTCCATCTCTCTCTCTAGAATCCTCTATATATATATATATATTTTTTAGCCTTGAAAGTGTGTTTTCTCTTCACTTTTGCACTACAACACCTAGTAAAACACCATTACCGTGTGGTTGAGATACTTGAGGGTCTTATTTGGACTCAAAAAGCTAGTTTTGGCTCAAAGAAGTTGCTGTTTTAAAGTTATGCTTCAAGGGTGAGCACATTCCTCTTTAAGCTTTGTTTTTGTACCCCCTTTTAAGGCTATTTAAACTATCTCTTTTTGGCATTTTAACCACTGAATTCTAGAGGAATTTCAATGGTGGAAATGTGGTTTTGAGGCCCCAAATAGGAGGGGGTGGTCCGCTCTCCTCTTGTCTTGTTTGTTTATGTTGATGGCCCACCCAATGAGCATGTGTTTCTACTTCTTTGTGGCTTTGTTCAAGCATATTTTTGTGGCTTTTTAGACCTACCATAACTCTATTTTTGGCTTGTTTGATCATTGGTTGCTCACATCTTATACCTCTAGTGCAATCTTGCTTGTTAGCATAGTATGCTTCATGAGTTAGTCCATTGTTCTAGCATGCTTTAGCTCTGTCTCAGCATGTTCTTACTCATGTTTTCCCATGCTCTAACTCTGTTTTGAGTGGTCTTGGCCCTTTGAGGCTTGCCTTGTATGGTTGTAGTGTAAAGGGCCTTAACTAGCTTTGAGTTTTAAAGCCTTTAACATGTTATGCATGTGATGTTTGCAAGGTATGGCACCATTTAGCATGTAATTTTAGTGCATATAGTGTAGTTACACTCTCATATACTTCACTTATTCATAGCTTTTGAGGGTTGTGTGTTATGCCTTGTTTATGAGCCAATACGTATGCATGCTTGTCTAAGCTTTTGGGCTACCTTCTCAGCATGTTTTAACCTTTGTTTTTGCATGATTGAGCTCTATCCGAAGCTGGTTTGGTTATTTAGGCTATGTATTGCATGCTTCCTGTGTAGTGCTCTTTACTAGTCTTGTGCTTTAGGCCCTCTAGCATGCCTTATTTGAGATGTTTGTGTGATATGGCATCACTTAACATGCAATTTCAGAGCATATAGCCTTGTCATACTCTCATGTATATCACTCTTTAATTGTGTTTAAGAGTTGTGTCTCATGTCTTGTTGATGAACCAATGCATGAACATCATTTTCTTGCCTTCCATGGTATCATTTTAGAGCATTTTGGCCATTGTTTTGACATGCATGAGGTCTGTTTAGGGCTGGTTTAGTCCATTGAGCATTGTATTGCATGTATCTAGTGTGGTGTCCTTCACTAGTTTCATCATTTTAGTCCCTTAACATGTTATGCATGCATTGTTTACACGATTAGAGTCTTGTGTTTCATGCCAAGCATAACATGTTTGCATTGCATTGTGTTCAATCAGACGTCATATTGAACACAAGGTGAATTGGTCTATTTCATACTCAAAGTGATGAAAACGGGCCGATTCCCTTTGTCTCCATTGCCTTTGATCCTCTAATGATAAGGCCGTCATCTTAGAGTCTTGTTTGCATTGCATTTATTGAATTTGTGCAAGATTGGATTTTTGGCCATCATGCATTGCATGCTTGATTGATGGTTTTGGATCCAATAGTGCCTCTCCCTTGATGTTTTGAAATGATATGTGTAGACACCCCATTTTAGACCGCCCTTAAGACTTGGGTGTTATTGATGGTTTACTTGGTGATGAAAGGTGTGTAGGGCAAAGGTTTGATTTCATCGGCAAGACGAGAGTCAAATTCTAACCTCACACCCCATTTTGGACCAAAGTTATTTTGGATGGTTTTTAGACCTTAAAACCCTCTCTTTCAAAATATTTTTGAAATAAAGTTCCTATGATGTTCCGAGGCTCGCATTTGGTTAAATGCTGCGTTTTTTGGTAAACTGAGTGAGGACAAAGTGGAAATGAATGAAAGAGAGATGAAATCTTTGAAAAATCTTTCAAAATGCCTTGTTCAGGGGTTTGGAGTTGAAGAAAAGAAAAGTGGAGAGAAGAAACCTAGTTGAGGAAGAAGTTGGGCATGAATCGTTAAGAGAAAGGCGAGCAGTCCTCACTAAATCGACCCTATCCAGTTGTAAACTTGGATTTAAGCTATGAGGACACCACCGCTGCAAAGAAGACTTCCAAGGCTTCATTTCACACTCAAGAATCTCCTAAAGCCAAGCCCGGATGGGGGAGATATGGTTGGTTGAAGTAGGGCATCAATCCGATTGTACCAAAATTGAGCGGCTTCACCAAAATAGATATAACTTTTTTTACAGTTGGAATTTTGATGTATGGCTTCCACCATTAAAAAGATTACTTCTGGGGCTTCAATTTGGACACAAGAATGACCTACAAACGAGTTCAGATGAAGGAGTTATGCCCATTTGAAGTTGGGCCTGAAAAGTAGACTTTTGTAGCCGATCGGCCAAAAAAGTAGCAGATTGGCCATCACAAGTAGCAGATCGGCACCAAAGATGGCCGATTGGCCAAGAGTGACCCAAATTCATTTTTTTTGGGTAGATATTTCTCCTCCAGTTGTTTCCAGCTTGTGCCACCTGTCATAGCTCAGATATTTCAACCAAAGTTGATATTTTGCTATATATGAGAGCCTTATATCTCATATTCAAGGGGGTTAGAACATTTGGAAGGCTTAGAAAATTTTGAGAGCTTCTCACTCAAGAATCCTCTCTCTCTAGAAGATTTGTGAGCAAAACTCTCTCCCTCCCTAGAATTCTCTCATTTTCCTCTTGTTTTTGAGCCTTAAGCTTGGAATTCTCTACACTCTTGCAAAGAGACCGTAGACCAAACACCTCTACCTTTGGGTTGAGATTCTTGGAGGTTTTTTTGAGCTCCAAAAGGCTGATTTTGGTACTGATTTTGGCTGGTTTTTCTGCTGTCCTTCAAGGTGCTTCAAGGGTAAGAACTTCCTCATTTCAAGCTTGTTTTTGCACATTTGCTTTACCCTCCTTTTTCCATTGTTTTGGACTATTTTGAGGCTGGTTTTGAACTATAAAAAACTCTAATTTTGAGGCTCTAGATTGATGGTTTAAGCCTTGTTTGGCTAGGGGGTGTTTCCTCGCTTTTGCTCCTTGGCTTGTAAAGCCTTTTGAGCTATCTCTCCAAGCTTTTCAAACAACCTCTTTTTGGCCTTTTAACCACTGAAATCCAGGAGATTTCCAGTAAGAAAAAGCTTATTTTGAGGTCCCAAATGGGAGGGGATAGCCTCCCATCCTTGTCTCTCCATGCCATGCCTTGTTAGCACTATAAAGTAGCATCTTTTTGTGGCTTATGTTAGCTCTTTTCAAGCATGTTTTTGTGAATTTTAGGACCTAATATAACTCTGTTTTGGTCTGGTTTGGTCACCCCTTGCATGTTCCATGTACTTGTAGTGCAATCTTGTCCATTAGCCTAGTGTACTTGGTGTTTTGGCCCTTCATGCTAGCTTGACCTGCCTTAGGACTGTTTTGGATGGTTAGGGTCATTTGAGCATTGCTTAGTATGATTGTAGTGTAAAGGGCCTTGACTAGCTTTGAGTTGTGGGGCCTTTAACATGTTGTGCATGTGATGTTTGCATGTTTTGTCATCATTTGGAATGATATTTCAGAGCATATAGGGTTGTCACACTTCCATGTTTTTCACTCTTTGAGTGCTCTTAAGAGTTGCACCTTTATGCCTTGCTTGCGAGCCATCATTTGCGCATGCATTTTCTTGCTTTTCATGCTATCATTTCAGTCTATTTTAGCCACTGTTTTGGCTTGTATGAGGTCTGTTTGGGGTTGGTTTAGTCCTTTGTGCATTGTGTTGCATACCTCTAGTGCTGTGTCCTTCACTAACCTCGGTATTCTTGGCTTCTAGCATGCATTGCATGAGTCGTTAGCATGTTTTAGCATCATTGAGCATGTCATTCCAGTGCTAAAATTATGCCATTGCACTCCATTGTTTAATCCTTCATTTGTTTTGAAAGAGGTCTTGAGCCCCTTGATGGCTTGAGCATAGAATTGAGGCTCTCATGCCTAATGGTTTTAGCCTTCTCTTGAGGGCTTCTACTAACCAAAAGCATGAGGCTTCTTTCATGATTAAGGTACTTGTGGTTTAGACCATCTTTCCCATTAGAGGACAGTCACATTTGGACAAATCAATTAAAGGATTAATTGGTAAGCTTAAAATGTGTAAACAAACTGAGACCAAGTAAAACATGCCAAGATAACATGTTTGTGTTGCATTGCATGTGTTTGGATCGGACATTAATCCAAACACAAGAAATGAGAGACGTTTCATACTTGAAATGATGAAACGTGCCTCATTTCTTAGTCGGCGTCCCCCTTGATTGTGCATGACAGGGTGGAGGTCTCTCGAGTCTTGTGTGTTACTTGTGCATTCATTAACATTGTGCAAGCTTGACTCTTTGGCCATCATGCATTGAGATGCGTGATTGGTGGGTCGAGAGTTGAGCACTACACTCCTTTGAGCTTGAGACATGATAACGAGTGTAGTTGTACACACATTTCCTTGCAAATACACTGTCATGCCTTTGTTTGTGCTATGTTGCAGCAAAAGGAGAAATTGCAGGAAGCAATGGCCGACCAGCCATCAAATCTGCCGACCGGCCATCAAGTTTGCCGATCGGCTATCAAAAGTAGCTGATGGCCATGAACTTTGGCCGATGGCCATCCCTCTCAGCCGACCATCCCTCAGTGTGTTCCTAAGGTGGGTCAGAAGTATCTTGGAAGTTGGCACAATTTTCAGAAGTCCAAAACAGTGCAAACAGAGGCATCATGAGGCACGGTAGTGGATTTCCGAGCGAAGCCGACCGAGCATGCATCTCTTCCTCGCCCGCGAGGCCATTTCACTGCTTATGATTAGTTTGCGTGATTAGTCATTCAATTTGTTGTGTAATATCTCAACTAGCTTAGTATAGCTATTTGTCTCAATTCGGTTGTATAATAATTAATTAGCTAAGTTAGTTAATTAGTGTGGTTTGTAATAATTAGTTTAATTAGCGTAACTAGTTAGCCTATTATTCAGACCCTCCGTCAAGAGGGCACAATGTTGTAATAAGCGTGCGTGTGTGTGATGCATGTCTTCCAACCTCATTTCTTTCTCACTTTTACTTATCAGCTTTCGATGGTTACTTTAGGGCATGTTTCAATTAGCATACTTATACTTGCATGCATGCATCATTCATTTGTCTTGCATACACCGGGCTCGGCGCATCATACAAACTGCATTGTATTTCAATACACTTTCTTGAGTACGTGTTTCACAAGCATATTATCAAGTGTTGCATTCATATGACATCTTAGAATAGCCGAGCCTATCTTAGTTGCATTTTTGCATGTGCTGCATTAGACATTCTTGATATAGCTAGGATCATGCATTGATTACTAACTAGTTTCTTTTTTGGCTCGGAGTACACTGTGAGTGTTTACGCTTTAGCATCCCTGTATGAGATGTGAATGCTGCCATGTATAGCGTGCTTGCCATGAGGCTAATTGCTTAAGTGTTTAACTACATGAATGCTTGTGGATGAAAGTTTCATTGCTTGAATTGGAACAATTCATCGAAATGTGGGTTTTAAGCCCACTTTGTAGAGTGGCAAAATCATATTGTTTTAAGCCAACTTGAGGGTGGCAAATTCGCATTTTAGCCTACTTGAGGGTAGCAACTTCAAACCATTTTTGAAAAACAAACATGAGATGTTTTGTTCCAAATTGAGCGATTTAGTCTATACTTGTGTGATGTACGCATCACATAGTAAGTTAGCTAATAAACTGGAATAAGAACGCATGTGTTTTCAAAAACAACATATCATGTTAGTAGAGGCTGATCTTTAATTAGGCGAGCAGGGGTGCTCATTTTAGGACCTTCCCCTCTCATACCCAAGTTCCCGAGCCGAGGCAACTTTGGTGATGACGGACACGTGGCCTTAGGCACGAGTCAGGGTTTCCTAAATTTTCCGAAACAAAACATTTAGGTGGCGACTTTGAAATTTGGCAAAGCAGTCCATGTTTGGCGCTTTTTGATTAAAATCGATTTTCCAAAACGATTTGCCGGATTTGGACTCTTTGGTGATTTATCAGTCTTACATTGCACTTTGTGAGATTAGATTCAGAACCGTGACATGAGTCCAAACTGTAGTAGCTAGAACCACATTTCGCGCCCTCGCGCGCAGAGCAGAGTTCAGGCGGTCTACAGTTTCTGGCGATTCTGATAGGGATTTCGAGAACTTGACTCGAACACTATGATATGTTGTTTTGTCTACACTTATGTGTTTCTTTGCATTGCATTTGCATTGGTGCGCTTATGTCACAGTGTTTGCCATCTGCTATTCTCGAACGGTTTGCCGGAGGCTTGCTTGGAAAAGCGTGCCATAAGGCTGACCGGTTACGGGCTCTACCACTATGGGAACACAAATCTCGGTTGTTATCGAGACACCCTTTTTGACCATTCGACCTAGTGCATATCAGAATCCATAGTGACCATTCCAAACTAGGACAGGTTGCTTACCCGATTGTAGGTTGTTTGAAACCGCTGCGTGCATAGTGAAACCCTAGCTCTTGACAAAATAGGACATGGAAACCTTACCCCACCATAGGGGTGTTTTGGCTCTTACTTACTTGATATGTGCTGTCAGAGTGTGTCTCTACAGGTTGTATGTATCAGTTGCAAGTCTGAGTATCGGCCTGAGGGTATCAATTTACAGGCAGAATTTTGGGCAGAATGCAGTAAAGCTTGCAGTCATTCAGTTGTGCTCATATTTATTTTGTGAAATCAGGCTGAGATGTTGTCTATTTTCTTCTTTTGCAAGGTAGTCTTGGAACCATAGCTTCAGAAGGCTCCAATATCCCTTGAGTACACCAGACTTGTATCGATAGACTTTGTCAGGTCGGAATTGGTTCAGAAGCAACCTGTGTTTACCTCACCCCCATCGGTTATAAGACGAAGGAGGTTCAAGCAGAATTCACCAGTGCAGTTTCTACAGCAGTCATCCCTCAGTTCACCCAGGTTTAGTCTGGTTTGGGAACAGTTGTCTGCATTCAGCTGAGCACGAGATCAATCATCCATTCCCATGGCTCAGTATCCCCCAGCCAGCGTGGAAGAACAGATACAGCACCTGTAATAGACAATCGAGGCAGTGCAGCAGGACGCAGTTTGTCAGGCTGAAGTCACGGCTCGTCAGGCCAAAGTGATAAACAGGCTATAACAACAACAGCCACAGCTGGCTGCGGCCTCTGCATCTCATGCACCTCCCACGGGTAACCCGACACCCAGAGCCATTGCCCATATTGCTACTGTCCAAGAAACTCAGGGCAATCTGGCGGAGCCAATCCCAGCACAGGTCTCTAAAGCTCCTGTCCATCAAAGCAAAGCTCCCTTTGAATGTGAGGTTGACCCAACTGCACTTAAGATCAATAAACTGGAGAAGTTATTCAAACGAGCACAAGGAGTGAACTCCATCCCAGATTTAGAGGACGGGTATACTGAATCTGCAGTTACCTTACTGGAGCGGTTTAAAATGCCACGTATCGGCTTCTTCGATAGCTCTGGAGACCCAATGGTGCACCTCCACCTGTTTTCGGATATCTTGAGGCCAATGGGTTTGACCATAGCCCAAAAGTTGTCTCTTTTTGGCCAAACCATGTTTCGGATAGCCGCAATCTGGTATGCGAAATCGGAGGACTCTGTGAAATGGAACTGGGAAGAGCTGGCTGAGGCCTTTATTGCTCAACACTCCTACAACACAGATCAAAGTCACAACTCGTGATCTCGAAGTCACCCGCCAAGAGCCAAAGGAGGGTTTCTCAAAGTTCATGACGAGATGGAGAGCAAAGGCCTCAATGATGACTACAAGGCCTTCCGACAAAGTTCAGATCAAGATGATTGTTCGGAATCTACATGGCAAGTTGTTGCAAAAGATGGTCGTTCTACCTCTGTTTACCTTTCCAGCCCTTCATGAAATGGGGGTTCAAATCGAGGATGCCATCAAACAAGGAATCTTTGTGGAAGATAATGAGCCTTTGACAAAGAATGTTGCTCGCAGTTCCTGTGCTACTATTGATGGTAGCACAGCTGTGAAATGCTCAGAAGTAGACTTTATCACCACTTCCCTCAATAGCCAAAAACCAGCCACTTCAACTCGGCCCCAAGCCCGAAATTTCCATCCTCTTTACATGAGTCTCTCTCAAGCTTTAGAAATGCTGCGAGAAGAAGGGCACCTAGAACTCCTAGAACCCCAACCCATTCCAAATCCTCTTCCACCAAGATATCACCCAGCTAAATACTATGCCTATCATCAACAACACGGTCATGATACAAACCATTGCATCCGCCTTCGTCATAAGATTCAGGATCTTATTGACAAAAAGACCTTAGCTCCACCAAAAGGACCTCGGGCCACCACTGACCCGTCACCTCTATATCTCAACCTCATCCATATACTGCCGTCCACCTATGACCCTAGTATATACATCTCCCTAGCTCATTTACCCAAGCCTGAGGTGTTCATTCCAGTCAGCATGGACTTATGCATGATGGGTGCAAGTGAACCCCAATCATCCCAAACCCGTAAACCCACTACTTCTGAGCTGATGAGAATGATCGAAGATCTTCAGAGAACTGTGGCAGATCTGGCCTTTGGAATTTTGGCTCCATCATCAACCACATCACATACTAGGAATTTCATGTCAAAAGGCTCCCCAACCTCGGGACAGGCTACATTGGAAGAAGGTCAATCCTTTGGCAAAGTGGAGGCAAGTGGTAAGAACAAAGTAGGGGCAGGCATTGGTCCTTATGAACAACTTCAGTGGGCTGTTGAGATTTTGAAGACCGAAGGACTGAATAAACAACAAGTGCTCGTAGTTGTTGCAAAAACTGTGGATGACACTTTTGCTACTCGGGATGAGGGCATTCTAAATCAAGGGGCAAGCCGAGACAAGGGATGTTGTACCAAAAACATTCCTTTCAGCTCTAATCTTGCACTCGGAAGAGATCGACAAACCCAGTCAACACCTGCCGACCCTTTTGCTGGTACATCCAACACAACCAGCTCACAACCTGCCAAATATCCACCTCAGGGCTATAGGGTGTTCACCCCACTGTACATGTCTCTATCAACGGCCTTGAGGGTCCTGATCGAAAAGGGGCATCTGAAGCCCGTAGATCTGCGGCCATTATTGAATAAACTTCCTCTCTCGCATGATTCAGCCAAGTACTGTGCATTTCATCAACAAGTCGGCCATGACACTGACATGTGTTTTCGTCTTCACCATGAAATACAAGATCTGATTGATAACAAGGTCATCGTCGCACCGGGTCCTGCAAAGTCTATCGACACTGGATCAGTGAACTTGGGGGATAATGTGATCATTTGATCGAGGGATGAACCACCTGCTAGTGGTGCTCAGTTTACTCCATATTTGGGGATGGCACGCACTGTTTTGAGCAATTTGTGAATGCTGGTTACTTTACTTTCTGACTTGGGTATTGGGTTAGTCTTGTTATGTTGTTTTGAGTCAGTCTTTTTTGCACTGAGTCAGTCGAGTCTGTCTTGTTGTATCGAGTCAATCCTGTGGTGTTAGAGTCAGGTGATCTCGACGGTGTAACCTCTGGCATCACTTTCTTGTTTTGTGTTTGTCTTTTACACTCTTTCTTTTGAGTCTATTTCTGCCATGGAGCCAGTTGTGCCAGAAGTTTTGAATGAAACGGCAGTGCTTTTTACCTACTTTTCTGTGCCTTGAGATCATTGCACAGACCTATGTTTTTCAAAACTTTTTGAACATTGTGAAGAAAACAAAGAGGAAGGAATTCGTCGGGATTTGTAAAAATTTGATTAATTGAGAGAAAGAGAGGTGTGCTAAACCCTTAATGAATGAAATCATGCTTGTTAATGTGAGTACTAAGAAGGATCCTTGCTTTATCTAGATTAGTTCTACATTGTCTTCCGCGCAAGCAATTAGTCGCTCTCTTAAAAGATTTGAAAAAATGTTTTGCGTGGTCTCACAAAGACCTGTGTGGAATCGCTGTTGAGATTGTGTAGCATAGGATCGCTCTTAGCCTCGAGACTCGACCCCTTTTGCTTTCAAACCTTGAACTTGGATTTAGAATGTTCAACGGTCAACCACAAAGTGAGGCTTGTATGGCCAGATTCGAAGCAGCCCTCAAACTAGGGGCAAGAAGGTCAGATATGATCAAAAGAAAGCTTGCAAAGTTACATCAGAAGTAGCCCTTGAACTAGGGGCAAAAAATGTCAGATGTGCTCGAAGAGTAAAAAATTGGGACATTTCTCAAGCTAACGAAGATCGATAAGAATGCTAAATCCCAGAAGGGAGGAAAGAATAAAGTATTGCTGAAGGACAACCGAGTTCCTATCCACAACACTAGGGGCAATTCAGACCCGGTTGGATGGACTCCTTCATCATCAGCAAATAGCAACCATTCTCTTGGATTCAAATGGATCCGAGATCCTACGACCATTCAACATGGACTTGTTGCACCTTTTACCCTTGAGAGGCTTGCTGGCCCAAAAACTCGGAAGGGCGACCTAGGCAAAAGTTAGAGAAAAAAAAAGAAGAAAAAGAACAAAAAAGAAAAAATGCAAAGACTGAAAAAAGAAAAGATTGGAAAATGAAGAAAATAAGAAATGAAAAGAAAAGAAAAGAAGAAAAGAAATGAAAAGAAATGAAAATAAAAGAAGAACATAGCTCGCAAGGTTGAAAACCCAAAAGGGCGGCCTTGGCAAAAGTTAGAGTGCAAAAGGAGAGGTTAATACCTGAGTGTACCTTAACCTGGAACTACGTCAGGCTTGATTCCCATCTTTGGGATACGTAGGCAACTTCATTCTGAAGTCCAGCCATAAACACTTCCAAATCGATTATGTCCATGTAATGGTTTTGATCATCTTTGTCTTCTCTGTATCCGAGAGTTTGGATGTGATCGTCACTTTGAGGACTGATTACAGTGCGCTGTGGTGCCATTCAGACAAGGGGCAACTTTTCGTTGCTGTGCAGTGCCATTTAGACAAGGGGCAATTTTTCATTGTTTTGGATCTGAGGTTGTGCATCTCAAGAGTAAATTCTGTGTTGGTCGAGCAGTGGCCATTGGTAAAAATAGTTTTGAGAATTTTTAATGAGGTTGACTAATTTTCTCGAAAACTATTCCATTTTTCCAAAACTGGACCATTTCTTAGACCCGAAAAAGGAAAATTTTCAGTGCTCATAGCCTGACTGGCATGATTTCAAATTAAAAAGTTGAACAAGTATGTTAATCTAACTCTCATTTTTGTCAAAATTGTTTTAGTAGAAAGCCAAAACAAAAAATGGTCAAAATGATGAACTAGGGGGCACAGTTGAGTCAGGTGTTCTGTCTTTTCCCCATTGTCAACACACTTGCCAGGAAGGGCACCATGCTTGCCAGAAAGGGCTACACTTGCCAGAAAAAGGCACAACTGAAGCTAACAACAAAGGGCTGAAAGTTCTCTCATCCTCCAAGCAACGAGGTATCAAGCTAAGTGTGAAGCACGAACTGGAACTGGAGCGGGATATTCGGTTCCCTCATCTGGATGATCAAATCAAAAATTGGTGTCTAACCCGGAATGAGGACGTAGAGAATGCAATGTGTGTGAGACCAATCAATTGTAAACTTGGCCAGTGAGACATGCTGTAACTGATCTCGGTTAAGTTAAGTCAAGCGCATCGTTAACCGATGTCAATTGCAGATCTACTACGCATCTGGTTGCACCACAACCCCTCTGTTGCAGAACTCACTAGATGTGAGCAAAAGAAGAAGAATCTGGTAGAATACTAGGGGCAAGAGCCCACAACTTCCTGTTTATCCATTAACCACCCAAGGGTGGGATAAAACAATCAGAGAGATTAAAGAATAGAGAGATGTGCGTTGAGAAGAAAAAGTGAGAAAATGGCTTTTTCAGAAAACTAGAGATTGAGTGCCAGAGTGATGTGAGAATCACAAATAAGGAAGGGTGGGAAACAATACCCAGAGAAATTGGCTCCTCGTGAACTAAGAGATCTCTCGCCTTTGTAACACATCTGAGTGTTGTGGGTGTTTTTGTTTGTCTCGATTCTTGCTTTGAGTCGTTTTGAGTGTCAATAGATGTGTTTAGGTTGTTTTACCTTTGTTTTTCCTTTGTTAAGTCTTTTGACTGTGGTCAGTCGTAGGCTCAATACCCGATTAAGAACTCATTTCTTAATTTCAAAAAAAAAAAAAAAAAATTCATTTTGTGCTCAGAGTGCTATGCCATTCTCAACATGATCTACAAAACAAGATTCTTTCCTTCATAAACCACAGGGTTCAACCCAGGTCATGTAAAAGTAGTAGAACTAGGGCCTATCTGAAGCTATGTGGGTTCCAGACTGCAAAGCAAAAGAAAAGAGCAAAAATCAAAGCATCTGAGTTTGTATCAACTTCAAAAAGTTCCGAGATTGCATTCCAAATACACCTCCTCAGGTCTTGTCATTGCTCCGAAGTACGAGTGTACCTCTACCTCAAGCTCAAGCTCAAGCTTGTTTCAAAGCCAGAATGACGATTAGAAGTGTTCTCCCTAAGTACCATTCTCTACCAGAGGCACCTTGGCTGTGTTTGCAATGAGTTCCTAGGAGACCAACTGCGACGATGGAAACTAGAGTTCGAATGGCTGATGCCTAGAATACAAAGGTTTGGGATTTCCGAGACTAAAGTCTGGTTTAAATACCCAGGGGTGTATCCCCAGCTTGAAATCTGTATGGCAGCCCTATAGATTGAGATAGCATGTGTATGCGCCTCAATTTTGGATACTGAACCAACCTAGCATGTCACCCCGTTAGAGAATAGGGAAAGTTGTGAATATGATCACGAAGAAAAGCGGCACCCATGGTTTCTACATGCAGATGTTGCTTCTTGTCAGTATTTCAGGACCTTTGTACTGTGAGTTGAAGGTAAGTGTTCGAAGAACACAAGGGAAGATTCCCGTCAGAGTAAAGCGGTTCATCGCCCCTCACCCCGTGAGGTGCTTCCTAAAGCGCCGCTTTGTTTGTTTATTGCATTCCCTAAACATCATGCTCTACATTGCTTGTAACATGTATCATATCATCGCGCTTATTGCATTTATTTTCATTTTATGTTATCTTCTATCGTTTATCCTTTTTACGCTAAGCAGCGTTTAGGATCGTTGTCCCTCGGTGCTTTCTCAGGTTGCGTGGAATGCACTCCTGACTGTTTGTCTTCGAACCTCTTCTCACGATTTCAGTGTGGTTAGAGTGTTCCTTTCCTCACACGATTTTAGCGTGTTTGGAATTTGGCTCAGGTTGCGTCAAGTGCGCCCCTGAGTAGTTGTTTTCGGACCTCTTCTCATGATTTCAGCGTGGTTAAAGTGTTCCTTTCCTCACACGATTTCAGTGTGTTTGGAATTTGGCTCAGGTTGCATCAAGTGCGCCCCTAAGTAGTTATTTTCGAACCTCTTCTCACGATTTCGGCGTGATTTGAGTGTTCCTTTCTTCTCACGATTTCAGCATGGTTAGAGTGTTCCTTTCCTCACATGATTTCAGCGTGTTTGGAATTTATCTCAGGACGCGTGATGTGCAAGCCTGGGCAGTTTGTTTTCAGACATCTTCTCACGATTTCAGTGTGGCTTGAGTGTCCCATTTCCTCACACGATTTCAGCGTGTTTGGAATTTATCTCAAGTTGCGTCGTGCGCGCACCTGGGCGGTTTGTTTTTGGACCTCTTCTCACGATTTCAGCATAGTTAGAGTGTTCTTTTCCTCACGTGATTTCAGCGTGTTTGGAATTCATCTCAGGTTGCGTTGTGCGTGCACCTAGGTGGTTGTTTTCGGGCCTCTTCTCATGATTTCAACGTGGTTAGAGTGTTCCTTTCCTCTCATGATTTCAACGTGTTTGGGATTTTTCTCAGGATACGTGCGTGCTCCTAAGCAGTTTGACCTCATCTCACGATTTCAGCGTGGTTTGAGTGTTCCTTTCCTCACACGATTTCGGCGTGTTTGGGATTTGTTTTTCCTCCTCTCATAATTTTAGCATGGTTGGAGTATGTCACCCTTTTGCATCTACTGCACTATATGTTGCATCTACTGCATATCCATTGTATCGCATGTATCATTTCCAAGTTAAGCTTAGTCTGGCATGTGCCCATACTTTTCGCGTTAAAGCATGGTTATGTGATTATGTGTACGCGCCTATTCTACAAAGAGAATTGTGGTCTGAGGGTGTCGGCACCTTTCCTGTGTTAGATGTGATCTGTTTTATGTCCCTGCCTTTGTTAGGCAAAATGTGGTTTGGCCGTGTGCCTTATTCACTTCATCCATTGCATCGTATTTTGTTTTGTTACATTCAGTATGTAGGATCACGATCTTTCCTTAGTAGATCATTCCTCACTTATATCATGCCACCCAATTACTTGTTTCTTTCTGCAAAACACATAGTTCTGCCTGTGCACACGCCTATTCCACTAAGAGAATTGTGGTTTGAGGATTCCGGCACCTTTTCTATGTTAAACGTAGTTTGATTTTGCATCTCCATCCCTCTATGATATTTGTGTGGTTTTGCACTGCCTGTGGTTTGATGATTCAATTACATTGCATATCATTTGCATTGTTTCATTACATTTTATATCATTTACATTGTTTTGTTATATTGCATATCATTTTGCATTATGCCCTTGAACTACGCTGGTTTCATTCCTTGTAAAGGGATACATAGGCAGCCTGCGGGTGCAACCATTTATTTATCTGCATTTTATTTGTTTGTCCAAGTCTTCGGCCTTGTCAAAAATGGGTCGTCTCTGGGTTTTGACATTCACTCACGTCATTTCATGACTTCGAGCTCTGTCAAAGAGGGGCAACTGTAGACACCCCATTTTTTACCGCCCTTAAGACTTGGGCGTTACTGATGGTTTACTTGGTGATAAAAGGTGTGCAGGGCAAAGGTTCGATTTCTTCGGCAAGAGGAGAGTCAAATCCTAACCTCACACCCCATTTTAGACCAAAGTTATTTTGGATGGTTTTTAGACCTTAAAACCCTCTCTTTCAAAATATTTTTGAAATAAAGTTCCTACAATGTTCAGAGGCTCGTATTTCGTTAAATGTTGCGCTTTTCGGTAAACTGAGTGAGGACAAATTGAAAATGAATGAAAGAGAGATGAAATCTTTGAAAAATCTTTCAAAACACCTTGTTCAGGGGTTTGGAGTTAAAGAAAAGAAAAGTGGAGAGAAGAAACCTAGTTGAGGAAGAAGTTGGGCATGAATCATTAAGAGAAAGATGAGTAGTCATAGCTAAATCGGGCCTATCCACTTGTATACTTGGATTTAAGCTAAGAGGCCACCACTATTGGAAAGAAGACTTCCGGGGCTTCATTTTACACTCAAGAATCTCCTAAAGCCAAGTCCGGATGGGGGAGATATGGTTGGTTGAAGTAGGGCATTAATCCGGTTGTACCGAAACTGAGCGGCTTCACCAAAACAGGCATAACTTTTTGCAAAGTTAGAATTTTGGATGCTTCAACGTGGACACAAGAATGACCTGCAAAGAAGTCCAGATGAAGGAGTTCTGCCTATTTGAAGTTGGGCCTGAAAAGTAGACTTTTGTGGCCGATTGGCGAAAAAAGTAGTAGATTGGCCATCACAAGTAGTGGATCGGCACCAAAGATGGCCAATCGGCCAAGAGTGACCCAAATTCATTTTCTTTTTCGCAGATATTTCTCCTCCAGCTGTTTCCAGCTTGTGCCACCTGTCCTAGCTCAGATATTTCAACCAAAGTTGATATTTTGCTATATATGAGAGCCGTATATCTCATATTCAAGGGGGTTAGAACATTTGGAAGGCTTAGAAAATTTTGAGAGCTTCTCACTCAAGAATCCTCTCTCTCTAGAAGATTTGTGAGCAAAACTCTCTCCCTCCCTAGAATTCTCTCATTTTTCTCTTGTTTTTAATCCTTAAGTTTGGAATTCTCTACACTCTTGCAAAGAGACCCTAGACCAAACACCTCTACCTTTGGGCTGAGATTCTTGGAGGTCTTTTTGAGCTCCAAAAGGCTGATTTTGGCTGGTTTTGCTACTGTCCTTCAAGGTGCTTCAAGGGTAAGAACTTCCTCATTTCAAGCTTGTTTTTGCATGTTTTCTTTACCCTCCTTTTTCCATTGTTTTGGACTATTTTGAGGCTGGTTTTGAACTATAAAAAACTCTAATTTTGAGGCTCTAGATTGATGGTTTAAGCCTTGTTTGGCTAGGGGGTGTTTCCTCGCTTTTGCTCCTTGGCTTGTAAAGCCTTTTGAGCCATCTCTCCAAGCTTTTCAAACAACCTCTTTTTGGCCTTTTAACCACTGAAATCCAGGAGATTTTCAGTAAGAAAAAGCTTGTTTTGAGGTCCAAAATGGGAGGGGATAGCCTCTCATCCTTGTCTCTCCATGCCATGCCTTGTTAGCACTATAAAGTAGCACCTTTTTATGGCTTATGTTAGCTCTTTTCAAGCATGTTTTTGTGACTTTTAGAACCTAATATAACTCTGTTTTGGTCTGGTTTGGTCATCCCTTGCATGTTCCATGTACTTGTAGTGCAATCTTGCCCATTAGCCTAGTGTACTTGGTGTTTTGGCCCTTCATGCTAGCTTGTCTTGGCTATACTCCATACATGTTTTAGCATTTTTTTGACATGCTTTAGGACTGTTTTGGGCTGCCTTGGTCATATGACTCATGTTTTGTATAGCTATAGTGCAAATGCCTTGACTAGTCTTGAGTTTTGAGGCCCCTACCATGCTATACTTGTGATGTTTGCATGCCTTGGAATCATTTGGCATGGAATTTCAGAGCATATATCTTTGCCATACTCTCATGTTTATCACTCTTTAATTGTGTTTAAGAGTTGTGCCTTTATGCCTTGTTTGTGAGCTAATACATGAGCATATTTTTCTTGCCATCTATGTTGCGAGCCTAGTATGTTTTTGCTACTATTTTGACCTGCCTTAGGACTGTTTTGGATGGTTAGGGTCATTTGAGCATTGCTTAGTATGGTTGTAGTGTAAAGGGCCTTGACTAGCTTTGAGTTGTGGGGCCATTAACATGTTGTGCATGTGATGTTTGCATGTTTTGTCATCATTTGGAATGATATTTCAGAGCATATAGTGTTGTCACACTTCCATGTTTTTCACTCTTTGAGTGCTCTTAAGAGTTGCACCTTTATGCCTTGCTTGCGAGCCATCATTTGCGCATGCGTTTTCTTGCTTTCCATGCTATCATTTTAGTCCATTTTAGCCATTGTTCTGGCATGTATGAGGTCTGTTTGGGGTTGGTTTAGTCCTTTGTGCATTGTATTGCATACCTCTAGTGATGTGTCCTTCATTAGCCTCAGTATTCTTGGCTTCTAGCATGCATTGCATGAGTTGTTAGCATGTTTTATCATCATTTAGCATATCATTCCAGTGCTGAAATTATGCCATTGCACTCCATTGTTTAATCCTTCATTTGTTTTGAAAGAGGTCTTGAGCCCCTTGATGGCGTGAGCAAAGAATTGAGGCTCTCATGCCTAATGGTTTTAGCCTTCTCTTGAGGGCTTCTACTAACCAAAAGCATGAGGCTTCTTTCATGCTTAACGTACTTGTGGTTTAGACCATCTTTCCCATTAGAGGACAGTCACATTTGGACAAATCAATTAAAGGATTAATTGGTAAGCTTAAAATGTGTAAACAAATTGAGACCAAGTAAAACATGCCAAGATAACATGTTTGTGTTGCATTGCATGTGTTTGGATCGGACGTTAATCCAAACACAAGAAATAAGAGACGTTTCATACTTGAAATGATGAAACGTGCCTCATTTCTTAGTCGTCGTCCCCCTTGATTGTGCATGATAGGGTGGAGGTCTCTCGAGTCTTGTGTGTTACTTGTGCATTCATTAACATTGTGCAAGCTTGACTCTTTGGCCATCATGCATTGAGATGCGTGATTGGTGGCTCGAGAGTTGAGCACTACACTCATTTGAGCTTGAGACATGATAAGTAGTGTAGTTGTACACACATTTCCTTGCAAATACACTATCATGCCTTTGTTTGTGCTATGTTGCAGCAAAAGGAGAAATTGCAGGAAGCAGTGGCCGACCGGCCATGAAATTTGCCTATCGGCCATCAAGTCTACCGATCGGGTATCAAAAGTGGTTGATGGCCATCAACTTTGGCCGATGGCCATCCCTCTCAGCCGACGATCCCTCAATATGTTCCTAAGGTGGGTCAAAAGCATCTTGGAAGTTGGCACAATTTTCAGAAGTCAAAAATAGTGCAAACAGAGGCATCATGAGGCACGGCAGTGGATTTCTGAGCGAAGCCGACCGAGCATGCATCTCTTCCTTGCCCACGAGGCCGTTTCACTGCTTATGATTAGTTTGCTTAATTAGTCATTCAATTTGTTGTGTAATATCTCAACTAGCTTAGTATATCTATTTGTTTCAATTCGGTTGTATAATAATTAATTAGCTAAGTTAGTTAATTAGTTTGGTTTGTAATAATTAGTTTAATTAGCGTAACTAGTTAGCTTATTATTCGGACCCTCTGTCGAGAGGGCACAATGTTGTAATAAGTGTGCATGTGTGTGATGCATGTCTTCCAACCCCATTTATTTCTCCCTTTTACTTATCAGCTTTCGATGGTTACTTTAGGGCATGTTTCAATTGGCATACTTATTGTCACGCCCCAAACCTGCCCCTAAAAGTTTGGACATGACCTAATCAAAAACAGACAAATAACCTAATATACATAATATATGGAGCCTTGACGGAAGCACCAAAGTTTAACAAAATACTAACTCCATTGAGCTGCCTCTGAAATGCCAGGATCACATGCATTATATACATTACAATAACCAATCACAAGCCAAAACTATACCTTGAGCATCAGCCGTATATATATATATACCCATATGCACTCAAATTTCTAAGATCGGGCATAAACAAAAGCCATATACACACAACCGTAAATGGGTATTCAACACGTGACAACACCTTAACAAAGCTTCACGAAACTCAGTGGACTCACGTAATGCTCGGACTCATAAAGGTTGAAAAAGGGAACGGACGTCCCGGGGTAAGGATTGACCTCCTGCTTGGTTACCTACAAAACAGACATACAGAGGGTGAGCCGAGCTCAGTGAATAGTACTACTTCATTGGTACAATGCTTAACTTGAATTAAAAGAAAACAACTAAATTCGTAGCTTGTTAACACTTATCGAACTCTAAATAGTGTTCAAAGTTCCTTGGAATCAGTTGAGAATAGAATCATATACTTATCAAGCTTCAAACCATATATTTGGAAACCTATACTTAACTGCCTAACATATACTTATCACTCTTCGAATCATACACCTGAAAACATTTACTTAAACTTCATAACATGTACTTACCAAACTTAAAACATACACTTAACATTTTCAAAACACCTTCTCAAGCATACAATGCAAATCCCATATAATGGTCTTAGACTCTATTTGGAAACATACTAGCTTGAACATCTTGAAATATACTAACTTGAACATCTTGGAACATATTAACCTGAACATCTTGATATACATTACATATCAACACAGTAGTCTGATGCTGTGCAAAGTATATAACAGCCCTAGGCCCAATCCTGCACATAAACATAATGGTTATAACTGAAACATGTGGCACGAGGCCCTTGTAACTTGTGGCACGAGGCCCTTGTAACATATGGCACTAGGCCCTTGTAACATATGGCACTAAGGCCCTTGGAAGTTGGCATAAAGCCCTTGAGAGTTGGCATGAAGCCCTTGTAACATATGGCACTAAGCCCTTGTAAACATATTGGCATTAAAGCCCTTGAAAGTTGGCATATAGCCCTTGTAAACATGTTGGCATTAAAGCCCTTGAAAGTTGGCATATAGCCCTTGTAAACATGTTGGCACAAGGCCCTTGAAAATGGCGTTAAGCCCTTGAAAGTTTGCCTTTCTTTACATGCTTTAACATTAACATAGGTATAGTACATACTTGAAACATTAACATAGTTGCCTTTCATGCCTCAACATATTAACATAGTTGCATAACATTTACAGAAGTATACTACTCACAGTGCTGTGATGATGTGCCAGTTCCTCCCTGCGTGTGTCCTGCACACAATCATAACTTAGACATTAATTTGCTTTCCTCTTAAATCATTGAAACCATTCCGTGTGTTCTTACACTTCACATGAGTTTATCATCATTTTAAAGTCATCTGAAAAATATTCTAAAAATACCAGAGGAACAAGCATGCAAAACGGAACAACATTTATTTTTGCACGAATAAGCCTCCCGCCGAAGCGCCACTTTACGCCGAGCGATCGCATACAAATTATAAAACTGCTGGAAGGTGGATTTTCCCGCTCGAGCGGGCCTTCCTCCACTCGAGCGGACCACGCGAAATTCTGAAAATCTGATCTTTCCATTTCATATCCTAACTCCATTTTTCATGCCATTTAATGCAATCCAAGGTGAATTTAAATCAACACATCAATCTACCATTACCATAACATGGATTCTTGACAAATTCAACAAATTAGAAGCTTCAACAAATCATCTCTTCCTCAAATTCCATTCTTGGATTGGATTTAACTTCTACATGTTCATACGTAATTAAAATTCTTGAAGTATAACACAATATTAACATACTTCCATGAGGTGATGATCTAAACTAAAGATGGAAGTATAAGTTCCATACAACACTTAAATTAGTTCCAAAACAACTAATAAATGAGACACCCTTGTAATCAAACATGAAACAAGCATGAATCTTACATAACCATGAATTACAACCTCTAAGTTGCCATAATAAGGGGAGCTTAACCTTACCTTGAATTAAACTTCCACAACTTTAACCAATTTGCCAAGTTTTCTTGTTAGATTTCTTTTCCCCAATTCTTGCCCTCAATTCCCTCTTCCTTCTCCCCCAAAAGAGATATACACGTTTTTGCTCAAAGTCAAGAGACATGGAGATATTTATGGAAATAACAAAAAGCATATAAGACGAAATTCAATCGTTTTATCATTCCGAAATTAAAATTTCGTAAACATGCTTAATATTACCAGAAAATTATGCTGATCACATATATACAGTCAATTTCTGAAAATTTAATCTCTAAGGCATCCAATTTCTGATCCGAACATTCTAGTGGAACAGATAGGTTTCTTTATGCAACAGATAGGCATTCATAAACATGGATTTCACTTTCTTAATGATAATTTTTCATGGAATGGTACAGTAAACAGTAAAAAGTACTAATCAAGGACTGAGAATATATCTGAAATCATATGCGAGGGTCGGGTTATTACACTTATACTTGCATGCGTGCATCATTCATTTGTCTTGCATGCACCAGGCTCGGCGTATCATACAAACTACATTGTATTTCAATACACTTTCTTGAATACGTGTTTCACAAGCATGTTATCAAGTGTTGCATTCATATGACATCTTAAAATAGCCGAGCCTATCTTGGTTGCATTTTTGCATGTGCTGCATTAGACATTCTTGACATAGCTTGGATCATGCATTAATTACTAACTAGTTTCTTTTTTGGCTCGGAATACACTGTGAGTGTTTACACTTTAGCATCCCTGCATGACATGTTACTGCTATCATGTATAGCATGCTTGCCATGAGGCTAACTGCTTAAGTGTTTAACGGCATGAATGCTTGTGGATGAAGGCTTCATTGCTTGAATTGGAACAATTCATCGAAATGTGGGTTTTAAGCCCAGTTTGCGGAGTGGCGAAATCATGTTGTTTTAAGCCCACTTGAGGGTGGCAAATCCGCATTTTAGCCTATTTGAGGGTAGCAACTTCAAACCATTTTCAAAAAACAAACATGAGATGTTTTGTTCCAAATTGAGTGATTTAGTCTATACTTGTGTGCTGTGCGCATCACATAGTACTCTAGCTAATAAACTGGAATAAGAACGCATGTGTTTTCAAAAACAACATATCATATTAGTAGAGGCTAATCTTTAATCGGGCGAGCGGGGGTGCTCATTTCAGGACCTTCCCCTCTCATACCCAAGTTCCCGAGCCGAGGCAACTTTGGTGATGACGGACACGTGGCCTTAGGCACGAGTCAAGGTTTCCTAAATTTCCCAAAACAAAACATTTGGGTGGCGACTTTGAAATTTGGCAAAGCAGTCCATGTTTGGCGCTTTTTGATTAAAATCGATTTTCCAAAACGATTTGCTGGATTTGGACTCTTTAGTAATTTATCAATCTTACATTGCACTTTGTGAGATTAGATTCAGAACCGTGACAGGAGTCCGAACTGTAGTAGCTAGAACCTAATTCATGCCCTCTCCGAAAGGGGGGCACGTGGAGAGAGTTCGGGCGGTCTACAGCTGGTCTCTGGTGTTCGACCTTCACTTGTTGACAAGTAAGGCACTTCAATACAAATAAAGTGACATCTCGCTTCATACCCCTCCACCAAAACTAACGGCTAAGATCACGATATATTTTGGTGCCTCTCGGGTGTACCACAAGGCGTGAGTGATGGAACTCCCGAAGTACTTCCTCTCTACAAGGTTCTGGTACAAACAAACAGTCTAGGAATCGTACACTCTGATCTGAGTGGATGTTCAAACCCTTCTCTTCCTTCTCGTTGGAGATTCTTTCACAAAACAACTCTACTTCACGGTCTCCTTGTTGTGCTTGTACAACTTTACTAACCAAGGTAGGTTAAGCACTCAAAGTAAACAAAGTCGCACCCTCTTTGGGCTCACCCATGTGCAATTCAAACTTGTCGATGTCACCCAACATAACCCATTCCCGAATGGCCACACTTGCCAAACTACTCACGGATTTCCGACTTAAGGCATCGGCCACTACATTGGCCTTTCCCTGGTGATAGTGTAACTCGAAGTCATAATCCTTCAAAAATTCCATTCACCTCTGTTGATGTAAATTCAAGTCTTTTTTGGAAAACAAATACTTTAGACTCTTATGATCGGAGAAAACCTTAAACTTCTCACCATACAAATAATGCCTCCAAATTTTCAAGGCGAACACTACTACTGCTAACTCCAAGTCATGGGTGGGGTAATTCTTCTCATGAGTTTTCAATTGCAGTAGGCTACAGCCTTTCCCCGTTGCATCAAGACACAACCAAGCCCATCTCGAGACACATCACAATAAAAGGTGTAACCCAATCCTCTTTCTGGAATTATCAATACCGGTGTGGTAGTCAATCTAGTCTAGAAAAGTCCCTTACAAAATACCGATAATACCCTGCCAATCCCAAGAAACTCCGAATCTCAAAAATATTTTTGGGTTGTTCCCAATCCTGCACGGCGTCTACCTTTGAAAAGTCTACATTTCCTCCTTCTCTTGACACTACATGACCCAAGAACTTCACCTCGGTGAGCCAAAACTTACATTTCTCAAATTTGGCATACAACTGGTGCTCTCTAAGCAACTCAAGTGCTACCCTCAAGTGAGCCTCGTGTTCCTCCTTAGAGGTTGAATAAATTAAGATATCATCCACAAAGACAACCACAAAATGATCCAAGTACTCTCTAAAAATTCGGTTCATCAAGTCCATAAAGGAAGCCGGTGCATTAGTCAATGCAAATGGCATTACAAGGAACTCATAGTGGCCATAATGTGTATGAAAGGCCGTTTTCTAGATGTCCTCCTCTCGGACTCTCAACTGATGGTACCCCGACCTTAAATCTATCTTCGAAAAGCAACAAGACCCTCTAAGTTGGTCTAACAAATCATCTATTCTGGATAAAGGATACATGTTCTTGACGATAACCGATTTGACTTGCCGTAATCAATACACAACCACAACGGCCCATCATTCTTCTTCGCAAAGAGAGTCGACCCTTCCCAAGGCGACATACTAGGGCGAATGAAACCCTTGTCTAAAAGTTCTTGGGGTTGAATCTTCAACTCATGCAACTCGACAGGTGTAAATCTATACGGCGCCATAGAAATTGGTGTTGTTCCAGGCACTAAGTCAATAGTGAACTCAATCTCCCGGTGGGGTGGCAAACTAGTAAGATTGTCGGGAAATATGTCCGGGTATTCACAAAGTAGCCTTGGCAACTCAACATGAGTCTCATCACTCTTACCATTCAAGAGAGTAGAAAGAAGGCCGCTAAGCTCATTTCTACTACGAGGGTCAAATACTGGCGACAAGAACCTATCAACCCTATCCCCCAGAAAGTAAAAACAATAACCACTAGAGGTGCACGCTATGACCCTCTGATGAAAACAATCAATCATCGCTCAGTACGAAGATAACCAATCCATGCCTTGAATAACATCAAAATTCAACATGTCTAGCAACACAAAAGCAAATAGGAGTCGACGCACAACGATCTGTATTTCACAACCATGACACCCCTGATCTAAGTCAATTGTACCTCCAACTAGTGACTCTACTCTGAGCAGAGACGCTGACTGCGGAACCTCTAATCCCAATACAGATGCAAATACAGTAATATGAATGAATGAGACGCACCCATATCTATCGACACATTAGCCAAAGAATTACACATAACAAAAATACCTTTCACAACTGATGATCCCAGCAGCTGCTCTGGCGTGGTAACAGCATATACGTGCCCCTGTGGCCTCTGATCAACCTGCTCATCTCTTGGAGCATAGGCCTGCTACACTGACTGAGTCGAAGCAACTCTCTGATTAGCTCGCAAAGTCTGGACTGAGTGAGCTTGCTAGTGGCTTTGAGGCTGCCTCGACCGTGATGCGCCAAATGCGCCTCCCAATTGCAGGTAAGCTCTCTTCATGTGCCCTGACTAACCGCACTGATAGCAAGTAGGCCCTTGCCTCCTACTCTGAGACTGACTCTGAGATCAGTTAGGTGGTGGTGGTGGTAACATCTGCTGTCCTCCTCCCTTCTGCGGACATGCAAAGGCCTTGTGACTTGGTTGACCACATTTGAAACAAGAAAAACCACTCAGTGCACTTTTCCCCGGGCCCACACTAGGCAAGGAAAAGGTGGATCTAGACTGCTACGGTTGGGACTAGGATGAAAATGTGTTCCTGCTCTTCTTGTTGGGCCTATAGTCCCCCTCTGACCCTTGACCTCTTGACCTTGACCCCAAATTCTCTTCTCTTCGGCCTCCACAGTAATCTCTACGTGTGCTGCCGCTTCCACAAGTTGATCATAATTCTGAATCATGTTTTCAGCAACCTTGAACATGATTTTGGTCCTTAGCTTCTTCTCAAACTCAATACAACGGAGCTCTTTCATTGCTACCAACTCCGGTGCAAACCAAGACAAACTAGGGAAGGCCGCTTTGAACTTGGCCACAGACATGTTGAGTTGTTTAAGGTCTTGGAATTCCTACCTCAACCTCTCCCTAGCAGTGAGAGGTAGGTACTTGTCTTGGAAATCCACCACAAATGCTTCCCATATCGGTTCTATTCGGCCCTTGGCGTATTTCCACCATTGGCCCACATCACCCTTGAGATAGTAACTTGCAAGAGTCACTCTTAGCTCATTGTCTTCGATGTGAAGCATCTTAAATGTCTTCACTATCTGCTTGAGGCCACCATGGAACTCATCCGGCTTGCCCCGCAAAAATTCCCTAGTGAGAAAGCTCACCCTCGTCTCTACGGCATTGTCTCTAGCATGGTTCTCTGCTCTCAGCATGTTCATCGACTCCCTCAAGGCCTCCACCAATTCTCGGGCCAGGGCCCCTATTGCGGCTTGACCCGCTTGCCCCAGAATTTTCACTTGCCCCATTTGCTCGGCCATATCAGCTTGGCCCAACCCCTCATCTTGTACCGGAACCTCATGGACTGATACCTCGTGTACACCCCAACGAGCCCTACCACGCCTTTCACCACTACCACCTCTACTGCCACGGGTTTGACCCCTTCCTGACATCCTAATTAAGGAATAAGATAAACAATTTAGCACATAATCTTAAATATGCTCACAAATCCTCTCACTCGTTCGAATACAACAATTCTATACAATTCCTACCATGCAAACAATTCAATTCACTCCACATAAGCACTTAGTCACGTAAGCACACATAGATTATTCTTTTGTGATGAGATTCGTCCCACGGAAAACCAAGAATTCTTAGTAGAACAAGTATTGATCAAGTACCATTCTGATAAGACCTCAAAGAATTTAGTAGGCACAAATAACATCCCAAAAGTTCAATCCCATACCCATATAGTCACATAACCATGTTATCACATAATCACGAAAAAAAAAAACATTTCCAAATCATGTGAAATGAACCCACATAAAACAACCACTTCCCGCGATTCCCAACCAGTCAAACCCGGTAGCTCTGATACCAAGTTGTAACACCCCAAAATAACCCAACTCAAATTAGGTACATTAACCAACGTCCATCAAGGAATAATAGCAAAATTCCAACCTTTGCACCATTAATTAATAAGGTTTGTACAAAAGTCCCACATGCAAATTATAAATTCTCTGGTGTAAAAATACATGAATCTATAGCATATAGAATATCTATAGTTTCCAAGGCTTATGCCTGGTTACACAAAAATGGTTTCGCGATCCCATACATTTATAGCCCTTGGCTAGCAAATTAAATCACAACAAAATAGAGTCATTTACTCTTCACAAAATATATCCACCCTCAACTTGGCGGGATCTCTACATCTTTTCCTGCACCAAAATCTCATAGGGGTGAGCATAAAGCTCAGTAGAAAATCCTTAACAAAGTATATACATTTATGCAAGATTTCCAATATTAAATGCAAATGCCATGCAATGCAAATTAAAAGAGAATGTCATTTACATGCCTTTAAATAGTCACCATGTTCAACAATAGTTTAAAATCTCTGCAATTCCAACATTTACAATTTCATTCAATGGAGTGGTAAATATGATTCAGATAATCCCTAGGTTGGTGTCTGCAAGTAGGCTCAACTAGCACTACCAAAAACCCCACTTTACCGGTTGCTACCCGGAAGGGAAGTGGTACCTCCTCCGCTCGTATTTTCAGTCTTTCACCCTAGACACTCAGGCCAACTTAATCAATTTCACCTACACCTCCTATCCGGACTTACCAATTGTAGACACCCCATTTTTGACCGTCCTCAAGACTTGGATGTTCTTGTAGGTACATCCATTGACAAGTTTGATTGCTCATCGAGCACTCGAATTCCACGGCAGAGTGTCACAGGTTTGAGCTTTCCAAACCCTACATCAATTCTATCTCATTTTTGGACCATGTTTTGGTCCCTTTAGCATGTTACTTTTGGTGCACTGCCGACCAGTTTTGGGCACTGCCGCCTATGGACTTTGGCCTACCAGCCATTGATGTGCCTTCTTAGGCCATCAATGATGGCTGGGCGGCCACCAAAGCATCGAAGAGATATTTTTTGATATTTTGGTGCCAGCTGTTTGCACAGATTGGAGCATCTGCTTGCATGTAGATGGTTGGATCTTTGCAAGAGGAGGGTCACAAAATTTTGTAAGCAAAACTTCTCTCTCTCTCTCTCTCTCTCTCCCTATTTTGTGCTTGAAAATGAGAATTCTCCACATATTTGCACTAAGACCCTTAGCCAAACATCTTCATCTTGGAGCTGAGGTTCTTGGAGGCCTTGTTTGAGCTCCTAAGGTTGGTTTTAGCTCAGAGTTGTGGCTGTTTTGTTGTTGTGCTTCAAAGGTACAAGCTTACCTCTTTTAAGCTTTGTTTTAGTTGATTGCTTGGCCATCTCTTTACACTACTTTGACCTGGTTTTTCAATCATAAAAAACTCTATTTTTAAGGTTTTAAAATGGTGGTTTGAGTCTTGTTAAGTTAGGGGGTGGTCTCCTCTTTTTGCTCTTGGCTTGTGAAGCCTTTTGTGCCTGTTTTCAAAGCTTTTGAGTTAACCTTTTTTTTTCCTTTTAACCACTAAATTCCAAGGGAATTTCAGTGGTGAAAAGTATTTTTTGAGGTCCAAAATAGGAGAGGGTGGCCTCCCCTCCTTGTGTCTTGTTTGCGTGTGTAGTTAGCTTAACATGTGAGCATGTTTTTTTACCATTTCAAGACTTGATCTTAGTATATTTTTGCTACTGATTTAGCATGTTTTAGCTCTGTTTTGAGCTATCTTGGTCATATGAGTTTCATCTTGCATGGTTGTAGTGCAAATGGCTTCACTAGCTTTTTGTTTTAAGGCCTTTAACATGTTTTGCATGAGATGGTTGCATGTTGTAGCATCATTTTACACATAATTTCAGTGCATATATCTCTATCACACTCTCACATATTTCACTCTTTCATTGCTTTTGAGAGTTGTGCTTTGTGTCTTGTTTGTGAGCCAACATGCAAGCATTTTTTTCTTGCCATTTATGCTTCCATCTCAGCATGTTTTAGCCACTGTTTTGGCATGTTGTAGCTCTATTTTGAGCTGGTTTGATCATTTGAGCTTGATATTGCATGCCTCTAGTGTAGTGCTTTTCACTGGCTTTAATGTTTTTGGCTTTTGAGCATGTCTTGCATGTGTTGCTTGCATGATTTAGTGTCTTGAGTGTGATAACCCTGTTCCGTTTTATGTTAATTGGTCCTTATTAGGAATGTGATTATGTGTTTGATACGATTTTGTGTGCCATTATGTGAAAATATGTGGTTTTGAATTTCTATCTGTTCACCGTAGGGATATCTATATGATTATCTGCTTTGGAATTTAAATTGAAGGCCTTATCGGCCACAGAAACCGAAATTGATTGCGCCATTGTGATTGGCATACTTTTTAGAGTCAACGGTAAAATTTAATTGAAAATTGATTTGGATCAGAATAATTAGATTCAGAGCGATTAATTAAGTGCCCAATTATTTAATATTGATAAATTGACTTAGTGGGGCTATATAAAGGGCCATATACACTCAATCTCTCACTTTTTGATTCATTTTGGCTGATTTTGGGCTCTTGAGTGTGAGAGAGTCGAATTAGAGGGAGATAGTGTAGGGAATTGAGGGTTTGCTCAAGAAGCTTGGAAATCTTGAAGATTACTCAAGAATTTGCTATAGATTGGAAGAATTGAACCTCTAGGTAAGCAAGTGAGCATGAATTCAAAAGTATAAGTTTGTAAATTGTGTATTCAAGCTAGTTGGGTAATCAAGAGTAAGACTTTGAAATGAAATTGAGTTGATCATGTTGAATTGAAGGTCAATGTATGCATGCATGTGTGTAATTGGTTTGAATTTGCATGTTTGAGCACAAAATGTATGATCCATGTAAGTTTTTAGTTGAAGCTCATGTTTTTGACCATCTCTTCATCATCTAAGTTGAGAATAATGAGTATCTCCCACATGTATGTGCAAATCATGGAGGTGTGAGTCTTGAATGTTTGAATTTAAAATGTTGGTGATGAGTTTGGGATAATTTGAGTCATGCATTTAGGTAATTTTAGGAATTGAGCTTCATTATGTTATAATTTGGTGTTGGTGCCATGTTAGTATATGTATATGTTAAATTTGAGCCATAATATGCAAGAAATGTTGGTTTCGATGTTGAATTCGAGCTCAAGAACCATTCTGGAAAACCCAGAATTTATGATGTCCGCCCGAGCGGAGGAAACCGCCACTCGAGCGGGAAATACGAGCTCCCAGTATTTTCTGCAGACATGACATCTGCTCAAGCGGGGAAGTTCACGCTCGAGCAGGGAGCTATGTAGACCGAGTTCGCGTTCGAGCGTCCGAGTACGTGCTCGAGCGTAAATTTGATGTAACCAGTACTTTTGCAGGCCTGATGGGTCCGCTCGAGTGGGAAGTCCACGCTCGAGCGGGGACCCTGTTTTTGAAAATTTTGAAAGTGCATTTTGTGTTTCGTTTTTTGTTCACTTTCACTTCTAAGTACTCTTAGGCATGCATTAAGCATTGTAAATGAATTAAAGGGATAAGAATAAAGCCTAAAGAGGAATATGTGAATTAAAGAATGGATTGAATCATTTGTGACCCGTATGTGTTATGTGATGTGTAGGGTCAAGCTCCAGGGCAAATCAACCAACCGATCACAGTGAGTAATATCTTGACAAAGATATCTGAAATATGTTGTTGTCCAATTACTTACTTCTATGTAAGTTTATAATTTTGTTAATTTGATTGGTGGACAATGTTTGCTATGCCAAATGAATGGGCCAAAGGCTAGTTTGACATGAAAGTATGAATGGGCCAAAGGCTAGTTTGACATGAATGAATGACTAAATGGGCCGAAGGCCAGTCTGACATAAATGAAAGAATGGGCCAGAGGCCAGTATGATTTGAATGATAAAATGAATTAGCCAAAGGCCAGTACGATCTGAATGATAGAATGAATGGGCTAGAGGCCAGTATGATCTGAATGAAAGAATGAATGGGCCAGAGACCAATCTGACATGAATGAAAGACAAATGGGCCAAAGGCCAGTTTGATATGAATGGATTGAGCCCGAGGCCGTCTGAGGTGTTTGGAATTGAAGTCACTTGATCTATAGCTATTTATATGCTAGATAGAAATATGAATTGTGTCTAAGGCCGTCCGATGTATATTGTTCCAATGCATCTTCTTCAATTGATATTATTCACTGGGCTTTCGCTCACTCCCATTCATGTGTTTGTAGGTGAGCCAAGAGAGGTCCAGACCCAGCCTCAGTGAAATTTGTGTGGAACAACCAAGGTTTTGAAGAGTCAGCCCTTGCGTCTCGCGCACAAGACTCGTCTTCGCCCTTTTGTTATGTATTTATATTTTGTCATGTCGGCGAAGACTTTGAATTTGTTGTATGTAGTTTTCATGGGTTGACTTAGACTTAAATGATCCTGTCTGTACAAAACTTTATGTTACTCTGTTTTCTGTTGTGAGTTATTAATATGTCTATGTGTGGTTTATTATGATGTGCCATGTAAGCACAGCTCTATGGACAAAGTTTTGAATTTTGCTTCTGATTAGCCCCTTGACTCTGATGAGTTACGTCTGGTTTGATTTAACGCCGTAGATAATCTCAGGATTACAGGTCGGTTATGTCCTTAACCCATGGGGGCAGGTTCGGGTCATGACATTGAGCATGCCATTTCAACACTAAAAAAGTCTGCAACCTCCCTCATTTCTTCATTTTTCTATTTGTTTTGAGGGTTGGTTGACCATATGATTGTGTTTAATCTTGAGATAGAGCTTGTGCTCAAAGGCTTTAACCCTCTCTTGAGGGTTCCTCCTAGCCAAAGGCATGATCTCTCTCATGTCTTAAACCATCCTTTGGTTGGCCCCTCTCTCATTACAGGATAATCACCTTGGACAAATTGACTAAAGAATGGCTTGGTAATGCTAAAATGAGTAAATAAAATGAATCAAGTAAAACATGACCAAGATAAGTATGTTATATGTGCATTGCATGTGTTCAATCGGACGTTATATTCAACACAAGGTAGATTGGTCCATTTCATACTCAAAGTGATGAAATGAGCCAATCTCCTTTGTCTCCATCACCCTTGATCATGCATGATAGGGTGGTGGTCCTTTGAGTCTTGTTTTGTGCATTTATTAAAAGTGTAAAACTTGGATCTTTGGCCATCATGTATTGAAAATGCTTGATTGGTGACTTTGGATCCAAGGGTGCCACTCCTTTAATGTTCTCAGATGATAAGGAGGGGCACAGTACAAACATATCCTTGGAAAACCATCCATTTGCCTTGGTTTGTGCTCTGTTGCAGTGTGGTGATTCAGCACACCAGTAGCCGGCAGTGCTTCATCTTTGGCTGGCAGTGCCTCTCTTTGGCCGACAGATAGCTAGCAGCAACCAATCATGGCCAGCAGGCCACTGGTGCATTCCTCAGCAGTGAATTGGTAAGGTGGAGCAGAAAGTTCTTGGAGTAACCCTGCAAATAGAGCCTCTCAAGAGCAAACCGGTGGGCTTTTCGGGGCGAAAACCGAACGCATGCATCTTCAATGTTCTAAACTAGAGCTGAGGCAGTGTAGTTTAATACTTTATATGTTTAGTGTACATTGGCTTTTTAATTTAATTAATTAGGGTGCTAATTAGTTAAGTGTTGTAATAATTAAGTAGCTTAGTTTAGCTATTTCTTTATTTTGTTGTGTAATAATTAGTCTAATTAGATTAATTAGATTAGTTTGATTAGCTTACCTTAGTGTAGCTTAGCTTAGCTTATTCATTCGGACCCTCCTTCGAGAGGGTGCAATGTTGTAATAAGTGTGTGTGCGTGTGTGCATGTCTTCCAACGTCACGTCTTTTTCCATTTTATTTAACCGCTTTCGATGGTTAGATTAGGGCACGTTTTGATTAGCATACCTTATGCTTGCATGTTTGCATCCATTCATTTGCATTGCATGCACTTAGGCTATTAATTGTTGCATTCATATGCCATTTTAGATAGCCGAGCCTATTAATTTCATTATTGCATGTGTTGCATTAGGTATTTTAGCATAGTTAGGATCATGCATATTTCTAACTAGCTTTTGTTTTGGCTTGGAGTACGCTGTAAGTTTTTTGTTTTAGCATACTTGCATGAGTGTGAGTGTTGCCCTGTTTCGCATGCTTGCCATGAGACTATTTGCTTAAATGATTAACTGCATGAATGCCTGTGGATGGCGGCTTTATTGCTTGAATTGGAATAATTCGATAAATGTGAGTTTTAATCCCACTTTGCGAGTGTGGCAAATCATCATGTTTTAAACCCACTTGAGGGTGGCAAATCCGCGCTTTAGCACACTTGAGGGTGGCAACTTTAAACCATTTTCGAAAACAAACATGAGTTAAATTTGTTCTAATTCTTGCGATTTAGTCTATACTTGCTTGTGTGCGTCACATAGTAAAGTTAGCTAATAACCAGATAAGAACACATGAGATTTATAAAACAACATATCATGATAGTAGAGGCCGATCTTTGATCGGGCGAGCGGGGGTGCACATTTCAGGACCTTCCCCTCTCAAACCCAAGTTCCTGAGCCGAGGCAACTTTGGTAATGACGGAGACGTGGCCTTTGGCACGAGTCAAGGTTTCCTAAATTTTTCCAAAAACAAAATATTTAGGTGCCGACTTTGTAATCTGGCAAAGCAGTCCAGTTTTGGCATTATTTGATTTAAAATCAATTTTCTGAAATGATTCTCCGAATTAGACTCTTTGGTGTTTATCAGTTTCACATTGCACTTTGTGAAATTACATTCAGAACCGTGACAGGAGTCCAAATTGTAGGTCCAATTCGAGCCACTCCGAAAGGGGGCGGGCGCGAAGAAAGTCGAGTCCACAGTTTCTGGCGACTCTACTGGGGATTTAGAGGACTTGACTCGAACTCATGATATGTTGTTTTATTTACACTTATGTGTTTCTTTGCATTGCATTTGCATTGGTGCACCTAATAAGTCACAGTGTTTGCCATCTGCTATTCCTGAATAGTTTGCCGGAGGATTGCTTGGAAAAGCGTGCCATAAGGCTGACTAGTTGCGGGCTCTGCCATGATGGGAACACAAACCTTAGATCTGGATCACCGCTGTACCGTTTGATCCTCCTTTCACTTCTCGGTGTTAGGTGTGAGAGGTATATTAGGTGCTCTTGCTGAGGCACCCTTTTCGACCAATTGACCTAGTTGCATATCAGAAGCCATAGAGACTGTTCCAAACTAGGACAGGTTGCTCACCCGAATACAGGATTGTATGAAACCGCATGTGTGCATAGTGAACCCTTAGTTCCTGATGAAATTAGGACAGGGAAACCCCACCCCATCATAGGGGTGTTTTGGCTCTCACTTGTTTGATATGTGCTATTAGGGTGTGTCTCTATAGGAATGTATCTATCAGTTGCAAGTTTAGGTATCAAATTGAGAATATCAGTTTTCAGGCAGAAGTTTGGGGGCAGAATTAGTGTTTGAGTACAGATTGTCTAGCTTATGATTTGAACTGTGTTGTCTCCATCTAAGCCGAGGTGTTGTGCGTTTGCTGATTGTTATTTCCTTTTTGCTTTATTTTTCTTTTTGCTAGGTAGTATTTCACAATTACTTCTGACGAGGAAGATACCCCCCAGCACTATGGACCATAGTCAAAAGGATTTACCGATCTGAGGATCTTATTGGAGGACAATTAGTGTTTGCTTCACTACCCTCGATTACAAGACGGAGGATAGTCAGGCATAGATCACCGGTACAATAGTTGCCAATTCAGCGGTCATTGTCTTCCTCACCTATGCCCAGTTGGGCCCAGTTTTCAGCTTCCACCTCAAAAAGAGAGTATACACCTGGTCAGGCAGATTAGCACCCCTCAGACAGTATGCAGGAAATGATGCGTCAATTTCAACAAACTATCGAGGCCATGTAGCGGGATGCTGCTCGCCAAGCGGAAGTTACCGCTCGCCAAACAGAGGTTGTAGCCCAATAGGCTGAACTAATTGCTAAGCTTCAACAGCAACAGCAGCAGCAGCAACCACAACAAGCAGCAACTTCTGCTTCACATGCACCCCCACCTAGGGTTCCAATACCTGGGGATACAGCTACTGTCCAAGAGAATATGGACACTCCAGCAGAGCTAGTCTCGCCTCAAACTTCCAAAGCACCGGCCTACCCAACGGATACACCATTCGAGTTTGAGGTCGTTCCTATTGCTTTGAAAGTAAGCAAGCTTGAGAAGCTGTTCAAACGAGCTCAGAGAGTCAATTCGATCCCAGATATAGAGGACGGCTACACAGATTCGGCGGTGACATTGGCGGATAGATTGAAAATGCCTCACATAGACTGCTTCGACGGCTCGGGCGATCCTATGGTCTACTTGGGGCTATTTTCAGATATTCTGTGGCCGATGGGCTTGACCAGACCGCAAAAGCTATCCCTTTTTGGCCGGACCCTGTCGGGTATTGCGGCTATCTGGTATGCTAAACTAAAAGATTTTGTGAAAAGGAGTTGGGAAGAGATGGTCGAAGCCTTTGTCGCCCAATATTCTTACAACACCCAAATCGAGGTCACAACTCGTGATCTCGAGGCCACTCGACAAGAGCCGAAGGAGGGCTTTTCTGATTTCATCACTAGGTGAAGGGCTAAGGCCTCCATAATGACCACCAGGCCACTGAGAAGGACCAGATAAGAATGGTCGTGCATAATCTATAACCGAAGCTAATATAGAAGATGATTGTCCTACCCCTACCTACATTTGCTGACCTTCACAAGATAGGGGTACAGATAGAAGATGCGATGAAATGGGGTCTAATTGACCATGAAAAAGAGCAAAGAGAGGCGTTTACATCGCTAGCTTTAAATCTGACTACGAGTAGCAACACAACTGTGAGAACTTTTGACTTCGGTATGGCCACCACCACACCAAAAACAGCCACACCCTTTACCGACACATCTGGAGCCACCCCATAACCTAAAAAAGTACCCACCTCGAGGCCAGAGGGTTTTCATCCCACTCTACATGTCTCTATCCAAAGCCTTGGGGGTCTTGATTAGAAAAGGGCATCTAAAGCCCCTAGAACCGCGCCCATTGCGAAATCCCCTCCCTCCCACACATAACCCGGCCAAGTATTGTGCCTTCCACTAGCAGCATGGTCATGATACCAACCTATGCTTTAGACTCCATCATGAGATTTAGGATCTCATTGACAACAAAGTGATAGCACCTCCTGAGTAGCCAAACGTCACTATAAATCCCCTCCCACCACATAACCAACCCCCTCTTCCACCTAGTCAAGTAAACCTTATCCAAACAATGGCTGTCCCATACGACCCCAGCATATACATCACTCCCTTCCACCTGTCTAAGCCGGTGCTGTTCATCCTAGAAAGCACAGACTTGTGCATGATGAGCGCGTCTATAACCCAACCTAAAACTGTGGTGGTGGCTGTGGTAGAAGAAGGCATGCCTGAGGGCTCCGTGAGCTTAACGGAAGAAGAGTACAACCCTTGCTGTTACAACGAGCCAACTAGCTAGGCCAAGCCGAGGGTGGAATTGCCGATGGGGATGGAGGTAAATGTAATCTGAGAGGACGGACCGAGCCAGGGGTTGGATGATTTGGCTAAGCTTGAGGAGGACATCAGTAACCTGCAGTTCTTTGATGAACAGGATCTAGGGGATGTACAGGTTGGTCGGTTTGATGCGAACAGATCAACGGATAATACAGGGTGGCTTAGTGATGAGCTGGATGTTGATGAGGGGTCTCAACCGAAGCAGGAACAGTCAAAAACAGGAATGTCTGCAACAGCCGAAATGGTCGACAACAAGGAAAAGTTGTTGGAGAGCACCAGTATTGAGAATTTTGCTCGGGAATTGGCCAGTTTGTGTATAGCTGATACAGAACAGGAGGCTGCGCTGAAGCGGTTTGAATAGGAAAGAACTGAGACTGATCAGAGGGCTAGAAAAGCCAAAGGTCTTTCGGGGACAGAATGTGTTATGAACACGGGAACAATTACAGCGGAACCGGACAATTGTCTATCGGTTGCCAAAGGAATGTGGCGGGAAGACGATGTTTTACGTCTTGCCCATACTGATGAGGATTGGGGACAGAATAACCAGATGATACTTGGCATACCGAAGAAGTGGATCACATGACTTGGAGTGGGTGGTACTTTAAGCCCCCACACCTGGACCAGCTAGAGGCATTAGGAAAAGACAAGGAAGCAGAGAAACAGAAAGATAAACAGTTAGAAGAGGAAGCTGTACTGAAGCAGCTGAAAAAGGTTCAAGCATACATCTCCATTTGGGGATTGCTCATGGTCTCACAGGTGCATGGACAAGCCGTCCTATCAGCAATGCATAAGGCTATGCTCTTTATTGACACAACCCCTAAGCAGTTAGTGGAATTGGTTTTCCCAGGTGGCGCTTCACCAACTTTGACATTCACAGATAAAGAAATTGCCACCTGAGGGCTCTAAGCACAACAAGCCGTTATACATATCTATGGAGTGCAAAGAAAAGTGGATACCAGTTGTCTTGGTTGATACGGGATCTGCAAATAATGTGTGTACGTTGTGTATGGCCTATGCTATTGGTTTGAAGCCGGCAGATTTCGCACCAACAGCCCAAGTGATTCGTGCTTATGACAACACAAGTCGGAAAATGATGGGAACAGTACAGATTAGAACTCAGGTTGGCCCGGTGCAACAAGACATTAAGTTTCATGTGCTGGATGTTCCGGCCACCTTTAATTTACTCCTTGGATAGTCGTGGCTGCACCAAGTGAGAGTTGTCTCTTCCACTTTACATCAGATGCTGAAGTACCCCCATGGGAAAGGGGTGGCTATTGTTTTTGGGAAATCTTCCATACATCCTCCGCCTGAGGTTTCTACACCGATCTTGGAAATTGAACACGGCGAGAAGGATGTCTTTTTGTCTGGGTTCACCTTGGTCGAGGCCCAGGTAGTGTAGGATATTCTGGCTGTTGATAAAGGACTGTATGTTAGTGCGCAATCCATCTACCTCATGAATAAGCTTCAACATGTACCCGGAATGGGATTGGAAAGGAGCGGCCGGAAGGGCGTCGCTACATTGGCCAAAGTGCCGCACAACCCTTATACTTTTGGTTTAGGTTATACGCCTACCAAAGAGGATTGGGTAAAGAAAAGAAAGGAAATGGCCGGAAGAGCCAAGGCCAATCAAGCCGAGAAGCACTACGAGCTGGTGCATAGACCTATTCAAGGAACCTTGAACGGCCGCTTTGTCCAGGAGGAGGAAGATTTCCCGTTTTGCAGCTTTTCAGAGCCATGGCTGAATTCTGAGAAGCGGTGTTTGCCTAGCTTCGAGATATTTTTTGACCTACAGTTTCAAGGGAATGAAGTTGCGAAAGAGCAGACTGACCTACTAGTTGTGGCTGACCAGTGCAAAGAGAATGAGTCCGATAGCATAGAACTAGAGATAGGAACAACGCTGGCTCGTCTCCTCTAAGATCCTCATATCACACCGGAGTGCTTAGGGGATGACTTCTCTATTTCCATGGTTGGAGATCAAACGGCTGTGGGCCCTTCTTTTGGCATTCTAGATGCATCTATCGCACCCTCTCTTGTTTGGCAGTACGAGGAAGGCTTTTTGTCCAACAGTTCTGAGTCAGGTAGTGAACCGGAATCTGATTCCACAGAGTCTGTGGAGTCGGAATCAGATTCTAGTTCTTCTGAATCGGAGTTCGGTGTTTCTGGGGTTGATAACCCGGATGTCGTTGTTTTGTCCAGGTCGTCTTTTTCATTTTCTTTTAAGTCGGTTGTAACCAAAGAATCAGACGAACTGGAAATTGTTAATGAGAATGGTACCATTGCGGTTTCTGAGTACTTTTCTGTGCCACTTGTTTATTGCATTAATCAAGACTTTCAAAACTTTGATGAAAATGACGAGGAAAAAATTCCTCCAGTTTTGAAACATTTGATTGATCGAGAGCAGGAGAGGTTTGTAAAACCTTTGGTTGATGAAATCACTTCAATTAATGTTGGTACTGAGAAGGATTCGCGTCTGGTCCAGATCGGGTCCACGTTGTCTTTGGAGGAACGCGAGCACTTAGTCACTTTATTAAAAGATTTCAAAGATGTTTTCACGTGGTCCTATGAAGACATGCTTGGAATCGATTCTGAGATTGTACAGCACCGGATCCCTCTTGACCCTGCGACCCGACCCCCCAAGCAGAAGCTTTGGAGAATACGCCCGGATTGGGCTTTGAAAATCAAGGAAGATGTCACCAAGCAGATAGATGCAGGGTTCTTGTTAGTATCTGAGTATCCTATTTGGTTGGCCAACATCGTTCTGGTGCCGAAGAAAGATGGAAAAATTTGGGTGTGTGTGGATTTTAAGGATCTGGACAAAGTTAGTCCAAAGGATGACTTTCCTCTACCGCACATCGACGAATTGGTGGACTTCACCGCTGGGCATGCGTTGCTCTCCTTTATGGATGGGTTTTCCGAGTACAACCAGATCTTGATGGCACCCGAGGATAGGGAGAAGACTGCTTTCACCACCCCGTGGGGAACCTACTACTATAGGGTGATGCCGTTCTGTTTGAAAAATGCTGGGGCTACTTATCAACGGGCTGCAACTACTATCTTGCACGATATGATCCACAAAGAGGTTGAGGTGTATGTGGATGAAATGGTTGTCAAGTCCAAGGAAAGGGAAGACCACTACACTGCCTTGAAGAAAATTTTCCAACGGATCAGAGAGTATCGGTTGTGACTGTATCCTCAGAAATGTACTTTTGGTGTTATAGTAGGGAAAATGCCGGGGTTCTTGATTACACAAAGGGGCATCGAAGTCGATGCTTCCAAGACCAAGGCCATCTTAGAAATGCCACCACCAAGGACTGAAAAGGGGGTGCAAAGCTTTCTGGGTAAATTGCAATTCATAAGATAGTTTATTGCAAAATTAACCTTGACTAGTGAACCACTATTTGGTCTCCTGAAGAAAGGAAAGAAATTCCAATGGGATGACCGATGCCAAGTTGCTTTTGAGCAGATCAAGCACTATCTACGAAACCCGCCCGTGTTGTCACCACCAGAACCGGGGAAGCCGTTGATTTTTTATCTGTCAGTAACCGACACGACAAGGGGCTGCATGCTTGCGCATGAATCTGAGGATAAAGTGGAGAAGGCTATCTATTACCTGAGCAAGAAGATGCTGGAATATGAGACCCGTTACACTCCGCTGGAGAAGGCTTGCTTAGCCTTGGTATGGGCTACCAGGAAGTTGAGGCACTACCAATTAGCTCACTCCGTAATTTTGGTTTCGACATTGGATCCCATCAAATATCTCTTCAAGAAATCAGCGCTTACGAGTAGGCTAGCCCGTTGGTTGCTTCTTCTCTCCAAATTTGATTTGAAGTATATGATTCGCAAGTCTGTGAAGGGGAGAGCCGTAGCGGAGTTCCTAGCTGATCACCCAGTAGAGGGAGATGAAGCAGTAGAGTATCTGTTTCCAGATGAGGCCATTCTACAGGTTGAAGAAGAAATTTGGACTATGTACTTTGACGGAGCGTCTAACCAGTACGGGTATAGGATATGAGTGTTGCTGATAGCACCCAACAATTCCCACATACCCTTAGCTTTCAAACTTCAGTTCAAGCTATCAAACAATAAAGCAGAATACGAGGCATGTATCGCTGGCTTGGAAGCCGCCTAGGAACTAGGGGCAAAACGGTTGGACGTCATTGGGGACTCGAACCTAGTTGTGTCTCAAGCGAAAGGAGACTGGAAGGTTAAGGAAGAAAGGATGAAAATCTATCACCAAACCCTGGATGTTCTGATTCCCAGGTTTGAGAAGCTAACCTTCACGCATCTGTTAAGAGAGAGCAACAAGTTTGCTGACGCTTTATCAACTGCATCTTTCATGATAGACATCCCTTTGGGAGTCCGGATGCGTCCAATTATCATTGAACAGAGGTATGTGCCGGCCTACGAGCTGATCGCCGCGATAGATGAAGTACAAGATCAGAATCCCTGGTATCATGACATCTGGAACTTCTTGGAAAATGAGGTTTATCCACTAAGGGCAAATGCCAAAGATAAAAGGGCGATACGGCGAATGGCTGCTCAGTTTATCATCTGTGAGGGTAAATTGTATAAACGGGGCCATGTAAGGATGCATAAATTGTGTGTTGATGCTGAAGAATCAAAGCGCCTAATGGAGGCCATCCATAGTGGGGAGTGCGGATCGCACATGAGCGGAGTGATGCTAGCTCGGAAGATTCTCAGACAGGGTTACTACTGGTCAACCATGGAGGAGGATTGTATTGGTTTTGTTTGACGATGCCACAAATGCCAGACCTATGCAAATCGCATGAACATCCCGCCGTCGAAGCTGTACAACATGACTTCACCGTAGCCATTTTCAGTCTGAGGGATTGATGTTATTGGGGCAGTTACTCCGAAGGGTTCAAACGGGCATGAGTACATCCTGGTGGTGATAGACTACTTTACCAAGTGGGTCGAGGCCCAATCCTACACAGTGCTGAAAGCGTTGCACATAGCCAAGTTCATTAGGAATAACATTATCTGTCGCTATGGGGTCCCGAATGAGATCATTTCAGACAATGGTTCCCACTTCAAGAAGGAAGTGGTCGACTTGTTGGTGAAATACAACATGGCTTTTCATAAGTCATCCACATATCGGCCGCAAACCAACAAAGCTGTTGAGGCCGCCAACAAGAACATCAAGAACATTCTACAAAAGATGGTGGAAACCTATAGGGGCTAACCAGATAAGTTGCCATTTGCTATTTTGGGGCTACAGAACATCAATTCGGACTTCTACTGGGGCAACTCCGTATTCTCTGGTTTATGGGATGGAGGCTGTTCTGCCGATTGAAGTTGAGGTTCCGTCATTACGGGTTATGGCCAAGTGCCAGATAGCGGAAGCAGATTGGTAGCAGAGCAGGTTCGAGGAACTTATGCTTTTTGACGAGAGGAGGCTAAAAGCATTGTACCATGTCCAAGGTTATCAACGAAGGATCGCCAGGGCTTTCAATAAGAAAGTTAAGTCCAGGAATCTAAAAGAAGGGGATTTGGTGCTCAAAGACAACCGAGCTCCCATCCACGACCCTAGGGGCAAGTTTAGACCCAATTGGACTGGTCCTTACATCATCAAGTCTATTTGGTTGGGTGGGGCCGTCATTCTTATAAACCTAGATGGCCTTGAATTCTCTCAACCAATCAACATAGACAAGTTGAAGAAATACTACCCCTGAGTGGCTCGCTAGGCCGAAAACTCGAAAGGGCGACCTAGGCAAAAGTTAGAGCACAAAAATTTGAAATGAGAAAAACTGAGCTCGCAAGGTTGAAAACCCAAAAAGGGCGGCCTTGGCAAAAGTTAGACTACAAAAGGAGAGTATTAAAACCCGAGTGAACTCGAACCGAACTACGTAAGGCTTGATTCCCATCTTTGGGATATGTAGGCAACTTCATTCTGAAGTCTAGCCATAAACACTTCCAAATCAATTGTGTCCATGCGATTATGTTGGTCATCTTTGTCTATTCCACATCTAAGAGTTTGGTTGTGATTTTTGCTATCAGAGCTGGTTATAGTACAGTGCTATTTAGACAAGGGGCAACTTTCTACTTATTGGATTTGGGGTTGTACATCTCAAGGATAGATTTTGGATGTGTCCAGTTGTGATCCATATCGAAAATAGTCTTGAAAAGTTTTAATAAAAGTTGATTTTGTTCAAATTAATCTTTTTACAACTTAGACCATTTTTCGAACAAACGAAAAGTTTTCAGTAGCCACAACCTTCAATTTCATTGATTTCAATACAGAGTTCTCCAACTCTCAATACAAATTGAAGTTACTTTTTATTACATTCAAAAGGAAAACTTGAAAGTACAGATTAAAAAAATAAACTTGGGGTATAGTTGGGTCAGGTGTTCCTGTGCCCCCTCCCAGAGCTTGTGGAAGCTTCAAATGCTAAAGTAGGCCAGGTTTTGTGCCTCATCTTCAAGCCAAGCTATGCATTCGCCAGAAAGGGCGCAACTGAAATTGGGAGCAGGGGCCAGAAGTTCTCTTGTTCTCCATACAGTGGAATACCGAGCTAGCTGTGTGCCTCGGATCAGAAATGAAGCTGGATACTCTATCCCCTCTTCTAGGCAAGTCTGGTGGTGCCTGAACTGACACTAGAATCGAAATGCAAAGTAGATGACACAGTGTGTCAAACCAACCAACTAAATGCCAGGCTACCGAGACATACTGTAGCTCATCTTAGGCAGATCAAACTAGGGGCAACGCCAAGCAATGTCAATAGCAGACCTGTTGCATATCCAGTGGCACCACCATCCCTCATTCGGGAAATCGACTAGCCGTGGGCGAAAGAAATAGCCACGCGCTGAATATGCAGGGCACGCGTTCACTACTTTCAACCTATCCATCAGCCATACCTGGGGAGGGATAAAAATAAGAGAGATTAATATAATCGAGAGGTGTATGTGGAGAGAAAAGTGAGAAAAGGGTTTTGAGAGAAAAATAGAGACTGAGGATCAAGTGATGTGAGATACACATATGAGAAGGGTGGGAAACATTACCTGTAACAGTAGTGGACCCCCTGCAAACTTGGTTGTTTCCCGGTGATGGAAAGCATCCAAACCCATTAAAGTCTCGGCTAGTGTTAAGCCAATACAGCTCTTGCCCTCTTTCAAGCCTTGAGCAACTTCGATCAAGCAAATGCTAGACCCTTCGAAGCTAGGGGCAAGCAGGAAATGAGCTAACATACACAAGCAGAGGGCATGTTGCCGAAAACTTTGCCAAAGATGGTCGCCGCAGTCACCGGCGTTAGAAAACTGATGAATCAAGCTTGGAATGTCTAGCTCTCCATTGTGAACCAAGGACCGAGCATCATGTAAAGTAAGCCCACACATCCTTTCTAAAGCTTGGATGTGGCCAAAATGAGACTGGGACAAGATCTCCTAATCACGTCGGGACTCCATCAAAGCTTGAAATTCTTCGATTGTAGGACATATCTCTTGTCCATCAAAGCTAAACACATGTGTAACTGGATTCCAACGTCTAGTCGCGGCATGGAGGAATGGAAAACAAAGCGGAGTACGACTTAGTGGGAATAGTGCATTTATCCCAAAACCTCGAAAATTTAGCTTTTCCGAGCCATCCAAAGTCGCAATCCAATTTGAGAGTTTTTCGGCGAAGAATGGCTCCATTTTGGGCAAAAATAGAGCTAAAATGAAGAAACCACGAAACTAGAGCTTTTGTAGAAGATAAGGCAGTGAGTGGAGTCTAGGTGTCAAGGAAACTTTGGTGATGACGGACACGTGGCCTTTGGCATGAGTAAGGGTTTCCTAAATTTCCCCAAAAACAAAATATTTAGGTGGCAACTCTATAATCTGGCAAAGCAGTCCAATTTTGGCATTATTTGATTTAAAATTGATTTTCCAAAAAGGATTTGCTGGATTGGACTCTTTGGTGTTTATCAGTTTCACATTGCACTTTGTGAGATTAGATTCATAACCGTGACAGGAGTCCGAACTGTAAGGCCAATTAGAGCTCTTTGAAAGGGAGCGCGAAAAAGTCGAACTACACCTTGAGTTACAAACCACCAATTTCATACTCTCGAGTGCCTCAAGTGCTAAAATTCAAGCCCAAATCACCTCAGCAAGGAACTCTCTAGGTTTGGTTTAGAGTGTTTGAGCAAAGGCTATGTAAGTTGCAAGAGAGAGAGAGAGAGAGAGAGAGAGAGAGAGAATTGTAGAAAGAGAGAATTTTTCCAAAATTTTGCTATTCCAAAAATATCTTCTCACTCCTAAATTTTTCTAACCTTCAAACCAAGAGAGGAGGTCATCTATATATAGAAAACCATGTGTCTATCTCGAAAATATCTGTATACATATAGCTGGAATAGTGCATGCACATGGGGGGACAACTGGCAGAAAATATCTGTTTTTTGCACTAGTGGCTGGCCAATCACTAATACTGGCTGACAGGACACATTCGTGGGCGGCATGCCACACTAGTGGGTCTGTAGGTCCCTAGATGCTTAGGCCTGAAAAAACACTGTTTTGGTCCAAAACAAGGCGTAAGGTTTGTAGGTTCAACACTAAGGTTTCCTGCTGAGGAAGTCAAGCATTTGACAAGCGTACACATTCATCATTAAGTGATCAATCAGAGGCGCCCAAGTCTTAAGGGCAGTCAAAAATGGGGTGTCTACACACCCAACATTTCTCATTCCCGGATGGCAACACTAGCCACCCTACCAATGGATTTTCTACTCAAAGCATCGGCCACAACATTGGCCTTCCCCTGTCAGGACCCAAACCTGTCCCTAAGAGTTTAGGCTATGATTAGCCTGTACTTAGGCCTCAAAACAAAATTCTGACAAAATATTTTACTCCATAACGGGTCCTAAGGCGGAAGCAAAACAAATAATAATGTCCATTGAGCTTATGCCTACATGACAGGATCTTTAAAACAACATCAAGTCATATAAAGAGCTCACATGTATAGTTCATATAATTACAAGTCCAAGTCATGTAGATTTATACAAAGAGTTAACAATCCAAAATTCACATATTAACCAAGTGTTTAACAAAAAAAAACCAAAGGATTAATGAAAATGTGGCATTGAAGAACTCCTCAAAAGACAAAAGGCCCCCCATTGTGGAGGCTTAACAAATAAGGTCCACCAAAAGTTTCCTGAAGCTGACCTAAGGCTGACTTCCGAGCAGATCACCTACACAAATATATATAAATATAGAGTGAGCAGGGCTCAGTGAATAATTATAGTGTAAGGAGGTTCACATATAAATAAACATATGTCTTGAAGAATATTTATAGAACATATATATGTCTTATTTACAATCACATTCCAGACCGGCCTCGGGCCATATAAGACAAAACGGCCTTAGGCCCAACAGAACACGGAACAACCTTGGGCCCAACGTAATACACAACGGCCTCAGGCCCCACAAATACAGAATGGCCTTAGGCTAGACAATACGTAATGGCCTTAAGCCCAACATAAGACACAACGGCCACGGGCCCACATATGAATAGCTGTTCGGAACATTATAGGGTAGATGGAACATCGGCATGGCTCTAACTCCCTCGGCGTTAAGCCATGAGTCATAAACATTCCATATCATCATAGGGTAGATGGAACATCGACATATCTCCAACTCCCTCGGCCTTATGGCCATGAGTCATAAGTAGTCCATATCATAACGGCCTTGAGCCAAGTATTCATAACTAAAGCATAACGATCTCGGGTCCATTTAATATACCATTATTCAATCATTGTCATCAAAACATAATTCATATAACTTATGCCATTCACGATTAAGATATAAAAAGCAGAAGCAAAATTACATAAATCAAACATATCGTTACACGACTATTACTCACTATGATGTGGTTGTGCAACAATCCCTTCCGGTACGTGACCTACACATGGCACCTAACTTGTAAGTACTTCACTTTTCCTTAGCCTTTTTCTCATTTTCATTTGTCCAATTCGTTTAATTCCAATTCAATTGTAAGCATTCTAGAAGGATCAAATGTACTCATTAACAGATTCAGAGGGTTAGAAAGAGTAAAAGAAGCTAACTGAAATTTTCTCCACTGGCCGCACGAGCGGAAGTACCCCACCGCACGTGTCGCTCCACACATGCTTTTATTTCAGAATGCTCAATCCGCCTCCTCTGTTTTCCGTATGTGCAATCTTGGGCTCTATTTGAGCAGTCCGCAAATCCAACAAATTCAAGCTTTCCAAAGGCATTTTCAAGGCTCTATTCAAGCAATTTCTCTTCAAAAACATGACATATGATCATAATAAGAGTGAAATTAAAGCTAAAGTAGATCAAAACTTATTTTAATTTGACATATAGAACTTTGATCTCCATGATTCCTTCACATCTTCCATCTTTTCATATTAGATACAAACATACATACATATATATATATATATATACTTACATGAGTTTAAACATGTAAAGACTCAAGAATACATCACAATTTCTCACAATCTAACCCAAATCAAACTAACAATAAAGGAATCAACTCTTAACTTAAAGAAATGCAAGAAATCTATGGTAATTTCATGAAAGGTGCTCAATCAAAATCTTAATCCATAAACCCTAACTTGTTTAAGGGTAAAAGCTTCATCATAGGGTTTGATTCCGAGCAATTGAAGAAAGATTAAGAGGATTCTAGTGGATTTATACTTACCTTGAGCTATATTCTTGATTTTCCCCTTAAATTCCCAAGCTTCAAGCTTCTATATTGACTCTCTTCTTCTTGTCTCTCTAGATCTCTCCCAAGATTTTCCACTCACTCAATGCAAGAGATGAGTTAAAAAGGGAATTTATATCATATATATGCATATAGCTAGGATTCTTGCCAAACACACCTTAACGAATCAGACTGAATTAATTTTCAATTAAACTTCCCAATTCTAAAAATTCCCCTTTGCATATGCATGTACTCAATTTCAGTTTCTGAACTCATTAAAGTGAGTTAACTTAAATAAATCCAATTAAGTCATTACAAATTAAATTTTTACAAAACTTCATATTATATTCTAAAAATCAAACTAATCATAATTGTAAAGTCAATTTTGGTTTATCACGTCTCTAAGACTTTCAATTTACAGTCCAATGGTCGTAATTGCAATAGATTTTCTTATACCCGACAGATACAAATTTATAAACATATAATTTACACATTAAAACATGAAATTTCACATCAAACACATACTTTCACGTGTAATCACACAGATAATGAGAGACTTAGAGCATAGGTAGTATATGAGAGAGTCAGGGTTATTACACTCTTCCCCCCTTTAGGAAGTTTGGTTCCTCAAACTTGTTTTACTTTGTAATAAGATTAGAAATCTTGGTCTTATAGCATTTCCAGTTCCGTTACTGATGTTCAATTTCATGCATGCATGATTCAAAACCCATTCCATTTATTTATCCTATAGAATCATGTGTAAAATAAGATAAGGCTGTAGCAATCAAAATCATATAGTCCCCAGTACGCAAAGTTTTCTTGTCAACAAGTTTCATAGCATCAATTTCCAAGTACAGTAACATGGTAGCAAGCATTCTCTTAAGCGCATAATGCAGGTGTTACCATAACATAGGTTAAATTCTATCATTATCAATATATTCTCAATTGTGTTCATAATCATTCGGTTATATCTAGTTAGATAAAAGTTTTACGAACTCAAAGCAAACAAAAATTTTGCCATATCATTTGCAACCAAAGTAAATTTTGTTCTAACAGTCACAATCAATTCACCTAGACCAATAGTCAACAGCTTCATAATTACGTATGTTATGCAATTTTCCATTCAGGACATTCCAAGCTAGTCCCGTAGTTATACAATCATGAGCTCCGTAATCTAGGCAATAGAAACGAACATGATAAGCATCATTCTAAGAAAAAGTTTATCCATCCAAAGAGAAAGTCAGAAATCAAATCATAAAATTCAGTTCCTTGGTTCACAAAACCATGTCAACTATTATCTCATTTCAACGTCATATTTCACAATGCTAAATCAGGTCAGTGCACTAAGATAGTAAACAAATTCCCAAACAGGTCGTAGTAGTTTATCGAATCTCGTAACCTAGTGAGTATGCCATTCTTTATTCCATCTAACAATTGATAGGAAATAGATTCACAATCAATGTCATTAGCCCCCTTACCAGATTCCAAGAGAAGTCAATACGCATAACTTCTTGTAACAACCATTCATAATACGTTTCAATGTCCAGTTATTGCCAACATAAGTCAAGGGGTCATGCATAACAGTTCAAATCAAAATGCCTATACACAGTGTAAAGAACTAAGTTGATAAAGTAGCAAAAGTACAAGTCCAAAACTTTCCATAGCAAGGGTGATCTATCAATAAATCTCATTCAGAGCATCGCATAGAAAATTTCATTAAGTCAATAAATCTCAGGGGTACGCCACAAGTAAAGTTCATTTAGTCTTCGTCATAGCTGATAGTGAACACATTCATGTTGTCACAATTTCCTATAGACGTCACTAAGCAAAAGTAGAAATACTCACCATATGATAATGAAGAAATTTCACTCCTATCTATTCCGTAGATTTAATTTGATAATTTCTCAAGATTCAGAAGTTCATCCCTCATTCACAAGAATATTTCAAAACCCAACGCCAATTCTTTCATGTACAATACATTCACAAGTCTATTATTAGCCCTTAGGCCATGCAACAACAAAAGTTCATTCGCCATCCCTTTTCCAAAAGTTCTACATAGTGAGTATTCCACAGTACACAGTTCAAGTTTATAGTGCTAATAAGCCTCTAAGTTTAGTCAACATGTTCCCAAGTTTAATCGAATCAAGGAATGTTCAATTTCCATGCTCATTGCCACATATCCATTTTGCACAAAATCTACGTCAATTGTTTTCATTTTTTAGGAATAACTCTCACAATTCCTAAGTTCATGTCCAGGCCATATCATAATCATATTCATATCAAAGTCTAATCGAACATTTCTATAGTATAAACAAGTTGTCAATCAATAGAGGTTCAAGAGTATACAATACATTGGGTTCTATTTCATCAATTTTAATACCATTTCACATCAAGAACATCAAAGGGTAAAACATAGATTCATGATTCAATCAACGTATTAACAATGTAGGTCCTGCCAAAGGTTATACAAATTTTCCCCAAATTAATTTTTATAAACAAGATAGTGATCCCGTGGCTACCCAATCTAAATACACATGTAGCAGATATAAACGGATGCGCCGAACCGAATCAAATAATATCCCAAGCAAAGATGTACACATGAATTAGTCTAGAATCAATCAACATATAGGCATTTGTTTATAAATAGTATAAATACTTGGGATAACCGTCATAGTATTCTACATGTTTTCTGGGACGAGTGTAATTACTCTATCCTACTTAGCAATCCGAGGATAGTTCCTTACCATATGATCCATTTAACCACATCTATAACAAGCCCCAAAAATTCGGTAACAAACTCCTTGGTGTTTCTTACCACATTCGTTACATGTTGGTGTTGTATTCCTTGTATTTTGCTTTTCAAATGAACTTTTCCTTAGGAAAAAGCCATGCATGTTGCTTTCCCATTTAGAAGATCAGTTCAGACTCACTTGGGGCTCTTGCGCTAAGAGCGGCAAAGATTCTTGTCGTAGCGATAATTGATGTTGTTGTCTTAGGATCTCTGCCATTTCTTGTACTATACCTTCTAGTCTATCAAGTAGGGTTGTGGAATAGTCTTCTAACTCATTTGCCCTTATTGCCTCCATGATCTAGTCACACTCATATTATGCCATGCCAAGTACAGAAATAAACATAGATCTACATAAGCATACATTTTATATATTGTCAAGACACAAATAATCATATGCATAATAGATGACTGCATACTTATCAAGCTGAATACGTACTAGATAATTGCACACTTAACCATATTCATAGTCCACCTATACATCTCTTTACAGAATCAAAATGCACATAAACAACAATTTATGATTCCCATGTTCATATTCTTTGCATTATAACAAAAACGACACTTGCTTGTACACATTCACACGACAATTCATATATCATGTTCGCATAAATGATAAGATAAGATCAGAATCATACATGTAGTTACATACCTTCATATGCATGCTAAAACAATAATCATACTTCTACATGTATTCCACATAGTTCATATTCAATATCAGAGGTAGTACACCACAATCATTTCATTTCAAGCATATTTACACCATAGGCCAATAATTCTTTACAATTTTCCAAGATTTCAATTCAGTTCAGACATATTTCTTCAGTTCACATGCGTTCACTTCATTTCATTTTCAGATGTCTTCACAAAAGTTCACATAGACGGGTTCATGGTTATTCACACACACACACATGCCAATGCGATGTCCCTAAGTCTTTTCTAGGAAACCCTACAGCTCAAATGGACAATGTGTGAGAGAGTAACTCATGCTTTTATACTAATTGTCACGACCCATACCTACCCTAAAAGTTTAAGCCATGACTGGCCTGTACTTAGGCCTCAAAGCAAAATTCTGACAAAATATTTTATTCCATAAGAAGGCCTAAAGCAGAAGCAAAACAAATAATAATGTCCATTGAGCTTGTGCCTACATGCCAGGATCTTTAAAACAACATCAAGTCATATAAAGAGCTCACATATACAGTTCATATAATTACAAGTCCAAGACATGTAGATTTATACAAAGAGTTAACAACCCAAAATTCACATATTGACCAAGTGTTCAACATAAACTACCAAAGGCTTAACGAAAATGTGGCATCGAGGAACTCCTCAAAAGACAAAAGACCCCAATTGTGGAGGCTTAACAAATAAGGCCCACCAAAAGTTTCTTGAAGCTGACCTAAGGCTGACCTCCGAGCTGATCACCTATATATAAACATATATATATATACAGAGTGAGTAGGGCTCAGTGAACAATAATAGTGTAAGGAGATTCACATATATATAAGCATGTGTCTTGAAGAATATTTATATAACATATACATGTCTTATTTATAATCACATTCCAGATTGGCCTTGGGCCCATATACAACGAAACGACCTTAGGCCCAATGGAACATGGAATGATCTTGGGCCCTACATAATACACAACGGCCTCATGCCCAACAAATATGGAACGACCTTAGGCTTGACAATACATAATGGCCTTAAGCCCAACATAAGACACAATGGCCTTAGGCCCACATATGAATAGCTGTTTGGAACATTATAGGGTAGATGGAACATCGGCATGGCTCCAACTCCCTCAGCGCTAAGCCATGAGTCATAAACAATCCATGTCATCATAGGGTAGATCGAACATCGACATGTCTCCAACTCCCTCGGCCTTATGGCCATAAGTCATAAGTAGTCCATATCATAACGGCCTTGGGCCCAGTATTCATAACTAAAGCGTAACGACCTCGGGTCCATTTCATATACCATTATTCAATCATTGCCATCAAAACATAATTCATATAACGTATGCCATTCAGAAGCAAAATTACATAAATCAAACATATCATTGCACTACTATTACTCACTGTGATGTGGTTGTGCAACGATCCCTTCCGGTTCGTGACCTACACATGGCACACAACTTGTAAGTACTTCACTTTTTCTTAGCCTTTTTCTCATTATCATTTGTCGGATTCGTTTAATTCCTATTCAATTGTAAGCATTCCAGAAGGATCAAATGTATACATTAATAGATTCAGAGGGTCAGAAAGATTAAAAGAAGTTGATAGAAATTTTCCCACTGGCCACACGTACTTTTATTTCAGAATGCTCAATCTGCCTCTCCTATTTTCCGCACGTGCGGCTGTGAGCCCTGCACATGGGGTCTTGGGCACCATTTGAGCAGTCCGCAAATCCAACAAATTCAACTTTCCAAACGCATTTTCAAGGCTCTATTCAAGCAATTTCTCTTCAAAAACATGACATATGATCATAATAAGAGTGAAATTCAAGCTAAAGTAGATCAAAACTTTTTTTAATTTGACATATAAAACTTTGATCTCCATGATTCCTTCATATCTTCCATCTTTTCATGTTAGATACATACATACATACATATATATATACTTACATGAGTTTAAACATGAAAAGACTCAAGAATACATCACAATTTCTCACAATCTAACCCAAATCAAACTATCAATAAAGGAATCAACTCTTAACTAAAAAAAATTGATTGAAATCTATGATAATTTCATGAGAGGTGCTCAATCAAAATCTTAATCCATAAACCCTAACTTGTTTAAGGGTAAAAACTTCATCATGGGGATTGATTACAAGCAATTAAAGAAAGATTAAGAGGATTCTAGTGGATTTATACTTACCTTGAGCTATATTCTTGATTTCCCCCTTAAATTCCCAAGCTTTAAGCTCCTATATTGACTCTCTTCTTCTTGTCTCTCTGGAACTCTCCCAGGATTTTCCACTCACACAATGCAAGAGATGAGTTAAAAAGGGAATTTATATAATATATATGCATATAGCTAGGATTCTTGCCAAACGCACCTTAACGAATCAGATTGAATCAATTTTCAATTAAACTTCCCAACTGGCTGTAAAAATTTCCCTTTGCATATTTACGTACTCAATTTCAGTTTCTAAACCCATTAAAGTGAGTTAACTTAAATAAATCCAATTAAGTAATTACAAATCAAATTTTTACAAAACTTCATATTATATTCTAAAAATCAAGCTAATCATAACTGTAAAGTCAATTTCGGTTTATCGCATCTCTAAGGCTTTCAATTTGCACTCCAAAGGTCGTAATTGCAATAGATTTTCTTATACCCAACATATACAAATTTATAAACATGTAATTTACACATTAAAACATGGAATTTCACATCAAACACATAACGTCACATATAATCACACAGATAATGAGAGAATTAGAGCATAGAGAGTCAGATTATTACATCCCCGGGTGATAATGGAGCTCAAAATCATAATCTTTTATAAACTTCATCCACCTCCTCTGCCTTAGATTTAAGTCCTTTTGTGTGAATAGATATTTTAGACTCTTGTGATTAGAAAGTACCTCAAACTTCTCATCATACAAATAATGCCTCCAAATTTTCAAGGTGATGATCACCGCCGCTAAGTCTAGGTCTTGAGTAGGGTAGTTCCTCCCATGTATTGTCAACTCCCGTGAGCCATAAGCTACGACCTTTCCCTCTTGCATCAATACACAACCCAAACCTTCCCGTGAAGCATCACAATACACCAAATCTCCAGATCTCCAGAATAATCAATACTGGTGCAGTGGTAAGTCTAACCTTAAGCTGTTGAAAAGACTTCTCATAAGTCTTGCTCCACACGAACTTAATTCCTTTCCTTGTCAATCTAGTTAACAGTGAAGCTAATCTAGAGAAATCTTTCACAAACTGACGGTAATATCAGGCCAATCCCAAGGAACTATGGATCTCAAAAGCATTCTTAGGCCGTTCCCAATCTTGCACTACTTCTATCTTGGATGAATCTATAGTCACCCCTTCCCTGGAGACCACCTGAGCTAAGAACTTAACCTCTCTCAACCAGAATTCACATTTCCCAAACTTGGCATAAAGTTTGTGGGATCTCAATAACTCAAGTACTATTTGCAAATGTTCTTCGTGTTCTTCCTCAGAGGGTGAGTAAATCAAGTTATCATCAACAAAGACGACCATAAAATGGTCTAGGAACTCACAGAAGATTCGGTTCATCAAATCCATAAGCACAACTGGTGCATTGGTTAGCCCAAAGGGCATCACTAGAAACTCATAATGGCCATACCGCATACGGAATGTCGTATTCTGGTTATCCTCCTCCCTTACTCTCAACTGGTGATAACCCGATCTCAGGTCTATCTTAGAAAAGCAACAAGACCCCTTCAACTAATCAAACAAATTATCTATACGAGGCATTGGGTACTTGTTCTTAACAGTTACCCTATTCAACTTTCGGTTATCAATATAAAGTCGCAACGCACCATCTTTCTTTTTGGCAAAGAGAGCCGGTGCTCCCCAAGGCGAAGTACCAAGACGAATAAAACCCTTATCTAGCAACTCTTGGAGTTTGGTGAAAATCTATATGGTGCCATAGAAATCGGTGTTGTACCAGGCACTAAATCAATTGAGAACTCAATCTCATAGTGAAGTGGTAAACTAGTGAGATCCCCAGGAAAAATGTCAAGGTATTCACAAGCTACCCTTGGTAACTCGACTCGAACTTCCTCACACTCATTACCTAAGAAGTTGGCAAGAAGACAACTAATTTCACTCCTCCCACGCGAATCATACACCAGTGATAAGATTCTATCAACCTGGTCCCCCAAGAAATAAAATCAATCGCCGCTCAAGGTACATACAGTAACCCTTTGACGGTAATAGTCTATGACAGCCCGATACAATGACAACCAGTCCATATCCAAAATAGCATCAAAACTAGACATGTCAATCAACACAAATACAAAAGGAAGTCGGCGACCGGCAACCTCTATGTCACAACCCTGACACCCCTGCTCCAAGACAATCTCACCACCAATTGGTGACTCTACACTGAGAGGAGATGCTAACTGAGCCAACTCTAACCCCAAAGCCTATGCAAATGCAGACAAGATAAAAGAATGGGATGCACCCGTATCAATCAATACATTAGCAATGGAATTACATAACATGAAAGTACCTCTTACTACTGAAGGCGTTGGTATTAGGTTTGGTGCAGTAACACTGCACATACGCCCAGTAGGTCTCTGCTCAACCTGCTCTCCCTTCGGAGCATAAGCCTGATGCACTGACTGAGCCAAAGAAGCTCCCTGATTGGCCCTCGAGGCTTGTGCAGGCTGGTGGCTCTATGTCTGCCTTGAATTAGACGCACCATGTGTGCCACCCATCTGAGGGAAAAACCTTTTCATGTGCCCTGCCTGCCCACACTGATAACAAGTGAGAGGTTGCTCTCTTCTTTGGCTCTGGCTCTGGCTCTGGCTCTGAGAACGAGGGGAAGATGATGCCGACTGCTGCCCTCCTCCCCTCTATGGGCAAGCTGGAGACTTGTGGCCTAACCGGCCACACTTGAAACAAGTGAAATCTCCCTAACCACCCCTCCCAAAACCTGAACTCGGCACTAGAAAAGTGAACCTCAGATTTGCTCCCTAGGACTGATGTAGGTTAGAACCCCTCTATCTTTTACTATTCCTTTGAACCTCCTGACTCCTCCTAGGGCCCCTTATCCGCTCTTCCTCCATTTGCATCACGGTCTCAAGATGAGCCGCCGACTCTACAAGTCGTTTGTAATCTCTAATCATCAAACCAGCTACCTTGAAAAGAAGCTCGATCCTTAACCTTTTCTCAAACTCCACACGACAACGCTCATCTATCGCTACTAACTCTGATGCAAATGTAGAGAGTCTTGTATATGTGGCCTCAAACTCGGCCCCTGGTGAGTTCAACTGCTTGAGCTGTGAGAAATGCTCTCTCAACTTCTTCCTCGCACTGGGAGGCAAAAACTTATTCTAGAAAGCGTTAACAAAAGCCTCCCAAGTCATTCCAATGTGCCCACGCGCATACTTCCACCACTGACCCGCATCTTCCTTCAGTTGGAAGGATGCCAAGGTCACTCTTGGTCTATCGTCCTCGATGCCAAGCATCTCAAATGTCTTCACTATCTGCTCTAGCCACTCATCCGCTTTCAGTGGCTCCTTGAGATCACCCAAAAACTCATCTGGATTTAATCGGAAAAACTCTCGTTTCAAGAATGACGGTCTTGCCTCAGCTACTTGGGCCTGGACTTGATTCTCAGCCTTGAGAATGTCCATGGATTCTCAGAATGCTCTGGTCATTTCACGGGCTAAGGCACCCTGGCATGCTGACCGACTGGTTCGGCCATATTGGCCTGACCAACTCCATCCTCTTGCGTCGAAATATCATCCGGTAAAGGCACCTCATGTCTTTTAGGCCTACCACGCCTACCACCACCATGTCCACATCTTGACATCCTAATGAAGGTAACAAAAGAGATTAGCACATTAACAAATGGGCTGAAGCTAACTTACTCGCATCCTAATGCGGTGGACAACAGTAATTCACTACACGTAAACACGTAATTACATAAACATATACGAATTTTCTTCCTGGATAATGACCGTCCCGCGGCTTTGCCAGAGTTCCAATTAGAAACCTTAGTGATCAAGTGCTCTTTTAATAAGGCATTTAGAAACCCGTAGACTCAATCAACATCCTAGAAATTAAATTCCATACCCATATAATCACATAAGCATGCTATCACATAGCATACCATACATATTAATGTCTCTATCAAGTGAGACAAACCAATTATGGTAATAACCTCTTCTCACGTACCCAAAGTATTCAAACTTGGTACACTCTAATACCAAGTTCTAACGCCCCGAAAATAATTATAATAAACCAACCATAACGATAATTAAATAACAACACAAATTAGAATACGATATCCTTTCATTTCATAAGATACAGCTGTACAAGACAGGTGACACATGCGATATACATTCATAAATAGTACATCCTGAATCTACAGCATGTGTTACGAAACAGTGAAAAAGAAATAAAAGAAACAGATAATCATATACCTTAAATGCTTACATCTTTCCAAGTCAAGGCTTGGTTACAACAAAAGTGAGTCTTAAGCTCAATACAAATAAAGCCCTAGGCTTGTACAAAAGCAAATACAAAATAACAAATTGAGCTTTCAGTTCCACAGTCCTCCCAAGCTAAGTCCTTGGTAGAGGCATATCACCAACACGTGAAAATGGTTTCCCCAAATTGGATGAGCTAAAGCCCAGTAGGAAAAATCAAACATAATATATGAATCTTAAGAAAGATATAAGGATGAAATGCACATGCAATGCTCAAGTCAAAGCGGTTTACGTTCTTTTCTCAAAATCGTGCCATGCTCAATTTATATCACAATTCTCAAATCACATCCTTTACTAGTAGAAACAAAGGGAAATTCTCAACCAGTACAACCTTTCACAGATATTTTGTCCGTGGGAAACCATCAAACGACATCCATGCAAATGTAGTCTATACAAGCACTACTATTGCCATTTTACGGATATTTTGTCCGCGGGAATTGACACCCATGTATACGTGCGTTTTTTCTAGACTTTCACCCTAGACACACATGCCAACTTAATTTTGATGATACACACCACTTTCCAACAATGACCCTTTTTTTTTTTTTCTTCTCAAATTCAAGTACATTTACAATGTATTGAATGAGTAACAAATGTTCAATACACGTGAATGAGAAATTAGTTTTAATTTACCTAATCGTCATGCAATTTCTGCAACAATCATAGCTATCCTCCACTAATAGCCTAAAACAAATATTTCTAAACAGATATAAAATCTCAGCGATAATACATATCCAACTCCGCCATCCATATTAATATCCATCCAATTTCACATTTCCATCATCAATTCCATTTATTTATACAAAATAAATATTTGAGACATTTAGGGCAAAGCCCGTTTTCTTCCAAACTCCAACCCAATGGACAAAATGAATGATTTATTCATAACTCGGCTCATGTCCACTCCCACAACCATTTTCCATACAACCATTTGAAAACACCTCTTTTGATTTTAAACCAAAACCCTATGTTTGTTCAAAATCTTCCAAAATCACATTATCGTTTATGAAAAACAAATAGCTAAGTTAAAAATCATAAAAGAGTGTAGAGAATACCTACCTCAAAGTATTTGTAGAGAGAGAGTGAGTGTAGAGAATACCTACCTCATAAAAGCATGGATGAAACTCAAATGAAGTCGAAACCCAACTCTATTTGGATGAAAATGAAGCTCTAGGTGATCTCTACCTTTTTAACAAAGGGAGTAGGGAGGAGAAATTGGTAGATCTTGGTGTATTTGTAGAGAGAGAGAGAGACAGTCTCAACTTAGGGTTTTGAAATGTGTAGAAACCTCATTTTTGACTGCCTGCAATGCTTGGGTGCTTGCCGGTACACACGATGATGAAAGTGTTGTTGGGCATGGTTTGAGGTCTCAACGAAGAGGCCATGTTTAAGATCCGAAACAATCCCAAAGCTTCCATATTCCCATTGTTATACACCAAAAATCCATTTTTACACGTTGTACCACCCTGTGCCAAGTCTAAAGCAGAAAAACAAGGGATCACATTGGAGTTGGATTGTGCCTCATTGAGGGCCGGCAATGGCTATTGATGGCCGGTCATGGCTTAGTAGCGAGAAACACTATTCTAGGCAGAAGGCCGCCAGCTGTCCATTTTTGAAGAAATTTATGATCCCTCTTGTTCAAAATCTATAAAAACGAAGTTGTATCTTTGTTTTGAGTGTTGAAAAATTTCTAAAAAGCCTATACACGTTCTTGAGAGCTCTTTCTTCTTTTGCAAGAAAACTTTGAGCAAGCTTACCACCTTAAACCTATATCCATACTCCATATACACCTTCACACCTTAGCCTAGGAACCTTGGTTGAGCCTTGGGCATCACAATTCAAGCTTGAGAGTGTGTTTGGACTTAGTTTGATTCACAAACAAAGAGCTACATTTGTCAAGAGGTATAAGCTTGCTATTTCTCTCTTGCTTTCATTTCTATCATTTAGTATCAAGTTCTTGTATGTTTGTGTTGTTTTGATTCTCTTCCAAGTGTAGCTTGGGTTTGGAGAGCTACCAAAAAGGTAGAGAGAGTTAACACTCGTTCTTACACCTTCAACTATAGCTCAAACCCATGCTTTTACATCCTTTTCTTTGCTTTTTAAATTGTTTTTCAGAGTTTAAAAGAGGCTAAAAATCATGCTTTGAGGTTTCAAAAGTGGAGGGGTTAGCCACCCCTCCTTGTTCTTACTTACTAGCCTTGTTTTCTCTCTTTGTTGTTTAGCTTTTTAGGCTCTTTTCATGCACTTTGAGCCACTGTTTTTCATCTATTAAGGGCTATTTTAGGGCTATCCTGGGTTGTTTAATTAGTTCATGCTTTGATTAGTTTGACTGTTGTCTCATAAGTTTGCATACATAGCTTGTTGAATATTGTTCTTGGCCTTTCTTTGTCTAATTTCCATTTTTAACAACCACATTTTAATAATCAACTTACTCTTCATTTCTTTCATTTGAGAGTTGTTTCAATCGATTGACAATTATTCAAAACATGAACTAGAGATCTATGCTTAATGGCTTAATCTCTACGAAGGTTCATTGTCAACGGTGTAGTCTCTTTTTTATCTTGAGAATCACCTCCCATTTGACATGTTTCTCACTTGGTGGAGTAATCTTTAGTGGATGTAACAATCATCTTGGATTTAATGAATTAAATGATGGCAAAGACTAATGAATTTGGCTTAAAATGAAGCAACCCATATAAAGAAAATGAGTTATATTGCTTGGCCTCGGCCGGACGTTATGCTGAATCTATTGTGTCAAGGGTTGTCTTACATCAATTGATGATGTTTTGATGAACCTTGAAACGTCTCTACCTCCCTCTTTGAGTTTACTCTATGATAGGAGAAAGGGGTGGTTGTTGTTCATTGCATTTATTGAATTTTGTCCAAGTTGTATCTGAAATCATCTAGCAATCAACTTGCTCATTGATGGTTTTGGAAATGATTCAAACTTTCTCTCGAGTTTCCCATGACAGAGAAGTGGGAAAGGGACAAATAGAGTTCAGAATAACTCTGTCTGCACTATTTTCACTTCAGAGCACAAAACAGGATTTTGCATAAAATTAAGGCACGGGCGGCCTTATTTAGGCCCAGCCGGCCATCAATGTTTGGTCAGCAGCATGTTTTGTAGAAAACAGAGGGCAGTGGCTGAAGGTGAAACAGAGTAGTTCTTGGACACTGTGCATGCAACCTTTATGCATGTAACCCTTGTGCATCCTTGCTTACATCAATGTTGTAGATTAATGCTCTGAGTATTGTTGTAATTATTATTATTATTATTATTGTAATAATTAGTCTTGTTAATTATTAGTGTTGTAATTATTATTATTGTTTATTTGTAATTACTATAGCTAGTTAGCATAAATAGCTCGTTTATTTCTCATTATCCTTGTTGTAATAGAGTAGTTAGCTAGTTAATTCTTTGCTTATTTATTCGTTCGGATTTGCAATAATTAGTTTAATTCAGACTTTCAGACTTTGATTCGAACCCTCTTGTACGAGGGTCAACATGTAATAAGTTGTATGTCTTCCAACCTCACGTCTTTCTCCCTTTTACTTATTTGTTTACGATGGTTAGTATAGAACATCATTTTTCAAATTAGCATTCTTATGCTTTGCATACATTGCCTTGCTTGCATCCAAGGTTCGGCTCATCATGCTAACCCAATATCAATGTTCAAATTCATTGCCTGAATACGTGCTTTATCGCATGTCTTGAATGAAATCATATGCCATGCTCATAGCCGAGCCTACAAATTACATAATGTATGCGTTGCATTAGTCATGTTGCATTAGTTAGGAGCATGCAAAATTTCTAATTATTTTGCTTTGTTTTGGCTCGGATTACTAGGTGAGCAATTTTGAGCTTTAACATCTTGTATCGAATGTTTGTATTGCAATGCCAAGCATATTTCCATGAGGCTAATTGCTTAAATGATATACTTGTTTGAATGCCTGTGAATGAAGGCTAGTTGCTTGAATTGAGATAGTTTGATTAATGTACATTTAAGACCACTTTTTCAAGTGGCATATTCACAAACTATTTTTAAAAAGCGAGCATGAAATCAAATATTCCAACTTTTATAAAATTAGTCTATACTTGTGTGCGCATCACATAGTAAAAATAGCTAATAAATCAGAACAGGAGCATATAATGTAAATAAAAATTACATCATGATTCGTAGAGGCCGCTCTTTGATCAGGCGAGTGGGGTGCTCAATTTATGACCTTCCCCTCTTGTACCTAAGTTCCCGAGCTGAGACACTTTGGTGATGACAGATAAGTGGCCTTTGGCACGAGTCTCAGGTTTCTGAAATTTCCCAAAAATATTTAGGTGGCAACTCTGAAATCTGGCAAAGCAGTCCATTTTTGGCATTTGATTCAAACGTCGATTTTCCAAAAGAATTGTCGGATTTGGACTCTTTTGTGTTTTCACTGTTTTATATTGCACTTTGTGAAATCAGATTCAAAACCACGGGAATCCGAACTGTAGGGCTAGTCATATCCGAAAGGAGCACGAAAAGTCAAGCCATAGTTTCTAGCGACTCTACTGGGGATTTAGAGAACTTGACTTGAAACTCATGATGTGAAATTTTATCTACACTTACATGTTCTTTGGATTGCATTTTCATGGTTACTTTAAGTCACTGTATTTTCCATAGTGTATTCTTGGACGGTTTGTCGAAGGCTTGCACAAAAGGCTTGCCGAAAGGCTGACCGGTCATAGGCTCTGCCATGTTGCAAACACAACCCTTGGATTTGGATTACCGTTGTACCGCTTGATCCACCTTTCACTTTTCGATGTTAGGGGTGAGAGGTACATTAGGTAATCTCGTTGAGGTACCCTTTCGACCATTTGACCTAGTTACATATAGTGAAGCTATAGTGACTATTCCAACTTAGGACAGGATGCCACCCATTTGCAAGATGTTGTGAAACTCTTTGTTTGAAACAGTACAGCCTAGATCATGTCAAAAATCTAGGACAGGGTAACTTTACCTCCCTCATAGTGGTATTTTGGTTCTTTTACTTGTTATGTGCTTTTGACTGTACAGGATGGTTTATATCAGTATGAGTTTGAGAATAGAGTTCAAGTGGAAAGTACAGTTCAGCAGTGTGTTATGACTGTTGTGAATTGTGGTCGAAGTGCTGTCCGATTTTGATTATGTTTTTCTTTCTTTCTTTTTGCTAGGTAGTTTACCATCATAGTTTCAGAAAGACCTGATATTCCCCAAGTTGTGTGGACTTGCTTTGGAAGGCTTTGCAAAGCTCAAGACCTTGTTAGTGGCCAGCCAGTGTTAGTCTCACTTCTGCCAGTCACCGGACGAAGAAGGAATAGATAGTCAGTAGCACTAGTACAAAGCACTCTGCAAACACCTATCCGTTCTCACTCAATCAGTTCACCAGCATCTAGTTCACCTAGAACAACAATGGCACAGAATACAACACAGAACGCGGAGGAATTTGCTGCCATGATAGTGGCTTTCCAAAGAACCATGGACATTGTAAACCAGAGGATGGTTGCACAAGATGAAATTATCGCCGATCTATGACATACATCTGGGGCATCCGCATCAACCGTGCATCTGATCCCGGCTACTCAGCCCAACCCGGATCTTCCCCCACTTGTAAAAAATCCCCAAATCTCAAATCTTCAGGAATCCAGCTTATAGGCCTCCGGTTCAACCCCCCGCAAGAATCTTTCCTTTCGATATCAATGAAATTGATCTAGCCTTTGTCAAGATTGTTATATTAGAGAAGGCATTGAAGAAATCCGAGGGTTCAACTCCATTCTAGATATCGAAGACAGGTACACTAAGGCTTCAGTTAGATTACTAGAGAAATTTAAGATGCCCTATATCGACAGGTCCAATGGAAGTGGAGATCCGATTGTGCATGTCTTTCAGATGTATCGAGGCCTATAGGTTTGTCTAGGGTTGTAGACGTCCCCGAACGCCCCTGGAGGATGACTCACGTTTTGTTCGTTTGTGGGTCTACTACAGTTCGGACTCAATTTGTTGTCGGTTCTTAATCTGAACCAAAGAGTCCGAATCCGGCAAATCGTTTTGAGAAAACAGATTTTTTGAAAGAAGTGCCAAACATGGACTGCTTTGCCAGATATAGAGTCGCCACCTAAATATTTTATTTTGGGGGAATTTAGGAAACCCTGACTCGGTGCCAAAGGCCACGTGTCCGTCATCACCAAAGTTGCCTCGGCTCGGGAACTTGGGTACGATCGGGGAAGGTCAGCTATGAGCACCCCCTCTCGCCCGATCCGAAGATCGGCCTCTACTAACCGTGATATCCAATTTTGAAAACGTTTATGTGTTCTTATTCCGGTTATTAGCCTAGATTTACTATGTTATGCGCACGGCAAACAAGTATAGACCGAATCGCCCAAATTGGAACAAAACATTTCAGGTTTGCTTTGAAAGTGATTTGCTACTTGCAAGTAGGCTAAAATGCAGATTTTGCCACTCTCGAGTGGGCTTTTTGGAAAAGATGGTTTTGCCACTATCTAGTGGGTTTAAAACTCTCAGTTTTAATGCATTATTCCAATTTAGGTAATTTGACCTCCATCCACAGGCATTCAAGCAGTTATATCACATAAGCAACTAGCCTTATGGTATTTATGCTATCATGGAAACATTCACACACATGTGAGGATGTTAAAGCGAAAGAACTTACAGAGTACTCCAAGCCAAAACAAAAACTAGTTAGTAATCATATGCATGATTCTAGTTCATGTTAAGGTGGCTAATGCAACGCATGCAGGATGCAACTACAATAGGCTCGGCTATCCTAAAGATGGCATGTGAAATGCTGCAATTAACAAGTACTCAACTTGGAATTTGAAATACAAGTGCAGTTAGCATGATGTACCAAGCCCGGTGCATGTAAAACAAATGTATGGATGCACGCATGCATAGCATAAGGTATGCTAATTTAAATATGTCCTAATACTAACCATCAAAGCAGGTAAGTAAAAGGGAGAAAGAAGTGGGGGTTGGAAGACATGCACACACGCACCCACACTTATTACAAATACGCCCTCACTCGGAGGGACCGAATAATAATACAAACCGAATAAATAATTAACTGCCCTAGCTAATTAAATATTACAAAACCCTTAGCTAATTGACAAATTAATTAAACTATTAAAGCAGTAAAAGGCCTCGGGAAGAGGGCTCAATGCAATGCGCGCTCGGCTCCGCCCGGAAAGCCACTGCCATGCACAAGTTGCCTCTGTTTTCCCTGCTCTGCTCCTCTGAAAATTGTGCAAGTCCCAGGGATGCTTCCATGAACACTGTGGAGTGCCACCGGCTGAGAGGAATGGCCACCGGCCATGGGGAATACTCACCGGCCACTTATTAATCCATCGGCCACCAATGGATGGCCGGTCGGCACTGTAGATGGCCGGCCGGCCAAAGCTTCCTGCAGAAACCTGTTTGACAGCAGCAGAGGGCAGACAAGGCATGGCAATGCATTTCCAAAGCAATGTTTGCACCACCACCCTCCTTATCATATTCATGACTCAAAGGAGGATGGTTCTTGGCTCTCGGGCCACCAATCACGCATTTCCATACATGATGGCCAAAGAGTCAAGATGTGCAATTTCAATATGGAATGGAATGCACAAAACAAATAATGGGCCCCAACCTCTATCATAATCAATTCAAGAGGCAAGAGATGCATGCTATGATATGCAACCTAAACATGCAAGCTAAGCATGCAAGGTGAGCATGTGAACATGCAATATGCAAACATGTGTCAACATGTGAGGATAGGCAAGCATGTAACAACATCTAACCTAACTAGCATGCAACAACATGCAAAGATGGACTTAAACTAACATGGGTAGCTCTCAAGCATGCCAAAATCAGTGGCCAATATGCTCAAGAATGGAAGCCAAAACACACACAAATAGGCATGCATGCAATGTCCAACACTTAGGCACATAGAGACAATTCTTAAGCACACTTAAAAGAGGAACAACATGGGCATATGGCATGCATTATAAGCCCTGAAATCATGTCATAAATGGTGCCAAACCAAGTAAACAAAACAAGCAAAGCATGCATAGAAGCTTGGAATTAGCCCAAGGACTTAAACCATGATCACATGACACATGAAACAAATGATCAAAGTGAATCAAAACAGTCCCAAATCATGTCAAAGTAAGCCCCAAAAACCACTTAGATGGCATCTAAATGACCTACACATGGAAGCATACACAAATGTCTAAACATGGAGCATAAGGCACAACCTCTTGAAGCATCAAAGGAGCATCAAATGCAAACATTTAAGCATACCATGAGGACTGAAATGACATTATAAGTGACTCCAAATCACTGAAATAGTGCAAATAAAGCATGATAGAGGGGTCAACACTCAAGGCTCATGAGGAGGATTACAGGTAGCTATACAAAGCAAGTCATGGATGACTCAAATGACCAAAAAAAGTCCCTTAGCATACTAAAACAAGCATAAAAGCTTCACAAAGCTAAGCCAAAACAAGTAAGCATAGTGGTCTAAATGCTAGATACATGTTAAGGCAATTTCATGGCATTACAAGACAAGTACGCAAAGCAAGTATGGTGTGTCTAAACCAAGTAAAAACAGAGGTAATACATGGAAAAATACTACCAAATAACATTTAAGACATGGCCAACATGCACTTAAGGATGGTGCTCACACATGAGGCTAAAATGGCACATATTGAAGGCAACAAGGAGAGGGGATGGCCCTCTCCTTCTTAGGACCCTAAACCACCATCCTCACCACTGAAATCCCTCAAGATTTCAGTGGTGAGGAGGCCCAAACAAGGTGGTCCCGAAGTTCACCAAAAATAGCACAAAATGGGGCCAAACAAGGCCTAAGAGGGGGTAAACGACCCCAAACACAAAAGTGTCCTTAATAAAGTATCTTAAACACAAAAAAAAAAGGACTTTTTAATGTTATACACAAAGCTCAAAACAGCAAGCAAGATAGGCTAAAAGCTGGTGCAAAAACGGGGAATAAAAGATGGTCAAAGGCTCACCCTTGTAGACCAACAAAACCAGCAGCTTCTTGGATCAAAAACCACTCCCTTAGCCTCTGAAAATGGCCTCCAATCTCCTTAGGTTGATGATGGAGGTGTTAGGATAGGAGTTGTAGTGTAAATGTGCAAGAACTAGCCCCTTTTGAACCCTCTAACACACCCAAATGTAGAGAGAGAGGGAGAATATAGAGAGAGAGTGATATATATATGATATATATCAAAATTTTCTAACCCTTGAAAATGGTGGAGAGGCCCTCTATATATAGAGCAAGACAAGGTGCTAAACTTCTTAGAGAAGCTAACACAAAAAGGGTCAAAGGGCAAGCTTCCAAGGGAAGCTAAGCAAAGGGGTCAAGCTTCTCTTAGAAGCTTGACAAGGGTTCAAGCTTCTTGGAGAAGCTAAAACAAAAGGTGCAAAAGGTGCAAGCTTCTCTTGGAAGCTTAGAAGGGTTCAAGCTTATTGGAGAAGCTTGGAGCAAAGGGTTCAAGCTTCTTGGAGAAGCTTAGAACAAAGGTTCAAAAGGTTCAAGCTTCCTCAAGAAGCTAAAACCAAGGGTTCGAAAGGTTCAAGCTTCCTCAAGAAGCTAAAACCGAGGGTTCAAAATGTTCAAGCTTCCTCAAGAAGCTAAAACAGGGGTTCAAAAGGGTCAAGCCTCCCTAGGAAGAGGTCTTGGCCAGAGAAAGGGGCCATCGGCCAAAACTATAGTCAGCCGGCCACACCGAAAGCCGACCGGCCAATGGTATACTTCACTAATGGTCGGTAGCCTCAAAACACGGCCGGTGGGTGCCAGGGGTAGCTAAAAAGCTACTCTCTACCCCTAAAAACAAAACAGAAGTGTTTGGTACGAAACCGAACACAGAAGAGTCGAGTTGAGAGGTCCTGAGGCAAGGCGCGTAGCCGAGACCTCCGGGAACTCAAAACGAACACTAACATGGATGATCACCGAGTGTTCAAACGGTGACATCCAAGTCTTGAGGACGGTCAAAAATGGGGTGTCTACAAGGGCACAAAAGCTTTCCTTGTTTGGGAGAAGCTTGTCTGATGTGGCGGCCATCTGGTACGCTAAATTGGAAGACTCAACAAAGCAGAATTGGGAGGAGCTATCTAAGGCATTTGTCAATCAGTATTCATATAACACCCAGATAGAAGTAACCATTAGTGAGCTGGAGGTTACTACCCAGAACCCCAAAGAATCATTCATCGATTATGTCGCTTGGTGGAGAGCCAAGGCAGCTCGAATGATAAATAGACCTGCTGAAAAAGAGCAAGTTAGGCTTGTTGTCCAGAACCTTGAGCCAGACATATTCCAAAGGATGATAGTGGCACCGTTGTCCACTTGTTCTTCCTTACAGCAGTTGGGGGTCCAGATTGAGAGTGCATTTAAAAAAGGGTATTATCCATAGAACAAGTGAACTCGTAAGAAGGCCTTTCTCTCAGATTACCAATGCTAGCAATAGCACTATTCCACAGCCTATGGATGTCAGTGTTGATGTTTCAACAACCAAGATGGCTGATCCCTTTCCCAATCTCATCCCAGTCACCAAAAATCGACCATTTATAGCATAACCCAAGGTCATATCCATTCCCATAACCATTTCTAAGACATCATTTTTAAAACCCATTTTTGGAATTGAAACCCCAAACCCTAGGTTTGTTAAAATTACTTCACAACCCAATGTTTCTCATACATCAAGAAAATGACCAAGTTAAAACTCATAGAGAGTGTAGAGAGTCTCTACCTCAAAGACAGAAGACAAGCAAAGCGAAGGAGGAACTCTAACGATGCCGAAACCAAAGTCTATTCGGATCAAAACAATGCCGTTGAGGTGCTCTACCTTTTTAACAAAGGCACACGGGTAGAGAGATCACTAGATCTAGGTGAAAATATAGAGAGAAGGTGAGTTTTAGAGAGAGAGAGAGAGAGAGAGAGAGAGAGAGAGAGAGAGAGAGAGAGTCCTAATTTAGGGTTTTACTGGAAAAAGGTGTAAAAAAGTGATGTAAAAAGGTGCTGCTATGAATTGATATACGCATAGTCCGCTCGAGTGCAAGAGTTGACGCTCGTGCATTAGACACAATAAGTTGTTCCGCTCGAGCACAAGAAATGGACACTCGAGCACAGAATACACACATCCAATTGTTTTGCAAATAGAAAAACATCATTCAAGTGCTAGAATAGCCGCTTGAGTGCATACCCGCTCGAGCGTAGGAAACGCCACTCAAGAGTAGAATACACTCTCCACGTGACAACCCCGTCAGGTATAATATTTTATTTTTGGTAAATTAAGGAGATTTGGGATTTATGAGAATTGGGGAATCTGATTCGTACATGATTCTATTAAAGATTTCTTTTGGCATTAGAAATTAAGGGTCCAAATAGCTTAAGGAAGTGAAATTAAGAAGTTGAATCAATTTAATTTTAATTATGGACCCATTTGGGAGTTTAATTAATATTTAGTTCAGTTTAGTAAAATCAAGATTTGATTAATTGGGTCCAAATCGGAGTTAATTAAGTTAATTATGTTATAAGGTTTGAGAAATTATGATTATTGTGAATTAAATCTATTTTTGAGGTATCCAATCTGAATATGTAATTTATTGACGAAAATTTTGAGTCTAATCCAAAAATTGAAGGCCTAAACGAATTGGGAAATCTAAATTGATGATGGCAATAAGTTTAATTTAATATTTTGAACCTTTTGAGAGTTTGATTAAAAATCTGATTCAAATTGATAAAAATTAAATATAATTAATTGGGCCTTAATTGAAGTTAAAATTAGACTGATTAAATTATGTGAGATTTATGATTAGTTATGATTAATGTAATTATGTGTTAATCAAGATTTATTAAGAATAAGCGTTATTTAATTAAATTAATCTTAACCATAAATTAAATTATAGGATGATTTAGAGTTTGAGAATATGTGTGGGTATGTGCACAGAGAAATATGTGTGTGTGCGCAAAGAAATCTAGGTGTGCAGAGAAAATCTAGTGGGTGTGAAGAGAAGGCTCTGTGTGTGTATTCACTTTATATATATTGTATTAGATGGAGCCTATTCAATTCATTCTTCAACATTCAGGAAGAGAGAGAGAGAGAGAGAGAGAGAGAGAGAGAGAGGGAGAAGGAACTCAAGGCTTCAGAATTGAAGGAAGAACAAATGAGAAGAGGGTTTTGTGGGATACCAAAATTTAAGTGAGAAATTGTGGAATAATCATCTTAAGGTAAGAAATTCCATCCTCTTTCTAGTGTTGTTTAAAAAATCTAGACATAAATTGATTCAAGATGGATTTTAAGAGGATTAAAAATGACAATTTGTAGATCAATAATATAAATGGATAGAAATTGGGTTTTGCATGTAAAATCAAGTTAGGTTGAAGAATATGAGTTTTGATTATTTAAATTTGTTAAGTTTGAGTTTAATTTTGAGAATTATTATTGAATTGTGTTGAATAAATTACATGCAACAATGATGTATTGAAGATTTGATCCATGCAATGGAGTTAGGTTCAAATTTATGAAAATTAATTTAGAAATTAATTATTTTGGGTTTGATTTTGGAATATCATGCATGAATTGAGTCTAATTTCTACATGCATTGACAAATCCTACAAGTGTTAATAGTCTAATTGTACATGCATCATAGCTTTCTTAGAATTAATTTCATGTTTTGATGAAATAAGAACTAAGTTTTGGAAAATTATGAGTTCATGAACAAATGAGTTCAATTTTTAAATTAAAGGAGTTTTGATGTAAATGATCTAAAATTGATCATATTTTCTTCATTAATTAAGAGTTTGTGTGTTTTTAGACAAGTCATGTATGAACCCAAGTTTTGAGATTATATTTTGAAATTTTAATTCATATTTTAGAATTTATGAGTTTGAAATTGGGTTCGATATGAAGAAAATTAAATTGAATAAATCAAGAGATTATTTATGATTTAGAATTTGACAATCAAGAATTGACTTGATTTTGATTTGAATTTCATACTTGCAAATATTTTTCTAAGAGCTTGTAGCTTAATTTTATGTTTTGTAAGAAAGGAAGAAAAATATTAAAATCATTAAATTCATGGAGATTTGAGCTAAGAGTTAGAAATGACTTTATATACATGTTTTTGGGAGTGTTTTTGTACATTAGAACATGTCATGCATGAAATTTGGAACTTTAAATGTGTGTTTGAACTTCGAACAAAATTCTAAAAATTTCCAGAATTTGACATGTCCGCTTGAGCGATGAAAGTATCGCTCGAGCGTAAATATCAAGCTCCCAGAAGTTCTTCAGAGTTTTACAAGCCGCTCGAGCGACAAAAGTTGTGCTGGAACGGAGTACCCTGTTTTAGAAAATTTTGAAAAACTGGTTCATATTTCGATTTCCGTTCTCTTTCACTTCTATGCACTCTTTGGCATGTACTAAGCATTATAAATGAACTATAGAGTTGGAAAGAGCCTAAGCATTAGTAAAGATATTTTCATGTATATTATTTTCCAAATACTACTCATGTGTAAGTTTTCTGGACTTGTGAATTTGAATTATGAATGAGCATTCTATCCATTTGAATATTTTGATGGGCCAAAGGCTGTTTGAATATTTTAATGGGCCAAAGGCCATTTGAATATTGTGATGGGCCAAAGGCCGTTTGAATATTGTGATGGGCCAAAGGCCGTTTGAATATTGTGATGGGCCAAAGGTCGTTTGAATATTGTGATGGGCCAAAGGCCATTTGAATATGAATTTTTTGATGGGCCAAAGGCCGTTTGAATATCGTGATGGGCCAAATGCCGTTTGAATATGAATGTACTGGGCCAAAGGCTGCTTGAATGAAAAGCGATTATGATCATGAATATGAAATGTACATAGATATGAATATGGAAATAATGGGCCCGAGGCCTTTTGATACATTGAAGAGTTTGAATTGGGCCCAAGGCCATTTGATGAGTCTGACAAAGTTATGTAGTGGGCCCGAGGCCGTTTGACAAGTAGAAAAACACAGAATGGGCCTAAGGCTGTTTGTATATGAAATTTACGGGTTCAATGTACTCAATATGAATCTCATTTGTATAACCTCTTGACTATAGTATTATTCACTGGGTTTTCGCTCACTCCTTGTATGTATTTATATAGGTGAGCAGCAGGATGCCCAACTGTAACGAACCCAAGAAAGAATGTCAAGTTTGTGGAGTCAACCATGACACGCCTCACGAATAATGCCTTAGTTTTAAAACTTTCATTTTGACCCTTTTGTCATCTTTTGATGGTCATGTTTGACCTTATCTGTATATAAGTTATGGTTTTGTATAAATATGGTGTTGCATAGACCTAGACATAGAATGTCTTTTATGTGGGTATGTTTGGTGTGAGTTATTAATATAAGAAATGTTTTTGTTCATTCCATTTATGCACAAGCTCGTTGGGCAAATATTATCTTTGTGCTTTCGCTTTTGGCCGCATATGATTATTTAAAATTTGTTTTCTATTTGAGGTCGTAGGTAATCTAACGATTACTGGCCGGTTATGATCCTAACCTTTAGGGGCAGGTTCGGGTCATGAAACACCAAGTAGTTTGGCAGACCTGCAAAAGTACTGAGAGTTTGCAAAGCCAACTCGAGCACAAGAAATGCCGCTCGAGCAGGGGAGCAAACATTTAGGCAACAAAGGTTTGAAAATCAAGTAACCAACCTGTTCCAAACACAACAACTACATTTCAACAATCAAGTTTAAGGAAGAATAAGGGGAAAAAGACATGAACAACCGTACAAGGTTACGAATCCTGAGTCCAAAATACAAAATGGGTATTGTCTAAACCAGAAATGCTATAGTGTAGGCATTGGGCCTGTGCTACCGTTTACGTCATGAGATCCAGGATCTCATTGACAACAAAGTCATTGCCCCACCTTCCAAACCAAACATAACAACCAACCCACTTCCTGCACATAACCAAATTCCTCCGCCCAGAAACATTAACCACATGCATACACTACCGCCCACCTTCAACCCTAGCACATACATTACCACATCCCACCTACCAAAACCGAAGGTGGTTATTCCAAAAGGCATAGACATGTGCATGATGGATGTAACACCACAAACCCGATCCAGGCCCGTGGCAGTATAAACAGAGAAAGAGAAGAATACACTGAAGACAGGGTCGTTTGATACCCATGTCATAGAGAAGGGGGTCTCACTCGGAGAGGAGTATGATCCCAGTTTATACACTGTGGCCATCGATCAGCCGAAGCCAATAGTCATATTGCCAGACTTTCTTAGCATTAATGCTATCAGGGAAGGCCAGTTAGGGCAACATCAGAATGATTGACCTGAACAAGGCCTAAATGACTTGGCTGACTTAGAAGAAGAATTGAATGATCTGGAAGAAGATCTGGAGGATTTGTACTTCTTCGAAGAGGAGGATACAAGCAGTGTTCTGGTGGGATGGTGATACCCAAGCCAGCTAGAAACAAGCAATGGATGGTTGAGTGAGGAAGAGTCAGACATGGAGGAACAGATGGGAGAGATTGGGAAGGAAGAGGAAATCGTTGCTAGTGGCAAGGCTAAGGCTAAACCTCTTACGGAGAAAGAACAGGCGCTGGAACAATTTCAAAGGGAAAGGATAGAAGAGATCCAGATAAAGATAGCTCTGGAGCAAGACAAAGGAAAAGAGAAAGAAGAACCTGAGACAACAGTAGGTGATGTCCAAACTACCAAAAAGGTTGAATGGGAGCCCAGCAACAGGAAAAGGATGTTGATGAAGCTAAAAAAATATCTAGATTCAGAAACCAAGACTGTGGTAGAGGAAGAATGAAATGATGATGGGGTGCGTGATGTTAACATGCTCCAGATAGAATCTGATGCTAGCCCGGCCATGACTGCAGGAGAGTGGTGGGAAGACAGCGACCTAAGTAATGTGTACACTGACGAAGGGTGGAAAGCTAATACGCCGGATGACACCTGGTATATTGACAAGATCAATCATATGACCTGGAGTGGTTGGTACTTTAAACCCACAGCATTAGACCAACTAGAGACCTTTGGAAAGGAGGCTAAGAGATCGAAAGAGAAGGACCTTGAGGAAAACCTAGTCTTGAAATAGCTCAAGAAGATTCAGGCTGACATATCAATTTGGGGGTTGATAATGGCATCTCGGGAGCACATGCAAGCATTGTTAGAGGCAATGAACCAGACCAAACTGCCTATCGATACCATTGTGGACCAACTGGTATCATTGGAAACATTTGGGGACGTTACGCCAGTGATATCTTTTACAGATAAGGAGTTACCACCCGAGGCTGCCAATCACAACCATCTCTTATATGTAACCCTGGAAAGTCGAAAAAAGTGGATTCCGATGGTGTTAGTAGATACCGGATCAGCGATCAACGTATGTCCACTGAGGACTACCTATGCCATCGGCTTGAGGCCGATTGGCTTTACACCCATGACCCAAGTCGTCCGGGCTTATGACAATACAAGTCGAGATGTCATGGGAACGTTCAAGAGCCATATCCTAATCGGCCCGTCTGAGCATGAGGTGGAATTCCATGTTATGGACATTCCAGTCACTTTTAACCTACTACTGGAAAGGCCCTGGCTACATTAGATGAGGGCTATATCATCAACAGTCCATCAGTTAGTGAAGTACCCCTTTAAAGGCGGGATTGCCACTATGTACAATAATTGTATGATCCATCCTCCCCAGGGAACCACTACGCCCTTATTGGAAATCATACATGGCGAGGAGGACATGTTCCTTTCCGGCTTTTCTCTTGTAGAAGCCTGGTTGGTCCAAACCATCATGATGGAGGGTGATGGAAACTACATGAGTGCGCAATCCATCTACATGATAAACAAACAGGGGCATATGCCCGGATCAGCACTGGGCCGAAGTGGCAGACATGGAGGTACTGTTGCTAACGAGATGAGTCATAACCCCCACGCTTTCAAGCTGGGATACAAGCCAACCGCTACAGATTGGCAAAGAAAAGGGCAGGAATTGAGAGAAAGACTGAAAGCAAAGAGGACTGGGAGGCAGTACGAGTTAGTCCACAAACCAATACAGGGGACCTTGAACGGAAGTTTTGTCCGCCAAGGGGAAGACTTCCCCTTTTGTGGATTCCCAGGGCCCTAGTATGGCTGGGAAACAAAAACAAGGTATCTGGGGTTCTAGATCTTCTTCAGACACCAGTTACCAGAAGAGGAGAATGAACAAGCAGACCTGAGCCCTAGCACAGATCAAGATGAGACTGCAAGCCTAAACATCGAAGAGGAAGAGTTGTTGGAAAAAGCACTGGCTGACCTACTGATAAGTTCTACTGCCGGAGCTGAGACCACCAACTTGGGGGATAGTTTTACTATCTCAATGATTGGGGATAACCCAGCAGCAGATTTCTCCAATCTTATCGTGGATGCATCTGAGGCTCCACGTCTAGTCTGGAAGTTTGAACAACGCATCATCAACAGTACTGGATTGGATAGTGAGTCCGGATTTGATTCCATTGAGTATATGGAGTCAGAGTCAGATTCGAGTTCCTCTGAGTTTGGTACTTCTGGGAGTGGTAACCCGGATGCCAAAGTCCTGTCTAGGTCATCTTTTAGCTTTTTTTTCAAGTCTATTGCAACTGAAGATCCAGCCTTTTTGAATGGGAATACTGTGGACTTTTCCTACTTCTCTATGCCTTTGGTTTGTTGTACTGATCTTAATTTTCAAAATTTTGACATAAACGAAAATGAAAAAATTCCTCGGGTTTTGAAAATTTTGATTGATCATGAGGAGGAGAGGCGTGTTAAGCCCTGTACAGATGAAATCGTATCAATTAACGCGAGTACTGAGGAAGATCCTCGCTTGGTCCAAATTGGGTCCATGCTGTCTTTGGAGGAACGCGAGCGTTTAATCGCTTTATTAAAAAATTTCAAAGATGTTTTCATGTGGTCCTATGAAGACATGCCTGAAATCAATCCTGAGATTGTACAGCACTAGATCCCTTTTGACCCTGAGGCTCGGCCAGTTAAGCAAAAGCTGTGCAGAGTTCACCCAGATTGGGCTTTGAAGATCAAGGAAGAAGTTACCAAACAGATTGAGACAGGGTTTTTGCTTGTATTTGAGTATCCAACGTGGTTGGCCAATATTGTTCCAGTCCCAAAGAAGGATGGTAGAATCAGAGTTTGTGTCGACTTCAGGGATTTGAATAAGGCTAGTCTGAAGGATGATTTTCCACTGCCGCATATTGATGAGTTGGTAGACTTCACCGTGGACCATACGTTGCTCTCGTTCATGGATGGGTTTTCCAGGTATAACCAGATTCTGATGGCACACGAGGATAGGGAGAAGACTGCTTTTACTACTTCGTGGGCACCTATTGCTACCGAGTCATGCAGTTTAGGTTGAAGAATGCTGGGGCCACTTATCAAAGGGCTGCAACCACCATTCTGCACGACATGATCCACAAAGAGGTTGAGGTGTATGTGGACAATATGTTTGTCAAGTCCAAAGATCATGAGGGCCACTACACCGCCTTGGAGTAATTCTTTTAGCAGATTAGAGAGTATAGATTGAGGTTGAACCCACAAAAATGCAACTTCGGTGTAACAATAGAGAAAATACTAGATTTCTTGATCGCACAGAGAGGAATTGAGGTAGATCCTTCCAAAATCAATACCATCTTAGAAATGCCACCACCAAGGACTGAAAAGGAGGTGCGTGACACCTTGACTTGTGAACCACTATTTGGTCTCCTGAAGAAAGGAAAGAAATTCTAATGGGATGATCGCTGTTAGTTCCCTTTTGAATAGGTTAAGTAGTACCTACATAATCTACCTGTGTTATCATCGCTAGAACTAGGAAAATCGCTGATTTTGTATCTACCAGTGATGAACTCAACCATGAGGTGTATGTTAGCTCAGGAGTCGAAGGCCAAGGTAGAGAAAGCTATTTACTACTTGAGGAAGAAAATGCTAGATTACGAGACCCATTACACTCCCCTCAAGAAAGCTTGCCTAGCCTTGGTATGGGCTACCCAGAAGTTGAGGCACTACCTGTTAGCTCACTCTGTAATCCTCATTTCAAGATTAGATCCCATCAAATATCTCTTTGAGAAACCAGGGCTTACGGGTTGGCTAGTCTGTTGGTTGTTTTTTCTTTTCGAATTCAATTTTAAATATGTTACACGCAAGTTGGTTAAAGGGAGAGCTGTAGCAGAATTCCTGGCACTTCACCCAGTAGACGGGGATGAAACAGTGGAGTACTTTTTCCTAGATGAAGATATTCTACAAAGAGAGGAGAAAACGTGGATGATGTACTTTGATAGAGCAGCCAATCAATACAGTTATGGGATTGGTGTGTTGTTGATAGCACTCGATGAATCCCATATACCCCTAGCCTTCAAACTCCTGTGTAAAGTATCCAACAACGAAGCAGAGTATGAGGCATGTATTGCAGGTTTAGAAGCCACCTTGGAACTAGGGGCAAAAAGTTTGGACATTATCAGGGATTCAAACTTGGTTGTGTCTCAAGCCAACGAAGATTGGCGGGTTGAAGAGGAGAAAATGAAGGTTTACCATTAGGTCTTGGATATGCTAATTCCGAGGTTTGAAAAGTTAACGTCTACCCATCTGCTAAGGGAGAACAACCGATTCGCTAATGCACTAGCAACTCTATTTTCTATGGTAAACAATCCATTGGGAGTCAGGATGTGTCCGATCATTATTGAACAAAAGTACATGCCGACCTATGAAACTACGGCCACGATAGATGAGGCTTCAGACAAGAACCCCTGGTATTACGATATTTGGAATTTCCTAGAAAATGAGGTGTATCCACCAAGAGCAAATGCCAAGGACAAAAGGAGAATACGACGTCTGGCTATTCAATTTATCATCTGCGGGGGCAAGTTGTACGAAAGAGACCATTTGGGAATGCACAAGCTATGTGTTGAGGAAGAGGAATCAAAGTGCCTTATGGAGGCAATTCACGAAGGAGAGTGTGGGGCCCATATGAACAGTGTGATGCTCGATCGAAAAATCCTTAGACAATGCTACTACTAGTCAACCATAGAAGAGAATTGTATTGGTTTTGTTCGGCGTTGCCACAAATGCCAAATTCATGCCAACCACATGAACATTTCGCCGTCAAAGCTCTACAACATGACTTCACCATGGCCATTCTCTATTTAGAGAATAGATGTTATTGGTTCAGTCACGCCAAAGGGGTCAAACGGACATGAATTCATCTTGGTAACGATCGACTACTTCACCAAATGGGTGGAGGCCCAGTCCTACTCTGTGTTAAAAGCGAAGCATGTGGCTAAGTTCATCAAGAATAATATCATCTGTCGGTTCAGGGTTCCGAATGAGATTATCTCCGATAATGGGTCGCATTTCAAGAAAGAAGTGATAGACTTGCTTGAGAAATATAACGTGGCTTTCCATAAGTCTCAACCTACAGGCCGCAGACCAACGGAGCCGTTGAGGCCACCAACAAAAATATCAAGAGAATTTTGTAGAAGATAGTGGAAACATACACGGATTGGTTAGATAAACTGCCATTTGCACTCTGGGGCTACAGAACTTCAATCTGAACATGTACAGGGGCGACCCTCTATTCTCTCATCTATGGGATGGAGGCTGTTTTGCAAATTGAAATTAAAGTGTCATCATTGTGGGTTATGGCCGAGTGTCAGATAGTAGAGGCGGATTGGCAGCAAAGTAGGTTTAAGGAGTTAATGTTGCTTGATGAGAGAAGACTAAGGGCATTGTACCATGTCTAGGGTTACCAACGCCGAATTGCTAGGGCTTTTAACAAGAAAGTTAAGTCTAGAAATCTTAAAGAATGGGGTATGGTGCTGAAAGACAACCGAGCTCCCATTTATGACCCTAAAGGCAAGTTCAAACCCAACTGGACTGGTCCTTACATCATCAAATCAATCTAGTCAGGAGGGGCAATTATTCTTATGGACTTGGATGGCCTGGAGTTCTCATAATTGATCAATATGGACAAGTTGAAGAAATATTACCCCTGAGAGGCTCGCAAGGCCGAAAACCCGAAAGGGCAACCTAGGAAAAAGTTAGAGAATGAAAAATTAGAAACAAAGAAAAACTGAGCTCGTAAGGTTGAAAACCCTAAAGGGCAACTTTGGCAAAAGTTAGAGCACAAAATGAGAGAGTTAATACTGGAGTGAACCTTAGCCGAACTACGTAAGGCTTGATTCCCATTTTTGGGATACGTAGGTAACTTCACCCTGAAGTTCGACCGTAACTATCTTCGACTCAACTGTCCATTTTCCTGATTTGGTCATCTTTGTTCATCATCTATTAGTTCGGTTGTGATCTTCATTTTGGGAAGAAAAGCGGGTTACAATACAGAGCAACAGTGATATGCAATCAAGGGCAGTTATGATTTCTTTTGATTCGGGACTGTACATCTTGAGAATTGATTCCGTGCGTGTCAGGTGGTGATCATTTCTGAAAAATAGTTTTGAGAAGTTTTAATAAAAGTTGATTTTGTTCAAAATTCTACCCTTTTTCAACTTGGACCTTTTTTTTGGGACCGAAAGGAAAATTTTCAATACTCACAACTTTAATTTTATTGATTTCAACACAAGTACATTCTCCCTCTTTGATTTAGATCAAAGTTTCTTTTACATCTTAAAACTTGAAAAGAAAAGATCAAAGCAGTAAAACTAGGGGCACAGCTAAGTTCGATGGCTCTATGCTAAAGACGGCCCAACCTCTGCCTCCTCTTCGAGCCAAGCAAAACACTCCTCAGATAGGGTGTAACTGAAACTAATGGTAGGGGCCAGAATCTCTCTCGTCTTGAGGCATGAACCAGAAATGAAGTCGGGTATTCTACCCTTGCCTTTGGGCAGGTCTGATCATGCCAAACTGTCGTCTGAACCGGAAAGGAAAATAGAATACACAATGTGTGAGGCCAATAAACTCTACACCCAACTGTCGGGACATAATGTAGTTCATCGCAGTTAAAGTAAGCTAGGGGCAGTGCCAAATTATGTCAGCTGCGGACTAGCTACACATCCAGTCACACCACAACCCTTCCAAAGGGGAATCGACCAGCCGTTGGCGAAAGAAGTAAGCTCTGGCCGTGTACTTGGGATAAGGGTCCACTACTTGCAGTTTATCCATAAGCCATACCTGGGAAGGGATGAAAAATAAGAGAGATTAAAGAATAGAGAGGTGTACGATGAGAGAAAAGTAAGGAAGAGGTTATGAGAGAAAAACAGAGAGTAAGTGTTGTGCAACATAAGAATCATAAATTAGAAGGGTGGAAAATAATACCTGGAGAAGTAGCGAACTCCTTGCCAACCAGGTAGTCTCTCCTCGACGGAAAGCATCTAAACCCATCAAGGTTTCGGCCAGTGCCAAACCCATGCAACTCTTACCCTCTTTTAGACATTGGGCCCCTTCGATCAACCGGATGCTAGCTCCACCGAAACTAGGAGTAAGGAGGAATTGTGCAAGAAGGCATAAACAGAGAGCATGTTGTCGACGGCCTCGCCAAACAAGGTCACTCCTGTCTCCAATAACGGAAAAACAATGAACTAAATCGGGGATGTCTAGCTCCCCATCATGTGCCAAGGATTGAGCCTCATGTAATGTTAACCCACACATCCGTCCCAAAGTTTGGGCATGGCCAAAATAGGGCTACGGTATGATTTCTTCATCTCGTTGGGACTCCATTAAAGCTCGAAATTCCTCGAGTGTCGAACACACCTCTTGTGATCGGAATTGAAATACATGAGTGATCGGGTTCCAATATCGAACAATGGCATGGAGGAATGGAAAGCAAAGAGAAGTGCGGCTTAGAGGAAAGAGGGCATTTAGGCCAAAATCGTGAAAATTAACCTTTTTTGAGCCGTCCAAAGTGGCTATCCAATCTCAGAGCCTATTGTTGCATAGTGTCTTGATTTTAAGAGCAAAATACCAAAGACTTGCTATTCTGCCAAAAATATAGCATGGGAGCACCATTTATAGAGGATGAGACGGAGTAGTGCATGATAGCTGGGCAGCACTGACCGAGCTCACATTTAGGCCAAGTCGGCCCTCAGTGAAGCTCGGCCGTGCCTATTTAGGCTCGGTTGGGTCTAAATGGTAGCTTAGATCAGTTTAGTTGTAGGAAAAATTGGCCTTTGTCTTGACATACCGTGGCTATGTTTAAAGTCTTGTTTTGTTTGTACCAAATGTTTTTTAGTATTTTTGAGTTGTTTTTATTTTGTTTTCCTGTTATTGAGTTGTATTTTACATTTTGTCCGACTGTGGGTTGCTATCCGACTCGAGAATGAATGCAAAAGCAGCTATTCATAGTTTTAAGTCTTATGCGAAGTAACCATGCAAAGGTTATGCCATTCATCATATACTATTCATCACATTATAAAAAGTGATCATTCAAAAACTTGTCTTTTATAAACTAGCGGGTACAACCCCGATCATTGATTTACAAAGCAGCAAAACAAAAGAAAATTCTTCAAAAACAAAAGGGTCTATTTGAAGTTAGTCTTTAATTACAAAGTTAAAACAAAAACAAAAAAACAAAAAATCATCAGCAACCCATCCTCGCTCTCTTCCTCCTCGGTTGCGGAAGATGTGCATCGCTGTCATCACTAGGGCTACTAGACTGCATGCCAATCACCTCACCCTCCTCTTCAGAAGACGTATACTACTCAAAGGACTCCTCAGGAGGTGAGCATTGCCTCACTTTGTCTCTTCCCCGATCAACTCTTCCTTTGCCCCTCACTGTGCCCTGTCTTTGTCTACTAGCTAGAAGAGGTCCTGTAGGTGCAACTGGCGTTGGTTCAGCCTGAAAAGAGAAAAAGAAAGAAAACACAAACATCAGAAGAGACCAATAAATTATGAGCATGACTGTCATGACTGTAAACTAGTGGCAAAAGGATACCTCAATCCCATGAGTGGCCAAAGCAGTCTGCCTTCTCCGCACCATCAGAAATAGTCGGTCAATCGTCCATAAGAGGTCGTCAGCATATGCCCTGGGTACCTGGAAAAAGAAGAGCCTGTGAGGTACAATGAACAGAAATAACAGGGTACAATGAACATAAATAATAGAGGACAGTGAAAACATAAAGTAACACAATAGGCAGAAATAGGAAGGAGTGTGTACCTGCTCAATGGCGAGAGCAAGCACCAACCGGCGATCCCTCTCATCAATGTGCTCATGGGGGATCTACTCAATCACCTCATCTAGCCGCATGCATACGACCTTTGTAGGAATCATCAGAAAACCCAGGAATGAGAGCTGCAGTAGGAACTCCTTCAGCGGCAGTAACCTCTGGAATAGCACGGGCCACGCTCGGGGTAAGAGACGTCATCACCCGAGTCTACAAGAAAATGGTGAAGTCACCGGGCTCATGATGTCGGTCACCATCCTCTCCCAACATCAGGAGGTCGATCTGAGGACCATTGTGAAGCTCATCAACTACCCTCGTGCCTGGAGGAGGAGGATGTGGAATGTCAGGGTCAGCAATGGCTCACGTCTGCCAGATGAACCTTTTTCCCAAATAATAAGCTCGGCCAAGGGGGCCCTCAAACAGAAGCCACATGGTGGAGGCGTACCATACAGCAACGTAAGTCATCCTCACTGCCTGAGGGATACCCACCCAGGGATGCCAGTCAACCTGTGAAAGCAGATGTCGGATGTCAAAGATCTAAGTAGTATAAGAAGCAACAGTATGAGGAGAGTAGTGCTGTATGGAAATAGTACAGTATGAGAATAATAGCGGTGTGGGAACAGTAGTATGGAAATGTAAAGACTAGTATTTTATTACCTGATCCGCAGTGATGGTGTCAAAGAAACGGCGAAAGTAGGGGAAGTCTCGATTTACGTGGCGGCGTCGCTCGAATCGGGAGTTGTAATACAAAAAGCGGGCTACTGACAACTCAATTGGCCTCACTGGGACTGGAACTAGAGAGGTGAAGTATATGTAAACCCATAGTTGCAGGTAGAAAAAGATGGATGAGGTAAATGAACAAATAACCCAAAAATGCAAAGCAGAGATGAGCAAGAAATACAGAATTAAACAGAATGCACAGAAAAGTAAGTGTGAGGCATATCTTCCCAACCCTCTAGTAGTCGCCAAGTGAATCTACCTTGCGGTGGGATACGAAGCTCATATAGCAATATAAAGTGGCTAGGCCAGCACCACCCCAATCATACTCTGTCACCTGTGGTAAGTGCACAAGTGCCCCCAGAAGATATAACCCCACGGTATTTTCCCTATTCGCAAACAGGGTAGTCCGAGAAGATACATAAAGAAGTCGCGGGTGTGCTGGGCGACCTCATCTGGAGTAGCGGGCTAGGAATCAGAAAAGTGATCAAAGAACCAACTATAACTCACCATCCCGTGACTGGTGATGTCTGGGATCGCCCCAAGAAGCTGACGTTGTGTGGTTCTCCACTGCGTCATGTCAGGATCATATGGGATCGGGCCGCCAACCCTAACTCGCAGGCCATTGAGCATCAAGAAATCGTATGGAGTCAAGGTCAGCTCCCCAACGGACGAGAAGTAGAACGAGTCCGCAGTGTCCCACATCTCTCCACTAGGGCCCCATATAGCAATGACTCAGCCCTCATCTGTATGAGCCCAGAGTAGAAGGGCCCAAAGTCGGCAGCATCAACTAGTGCGCAGACTTCTGTGGCAGTCTCTTATACCAGCGTTGGGGGCCGGATATGGATCCATAGCCGCCAATCCTCCTAGCTATCAGCTGTAAATGGGGAGTGTGTATAGCATTAACTAGTTGTTTGCTTCTAAGATTCAATATATGTCCAAAATGAAGGAAAGTTGCTTACTGTGGAGGCATCGGCAAACAAGTGCTCTGCGGGCTCTAGCAGTAGGTTGTCCTCATCTATCTCAAGGATGAGGCCCTTAAATCTCAAAATATCGCCTAGAGATGGAGTATGTGTATGTGGTCGGTAGGTGGTCGCATCAAATGCCCTATCAGCAAGGAGAGGCAACACGAGAGCATCCTCGGCCTCCATATTTGCACCTAAGATGGCCCCAATACCAATGGCAGGGTCTGGGATGGGAACCTTGTCACTAGACATAGAGAGAAAGTGGAAATAGTGAAGAAAGTGTAAAGGGATCAGTGAAAGTGAGTAAAAAACCCCCAAAATCCAAGCCCTAAGAGAGAGAAACTAAAGAATGGTGGAAAATCAAAGGGGATGGAAGGAAAGTGTGAGCAAATGTGAGGGAAACCAAAGGGAAATCCTAAAACTCCACCAAATTCAATTTTGTCGGTTCAAAGTGTAAAGGAGGGAAAGGGTTTTAAAGGAAAAAGTGCAAGGGTTGTTGGGTAACTCAAGAAAAGGCGAAATCTAAAGAGAGAGAGAGGTTAGAGAGAGGGGAAGGAATTTCGACCAAGGTTGTGTGCAAAAATGAAGGTTGGAATGTGTTTTAACAATCATGTCGCACAGCTTTCTCGATTTTGCCCTTGCTGCTATCAAAGCCTGGTCGGCTGTCTTGATGCCCGACCATGCTTCATTGAGGCTTGGCCGGCTCTCAGTGTAAACTCAGTTTTGTGTTTGAGAGAAAAAAAAGGTGAGCGAGAAAATATAAAAAGGAAAAGGAGAAGGAAATGAGAGGAATTTATTCATTCTATTTTGTTTTATTGTGTGACTGCATAATTTGATTTATTTGGCTCTTAATTCGTTTTGTTTAAACTTATTTATTTATAATTTGATTTGTTTTGTTTAAAACTTTTAATTTGTTTATTGTGTTCCGTTAGCTTATAAATTTTTTTGCCTACATCATAATTTGTTCTGTTATTCTGTAAACACACGATATTGTGTGTATGGTTCATTCAGAGGAGTTCTAGATAAAATCATGCGTGCCATAGTTAAATCATCATCCATTTTACAACCAAATTAAAACATGGTGTGTCGTATTCAAAAGCCCATTTTCAACACATAGGCAAATTGGCTTTCACCCTGTTACATCATGTTGATTGTTTTGATTTTACGTGTCTTTGTGTAGAATTCGTGTTTACTTCTAATTCACGTTTCTGCATTGCGTCTTGTTTTGAATTATCTCCATGGACGGCATTTTCAGAGGCCTTCCTAGGAATGAGTTAATTTCGCTTAAGAGTTTGCTTGCTTCTGAATTGGCTGCTTATGCATTATTTTGATCTCCTTCTCTCCCGTGCGATGCGTGAGGATTGTTTACCCTCGGTTAAAAACAACGGGCGTGTCCCGGTGTTCACACCACCTTTCTTTCTCTCACATGCGACGTGTGAGGATTGTTTACCCTCGGTTAAAAATAATGGGCGTGTCTCGGTGTTCACACCACCTTTTCTTTTCTCACGTGCGATGCACGAGGATTGTTTACTCTTGATTAAAAACAATGGGCGTGCCTGTTTGTCCACACCACCTTTCCTCCTCTCACGTACAACACGTGAGGATTGTTCATCTCAGTTACAAACAACGGGTGCGCTTGTTGTTCACACCATGCTCCTCCTCTCGCGTGAGACTCATTAGGATTGTCCAAATCGGTTAAAAATAGCAAGTGCGTTTGTCTATTCACACCACCTCTCCTCCTATCGCGTGAGACGTGTTAGGATTGTTTGCTTTGGTTAAAACATCAGGTGCACCTATTTGTTCACACCACCCTTCCTCCTCTCGTGTGAGACGCAGTAGGATCTCGGTTGAAACCTCGGGTGCGCTCGATGGTTACGTCGCCCTTCACCCTTTCTACATGAGGCATAGTTAGGTCCGCATTTTTCCTACATCCTTGCTACATGAGATGTAGTTTGGCTTATGCTTTCTTTTTCCTTTCCACGTGAGACGTGTCTATTTATTCACTCATTTCCATGTGAGACACGGCGGGATTTGTTTTATTTTGATTTGCATTTTCATTCAAACATTTCATTCTTGTTTAGATTGTAGCATTGTTTCATTGCTTTATTTACATTCGAATGTTTCATTGCATGATCATAAGTTATTTGCTGCATTTCACTTTTGTGCTTTGCCGTCGAGTTCAATCTTTGCATTTATGTCTTGATTTCATGCCCAAGTCTTGCGGCCTTCTCAAATGGGTCGTCTTTGAGATTTGACATTCACTCACGTCACATCATAACTTCGAGCTCTGTCAAAGAGGGGCAACTATAGACATCCCATTTTTGACCGCGCGCAAGGCTCGAGTGCTTTGCTTGGTACACTTGATGATGAAAGTGGTGTTGTGCGTGGTTTGAGGTATCAACGAAGGGGCCATGTTTAAGCTCCGAAACAATCCTAAACCTCCCATATTCCGACTGTTTATACCCCAAAAATTCATTTTTACACATTGTACCACCCTGTACTGAGTCTGAAGCAGAAAATCAGGGGATCACATTGAGGGCCGGCCATGCCTTATTGAGGGCCGGCCGTCGCTATTGATGGCCGGTCATGCCTTAGTAGCGAGAAACACTATTCTGGGCAGGAGCCCGCCAGCTGTCCATTTTTAAAGATATTTATGGCCCCCTTTGCTCATATTCTATAAAAATGAAGTTGTATCTCTGTTTTGAGGGTTGAAGAATTTCTACAAAGCCTATACACCTTCTTGAGAGCTCTTTATTCTTTTGCAAGAAACCTTTAAGCAAGCTTACCACCTTGAACCTATATCCATACACCATATACACCTTCACACCTTAGCCTAGGAACCTTGGTTGAGCCTTGAGTATCACAATTCAAGCTTGAGAGTGTATTTGGACTTAGTTTGATTCACAAATAAAGTGCTACCTTTATCAAGAGGTATAAGCTTGCTATTTTCTCTATTGCTTTCATTTCTATCATTTAGTATCAAGTTCTTGTATGTTTATGTTGTTTTGATTCTCTTCCAAGTGTAGCTTGGGTTTGGAGAGCTACCAAAAGGGTAGAGAGAGTTAACACTCTTTCTTACACCTTCACCTATAGCTCAAACCCTTGCTTTTACATCCTTTTCTTTGCTTTCTAAATTGTTTTTTAGAGTTTAAAAGAGGCTAAAAATCATGCTTTGGGGTTTTAAAAGTGGAGGGGTTAGCCACCTCTCCTTATTCTTACTTACTAGCCTTGTTTTCTCTATTTGTTGTTTAGCTTTTTAGGTTCTTTTCATGCACTTTGAGCCATTGTTTTTCATCTATTAAGGGTCGTTTTACAGCTATCCTAGGTTGTTTAATTAGTTCATGCTTTGATTAGTTTGATTATTGTCTCATAAGTTTGCATACATAGCTTGTTGAATATTGTTCTTGGTCTTTCTTTGTTTAATTTCCATGTTTAAGAACCACATTTTAATAATCAACTTACAATTCATTTCTTTCATTTGAGAGTTGTTTAAATTGGTTGACGGTTATTCAAAACATGAACTAGAGATCTATGCCTAATAGCTTAATCTCTACGGAGGTTCATTGTCAACGATGTAGTCGCTTTTTCATGTTGAGAATCACCTCCCGTTTGACATGTTTCTCCCTTGGTGGATGTAATCTTTAGTGGACATAACAATCATCTTGGATTTAATGAATTAAAGGATGGCAAAGACTAATGAATTTGGCTTAAAATGAACCAACCCATATAAAGAAAATGAGTTATATTGTTTGGGCTCGGCCAGACGTTATGCCGAATTTCTTGTATCAAGGGTTGTCTTACATCAATTGATGATGTTTTGATGAACCTTGAAGCGTCTCTACCTCCCTCTTTGAGTTTACTCTATGATAGGAGGGAGGGGTGGTTGTTGTTCATTACATTTATTGAATTTTGTCCAAATTTTATCCAAAATCATTAAGCAATCAAATTGCTCATCAATGGTTTTGGAAACTATTCAAACCTTCTCTTGAGGTTTTCCCATGACAGAGAAGTGGGAGAGGGACAAACAAAGTTCAAAATAACTCTATCTGTACTGTTTTCATTTCAGAGCACAAAATAGGATTTTGCATAAAATTAAGGCACGGCCGGCCTTATTTAGGCCCAGCTGAGCTTCATTGAGGGCCGGCTGGCCATCAATGTTTGGTCAGCAGTATGTTTTGTAGAAAATAGAGGGTAGTGGTTGAAGGTGAAACAGACCAATTCTTGGACACTTTGCATACAACCCTTGTGCATGTAACCCTTGTGCATCCTTGCTTACATCAATGTTATAGATTAATGCTCCGAGTATTGTTGTAATTATTATTATTGTTGTTGTTATAATTAGTCTTGTTAATTATTAGTGTTTATTTGTAATTATTATAGCTAGTTAGCTTAAATAGCTAGTTTATTTCTCATTATCCTTGTTGCAATAGAGTAGTTAGCTAGTTAATTCTTTTCTTATTTGTTCATTCGGATTTGTAATAATTAGCTTAATTCAAACTTTCAGACTTTGATTCGGACCCTCTTGCACGAGGGCCAACATGTAATAAGTTGTATGTCTTCCAACCTTACATCTTTCTTCCTTTTACTTATTTGCTTATGATGGTTAGTATAGAACATTATTTTTCAAATTAGTATCTTATGCTTTGCATACATTGCCTTGCATGCATCCAAGGTTCGGCTCATCATGCTAACCCAATATCAATGTTCAAATTCATTGCTTGAATACGTGCTTTATCATATGTCTTGAATGAAATCATATGCCATGCTCATAGCCAAGCCCATAAATTACATAATGTATGTGTTGCATTAGTCATATTGCATTAGTTAGGAGCATGCATATTTTCTAATTATTTTGCTTTGTTTTGGCTCGAAGTACTAGGTGAGCAATTTTGAGCTTTAGCATCTTGCATCAAATGTTTGTGTTGCCATGGCAAGCATATTTCCATGAGGCTAATTGCTTATACGATATACCTGTTTGAATGCCTGTGGATGAATGCTAGTTGCTTGAATTGGGATAGTTTGATTAATGTATATTTAAGACCACTTTTTCAAGTGGCACATTCACAAACTCTTTTCAAAAAGCAAGCAAGAAATCAAATGTTCAAACTTTTGCAAAATTAGTCTATACTTGTGTGTGCATCACATAGTAAAAATAACTAATAAATCAGAACAAGAGCATATAATGTAAATAAAAATTACATCATGATTAGTAGAGGCCGATCTTTGATTTGGTGAGTGGGGTGCTCAATTTATGACCTTCCTCTCTCGTACCTAAGTTCCCGAGCCAAGACACTTTGGTGATGACAGATAAGTGGCCTTTGACACGAGTCTCGAGTTTCTTAAATTTTCCAAAAATATTTAAGTGGTGACTCTGAAATTTGACAAAGCAGTCTATTTTTGTTATTTGATTCAAACATCAATTTTTCAAAAGAATTGCTGCATTTGGACTATTTTGTGTTTCCACTATTTCACATTGCACTTTGTGAAATCAGATTCAGAACCACTGGAGTCCAAACTGTGGGGCTAGTCGTATCTGAAAAGAGCACGAAAAGTCAAGCCACAGTTTCTGGCGACTCTACTGGGGATTTAGAGAACTTGACTTGAAACTTATGATATGAAATTTTATCTGCACTTATATGTTCTTTGCATTGTATTTGCATAGCTATTTTAAGTCATTGTGTTTTCCATCTGCTATTCCTGGACAGTTTGCTGGAGGCTTGCCCAACACAACCCTTGGATCTGAATTACCACTGTACCGCTTGATCCACCTTTCACTTCTCGGTGTTAGGTGTGAGAGATATATTAGGTAATCTTGCTGAGGTACCCTGTCGACCATTTGACCTAGTTACATATAGTGAAGCTGTAATGACTATTCCAACTTAGGACAGGATGCCACCCATTTGCAGGATGTTGTAAAACTCATTGTTCGAAATAGTGCAGCCTAGATCATGTCAAAAATCTAGAACAGGGTAACCTTACCCCCCTCATTGATTTGTTTTGGTTCTTTACTTGTTATGCGCTTTTGACTGTACATGATGGTTCATATCAGTATGAGTTTGAGAACAAAGTTCAAGTGGGGATTACAGCTCAGCTGTGTGTTATGACTATTGTGAATTGCGGCCGAGGTGCTGTCTGTAGCTCGGCTTTTTTTTTTCCCCCTTTCAGAAGCTCGGAAAGAAGCCCTACAATTAGAACTCCCGTGGTTCTGAATCTAATTTCATTAGTGCAATGTGAAACTGATAAACACCAAAGAGTCCAAATGCTGCAAATCGTTTTGGAAAATTGATTTTAGGATCAAAAATGCCAAAATTGGACTGCTTTGCCAGATACAGAGTCGCCACCGAAATATTTTATTTTGGGGAAATTTATGAAACCCATGACTTGTGCTGAAGGCCACGTGTCCGTCATCACCAAAGTTTCCTTGGCTCGGGAACTTAGGTACGAGAGGGGAAGGTCATGAAGTGAGCACCCCCTCTCGCCCGATCAAAGGTCGGCCTCTACTAATCATGATATGATATTTTATAACCATTACGTGCTCTTGTTTTGGTTATTAAACTAGCTTTACTATGTGATGCGCACAAGCAAGTATAGACTAGTTTGCTCAATTTGGAACAATTCAACTCATGTTTGTTTGCGAAAATGATTTGAATTTGCCACGTCAAGTGGGCTTAAAGTTTTGGGCTTTGCCACCAAACATAGTTGGCTTAAAACATAATTTGCCACTCAACAAAGTGGGCTTAAAACGCACATTCGTTGAATCATTCAAATTCAAACAACAAGCCTTCATCCACAGGCATTCATGCAGTTTAACATTTAAGCACATAGCCTCATGGTAAGCATGCTAATCATGGTAACATTCACACTATGCGAGTATGATAAAACATAAAAACTCACCTAGTACTCCAAGCTAAGAAGATATGAGTTAGTAAAATATGCATGATTCCTAACTATACAAAATGTCTAATGCAACACATGCAAAAAAATGCAATTAATAGGCTTGGCTACTAACATGTTATATGGATCGATTTGATAACATGTGGTTAAACACGTATTCAAAGATTTATTGAAATTGCAATGCAGTTTGAATGATGCGCTGGGCCTCGGTGCATGCAATACAAATGAATGGATGTAAGCATAAGGTATGCTAATTGAAATATGTTCCTAATCTAAGCATCAAAAGCGATTAAATAAAAGGAAGAAAGACGTGGGGTTGAAAAATATACACACACGCACGCACATTTATTACAACATTACGCCCTCATGAAGGAGGGTCCGAATGAATAAAAGCTAACTAGCTAGCTAAACTAAACTAATTAAGCTAATTATTACAACACTTCGAGTGAATAACAAGCTTACCATAGGCTAGTTAATTAAAACAATTAAATAATTAACTATCTAAGCTAATTAAATATTACAAATCAAACTAATTAGCTAAATACTTAACTAATTAATTACAAAGCAACTAAGCTAATTAATTACAATCATGAATTAATTAACTAATCTACTTGAATAATTACATCATTTGCAAGCCTTAGCTACAACTAATTGACTAAGCAAATTAACTAAAAGGGCACGGGAAACGAGGGATGCATGCATGCTCGATTTTTCACCCGAAAGGCCAGTGTTTTGTTGCTGCAAGCCTTTGTTGCATAGAAGCACTTACGCTTTCTCTTTCTCTTTCTCCAGATCAACTCTGTTTTACCTCAAGAGCACATTGTTGAATTTGCATTGGTGGCCGACAAGGGGGCCGCTCTGCCACTGCTGATGGTTGGTCGGCCAACAATGGTGGCCGGTCGGCTACTGATGGTGGCCGTCGGCCACCACTGGCTTGGACTTCCTTGCTGCAACAGAGAGCAAACAGAGAAAAACAGTGTACTTTTTGAACGTTTGTTTGTACTGTTCCCTCATTATCATCAAACAAGTTCAAAGGAGCGATACTCTTGGCTCTCAAACCATCAACCAAGCAATTTCATTGCATGATGGCCAAAGAACCAAGTTTGTACAAGTTTAACAAATGCAAAACAAGACTCAAATGACCATCACCCTATCATGCATGATCAAGGGCAATGGAAACCTAGGAAAATAGCACATTTCATCACTTTTGAGTATAAAATGTTCCATTTTCCTTGTGTTCAAACTAACGTCCGATTTGAACACATGCAATCCAACACAAAGAATGCTTATCTTGCCTCTTTTACTTGCTAATTTTGTTTACACATTTTAATTACTAAATCATTCTTTAATCAATTAGTCCATTGGTGAGTGTCTTCTAAGGTGAAAGAAGTGTCAACCAAGGGATAGTTTAAGGCATGAGAGAAGCTTCATGCCATTGGTGATGAACCCTCAAAGGAGGATTAAACCATTAAGCATGAGCCTTAATCTCAAGCTTAAACAACCCTAAGGTTGAAACAACCCTCAAAGAAAATGAAAAGGTGAAGAAATGAGGAAGATTGCAGAAATTATAAGTGCTGAAATTAGGTGAGAAAAAGCACTAAAATATGCAATCAACTCAAACCAATGACAGTTAAAGTCTTAAAACACCAAGCTAGTGAAGGACTTACACTATAACTATGCAAAACAAGACTCAAAAGGCACTAAACAACCAAAATAGTGGCAAAACAGTTCAAAATAGAGTGTAAAACATGCTGGACTTGAGCCACAAAAAGTTAAAACATTAAGCTAATACATGGGGCTAACTAGGCATGCAAACAAGACACAAGGAGGGGAAGCTAACCCCTCCAATTTTGGACTTCAAAATGAGTTTTTTGCCACTGAAAAACCTCTGAAATTCATTGGTTAAAAGGCCCGAAAAAGTTGGTTTGAAAGTGATGAACAAAGGCACAAAAACTTTACATGCAAAGAAGCAAGAAGGGTGAACCACCGCTTAATTGAAAATGGCCTCAAACCATCACTTTTAAGCCATAAAAATAGAGCTTTTACAGTTCAAAATCAGCCTCAAAACAGTTGAAAATGATGGCAAAGCAAGTATACTAAAACAAAGTAAAGAGGTAAGTGTTATACCTTTGAAGCAAAGTTCACTTTTAGGCACCAAACCAAGCTAAACCCACTTGCTAGAGCTCAAAGAGGGTCTCAAATAACCTTAGCCCAAAGAGAAGCAACTTCTATCAAGGGTGTATAGGCAAAATCGTAGGATTTGTGAGCAAATGTGTACAAAATTGCAAGAGAGAGAGAGAATTTGGTTCCAAATTTTCTAACCCTCAAAAATGGGGGAGGAAACCCCATATATATAGAAAAACAAGCCTTGAGCTTAGAAACATCCTACCATACACGTGTATGAAGATGCAACTCAATGTGCTAATAGCTGTCACAGCTGTCAACAAATATCTAGAAAAAGACACTGATGGCCGACAACCATGAGCCATGGCTGATAGCCCATGGTGGTGGCAGATAGGTCACCACAAGTTCCAGGCTTGAAAGAACAAGGTTTTGGTCCAAAACAAAGCACAAAACGGACAAGCTTTAAAGGCTCAAAAACAGGGCGTTCCACCGTGGACCTCAGGCACTCAAAGCAAGCAAATGCAATCATAATCATCAAGTGCACAAGTGATGATATCTAAGTCTTGAGGTCGGTCAAAAATGGGGTGTCTACACTGTCTGATTTTGATTATGTTTTTCTTTCTTTCTTTTTACTAGGCAGTTTAGCATCATAGCTTCAGAAAGACCCGATATTCACCAAGTTCTGAGGACTCACTTTGGCAGGCTTTGCAAAGCTCAAGACCTTGTTAGTGGCCAGCCAGTGTTAGTCTCATTTCTGCCAGTCACCCGATGAATAAGGAACAGACTGTCAGTAGCACTAGTACAAAGCACTTTACAAACACCTATCCGTTCTCACTCAATCAGTTCACCAGTATCTAGTTCACGTAGAACAACAATGGCACATAATACAGCACAGAACGCAAAAAAATTTGCTGCCATGATTGCGCCTTTCCAAAGAACCATGGACATTATAAACCAGAGGATGGCTGCACAAGATGAAATTATCACCAATCTACGACGTACATCTGGGGCATCCATATCAACCATGCATCCGATCTCGGCTGCTCAACCAAACCCGGATCTACCCCCACTAGTAGAAAATCCCCGAATCCCATATCTTTAGGAATTCGGCTTATAGGCCTCCCGTTTAAACCCCTATAGGAATCTTTCCTTTTGATATCAATGAAATTGATCTAGCCTTGGTCAAGATTGTTATATTAGAGAAAGCATTGAAGAAATCCCTGCGCTTCAACTCTATTCCGGATATCGAAGACAGGTACACTGAGGCTTCAGTCAAATTACCAGAGAAATTTAAGATGCCCCACATCGACAAGTCCGATGGAAGTGGAGATCCAATTATACATGTCTTTCAGATGTATCGAGGCCTATAGGTTTGTCTAGGGCACAAAAGCTTTCCTTGTTTGGGAGAACTTTGTCTGATGTGGAAGCCATCTGGTATGCTAAATTGGAAGACTCAACAAAGTGGAATTGGGAGGCGCTATCTGAGGTATTTGTTAATCAGTATTCATATAACACCCAGATAGAAGTAACCATTAGTGAGCTGGAGGCTACTACCCAGAACCCCAAAGAATCATTCATCGATTATGTCGTCTGGTGGAGAGCCAAGGTAGCTCGAATGACAAATTGACCTGTCGAAAGAGAGCAAGTTAGGCCTGTGGTCCAGAACCTTAAGCCAAACATGTTGTAGAGGATGATAGTGGCATCATTGTCCACATTTTCTTCCTTACACGAGTTGGGGGTCCAGATTGAGAGTGCATTAAAAAAAGGATATCATCCACAGAACAAGTGAACCCACAAGAAGGCCTTTCTCTTGGATTACCAATGCTAGTAATAGTACTATTCCACATCCTACAGATGTCAGTACTGATGGCTAATCCCTTTCCCAATCTCATCCCAGTCACAAAAAATTGACCATTTATAGCATAACCCAAGGTCATATCCATTCCCATAACCATTTCTAAGACATCATTTATGAAACCCCTCTTTGGAATTGAAACCCCAAACCCTGGGTTTGTTAAAATTACTTCACAACCCAATGTTTCTCACACATCAAGAAAATGACCAAGTTAAATCTCATAGAGAGTGTAGAGAGTCCCTACCTCGAAGAGAGGACAAGCAAAGCAAAGGAGGAACTACAAAGATACTGAAACCAAAGTCTATTCAGATCAAAACGATGCCCTTAAGGTGCTCTACCTTCTTAACAAAGGCAAACGGGTAGAGTGATCACTAAATCTAGGTGAAAATGTAGAGGGAAGTTAAGTTTTAGGGAGAGAGAGTCCCGATCTAGGGTTTTGGTGGAAAAAGGTGTATAAAAGTGATGTAAAAAGGTGATGCTGTAAATTGATATACACATAGTCCGCTCGAGTGCAAGAGTTGACGCTCAAGCATCAGACACAATAAGTTGTTTCGTGCAAGAAATGGATGCTCGAGCGCAGAATACACACATCCAGTAGTTTTGTAGACAGAAGAACATCGCTCGAGCGCAAGAATGGCCGCTCGAGGGCATACGCGCTCGAGCGTAGGAAACGCCACTTGAGCGTAGAATGCACTCTCTAAGTTGTTTTGTAAACCTGCAAAAGTACTGAGAGTTTGCAAAGCCCGCTCGAGCACAAGAAGTGCTGCTCGAGCAGAGGAGCAAAAATCTGGGCAACAAAGGTTTGAAAATCAAGCAACCAACATGTTCCAAACACAACAACTACATTCCAACAATCAAGTTTAAGGAAGAATAACGGAAAAAAGACATGAACAACCATACAAGGTTATGAATCCTGAGTCCAAAATACAAAATGGATAGTATCTAAACCAGAAACGCTATAGTGCAGGCATTGGGCTTAACCTATTCTTCCGTGTGCTCTACAACTAAGTTCTTAGGATCTCGGCAAAGAGATCTAGTTTAGTTGTGAGGTTAAAAATCGACACCCACAATATTGATTGTAGTCTCTATGTTTTCACTTAACAAATAAATATAATATTTTTCTATTCAAAAATAATAATTTTAATGAATTTTGTTGTTTATATTATTATAGTTTTTAGGTCAGCATATGTGCACTTCTACTAATTTTAGAATCCTAAAATTAATGATCGGATAAACTATTAGTGGCAAAGCAAAAATTTTAAGACACGAAATTAACCCTTTACTTATATGTGGCGAGCAATTGAGTCCATATATATATATATATATATATTTAGTTCAATGTTTGTTTAGAATAGTACTAAAATTCTAAATAAATTTTATATTGGGGATTAAATAGTGTAAAATGAGAGATTAAGTAATATTATAAATATTGTACTATAGGAAAGGTTTTGTTTAGTTACAATTTTCATAAATTATTTTTAGATGGGCTTTCGTTTGTCTTTATAGAAATTTTTTTTTTCATATTTTAATTATATATATATATATATATTTACTTTTTAGATATATTAAGACTAGATGCATATAAAAATTAAAAAAATTAAATAAAATAATAAAAAATTCACTAAAAACAAATGAAAATCTAAACAAAATAAACACGGATTTTTGTTTGATTGTTTGTTTGTTTTTAGTACTTTTTAAAAATAATTTAGTCAATATGTTTTACATTTTAGATGTATCTTTATCAAGTGTATCTAAAAGATAAAAGAAAAATTGATTAAAATATAAAAATAGATCACTATAAATAAACGAAAACTCATATATGAATATTTTTTGAAAAAACAAACAAAACACACCACAAATTATTTTTCACATCCATTCAACTATGAAAAATAATTGTTTATCTCTTTTTCACCAAACATAGTACCACACTTTCTCATCTAATCTTTTATCCCGTAATATAATTTATCTCTCATAATCTCATAATATAATTTTTCTTCACCATTTAAGAAAAGTAAATGAAATATAAGTTATTGTTATTATTATTATTACTATTATTTATTTTAATTTTTTAAACTTTTATTTTTTCCTTTTCATTTTTTACACTCTTATAGAAGGAAAAAAGAATTTGGTGGGAAACCCTCACTTTAGACATACTAGAAGGGAAAACACATATTATGTGCCAAATTAATAAAAAGTATATATATAAGAAAAACTAATAAAAAATTATATAAAAATGAAATAAGTGAAATTAATAAAAATAAAAAATAAAAAACTTATTTGTGTAATGTATAAATCATGTTATTTATTTATTTGTGTAATAAAAGCAACGATTTCTTCAATAGACCAACTTGAGTTTTTGCTTTATATGTAGTATAGATAGAGGACCAACTTAGCTAAGGCCTAGTTACTTCGAAGTAAATAGAACACCGGGGTCAGCCCAAGACCAAATGGCCACTCCAAAGTGGATCGAGCATTGGGATTGGCCCAAGACCAAACGGTTGCTCCAAAGTAGACCAAGAACTAGAGTCGACCTGAGACTAGACAGTTGCTCCAAAGTGGATCGACCATTGGGGTCGGCCCAAAACCAGACGGTTGCTCCGATGTGGACTAAGTATTTGTGTTGATCCGGGACCAAATGCCCATTCTGAAGTGGGCCGAGCATCGGAGTCGGCCCGAGACTAAATGGTCGCTTTGAAGTGGACTGAGCATCGGGGTCGGCCCTATACCAAGTGGCCACTCCAAAGTGGGTGAACAGCAGGAGGATTAGCCCGAGACCAGATGGTCACTCTAAAGTGAATTGAGCACAAGGGTCTGCCTAATGCTAGATAGACTAAAAGGAAAATCTCTACGAAAAAGGGATGTTGCCCTATCCCTACACCACTATTTGTATAGATCATAAGGATGCGAGGGTAAAAGGGGACATGGTGCACACATGACAAGCCTGCCTACCTGAGTGACAGATGGACGTATCGTTCTCCTCTAATGAGGAGCAATGAAGAATAATACAAAGGGACAAGGCAGAGAAAAATAGAAAACTTGGAGAGCAAGTCTACTCTTCCTATATAAGGTAACCTCAATCCTCATTCACAAGGACTTTATATTCTCTAAGAAATACATTCTCCTTTTGTTAACTTCTCTCTATGTCCCTCGCTATTGCATCAGAAGGGTTTTCTAACCTAACCTCAATCGGGCCAGACTTCCATTCCCAAATTGTCTAGTTCAACCACGGAGCTCCGCATGTTACTATATTGTGAAATCACTCCATACAAATAGAGATATATAGAGTTCAATTTCTCTTAAGTTCAAATCTAAACTTGAGAGAACTTGATTGGCCTATGGAACTTATCACGGATTTTGTTTAGACGATTGTAATGCCCAAAAATCTAGGACTATTAATAAATCTCAAATGTGCAATTCAGATAACTAATAAACTGAAATATACAAATCGTCTTAAAAAATAATTTACACAAATGTCTCTAAAATATAATCCATACAATTGCCTCTTAAAAAATAATATATAATGGTGGGCCCTAAAAAATATCTAACTCAGTAAAGTTTTTAGATGCTTCAACTACAATCACCATTAAATTGGCTCCATACTTGAAAAATAAATTAATTCGGAAAGTATACAATATGATAAGAAATAACAATGCTCGGATAAAGAGTAACATGACCAGTGACCAGCCTTACCCACCTCACCCAAGCATAACCGCTTATCCATGCCTATTGGTACAACTATTGGAAGGGTCCACTTGATCGATGTATGGAATATTCACTTTATTTAGTTAGACAAATCAATATTGCCAACATAGAACAACTTCACAGATTTTTATCAAACGACCAAAATAATTAAACGTATCAATATAGAATAATTTCACAGAATTTATCAAATGACGAGTCTAACAAACAGAGTACAAATTGGAAGTAATTAAAATAAAATTCTTTGCAAAGAGATTTAGAGAAAACATATTGTATATTGTTGTGGGTAAAAATCGTCACACTTGGTTGCGGTGGCGACATAGTGGTTGTAACTCGACTTCGGACCTGAAATACACTCACAAATAGGTGAAGGGGGCTGGCTAGAGCAGCATGGGGTCCCTCCAATGCCTAAGTCAATGTTAAAGTAGACAAAGGTACATAATGTGTAGAGCAGGGTTCAGGTTGAAGTGCTTGTGTACCTTCATTGTGTTGATTAACTCCCCTTTTTATAGCTTGCTCCCGCTAGCCGTTGTGGGCTATTAGGCTTCCCTCCACTCCTCACATCAACCCCCTTTCCTTACGGATTGTGTTCCACCAAGTGCAGATTTCTAGAAGTCGGTTGGGCCTAAAATAAAGAGACATGTGTTTGGCTGGGTCCATGCCCTCCTAAGACGTGCTTGCTGCTGCATTTCCTTTGTCCTCAAATTCCCCTAATCTAGTCTAGTCCTGGACTTCCATACCAGACTCAAATCATCCAAGACTAAATTCCCAACTTGTTGGTGAAGTCACCTTCCTACCATGATTACTAGTCTAGGAATTTCTGCACTGCCTGAGCTTAATTTATTTTTGCCTCCCATAATTGCCCTTTAACTTTGGCTTCTTTTTTTCTTAAGGGGTTTTGTTCACAATTCTAGGGTTTTGTGCTAAGCGTTTCAATTTTCAAACGGCGGGGAGTCCCTTCGTCTAACGCATCACCTCTGTATCCGAACATGTGGCCTTAGGCCATTACTCCCAGACCAATGCGTCTGCTAGACGAAGCGTCGGGCATGTCCATGTATAATCATTTTGGTGCTATAAATTTTCCACTAGAGTCTCTCTTCCCTTAGTACTATTCGTTCTTTCTAGAGAAAAGTAAAAGAGAAGATTTTAACTGTAGCACTTTCGTTCCGGGGATTTTTTCTTCCAATCTTGTTTTTGGTGATTGTAAGTCTTCTTTTTTCTCTTTCATTCCTTGATTTCGTTTGTTTTCTGGTCTTACGGGAAAATATTGTATCCTTCTTGAATCTCTTACCATGCTAGCCGCCTTTCGTGAGCAATTTGGCATCCCTAATGATGTCCATATTCATTTACGAAAGGACTCCGATAGACTCGAGGGTGGTTTCGACTATACTTGCATGATCCTTGTCACCATTACTAAGGGAGATGTAAGATTTCCCCTTAACCCCCTCTTAAGGGAATGCATGAGCTCCTAATCCTTTGCCCTTATTCAAGTCTCTGCCAATATTTACAGAGTTGTGAATGGGGTTTCTGAATTAAACTGAGCACAATGCACCTATCTTGGATAGATGGAGATTTTGTCCATCTATGTTATTACAACCCACAATGCCAAGTACTCTTTAATACCCTCATCCAACGGAATACATGCAATGTCTCCATTTCCTGGCTCTATGAGATCAAAGTTGATGTCTGGTAAGGTCGCCTCTGCTCTCTGCCTAAACTTCACCCAGCTGCTATCCCAATACTCGCTAAGCAAGTGCTTGAAATAGTCAAACCATTGGAAGTTTTGGATTATCTCGGCCTTAGTCTGCCCTTCTACCAGATTGATAGCACTTGTGCTTAATGGACCAACCTTAGACCCCCCCTCTTTGACCAAGCTTGAGGCCATAACAATATCTACTACTATTTGGAATTCGGTAGACATCTTGGACTGCTCCATAACTGCGGTATAGAGGTCAAGGTAGGCCACCCTTTATGACGCCATCACCTTGGCCAATTCAGTTACCTTAGCCCTTTTCTCCTCCAGGGCCTTCTTCGCTGCCACAAGCACCCTCTCTAACTCAGCAACTTGTGTGTTAGCCTCTTTCTTCTTCTTTTTCAGAGATGACTTGTGCAACTCTTCATTGTTGGTCAAGGCCTTTTCTAGTCTTTCCCTGGTAGTGGTGCCGGCCAGCTGACCTTCCTTGCTCTTCCTTTACTTAGTGTCCACTTCGAACTAAAGTGACACCATCTTTCAGCAAGTAGCTTCCAGTTCAAGCGTGGATTGGCTCAGTTGAGCCCTAGTATTTGCTAGTTCAGTAGTTGTCTCAATTTTGTCCGCTGTTGCACGATCGACTATAAAGTTCTACACCACTGCCAATACTTTCATCTTTTTGGCATTCTGGACATACGCTAGGCCTTTGACATAAGAACTTTGTGCTGCCCTCCGCCAGCCTACGATTTTCACTCTTGCTTTTTCTAACTTCGCCTACCTCTTCTCTAGCTAGACCTTGAGTGGCCCCATCTCCCTTTTTGAAGCAGTAGTTCTCACTATGCCGAAGGTCAAGCTTGCTCCCACAGTACTGGCTTGAGTTGTGCTTGGGCACTTCACCTCCACCCTTGGCTCTGCGCTCTGAGTTGTACTTGGGCACTCCACCTCCACTCTTGCGTCTACGCTGCTTGTCTCCCGCTTTGCCATTTTTACTTGTGTTTTTGGCTAGGGATGGCTAGCCCTTTGCTCTGTTCCCCCTTCTTCAAACTCTTCTAAGTCCACGAATTAAGTGATCAAGGGGTCTTCTTTAGTCTCGTCAACCTCTACTTCTGGCCTTGGTGGCTCACCCTCCTTCCTCACCTCCGCCTCTTCAGCCCAGTCGACCACCCTCCCTTGGCGTTCTTCTTTCTCTTCCCTCTCTTCTCCATCTTGTGGAGCGACCCTCTTATTTTTCAACTACTCTAGCTCGGCCTTACTCTTCTCCTTTAAAGGATTGACGAGCACCTTACGTGGCACAAAATTCTTCAAATCTTGCCCGGCCAAGGGCTTTGGCTGAGAGTGAGCGGCCCTGTCCACATATGGTTTTGGAGCAGGGCCTAACTCCTTCTCCTTGAGTTTCTCCGCTGTAACAAAGATCTGATAGTCTCCTACCTCTTGTGCCTTTCTTTCAGCTTCAACGTCTTCAAGGGTAGGGTCTCCTGCCAACGGTTCTGGGCCCAATTTAAGGGCAAATAAAGCCGAAGGCTTTATGTGGTCGTGCCACTTCAATCTTTCTTTTTCCTTCCATTTCTTCACCAGCCTCTTCTCTACAACCGCTGTCAAAATTGGTTCTACCAACCTGGTGGGAATCTTCCAAATTGTTCGAACACCTTTACTGCCAGTGATGGACACATAGAACCACTTGGTTCTCCATCTCTTTGTAGATGAGGGTAGCCTCGGTCACTGGCCCTCTCCCAAGCACCGCTTGTAGGGCTACCCAAGTCTCCTACTGGCCCACTGCCTTGTAGCAGGAGAAGAACTCATCCTCTGACATCTCTTCCCCTTTGGTCACCCAAGGCCAGGAGATTGTGCTGGTGAATAGAATTTTCCAGGCATTCGGCACCAGTTGGCTTGGTGCCACTTCTAGACAATTTAGCACATCTATGACGAGCTAGGGAAGTAGCAGCCATAAACCCTCGTGCAACTCCTCTTCATATAGGGTAAACTCCATTGGCCTAGCATCAGAGGCTCTCTCCTCTACTGTTGGCCACCTTAGTTCCACATTCTCAAGGATTTGATATCTCCTTCAGATTCCTTCCGAGTCCTCTGCTGTTAGTCTCAATTTGGCTACCTTCGTATGCTAGTGGTCTAGTGCCACTTGGCTGATAGGCTGGGCCGCCGAAAGCATAGTCGACAAAATGGAGTGAGGTGGTTTATCTCCCCCTTGTTTCACTATCCTTTCCACCAGGTACTGTTCTGCCAAAGCCACCCCATTGTTATCTCCTTGAGGATCTGTAGCCATTGGAAAACAATTTTCTTGAGCCATTCCTCTCACGTTTCTATATATCGCTTCGGTTGCGTGGAGCTAACAGGTTGGAGATATAGAAAATAGGGAAATCATGAGAGACAAAAGATGTGAAGTCTGGAATGGTTTGGTTCTACGCAATCAGGTGTGAGAATTGTTTAAAAGAAAAAGCCCATGGTTTTCTTGTATTCCATGGATCGAAGTTAAGATTTGCCTGTTTGAAAATTTGCCAAAGTGTGGAAGGAAAGCGAAAAGCAACAGGGTTAATACATCAGACCTTTCGAATTCACGCGCTATTGCAACTATTCACCTATGAAATAATTCAAAATCTCTATCAACGATCTACATTGCTCCACATGGACAACTAGGATTAATTCCCTCAACCACCATTTCTCTTTTTTTGCTTCCATGTCACATCCACGTCACGTCCTTATGTGCATTCACGCTCCATGAGCCCCACGTCCCGCCGAAACATTTAACCCTTCACCCAAACCTTGGTCGGTTAGATTTGTTGATCGGCTAGCCACGGTAGGTCGGAGTTGTCACTTGGTCGACCTACCATTGACTTGCTATCGGTTGATCACCTTTGGTCGGCCAAACCCACTGATCGGCCTTTTTACTGGACATCAAATCTCACTTTGGCCCCTACACATCAAATTGTGACACTTAACCCCCTGCACTTTTGGTCAAGTGTCACTTTGGCCCTTCTGTTAGCCTCATTATAACAAAGGTTAGTCACATGAAAAACATGTGAGCATAAATTACACTTTGCACTCCTACACTTTACACAAAATCCTACTTTAGTCCCTATACATCAAAATTGTGACACTTAGCTCCCTAAAGGATAACTTTTGTTAGCCTCACTCGTAACAGAAGGGCTAATGTGACACTTGACCAAAAGTGCAAGAGGTTAAGTGTCACAATTTGATGTGTAGGGACTAAAGTGAGATTTTGTGTAAAGTGCAAGGGTGCAAAGTGTAATTTACCCTTTTATTTTTTTGGACACATTTCTGTGGCTTCTTTTTTTTTTTTTTTTTGCGGCGGGGGGGGGGGGGGGGGGGAGGGGTGCTCAGGGGCAGAATTTATTAGAAATTCTCTTTCAAATGCTTGTATTTCAATTAGCTCATAAGGTATTTTAATATGACCTATTATTTTGGACCTTTGATTCACCAAATCTTAATTCTCATATTTAAGATAATTTATGGATAATTTTTCCCATACAAATAGTTTTTGAACACTTAGCAATTTGGTTTATAGTATTTTGAATTATTTTAAACATTTCATGATGTGAATATTCATATTAAATAAATTTAACAATGTAAATATTCACATTATGGAACATTCATACTATCAATATGAATATTAATGCGCACTTTATCCTATTATTATTAGGGTTATTTCAATAACTATGTCACCCATAAATCTTATTGGAACATAAAAAAAAAAATAATTTAAATTAAGTGAAAGATAAATAGATGAGGAGATCATTATGAATAAATATCTTTTTATTACTATTTTTTTTAAACATTTTGTCATTGCAATAACTAATTATATTTGGGAAAATAATACCACAGTACTGTTATTTTCCCATTATATTTAGGCAAGAAGACAATTTCAAAATTTCTGTCTAACGTATCCTCTTGTCTCCTAAAGCAACCCCATGCAAAAGATTTTATATAGTAATCATCATCACTCATCATTCATTCTCACCCATATCTATGTTTTTCTAAAGTTATTAGTGGTTACTGTATTAAAAATAAACATTAGTAGATTTTAAATGAAAAAATTATATATGAGTGTAGTTTTTAAAAAAATATACTACATGAAAAACCTAAGTGATTTGTGATTAGATCAAAATTTAATTGTGCCAATTCCCAAACAATTAAATCTAACAATCTAATCATCCAGCATGTACGAAAGTGATTTAGATTGTTGTTTTATAAACAATAAATGGACACGAATGATTTTTACGTGGAAAAAATCACTACTGGAGGACCTCCAATTGTGATTAAAAAATCACCGGCGAAACGCTACAAATCAATCCACTATGAAGGAAAGAAAGAATACAAAATACCCAAACAAATTACCCAAACTCTGTCAATTTGTCTTCAACGCTTTGTATATCTTCCACCGCAACCTTCGTCTCATAATTGATTAGATTGGTGTTGATTCCACAACATCCACGTTGACTCAATGACCGCGCACAGCTTCAAACACTCCATGCTTGAATCTCCGGATTCCACCGAAGAAGAACACTCTTGAAGATGATCACTCAAATAACCCTTTGATGTGTATTATCCAACCATGTGAGTTTCATACTCAAGCAAAACATCAAAGGAAAACTAGAAAAAATAGCCCCAAAAGAAAACCCAAGAGCTCCCAAAACAGATCTAGAAGTGTTAAACCTAAAAATGGACTCAAACACATATGTATAGAAAACAGGGGCTACGTACCCCGCACAAGCGCAGGACTTGCCGCTTGAGCAGAGTCACTAAAACGCGTGCGATTCAAACAGGTCTCTGCTCGAGCACTTGAACTTATGCTCGAGCACAAAAACATGCCTCGCAAAATTTGTGTAGACAAGCTAAACTACTAAGAAGGTGCAAACCCCACTCGAGCACAAATGTGCCCGCTCGAGCGAGAAGACCAAAATGAAGGAAAAAAATTACAACTCCATTAAACTGAGCCTGTTCACGGAATTGGCAACAAGTAGGGACCTAAAAATCTCCCCTTTTGTCAATTCCTGGACAAAACTTTCTAACAATTTGTCCTAAAATCACACACTAGACACACTCACTAATGCAACCTATCAGACACACACACCCACACAAAAAACACAAATGTCGAGATGATAAAGAAACATTGAGAAACATGTTGAACAATCCACCTAGGGAAATGACCAAATACCAAAAAAACCTAAAACTATGGAACAAGATATGATATAAATAGGAATAATGCATGAATGTAAAACAAAAACAAAAATCCACAATCATTGCATTTCCAAGATCCAAGATATCTCAGAATCCATAATCCAAAGATATGTGTCTGTGTCCAACATGAACAAACCAGTAAGTAAAAATATCTAAAAATAACAACCTGCAGACACCCCATTTTTGACCGTCCTCAAGACTTGGACGTCACCACTTGAACACTCGGTGATTACCCATGTTTGTGTTTGTTTGGAGTTCTCGGAGTTATCGGCTACGCGCCCTGCCTCAGGACCTCCGAACTTCATTGCTTTGTGTTTGGTTTTGCACCAAACACTTGTGTTTTGCCTTGGAGGGGCAGGGAATGCTTTGTGAGGCATCCCCACACACCACCGGCAGTGGCTACAGGCCACCGGCTGGTTGGTGTTTCCACCGGCACTCTATAGTGCCGATCGGCACTCTTTTTGGCAAAATGACCATTTTGCCCTGCCGACCACTTTACAGCTGTTTTTGGAGATATTTTCAGACAGCTTTCTTGCACTTGTTTCCCCTCCATACACGTGTATGGAGGGATGAGCCTTTTTGATGCCTTAACTTGTAAGTTTTGTGCCTATACAAGAGAAGGCTTCTTCTCTTGGCTCAAGGGTTAGAAGATTTGGAGAGTTAGACATTTTAGGAGAGGGAGAAGCTCTGGTTTTAGGTTAGGTTTTGTGTATCTATCCTATCTCTCTCTTTCTTTCTTGTTTTGTACACTAGGTGTTTGTGACTTACTTTTGCACACCAACACCTAGTGTTTTACCTTCCTCTTGGAATTGAAGTGCTAAGGGCTTGTTCTTGGTGTTCTTGGCTGGTTTGGAGCTCAAGGAACCAACAACTCCAACCATTGTGAAGTTGATCATCAAGGGTAAGAAACTTACTTTATTTACCCCATTCTTGCACTCCATTTTTGCCTAGTTTAAAATAGTTTTTGTGCTTAGTCTATAACACATAAAAGTTCTGTTTTTTAAGCCTCTTTATTGTTTATTAAGAGTGCTTGGTGGTTTGGGTAGGTTTGACCACCCTTAGGCCTTGAAAAGGCCTCATTTTTGTGCTATTTTGTTGAGATCCGAGACTTTGGTGCTTGGGCCTCTTCACCACTGAAATCTTGAGGGATTTCAATGGTGAAGATGATGCCTTAGCGTCTCAAGAAGGAGGGGGCCACCCCCCCCACCTTGATGTCCTTGAAAATGGCAAGTTTTGACCTCCAAAGGAGCACCATGTTTGGTTGTGTGTTGAGCATGTTTGGTTTGTTTTTCATGCTTATATTGCCATGATATAACATGTTTCTAAGTTGGTTTAGGTCCCTCATGCATGCTTAGCATAGTTGCCTTGTAATGCCTTTTGATCCTCTAACATGCCTAGGTTGTATGCCTTAGCTTCTAGCATGTTTTAGGCTTGCATTTGTGAAGTTTTTGTGCTCATATTTCCATGTTTTAGGTCTGTCTCATGTTGTTTGAGCCAACCATAGCATGTTTAATATAGCCTCTTTGCATTGGGCTTGTTGGCCTTAAGAGCATGAGTGTGTAGCATGCCTTGCTTGCTTCATTTTTGGTGGTTTAGAACCATTTTGCATGCTATTTCAGTCCTTCATACATGTTTGTTTGATTGCTTAGCATGCCTCTTTAATGCTTTAAGAGTATGTGTTAAATGCTCCATGTTTTGGCTTTAATGCATGCCTTTGGGTTCATGTCATCTAGATGCCATCTAGGTGGTCCTTTAGGCTTAGTTTTATGTGTTAAAACTCTGTTTTAAGTGTTTAAGTATTGCCATGTGTGGTTGTGCTAAGTGTGGTTCAAAGCCTCATTGATTTGCTTTGAACCTTAGACCATTTGCATGCTTTGTTTGGCTTGTTTTGTTGCATGATTTGGCATCATGTTTTGCATGATTTTCAGAGCTTTACAATGTGTGTTTATTGTCCTTGTTTGGTATCTCCAAGTGTGCTTGGGAGTTGCCATGATTATGCCTAAGGTTTGGATCATAACACTTGCATGTGTGTGTGTGTCTAGTCTCCATTTCTAGGCATTTTGGCCACTGATTTTAGGACTATTTGAGTTGCCTAATTCATGTGTAAGACCATCCTTCCATTGGTTTGCATGCTTACCTTGCATGCTTGCTTGAACCCTTTGCATAAACATATTGCATAGTCCATGTTGCATGCCTAGTTGACATGTTTAGGGTTGCATTTGTATTGTGCATGTTTGGCCTCTTGAAGTGAAGTATGATGGAGGTTGAGCACCCTTATTTGCTTGTTTGCATTGCATGCATTTGAAATCAAAGTTGCATTCTCGGTTCTTTGGGCCATCATGCATGGAAATGCGCGATTGGTGGTCCGGGAATCGAGGCACATGCCCCTTTGAGTCAATAACATGATAAGGGGTGTGTATAGTGCATAAATACCTTGAATCACATTGCCATGCATGTTGTTGTCCTCTGCTGCTGTGGGTTGCAGGTTCTGCAAGTGTTAAGTGCGGTAGGCACTATTTATGCCGACCGGCAATCAATTTCACCGATAACTTCATCTAGTGCTCGTGGCCTCCTTCTTCACGGTGGTGCTCTACCCTAGCCGGTGGTACTCCCCAGTGCCCTGAGAGGCACTCCTGAGACTTTGGTAATTCTCTGAGGAGGAGAGCAGAGGAAACAGAGGTAAATCATGCATGACGGTCGATTCGAGCGATCCGAAAAGTCGTCTTTGCATTTGGCCCTCATCCCAGGCGATTCTTGTTTAATTAGATTAATTATGTTATTTAATTAATTTAGTTGATTTGTAATATTTTAATTAGCTTGCATAGTTAATTAATTTGTATATTCTTTCGGTCCCTCCGAGCGAGGGCAAAGTTGTAATAAGTGTGTGTGAGTGGGTGTATGTCTTCCAAACCCCCATTTCTTTCTATCCCTTTTATTTACCCACTTTCGATGGTAGATTAGGGCATACTTATTTTAGCATACCTTATGCAATGCATGCGTGCATTCATGCATTTGTTTACATGCACCGGTGTAACAAGCCCGCGAGGGACCTCGCTACAGTTCGGACTCGATTTTGTTGCGGTTCCAAATCTCGAACCAAAGAGTCCAAATCCGGCAAATCGTTTTGAAGAAAAACAGATTTTTTTGAAAGAAGTGCCAAACATGGACTGCTTTGCTAGATAACAGAGTCGCCACCTAAATATTTTTCAAAATGGGAAATTTAGGAAACCCTAACTCGGTGCCAAAGGCCACGTGTCCGTCATCACCAAAGTTGGTTCGGGAACTTGGGTACGATTGGGGAAGGTCACATCGTGAGCACCCCCACTCGCCCGGTCAAAGACCGGCCTCTACTAACCATGATATCTGTTTTTGAAAACATTGTGAGTTCTTATTCTGGTTATTAGCCTAGGTTACTACGTGATGCTCGTAGCAAACAAGTATAAATGGGCGTTCGATTGGAACAAAACATTTCATGTTTGTTTGTTTGAAAATGGTGTGATGGTGCTTGCCACAGTGAGCTAAATGCTTGGATTTGCCACCCTCGGGTGGGCTTAGAAAACAGTGATGTTGCCACTATCTAGTGGGCTTAAAACAAGCATTTGATGAATTATTCCAATTCAGATAACTCAACCTCCACCCACAGGCATCCAAGGCAGTTATATCACATAAGCACGTAGCCTCATGGTAAGCATGCTATCATGGCAACACTCACACACATGCAAGGATGCTAAAGCATAAAGCTTACCGAGTACTCCGAGCCAAAACAGGAAAACGATTAGAAATCATGCATGATCTTACATATACAGAAATGCCTAATGCAACACATGCAAAGATGCAACTATAGCAGGCTCGGCGGTCCTAAACATGGTATATGAAATGCTACAGTTAGCATGTATTCAATTTAGAATTGAAATACAGATGCAGTTTGTATGATGCGTCGAGCCCGGTGCGTGCAAAAACAGATGAATGATGCAAACATACTGTCATGCTGTATGCTAATTGAAATATGCCCTATATCTAACCATTGTAAGCGGATAAATAAAAGAGAGAAAGAAATGGGGGTTGGAAGACATACATCACACTCACACACCCTTATTACAGTTGTGCCCTCGCGCAGAGGGTCCGAATAAATAATAATACAGGCCCGAATGAAAGAATGATACAGTCCGAATATTACAAAAATCCTAATTAATTGACAAATTAAACTAAGAAAGTTGTAAACTGGCATGCAAGCCAGGGACTGCCTTGCTATGATGAATAGTGTATGCTGGACTGCCTCGGGCGAAAATCCACTGGGATGCCCCAATTAGCCTCTGTTTGCAGTATTTCAAATGCGCGGACTCAAAAGTTGTTGGTCCTCGGTTTTCTTTGTAAGAGAGCAGGAAAAGGGCATAGCAATGTATTTTCACAAATATATGCATGCCTCGATCCTCGTGCCACCAATCACGCATACCGATGCATGATGGCCGCGGAATCGGATTGCACAACTCAATATAGGATGAATGCAGATGAATGCTATAACAAAACCTAACTCCATCATGGGTAATCCGGAGTGTCGGTGACTTGGGAATTGAGACACACTCCGTCACTCGGAGTACGGAATGTACCTCGTTTCCCGTGCCCGGGGCTACCACCTATCCCGAACACGATGCAATATGCATGGTATGCATGAAATGTAGCTAATATGCGATCCTAACATACACAATGCCATGAAAATGAGTAACCTCGAAATGCGTGCACACGGGCACGCAAACCGAGGTAATACATGAATGCAATCTAAGATACAACCTAGTATGCACAATTCGGATGAAAATGAGATGAAAATAAGATGCCTCGAAAAGCGTGCATGCGAGCACGCAAACCGAGGCGATGATGTGAAATGCAAGTCGGATAAAACCAAAGTACCTCGAAATGCGTACCCGCAGGCACGTAAACCGAGGCGATGATGAAATGGAAATCAGATAAAACCGAAGTGCCTCGAAATGCGTGCCCACGGGCACGTAAACCGAGGCGATGATGAAATGGAAATCGGATAAAATCGGAGTGCCTCGAAATGCGTGCCCACGGGCACGCAAATCGAGGCGATGATGCGAAATGGAATGAAATGGCATACGGAATGCAAATTGGGCTTACACTAACATGAGAGGACCTCAGCCGCACTCACATAAGCTGCCGTCGGATAAAAAAGAAGTGCCTCGAAATGCGTGCACACGGGCACGCAGACCGAGGCGGTGATGTACAGGCATGAAAAATGCAGATCGGGCTTACACTAACATGAGAGGACCTCAGCCGCACTCACATAAGATGCCGATGAATGAAAACGGAGTGCCTCGAAGTGCGTGCCCAGACGCATAACCGAGGCAATGCACTAAGGCATGAAATGACATGGAAAATGATATGCAAGCATGCAAACCAAATTTTAGCAGCTAAATGAAGGGGAAAACAGCCCCGAAATGAAATGAAATGACAATCAATGCATGAAATCATCCCGAAATGTGATTTTAAGTACCCGAAATGGCCTACGGCTATGCTAAACATGCAAAATTGGCACATGAAAGCAAGAACAGTGGCAAGGCAGCCCCAAAAATAGCTTCTTTTCAGTACAAAACATGGCCAAATTGTGAGCATAGATATGGCAACAATGGCATGCAAAAATGGGGGAAAAGAGGGGATTTATTAAGCAAGTAGTATACAAAAAATTCAAAACACAAAATTTCCTTCTACAACTTTGAAGAGGAGCCCAAAATATGCATATTTACAGTGAATGACAACTCCAAAATCAGTATGTAGATATGAGAAACAAAGCATGAAAAATAATGAGCCAACGAGGGCTATAACATGAGGTACCATAAGCATACACCAAACAACTTTGGACCCTTGACAAAAAATGAAGAATGGGCCAAAATAAGACACTTTCTAAGCCTGATGAAGGCTGAATACAGGAGCTAAGCAAGCCTAACAAAGCATGCAATTTTACGGAAAATATGAAGGATATAACATGAAGTACCAAAACCAATCATCAAAGGGCCTAAGACCCTTAACAAAGAATGATGAGAAGGCCAAAATAAGGCTATTTTTAAGCCTGATTAAGGCTGAAATCCGAAGCCAAATAAGCTTAACAAAGCATGCAAAACAGAAGTAGAACATGAATTCAAAACAAGTGGCATGTAGAGCATGAAAACCAGGTTGAGCCCTTCTTCAATGTTGGAGAGGGGCTCAAAATAAGCACAATATCAGTATGTTGCATGCTCCAACTCAGATCACAAATAGGCCAAATTAATCATGCAATTTTATGGTAAAATGGAAGAATTTCAAAGGAAGTGCATGATAGAGAAGCCAAACATGGTTGAGCCCTTCTTCAATGTTGAAGAGGGGCTCAAAATAAGCCCACTCACAGTATATAGTATGCTCGAAATCAGATCACTCATAAGCTAAAGAAAGCATGCAAAATAATGGCATTCCAAGAGGTATTGAAACAAGTGCATCATAGAGGGCTCAAACAGGGTTGAGCCCTTAAACAAACATGTAGAATAGCTCAAAATAAGGCCCATTTCAGTTAGGGCCGGAGCTCAAAACAGTGAGTAAGTAGGGTTAAGAAAAGAGACAAGAAAATGGTGTAAAAGAGAGGGATTGAGACTTACCCTTGAAGACCTTTCTTTCCTTGCTTCTTGACTTGAGAAATGTTGCTTCTAAGCCTCTAAGAACCTCTTCTTGTTGCTGGAAATGGAGTGGTGATGGTAGTGCTTGATGATGATGAACAAAAGGCACCAAAACTTGGATGTTTGAAGGTTTTTAGAAGAGAGGAATGGAGGAGATGTATATGCAAGGCTTAAAGGATTTTTTTTCTCTCCCAAAACCAGGTTCGGCAGCTGGTTTATATGGCCAAAAAAGGGATCAAAAAGGAGGGCCAAAAGGGAGTGGAAAATACACCCAAGTTTTCCCTCAAAATATCTTTTTCCAAATCTAGATATTTTGCTCTAAATATCTTTTCACAAATCTAGATATTTTGAGGGCAAATAATGCCTAGCTGGAATACACTCAAAGAGAGGAATAGGGCCGGCCAACTCACAGGGGCAAAATCGTCATTTCACAAAAGGGGTGGATGGCCAGCTAGATAAAAAAAAAGAAAAAACTGCCGAGAAGACCACAGGCTGGTGGGTGCTAGGGAAGTCCAAAAATTTTCATTCAAGTGTCCAAATTGAAGCCTCGGAAGTTAGCTTTCCAATGCCGCAAACCTTGCATCAAAATTCCTCCTGTAGAAAAAGTTATGCCAGTTTCCGTAAAGCCGCGCAGATTCAGTCCAACCGGACTTCAACCAACCATATCTCCTCCCCCCGGATTTGGACTTAGGAGATTCTTGAGTGAAAAATGAAGCCCGGAAGTAATATTTCCAATGGTGGTGGCCTCATATTTTAATTCCTCTTGTGCAAAGAGTTCCGCTTGTTTCAGTGAAGCCGCTGAGACTTTTCTCCTTCGGATTCGTCTTTGAACCACTTTTGACCAAGCAGATAACTGGTTGTTGAGACAATTGCTAGCCTCCCATCCTCCAGTGATCTTCCTGGTGCTAAAACAGAGGTACCTGCCAAAATTGAACAAAAACTAATACAAAACGAAAGCTCGGGGACCAAAACCGCGCGGGGTCCCGAAAATGGGCTGCAGGCACCGAAAGTGGCGTTCGGCCACGAAATGGGTATCAGAGGGCCCAGTGTCCCTCAGAATGATAAAATAGAGGCACTTGCCAAAATTGAACAAAAACCGATGCAAAATGAAAGCTCGGGGGCCAAACCGCGAGGTTCGGGGTCCCGAAAATGGGCTGCAGGCACCGAAAATGGCGTTCAGCCACGAAGTGGGCATCTGAGGCCCCAGTGTTCCTCAGTATGACAAAATAGAGGTACCTTCCAAGAATGAATAAAAACCGATGCAAAATGAAAGCTCGGGGCCTAAACCACGTAGTTCGGGGTCCCAAAAAAAAGGGCTATGAGCACCGAAAGTGGCGTTCGGCCACAAAGTGGGCATCTGAGGCCCCAGTGTTCCTCATAATGATAAAACAGAGGCACTTGCCAAAAACCGGAGAAATCGGAGATGGTTGGGCGGTCGACGAGGCCTGCGGCTGTGGTCCGAAAGAATCGGGCTCCGAAATGGGCAAAATGGCCTACGGCCACGAAAAGTAGCCCACGGCCACTGGGAGATAGTCTACGGGACCACTCCCTTCCCTCAAGAAAAAAAACAAAGAAAACCAGTCTAGTTCGCAAACCGAGACAAGGCACAGAAGAGGGTTCGGAAGTCCGGAGGCAGGGCGCACGGCCGCAACTCTGAGACTTCTGAACGAGCACAGTATGTAACATCACCGAGCACTCAATCGGTGACGTCTGAGTCTTAAGGCCGGTCAAAAATGGGGTGTCTACAACCGGGCTCGGTACATCATACAAACTGCATAGCAATTTTCAATTCCAAATTGAATATGTGCTACTCGCGCATTTCACATGCCATGTTTAGGGTTAGCCGAGCCTACTCTAGATTACATCTATGCCTGTGTTGCATTAGCCACTTAACATGAACTAGGTCATGCATGTTTGCTAACCGGGTTATTGTTTTTGGCACGGAGTACGATGTAAGTTTTCACGCTTTAGCATACCACATGCGTGTGAATGTTGTCATGATAGTATGCTTGCCATGCGGCTAAATGCTTATGTGTTATAAACTGTTTGAATGCCTGTGGGTGGAGGTTGGATTGCGTGAGTTGGAACAACTCATTGAAATCCGTATTTTAGCCTACTTGCGAGTAGCAAAAGAAAACAACACATTTTTCGAGACAAAACGGATATGCAATGTTTATTTCCAAGTTAGGCAATCTAGTCTATACTTTTGTGTTGTGCGCATCACATAGTAATTCTAGGTTAATAACCGGAATAAGAACGCGTAATGTTTTCAAAAACGGATATCACGGTTAGTAGAGGCCGGTCTTCGGACCGGGCGAAAGGGGGTGCTCATAGCTGACCTTCCCCGATCGTACCCAAGCTCCCGAGCCAAGACCATTTTGGTGATGACGAACATGTGGCCTTCGGCACCGAGTCAGGGTTTCCTAAATTTCCCATTTTCAAAATATTTAGGTGGCGACTCTGTAATCTGGCAAAGCAGTCCATGTTTGGCACTTCATTTCAAAATCTGTTTTTCTTCAAAACGATTTGCCAGAGTTGGACTCTTTGGTTCAGATTTAGAACCGCAACAAACAAAAAGGGAGTCCGAGCTGTGGCGAGGTCCCTCCGCGGGGCGTGGTTACAGTTTCTGGCGACTCTGCTGGGGACTTTTAGAGAGCTTGACTCGAACTTGTGATATCCTGTTTTGACTACACTTATGTGTTTCTTTGCATTGCATGTGCATTGGTGCGCCTAGGACACAGTGTTTGCCATCTGCCATTCCTGAACGGTTTGCCGGAGGCTTGTCTTGTCAAGGCATGACCATAAAGTGACGGTTATGGGCTCTGACGATATGGAACACAAACCCGATTTCTTGGGGCACCCTTTTCGACCATTCGACCTAGTGCATATTCGGATCCATAGTGACCATTCCAAACTAGGACAGGTTGCTTACCCGATGTTAGGTTGTTTGAAACCGCTCCGTACGTAGTGAAAATCTAGCTCCTAACAAAATAGGACAGGGAAACCCTACCCCAACATAGGGGTGTATTGGCTCTCATTTACCTGCTATGTGCTTTTAGAGTGTATATTTGCAGGGGAACGCACATATCAGTTTGCAAAGTTTGAGCATCAGGCCCGAGGGCACTAGTAGTGGTATTGTTGAGAATCAGTTGTATCTGTGGGTATCAGATTCAGTATTTTGAACAGTGGTTCTGGGGAACAGTGTTCAGTAATAGAATCTGATTGTCCCTACACCGTGTTTGATCGGTTTAAATTTGAAATCTTGCTTGTTTTCGTTTGTAATTCGAGAGAGTTGAGCCAGCATAGCTAGTGTCCTTTTTCTCGCTGAGGCAGAGCTGAACATGACGTAGAACTCAGAAGAGATTGTGGTCATGACGGCCGCGCTGAGTCAAGGAACCACCCCACAAGATGAAGCTACTGTTGACATGCCGCATCCACCTAGGTCGCCTGCCGCACATCCAATTTGGACTCCTTACCTATATCAGGCTCGTGAGCCTACTACTTTTGAATTAATGGGAATCATAGGTGATCTTCAAAGATCCGTGGCGGATCTCGCCTATGGAATGTCTGTTTCACCGCCAGTACCATATCTTGGGAGGCTTTATACCCCAGAGCGCCCACCTCTTGGGGACGAATTGTAATTGAACTCACCAACAGGAGATGGCCTCCAACTATGGCAACGATGCAAAGAAACCAAGTTCTAGACCAGCCGAGGCGGAGACAAAGGTAAGATGAAAGCGGATGCCCTATCGAACAAGCTATTTGTCATGGCGAACCCGCCTAAGGGTTAAGGACATAACCGGTAATCTTTGAGATTACCTCGGCCTCCATACAAATAAGACATAACTCATCGAGTAAAGGGGCCAAACTAAGTAAAATTTAAAACTTTGTCCATAGAGTCAGGTTTATATGCACCCCAAAACAAACCAAACCCATATCGTTAATAACCCACATCATAAGTGCATAGCATAAACTTCTTCTGAGGGATCATCTAGACTAAGTCAACCCACACAACTCTATACAATATACACAAGATCCTTGCAGCGACATAATACAAACACGTGACAAAAAGGGCAAGGTTTGGTCTTGTGCGTGAGACACAAGGCTGACTCTCTCAAAACTCCTGCTGTCCCTGGCTGACTTCACTGGGGCTGGGATTGGTCCTCACTTGGCTCACCTACAATGACATGAATGAGCGTGAGCGAATGCCCAGTGAATAATATCAATTAAACAAGTACACAAGCAATTATTGGAACAGTTTAACAAACGGCCTTTGGCCCAATCATTCATGTCAATCGGCCTTTGGCCCCATTCATTCAATTCCATCGGCCTCAGGCCCAATTATTCAATTCCATCGGCCTCAGGCCCAATTATTCAATGAATTGCAAATCTTACACATAAGTAACAATTAACAATGACATACTATAAATATCTTGTCAAGATATTACTCACAGTGATCGGTTGATTGGTTTGCCCTGGAACTCGACCCTACACATGCCATGAACATAAAAGGGTCATTAACAATTCAATCCGTTCAAAATTCACATTTCCCTCTTTAGGCTTCATTCTTATCTCAATAACTCATTTACAATGCTTAACATATGCCTAAGAGTGCTTACAAGTGAAAGAGAACGGAAAACCGAACACAAGATGCAAGAACAATTTGAAGCAGGTCCCGCTCGGCGTGGGATCCCCCTTTCAGCGAACCCTTAAGTCTGTAAAAGTACTGGTTGCCTCAGTTCCCCGCTCGAGCGTGAAATCTGCCGCTCGAGCGGGACTCAAATTTCTGGAAAATCCAAGATGTGTTCTTGAGCTTCAAACCAATTTTCCCAGCTGCCATTCTTGCATGCAAGGCCCAAATCTCAAATATAATCATGCTAACATGGTTCCCTTACAAGATTACACCATTAGGAAGCTCAATTTCAAGGATCAAACACATGCATGTCTCAAATTGACACCAAACTTAGTTCTATCATACACATTCATGCATTCAAAGCTCCTATCCTCATAGATTGTACATGCATGTGATGTATTACTTTCATTTCCATCTTAGATGACAAAATTGGTGATAATAACATGAGCTTCACTCAAAACTCACATAAATCATGTGTTTGAAACTCAAGCATGCAATTTCAAAACAATTTCTTACATGCATGTGCATAAGGGTTACTACATCATCAAAATCAACTCATCTCATGTTCTTGATCTTCAAACACACTTGAATCCACACATTTACAACAAAATTCATGAGTTCACTTACCTAGAAGCTCTAATCTTCACAATCTATGATCAAAACTTGGATAATCTTCAAGGTTCCCAAGCTTTGAGCTAAGTTTGCCCAATTCTCTTCTCGTCCTCTCTCTACAGCCGACTCTCTCTTCCTCTCCACAGTCTAACTCAGATTTTGAGTTCCAAAAAGGAGTAGAGAAAGTATATGGCCATAAGTAAAAAGTCCCTCCAACAATTATTTTAATATAAAAAGTGATAGGGCACTTAATTAATCAATTTAATCAGTTTAAATTGACCAGAATCAATTTTCAATTAAATTTCACCGTAGGCTCTAAAAATTTTGCTAATCACAATGGCGTAATCAATTTTGGGTTCTATGGCCGATAAGGCCCTCAATTAAATTTTTAAAGCAGATTACTCAACAGATATTCCTACGGCGAACAGATATGAATTCAAAATCACATATTATCACATAATGGCACACAAAATCATGCTAAACACATAACTATAAACAAAATTAAGGACCAGTTTAGTACAATACAGAACAGGGGTATCACAGTCTTCCCCCCTTTAGGAAGTTTGGTCCTCCAAACTTAAGTTACCTTCGTCGGGAAACAAATGTGAGTAGCGTAGTCGCATTTCCTCCTCTTTTTCCCACGTGGCATCCGTCCCCATAGTGTTCCTTCCATTCTACTTTCACCATTGGGATGGACTTATTCCTCAATTCTTTCACTTGTCAGTCCACAATTCTCTCTGGCCATTCAGCATATTCCATATTTTCATCAATAGCAACCCGGTGATAGTCAATCACATGAAACGGGTCTCGGAGGTAACCCCTCAACATCGACACATGAAACACATTATGGATTTGCTCAAATCCCGGCGGTAAAGCCACTCTGTAAGCAACTGGACCAAGCCTCTCCAAAATCTGAAACGGTCCGATGTAACGGGGCGACAGTTTGCCCTTCTTCCCAAATCGGACTTGGCCTTTCATCGGAGAAACACGGATGAACACATGGTCACCGACCTCATACTCAAGGGGCCTTCTTCGGACGTCTGCATAATTCTTTTGTCGGTCCTGGGCTGTTTTGAGCCTTTGGCGAATAGTCTTGATTTTCTCAGATGTGTCTTGCACAATTTCTGGCCCAAGCAAAGCTCTATCCCCGACCTCTGTCCAACAAATAGGTGATCTACACCTCCTGCCATACAAAGCCTCGTATGGTGCCATACCGATGCTGGAGTGGAAGCTATTATTATAAGCAAATTCTGCAAGTGGCAAATAATCTTCCCAAATCCCCTGAAAATCCAAAGCACACATGCGAAGCATATCTTCCAAGGTTTGTATCGTTCGTTCTGATTGCCCATCTGTTTGTGGGTGGAATGCAAGATCTGAACCTTAGTTCATTCCCATAGTTTCTGCAAACTCTTCCACAACCTAGATACAAATTTCGGATCTCTATCCGACACAATGAATCGAACGCCGTGTAAACGGACAATCTCATCAACATAAATAGTAGCCAATCTATAAGCGATAAATGTAGTTTTGACAGTGTAAAATGTGCAGATTTAGTCAATCTATCAACTATAACCCAAAGCAGAATCCATACCTCAAGAAGTCAGGGTAGGCCAACAACGAAATCCATCGTCACATGTTCCCACTTCCATTCGGGAATAGGAGAGGTTGGAGTAGTCACTTTGGTTTCATTGTTCACCTTAACTTGCGACCGAAGGCACTTAGATACATATTCTGCAATCTCTTTCTTCATTTTAGGCCACCAGTAGGTCTGTTTCAAATCCCGGTACATTTTATTGTTGCCTGGATGCATTGCAAAAATGGATCTGTGGGCTTCGTCTAAAACCCTCTTCTTAAGTTCCGGAATATCGGGAACACACATTCTGTTTTGGAATCTCAACATTTCATTCTCAATGCTAAATTCTGCTTTTGGACTCGCCTCAAATTCATTGATTACTTTTCTGAGGAACTCATCCTCTTTCTGTTTCTGTTTGATCTCCTCAATAATTGCCGGCTCGGCTGTAATAGCGGCTATCAATCCGCCCTGTTCACATACCACTACCTCAATTTCAGAGTTCTCAAAATCTTGCAAGATTTCTTTCTGTTCGGTAAGCAAACAAGCCATACCCCCTGTTGATTTTCTGCTCAAGGCATCCGCAACTGTATTAGCTTTCCCGGGGTGGTACTGAATCTCAAGATCATAGTCTTTTATCAATTCCAGCCATCTTCTCTGACGCATATTCAGCTCTTTCTGCGTGAAGAAGTATTTTAAGCTCTTATGATCCGTGTAGACTTCACATCTTGCCCCATACAAATAATGCCGCCAGATTTTCAAGGCAAAAACAACTGCGGCCAATTCTAGGTCATGCGTCGGATAATTCTTCTCATGTGGCCTCAATTACCGGGAGGCGTAAGCAATAACCTTTCCGTTCTGCATTAACACACAACCCAAACCCTTGTAAGATGTGTCACTGAAAATTACAAAATTTTCCGTACCTGAAGGTAGTGTCAGAATTGGTGCGGTGGTCAATCTTGTTTTCAGCTCTTGAAAAGCATATTCTCTTTCATCATTCCATTCAAACGGTTGCCCTTTACGTGTCAATTGGGTAAGAGGTACCGCTAGTTTCGAAAAATCTTTTACAAACCTTCTGTAGTACCCTGCTAAGCCCATGAAGCTACGGACCTCCGTCACATTAGGCTGTGTAGGCCAATTCACTGTGGCCTCTATTTTCTGCGGGTCCACTGAAATTCCTTCCTTGTTGATCACATGCCCTAAGAAAACAACCTTATCCAACCAAAACTCACATTTCTTTAGTTTAGCAAATAATTTCCTTTCCCGGAGTATTTGTAAGACAGCCCTCAAATGTTGTTCATGTTCAAGTCTATCTTTAGAATATATCCAGATATCGTCGATAAAAACTACCACAAACTCATCGAGGTAGGTTTTAAATATTCTATTCATCAAGTCCATAAATGCTGCCGGAGCGTTAGTTACTCCAAATGGCATAACAAGGAACTCAAAATGACCATACCTCGTTCTGAATGTTGTTTTCTCAACATCCTCTGCCTTAACCTTCAACTGATGATACCCGGATCTCAAATCAATCTTAGAAAACACATGATCCTCGGAATCGATCGAATAAATCATCAATACGGGGTAAGGGATACTTATTCTTTATCGTTACCTTGTTCAATTCCCGATAATCGATGCACAGGCGCAAAGTGCCATCCTTTTTTTTCACAAATAACACCGGTGCACCCCAAGGCGAAGTGCTAGGTTGGATGAAGCCTTTATTAAGAAGGTCTTGCAACTGTTCCTTTAATTCTTTCATTTCGGCGGTAGCCATCCTGTAGGGAGTTTTAGAAATAAATTTGGGTGCCCTACCGATCTCAATAGTAAATTCTATCTCCCTGTCTACCAATTCCCCTGGTAATTCATTTGGGAATACATCTGGAAATTCCCTAACAATGGGAATATCATTCAATTCAACATTCACGGATTGTTCAGTCAATACATAACACAAATAACCCTGGCACCCTTTCTTGATCAGTTTACATGCTTTCATTGCAGATATCAAATAAGGTGGAGGCACTACCCCATTACCGACAAACACAATTTCTTTCTGTTCTGGTAGTTTAAACACAACCCTCTTCGTCACACAATCTATGGTGGCACAATACTTGGTCAGCCAATCCATGCCCAAAATTACATCAAAATGTCTAAAGTTCAAGGGCAGTAAATCTACATATAAGGTAGCATCCTCAATATGCATGTCACAAAACCGATATATATAATCACATAACACAGATTCCCCCGATGGAGCAGACACACATAACAAATATGGCAACAATTCTAGGGGTCTTTTCAGTCTAGATGCAAATGTATATGTCACAAATGAGTGCGTTGATCCAGAATCAATTAATACAAAAGCATCCTGATTACATATTGAGATAGTACCTGAGACAACGGCATTGGCATTCCGTGTATCACCCGGAACAAGTGCAAAAACTCTCCCTTGTCTCACGGTATTTCCGGTGGGGGTAGGTCCCACAACATTTCCCGGCCTTGGAACTGATGCCGTTGAGCTAGCAGCAAATTTTCCGCGGTTCTGGTTGCAGTCTCTGGCCATATGCCCTTGTTTACCACAATTGAAACAAGCTCCTGTCACACGATAGCAAACCCCACGATGCTTATTACCACAAGTGACACACAACGGGGTTGTGTCCCGGGAAGAATTGGAGGTATTCAAGGAGCCCGTGTTTTGCTTCTTTGAAAACTTTTTCTTCGAAAAGAAACCTTGCCTTTTGTTACCCTTCCATTCTGTTGTTGGCTTAGCTTGTCTAGCTATATTCGCCTCTGAGATAATGGCCCTGTCTAGTACCCCTATGTATGTCTCCAACTTCAAGACGTTCACCCTTTCTAGAATTTCATCTCGGAGCCCACCTTCGAAATGTCGCGCCTTCTTATAATCGGTGTCAATCACGTGTGGCGCAAACCTGGCCAATTCGGTGAACTTGGCCTCATATTCAGCTACGGTCATGCTGCCAAGACAATTCTTCCCGCTCCCAACCTCGCATCCGGAAAGGATCAGAAACCCAAGGCCGCACCCGCCGATCCATTCGCTAGTGCATCTAGCAAGAGTGCTCGGACTCCAAAATACCTGCCCCGAGGGCGCAGGGTCTTTCATGCTCTCTATATGCCATTGTCCAAGGCATTGCAGATCTTTGCTGAAAGGGGACACCTTAAGCCCCTGGAGCCTCGGCCGCTCCCGAAGAATCTCCCGGCCACACATGATGCTTCCCTGTACTGTGCGTACCATCAGCAGACTGGCCATGCCACTGATAATTGCTTCCGCCTCTGTCATGAGGTACAAGATTTGATTGACAACAAGGTTATCCTCCCGCCTACCTCAGCAAAGTCCGTCACCACTCAATTGTTGGATTTTGAGGATACAGATACTGCAAGTATGTAATCGGAAGGTGAACCGCCTGCGGGCAGTGTCTGGTACATTTTTGGATGTGGCGTTTGGCACGCATTTTTGAGCACCTGCCAATGCTAGTTTTGTAAATCCTGACTTGGGTGTCGAGTCAGTCTTTTGTTTTGTTTTTGAGTCTGTCTCTCTGTATTGAGTCAGTCTTTTTGCTTACAGGGTCTGTCTTGTTGTAACGAGTCAGTCCCTCTTGTATAGTATACCAGGTGATTTCGGGGTTGTTGCCTCGAACACCGTTTTGTCTTGTAATTATTTACTTTTGCTTTTTGAGCCTGTTTGCTGCCGAAGAGCCAGTTACACCAACAAATCTGAATGAAATTTGTGGCTAGCGTTCGTGCTTGTTGCTATTTGAGTCAACTGCGGAGAATGTAAATGGAACGGCGATTGCATTCTTTGCGCTTCTCTTGTGCCTTGAACATCGTTATGATGACCTAACTTTTTCAAAAAACCCCATTTCGAACACTGTGGTGATGAAAACGAAGAGGAAGTAATTCCTCGGGTTTTGTAAAATTTTGATCATTTTGAGAGAAAGAGAGACATGCTAAGCTTTTAATGAATGAAATCATGCTCGTCAGCGTGAGTACTGAGAAGGATCCTGGTTCGATCCAGACTGGTTCCACACTATCTTCAACACGAGCGATTAGTCGCTTTCTTAAAAACTTTCAAAAACAAAACATTTTGCGCAGTCTTGCGAAGACCGGTGTGGAGCCGCTCTTGAGATTGTGCAGCCCAGGATCGCTCGCGGTCTCAGGTTTCAATTCAACTATTACATACTGGATCCGTTCGAAATGATCAGTATCATGAAACGCCTATGTGGCCTATTTCGAGGCAGTCCTCGAGCAAGAGGCGTCAAAGTTAGATCAAGGAGATCAGATCCCACCAAGCAAAGCTCGAGAAGCAACCGTGATGGACTTCCCTGCAAATCAACACAATAATCGTTCTCCTGGATGTGGAGAGGCTTCAATCTCAAAACCATTTGGCATGGGCTTGCTACACTTTTACCCTTTGAGAGGCTCGCTGGACCGAAAACCCGGAAGGGCGGCCCAGGCAAAAGTTAGAGCGAAGAAAAGAAAAAAGAAAAATACAAAAGAAGCAAAAAAAAGAGAATAAAAGAAAAATGCAAAAAAGAAAAATAAAAATATATATATATAAAAGAAAAGAGAAAAAAGAATGAAAAAGAAAAACAAAGCTCGCAAGGTCGAAAACCCGCATTGGGCACCTTGGCAAAAGTTAGAGCCTAAAAATAGTGAAGGTTAAAATACCCGAGTGTACCTTAACCGGAACTACGTAAGGCTTGATTCCCATGTTTGGGATACGTAGGCAACTTCATCTTGAAGTCCAGCCCCCAACGCTTCCATAGCGTTGTAGACACCTCATTTTTTACCGCCCTCAAGACTTGGGCATTACTGATAGTTTGCTCGGTGTTGAGAGGTGTGCAGTGCACAGGTTCAGTTTCTTCGGCAAGGAAAGGGCCAAATCCCAACTTCACACCCCATTGTGGACCAAAGCTATTTTGATTGGTTTTTGGACCTTAAAACCCTCTCTTTCAAAACATTTTTGAAATAAAGTTCCCACAATGTTCCGACGCTCGCATTTCGATAAATGTTGCGCTTTTCGGTAAACCGAGCAAGGACAAAGGGGAGATGAATGAAAGAGAGATGAAATCTTTGAAAAATCTTTCAAAACACCTTACTTAGGGGTTTGAAGTTGAAGAAAAGAAGAGAAGAGGGGAGAAAACTAGTTTGGGAGAGGTTCAGCATGAATCCGGGAAGGAGAAAAGTCTGCGCGGCTTCCTCGAAACGGGCGTAACTCTTTGTACAAGAGGAATTAAAATATGGGGCCACCACCATTGGAAACCTTACTTCCAGGGCTTCATTTTGCACTCAAGAATCTCCTAAGTCCAAATCCGGGAGGAGGAGATATGGTTGGTTGAAGTCCGGTTGGACCGAATCTGCGCGGCTTTACGGAAACTAGCATAACTTTTTCTACAGAAGGAATTTTAATGCAAGGTTTGTGCCATTGGAAAGCTAACTTCCGGGGCTTCAATCTGGACTTTCACCGGCACTTTTTGACCTTACCGGCTACCTACCGGCCATCCATTTATCCGAACGGCACAAAAGATTGCCGGCCGGCCAAAAGTGCCCAGAACTCAGATTTTTTACAGATATTTTGCTATACACTGTGGAAGATATTTTCAATTGGGATATTTCGACCAAAAGCTCTTGTTTTGACATATATAGGGCCATATATCTCACATGCTTAAGGTTAGAACAAAAAAGCGAAGTTTTGGGAGCTTCTCACTCTAGATTTCTCTCTCTCTACTCTAAACCTCTCAAATCCTTGGCCATTTCTTCACCAATCCATAGCACCACCATCACCACTCCATTTCCAGCAGCAAGGAAGGGTTTTTCAGAGGCTTAGGAGCAGCAAACTTGAGCCAAGAAGCAACAAGAGTGTGATCTTCAAGGGTAAGTATCAATCACCCTCTTTTGGCACTTTTTTTTGCACCATTCCTCTACCCAACTTGTTCACTGTTTTAGACTCCGGCCCCAACTGAAAGGGGCCTTATTTTGAGTTATTCTACATGTTTGTTTAAGGGCTCAACCCTGTTTGAGCCCTCTATGATGCACTTGCTTCAATATCATTTTGTATGTCAATATCTTGCATGCTTTTTCTAGCTCATGTGTGATCTATTTCTGAGCCTGATTTAAACTGTGAGTGGGCCTATTTTGATTCCCTCTTCAACATTGAAGAAGGGCTCAACCCTATTTGGCCTCTCTATCATGCACTTATTTCATAATCTCTCATATTTACCGTAAATTTGCATGATCTGTTTAGCCTCTGTGCGATCTGTTTTGGAGCATGTCATGAACTGTGAGTAGGCTTATTTTATGTCCCTCTACAACATTGTATAAGGGATCAACTTCATTGGGGGTCTCCATGTTATACTTTTCATTATACCCCCCTTTGGCCCTCATTTTACATGCTTTGTTAGGCCTATTTTGCTTCTGTTTTCGGCCATGATCAGGTCTGTAAAGAGTCACATTTTGGCCTTCTTGTCATCTTTTGTTAAGGGTCCAAGGCTGTTTGGTGAATGCTTGGTGTACCTCTCTTTATAGCCCTCTTTTGGCTCATATTTTGCATGCTATGTTGAGCATATCTACATACTGTTTTGGGGGTTTTCATAAGCTGTAAATGTTCATATTTTTGGTCCCTCTTCAATGTTGTAGAACTGTATTTTTCAGTTTGAGCATTGCGTATACCATCTGCTTCATTGTTCCTCTCTTTTCCCCCATTTTTGCATGCTATTTTTGCCATACTTGTGATTATTTTTTGGCCATGCTTTGTACTGGAAAAATGCTTGTTTTGGGGCTTCCTTTCTACTGTATTTTCATTCCATGTCCATAGTGTGCATGCATTGCATAGCTATAGGCCATTTCGGGTGCCTAAATTCGCATTTCGGGACCATTCCTTGCATTTGGTGTCATTTCGCCATCTTTCAGGACTGTTTTCCCCCATATTTGAGTGTTGAAATTCATTTGCATGTTTGCATATCATTTCCATGCCATTTCATGCCTTAGGGCCATTGCCTCAGTTTGCGTGCCCGTGTGCACGCATTTCGAGGCACTTCATTTTCATCCATTGGCCTCGTATGTGAGTGTGGCCGAGGCTCTCTCATGTTAGTGTAAGTCCATATTGCATTGCGTATGTCATTTCCTCGGTTTGCGTGCCCGTGTGCACGCATTTTGAGGCATCTCATTTTCATCTCATGGCCACTGATTTTGGCATGCTTGCGAGTTATCCATGTTAGTTTAAGTCCATCGTTGCATGTTGTTGCATGCCATGTTTGTTTACATGTTTAGGTTGCGAGCCTAGCATACATTGCTCATTTGCACATTCATGTTGCATACTTAGCCGCCATGCCTAGGTTGCATTTCATTGAGCATGCATCCATTGCCTCCTGATCAATCATGATAGGGGTTGGGGCCCTTTGATTTGTTTTGTGCTTGCATTCCATTTGATATCAAAGTTGCTAACTTGGCTTTCGGGCCATCATGCATTGAAATGCGTGATTGATGGCCCGGGGGTCGAGGGCCATGCTCCCTTGAGCCCATTACATGATAGGGAGTGTGTCCATGCATACATTTGCCTAGAAATTCTATGCCTTGCACTCTTTGGTCTGTTGTTCTTTGTCAAAAGCGTCTGCAGGAATTTTGTGCCGACCGGCAGTATAGAGTGCCGACCGGCAATGTATTTATTGCCGATAGCTTCATTTCCAGCCGGTGGACTTTATACACGGCCGGTGGACATTCTATCCAGCCGGTGATGATCCTCAGGATTCAGGAGCTGTTCGGGACTTTTGCAATTTTTCAAAGAAGTAGGCGGTGAAATAGAGGCAACCTTGATGGCATGGTGCGGATTTCTGGGCAAGTTGGACTGTAGCATACATCATTCGCGCATCCCGAGGCGGAGGCTGTGGCCATCTCTTCTTTGCATTTAATTTAATTAGATTAGAGGTCTTGTAATAATTAATTCATTTATTATTTGGACTGTATTATTATTTGGTCCCTCCGAGCGAGGGAAAATTTGTAATAAGTGTGTGTGAGTGGGTGTATGTCTTCCAACCCCCATTTCTTTCTCCCTTTTATTTACCCGCTTTCGATGGTAGATTAGGGCATACTTATTTTAGCATACCTCATGCAATGCATGCGTGCATCCATGCATTTGTTTACATGCACCAGGCTCGGTACATCATGCAAACTGCATCGTACTTTCAATTCCAAATTGAATACGTGCTACTCGCGCATTTCACATGCCATGTTTAGGGTTAGCCGAGCCTACTCTAGATTGCATCTATGCCTGTGTTGCATTAGCCACTTAACATGAACTAGGTCATGCATGTTTGCTAACCAGTTTATTGTTTTGGTACGGAGTACAATGTAAGTATTTTACGCTTTAGCATACCACATGCGTGTGAATGTTGCCATGACAGTATGCTTACCATCCGGCTAAATGCTTATGTGTTATAAACTGCTTGAATGCCTGTGGGTGAAGGTTGGATTTCCTGAGTTGGAACAACTCATTGAAATCCGTATTTTAGCCTACTTGCGAGTAGCAAAATCTAACACGTTTTTCGAGATAAAACGGATATGCAATGTTTATTTCCAAGTTAGGCGATCTAGTCTATACTTTTGTGTTGTGTGCTTCACATAGAAATTCCAGGTTAAGAATTGGACTAAGAGCATGTAAAGTTATCAAAAGCGGATATCACGGTTAGTAGAGGCGGTCTTGGACGGCGAAAGAAGTGCTCATAGTGACCTTCGATTGTACCCAAGCTCGAGCCAAGACCACTTTGGTGATAGCGGACATGTGGCCTTGACCGAGTCGAGGGTTTCTAAATTTCCCATTTTCAAAATATTTAGGTGGCGACTCTGTCAAAGCAGTCCATGTTTGGCACTACTTTTTTCAAAAATCTGTTTTCTCAAACGATTTGCGGATTTGAACTCTTTGGTTCAAGATTGAGAACCGACACAAGGAGTCCGAATCAGAGCGAGGCCCCATGAGCGTCTCTGATTTCTGGCGATCTTTGGGATTTTAGAGAGCTTGACTCGAACTTTTGATATCCTGTTTTGACTACACTTATGTGTTTCTTTGCATTGCATATGCATTGGTGCGCCTAGGACACAGTGTTTGCCATCTGCCATTCCTGAACGGTTTGCCGGAGGCTTGTCTTGTCAAGGCATGACCATAAGGCTGACCGGTTATGGGCTCTGACAGCATGGGAACACAAACCCCGGTTTTACTGGGGCACCCTTTTCGACCATTCGACCTAGTGCATATTCGGATCCATAGTGACCATTCCAAACTAGGACAGGTTGCTTACCCGATGTTAGGTTGTTTGAAACCGCTGTGTGCGTAGTGAAACCCTAGCTCCTAACAAAATAGGACAGGGAAACCCTACCCCAACATAGGGATGTATTGGCTCTCTTTTACATGTTATATGCTTTTAGAGTGTATCTCTACAGGGAATGCATATACCAGTTTGCAAGTTTGAGTATCCGGCCTGTGGGCACCAGTATCAATATTTTGAGAATCAGTTATATCTCAGTATCGATTGATTTGGGGCGATGATTTTGGGAACGATGACGATAATGAGTCTGATTGTTACTGCTATGCTTATATCCGTTCCAGTGAAATTGAGCTGAGATGCTGTCGATTTTCTCTTTTGCTAGGGTAGTCTTGGAACTATAGCTTCAGAAGGCTCCACTATCCCCGAGGTTCATCGGACTAGCACTAATAGACTTTGTTAAGTCAGAAATTCAATTCAAGGGCAACCAGTATTCCTTCGCTGAGGCAAGGCAAAGAAAGGCCAGTTAGGGCTCACCGATTCTTCTGATCCGACAGTCACCAGTCACATCATCAGCAGACCCATGATGGCACAGGGTTCAAAAGAATTTGTGGCCGTGATAGCAGCGTTCATCGAGGCGCCATGCGGTGAGACCCAGATTGAAACGCAGCGCCCATCTGGGGCATCTGCCTCACATCCAGCTTCGGGACCCCAGCCGAACTTTGATCCACTTCCGCCAGTTGAAGATTCACAGGGTTTGAATCCCCAAGAAGGGTTGGCTCAAGCTCGAGTTGTCAGGCCCCCGGTGCAGCCTATTGAGAGGTTTCAACCCTTTCATGTTGATGAGTTCAATCCGACCGCAGTGAAAATTGCGAACCTTGAGAAGCAATTCAAAAAGGCACAGGGCCTTAACTCCATTCCTGACATTGAGGATAGACACACTGAGTCTGCCGTCCGGCTCCCAGACAGCTTCAAAATGCCATATATTGACCGTTTCGACGGGTCTGGGGATCCAATGGTACATATCCGACTCTTCTTGGATGTCCTAAAGCCGATGGGTCTGACTAAGCCACAAAAACTCTCTCTGTATGGAAGAACCCTGTCCGGCGAAAGTGACCACTGCGCTAAGTTGGAAGACAAAGTGAAGCAAAATCTGGGAAGAACTGGTGAGGCCTTTGTCGATCAGTACTCGTACACCACCCAAGTTGAAATGACCATCCAGGAGCTGGAGGCACCCCGCCAGAACCCAAAAGAGCCTTTTGTGGAATTTGTTGCCAGGTGGAGAGCAAAGGCAGCACAGATGACGGATCGTCGCCCTTCGGAGAGGGATCAAGTACAGATGATAGTGCGAAACCTCGAGCATGATATGTTGCAAAAGTTGATACTCGCTCCGCTATTCACTTTCAAGAGTTTGCATGAACTGGGGGTTCAGGTCGAGAACGCGTTCAACAGTGGGATCATTCCCAGAACAAGTGAACCGACAAGGAGGGTGATTCGAGAATACCAATGCTCATAGTAACGCTTATTCCCAAACCCACGAAATCAATCTGATTGCCTGGCAACCGACCATTTTGCCAAACCAAGCCTACAAATAGCCGGCCCAGCCCGAGCTCAGGGCAGAACTTTCACCCCCCTCTATATGAGCTTGACTAGCGCACTAAAAGTCTTGATGGAAAGAGGGCATCTCAAACCCCTCGATCCTCAACCTCTTCCTGACCCACTCCCAGCCAGACATAACCCTTCCAAGTACTGTGTGTACCATCAGCAGCGCGGTCATGGCACCGACCGTTGCTACCGCCTTCGTCATGAGATCCAAAATCTCATTGACAACCAAACGATAGCTCCACCTTCGGACCCCAATGACCAAATACCTCATCCACATCTCAATCTAATCCACACACTGGCCGTCCCTTACGACCCCAGCGTATATATCACCCCAGCCCATTTGCCCAAACCGAAGGTGTTTATCCCAGAGAGCCTGGACTTATGCATGATGGGTGCATCTGAACCCCAATCATCTCAAACCCATGAACCCACTACTCCTGAGCTGATAAGGATGATCGAAGATCTTCAGAATGGCGTGAATCGGCCTTTGGAGTTTGGCTCCGTCATCAACCGCATCACATACTAAGGAGTTCATGTCAAAGGCACTTTAACCTTGGGGAAATTTGCATTGGGAGAAGGCCAATCTCTTAGCAAAGTGGAGGCCAGTGATAAGAGCAAGGTAGGGGCAAGCATTAGTCCCCATGAACATCTTCAGCTGGCTGCGGAGGCTTTGAAAGCCGAGGGACTGAACGAAGAGCAAGTCCTCGCAGTTGTTGTAAAAACTGTGGATGACACTTTCGCCACTCAAGTTGAGGGCAGTTTGAATCAAAGGTGAGCGGGAGAAGGGCCCTTGTGCAGAATATTCCTTCGGCTCTAGCCCGTACTCGGAAGAGACCAACAAACCCGGTCACACTGTCAATCCTTTCTTTGGTGCATCCAGCAAAAAGCCACAAACCTCAAAATACCCACCTCGGGGCCAGAGGGTGTTTACCCCACTGTACATGTCACTATCAGCGGCCTTGAGGGTCCTGATAAAAAAAGGGCATCTGAAGCCCCTGGAGCCGCGGCCCCTACCAGAAAAACTCCCTCATACCCATAATCCGGCCAAGTATTGTGCCTTTCATCAACAAGTTGGCCACGTCACTGATAAATGTTTCCGTCTTCGCCATGAAATACAAGATCTGATTGACAATAAGGTCATCGTCGCACCGGCCCCTGCAAAGTCTATAAATCCTTGGATCAGCAAACTTGAGGGATAGTACAAGTATGTGATCGGGGGACAAACCACTATGGCAATGCTTTCGATTTACCAGATGTGGAGTATGGCACGCCTTTTTTGAGAATTCTGAATCTTTGGTTTTGTATGTTACGGCTTGGTCTTGAGTCAGTTCTGTCGTTTTTTGCTTTAAGCCTGTCTCTTTGTCTTGAGTCAGTCTTTTTGATTAAGGGTCTGTCTTGTTGTATCGAGTCAGTCCTGTTTTGTTAGAGTCGGGTGATTTCGGGGGAGTTACCTCGGACATCACTTGCTTGTTTTGCGTCTGTCTTTTCATTTTGTTCTGAGTCTGTTTTACGCGAGGCAGTTCATAATGGATCTTGAATGAAACAATGGTGATTTTTCACACTCGTGTTTATACGCGTGTGCGGTTGTGCGAAATTCTAAATGAGATGGCAGTATTTGACTAAGAACTCTGTCTTTTCTGTGCCTTGAAATTATTGCATTGACCTAAGTTTTTTCAAAACCTTTTTGAACACTGCGGTGAAAACGAGGAGGAAGGAATTTCTTGGGATTTGCAAAAATTTGATCAATTGAGAGAAAGAGAGGCGTGCTAAGCCCTTAATGAATGAAATCATGCTTGTTAGTGTGAGTATTGAGAAGGACCCTGGCTTGATCCAGATTGGTCCCACACTGTCTTCAGCGCGAACAATTTGTCGCTTTCTTAAAAACTTTCAAAAAATGTTTTGCGCGGTCTTGCGAAGACATGTGTGGAATCGCTCTTGAGATTGTGCAGCTCAGGATCGCTCTCGGCCTCGAGACTCAACCCCTTTGTTTTCAAACCTTGAACTTGGATTCAGAACGTTCAAAGGACAATCACAATGTGAGGCCTGTGTGGCCAGATTTGAAGCAACCCTCGAACAAGAGGCACCAAAGTCAGATCAAGAAGGTTAGACCTCATCAGAAGAAGCTTGCAAAGCTAGATCAGAAGCACCCCTCGAACTAGGGGCAAAAAATATCCGATGTACTCGAAGAGCCAAAGGTGGATTTTTCTGCAAATCAATACAACAGCCACTCTCCTGGATACAGAGGGCTTCAATCTCAAAACCATTTGGCATGGACTTGTTACACTTTTAACCTTTGAGAGGCTCGTTGGGCCGAAAACCCGGAAGGGCGACCCAGGCAAAAGTTAGAGCAAGAGAAAAATACAAAAAAAGAAGAAAAGAAAAAAGAAAAATACAAGAAGAAAAGAAAAAAAATGCAAAAAAGAAGAGAAGAAAAAAAAAGAATGAAAAGACAAAAAAAGAGAAAACAAAAAGAGAGAAGAACAAAGCTCGCAAGGTTGAAAACCTGCAATAGGCGCCTTGGCAAAAGTTAGAGCATAAAAAGGAAAGGTTAAATACCCGAGTGTACCTTAACCCCGAACTACGTAAGGCTTGATTCCCATCTTTGGGATACGTAGGCAACTTCATTCTGAAGTCCAGCCCTAAAACACTTCAAATTCAGTTGTGTCCATGAAATGATTTTGATCATCTTTGCCTTCTCTGTATCCGAGAGTTCGGTTGTGATCGTCGCTCTGAAGGATTGATTTCAATACGCTGCGGTGCCATTTAGACAAGGGGCAATTTTCCGTTGCCATTCAATGCACTGCAGTGTCATTTCAAACAAGGGGCAACTTTCCGTTACCATGCAGTGCCCTTCAGACAAGGGGCAATTTTCCATTGCTATGGGTCCGAGGTTGTGCATCTCAAAGAGTTGGTTCCCTACTTGTTGAGCGGTGGCCATCTGCAAAAACAGTTTTTGAGAATTTTTACTAAGGTTGACTATTCTCTCAAAAATCATTCCATTTTTTCCAAAACTGGACCATTTCTTGGACCCAAAAAGGAAAAATTTCAGTGCTCATAGCCTAACTTGCATGATTTCAAATCAAAAATCGAATAAGCATGTTAATCTAACTCTCACATTGGTCAAAACTATTTTAGTAGAAAACCAAAACAAAAAAATGGTCGAAATGATGAACTAGGGGCACAGTTGAGTCAGGCTTCCTGTCTTTCCCCATTATCAACACGCTCGCCAAGAAGGGCACTCTACCCGCCGGAAAAGGCACAACTGAGGTTAACAACAAAAGGGCTAAAAGCTCTCAACATCCTCCAAGCAGCGAGGTATCAAGTCAAGTCTACCTAACCGAATGGATCAAGATATTTCACTCCATCATCTGGATAGATCAGATCATGTCCAAACTCCCCAGCAGAGCATCATTAACCGATGTCATTTGCAGATTTGCTGCACACCCAGTTGTAGCATAACCCCTCTGTGGGGGAAGTTCACTGTTGTGAGTAGAAGAAAGAGAATCTAGCAGAATGCTAGGGGCAAATGCCCGCAACTTCTTGTCTACCCATCAACCACCCAGGGGAGGGATAAAAAAATGAGAGATTGAAGAATAGAGAGATGTGCGTTGAGAGAAGAAGTGGGAAAAGGGCTTTTTCAGAAAACTAGAGATTGAGTGCCAAGTGATGTGAGAATCACAAATAAGAAATGGTGGGAATAATACCCGGTGAAACAGGCTCCCTGTGCGCATTTGAGTCTTTCGTTGTGTTTTGTTTGTCTCAAGTCTTGTTTTGAGTCGTTTCAAGTGTCAATAGATGTGTTTAGGTTGTTTACCTTTATTTTTCGTTGTTGGGTCATCTTTGCTGTGTTCAGTTGTAAGCTCAATATCCGGTCGAGAACTCATTTTCTCAATTTCAAAAATGAATTGTCTTGCGCTCAAAGTGCTGTGCCATTCTCCACATTTGTGCAAAAAGGAATTTGTTCTTTCAAAAACTGCAGGGTTCAACCCAGGTCGTGTGAGAACAGTAGAACCAGGACCTATCTAAAGCTATAATGGTTCCGGGCTGCCAAGCAAAAGAAAAGAGGGAAAATTGAAGCATCTGAGTGTGTTTCGCCTTCCGCAAATTCCGTGATTGTACTCCGGATGTACCTCTTCAGGCCTTGTCAATGCTACCGATGTATGAGTGCGCCTCTACCTCAAGTGTAAGCCTGCTTCAAGTCAGAACGGCAATTAAAGCAGCAGCAGATGTTATCTCTTGCCGATATGAACAGGGTGTACCCTTTTAGGCGAGTGTGTTGCAAAACCCTCGAGAGGTAAATCAGAGACACCAGAGTACATTTGATGCTCCTTTATTGCATAGAATATGAACTTTCATATACATTGTTGTTGCATGTGTGCCGCATCGTTATGATTCATGCATAAAATATGCTTGTTTTCAATATTGCATGGAAAATGCCCCATACTTGCATAGAAGATGCATTTCATCGCACTATCTTGTGCACTTACACTTTGTATCTCACTTGCCGTCATGTGCATCTTGTGGTTGTACCTCACTCGCTAGTTTAGCGTGTCGCACTATCTTGTGCATTTCAAATCACTTTCATTGTTTAGCGATCGCCGCCTTGTGCATTTCAAATCACTACGTTGTTAGCGTGTCGCCTTTATTTAGTGCATTTCAAATCACTCGCACTGTTTAGCATATCGCACTGTCTTGTGCATTTCAAATCACTCGCGTTGTTTAGCGTATCGCACTGTCTAGTGCATTTCACATCATTCGCGCTGTTTAGCGTATCGCACTGTTTTGTGCATCACATCATCACGCTATCTTGCGCACCTCCATCGCACTGTCTTGTGCACTCGCGTTGTCTAACGCATCGCGTTATTTTGCGCACCTCAATCGCACTGTTTTGTGCATTACATTTCATTCGCGCTATTTTACGCATCGCGCTATTTTGTGCATCTCACTGCATTTTGCATTACATCTCATTCGCACTATTTTGTGCAATTCATCATTCGCGCTATTTTGCGCATCACACTATTTTGTGCACCTTACTTGCATTTTGCATCCATTTAATCGTGCTATTTTGCGCATCGCACCGTCTTGTGCACTCAATCGCACTGTTTTGTGCATCGCATCATCGCGCTATCTTGCGCACCTCCATCGCACTGTCTTGTGCACTCGCGCTTTCTTGCGCATCACACTATCTTGTGCACTTACATGCTATATCTCGCTCGCACTCTCTTGTGCATTCCATTACACTCGCGCTATTTAGCGTATCGCACTGTTCTGTGCAATTTACTTTCGCGCTTTCTTGCGCATCGCACTATTTTGTGCATTTTTACTTGCATTGCACGTGCATTTTATCGCGCTATCTTGCGCACCTTACCTGCACTTGTTAGTGCATGGCATTTCATTCGCGCTATTTTGCGCATCACACTGCTTTGTGCGTCTATGCCACATCGCACTCTTTTGTGCATCTTGTTAGCACTGTCTTGTGCATTCCAACCTGTTCTGCACTGTTTTGTGCATCTCCTTAGCATTGTTTTGTGCATTCACTCTACATCACATTGTCTTGTGCACATTGTGTTTTTGCATAAGTCCAATTTTCAAACCGGCTTCGCGTAGCGTATAAGTCCAATTTTTAAACCGGCTTCGCGTAGCGTATAAGTCCAATTATCAAAGTTTTCCTGCATATCCTTTGCATCCTACCCCAGAACTATGCTGGTTTGATTCCTTGCAAAGGGATACGTAGGCGACTTGAGCACAACCATTTATTCATCGTATTTTGTCCAAGTCTTGGCCTTGTCAAAAATGGGTTCTCTAGGCTTTGACATTCACTCCGTCATTGTTGTGACTTTCGAGTTACACAAAGAGGGGCAGCTAGACACCCCATTTTTGACGGCCCTCAAGACTTGGGCATTCTTGATGGTTTGCTCGGTGTTGAGAGGTGTGCGATGCGAGTTGATTTCTTGGCAAAAGGGCCAAATCCCAACTTCACACCCCATTTTGGACCAAAGCTATTTTGATTGGTTTTTGGACCTTAAAACCCTCTCTTTCAAAACATTTTTGAAATAAAGTTCCCACGATGTTCCGACACTCGCATTTCGGTAAATGTTGCGCTTTTCGGTAAACCGAGCAAGGACAAAGGGGAGATGAATGAAAGAAAGATGAAATCTTTGAAAAATCTTTCAAAACACCCTACTTAGGGGTTTGAAGTTGAAGAAAAGAAGAGAAGAGGGGAGAAAACTAGTTTGGGAGAGGTTCAGCATGAATCCGGGAAGGAGAAAAGTCTGCGCGGCTTCCCCGAAACGGGCGTAACTCTTTGTACAAGAGGAATTAAAATATGGGGCCACCACCATTGGAAACCTTACTTCCAGGGCTTCATTTTGCACTCAAGAATCTCCTAAGTCCAAATCCGGGGGGAGGAGATATGGTTGGTTGAAGTCCGGTTGGACCGAATCTGCGCGGCTTTACGGAAACTGGCATAACTTTTTCTACAGAAGGAATTTTAATGCAAGGTTTGCGCCATTGGAAAGCTAACTTCCGGGGCTTCAATCAACGGCACTTTTTGACCATACCGGCTACCTACCGGCCATCCATTTATCCGACCGGCACAAAAGATTGACGGCCGGCACAAAAGATTGCCGGCCGGCCAAAAGTGCCCAGAACTCAGATTTTTGACAGATATTTTGCTATACACTGTGGAAAATATTTTCAATTGGGATATTTCGACCAAAAGCTCTTGTTTTGACATATATAGGGCCATATATCTCACATGCTTAAGGTTAGAACAAAAAAGCAAGGTTTTCGGAGCTTCTCACTCTAGATTTCTCTCTCTCTACTCTAAACCTCTCAAATCCTTGGCCATTTCTTCACCAATCCATAGCACCACCATCACCACTCCATTTCCAGCAGCAAGGAAGGGTTTTTCAGAGACTTAGGAGCAGCAAACTTGAGCCAAGAAGCAACAAGAGTGTGATCTTCAAGGGTAAGTATCAATCACCCTCTTTTGGCACTTTTTTTTGCACCATTCCTCTACCCTACTTGATCACTGTTTTAGACTCTGGCCCCAACTGAAATGGGCCTTATTTTGAGGTATTCTACATGTTTGTTTAAGGGCTCAACCCTGTTTGAGCACTCTATGATGCACTTGCTTCAATATCATTTTGTATGTCAATATCTTGCATGCTTTTTATAGCTCATGTTTGATCTATTTCTGAGCCTGATGTAAACTGTGAGTGGGCCTATTTTGAGCCCCTCTTCAACATTGAAGAAGGGCTCAACCCTATTTGGCCTCTCTATCATGCACTTGTTTCATAATCTCTCATATTTACCGTAAATTTGCATGATCTGTTTAGCCTCTGTACGATCTGTTTTGGAGGATGTCATGAACTGTCAGTAGGCTTATTTTATGTCCCTCTACAACATTGTAGAAGGGATCAACTTCATTGGGGGTTTCCATGTTATACTTGTCATTATACCCCCCCTTTGGCCCTCATTTTACATGCTTTGTTAGGCCTATTTGCTTCTGTTTTTGGCCATGATCAGGTCTGGAAAGAGTCACATTTTGGCCTCTTGTCATCTTTTGTTAAGGCTCCAAGGCTTTTTGGTGAATGCTTGGTGTACCTCTCTTTATAGCCCTCTTTTGGCTCATATTTTGCATGCTATGTTGAGCATATCTACATACTGTTTTGGGGGTTTTCATAAGCTGTAAATGTTCATATTTTTGGTCCCTCTTCAATATTGTAGAACTGTATTTTTCAGTTTGAGCATTGCGTATACCATCTGCTTCATTGTTCCTCTCTTTTCCCCCATTTTTGCATGCTATTTTTGCCATACTTGTGATTATTTTTTGGCCATGCTTTGTACTGGAAAAATGCTTGTTTTGGGGCTGCCTTGCTACTGTATTTTCATTCCATGTCCATAGTGTGCATGCATTGCATAGCTATAGGCCATTTCGGGTGCCTAAATTCGTATTTCGGGACCATTCCTTGCATTTGGTGTCATTTCGCCATCTTTCGGGACTGTTTTCCCCCATATTTGAGTGCTGAAATTCATTTGCATGTTTGCATATCATTTCCATGCCATTTCATGCCTTAGGGCCATTGCCTCGGTTTGCGTGCCCGTGTGCACGCATTTCGAGGCACTTTATTTTCATCCATCGGCCTCGTATGTGAGTGTGGCCGAGGCTCTCTCATGTTAGTGTAAGTCCATATTGCATTGCATATGCCATTTCCTCGGTTTGCGTGCCCGTGTGCACGCATTTTGAGGCATCTCATTTTCATCTCATGGCCGCTGATTTTGGCATGCTTGCGAGTTATCCATGTTAGTTTAAGTCCATCGTTGCATGTTGTTGCATGCCATGTTTGTTTACATGTTTAGGTTGCGAGCCTAGCACACATTGCTCATTTGCACGTTCATGTTGCATACTTAGCCGCCATGCTTAGGTTGCATTTCATTGAGCATGCATCCCTTGCCTCCTGATCAATCATGATAGGGGTTGGGGCCCTTTGATTTGTTTTGTGCTTGCATTCCATTTGATATCAAAGTTGCTAACTTGGCTTTCGGGCCATCATGCATTGAAATGCGTGATTGATAGCCCGGGGGTCAAGGGCCATGCTCCCTTGAGCCCATTACATGATAGGGAGTGTGTCCATGCATACATTTGCCTAGAAATTCTATGCCTTACCTTCTTTGATCTGGCTTTATTCTTTGTCAAACTGTCTTCTGCGAGAATTTTGTGCCGACAGCGATATAGAGTGCCGACCGGCAATGTATTTATTGCCGATAGCTTCATTTCCAGCCGGTGGACTTTATACACGGCCGGTGGACATTCTATCCAGCCGGTGATGATCCTTAGGATTCAGGGAGCCTGTTCCAGGACTTTTGCAATTTTTCAGAGAAGTAGGACAGTGAAACAGAGGCAACAGTGGCATGGTGCGGATTTCTGGGCAAGTCGGACTGAAGCATACATCATTCGCGCATCCCGAGGCGGAGGCTGTGGCCATCTCTTCTTTGCATTTAATTTAATTAGATTAGAGGTCTTGTAATAATTAATTCATTTATTATTCGGACTGTATTATTATTTGGTCCCTCCGAGCGAGGGAAAATTTGTAATAAGTGTGTGTGAGTGGGTGTATGTCTTCCAACCCCCATTTCTTTCTCCCTTTTATTTACCCGCTTTCGATGGTAGATTAGGGCATACTTATTTTAGCATACCTCATGCAATGCATGCGTGCATCCATGCATTTGTTTACATGCACCAGGCTCGGTACATCATGCAAACTGCATCGTACTTTCAATTCCAAATTGAATACGTGCTACTCGCGCATTTCACATGCCATGTTTAGGGTTAGCCGAGCCTACTCTAGATTGCATCTATGCCTGTGTTGCATTAGCCACTTAACATGAACTAGGTCATGCATGTTTGCTAACCAGTTTATTGTTTTGGTACGGAGTACAATGTAAGTATTTTACGCTTTAGCATACCACATGCGTGTGAATGTTGCCATGACAGTATGCTTACCATGCGGCTAAATGCTTATGTGTTATAAACTGCTTGAATGCCTATGGGTGAAGGTTGGATTGCCTGAGTTGGAACAACTCATTGAAATCCGTATTTTAGCCTACTTGCGAGTAGCAAAATCTAACACGTTTTTCGAGATAAAACAGATATGCAATGTTTATTTCCAAGTTAGGCGATCTAGTCTATACTTTTGTGTTGTGCGCATCACATAGTAATTCTAGGTTAATAACCGGAATAAGAACGCATAAAGTTTTCAAAAATGGATATCACGGTTAGTAGAGGCCGATCTTCGGACCGGGCGAAAGGGGGTGCTCATAGCTGACCTTCCCCGATTGTACCCAAGCTCCCGAGCCAAGACCACTTTGGTGATGACGGACATGTGGCCTTCGGCACCGAGTCAGGGTTTCCTAAATTTCCCATTTTAAATATTTAGGTGGCGACTCTGTAATCTGGCAAAGCAGTCCATGTTTGGCACTACTTTTCAAAAAATCTGTTTTCTCAAGCGATTTGCCGGATTTGGACTCTTTGGTTCAAGATTCAGAACCGACACAAAGGGAGTCCGAACTGTAGAGCGAGGCCCCCGCGGACGCGTCTACAAGCGTCTCAGTCCATGTCATGGTTTTGATCACTTTTGTCCTCTCCGAATCCAATGTCTCGATTGCAGCAACTCAGAACTACGTGATTAACTTCCTCTTGAAGCCAAACCACCAACACCTTCCAGGTGACTGTGTCCACATATTGATTCAAGCCGTCTCCGCCTCCTCCATGCCTGAGGATCTGATTGTCGTCAACGAGGACTGGCTTACAACACGCCGCGACATCATCCAAACAAGGGGCAACTTTCCGTTGCCATGTATTGCCATAAGTTGCCCTGAGTTACCGTCCAAACCAGGGACAACTTTCCGTTGCCTTCCCCCCCCTTAAGCCAGGGGCAATTTCCCATTGCCTTCGATCCAAGGTTACGTATCTCGAGGGTAAGTTCCGCGCTCGTTGAGCGTTGATTGTTTGCAAAAATAGTTTTTGAAAATTTTCACTGAGGTTGACTTATTTTCTCGAAAACTGTTTCATTTTCAAAATTAGACCATGTTTGGACCCAAAAAGGAGAATTTTCAGTGCTCACAGCTTGATTCGCATGATTTTCAAATCAAAAATTGAATAAGTGTGCTCATCCAACTCTCATTTTTTATCAAAACCGTTTTAGAAAACACAACAAAAATGGTCAAAATAACGAACTAGGGGCACGATTGAGTCGGGTCCTCTGTCTTCCAGATTAATCGCTTGCCAGCAGGCGCTTTATCCGCGGAAGGAATAGCCGTGAGCTAACAGTGTTGGGTGTGAACCCGCGACTTCCTATTCGTCTGCCATTCACCCTGGGGAGGGATGAAAAATGAGAGAATAAAGAATAGAGAGGAGTAAGTTGAGAGAAAAGTGAAGAAAAGGGCTTTGAGAGAAAAATGAACCTGAGGGCCGAGTGATGTGAGCATCATAAATCAGAAAGGGTGGGAATAATATCCGGAGGAATTGGCTCCTCGAGATTCGAGGTCTTTTTGTAAACATGTCTGTGTGTCGTGTCTTTTGATTTGTCGGTCTCAATTTTGGCCTTGAGTCTTTTCCAAGTGTGTCTCGTTGTGTTAGGTCGTGTGCCTTTTGTTTCTTTGTTTGAGTCCGTCTCGTCGTGTTCTGTGGTAGGCTCGACACCCCGGTTGAAAACCCATCTTCTTCCAAAAGGTAATCGCTTATGCTGAGAATGCTGTGCCATTCTCTACATCCGGGAAAAGCAAGAGAAGGGAAGAGAAAATTTGGGACATCCGAGTGTGTTTCAACTGTAACCGTATCAGTCTTGTGATCCCTCTTGTTAGATTGGGGCTATTTGTTCAGGGTTTGCTGTGTGCAGAATGAACCGAATGCTGTGTTATGGGCTATATGCAGATCAATCCCCAGCAGATTAGTCCCCAGCAGAGTATGGGCTGTGTGTTCAGATTGAGCAGGGATTTGTATAAGCTATTTTGCCTTTTAGTCGGTTGGTTATCTGATTAGTACAATGCGAGTGCTCAGTTTTCAAACAATAGATCAATATCATTTACCTTTGAGGTGTAATATGATGCAATGCAGTGCAGGGTATGAAATATGCATATATATACAAATGTAACACTCTTTTTTAGACCAAAAGTTTGTTCCATTTCATAATCTTTTCAAGTACATAAGTTTTAAGGAAAACAAAATCTGCCTGCGGCAGTACATAATACTCTATCTACCAAAAAGAGAAAAGTACAAGAAAAGAAAATGAAAGAAAAATAGCAGAAGTCTGTAATCATCATCAATGGCCTCGCGTCGGGGGATCCGTCCTCGCCCTCTTCTGGCGTAAGCAGAGCATCGTCGAGTGTCATTGCCGGAGCCGAGCAGCCGCCTCGGCCTCCTCCACAGAGGCCTCCGCCTCCGACTCACCATCCCCTGCAAATGGAGCCTGTGAGCTGCTCCCCACATGGCCACGCCCCCCTCTGGTGCGGGGGAATATCCTGCCATCCCGAGTAGAAATGGGAGGTCCAGATGGAGCGCCACCACCCACGGGAGGAATCGGGAAGGGAGGCTGAGAAGTACAAAAGGCAAATGTATCAGTACACATGAAGCAGTTTATTAATACAGAGAGTACAGTGTGTGAATGCCGTGAGCAGTTTATCAATGCAGAATGCAGTGTATAGCGATGTCGCGAGAATGCCGCGAGCGCGATCAAGACAGAATACAGAGAGTACAGTGTGTGAATGCCGTGAGCAGTTTATCAATGCAGAATGCAGTGTATGAGTACAGTGTGTGAATGTCGTGAGCAGTTTATCAGTGCAGGATGCAGTGTGTGATTACAGTGTGCCAAGTGCCGTGAACAGTTTATCAGATGTTGTGTTACGCACCAGATTATGCGAAGTATTTTGTATATAGTTTGGAACTATGTCAGAGAAAACATACCGGAAGGCCGTAGAAGGCTAAGAACTCGAAGGTCCGCTGCAACATCCCCGCCATGGAGGCATTCAGCTCCAATGACTGCCGGGTGTACTCGGAGGAAGCCTGCAGAAGTATTAGATGCACCAATATTCTGTGAAATATCGAATGAACTGAACTGAAATGACAATGCAAGATGCAAAAATAAAGTGGTACATCTGGGAGGCAAGTCAGAATGCTAGCAAACTCATGACCGGTAGGGGAGGAGCAAAGGGATCTGGTAGGTCTCCCCTCGCCCAGTATGTCGGCATGGTAGGCAGGCGGGCGGCCGTCCTCGTCCCTCTGCATTCCCCTCGCCACGAGCTCGAGCTCTCTGTGATCCGCTCCTGCTCCGCCTCTGCCCTAGCCCGCTTGCAGTCTCTGGCTCAGCTCGGCGACCATCGCTCAAAGGCCGCATAATGAAGGTCTGGGCGTACTCGGTGTCGCCCTCGCCTCTGGTTGCCGTCGCCTCCCGGTAGATGGTGTAGTCCGCCATCTGCTTTCGGTGAAACGCCGGTGTCCCTCATATGCTTAGGAGGATGCTCGGGACTATCTGCCAGTAACCCCGAGGTGCAGCGCAGAAGCGCTCACCAGTACCAAGCCCGGCTGCATCGCCCTCTAGCAAAATCCGGTAACGCGAGGTCTCGATCGCGCCGGCAAACCGATCCCGCACCATCGCTGGCAGAGGAGCCCATGGCTGCCAGGTGATCTGAAATTGAAAAACAGTTTATTACCTACTGGTATTGCAAATATACAGTGGAAAAGTGAAGCTTAAATGAACTGTAAGTAAAACATACCTCGGCGGGGGTGATGGTGTCAAAATAGCGACGGAAGAAGCTGAAAGTCTCCCGCGGCCGCCGTGTGCACCTCCCGTCGTAGCGGCGTGAGAAGGGAACGACCAGAGGAGTCTCCGTCTCGATCGGCTCTAGCACAGGAAAGTAGGCATAGACCCATAAGCGCAAAGCGGATGTCGATGATCATCGAGATGACCAAAAATGAAGAATAAAGCGAAATAGCAGAGCCGTGTGTTGTGCGATTGTATTGGCGAGTGTACGGTGTGAGCGATTAATACGGTCGGTCATAAGCGAGGAGTATGTGTGTGCTGTGTGTACAGTATACAGCAAGTGTAAAGCAAACTACATTAATGCGGCAATCTGAAAGTGAAACGTAGTAATGTAAAGCGGAAGAAGAGCGTACCTCCCAAGCTCGCCAAGAACCCCAAACAAGCTGTCCGGCCATGAAACCGAGCTCATATAGCGTGAGAGTGGCGAGCCGCCACCCGATCATAGTGCAAGATGTCCGGACGTCCACCGGTCTGTTGAGTAGCGAAGAGAGGCAGTGTTTGCCGGTCGTGAATAAGGTGGTCCCCAGCAAAAACATCAAGAAGTCAGCGCAGATCTCGCTCCAGCCGCCTCGGTCGGCTGCGTCAACAAGAAGAGGCTGTACCCGGAACTACACCTCGAACCAAGAATAGCGGACAAAGCCTGGACGTGTAAGAGGCGGAGCTGCGCCAAGTAAATGGATCTGAGCGGCGGTCCACTCATCCATGTCGGTATCGAAGGGAATCGGATCACCCCCTACCCCGATGCCGGTAAGCACCGAGAAATCCTAAGGGGTCATCGTCATGTCCCCCGCCGCGGATAGGTGAAATGAATCGGTGGTGTCCCACCACCTCTCCGCCAAGGCAGCTAAAAGAGGCCTGCAGGCAGTAAGTCGGGTCAGACCCCTGCAGAAAGAACCGAAGCCCGCCTCATCCACGATGTGTCGAACCGCCTCGGGAAGCTCCGAGTACCAATCTCGAGCCGAAACATTCCCATACCAGCGGATGGTATGGGAATCTCCCTGTTTACAAACAAATGGTTGCAAAGCAATATGAAATGCACAGTTCTGAGGAAACATGTTAAAGTCGATACAAATCTAGCATGCGTGCCGTTTTTTGATTCAAGCGAACCGGGTGCTTCTGATAAACTACAATATGTGATGCGTCAGTGTGTTTTTGAGTGGTGCAGTGTAAACATGGTGCACGTGTGTACGTTTTTCAGATGCAAGCAAATGTCAGGTTTCAGTGTACCAGTAGGTGGACTACGGCCTGTGATATGTCAGTGCTCCTGTGAGGATTAGTGTAAATCTAGCATGCGTGCAAGTTTCGAAAATTCAAACGGGTACCGGGTGCCGGTATGTTTCAGTAAATTACCAATAAGTGATGTCACAACATGTCTATGTGATTCAGTGTGAGTCTAGCATGCGTGCGAGTTTTCAGATTCAAACAAGTGCCAGACATCGGTGAATTTGCAGTGAAATACGGTGTGCCGCGTGTTTGAGTGCTTGAGGCTAGTGCAGTGTGTGTGCGTGTGTTCGTCTCAAACAAATATTAGTTGTGAGTTCGTCTACAATCAACTATAGTACAGTGTATCAGAGCTAAGCAATTAAGGGTTGTAATCAGCTATGGCAGTTGACAGTTCACAGTTCTACATTGCAGAAAGTAAAGCAGAGCAGAAGGGTTACCTCAGAAGCGCCGAATGAGAGATGAGAGGCAGGCTCACGTAGCAGAAGCTCCGGGTCCAGAGCCCTGTCAAAACCGCAGAAGTGGCGGAGTCCATTTGGCGGAAGCACGTGAATGGCTGGGCGGTAGGTCGCCGGATCAAACGGGCGCTCGCTCAATGGGAGGAGCTCGACCCCGGGATCCATCTCGTGATCCGGGGGAGTCCCGACATGTGGAACATCGTCTGCCATAGCAATGGTAGTGAAAAAATAGCCGAAAACCGGAATGAAAAAGTCAACTTGAAAAAGTCAACCTGGCGGGCGAAAATGGCCGGAAAGGCCGGGAGATGAAAATACACGGAAATGTAGAGAAAATCGAGGGGAACAAGTCCCGAAAAGGCGAAAATAGCAAAGGAGATCCCGAAATGAGATTTCGATCGGGTGGAAATACCCGAAACACGAAGAATATCGCGAATCCGACAGTAAAACGGTGCGAAAACACGAGGAAATCGACGAAAAATCGAGAGAACAAAGCTCTAGAGAGAGAGAGAGGGTGTTTTCGGCGGAAGAGGAAGTGGAAAATAGGGTTTAGAAGCCCTATTTTATAAAGCCCGAGGTGAAATGGCAAATCTGCCCCCGATCAGGCATTTTGTGCCGGTCGGCACATTATTGTGCCGGTGGAGAAGTTTAGGCAGCCGGTGGCCTTCCCACCCAGCCGGTGGTGTTCCCAAGGCCTTGTTTAGGCAAAATTGAGGAGTTTTGGTCTTCATAGCTCAAGAAAGTGCAAGAAAATGCACCCCCGACGCTCCACCGGCCTCCGTTTTGACTTCGGACCGTGTCTACTGTGTGTAACACTCAAATTCAAGCAAAGACTATATCCTTTTTGTATCCTTTTGTCTTTTATAAGATTCAAAAGTTGCCCCGTGTGCATTACACGCATCCATCGCATTGTCTGTGCGTCGCGTCGTGCCGTCTTGCACGTCCCTTGTGACTTGCACTGTCTTGCATTTTTTCGTGTGACACGTGTGTCACACTTGCACCATTTTCCATTCAATGAGGTATGCGTGCCTCATTTTACATTTCATTGCATCTCGAGGTACGTGTGCCTCGTTTTGCATTCCATTTTCCATTCAATGAGGTATGCGTGCCTCATTTTACATTTCGTTGCATCTCGAGGTACGTGTGCCTCGTTTTGCATTCCATTTTCCATTCAATGAGGTATGCGTGCCTCATTTTACATTTCATTGCATCTCGAGAACGCGTGTGCCTCGTTTTGCATTCCATTTTCCATTCAATGAGGTATGCGTGCCTCATTTTACATTTCATTGCATCTCGAGGTACGTGTGCCTCATTTTGCATTCTATTTTCCATTCAATGAGGTATGCGTGCCTCATTTTACATTTCATTGCATCTCGAGAATGTGCCTCGTTTTGCATTCCATTTTCCATTCAATGAGGTATGCGTGCCTCATTTTACATTTCATTTCATCTCGAGGTACGTGTGCCTCGTTTTGCATTCCATTTTCCATTCAATGAGGTATGCGTGCCTCATTTTACATTTCGTTGCATCTCGAGGTACGTGTGCCTCGTTTTGCATTCCATTTTCCATTCAATGAGGTATGCGTGCCTCATTTTACATTTCATTGCATCTCGAGGTACGTGTGCCTCGTTTTGCATTCCATTTTCCATTCAATGAGGTATGCGTGCCTCATTTTACATTTCATTGCATCTCGAGGTACGTGTGCCTCATTTTGCATTCTATTTTCCATTCAATGAGGTATCGTGCCTCATTTTACATTTCATTGCATCTCGAGTCGTGTGCCTCGTTTTGCATTCCATTTTCCATTCAATGAGGTATGCGTGCCTCATTTTACATTTCATTGCATCTCGAGTCGTGTGCCTCGTTTTGCATTCCATTTTCCATTCAATGAGGTATCGTGCCTCATTTTACATTTCATTGCATCTCGAGTCGTGTGCCTCATTTTGCATTCCATTTTCCATTCAATGAGGTATCGTGCCTCATTTTACATTTCATTGCATCTCGATGTACGTGTGCCTCGTTTTGCATTCCATTTTCCATTCAATGAGGTATGCGTGCCTCATTTTACATTTCATTGCATCTCGAGGTACGTGTGCCTCGTTTTGCATTCCATTTTCCATTCAATGAGGTATGCGTGCCTCATTTTACATTTCATTGCATCTCGAGGTACGTGTGCCTCGTTTTGCATTCCATTTTCCATTCAATGAGGTATGCGTGCCTCATTTTACATTTCATTGCATCTCGAGGTACGTGTGCCTCGTTTTGCATTCCATTTTCCATTCAATGAGGTATCGTGCCTCATTTTACATTTCATTGCATCTCGAATGCGTGTGCCTCGTTTTGCATTCCATTTTCCATTCAATGAGGTATCGTGCCTCATTTTACATTCGTTGCATCTCGAGGCGTGTGCCTCGTTTTGCATTCCATTTTCCATTCAATGAGGTATGCGTGCCTCATTTTACATTTCATTGCATCTCGAGGTACGTGTGCCTCGTTTTGCATTCCATTTTCCATTCAATGAGGTATGCGTGCCTCATTTTACATTTCATTGCATCTCGAGGTACGTGTGCCTCGTTTTGCATTCCATTTTCCATTCAATGAGGTATGCGTGCCTCATTTTACATTTCATTGCATCTCGAGGTACGTGTGCCTCATTTTGCATTCCATTTTCCATTCAATGAGGTATGCGTGCCTCATTTTACATTTCATTGCATCTCGAGGTACGCGTGCCTCGTTTTGCATTCCATTTTCCATTCAATGAGGTACGCGTGCCTCATCTCGCGCTTCGTTGCATCTCGAGGTACGTATGCCTCGTTTTGCATTCCACTTCTCATTTGTATTGGCGTACGCATCCCATGTGCGTTACCTCATTGTTCCCCACAGTCTGGCGAGACCTTAAACATGTACGGTCTAGGAGACCTTAAATCCTTCGAAGGTGCAAAACCTTCGGCGCATGCATTGTCACGTATCATCATCTCAACAGCCGCGCATTACCGCGCATTTTGAAACCGCGCCACCATGGGTCTGACGAGACCTTAAACAAGTACGGTCTAGGAGACCTTAAATCCTTGGAGGGTACGAAACCTTCACCATACACGCGCAGTCTAGGAGACCTTAAATCCTCGGGAGGTGTAAAACCTTCGGTGCATTAAGGTGTGCACCTCATCGCATTTGGCATGCATTTCATCGCGCTATTTTGCGCATCGCGCCGTTTGGCGTACCTCATTGCACTTCATTTTCCATCCTTTGAGGCACGCGTACCTCATTGCACGCACGTCTCATTGGCCCCATTTGCATCCGCGTGCATGTCTCATTTGCATCACATGCACTTGAAGTGTTGTGTAACAGTTGCCCTGCCGGGTCTGGCGAGACCTTAAACACGCACGGTCTAGGAGACCTTAAATCCTCGGGAGGCGCAAGACCTTCGGTGCATTAAGGTGCACCTCATTGCATTTGGCATGCATTCCATCGCACTATTTTGCACACCTCATTGCATTTGGCATGCATTCCATCACGTTGTTTCGCGCACCTCATCAGTTGCCCCCCAGGTCTGGCGAGACCTTAAACACGCACGGTCTAGGAGACCTTAAATCCTTGGAGGGTGCGAAACCTTCACCATATTTGCATCCCGGTCTAGGAGACCTTAAATCCTCTGAAGGTGCAACTCCTTCGGTGTTTGTCGTACCCGAACGACTTTCGATGGTCTGGTAAAGCCACCTGTCTGTGTTTGCGGTGAGTTCCTAGGAGACCAATGGGGACGGTCAAAACTAGAGTTTGAATGGCTTATGCCTAGAACGCAAAGGTTTGAGATTTCCGAGACTAAAGTCTGGTTTAAATACCCAGGGGGTGTACCCTCGGCTTGAAATCTGTATGGAAGCCCCATAGGTTGAGGTAGCGTGTCTGCGCCTCAATTCTGGATACCGAACCAACCTAGTATATCGCCCCGTTGATGGAATAGGGAAAATCGCAATCACAGCCATTGCATCATACTACATTGTCATGCATCATTAATACTATTGCATATGTCATGCATTTTCAAAAAAAAAAATCCAAAAACACAAAAAACATGCATATGTCATGCATCATCATTGTAGTATAGTGCATATGTCATGCATTTTCTGTAAATATCCATTTCTATTGCATTATAGTTGCATGCATTCACTGCATCATCTTCCATCTATGGCTTGCGCCTTTCCTTGTTGAGCTTGGACTGGTATGTGCCCTTACTTTTCACGTCAAAGCATGGTTCATGTGCATCGCGCCTATTCCTTGATGAACTTGGTTTGAGGTTGCGGCACATTTTTTGTGTTAGACATGGCTTGTATGTGTGCATGCCTTTCCTAAGCGAGATACGGTTTGGCCTGCGCGCCATAATCGCATATTGCATTATAGTATAATTGTTGCGTCCGGCATTAGGATCATTATTCTCTCCCCAGCGGGTCGTCACCCCACTTATGTCATTCCACCCAATACTTGTTCTTGTGTCCGTCTGCATCACTCATAGTTCAGACATCGTTCTATGGTAGACAGACTTGCTACTTCCATCAATCTATTTGACATATGTGTGGTTTCGAATTGCTCATGATTGAATCATGATTCAATTGCTTTGCATGTAGTTTGCATAGTTTCAATTGCATTGCATTATCATTTGCATTATTCATACATCATTTTGTATATATTGCATATCATTTTACATTTTGCATTGCCATGCATATGGCTAACAATATTGTACCTGTTAAGTTTACTTTCTTTGCAGGCACGATATTGTATGTACAGCTTATTTGAGGCCAGTGCAACCGAACGAGCCGCACAGGTATTGTATCCTCCGCGTGAGACGTATTGAGAATTGCATAATTCTCTTACATCCTTTCTACATTGTGGTGTAGTTTGGCGTATGCTAGCTTATAACTGTTGCATGTGTGCTTCATTACAGCTTTCTTTGCATGATCATAAGTTATGCTTGGCTTCTTGCATCGTCTTGCATTTTGCCCCTGCCTACGGGCGCATACCTTGTTTTGTCTTGCATGTTTGTCCAAGTCTTCGGCCTTGTCAAAAATGGGTCGTCTCTGGACTTTGACATTCACTCCCGTCATGCTTATGACTTTCGAGTTCTGTCAAAGAGGGGCAACTGTAGACACCCCATTTTTGACCGTCCTCAAGACTTGGACGTCACCACTTGAACACTCGGTGATTACCCATGTTTGTGTTTGTTTGGAGTTCTCGGCTACGCGCCCTGCCTCAGGACCTCCGAACTTCATTGCTTTGTGTTTGGTTTTGCACCAAACACTTGTGTTTTGCCTTGGAGGGGCAGGGAATGCTTTGTGAGGCATCCCCACACACCACCGGTAGTGGCTACAGGCCACCGGCTGGTTGGTGTTCCCACCGGCACTATATAGTGCCGGTCGGCACTATTTTGTGCCGGTCGGCACTCTTTTTGGCAAAATGACCATTTTGCCCTGCACTCACTTCAATTTGTTTTTGGAGATATTTTAGATGACTTTCTTGCACTTGTTTCCCTCCATTGCGTGTATGGAGGGATGAGCCTTTTTGATGCCTTAACTTGTAAGTTTTGTGCCTATACAAGAGAAGGCTTCTTCTCTTGGCTCAAGGGTTAGAAGATTTGGAGAGTTAGACATTTTAGGAGAGGGAGAAGCTCTGGTTTTAGGTTAGGTTTTGTGTATCTATCCTATCTCTCTCTTTCTTTCTTGTTTTGTACACTAGGTGTTTGTGTCTTACTTTTGCACACCAACACCTAGTGTTTCACCTTCCTCTTGGAATTGAAGTGCTAAGGGCTTGTTCTTGGTGTTCTTGGCTGGTTTGGAGCTCAAGGAACCAACAACTCCAACCTTTGTGAAGTTGATCATCAAGGGTAAGAAACTTACTTTATTTACCCCATTCTTGCACTCCATTTTTGCCTAGTTTAAAACAGTTTTTGTGCTTAGTCTATAACACATAAAAGTTCTGTTTTTTAAGCCTCTTTATTGTTTATTAAGAGTGCTTGGTGGTTTGGGTAGGTTTGACCACCCTTAGGCCTTGAAAAGGCCTCATTTTTGTGCTATTTTGTTGAGATCCGAGACTTTGGTGCTTGGGCCTCTTCACCACTGAAATCTTGAGGGATTTCAATGGTGAAGATGATGCCTTAGAGTCTCAAGAAGAAGGGGGCCACCCCCCCTCCTTGATGTCCTTGAAAAGGGCAAGTTTTGACCTCCAAAGGAGCACCATGTTTGGTTGTGTGTTGAGCATGTTTGGTTTGTTTTTCATGCTTATATTGCCATGATATAACATGTTTCTAAGTTGGTTTAGGTCCCTCATGCATGCTTAGCATAGTTGCCTTGTAATGCCTTTTGATCCTCTAACATGCGTAGGTTGTATGCCTTAGCTTCTAGCATGTTTTAGGCTTGCATTTGTGAAGTTTTTGTGCTCATATTTCCATGTTTTAGGTCTGTCTCATGTTGTTTGAGCCAACCATAGCATGTTTAATATAGCCTCTTTGCATTGGGCTTGTTGGCCTTAAGAGCATGAGTGTGTAGCATGCCTTGCTTGCTTCATTTTTGGTGGTTTAGAACCATTTTGCATGCTATTTCAGTCCTTCATACATGTTTGTTTGATTGCTTAGCATGCCTCTTTAATGCTTTAAGAGTATGTGTTAAATGCTCCATGTTTTGGCTTTAATGCATGCCTTTGGATTCATGTCATCTAGTTGCCATCTAGGTGGTCCTTTAGGCTTAGTTTTATGTGTTAAAACTCTGTTTTAAGTGTTTAAGTATTGCCATGTGTGGTTGTGCTAAGTGTGGTTCAAAGCCTCATTGATTTGCTTTGAACCTTAGACCATTTGCATGCTTTGTTTGGCTTGTTTTGTTGCATGATTTGGCATCATGTTTTGCATGATTTTCAGAGCTTTACAATGTGTGTTTATTGTCCTTGTTTGGTATCTCCAAGTGTGCTTGGGAGTTGCCATGATTATACCTAAGGTTTGGATCATAACACTTGCATGTGTGTGTGTGTCTAATCTCCATTTCTAGGCATTTTGGCCACTGATTTTAGGACTATTTGAGTTTCCTAATTCATGTGTAAGACCATCCTTCCATTGGTTTGCATGCTTACCTTGCATGCTTGCTTGAACCCTTTGCATAAACATATTGCATAGTCCATGTTGCATGCCTAGTTGACATGTTTAGGGTTGCATTTGTATTGTGCATGTTTGGCCTCTTGAAGTGAAGTATGATGGAGGTTGAGCACCCTTATTTGCTTGTTTGCATTGCATGCATTTGAAATCAAAGTTGCATTCTCGGTTCTTTGGGCCATCATGCATGGAAATGCGATTGGTGGTCCGGAATCGAGGCACATGCCCTTTGAGTCAATAACATGATAAGGGGTGTGTATAGTGCATAAATACCTTGAATCACATTGCCATGCATGTTGTTGTCCTCTCTTCTTTGTGGGTTGCGGTGTTCTGCAGTGTTAAGTGCGGTGGCACTATTTAGTGCCGTGATCAATTTCGACCGATAACTTCATCTAGTGCGGTGGCCTCCTTCTTCACGGTGGTGCTCTACCCGGCCGGTGGTACTCCCGGTTACGAGAGGCACTCCCGAGACTTTGGTAATTCTCACGAGGAGGAAGCGAGGAGAAGCAGAGGCAAATCATGCATAACAGTGCGATTCCGAGCCAGTCCCGAGCGCGTGCTGCATTTGGCCCTCATCCCGAGGCGATTTACTGTTTAATTAGATTAATTATGTTATTTAATTAATTTAGTTGATTTGTAATATTTTAATTAGCTTGCGTAGTTAATTAATTTGTATATTCTTTCGGTCCCTCCGAGCGAGGGCAAAGTTGTAATAAGTGTGTGTGAGTGGGTGTATGTCTTCCAAATCCCCATTTCTTTCTATCCCTTTTATTTACCCGCTTTCGATGGTAGATTAGGGCATACTTATTTTAGCATACCTTATGCAATGCATGCGTGCATTCATGCATTTGTTTACATGCACCGGGCTCGGTACATCATACAAACTGCATAGCAATTTTCAATTCCAAATTGAATATGTGCTACTCGCGCATTTCACATGCCATGTTTAGGGTTAGCCGAGCCTACTCTAGATTACATCTATGCCTGTGTTGCATTAGCCACTTAACATGAACGAGGTCATGCATGTTTGCTAACCGGGTTATTGTTTTTGGCACGGAGTACGATGTAAGTTTTCACGCTTTAGCATACCACATGCGTGTGAATGTTGCCATGACAGTATGCTTGCCATGCGGCTAAATGCTTATGTGTTATAAACTGTTTGAATGCCTGTGGGTGGAGGTTGGATTGCGTGAGTTGGAACAATTCATTGAAATCCGTATTTTAGCCTACTTGCAAGTAGCAAAAGAAAACAACACATTTTTCGAGACAAAACGAATATGCAATGTTTATTTCCAAGTTAGGCAATCTAGTCTATACTTTTGTGTTGTGCGCATCACATAGTAATTCTAGGTTAATAACCGGAATAAGAACGCGTAATGTTTTCAAAAACGGATATCACGGTTAGTAGAGGCCGGTCTTCGGACCGGGCGAAAGGGGGTGCTCATAGCTGACCTTCCCCGATCGTACCTAAGCTCCCGAGCCAAGACCACTTTGGTGATGACGGACATGTGGCCTTGAAAGACTTAGTCGAGTTTCTAAATTTCCCATTTTCAAAATATTTAGGTGGCGACTCTGTAATCTGGCAAAGCAGTCCATGTTTGGCACTTCTTTTCAAAATCTGTTTTTCTTCAAAACGATTTGCCAGAGTTGGACTCTTTGGTTCAGATTTAGAACCGCAACAAACAAAAAGGGAGTCCGAGCTGTAGCGAGGTCCCTCCGCGGGGCGTGGTTACACAACCATAGGCAAAAATATCCAAAATCAACAACCACCAAAAGTCTAAAGTGCTCTCCCTTTTTGTTCAGGAGCCAAGAAGACAAAAGAGATGAGCAAAAAAAAAAAAAAAACTATCCAAAAATAAACTGGCAAAAAAAAAAAAAAAAAAAAAAAACCCAATGATCTGGCGGTGGTGGGTGTGGTTGCTGCAACTGAAGCAATGCAAGAATCTGATCCAGCTGTAGAGTGGTCTTGGTAGCTGACTGCTTAAGACGGCCAAGCCGACCATCGAAAGCATTTAGACAAGCATCCATATGAACCAACTGCTGAGTCAAGGACTACTCAAAGTGGTGAAGCTAGTCACGCATAGTCCGAGGTGGTACATCTGGCTCCTCTGTGCCTGTTGTGGTAGCATCAATCTTAGCCTCCTCTGCCATAAGATCAACATCACCTGTAGAAGAAACACCTGCCCTAGAAGAATCCCCCTTAACATGTGCACGACTTTGAGACACGATTTTCTTAGTAAAGGGTTTAATGGGAGTGACATACTCATCCTCCTCATAAACTGGGATCTCAAGTCTAGACAAAAGATAGTTGATCAGGCAACCATAGGGCAACCCTAACTGTTTGTTCCCAAAAACAACAATCATTTTGCGAAAGAATAAGGGTGGCAAGATTAATGAAGAGATGGTGAGCTATGTAAAAGAGAACAAAACCTTGTTCTTGATTGATTTCAGAACAATGAGTGATGACTATGATATTTGCACGGACAATAAGATTGAGTGAATGGAACTAGGAAAGAAGTTCAAACTGTTTAATCAGAGTCTCCTTGATCCAACTATGGGGTGTACCACATAAGGCAGTGGCCACCTCATTGAAATCACATGTGGGTCGAATAGAGAAAGGATAGTGCTCCGGAAAAACACAGTCGATGCCTAAGAGCTCTCTAATAAGATCAGGGGTAACAGAGATAGACTTAGAGCAAACCCAAGTCTGGAAGGAAGGGCCAATATCATCGATACCCTCAATGTTACAATAAAACTCGCGGACCCAATCAAGGTTTTGGCGGCCGGAGAAAGATAGAACTAAGTCACCTCCTAACGAATTGAAAAATGGTCGAATGGGAATGGACTCAAAAGTGTTTGGCTGGACATGGAGCTCTAGATGAACTTTCCTAGAGGAGAAAGACTCTCTAAAAGACTTGGCTTTATCAGCGGATGGAAATCTATCAGTGTTATACGAGGGCGAGTGACTGTGGACTTCCTACGTTTGGCAATGGACATAGCTTACCCAAGGTCAAAACAACACTAACCAAACTGAACACCCCACAAAACCAAATCCAAAACAGTTAAGAAAAAAACATTAGTAACCAAAAACCAAGTTAGACAAAAATTCAATGAGATAAAATCAATACCCAAAACAAGAGACCAACAAATGTAGAACACTACAGTAGTATGAGAGATGCACACAGGTAAAAAAAATTAATACCACAACTGTGAAAGAATCGAACCAAGTGCATAAAGTGTGTGAATCACCAACAAGCTTAAGAACCTCTGTGAATGTGTGTGAATCAAGTGAATGAGATGCAAAACCAACATGATCAAGTCACACATGACAAAAAAAACAAATAAAAGCACAAGTATGAAACAAACCCCAAAATCATACCGAAAGAGAGAGAAAGAAAAGAGAAATAAAAAAACTGGGGTGAGAAACTTACCTGAGATGAATCAGAGGAGGAAAAAAGAAGAGGGGTGACCAAATCAAAGCCCAAGCAAGTCACAATCGAAGCCCTAGGAGAGAGAGAGAGAGAGAGAGAGAGAGAGAGAGAGAGAGAGAGAGGGAAAAACTGAGTCTAAAACAACGGCTGAAGGAATTTATACTAAGGCATGCTACTCGAGTGTGAGATTCAATGCTCGAGTGGACTCACTTATGCGCGTCCCTTCACTCGAGCGAAGAAATGAACGCTTGAGCATAAAAGACATGCTCTTAGAATCTAGCGCACTCTGCAAAAGTGCTGGATGAAGTGGAAAAGTGCTCTAACGCTAAGAGGTCTGCTGGAGCAAATAAGAAAAAAAAAACACGAAAGACCAAAAAACACCTTTCTAAGCAGTTAAAACCAGCTCACACTACCAAGTGGGACCTGAAACAAAAAGAAGTGAGCACAATAGCAAGTATGTGACACTCAGATAGGATAATCCACAAACCATAAAGCCCGCAAACTCGCAAATTTTGACATTATGAACCACAAAATCATGAGCAAATCCGATAAAAATTTGATCAATGAGCAAAAGCATCATGGGAATGCACAACTTAAAAACAAACATGAGAGCTCACATAATGAATGTGTGTGTGTGCAATCCTTAAGAGGCCACAAAGCTAGAGTTAATCCTCGTAGTGATCGGATGGTTGGACCTCCGACAAAAGTAGCTAAACATCACAGAGAAAAGTCAAACCACTAGGAATCAAGGCGTATTTGTTGAGTAAACGCAGAGGCTCCCCCTCAATCAATGAGTCTTTTTTTAATTTTTTTTCTTTGTGACTTTTCTTTCTTGTGGGCACTCACTGGTGGCATACACGCTCAAAAGTATGGAGACCAAACTAGAGAAGCATTGTGATGATCGGGTGTGCTACATGTTTCATTTCTTTTTTCTCCTCATTTAACTTTGGGTTGGTTATGTTGGGATGTCGGTTTGACTTGGAATCTTATTAATCACTTGGGTTTGTTGTGTACGGGAATCCTTCTCAAAATTTTGTTCATGTTTGTCTTGGTGTTGAATTTCTCTAGTTCCGGAGAGTGCGAGGTCAGGTTTGAAGTGCCTAGAATTGAGCTGAGAAAATTCTGGGCTAGAAGACCAAGGCCGCACGTGTGGGGAGGTGTGTCATTTTGACCTTGCACCTTGCATTATATCTTGGTCTGGGGCAAAGTGCGGATTGGAGGGCCGCACTTGCGGGGATCAGTGCCATGAATTGGCACATTGTTGAGTTCCATGAGTTATAAGAATTGGGATTTGGAAAGGTTGCTACGTGTTGATAGATTTAATTAAACATGTGGCACTTTTGTGATTTAATGTTGAAGGGAGGAAAAATGGGAATTGTGGATAACATTTGTGTGGTTGTTGAGATACTTAAATATTGAGAATTGTCATGAAGTATTGTTCATTACAGCATTACATTCTCTTTCAATTTATAATTATACATTTTGGATTGAGTTTGAAATGTTTACATTGAGAAAGAATATTTTGAAAGGGGAATTATTGAAATACTTTGGGGTAAATACGTTGGTGTGGACTCGACTTTCTTCGCCGCCCCTCTTACGGAGTGGCTCGAATTGGTCTTATAGTTCGGACTCCTATCACAATTCTGAATCTAATTTCACAAAGTGCAATGTGAAACTGATAAACACCAAAGAGTCCAATCTGGAAATCATTTTGAAAAATCGATTTGAAATCAAATAATGCCAAAACTAGATTGCTTTGCCAGATTACAGAGTCGCCACCTAAATATTTTGGTTTTGGGAAAATTTAGGAAACCCTGACTCGTGCCAAAGGCCACGTGTCCATCATCATCAAAGTCGCCTCGGCTCGGGAACTTGGGTACGAGAGGGGAGGTCCTGAAATGAGCACCCCTGCTCGCCCGATCAAAGATCGGCCTCTACTATCATGACATGTTGTTTTATAAACCTCATATGTTCTTGTCTGGTTATTAGCTAACTTTACTATGTGACGTACACAAGCAAGTATAGACTAAATTGCAAGAATTTGAACAAATTCAACTCATGTTTGTTTTCGAAAATGGTTTGAAGTTGCCACCTCAAGTGGGCTTAAAACATGATGATTTGCCACTTCACAAAGTGGGCTTAAAACTCACATTCATTGAATTGTTCCAATTCAAGCAATAAAGCCTTCATCCACAGGCATTCATGCAGTTAATCATTTAAGCAAATAGCCTCATGGCAAGCATGTGAAACAGGGCAACACTCACACTCATGCAAGTATGCTGAAGCGTAAAACTTATAGTGTACTCCAAGCTAAAACAAAAGCTAGTTAGAAATATGCATGATCCTAACTATGCTAAAATACCTAATGCAACATATGCAATAATGCAATTAATAGGTTCGGCTATCTAAGATGGCATATGAATGCAACAATTTGATAACATGCTTCGAAACACGTATTCAAATAAGTGTATTGAAATACAATGTAGTTTGAATGATGAGCCGAGCCTCGGTGCATGTAATACAAATGAATGGATGCAAACATGCAAGCATAAGGTATGCTAATCAAAACGTGCCCTAATCTAACCATCGAAAGCGGTTAAATAAAATGGAGAAAGACGTGAGGTTGGAAGACATACACACACGCACGCACACTTATTACAACATTGCGCCCTCTCAAAGGAGGGTCCAAATGAATAAGCTAAGCTACACTAAGGTAAGCTAATCAAACTAATCTAATTAGACTAATTATTACACAACAAAACAAAGAAATAGCTAAACTAAGCTACTTAATTATTACAACACTTAACTAATTAGCACACTAATTAATTAAATTACAAAGCCAATGTACACTAAACATATAAAGCATTAAACTACACTGCCTCAGCTCTACTTTAGAACATTGAAGACGCATGCGTTCGATTTTCGCCCCGAAAAGCCCACCGGTTTGCTCTTGAGAGGCTCTGTTTGCAGGGTTACTCCAAGAACTTTCTGCTCCACCTTACCAATTCACTGCTGAGGAATGCACCAGTGGCCTGCCAGCCATGATTGGTTGCTGCCGGCCATCTGCCGGCCAAAGAGAGGCACTGCCAGCCAAAGATGAAGCACTGCTGGTCATTGGTGTGTTGAATCACCACACTGCAACAGAGCACAAATAGAGGAAAATGGATGGTTTTCCAAGGATATGTTTGTACTGTGCCCCTCTTTATCATCTCAAAACATCAAAGGAGTGGCACCCTTGGATCCAAGGCCACCAATCAAGCATTTTCAATGCATGATGGCCAAAGATCCAAGTTGTACACTTTCAATAAAAGCACAACACAAGACTCAAAGGACCACCACCCTATCATGTATGATCAAGGGTGATGGAGACAAAGGAGATTGGCTCATTTCATCACTTTGAGTGTGAAATGGACTAATCTACCTTGTGTTCAATATAACATCCGATTGAACACATGCAGTGCACACATAACATGCTTATCTTGGTCATGTTTTACTTGATTCATTTTATTTACTCATTTTAGCACTACCAAGCCATTCTTTAGTCAATTTTTCCAAGGTGATTGTCTTGTAATGAGAGAGGGGCCAACCAAAGGATGGTTTAAGACATGAGAGAGATCATGCCTTTGGCTAGGAGGAACCGTCAAAAGAGGGTTAAAGCCATTAATCACAAGCTCTATCTCAAGCTTAAACACAATCATAAGGTTAACCAACCCTCAAAACAAATAGAAAAATGAAGAAATAAGGGAGCTTGCAGACTTTTTTAGTGCTGAAATGGCATGCTCAAGACACTAAATCATGCAAGCAACACATGCAAGACATGCTCAAAAGCCAAAAGCATTAAAGCTAGTGAAGAGCACTACACTAAAGGCATGCAATATCAAGTTCAAATGATCAAAACAGCTCAAAACAGAGCTACAACATGCCAAAATAGTGGCTAAAACATGCTGAGATGGAAGCATAAATGGCAAGAAAAATATGCTCGCATGTTGGCTCACAAACAAGACACAAAGCACAACTCTCAAAAGCAATGAAAGAGTAGAATATGTAAGAGTGTGACAAAGATATATGCAGTGAAATTATGTGTAAAATGATGCTACAACATGCAACCATCTCATGCAAAACATGTTAGAGGCCTTAAAACAAAAAGCTAGTGAAGCCTTTTGCACTACAACCATGCAAGATGAAGCTCATATGACCAAGACAGCTCAAAACAGAGCTAAAGCATGCTAAATCAGTAAAGAAAACATGCTGAGATCAAGTCTCAAAAAGGTAGAAAAACATGCTCACATGTTAAGCTAGCTACACATGCAAACAAGACACAAGGAGGGGAGGCCACCCTCTCCTATTTTGGACCTCAAAACATACTTTTCAACACTGAGATTCCCTTGGAATTCAGTGACTAAAAGGCCAAAAAAAGGTTGACTCAAAAGCTTTGAAAAGAGGCATAAAATGCTTCACAAGCCAAAGAGCAAAAAGAGGAGACCACCCCCTAACTCAACAAGACCCAAACCACCATTTTAAAACCTTAAAAATAGAGTTTTTTATGATTGAAAAAGCAGGTCAAAGTAGTGTAAAGAGATGGCCAAGCAATCAACTAAAACAAAGCTTAAAAGTGGTAAGCATGTACCTTTGAAGCACAACAACAAAACAGCCACAACTCTGAGCTAAAACCAACCTTAGGAGCTCAAACAAGATCTCCAAGAACCTCAACTCCAAGATGAAGATGTTTGGCTAAGGGTCTTAGTACAATTATGTAGAGAATTATCATTTTCAAGCACAAAATAGGGAGACAGAGAGAATTCTAGAGACAGAGAGAGAGAAATTTTGCTCACAAAATTTTGTAACCCCCTACATGCAAGAGGATGGCTTCTATATATAGAAGGTACAAAATCCTCTTGCAAAGATCCAACCATCCACGTGCAAGCAGATGCTCCAATCTGTGCAAACAGTTAGCACCAAAATATCAGAAAACATCTAGTGATTCACTGGTGGCCGGCCAGCCATCAATGATGGCTGGCAAGGGCTCATTGATAGCTGGCAGGGCATATCAATGGCTGGCAGGCCAAAGTCCATGGCCAATAGTGCCCAAAAGTGGCCGGCAGTGCACCAAAAGCAACATGCTAAAGAGACTAAAACATGGTCCAAAAATGAGATAGAATTGATACAGGGTTTGGAAAGCTCAAACCTGTGGCGCTCCGCCGAGGAATTCGAGTGCTCGACGAGTAATCAAACTTGTCAATGGATGTACCTACAAGAACATCCAAGTCTTGAGGACGGTCAAAAATGGGGTGTCTACAGTTGCCCCTCTTTGACAAAACTCGAAAGTCGTGAAATGATGGAAGTGAATGTCAAAGCCCAGAGACGACCCATTTTTGATAAGGTCGAAGACTTAGACAAACATACATTCAAGATGACAATATAGATGCGCCCACAGGCTATGGCAGAATGCAAATGATATGCACAATGCAAGTACATAACTTATGATCATGCAATGAGGCTGTAATGAAGCATCTAGATGCAAATGTTATGCAAAGAAATGCTACAGTAAACTCGTACATAAGCAAGTAATCACGAACCAAACAACATTTCATGCGGAAATGATGTAAGAAAGTTATGCAATCTTAACTGTGCCTACGTAGAAAACATAAAACACAACAACCATCGGGCGCACCCGAGGCGGCAAACAAGATCCCAACGTGTGGCAAACGCGACGAAAGAAGTGGTGTGAACCTAAGGACACATCCTAAGGTTCTGAGCAACAAAGAACAGTGATAACAATTGAAACACATCCAAATATTATGCAATCAAAACAAACAACGATATAAGCATCGGAATCTGTCCAGATGCATTTAACCAAAGCGTCCTAATGCGCCACATGCGAGAGGGAAAAGGGAGCGGTGCAAACACCGGAGGGTGGTATAAACATCGGAGCACATTCCAATGTTTCTAACCAAAATAGAGTGGTATAAGCATCAAAACATGTTCCAAACGCTTCTAACCGAAAGTGAGGTATAAGCGTCGGGCACACGGTCCAAATGCTTCTAACCAAAGAAGAGGTATAAACATCGGGCATACGTCCCAATGCAGAACCAAATGAGTGGTATAAACATCAGGCACACAACCCAATGCTTCTAACCAACGGGTTGGTATAAGCGTTGGGCACATGGTCCAAACGCTTCTAACCAAAGGAGATGTATAAGCATCGGGCACACGATCCAAATGCTTCTAACCAAATGAGTGGTATAAACATCAGGCACACAACCCAATGCTTCTAACCAATGGGGTGGTATAAGCGTCAAGCACACGGTCTAAACGCTTCTAACCAATAGGGTGGTATAAACATCAGGCACACAACCCGATGCTTCTAACCAACGGGGTGGTATAAGCGTCGGGCACACACTCCAAACACTTCTAACCAAAAGAGAGGTATAAACATCAGGCACACAACCTAATGCTTCTAACCAAAGACAAGGTGTCGGTGTAAACACCGGGTGTACCCGAATGTTTCTAACCAACGAGGTGTCAGTGTAAACACCAGGCGCACCCAAATGTTTCTAACCAATGAGGTGGGTCCAAAGGACAGGAATGATCTTACCTGGAGTTCCTCTAAATGAACCGTACATACGATATCGTGCCTGCATGAAAAAGAAAACTTAACAAGTACAATGCAATACAAATGCATGTTCTATGCACAACATGCAAGAGATGAAATAGAAGCATATTCTATGCAAAATAGTCAATGACACACATCCAATGCAACATGCATATTCTACGCAACACGATTAACGCGATAACAAAAGCATGTTGATAAAGACGACTCAAAGGCAACTTCCGATTTACCTCTCGGAAGAGTTGCAGCATGTTAAAAAAGGATACACCTTGTTTAAGTTGATGAACAATGACCGCCACGCACTGGAAACAAAATTCCGAGCTTCCCCGAAGACATTTTGAATCAAACTTTGCACACCTCTTGCATTTCTTAGGATCCAAGGACACAGATCAAAGAAAAAGAGGAAAAGCTTGGGACCTTGCTACCATCAGGGACTGGCCCTCGGCCATCGATGGAAGTTGCTACCACCAATAGACGATCTTGGCCATCGATGTGCCACTGCCGGCCATCGATGGCAGACTTGGGTATTTTTGACTTTTCACACTTGGGTCTTTAAAAACAAGTGATGCCACTTCATTTCCTCACAAACCCTTGCACGAAATTCTTCTCCCTTGCTCTCTAGGTGCTCATTCTCTCTAGATCCACACATTCTATGCATTTTCCAACACCTTAAAAACATTTTGTTCGCTAAAACCTTCTAGTTCTCTTCACTTTGGACCGATCAGAATTTGATTTTGATGCTTCTTTCTTCATTTCCACCGTTCTAGGCTTATTCCCCTTGAGTTTCTTTCGAGGTTAGTAGACTTTCCTGGGTTTTGACTTTGTTTGACTTTTTCCTCTCCCCTAGGGTTGACTTTTTCAAAGTTTTTCCCTTTTTCGCACTTTTCCTCACTTTTGCTCATTTTGCAGCCATTTCAGATGGCAGATGATGTCCCTCATGATGGGGCCCTCCCCGCGCTTCCTCCAGTAGAGTTTCTGGTAGACTTTGGGGCCGAGCCAGAGGCCGAGCCGGAGCCATTACCACCGAGCATACGCCCTTTCGACCCAGCGAGGTACCACCCTGAGACATACATAGTACCTATCGTAGGAGGCATCAAGGCCTTTACCGACTTTGCTAAGGATGTACCAGATGACCTTCTACTGAGAGAGCCAACGTCTCATTTGTCGGCTATTGCTGTAGAGGTACGAACACTATTTTTCTGCAGTACTACCCTTAACTGTTTCCATTTCTTGCACTGTTTTGATCTGACTGTATCTCATACATTATTGCTTTGTATTCAACTGTACTTTCATTGCTTGATCTGATTACATCTCATGCATTACCGCAGGACGGGTCCCGCTCTTTCAGAGGCTACAGCATGACGACCGCTTGAGACTGGTACAGTGAGCTCCCAGCTAGGGTTCGCAAAATCATTAATGAGATAGGCTTCGGTCTATTCTGCTCTAGCCTGATGCAGGTTACAGCAAGTCGTGCCCTTTAGGGGCTTTGGTGGAGAGGTGGTGGGACACCACCAACTCCTTCCATTTCTCTACCACGAGGGCGATGACGATGACTCCCTACGACTGATGATGACTCCCTACGACTTTTCCATGATCACTGGCTTAGGCGTAGGGGGTGATCCAATCCCTCTTGACCCTGATATGGGAGAGTGAGAGGCAGCATGGGCCACACTGCTTGGGGCACACCCACCAACACTCCGGGCAGGCATGGTCCGATATAACTGGTTCAAGGAGTAGTACAGGGAGTCTGAGCCAGAGATAGTTGAGGCAATAGAGCAGTACGCCAGGGGCTTCCTCATGTTCCTTTTCGGTACCACCTTGTTTTTGAATAGGTGGAATACTGTGGGCCTATATCTGCTGAGCGCCTTGGTAGTACTCCAGTGAGTTCAGTTCTATGACTGGGGCGGAGCCGGCCTCACCACTTTGTATGGATACATGAGCTCGACTTCTCGCATGAGTGGGAGCTTGATCGGTGGCTACTGGCGGGCTTGGGAGGTACACAGCTTAGTTCCCCCCTTTTCACTTTACATTTTCTGCTTAGCATTTCCCGCTTTACACATGTACTTTCTGCTTTGTATTTTCTGTATCTGCTCATACACTGCATGCTTTCTGCCTTGCATTTTCTGTATCTGCTCATACATTGCATGCTTTCATTTTCCTTGCAGCTGTGGGTGTATGCATACTTCCCGGTTCTTGCTCTAGAGCCCATAGAGGAGACTCCGGCGATAGTCCCGTTTTCTCGGGTATACGACTGCCAGCTCCGCAGTAGGACCCGGGAAAACTTCATGTTTTTCCGCGAGAACTTTGATGTGGTTGCGGCGCACGAGGTAACCCAAAACAAAGTTTATTCTACCTTTCAATCAACTTGATACACTCATTAATCAATGACAATGATTAATTATCTCTTCATTCTCTTATTTTTCAGATCACATGGTAGTCGTGGGACACGATACCAACAGGGCTCCGAGCCCAGTATGACATAGCTAGGGTCATTACTCACTGTCATATCCTTCTTGAGGGCCCGATTTGCTGTGCCCGGTTCTTGGGCGAGTGCTTCACACGCTAGACTTTAGGACTGCCTGCCTTATTTATTTCGATGGCACCCCTAGTGTCTATGAGAGAGACACACAGACTATCTGTCGACCAGGTGATCCAGTTCATAGTAGGGCTGGAGGTGGACTACTTCCGTGTGGAGGGTGATTACGCGACCTTCATTCTGACACATCTGATGCCACCTCTGACCGGCGTTCGTGAAGGTGAGGGAGCGAGAGTTCCAGCTGCGAGAGAGAGAGGCAGAGGGGCCAAAGTGACCAGGACTCGCGGTAGGAGAGATTCTGGGGAGAGACAGAGAGTGGGATGGCCAGAGCTACCTACTATACTAACTTACTGGGGACATTCTGGGGAGACTTATCAGATTCCCATTGAGCCTGCACCAGCTGGTCACGAGCTTGTCAGAGTTTGAGGCTCAACCCCGGTATGTACTATACTTTACATTTTGCGCATTCAGTTCATTTCAATTATGCTTTATAGATCACTGATCATCTCAAAACATTTACAGACATCCATAGAGTACACCAGGCAGGCTCTTGAGCTAGCGGCTTCTCTAATGGGGATGGTTCAGACAAGCATGAACCTGCTCGGCCTCTACAAAATTTTGGTGATTTCCTTCAGCTCGCACTTCATGCCATGAAATTCTCTGCTGATGCCTTAGCATTTTAACTGTAACCTACTTCAAACTGCACTGATCTGATTCATCGCATCAAAACACTACATAGATCCTCTGTTCCCATATACTGCATACATACACTACATCTAATATACCGCATCTAATATACATTACAACTAATGTATTCTGACAACCACTTTTCGGACCTGGTTCCACCGGATGTCCCAAACAGGCGCATGAAGAGACCTTGAAGACCTTCTCCAGTAGCAGGGAGAAGAGGGAGACAGGCTCTGATACACAGCCGAGGTACAGCTAGGGGCACCCGTGGCCAGAGTGGCCCCTCAGAGCCCATCTTAGGCGATGATGATAATGAGACGAGCGAGGGTGAGGAGGCTACGAGTCCACAGTCAGAGTCATCTGAGGATGGAGACGGCGACACCAGCTCAAATTCTGCTAGTGGTGAGGTTGGAGAGATTGAGGAGGGCTCCAGTTCAGACTCTGATTCAGATTCAGATAGCGGTGCCGATGGTGAAAGTGCTTCAGAGTCCGCTCCACTGAGGAAGAGGACGAAGAGGGCCTCTTGAGCTTGAGATAGCCAGTGCTCTTCTAGATGCTTTTTGCTTTGTTTTCTTTTTGCTAGTAGTGTTTGCACAATGTACAGCCTTAGGCAATTTTATTTTCTTTGAAAACTTGAACTCTTTTGCAAAAAGAAACTATGATTGGAATGAAAAATTTAGCTTTCGGTTTAAAAAGTGTTGCATTTTGCATTCTAAGCATCGCATAACATCGCACAGCATGAAAATGAGATTGATCTTTGTTAAAAATCGCACATTCAAATTGCATTGTCTTAATTAGGTAGTGAACCAACTAACAACTGAAAGAACAAAACAACTCAATAAACAATCATGAATACAACTCGATAAGCAAATTGCAACAACTCGATAAACAACATAAATACAACTCAATAAACAAATCCAGACTGTTGCAACTTAAACAAACAAGCTCAAGCCCAAAAAGAACCAAAAAAAATAAGACATCGAAAGGTGCCAATAACAGAATACAACTACTGAAAACAACTGAATCTTTACATAGGAGATCAGTGAGCATGAAAGGAAGGCTGCCCACCATGGGGAATGGCCTGCCCGCCATCAATGTGCCCCTGCTGGCCATTGATGAGCCTCTGCCGGCCATCAATAAACCCCTATCGGCCATAAATGAACAGAACCTCCGAAATGTTGGCTCGGGAACTTGGGTACGAGGGGGAAAGGTCATGAAATGAGCACCCCCGCTCGACCGATCAAAGGATCGGCCTCTACTAACCATGATACGTTGTTTTATAAACCTCATGTGTTCTTATTCCGGTTATTAGCTAACTTTACTATGTGACGCAGACAATCAAGTATAGACTAAAATCGCGAGAATTGGAACAACTCAACTTATGTGTGTTTTCGAAAATGGTTTGAATTTGCCACCCTCAAGTGGGCTTAAAGGTTTGCGGCTTTGCCACCTCAAGTGGGCTTAAAACAGGATTTCCCACGTCAAGTGGGCTTAAAACTCACATTTATTAAATCGTTCCAATTCAAACAATCAAGCCTTCATCCACAAGCATTCATGCCATTAATCATTTAAGCAAAGAGCCTTATGGCAAGCATGTGAAACATGGCAACACTCACACTCATGCAAGTATGCTAAAGCGTAAAAGCTTACCAAGTACTCCATGCCAAAACAAAAACTAGTTAGAAAGATGCATCATTCTAATTATACAAGATGCCTAATGTAACACATGAAATATGAAATTAATAGGCTCAGCTACCAATATGGCATTTAATTTGATTCAATTTGATAACATGCTTTTAAACACGTATTCAAAGAAGTATTGAAATTACAATGCAGTTTGAATGATGCGCCGAGCCTCGATGCATACAAGACAAATGAATGGATGCAAACATGCAAGCATAAGATATGCTAATTGAAAATGTTCTTAAACTAACCATCGAAAGCGGTTAAGTAAAAGGGAGAAAGACGCGGGGTTGGAAGACATACACACACTCATGCACACTTATTACAACATTGTGCCCTCGCGAAGGAGGGTCCGAATGAATAAACTAAGCTAATTTAAGCTAAACTAACTAATCTAATTAAACTAATTAGACTAATTATTACAACACTTTAACTAATTAGGAAACTAATTAATTAAATTACAACACAAATGTGCACAAACTAATCATGCAAAATGTTTAAACTACACTACCTCAGCTCTGCTTCGGGGAGTGGAGGATGCTTGCACTCAGTTTTCGCCCCGAAAAGCCTTCCGTTTTGCTCCAGAGAGGCTCTATTTGTAGGGTTGAACATACTCCAAAAACTTTCTGCTCCACCTTACCAAAAACTTGCTGAGGATTGCACCAGTGCCCTGGCGGCCATGATTGGTTGCTGCCGGCCCCATGGCACTATCGACCATCAGTGAGCCACTGCCGACCACTGGTGCTCTGAGTTACCACACTGCAACAGGCACAAACAGAGGAAAAGAGAGGGTTTTCCAAGGGTTTATTTGTACTGTGCCCCTCCGTATCATCTCAAAATCTCAAAGGAGTGGCTCTCTTGGATCCAAAACCACCAATCAAGCATTTTCAATACATGATGGCCAAGGAACCAAGTACAATTTCAATTTATGCAAAAACATGACTCGAAGGACCAAAACCCTATCATCCATGATCAAGGGCAATGGAGACCAAGGAGATCGACTCATTTCATCACTTTGAGTATGAAATGTTCCAATCTTTCTTGTGTTCAATATAACATCCGATTGAACACATGTAATGCAACACAAAATGCTTAACTTGCTCAAGTTTTATGTATCACTTTTTATTTACTCATTTTAATTACCAAATTATTCTTTAATTGATTAAGTTCAAGGTGAGTGTCCTCTAATGGAAGAGGTGTCAACCAAGGGAGGATCTAAGGCAAGAGAGAGACCATGTCTTTGGTTAGTAGAAACCCTCAAAAGAGGATTAAAACCATTAAGCACAAATCTCGATCTCAAGCTTAAACACAACCCAAAGGTTAACAGATATTATATGTGCTAAAATGACATGCAAAATGACACTACAACATGCAAACAACCCAAGCAAATCATGTTTAAAAGCCTACAACACCAAACTAGTGAAGATCACTATACTATAGGCATGCAATACAAAGCTCAAAAGGTACAAACACTTCAAAACAGTCCTAAAACAGCCTAAAAGGAGTCCTAAAACATGTTTGAAGTAAGCTAAAAATAGCTAGAATGAGAGGCCAAAACATAGCACAAGCTAAACCATTAAGCACAATTGCACTACAAGCATACAAAGCCAGCCTCAAGTGCTCCAAGTAGCCCAAAGCAGAGCTGAAACATGCCAAAATAAAGCCTAAAACATACTTGAATTAAGCTAGGTTAAGCTAGAAAATCATGCTAACATGTGAAGCAACCTAGGCATGGAAGCATGACACAAGGAGAGGAGGCTAACCCCTCCCATTTTGGACCTCAAAACATGGTTTTTACCACTGAAAAACCCCTGGAATTCAATGGTTAAAAGTCCCAAAAAAGTTGCTTTAAAAGCTTTGAAAGATGGCACAACAACTTAATAATCAAGCAACAAGAATGGTGGACTACCCCTAACTCCAAACAAACCTCAAACCACCATTTTAGACCATGAAAGCAGAGATTTTCAGAGGTCAAAACCAGCCTCAAAACAGTATGTAAAGATGGAAAAACAAGTATTTAAAATAAACTTAAAAACACAAGTGTTCTACCTCTTGAAGACAAGATGCAATTTAGGCACCAAAATCAAGCCAAACCAAGCCAATATCCTCTTCTAGAGCTCAAAGAGGATCTCAAGTAACCTCTACTCAATGGTGATCAAGTTTGATCAAGGGTTTATATGCAAGAGTGTAGAGAATTTAGGCTATAAGGCACAAAATATCTACAGAGAGAGGATTCTAGAGAGAGAGAGAGATTTTTTTTTATCTTCAAAATTTTGTAACCCTTTCACATGCAAGAGAAGGCTTCTATACATAGAAGATGCAAAATTCCCTCAAAGAGATCCAGCCATACACGTGCAAGAAGATGGTTCAATCTGTGCAAACAGCTGACACAAAATATCACAAAATATCTACTGATACACTGGTGGCCGGCCGACCATTAATGATGGCCGACAGGGGCACATTGATGGCTGGCAGGGCACATCAATGGCCGGCAAGCCAAAAGCCATGGCCGGTAGCCCTCAATGATGGCTGGCAAGCCATCAACAACATCACTCTGCAAGGACCTAGACATGGTCCAAAGATGAGACAAAAAGGGGTGCAGGGTTTGGAAAACTCAAACCTGTGGCATTCCGCTATGGACTTCGAGCGTTCGGTGAGCAATCGGACTCGCCATCGGATGTACCTACAAGAACATCCAAGTCTTGAGGATGGTCAAAAATGGGGTGTCTACACAAGGGTTCATTCCTCTTCAAGAGGTATACATTCTAATGCTTTTGTACCATCTTTACACTACTTGTTTTCTATCATTTCTTATTATTTTTGAGCTGTTTATTACCTGCGTTTTTGGGCTGAAACTTGTTGTTTAAGGCCATTAAAGGTAGAGGGGTTGGTAACCTTTCTTTGAACCTTGCTTCTAAGGCCTTTGCCCTTATGTTTCCCACCTTCTCATCACCTTTTTTTGAGCTTTTTACCACTGATTTTCAAAGGTTTTTCAGAGGAAAAAATCATGTTTTGAAGTCCCAAAAGTGGAGGGGTTAGCCTTCCCTCCTTCACTTGTGTGCTAGTTTTAATTCCTTAATATTTTAGTTAATTGTTGTAGTTGTTTTTGTCTTTATTCCAACACTTTTTGGACTATTTTTGGAATGCTTTTATGACCTAGCTTCATTTATTCTTTGTATAGTATGCTTGTAGTGTAATGGTCCTCATAAGCTTGGTGGTTTAGGCCTTAGCCACCAACCAATTTGAGTTGATAGCCTTTATTTCTTGCTTTCTATACTTGTGTTCACCTCTAAGCATCTCTGCAACCTCCCCCATTTCTTGGTTTATCCTTTGCTTTGAGGGTGGTTTCAAATCGATTGTCTGTTTAAGCTTGAGATTAAGGTTGTTGTGCTTAATGGTTTAATCCCTTTAGGGGTTCATTACCAACGGTATGACATCTCTCTCATTCTTAAAACAACATTCGGTTTGGTACTTCTCTCCATTAGAGGACTTAAAGCTCACTATTTGACTCAATTGAATTAAGGAATGGAAGGTAATTAAAATGAAGTAATAAACTTGGACTGAAATGGAACAAAATAATAAGCTAATTTGGTGTTCAATCAGACGTTAATTGAACACGAGGAGTCTTGAGTCATTTCATACTTGTTAGTGATGAAATGGTTCAAGTTTCCAAGGTCAACCACTTCCCTTGATCAATCCATGATAGGGAGTAGATTTTGTTGCTCTTTCCTTACCATTTATTGAAATTATCTTCCTTGATTCACAAGTCATAATGCAATGCAATTGCGCCGATTGATGGCTTACGAATCACGCCTACCCCTCCTTTGACTTGTTTACTGATAAGAAGAGGCAGGGTGGACAAACATCCCCTGAGAATACTTTGGTTTGTGCTCTGTTTGTCCTCTGTTGCTACTAGAAAAAACCAACATTAGTGGTCGGCAGGCCATTTTTACTGGACGGCAGCCCATTATTTGTGGTTGGCCGACCACTACTTCTAGGTTGCCGGCCACTTTTTCCAGGCAGCTGTAGCTCGACTTTTCGTGGTCCTTTCAGAAGATGAATAAGCCCTACAGTATCAGACTCCCGCGGTTCTCTCACAAGTGCAATATGAAATAAATAAACACCAAAGAGTCCAAATTCGGAAAATCTTTTGAAAAATCAATTCTGAATCAAATTGCCAAAATTGGACTACTTTTCCAGATACAGAGTCGCCGCCTAAATATTTTGGAAAACTTAGGAAACCCATGACTCATGCCAAAGGCCACATGTCCGTCATCACCAAGATTGTCTCGGCTCGGGAACTTAGGTACGAGAGGGGAAGGTCATGAATTGAGCACCCCCCGCTCGCCCGATCAAAGATTGGCCTCTACTAATCATGATATGAATCTTATTGACATTATATGCTCTTGTTCCGATTTATTAGACTAACATACTATGTGATGTGCACGCACACAAGTATAGACTAACTTGCAAAAATTGGAACAATTGATTTCATGTTTGTTTTCAAAAGAGTTTGTGAATGTACCACTCGAAAAAGTGTACATGAATCAAACTATCCCAATTCAAGCAACTAGCCTTTATCCACAAGCATTCAAACAGTTTATCACTTAAGCACTTAGTCTCATGGTGAACATGCTAGACATGGTAACATCAACATGCAATGCAATATGCTAAAACACAAAAATGCTCACCTAGTACTTCGAGGCGAGCCAAAAGAAACAAAAGAGTTAGTAAAATGCATGATCCTAACTATGCAATATGACTAATGCAACACATGCGATATGCAATTACTAGGCTCAGCTACTGATATGGCATATGATTCAATTTGATAGCATACAGTCTAAGCACGTATTCAAAGAAGCATTAAACTAACAATGCGAGTTAGCATGATGAACTGAGCTTAATGCATGCAAGACAATGGATGCAAGGCATGAGAGATGCTAAACAAAACATGATGTACGAAACTAACCATCATAGGTAGGTAAATAAAAGGGAGAAAGACGTGGGGTTGGAAAACATACACATTATTACATTGCTTGCCCTCGCACAAGAGCGTCCAAATAAACTAACTAGCTAACTAATCACCTAATTAACTAACTATTACAAACCTAAATGAAATAAATTAACTAAACTAGCTAATTAATTATCACAACAACAAATTAAATAACTAGTCTAGAATATAAAACTAACTAATTATTTACAAGACTAAATTAACTAGCTACAACTAACTAATTACAACACTTTACAAAATTTAAAGAAATGACTAAGCTAAGTAATTAAACTAAATAGCCCTAGGAAGCGAGGAGTGCTCATGCATGAAAGGATTTCCACTCGAAAAAACACTGTTGGAACACTTGCCTTTGTTTTTCACCTCAAAACCAAACTGATACATTCCAAAAGTTGCTGCTCAATTTGACAAAAGTGGCCGGCAGGCCAGAAGTGGTGGCTTGCCAGCCACAAATGGTAGCCTGCCATCCAGAAACGGTAGCCAGCCGGCCACAAAGTCCTAGTTCCTCCTACTGCAACAGAGAGCAACAGAGCACAACCAAGCTATTCTCAAGGGTTGTTTGCACAATTTACCCCTCCATATCATCAAACAACTCAAATGAGTGGTAAATTTGATTCACAAACCATCAATCGATGCAATTTCATTACATGATGGCCTATGAACTAAAGTGTAAAAGTTCAATGAATGCAACAAATAAAAGACTCTCAAAACCCCCCTCCCTATTATAGATTGATCAAGGGAAGTGGTTGACATTGACTCTTGAACTGTTTACATCACTCGCAAGTATGAAACGATTCCAGACTCAAGGGTTCAATTAATCCTAACCAAGTTATTATCTTGCATCATTTTTAGTCCTCATTTTATTACTCCATTTTAATTCCCAACCATTCCTTAGTCAATTAAGTCCAAGAATGAGCTTTAAGTCCTCTAATAGAAAGAAGCATCCAATCAAGAGTTGTTTTAGGCATGAGAGAAGTGTCATGCCATTGGTAATGAGCCCCCAAACGGATTGAACCATTAAGCATAAGACCTCAATCTCAAGCTTAAACAAATAAGTGGCTTGAAACAACTTTCAAAACAAATGAAAAGCCAAGAAAGGAGAGAGGTTGCAGAGGTGATTAAATATGAAAACAAGTATGGAAAGCTTGAAATAAATGCTATCAACTCAAATAGGTTGGTGGCTAAGGCCTAAACCACCAACCTATGAGGACTATTACACTACAAGCATGCAATACAAAACTCAAATGCAACAAGGAACTAAAAAAAGTCCTAAAATAGTGCTAAATCAATCCTAAAACGTGCTGGAACTAAGACAAATATAGCTAGAACAATAAGCTAAAACATTGAGCTATGTAAGCTAGTAAACAAAGCATAAGGAGGGGAGGCTACCCCCTCCATTTTTGGACTTCAAAACATATTTTTAGCTGCTAAAAAACCTCTAAGAATCACTATTTAAAAGCTCAAAAAAAGGTGATGAGAAGGTGGGAAACACAAGGGCAAAGGCCTTGGAAGTTAGGTGGAAGGAATGGTGAACCACCCCTCCAACCTTGTTGGCCTTAAACCACAAGTTTCAGCCCAAAATTTCAAAGTATAAACAACCCAAAAATAGCCCAAAACAGTAGGCAAAATAGCAATTAAAGTAAAGCAATAAGCCAAGACTTATACCTCTTGAAGAGGAGAACCCTTTCCAAGCAACAAATCAACACTTACACACCCTCTAGAGCTCAAAGCAAGCCCAAAGCTACCTCAGCTCAAAGACCACAAGGTTTGGTTTAGAGTGTATAGGCAAAGGCTCAAGAATTTGCAAGAGAGAGAGAGAAAATATTTTGCTTCAAATTTTCCAACCCTAAAAAATGGAAATAGAGGTCTCCTATATATAGAAAAACATCAAACTCCCTCAAAAATATCAATACATACACGTGTAGGCAAGTGCATGTATCTGTGCAAACAGCTGGCATAGCTGGCCAAAATATCTGCCAAAACACACTTGTGGCTGGCAGGCCACACAAGTGGCCAGTAGCCAATATCAGTGGCCTGCAGCCAAAAGAAAGGGGCCTGCAGGTCCTAAGGCTATTAGGCTTGAAAAGCTAGGGTTTTGGTTCAAAACAAGGCAAGACGTGTATAGGGTTTGAAGGCTTAAAGCTGTGGCATTCTGCTGAGGACTTTGAGCACTTGACAAGCATATACAACTTCATCATCGGGCGCGCAAGCGATGGTGCCCAAGTCTTAAGGGTGGTCAAAAATGGGATGTCTACAACAAACAATGTCCTTTTTCCAACAGAGCAGAGACTGAAGTGGAAAACATGTGCAATTTTCTAACTGTGCAACAGAGGCATTCCAGTAGCAAAACGGAGAGCATTATCGGGTGGAAATGTACATCCATGCATGAGCCAACCCTTGATTCTCGAGATCCGTGAAGTGATGTTGTAACATTAATATGTTATGCTTAGGGTAGCGGATTTGTAACTAATTAGTTAGAATAGCTAGTTAGTTTCGTGTTGTACTTATTTAATTAGCTAGACTAGTTAGTTAAATTTATTGTTGTAATAATTAGTTAATTAGCTAGTGTAGTTAATTTATTTCATTTAGGTTTGTAATAGTTAGTTAGTTAGGTAATTAATTAGCTAGGGCATTTATTCAGACCCTTTTGTGCGAGGGCTAAATATGTAATAATGTGTATGTCTTCCAACCCCACATTTTTCTCCCTTTTATTTATCCGCTTATGATGGATAGAATAGAACATCATGTTTCATTTAGCATTTCCCATGTTTGCATCCACTTGTATTGCATGCATCAAGGCTCAGTTCATCATTCTAACAAAGCATTATAGTTTACATACTTCGTTGAAAACATGTTAAAACCACATGCTATCAAGTTGTTTCAAATGACATGACAAGTAGCCGAGCTTATTAGTTGCATATCGCATGTGTTTCATTACTCATATTGCATTAATTAGGAGCATGCATATTTTCTAACTCTTTTGTTTCTTTTTGCTTGCCTTGGAGTACTAGGTGAGCTTTTTTGTTCAGTAGCATATCGCATGCGTCTGATTGTTACCATGTCTAGCATGCTTTCCATAAGGCTAATTGCTTAATTGATATAACTCTTGAATGCCTATGGATAAAGTCTAATTGCTTGAATGGGAACAATTTGAGTACGTGATCACTTTTTCAAGTGGTACATGTTCGAAACAATTTTCAAAACAAACATGAATTAAAGTGTTCCAATTTTTGTAAATTAGTCTATATTTGTGTGCGCATCACATAATAACAATAGCCTAATAATCGAAACAAGAGCGTATAATGTAAATAAGATTCACATCATGATTAGTAGAGGCCGATCTTTGATCGGACGAGTGAGGTGCTCAATTCATGACCTTTCCCTCTCGTACCTAAGCTCCCGAGCTAAGACAATCTTAGTGATGATGGACACGTGGCCTTTGGCACGAGTCATGGATTTCCTAAATTTCCCAAAAATATTTAGGTGGTGACTCTATATCTAGCAAAGCAGGCCATTTTTGACATTTTGATTCAAAATCGATTTTCTAAAAGATTTTCCAGATTTGAACTCTTTGGTGCTTATCTATTTCACATTGCACTTGTGAGATCAGATTCAGAACCACAGGAGTTCGAACTGTAGGGCTAGTCGTATCCAAAAGGAGAACAAAAAGTTAAGCTATAGGGTGCTATTGGTGAGTTTGACTTGCAACTTGGCGAGTCCATGGAGTCTGCAGCTATATTTACTGTAACACTCCAGAATTTCTCCCTCCACTCGAGCAGTAGAGTTAAAGCTCGAGCGGTCTTGTAAGGCTTCCAATATTTTTGTAGTCTGTCCGAGATTCTGAGAGTTGTGAATTTCCACTTGAGCACAGGAGTGGTTGCTCGAGCGGTCGATTTTGTTGGTCTGTTCGCTCGAGCACAAGATTGTACACTCGAGCGGTCTTCCTAGTTGAGTCTAAATTTCTAGGAATAGTGGGATTGCTCTTGAAATTTTTATTATTGTATTTGGAGCCTCCTTGTTTTATTTTGGGACATTGGTCGAAGTGGTACCATGATGGCAAAGTAAGATTAGACCAAAAACTTTGATTCGAATAATTTTCGTATGAACAACCATCACTCTTTTACTATTTTCTTTTTCCACACTTTGAATTTGGGTGTGAGACAGGAACCATTTGAAAGCTTGTTTCCAAGACTTCAATTTGGACACAAGAACGACCTAAAACGGAGTCCGGATGATAGAGTTATGCCCGTTTGAAGTTTTAGTATCTGTACTGGAAGTAGGTGTGCTCGAGCGCAGGAAGTAGCGCTCAAGCGGACTGCGTGAATTCAGTAACTTAAAAAGTGAATTTCTAGATCATTCTCTCTACTTTCTTTTCCCTCTTCCTTCCCTTCATCCTAAGTCTGAAAAACCCAAGATTGTTGACCCAAATACCTTTTATTCCCTAAAGTTTTGGCCAAGATCTCTTACCAAAAAGTGAAGAAGGATTGAAGATCTTACTTTTCTGTCAATTTAAATTTGGATTTTTTGAAGGATTCTTCTAGAATCTTTGCTCTATCGCTTGATCATTGAGGTAGGGGTTTCTAGTTCTCCTTCAATACTCTCATTTATAGATAGATTTGTGATATTTTCTTTATATAAACAAAAACAATTATATTTTTAAGCATATTGTGATAAATCATGAGATTAGGGGTTTAGGGTTTGAAATGTTGGGGTTTACTTGTTGGGTTATGATTGTGGGCTTATGAAATTGGGTGTATAATTAATAGAAGAGTTGGAATAAAAAGTGTTTGGGTGAAAAACTTTAATTTCTCTTAAAACCCTAGCTTGGTACATGAAGACAATTAATAGTTTTGCCTAAAGTAAAAGTAGAATTATGAAATTAAGGTGTTAAATTGCACATATACAAGTTTAACTGAATCTTGAAAGTGTTTGGAAATTATATAAAAGTTGCAATTGAACTCTTATTGTGGATATTATAAATTATGTTATAATATGAAACCAAATTTGGGGGAATGAATTGGTAATGGTATGGATGACATGAGCCTTGTGATGAAATGATGAAGTGGAGATTTAAGAGTTTACCTTGAATTATGTTGAATTGCATTGAGTCGTGTTGAATTGAATTGTGTTGAATTGTGTTGAATTATGTTGAGTTGTGTTGGATTGTGTTGAGTTGTATTAGGTTGTGTTGTGTAGAGTTGTGTTAGGATGTGTTGAGTCGAGTTGTATTGAGTTGGTTTGAGTTGTGTTGTGATGTGTTGAGCTGAGTTGAGTTGGGTTAAGTTGAGTTGCGTTGAGTAAGTTGTAATTGGTACCCACGCGGGGAATATTTTTGGGTGTCCACGTCATGCCGTTTATGGAGTTGGAAAATGTGGAAAAACATGGTTTTTGAGATATGTGGGTTGAGTTGAAATTGGTACCTACACAGGGAGTGAAGGTGCCCAATTGCCCTGCTTGCGCATGTCGCCGGACAAATGTGGAAAAAATGTTTTTGGGTGTCCACGTCCTGCCGTTTCTAGAGCCAGCAAATGTGGAAAAACAAATGATTTTGGGTGTCCATTCCATGTTGTTTATGGAGCCGGCAAATGTAGAAGGTCAAAATGTTTTTTGAAAAATGTTTTTGGGTATCCACAAGCCTGTCGTTTATGGAGTATGCAAATGTAGAAAAGCATGATTTTTGGAAAAACGTGATTTTTGGAAATACATGGTTTCAAAGGTGCTTAAAAATGAAAATGTTTCCTTGGGAGTCCACTTCCCACCGTTTATGGAGCCAGCAAACAGTGGAAGGTGTTATTAGTCGGGTGCCTGCTATCTCGTCGTATCAAGTCGGCAAAAGGTGGAATGTGTTGAGAAATGTGTTGAGTTGGTGATGAATTGTGTGACTTGTGATGAACTTGCAAAATTGCAATTTGATGTGTACTTTGGTATAAAGAGAAATTGTATATAGACTTTATTTGAAAAGAATGCAATATGAAAGGGGTAGGTGGATTAGGGATTGGTAATGAAGAACTTACTGAATTGTTTGTGACTATAAAGGTAGATTATGAATATTGCTCTATAAATAATTGGGAAATTGAATTAAAAGGGGTTCATTAATCCTGTGTTATGTTGAAATATAGTTTGAGAATGCAAATGATGGTGTGATGTAGTTGTTAGACAAGTAGAAGTTGAGTGTAGAAGAATTGTTTTTTAATATAAATGAGATTTGGATTTTTACGTTATGGAGTTATAGTAATAATGAATAGACAAGTGGGAATAGAGTGTATGAGGGGTGTTTTTGAGTATTAAGGGAACTTGAACTTTGAGGTTGAGGTTATGGAGATGTAATAATTGTGAATTGTAAAAAGGAATGAAAAGAGAAATATTAAAATGGAAATGAAATGAAGAATATTTTGAAATTGGGTTAATAAATTTAAAATGAAGTTGTTCCTTAAGCACACTTGTTTTGAAAAGAGGAATTATGGTTTTTCTAATGATAAGGAATAATTTTTGAAGGATGAAAGTTTTCTTTAAAATAAATTTTGAGAAAAAGCTACTCTGCGTATAATATTTTGGAAATTTCAAAATGTCACCTTACTATATGGTATTACCTTGCATGCATGATCATTTCTACCTATGTGTTAGTTATTGTTGTAGAACTATGAGATTCTTACTAGGCATTAGTGCTCACCCCTCGTTGTTTTATTTTTTTTCAAGAAGAGAAATTTGGATTCATTAGTTGAATGGTTATGGAGTCCAAGTATCTTTTATGTATAATTTTATCATAGATGTGAAAGAAATGAATAATGTATCTTGTTGCTTGTAATTATTTATTTGTAGCTTCGTAGCAGAAGCTTAGTATATATTATTACTACTGTTATATTCATTGAGAGAGAGAACATGTATTATTATGTTTCTATTACTCAAGGGTAATAGATATTTGTTATTAAAAAAAAAATGCACCTAAATTAAAGGCTTTTGGTAATGTTTCTAAGTAATTAAAAATTTAGGGCGTGACTATTTCGGTAGTTGCATAACCTACACTTGTGAACCGAGTGATAGAAGCACAAAAGAGTGATCTTGAGGTAGAAACCCTCCTGGAAAAGATCTCTAGTGGAGTCTTATTGAGAGGAAGTACTCTGAGTGTTCCACCATTCACGCCTTGCAGTGCATCTAGGAGGCACAAAGATATATCACAACCTTAGTCGTCAGTTTGTATCGAGGTGCCTTACTTGTCAACAAGTGAAGGCCGAACATCAGAGCCCAGCGGGTTTGTTGCAACCCTTGACTATAGCCGAGTGGAAGTGGGAGCATGTCATGATGGATTTTGTGGTGGGTCTTCCTAGGACTCAACGAGGTAGTGATGCGATTTGGGTGGTAGTTGACTGGTTGCTTTAGGATTGTGTTCTTGACTTTAAGGGGTCGTGGGAGAGGCACTTGTCCTTCATGGAGTTTGCTTAAAACAATAGTTTCCAGTCGAGTATTGGCATGGCACCATTTTACGCCTTGTATGGCCGACCGTGTAAATCCCTAGTATGTTGGGCCGAGGTGGGGGATGCACCAATGTTAGGTCCAAATTTAGTCTGAGAAATGACAGAGAAAATTACACTTATCCGTAAGAGGTTGATTACAGCCCTGAGTCGCTAGAAAAGTTATACCGACCGTGAGAGGAGACCTTTGTCTTTTGAGGTGGGAGATCGTGTCTTCTTAAAGATATCACCTAGGCGGGGTTTGATGAGGTTTTGGAAGAGTGGAAAGTTGTCCCCTAGATTTATTGCGTCTTTTGATATCCTTGAGCGGATTGGAGAAGTAGCTTATCGCTTGGCCTTGCAGCCACAGCTTTTCGAGGTTCATGGTGTGTTTCATATTTGTATGCTTCAAAAGTATGAGCTGGATCCATTGCACGTGTTGGATTAGACCTACTTAGAGGTAGATGATAACGCCTCGTATGAGGAGAAACCGGTGAGAGTCTTGGATACTCGAGACCTAGTCTTGCGAGGCAAGACAATTCCTTTGGTAAAAGTATTATGGCGACATCGTGGAGTTGAGGAAGCAATTTGGAAACATGAGTTGGAAGTCTGTGAGAAGTATCCGGACTTATTTGTTGATGTTTGAGCATGTATTGAGATTATGTTATGCTAATAAGATATGAAAACATTGTGTATGTTTTGAAAATATAGAAGCATTGTATATGTTGTATATGTTTTGGAAACATGAGTTTAATATAAACATTGTATATGTTTTGAAAAATATGAATTAAACTTTCAATGTTGGGATTTTTTTATCTTGTTGATGAGAATGATGACCGGTGGATGGTTTATGGTTTTGAATTGATTGACTATTATGGTGGTAATTGGTGTAAGCATGGTTTTAATGTTTAAATCGTAATTTCGGGGACGAAATTCCTTAAAGATGAGAGATTATAGCGATTCTGGTTTAGACCCGACCCATTTTGTACTCTGGACTCGGGTTTCATGGTTTTGTATTATTGTTCTTATTTCCCTTATACATCCTTGAGTTTGGCCATTAGGTTGTATTGGTTGCTTTTGGAACAGGTTGGTAGCTCGGTTTTCAAACTTTTGTTGCCCAGAATTTTACTCCTCCGCTCGAGCGTCACTTCTTGCCCTCGAGCGGGCTTTGTGAATTCTCAGTATTTTTGTAGGTTTGCAAAACTACTAGGAGAGTATAATCTATGCTCGAGCGGTGCTTTCTGTGCTCGAGCGGTCTTTGCTCGAGCAGCCTTTCTTGTGCTCGAACGTTGGTCTACTGTCTGCAAAACTACTAGAAGTGTGTATTCTACGCTGGAGCGTCACTTCTCGTGTTCGAATGGAACAACTTATTGTATCTGGACGCTCGAGCGTCACTTCTTGCGCTCAAGCGGACTGTGCGTATATCAGTTTATAAAAAAAGTTATTTTACATTACTTTTTCATATCAGTCTCTCTAAAACATTTCAAAGCCCTAAGTTGAGACTCTTTCTCTCTAAAACTCACTCCCTCTCTACAAATACACCAAGATCTACCCATTTCTCCACCCTGCTACTTTGTTAAAAAGGTAGAACTCACCTAGAGCTTCATTTTCATCTTAATAGAGTTGAGTTTCAGATTCATTTGAGTTCCATCCATGCTTTTCTCGTCTTCTAACTTTGAGGTAGGGATTCTCTACACTCTTTTATGATTTTTAACTTAACTATTTGTTTGTCATAAACAATATTGTGATTTTGGAAGATTTTGAACAAACCTAGGATTTTGGTTCAAAATCAAAAGAGATTCAAATGGTTGTATGGAAAATGGTTGTGGGAGTGGAAATGAGTCCAGTTGTGTATAAATCATTGATTTTGACCATTGGGTTGGATTTTGAAAGAAATGAGGTTTTGCCCTAAATATCTCAAATATTTATTTTGTATAAATAAATGGAATTGATGATGGAAATGTGAAATTGGACGGATATTAATATGGATGGTGGAGTTAGATATGTATTATCGCTCACATTCTGAATTTTGGAAAGTTTATCTTTTTGAGAGATTTTAAATCTGTTTAGAAATATTTGTTTTGGGCTATTGGTGGAGGATAGCTATAATTGTTGTAAAAATTGTATGAGGATTAGGTAAATTAAAAGTAATTTCTCATTCACGTGTATTGAACATTTGTTACTCATTTAATACATTGTAAATGTACATGAATTTGAGAAAAAAATGGGTGACTGTTGGAAAAAGTGTTTATCACCAACATTAAGTTAGCTTGTGTATCCAGGGCGAAAGTCCCGAAAAACGCGCGTATACATGGGTGCTGATTCCCGCAGACGAAATATTTGTAAAAGGTTTTACTGGTTGAGAATTCCCCCTTGTTTCTAATAGTAAATGATAAGATTTGAGAATTGTGATATAAATTGAGCATGGCACGATTTTGGGAAAAGAAATGTAAACCGATTTGACTTGAGTATTGCATATACATTTCACCCTTATAATTTTGTTAAGATTCATATATTGTGTTAGATTTTTCTTACTAGACTTTGGCTCACCCTATTTGGGGAAACTATTTTCAGGTGCTGGTGATATGCCTCTACCAAGGGCTTGGCCTGGGAGGACTGTAGAGCTGAAGGCTAAATTTTGTTATTTTGTATTTACTTTTGTACAAACCTAAAGCTTTATTTGTATTGAGCTTAAGACTCACTTTTGTTGTAACCAACCCTTGACTTGGAAAGATGTAAGCCTTTAGGACATATGATTTTCTGTTTCTTTTATTTCCTTTCTACTATTTCGTAACACATGTTGTAGATTCAGAATATACTATTTATGAATATATATCACACGTGTCACCGCTCTTATACAGTTGTATCTTATGAAATGAAAGGATATCGTATTCTAATTTATGTTATTATTTAATTATCATTATGGTTGATTTATTATAATTATTTTTGGGGCGCTACAATTGAAAAATATTATTATGACCTCATAAATTATAAAAATGTACAAGTGGACTTCTTAAACTATTGAGAAATATTACTTTATCCCATAAACTATAAAAGTATATAAATAGACACCCTAAATTATAAAAAGGTACCAACTAGACAATGTAATCAATCTGATTGGTTTGGAAGCTTAAAAAATATCACAAACCCAACATCAAAAACATTATTTTTTAGCTTTTGAAGCTGAAAAAATAAATAAGTTGAAATGTTAAACACTTATAACAAGCATTTTACCTTTTTAAAGTACATATGATTTCAATTTTGGACAAAAATTTACTTTATTCCCTTTTTTTTAAATTAAAAAAAAACTAGAAAAATAGGCAATATATTAAAAGAACAACAAATTACAAGAACAACAAAAGAAAAAAAACATAATATAAACTATAAAAAATCTCAAAAAACAGCCGCGATTTGAGAAGACTAGATCTATTCGTAGATGTGGTCTGAAATCTAACCTAAGGATGAAAGGTCTGCCTCAAGCATAAAACCACTACCATTATCGTCACTGAGGATCCTCACGGACGTCACACCATTGTCCACATCAAAAGGATGAAGCTGAAGAAACCCACAATACCAAAGAAACCATTAGGGATAAACCAAAAATCTATGTAGGAATCAAAAAGAATATCACAAAACCCCTATTCCTATCATAAAAAACCTACGAATGTAAATCTACACCTTAAAAATGTGAAGGAGGTCACTGGATCATCGCTAGAGTACGGTTAAAAATCACCTGGAAAGAAAACCTTTTGCCTCTCTATCTCTATTTGGACACTCTTTTGTTTTTTACTTTATTCCTTTATGATGTGAGTCATTTGTTTTTCACTCATGTACTTCAATAATAGGCAAAGTCCATAAAGTTTTGAATTAAAATACACTATTAATATCAATAATGATCAATATTAAAATTATATTTGATTCATGAATTTGGATAGAGATTTAGAAAGGAAAACGAAAAATGTGCGTGAAATGTAGTTATATTTCATTCACATTTCACTTACCTTTTTTTTTCTTTTTGTTTCCAATTCTATCCAAATTCATGAACCCAACATAATATAAATGACCAAATAAGCTTCTATTTCTTCCTATTCTCTCTTTTGTTAATACTCTTTCTTTGCTAAACTTTTACTCAATTCAAAGTTAATCAAATATTAACTCAATTAAACTTAAATTGAAATCAAATACTTTTAATTTTTATAAGTATATAAATTACTAATAAATATTAATTATGTGTATAATAATGTGTATAATTAAATTAATTTTTAATTATGTTTATAATTATATTTATGGGTCATTTTTTGATAAATCTCATTTCTAAGTGTTTTATTTCATCTGGCACATCTTCTTTTTGAGTATTCTATTGGGTCCTGTTTAATATGGTATGACCAAATCACTCTTCTAACTTTTTGCACTTGTTTCCATTTTGAAACCAATACATAATAAAAAAATAACAATATTCTCTCATTCCAAGGAGAAACTCTCCTTAATCTATGGAGAAAATCTCTCCCTCATGAATAAGGAGAAAATCTCTCCCTTATTCCACAAAAAAAGTTTCTCACATTTTCAAAACCCTAAATCGTTTACATTCTGAAAATCTCTCACTAAATATTGATGTAAACTTTCACATTATAAATGTGTGCTAATAAATAACATACTCTCATAGAACCACACAAACACTCAATATTACATGAGTGTGTGAACATTAACATTGGGTGCGACTACTTATTTGTATTACAAAATTAATGTGAATATTCACATCTCTATAAGTTTCAAACCACAATAATAGAATAACACAATATTCTTTCACTACCAACATGTAAAATAGAGCTTTGAAATCGTACCAAAATGTATTTAAAAACAAATTCCCACTAATTTCTTCAGAATCGGTGATCACCAAAACTGTCAAAACAAAAAAAGGAAATGTGAAGACTATAATTGTGTGTAATACATACTATAAAAATATAACAAATGATATAATAGTCTAAAAAATATTATCTATAAGGAAAAAATAACCTTCTGAGATGCAAATCTAAATACATGAGATTAGATGGAACACAAGATAACTTTATGGACTTATTAGATTATAAATTTTCTAAATGAAATTTATAAATAAATCTCTCTATTTAATAATGTGTATAATTATAGTTAGGTTTTGGATGAGAAAATGGAGAAATGACATTTTTATCTTTTTATTTTGAAATTTGACTTTTAACTCTATTGAAAGGCATGCATTGATCACTTTCCATTAGGTTGGATAATTTTTTTAATGAAATGGAACAAAGTGGCAAGCAGCGAAAATTACAAGGGGACTCTATCTATTTCATTAATACAAAGAGTGGAGTGTAAATGGCCCAAATGATAAGAGAGTAAAGTGAAATAATTTTGGAGAATCACTTGATTATGTCCGGCACCACTAAATAAGTTTCCTTTTTAAAGGCATGAACTTATTTTGAGTAGTAACCTTTTGATGTCTAATTAAGAATGATTTTCCAATTAGTTATTTATTTGAACAATGACATTGATTGATTCTTCAAAAAAGTGAGTTTTAAAAAACATGCATGTTAGTCATCTTCAAAAAAATGACTTAAAAATATTTTTAATGATGTTGCAAGAGGTTAATCAATGGAGAAATTACTGCTCAGGAAGAATTTTGAAAAATTATTACATGTTAGTGATAAAATTTATGATTTTAATTATTAATATTAATAAATTTAACATATTTTTGTACAAAAAATTTCAACACATAATTTTCCCTTGATCAATGACTAACATGAAAGTTTAAAGTCTTGCAAATGGAGCAGATATCAATTATGTAGTCCAGATTGGCAAGGAAACTCAAAGAAGCACTTTTAAGCCCATGCAATAGTTACGTCTATATCTGAATAGCAAGTCATATATATCTTTGTTTCCTCTGTTTGAGTTGTTGAAAATTCCTATGCACATTTGGGAAGTCCATCATATTTTGGAAGAAAAATTGGCAATTCCGTGTAGGACTCCTCAATTACACTAGGAAAAAGAAAATTCATGGAAAGCATGCAATAATTTCAAGAAATCATGGAGTATGAAATGACTCATGAACCTCGTCCCTATCATGGTTTTGATCAAGGGAAATAGTTGACTTTGGAACCTTGAACCACTTTCATCACTAACAAGTATGAAATGACTCAAGACTTCATGGGTTCAATTAACATCCAATTGAACCCAAATTGATTTTATTATCTTGCCCCATTTTATTCCAATTTTATTGTCTCTTTTAATTACCTTTCCATTCATTAGTCATTTTAGTCAAAAAATGAGCATTAAGTCCACTAAATGAGAGAAGTGTCAAACAAAGGGTTGTTTTGGGCATGAGAGAGATGTCATGTCGTTGGTAATGAATCTCTGAGGAGATTAAACCATTAAGCACAACAATCTCTGTTTCAAGCTTAAACAATCAATCAATTGAAGCGACTCTCAAAATAAATAAAATGCAAAGAAAATAGGGAGATTGTAGAGATGATTAGAGGTAAACACAAGTATGGAAAACACTAAATAAATACTACAAACTCAAATAGGTTGGTGTCTAATGCCTAAAACACCAAACCTATGAGGACCATTACACTACAAACATACTATACAAAGCATAAATGGCATGACCAACTTAAAACAGTCCTAAAGTAAGCAAAAACAGTGCTAGAATTTTGGTAAAAATAGCTAAAAGACTAAGCTAAAATAATGGAGAATTTAAGCTAGTAAACAAACCAAAAGAGGGGAGGCTAACCCCTCTAAAATAACATTTTTAGCCTTAGAAAACCTCTAAAAATCAGTGGTAAAAAGCTCCAAAAAAAAGTCGATGAAAAGATGGGAAACACAAGAGTAAGAGCTTGGAATGCAAGGTATAAGGAAGGGTGGTCAAACCCTCTACCTTTAATAGCCTTAAACCACAAGCTTCAGCCCATAAAAATAGTGTAAAAATAGTTCAAAAACAACAAGAAAAGATAGGAAACAAGTACTGTAGAGATGCTCAAAATTATACCTCTTGAAGCAAGGCAACTCTTTGTAGACGCGCTCTCGGGAACTCTCCGATACCCGCGCCTACGAGGGCGCGAAATCTTGTTTTGTTCTGAGCTACTTCAGTTCGGACTCAAATGTCACGGTTCTGAATCTAATCTCACAATGTGCGATGTGAAACCGATAAATCACCAAAGAGTCCAAATCCGACAAATCGTTTTGGAAAACTGATTTTTAAGAAAGAAGTGCCAAACATGGACTGCTTTGCCAGATACAGAGTTGCCACCTAAATATTTTATTTTTGGGAGAATTTAGGAAACCTTGACTCATGCCTAAGGCCACATGGTCGTCATCACCAAAGTTGCCTCGGCTCGAGAACTTGGGTACGATTGGGGAAGGTCATCTATGAGCACCCCCGCTCGCCCGATCAAAGATCGGCCTGTACTAAACATGATATTTTGTTTTTGAAAACACATGTGCTCTTATTCCGGTTAATTAGCTAATCTTACTATGTGATGCGCACAACACACAAGTATAGACTAGATTGCCTAATTTGGAACAAAGCATTGCATATTTGTTTGAAAACGGTCTGAAGTTTGCTACTCGCAAGTAGGCTACAATGCGGATTTCAATGAATTGTTCCAATTCAAGTAATCCAACCTTCACCCGCAGGCATTCAAGCAGTTATAGCAAATAAACAATTAGCCTCATGGCAAGCATGTTTTCATGGCAACATTAACACACATACAGTATGCTAAAGCGTAAACACTCACAGTGTACTCCGAGCCAAAACAAAGAACTAGTTAGAAATCATGCATGATCCTAGTTCATGTTAAGATGGCTAATGCAACACATGCGAAAATGCAACTAAAATGGGCTCGGCTATTCTAGAATGACATGTGAAGTGCAACTTGATACATGTATTCAAATAAGAATTGAAATACAATGCAGTTAGTATGATGCGCCGAGCCCGGTACATGCAAAACAGATGAATGGATGCACGCATGCGAGCATAAGGTATGCTAAATTAAACATGCCCTAAAACTAACCATCGTAAGCAGTTAAGTAAAGAGAGAAAGAAATGGAGGTTGGAAGACATGCGTCACACACACGCACGCTTATTACAACAGCTGGCCCTCTCAAAGGAGGGACCGAATAAGAAGCTAACTAGCTAATCTAAGCTAATTAAACTAATTATTACAACACAATTAATTAACTAATCCTAGTTAACTAATTATTACAAAATGAATTGAATAGCTAACGCATTAACTAATTAAAGGTACAAACCAAAGCAAAAGCAGGCTATCTAAGCATGGCAGGTAAGGAAAGCAATAAATCAGGAGGTTCTCGGAGGGAGAGGAATGCATACAAGGCCGGTCACCTCATTCGAAAATCCAATGCGATGCCCCAATTTGCCTCTGTTTTCATTTGTTCTCAAAGACTTGCGCCAAGCTCCAGAAAGCTGAAACTCCACCTTGGGAATCCTGTGGGAGGGTGGCCGACCACTTTTGGTCTCTAGAAACACCTGTTGATCACTTTTGGTTGTTGAAAAACCAGAAAAGTGGTCGGCCAACTACTTTTTCTCGGCGCCGCCAGGTTGTTCTTCTTGAATCCCGTTTTCTGTGAGAGAGCAAGAAAGGGCATGGCAATGTATTTGCAAGATATGTGTGCACAACCACCCTCCCTATTATGTCATGAACTCAAGGGGGTGTGGTTCTCGACCCTCGAGGCACCAATCGTGCATTTCCATGCATGATGGCCGAGAGGCGAAGTTGCACAATTCAATATGAAAATGAATACACAAGTAAACACATAAAGCCTAAAACTCTATCATGTATGATCAAGAGCGTCGACGACCGAGAATTGAGGCACGTTTCATCACTTGAAGTATGAAACATCCCTCTTTTCCCGTGTTTGGACTAACACCTATTCCAAACACAATGCAACACAAACATGGCATACATAATGCAATGTAATGCAACCTTAGAATGCGACTTGAACAACCTAACAAGGCTAATGGTATGCACAATACTAATGCATGCAACAACTAGCATGCACAATGCAAATATCAATTAGCATGCACAATGCCATGATGTAACCTAAACATACACAATGCAAGGTATAAGGCATACACAATGTGATGAACATGGCATACACAATGCGGTGATCTACGTGGCATACACAATGCAACTAGCAACCTAGCATACACAATGCAAGAAATAACATGGCATACACAATGCTAAATGCTAAGAACTAGGTGGCATACTCAATGCAAGGCAATCAATGGGGTTCTTAACACAATGTAATGCATGCATGCACAATGCAATGCAACAAGGGTAACAATATGCAGTACACCAAGCTTGCAACGACATACAAACCACATATTCAATGGACTTAAACCGAAATGGATAGACCTCAGTCATGCCAAAACAGTGGCCATTGGTGATGAAATGAAGGCACATAAAGCAAGGCATGCATGCACAATGCATTGGCCATCAAAGAGACCTAAGAGCACAACTCTCAAGAAGGCTCAAAGAGCGACAAATGTGCAAGTGTAACAACATCAAATGCATTGAAATGAGGTAAGAAATGATGCGAAATCATTCAAATAAAGCAAGTAAAGCATGCAAGAGTCCTAAGGCATGAAGGCTAGTGAAGAGGACTACAAAGGAGGCATGCCTTACATGGCACAAATGCATAAACTAAGCATGGATAGAGTTCAAGTAGGTCAAAATAAGGACCTAAACATGCTGAGACGAGGGCTCAAAGGCCTAGGCATGCAAGCATACAAGCTAAGGCATAAACTAGGCAACAATGCATAACACTCAAAGGCACTTAAAGCATGATTGAGGTAGGAACATGGCAATTCTAAATGCTCTGAAATGTCATGTTAGATGATGCCAAATCCTAAATGCTCTGAAATGTCATGTTAGATGATGCCAAATCATGTACACAACATAAATGAAGCATGCAATGGTGCCCAAAGCTTGAGGTAAGCAAGAGCATTTGTACTATAAGTATACAAAACATGAAGCATGTGACCAAGGCAACCCAAAACAGTCCTAGAAGATGTTAAAATAAGTCTAAAACATACATGGAAGGAAGCCAAAACAAGCTAGCATGGAGGGCATAAGGCATGATGCATACACGGCAAATAAGGTGGATTACACTACACCTATTAGGACCAAGCATGGAATGACTTAACCAATAAAAATCAGAGTTATATCATGGCAAAATAACCCCAAATAAGCAATGAAATGATGGCTCGCAAGCTATGGCATGAAGGCATACGCAATGGCTCATGTTAAGGCATAAAGGGGCAAATCCTCCAACACATGGAATGAGTGACAAATGCAAGTGTATGGCCACACTACATGGACTAAAATAACATAACTAATGATGCCAAATCATTGAAATAAGCCAAGTAATGCATGCTAGAGGATTCGATACACAAAGCTAACAAGCTAGATTGAACCAAGGCTATACAAAGCAAGTCATGCATGGCCAATACAACACAAATCAGACCTTAAACATGCTAAAACATGAACAAAGTCTTCATGAAGTTAAGCCAAAAGAATGCTAGAATGACATGTTACAACATGATGCATGTTAGGCTATTTCATGGGATTGCATTACAAGTGCATGGAGCATGCAAAGGCTAACCAAACCAAACCTAAATAGAGGTATGACATGGTAAAACAAGCCCAAAGACATGCTGAAATGGACTCAAACCAAGCTAAAATGACATGCTACTTCATGAAGCATACAAAACTAGTTTAAGGGATTTACACTACAAGTGTATTAACCATGCATGGAATGACCAAGGCAAGTAAAAATAGTGGTATGCCACAGCAAAATAACCACAAATACAAGCTAAGATATGGTCAACATACACTTAGTAAAGATGCTCAAACATGAGGCATATTAAGGCATATATTGAAGATGCAAGGAGAGGAGATGGCCCTTCCCTTCTTAGGACCTTAAAACACCATCCCCACCACTGAAATCCCTTTGGATTTCAGTGGTGAAAAGGCCAATACAAGGTGGTCCCGAAGCTCAAAAAAAAGGCTCAAAAACAAGACCAAACAAGGCCTAAGAGAGGGTAAACAACCCCAAACACAAAAGTGATCTTAAACAAACATTTTAAGAATGCAAAAATAGAACTTTTATCAGTTATAAGCTAAGCTTAAAACAGCATGAAAGATAAGCTAAAAGCTTAAGCAAGAAAGGGGGATTTAAATGTCAAATGCTCACCCTTAAAGACCCTCTTCAAAGCTGCAACTCCAGCAACTTTTCGAAGCTCAAACCACTCCAAGAACCTCAAAAACAACTCCTTAGCACCTCAACAACCAAAGGAAGGTGTTTGTGTGTTAAACTAAGACAAATCTACACTTTTGAAGCACAAAAATGAAAAAACAAGGAGATATAGATACAACACTATATCTATTCCTCTCCCTCAGATTTTCTGAACCTGGAGGAGGGAGGAGGAGCCTCTCTCTTATAGAAGAGAAAAGGCAAAGCTTCTAGGAGAAGCTAAGCACCAAAGCAATCCCTCCGTACACGTGTATGGAGGATGGCCCTAAAGTCCTCCAGCTGTGCCAGCTAGAGGAAAATATCTCCAAAAAGGTGTCAAAAAGCAGCCGACCACTTGAAGTGGTCGGCCTGCTACTTAAAGTGATCGGCCGACCACTTCAAGTGATCTTCCAGAGCAAAAACTAGTCGGCCATGGTGGGAGAGAGTCCAGGGCATGAAAGAAAGCTAGTGGTGTGGTGGCCGACCAGAAAATGTGGTCCAAAGACCAAGCAAGCCAGTTATCTGACTAGAAAACTGGCTGGCAAAAGGAAAAGTGGTCTCCAAGGAGAAAAAGTGGTCTCCCACCCTTGTACCACCTTCTAAACAAAGAAAACAAGGTTTGTACCAAAAAAAAACCAAAGCAGATGCAAGACGAGTGATCGGGAAGCAAAGCACGCGGCCGAAAGCCTCGAAAACTAGTCTATGAGCACCAAAAGTGGTATGTAACCACAAAAGTGGTCTCCCGGACCATAGTGTTCCTTTAGGTAGAGGCAACAAGGTGTGGTTCAAAAGCCACGCTAAATGGAGAACGTTAAGCGGTCCCGAGACAAGGTGCGCGGCCGAAGGCTCCAAAAACCGGAAACTAATCTCCAAATGAGAAAATTGGCCTACGACCACAAAGAGATGGTCTGCAAGACCTCTCCCTCCCTCTGGGAAGAGAAACAAAGTTCGGTCTACAAACTGAGCCGAAACACAAAAGAGTTCAGAGGCGCGGAGGCGAGGCTCTCAGCCAAGACTCTAAAACCTCCAAACGAGCACAACATGCACCATCACCGAGTGCTCAATCGATGACGTCTAAGTCTTAAGGTCGGTCAAAAATGGGGTGTCTACACTCTTTTGTTGACAAACCAACAAGTTCTCACTCTCAAGAGCTGAATTTTGGACTCAATAATCTCAGCAAGGAGAGCTCCAATATTGATTTAGGAAGTGTTTGGGTAAGGTGTGTGTTTTACAAGATAGAGATAGAGAGAGAATTTCAAATTTTGGAGCTTTTGGAATTTTTTGTAACCTTAAAACCAAGAGGAGAGGTCAAGTATATATAGAAAACATGTGTCTATCTCAAAAATATCTGTATACATATAGCTGGTGCAGTGCATGCACCTGTGGGGGATAGCTGACAACAAATATCTACGTTTTACACAAGTGGGCGGCAAGCCACTAATAATGGGCGGCCAGCCACAAAAATCTGTTTCCAGACCCGACTTCAAACGGGTATATATCCTTCATTCGGACTCGGTTTTAGGTGATTCTTGAGTCTCACTTGAAGCCTCGGAAGTCTACTTTCCAATGGTTATAGTGTAACATCTAAATTATAAGTGTGCAAAGAGATATGCTCATTTTAGTGAAGGCTTCTTATTTTTATCCTAAGGGATTGATGCCCAACTTTTCCCCCAACTAGTTTTCTTCCCTTCCCTCCTATTTTCTTCAAATCCAAACCTATAAATAAGATGTTTTAAATATTTTTCAAAGAGTTCACCTCCCTTTCATTTATTTCCACTTTGTCCTTACTCGGTTTACCAAAAAGTACAATATTTTAAACAAAATGCGAGCCTCAGAACATCGTAGAAACATTTGAAAAAATATTTTGAAAAGGAGGGTTTTAAGGTCTAAAATAGTTTTGGTCAAAATGGGGTGTAAGGTGGGGATTTAGAAGCTCTTCTTATTGAAGAAATTGAGCGATTATACAACGTAACTTTTCATCATCAAGTGATCAACCTGAGGTGCCCAAGTCTTAAGGGCGGTCAAAAATATGGTGTCTACATAGAGATTTGGGCTTTGTTTTGGAAAATTGAAAGAGATTTTGGAACTATGGTTTGAAAATAATCATGTATCTAAAAGTTATGAAGTTTTTTACACATTTCTACCAGCTATGCAAGCTTTGGTCATGAAACTTATGTTTTTGAACACAAAACTCTATTTGAAACCCCAGAATTTGTCAACTTCACTCGAACGATGAATTCGTTACTCGAGCACACTTTGCATGCTCCCAATATTTTTGTAGTTGGCTCGAGCGACCAAGTGTGTGCTCGCGAGCGAACCCAACTTTGTATTACACTTGGCTTGAGTAACCAAGTGATGGCTCGAGTCCACTTTGACACCATCTAGTACTTCTATAGACAGACCACACCGCTCGAGCGACATACCACGCCATCTAGTATTTGTTGTGATATATCTATGTAAGAAGATGGAAGTTTATTTTACTATGAAGAGATTTATCATGTATGCACAACTCAATGGACTATTACATATTTGTTATTACTTTCACTAAGCCCTATTTAATATATTATGATTGATTTTTTCTTTGAGGCTGAAGGTAATCTAGAATTACTGGTTGGTCATGACCTAAACCTATAGGGGCAGGTTCGAGTGTTGACAGAGTGGTATCAGAGCACGAGTTTTATCTCACTTACTTGTCCATTTAAGCAATAAGGTGCCTAGAAAAGACTTAAGGATTGTATTCATATGCATTTTAGTGCAAGAATGAAATGACCTTTTGTAATTGTATATGTGAATATGTGTGCATACATTGTGTTGATTATAATACCGAGTTCATAAATATTATGGTGAGATCAAGAGCGGGCAAATTGGAAGAGTCTACTTCCCCAAGACTTGACGAAATTGAAAGGATGATGCATGACATGGTTGAATCTATAAGACAATAACAACAATGGCAACAACAACCGCCACCCTCACCTCCAATGCCCGTACCACCACTGGTACAAAATCACTAAGCTGATGATCGAACAATTGCGCTCACCAAAGAATTCAACAAGATAAAGCCACCACTGTTTGACAGGGGAGTTGACATGCACTAAAGGCTGAAGCTTGGGTCATTGGGATAGAAAAATTGTTTGAGGTATTTCCGTACACTAAGGCACAAAAAGTCTTATTGGCCGTATTCACTCTGGAGGATTAAACGATGAGATGGTGGATGTTAATTCGTGATGATAATAGGGTGATAGGTTGGACTCGGTTTCTAGAAATCTTCTATGAGAAGTATTTCCCACAGTGTATCCAAGACAGAAAGGTATCCAAGTTTGAGCAACTCAAGCTAGGAAACATGACCGTGGTAGAATATGAGGCCCAATTTACAAAGTTAGCACGTTTTGTGCCATACATGGTTGACACGGATTACAAGAAGGCTAGAAATTTTGAGGAAGGTCTTCGTGATTCAATTATGGAGAGGATTAACATACTTAAACTACCAAAGCATGTTGATGTCTTGGATAGAACAGTGATGTCAAAAGCAAACATGGCCACTCACCATCAGAATTTTGAACGAAGAGGCAAAAGACAAAACTTCAAAGGGAGCAACGTCTTTAATGAACAAGAAATCAAAATCAGAGACTTCTGGTAATTCAAACTCAAACCAGAGTGGCAATTCAGTACCTACCTGTACTATATGTGGAAAGAAGCATCTGGGTGTTTGTTGCCGCACTACAGGAACGTGTTATTAGTGTGGAAAAGTTGGTCACATGGCAAGAGATTGCACTCAACCACGTCAAGGGGGGTAATAAGGGTACTACAAGTTCGACTAGGTCAGTCCCAACAATGAAATCAAATGCAATACTTACTGCAACAAGAAACGATTTGAGGCAAGGAAGAGTCTTTGCACTCGTTCCAGGGGATACCTAGAACACAGAGGCTATAGTCTCAGGTACACTTTCTATTTGTGGCCAAACTACGTATGTATTGATTGATTCGGGTTCCACACACTCTTTTGTTTCTATTGTTGATAAATTTAATAAACCTATGGAGTCCTTAAGATACATATTATGTGTTGCATCACCAATGAGGGGGATCTATATTATGTTCATCTATTTACCCTGCATGTGAATTATTGCTTGGGAATGCCACTTTATATGCTAATTTGTTAACCCGTGATATGAGGGACTTTGATATTATTTTGGGTATGGACTGGTTATCTAAGTATTATGCGACAGCTGATTGTGAGTAATATGTTGACCTCTGGATCAAGATGAATTCTATTTTGAGGGTAAAGGGGTAGTTCCTCCACCATATCTAATTTTTGCAATAAAAGCTCGTAAAGTGATTAATAAGGGATGTCAAGGGTATTTGTGTAGTGTATTGAATGATCAAACCATGGATATTACCTTAGACAGTATTCCAGTAGTAAAGGACTTTCAATATATGTTTCTGAAAGAGTTGCCAAGACAATTAATTGATAGGGAGATTGAGTTTGTAATTGATGTAGTAGCGAGTACTCAACCGATATCTAAAACTCCATATCGTATGTCAACTACTGAAATGAAAGAATTGAATGTTCAACTATAAGAACTACTTGATAAGGGATTTATCCGTCCAAGTACATCGCCGTGGGGCACACCAATTTTTTTTTGTAAAAATGAAAGATGGGATACTCCGATTGTGTATTGACTATTGGGAACTCAACAAGATAGCTATAAAGAACAAATATCCTTCGCCACATATTAATGATTTGTTTGATCAGTTACAAGGGGCTCAAGAATTTTCAAAGATTGATTTGAGATCGGGATACCATCAGATGAAAGTTAAGGCCTAGGACATCGAGAAAACTGCTTTCCGAACCAAGTATGGACATTACGAATTTTTAGTCATGCCTTTTGGAGTCACCAATGCACCTGCAGCTTTCATGGATTTGATTAATAGAATCTTTAAACCATTCTTGGATGAATTTGTTGTTGTATTCATTAATGATATTCTGATTTATTCGAGGAGTAAGGTTGACCATGAACGACACTTGGGACTAATTCATCAAACACCTGGGAAGAAACAATTGTATGGAAAATTAAACAATTGTGAATTTTGGTTGGATGAGATTACCTTATTGGGGCATATTATTAACAAAGATGGCATTTCAATTGACTCGTAAAAAATTGAAGCAATTGTAAATTGCCCTACTCCAACTAATGTAACAAAGGTTTAAAATTTTATGGGATTGGCAAGTTACTATCGGAGATTTGTTAGAGACTTTTCGAAAATTGCCGTACCATTGACTCAATTAACCTGGAAAGGGGAACCATTTGAATGGACAGACCAAAGGGAATCTGTATTCCAGGAATTAAAGACAAGACTGACCACAGCTCCAATCCTTACTTTACCATCAGGTATCGAGGGTTTTATGATTTTTAGTGATGCTTCTTACAAAGGTTTGAGTTATGTCTTAATACAGAATAGCAAAGTAATTGCTTATACATCCCAACAATTGAAACCACATGAGAAAAACTACCCAACACATGACTTGGCACTGTTGTATTTGCATTGAAAATATGGCACCATTACCTTTACAGAGCAAAATGTAAAGTGTATACAGACCACAAGAGCTTAAACTACTTCTTTACATAGAAATAGTTGAATATGCAACAAATGAGATGGCTTGAATTGATCAAAGACTATGATTTTCTTATTCAATTTTATCCAAGTAAGGCTAGCACTGTAGCCGATGCACTCAATAGGAAGAATATGGGAACCTTGGCTTGTTTGCTTACAGATAGAATAGAGCTTTCGGAAGAATTTGAAAGATTTGAACTAGAAGTTGTATTTTATGAAAAAAATTGTCTATTAGGCACAATTTTAGCACAACCGGCGGTCATAGAAGAGATCAAATAGAAGCAAGTGAACGAAGATTTCTTTAAGAAGATATGTGATGAGTTTGAGATTAAGCGTAAACCGGGGTTCAGAATTGAAGATCAGTGTTAAAATTTCAGGGAAGGCTTTGTGTTCCTAATGATGTAGAATTAAAAAGAAGAATCTTAGAAGAAGCCCACAAATCAATGTTCGCTAAAATGTACCAAGACTTGAAGCAAATGTATTAGCGGCCTAACATGAAGAAGGAGATTGCTAAATTCAATTCTGAATGCCTCCAATGTCAACAAGTAAAAGCTAAGCATCAGAAACTAGCAAGTTTACTTCAATCCCTCCCTATTCCAAAATGGAAGTGCAAGAGCATAACTATGAATTTCATCATTGGCCTACCTCGTACACCTAAGATATGAACTCTATTTGGGTTATTGTTGATAGATTAACAAAATATGCTTACTTTCTTCCTGTGAAGACTTCTTTTAATGCTTATAGACTTACTACTATCTATATTGATGAAATCATCTGACTACATGGAGTACCAGTATCTATTGTTTTGGACAAGGATTCTAAGTTTGTTTCTAGATTTTGGCAAACTCTTCATAAAGCAATGGGAATGAAGTTGAGATTCAGTACTACTTTTGACCAACAAATCGATGGGCAAACAGAGAGAACTATTCAAACATTAGAAGACATGCTTCGCATGTGTGTTTTAGAGTTTCAAGGCAGTTGGAAAACGTATCTACTGTTAGTTGAGTTTGAATATAACAACAACTTTTACGCTAGCATCAACATGGCATCATATGAGGCATTGTATGGAAGAAAGTGTAGGTCTCTGATTTGCTAGACTGCGATTGGAGATAGAGCTTTGTATGGATCCAAACTTGTGCGAGTAACAACAGAAAAGATAAAGATCATTCAACATAGGCTCAAGACTGCTCAAGGCCGATAGAAAAGCTATGCGAATCAAAGGAGAAGGGATTTGGAATATGAAGCGGGTGATCATGTGTTTATTAGAGACACACTGATAAAAGAGCAAATGAGATTTGGTAGGAATAAGAAATTGACTCCTTGCTACATCGGACCATTTCAAATTCTAGAAAGGCTTGGCCCAGTTACCTACCGGATAGCCTTACCATTGGGAATGGAACAGATGCATAATGTGTTTCACGTGTCAATACTTCAAGGATATCTTCGAGATTCGTTCCATGTCATCGATTATCATCGGATAGCTTTGGATGATGATATGAAATACGAGGAATGGCCAGTACAGATCTTTAACCGACAAGTGAAATAGCTGAGAAATAGATTGATTCCAATGGTGAAGGTAGAATAAATAGAACATTATAGGAAATAGGCTACTTGGGAGAAAGATGATGAAATTCAGACTAAAATAACTAGAATAAATCAATTAAAATTGATTAGGATTAATTAGATTTAAGCTTGTTTAATTAGACTTAATCCTACTTAATTAGTCTAATTTAATCTACCCAATAAATATGTTATAAGCATGATTATGAGCTCATATTCATCAAATAGTGGCTAAAATTAGAGAGAGAGAGAGAGAGAGAGAGAGAGAGAGAAGGATTGTGAAGAATTGAAGGTAAATTGAAGGAATTAAGCAAGCTTATGTTCAAATTCAAGCTTTAGGTAAGATTTGCAACCATAATCCTTGTAGATAATCCATTTAGATGTTGAATTCATAAAGTTTGTAGGATCATTTATATGAATTGGAGAAGAAAATGTTAGAATCACTTTGAATTTAGTAAGAATGAGTTAAATTGGGACATACATGCATACTTCATCATCCTTAAGCTTGATTTTCAACAAAATCTTTACATGCATGGGGCTATACTTGTTATCTTTAAAGATTTTTCATGATTTCACACTCATCACCTCATATTAACATGTTTGAAAGAAAAAGAATTGAATTCATTACATGCATGGCAAGATTATAGAGATTTGGACTTTGTTTTGGAAAATTGAAAGAGATTTGGAACTATGGTTTGAAAATAATCATGTATCTAAGATTTATGAAGTGTTTTTACACATTTCTACCAGCTATGCAAGCTTTGGACATCAAACTCATGTTTTTGAACACAAAACTCATTTCTGGAAAACCCATAATTCGACCACTTCGCTCGAGTGATTTTGAACATAAAACTCAATTATGGAAAACCGATAATTCGACCACTTCGCTCAAGCAATTTTGAACATAAAACTCAATTATGGAAAACCCATAATTCGACCACTTCGCTCGAGTGATGAATTCATCACTCGAGTGCACTTTGCATGCTTCCAGTATTTTTGCAGAGTTTTGCAGTTGGTCGAGCGACCAAGTGTGTGCTCGAGCAAACACAACTTTGCTTTATACTTGGCTCGAGCGGCCAAGTGATGGCTCGAGCCCACTTTGACACCATCTAGTACTTCTACAAATAGAACACACTGCTCGAGCGACGAAAGGTGCGCTCGAGAGAATTGTTTAGACATCATTAATAAGGAAATAGATTCGAAACACGTAAAAGGGAATTGAATTAAGATAGAACATTTCATTAGGACATGTGTTTCAATGTATGCCTTTATTATGTGATTTGTGTAGGTATCAGTACAACCCACTGTGGGTAACGTCTTTATAAAGCTATGTTTGAAAAGTATTTTGAATCAGTCAAGAATGTTATTTTGAAATCTTATTTTGTTATTTATGAATGAAGATCCTTTTTGAACTTGTAATTGTGGCATCCTTGAGTGAGGCCTTTGCCTGAGGGAAACAATACCATGGCCCATGGATTAATTGAAATATAGAGATCTCTAATGTCTAATATCAGAGATCTCTAATGTCTAGTAATTTAAAACAGTCCTCTTAAAACATGTAGAGAGCATCTAAGCATTAAAGGGAAGTTAGTGTAATTTATCCATTTTAATATTGGTTAGTTTGCACATAAAGTTTGCGTATATAATTATTGAAATTATATACTAGAATTCAATTTAAAACAAGAAATAAAATTCCAAACAAAATCTAAAAACATAATACTAAATAAAAATTAAATCAACTATAACAAAATATCACTTAAATATTGCTCTTCTCGCTTGTTTAGTTGCAAAATTACCAATTAAGGTTATATAATCTATATTATCTATCATTTCTTTTTCAGTTGAACATAGTTAATTGAAAGGTAAGATTTGATTAACTTTGAAAATTTTCTTTCTCAAGAAGCAATTGTAACTAATATAATTAACAAAATTTATAAACAATCTATGCATGTGAGATATAAGCATGTATTACTTTTAATTAATTCACCACCTCAAATGAGCTCTTCATTTTATTAAAACCTAATAACAATATTTTTATTAATATACATATAAGAATATTTCCAAGTAACTTTTTAAACGAGCCATATTAGTTATTATAGTTAGTATTATCATATTTTAATCACTCAAACATGTTGGTTATTACGATAGTTACTTAAACAAAATTATTCAATACTGACTATATTTGAAAAGCCTTAGAATGCTCTTTAAACAATGTGTACAGATAGGTAAAATAAAGAATAGACATGGAGTACATAGATAAAAAAATATTTAGACAAAATAAAGGATATATCTTTTTCAAGTCTTTGAGGACCCCGATTAGGACTCAAAGACCCCCACCTCCACGTGGGGGGCTGCTGTGAGAGCAAGACTAAAAAAAAAATTTGAGCCAATCAAAAAACAATAGGGGTGGTGGGGTCCAAGGCATTTTTGTATCTTTTTTTTCTATTATAACTAGTGAAAAATAAATGACATGATTTGGAGTTGCTCTAATAATTACATTTAAGCAGGGCCTTCCCTGCCTTTCGTGGAGGCCGACTCTGGGAACTATGTATTGGATGGTTTGTATTAAAGTAGGTTCATATTTATTATTAAATATATAACTATATTGGGGATTTGATTTTGATGCTCTCACTTTGGGTTGTGCAAGAAATCCATGTTTTATTCACTCTCTAGTTGCTACCACCATAGCGTTGGGCGACATTTGGGTAGGACTTGAGATATTTGAGGAGGTACAGGTGCCTCTTTGGGACACCCAATCGCTCTATCATTACAATTTGTAAGTTGACAATTTAAACCCCAAAAAAAAAAAAACAAAAAACAAAAAAAAGGTACCTAGTCGTTTGGACCATTCAATCTGGCCCACTGTGGCAAAAATCTGATTGATTGGACATTAATCCTTGATCGAATCACATTTGTCTAAAAAAAAAAATTAATAAACTACTTTAAAATCATATTATTCATTAATTACTATCCCAACAAGAAGTAATACAGGAAAGAAATTCATTTGAGTACAAGTAAAAACCTCTCTATTATTGATTAATGATTCACCCACAATTTTTTCTGCCTGAATCTGTCCGAATAAAACTTTTACCGGTAGGAGTTTCCAAAACGGGAAACTTTTACCGGTAAGAGTCTCAATTGCGTGCATTCCGACTGTAAAAATTGTGTTTGGAAACTCTTACAGGTAAGAATCTCAATTGTATGTATTCTGACTGTAAAAATTGTGTGAATGTGGCGGTGCTATTTATTATTACACTCAACAAAACACAAACTTAGCTTTGACGCAGAGGAAGAACATAAATATAGTTTCTCTTCAAAGGAACTACAGATCAATCTGAAAATCAGCTCTGTGTTCTTTTTTCTTCTTCTTCAGCAACCTAACCACTAGTGTAAACCAACTATGCCGGTACTTATTCAGCAGCAGCTGTCTAGACTTCCGGTTTCTCCTTCAACAATTCTGACACTCTTGCTGCCAAGCTCTTCTTTGCTGCTGGGGAAACACCATGCTTGCCAATGATTGACTCCAACACTGCTTCTGATAATTGTTTGTTCTCTATCACCGCAGTCCCGGTCTCAGGTAAGGAGCTGTCTTTCGAGAAAGCAATCTGCGTTTTCAAATAGAAAGAAGCAACAACGACAATTAAAATCTAGTTACAGATTGATCTTACTTCTACACTCAGAAGTAAGGATTATTAAGTCATTGAAGAATATATATCTCAGGCTGCGTCGTTAGGCCTATATTCCACTGAAAATGATTTATTTTTGGTAATTTCGGTTTTCTATTTTCACCAAACAGCTAGGACAACAAGAGCTCAATAACCTTTATTACAATGAGGCCTTTTTTAAATCAATAAGCTTACACTTTTTAAATAGTTCATGACATTTTTTCCTTCTAGAAATCAACAATATTATGTACCTAGAAAAAATAGTTGTCCAGAATTTGAAATGCGTGGATTATATTTCTGTTACTGTCAAAAACAAAGAAAGATGGATTCCTCTATTTCTTGATTGATACTGCTTCTCAGAAAAAAGCTGAAATGTAATTGCAATATGCAGCATCATAAATCATTGGTGTCCTTTCCCTCAAAAGCTTAAAAAGATTTTTGAATATGATGTCTGTAACCTTTTCAAATCAGTCACATTATTCCTGAATCTTTTAGAATTAACAAAGAATTAAAATATGAAACAGAAGACCAAAAAAAAAAAGTTTAGGAATTTACTAACTGTCAATGATCCAAGGGGTGATTGGGTAAAAAGAATAGAACCACCAGGGGGGAAAGTTTCATCCTTGAAGACCTCGATAAACTTTTCAATGGCTTTGGCCTCTGCATCGGTATAGGTTCCAACTGCTTTCCAATAGGCAACACAATTTTCTGTAACCTTCTCTGAGTATTGTTGCCCTGTTAATGGCAAGATCATAGTCACCTGTGTGAACTTCTCAAAGGGACCTACAAATTGGTAATGACAATTAAGCTCATGAGTTGGAAGTTGAGATTGAAAACATGTGTTTCATATTATTCTCATGTCATGCACTCGTTAAATAACACTTCAGAGTTAAAACTTCTGTTTCAGTTCACTTGCCTTTCATCAAAAACATTTCGTACAGTTATTGGTTAACATCCATCTAGGTTAAGGACTTTTAATTCGTAATGTGGTAATTTTTGGGGACATCAATGGATTCATCCGAATGTAATCTCATTGAAGATTGATTTAGAATAAGGAAAAAAAAAGGGCAAATTACAGAGTAGTCTTTACATCTTTTACTTGTGTCATTTTGGTCCCTATAGCTTTTAATTAGTTCAATTTCGACCCTTAATTTTAAATTTTGCCTCAATTTGGTCCAATTGATAACGCCGTTAGTATTTTTAACGGAAATTATCACTGAGTTAGTTGACTTTAAGACATTAAATTGATCAAATTTATGATTTTGTCCCTAAAAGCATAATACATGTTGCTTATGTGCACATCTTTTTGTAAAAAATACTACCAATTAGAATCAATTGAACCAATTTGAGACCAAGTCATAACTTTAGGATCAAAATTGAGCCAATTGAAATAACAAGGATTAAAATGACACAAGGGTCAAAATATAAGAATTTGTGGTATAATTTGTCCCCAAAAAAAATAGACATGTCCATTGTACTCTATGAACAACGAATGAGAAAGATTTTTTGGGGAATTTGTGCAGTGTACACTTTCAACAAAAAATTACAGACAAATGGTAAACGTTATACACATTAATAATTAAAATTATAAACTTTTTCATAAATCTGTAGTAATTTTTTTGATAGTACAAATGGGGTAATTTCTCCAAGATTTTTTCCTCAAATTGAAGGCATTTAGTACATATTAATTGATGGATAGAAAGTACAAGTCATTGAAATCAGATATTTTGGTTGAGACAAGAAGGAAAAGGGAAAACAAATAATAACAGGAGACCATGGTATCAGAAAAAATTGGGATCCTACAGCCAATCTAAGATTGAAGTTTGATAACAGTCTAGAATATATGGTAAAAATCCCAAGACTTTCAGCATAAAAGACCCCAATCACCATTGGAAAAAGGCAAAAATGTAGACTCTATTTGGTAATAATTTTCACTATAACAATGCTAGGATGACCATATCTTTCTACCATATTTTGTTTACTATCATATGTGCCAAACTCACATTCATTAGATTCAATGGGTTCCACATGAATGTCATCAATATTCAAATACAAATGCGAGTGTGCCACATAAGATGGAAAATCAAATCAAGCAGAAAGAGATGGTCAGCCGATCATTGTCGTTACTCTAACGTTAGTTTGCAATCATGACAATTTATTATGCATCCTGCGGCATCTTGTTTTTCAAGTTTGATGTCTATCATAGCGATATCTCTCATCTTGTGATATTTTCCGTTGTATATCTCATGCATTCATGAACTACAATGTTGCACGAACTCGGCTGTGGGTGTCGGATACGGGTACCTGTCTAACTGTTAGATTCGCCTATTCTAAAAAAGTGAGGGTACGGGGACTCAGCTAAAAAGTGTCCAAAAAATAGATATGGACACAAAAGACACAACATATGAAATATTAATAGCTTTTTGAATTTTTTTACTTCATTGATAGTTTTTTGATTTTTTTACTAATTTTTTATGATCCCAAATCAACCTTAAGTAAAAAAATATTTTGTATTTAGTTTTGTATATAAATATAATAATTTTTCTTTATTACCATTAAATTCTATTGTAGAAGACACAAATATAAATAAATTCTATATAAACATAATATTTTATTTATTTATTTTGTATATAAATATAAAAAACTCACAATATAAAATTTAAAAATAGAATGTATATACATTATTTATGAGTAGTATAGAAATTCTTAATATTTTATTTTTTATTGACATTATCATATTTTGTAGGTCTCACATATCATACAAACCAAACCAAACCAAACCAAACTAAGCCTTAAGGCCCATCAAATGGGGTCGGCTACATGAATCCTTCTTCTCCACGCGGCCCTATCAAAGGCCATTTCATTAGTCAAATTACGTAGATTCATATCTCTATTTATAATGCTAGTCAATGTTAATCTAGGCCTACCCCTTCCCCTAAGACTTCCATCTACCGTTACAGCATCGCATCTCTTCACTACTGCCTTTGTTGGTCTCCGTTAAATATGACCAAACCATCTCAAACAATTCTCTCTCAACTTATCTTCTATCGGTGCTACTCCTACCCATTTCCGAATACACTCATTCCTAATCCTGTCTTGTCTAGTCTTACCACACAACCACCTTAACATCCTCATCTCAGCCACATTCATCTTATCTACATGTTGTTTCTTGGTTGCCCAACACTCCGTCCCATACAACATAGCTGGTCTAATAGCTGTTCTATAAAACTTACCTTTTCGTCTAGTGGGTATTCGTTTATCGCACAATACCCCAGACGCACTTCTCCACTTACACCATCCCGCCTTAATCCTATGGGCCACATTTGCATCAATCTCTCCCGCTATTGTGATAATCGACCCTAAATAACGAAAATGTTCACTCTTAGACAGTTCTTGGTTCTCAATCTTCATTTCTCCTCTACTTTCATTGTTACTGTTACTAAATTTACACTCCATGTACTCTGACTTAGTTCTGCTTATCCGGAATCCTTTAGATTCAAGAACTTTTCTCCAAATCTCCAACTTTGTGTTAACTCCTCTAGTCTCATCCACTAACACAATATCGTCTGCAAAAAGCATACACCATGGCATGTCATCCTGAATATTAATCGTCAACTCGTCCATAACTAAAGCATAAAGATAAAGACTTAAGGTAGATCTTTGGTGTAGCCCTACAGTGATAGGAAATTCATTTGTCTCTCCAGCTGGTGATCTAATAGTGGTCACCACCCCTTCATACATGTCTCTAATCACATCAATGTAGCCTTTTGTCACCCTTCTTCTCTAACACCCACCATATTATATCTCGGGGCACTCTGTCATATGCTTTCTCAAGGTCGATAAACACCATATGAATGTCTCTTTTCTTTTCTTTATACTTTTCTATTACTCTACTCAAAAGATAGATCGCTTCCATTATTGACCTACCAGGCATAAACCCAAATTGATTCTCTGACACCTCTGTTATGTCTCGCAATCGGCGTTCCATCACCCTCTCCCACACTTTCATTATATGACACATTAGCTTGATTCCTCTATAGTTGTTACAATTCTGGACATCACCTTTATTCTTATAGATTGGCACTAAAATACTTTTCCTCCACTCATTTGGCATGTTCCTAGTCAACAAAATTTTGCTAAATAACCTAGTCAACCAAGCAACTCCCTTTTTACCCAAACACTTCCAAGCTTCAATAGGGATATCATCGGGTCCTAAAGCCTTATTTGCTTTCATCTTCTTAAGTGCAATCTCCACTTCAAAGTTCCTAATCCTGCGATAAAACCTATAGTCTTGGTTTATCATATTACTGGCTATTTCTTCCCCTATTGTCGTACTTCCATGTTCATCATTTAACAGTTTCTCAAAATAATTCTTCCATCTTCCCTTAATCTCATCATCCTTCACCAATACCTTAGAATCCTTACTCTTGATGCACTTTACTTGATTAAAATCTCTTGTTTTCCTCTCCCGTATCTTAGCAAGTTTGTATACCCTCTTCTTTCCCTCCTTACTATCTAGTCTAGTGTATAGGTCATCGTAAGCTTTCAACTTAATCTCTCTCACTACTTTCTTGACCTCCTTATTAGCCAATCTATAGCTCTTAAGGTTTTCCTCAGTTCTATCCTTCTGCCACTTTTTAAAGCACTATTTTTTTGCCTTAACTACCGCTTGAACCTCTTCCCTCCACCACCAAGTTTCCCTAGAGCTGGGTCCCGTTCCTTTCGACTCTCCAAGCACTTCCCCTGAGATTCTCCTCATACAATTGGCCATCGAATTCCACATAGTGTTAGCATCACCTTCTAAGTCCCAAGTACCTTCCTTATCCATTCGATTCTTAAATATTTCTAGTTTATCCCCTTTTAGGTCCCACCATCTCATCCTACGACGCCCACCATCCTTCCTAGCTTGGTATTGCCCTCTAAAACATAAATCTAGTACCAAAATCCTACGTTGAGAGACCAGACTCTCCCCAGGAATCACCTTACAATCATTGCATTTTAGGCAGTCTACTTTTCTCACTAAGAAGTAATCTATTTGGCTCTTAACTAATCCACTCTTAAAGGTTATCAAATGCTCCTCCCTCTTCTTATACATAGTATTGGCCACCACCAGGTCAGAAGCCAACGCAAAATCCAAGATTCTCTCTCCAACCTCATTTCTGTCACCAAAACCGTATCCACCATACACCCTTTCATAACCTAGTTTATCTATGCCCACATGGCCATTAAATCTCCACCTATAACCAGGTTCTCTCCTATGGGTATCTCCTGTAAGATCTCATTGTCTCACATATCATACAAATAAGAAATAAAATATTTAATAAAAATATTTTAAATGTATGTATATAAACTTTTTTTTAATTGATATTATATATATGCCTTATAAATGAGATAAGTAGAGTCAAAAAAAGAGAAGTGAAGAAGAGAGAGAAAATGAGAGAGAGAGAGAGAGAGAGAGAGAGAGAGAGTAAAATATGGATAGACACAGATGAAGAGACAGAGCAAACGAGAGGAAGATCGAGAGACACAGAGAGAGAAGATCAAGAAACCGAGAAAGAAGATTGAGAGACCAACAGAGAGAAGAAGACAGATCGAGATCACGAGTGAGAATGAAATATTGAGATGGCGATGGCAATTGCTTCCTTCACCAAATTCTCTTCCTTCTCTACTATAAGTTTCTCAACAATCCTTTTTCACTCATCTCATGTCAGCCGTGTCCAAGAAAACCATGCCGAATACGACATAGATCTTACACCCGCACCTGTGTCGTGTCATGTCGATAAGGGTACTCTGCCCTAAACCGACAAGTCCATATAACACCGATGAACTACATATTATGATTACATGAGGTGCCCTCTAACTAGCAAAGAAGTACAACTTGCCAAACCAAAAACACAAGCATCATGTTGTAGGGATACATGCTCACACACGCGTCATTGCCTTTGCAATTCTATAGGCTCACACAATCAAGATTTATACCCCATTGAAGGGGTTAGTGTTTTATGAATTTTATAATTATCAATCGCATGTATATGATGGTATAAGAGGAATTAATTACAATGTACATGCACACATATATTATCAGTGATACAATGAAAGCATTACATGAGGGTTTGGCCAAATAGCACTTTACCCACTGTCAAAGATAAGCAAAGAAGCCTCGTTTGGTTTTGAACTAAAATGAAACACTCCTTGTTAACAGACAGTAAAATGAGTTTAATACCCCTATGCTATCTTCTCTTTCTCTATCTTCTTTTGTGTCAAACTCTTTGTCAACCATCATTGCCAGAATCCACCAGCACCAGATTTAACCACCACTGCCACATACATATACATATAATAAACTAACTTCGCGTATAATATATACACATACATAACCAACCAACAGAAGCAACCAGCAAGAGCAATTAATCCAAACCAGCTGTACCTCCATTATATTTTTTTTTTTTTTTTTGGGGTGCATTTTTATTTCTTTGTTAATAGGTTATAGAAAACAAAGGGGTCAAATAGGGTTCTTCTTGAAGCTATTGTGAAGTTCTTTATTCATGGGTTACATAAGAGCAAAGTTGTCGTGTATATAATTTCTTTGTCCACCTTGTCTCCTTCTTGTTAAGATCTTCCTGAAGCTCTTACAATGGGGGTTAGAGACCTAGAGGTGAGGGTTGGGGGGTGGAGATAGGAGAGGGAAGGAGTGGGGGTGCTGGTGGTGGCTAGGGAGGGGAAGGGGGTGGCTAGGGATGAGATATTGGGTGGCGTTGCTGCAAAACAAAAGCTTTGTCTGGTAGGGAACTAGCTGGTTGGGGATGTCGTGGGTAAAGAGGGGGTGTTTTGGGGTGGTAAGGGAGGTGGCAATGGTGGTGTTTGGTGGTGGTAGGGGTGTCGTGGGTGGAGACAAAGGGTAAGGCGCTGTGGCTGGTAGATAGTGGTGGCATGGAGGTGGTTAGAGTTGGCCCGGCAATGGGAAGGGGTTAGGGTTAGGGTTAGGGTTAGGGTTAGGGTTAGGATTAGGATTTTGGGGAAGATGGTTAGGATTAGGGTTTGTGCAGAACAAGATAAATATAAGGGCCTATTTGTCCTTTTACATTTATATTTTGATTGAATAATTTTTTCATTTCAACTCTCAAATTTGTCTAGTGTGACACAAATTACGTCAATTTGGATGGAACTAGTGAAAGTTGCAAAATAAAAGCTTTGTGAGTAGGGAAAGAATTGGTCGGGTAGTCGTGTGTGGAGGGATGGAGGTGTTTGGTGGTGAAGGGGGAGAAGAAGGTAAACAGGGTGGTGCTTGGTGGTAGTGGGGATGGGGTTGTCCTGGGTGGGGCAAAAAGGGGATTTTGGATGTCGTGGGTGGTAGCTGGTGGTCGTTAGAGTTGGCCCGGTGGTAGGACAGGATTAGAAATAGGTTTTTGGGAAAGAAGATGGTTAGGGTTCAAGTTAAGGTTTTTGGAGAAAAAGATGAATATAAGGGCCTGGAAACCTTGTATAGGTGTCTGTAATATGTGTCCTATGGTTTGTCATCTTGTAATAAGTTGACAGTGAGTGTGATAACACATGTTGCACATGGGAGTAAATATTGTGGTGTAAATAATGTTGTCTTGTATTTCTGTTGTACCCAAAAAAATAAAATAAATAAATAATGTTGTCTTGTTAGCTAGGGTCATGTCACAACCTTAGTTTTTCTAAGCCAACCATGTGGCCTTAGATGCTGGTCACCCGCTTGGTTTGCACCTAAGTAAGCCTTCTTGGAAGAGAGCCTGGAAAGATCACACACACTTAATTCTAGAGAGAGAAACACTTCTAGAGAGAGAATGCTTTAGCTTGTATTCACTTGGATTGAGGGGATTCTACACGTCATTAATTGTACATTCTAGAGTGTTCCTAGAAGGCTAAGTTGCCTACATAAAGGGTGAGGCCTCATTTGGCCAAACCATCCAAATGAGGCCTCACCCTTTATATAGGCAACCTAGCCTTTCAGAAACACCCTAGAATGTACAATTAATGACGTGCGTAGAATCCCCTCAGAGTATCCTACAACCTTCCTAGAATTATCTAGAATCTATTCTAAAATATTTTATACAAGTTTTAGAATTATATACAATATTCCCACAAGTTCTCCAATCTTCTGGAGGGTTCCAAAATCCTCCATTAGCCTCTATTGTTTGAGCCCACCAGGCAATTCAACGGGTCGTGATAGTCTACTAGCAGACAAGCTCATGTAATCTCACTACTAGTTACTGTAGTAAGGGCTCCTTCTTACTAGTATGAGGAACTTGGGTGTGTATTGTACCTCTTGGTGACTGTATCTCCATCATGAAAGACTTGCAAGGTAGAATTATAGGTGCTTGAGGTTTTGATTCACAAGGGTCTAGAGAAGAGAGTTTGGGGATGCTTTTACCATAAGTATCATAAAATTAAAATTCGCCAGAAGGCTAGCCAAGAAGATCAACAATAGGATCACCAGCTTCAGAATGGGTTTTCAACCATTGATGTTTAGAGGTTCATTAATGGGTCTTTTTTGGAGAAGCATCATCATCAAAATAAGAAGAGGGAGAAGCCAAACATTCATTACAAGAACAAATGTTCAAAAAGTTGTGACCATTTAGACCGGGAACATAATTTGGAGAGCCTTGAGATAAGAAGGAATGAACAGGTACTGCGCGAAGCATGTTGATTTCCGGTGATAAAATCAGCGGTGCGGTAGTTGGAGCATCTCCTTTGAGAAAGGTGATTTCAACTAAACCATCTGAGTGAGTGGTATATTCAAGATTAGAAGAATGAATTAGGTTTGTGGGCTGGTGAGTTTGCTCATATGTTATCCCAGAGTCAGGAAATAACTTAATGAGTTTTGCTCGGGTCAGCTGGCGAGAGATATGGATTGAAGAGATTTGTTGAGGAGAATCGATGTTAATGAAGAGTGGTTGCATATGCAGTGGATACTGCTGGAGCATCACCAATTTGAACTTGAACTTTGAGGGCCAAGAGAAGGTGCGGATCTACCAAAGGCTTGTTGAAATTGTAATAGAAAGTCAACAAGATTGTGCCTGAGTTGAGAGTGGTTTGTACCGTAGCGATACAGGTTTGTTGGTATCCATGAGAGCAACTCGATAAACTATGGGGAAGTCCTTTCTTGCCATGAAAAGTAAGAGAAAGGCAAACAGCAGCTAAAATGATATGAGTAGCTTAGTTGGGGTTTGCAAGGTAATTAGCTGTTCAGCTTCAATAGCTAGAATTAAACACTCATCAAGTCAGGAGGCTTGAACATATTCTTCAACCGCGAGGGGTCGAGTGGAAAAAAGTTGGCCAACAGTTTTAGGAACCGAAGAGGATGAAGATTAAGGGTTCAACAGAGGAAGGCTGGTTACTGGAATTTGGTTGGCTTCACTCAGGTATCTGAATGCATACAGGTGTTCTAGGGAATTGGAAGAAGAAGAAGAAGAAGAAGAAGAACTGAGATTTTTCAACAGGGAAGTAAACTCATTTAATTGTAAGAAAGGATGATCTTAGCCTTTTCTTTATCAATTATTAGTCTAAAAGTTCATCCGATCCAACAAGGGAATCAAAGATTTGTAGAACATGATCAGTTTAGAAGAACTGCAAACCGAGACAATCCATGAACTCAAAGTTTCAAGGTACGTTGATCAAATAAACAGATTGTCGGGCGGTGCAAGAAATCACACAGTGAAATCAAAACTTTGGAGTTTCTAATATGAGGGATCCACTAGATAGTGGCAACCATAGAGCACATGCTAACAAAGTTTAGATGAACTAATAAGTAATAATGACAGAAGGAAGTGCTAAGATAATAACTTTAAGTTGATGAAACTAGGCTCTGATACCATATTTGTAACCACAAAGGAGATACAATCACAAAGAAGGAAGGATAATCTATAAAACAAGCTTTTATTACACTGAATCAGTCTGAAAATACAATACACATCTGAGCTCCTTATATATAGCTAGAAGGAGCCCTACAGGACAAATTACTACAGTAACTAGTACTAAGATCACATGGGTTTGTCTATCAACCAACAACGTTAGAGGACAAGACAACATTACTCATGCCACACTATTTACTCACATGCATAATATGCAATATCACACTCAAACTCAACTTATTACAAGATGACAAACCATAGGGCACATAGGCCCTATTTGATTGTCCAGATTGGATATACGGATTTGGAGAGGATATATAATACTTAGGGATGGGATATAATATGTTTAAGATATGTACTGGATTATATACAATATGGGATTATTTGTATTATGTTTGGTTATGGTAGGTTATAGCATGGGATAAGAAGAGAGTAATTATTTTTGACTGCTGGATGAATGCTAAATCTAATCCAGTGGTGGGGGATATGCAATACTAGGGGTTGTTATATTTGAATATCCCCCACTTTTGAGGGAGATGATATCCAAACTCCCTATATCCGGAACAACCAAATGCCGAATATAGGGAGACAAAAAACATGTAGGCCCAACATCATATAATGTCTCGCCAATCCCCTATATCCCCCTTATATTCCCTAATCAAACATGCCTATAGTACACATAGAACTGACACCTACACATGGTTTCCACCATGCTTCTGTAAATCAGTCAAAATCTAAGAAGCACATACAATTTTAGAGAGGAAGCCTGTCGTGTCCAACATTGACACTCTTTGGACACTTCTAAAAGTGTGTCCGACACTTCTTCAATGTGTCTTAATTAAAAAATCATATTCATTTTATCACACTTTGGAGACACTTCTTGAACCCTCCGAACATGTCCTATGTTATTAATCACTTAATAATAACAACGTTTCACAATTTTCAAAACACAATTTATGCACTTGAAATATGTTTTGAAACATTTATAAGATGAATACATCATTGCATTTTTTATTTTTGTTTTTCTATTCTTTAAATTGTAATTCTTATGTGAATGATATACTGAGATTTAAATTATGAAAAATATGTAACTTTTTAAATATATTTAGTAAACATATTTTTTATTATTTTTGAATAAATTATTCATATATGATGCACAATAAATTTATAAATATATAAAATTTTAATGTGTTCTAACTGTGTCATGTCCTGCATTTTTTTAAAATCAACATGTCGGCGTGTCCGTGTCATGTAAGTGTCATGTCCTGTGTTTGTGCTATTTAGGTGAGAATCAAAGGAGGCGGTATTGTCTAAATCGAAGGCAGTGTCATCTTGGTGGCATTTGTAGGGCCATCGACGACCAAGAATTTGGTAGATTGGACGATCATGTTAATCAGGATAATCAGACCAACTATGGTGAACCAAAATTTTCTCTGAGGGGTTGGATAAACATCCAAATTATGCCAATTTCATATAATGCATTGGGATTAATTCCATTAGTTGTACACATCTGAAGTTGATAGTAGTAGAATAGAAGGTTTACGAAAGTATTCCCTTTCAACATGACCATTGTGAAGTTTAGCATGATAGAAATTATGAACTAGTACACCATTGTGAGTTAGAACAATCCCCTAGTGGGAGTGGAAAATGTCTTATTGCCATAAGGGAATATCACCAAATAGTAGTAACTATTTTTTCAACCAAAGATATTTGTGACGAAAGGTATGCAACTAGACTTAGACGAGATAAGGAATAAGACTGGTTTTATCAAAGTTAGTACCAATATCATATGGTACAAATCGATGAAGTACAGAGAAAAGAAGATAAGTTTCCTTTGAATAAGTTTAGCTAAAATGAAGATTATGTTCTAAAATAGTAAGAAACAGATAAACAAGATAGAAAGGAAGACTAGAGACAGTATGAATAACAATACCACGATTTAAACCATAAAGATGAATATAGAGTTTGCATAGCAACAAAGAATCTACAATTCGAGACAGCAGAGTTTGATCCAAAATAAAGATTTGGAGATGGTGAGAAAGAGGAAGTTGTTCAAAACAACATATTAATGGGACAACGGTTGAGGTGGTTTGTGGTTGGGATTAGATTAAGAAAACATGAGTGCCGACAATGTCAGAATTTCTCTCCTAGGGATTCTTTGTCCCACATTTGTTTTACTGGACTACTATCCCTTGCGACTAATAATACCCCATTTTCATGGGACAACTTACACTATCCCCTAGGATAATTAATCCCTTTTGTGATTATCTTTTCTCTTTCATTCAAAAGCCAAAAATAATCTTTTAAATCTGATCTCTTTCTTTATCATAGTACAAATAAGAGAGGTTTGGCCACAGGTCCCATTTGAGGGACTTATTTAATTTAAGGATAAGTCCCAACAAAAAGTTTTTAATCCTTTCCAGTTATTGAATTGTTATCATTTTCTGAATATTTATGCTTAATTCCTTTAGTTAACCCACGAGAACATGGTCAGTTCATAAAAAGGTGCGATGTCACGGCAGTTGTGGTTACCTTTTGAGCTAGGAACTTCAAAACAAAAAGCCAGGACTTTTATCATACACATTATTTTTTATGATAAAAAAAATTATATTTTGGAACCTACTCGTTGAAATCTATCAACAAGAACCATATTGAATATAAAATTTTATAAAAGTGAAAAATAAGAAAGTGAATTTTTGGTACCACCAATATGTGAACTGCCATGATTACATATTGTTTAATAATAAAACAATGGTATTCTTGTTGCACCGGCCTTTTAAGTCCCAGTGGGTGCAAAATTGTCATGTTGATCTCTCTCTCTCTCTATATATATATATTCTAGATTTTTAATTTTAGAAAAAAAAAAAAAATACATTTACGTTAAAGTTCTAATGGTTTTATTACGGCTTTGTTTACTTTCATGTTTAAATTCGTAAAATGTAAATTTGTTTATAACCAATAGGAAACAAAAAAATGTCAACAAAGAAGAGAGCACAAAGTAAATTTCAGTATTCATTTTTTATTCAAAATTTTATTTTCTTTGATGTTTGCTTGTAAAAATCAACAACCAAGTTTAACAACAAAACGAAAATTCTCAATTTTGTAAAGATCAACAATCAACTTTTGCAAATTGAGAAAAATTCTTAGTTTGTAAGTTCCAAAATTAAATTTTAAAAAATGAAGCCTTTGTCTCCCCACCCTCTCTCTAACACACTACATAATGAAAATTTTCATAAAAATTGAAAAAAATTCCCAACTCTCTCTCTCTCTCTCTCTCCCACAAACACATAAAGATGAACCAATAAAATTTCAAAAGAAACTCTGAGGGATTTCTCGATTTTAAGAAATTGGGAAATTTCATAATTGAATGAACATAAACAAGCCAAAAATATAAAATTACATCCTAGACTGAGAAAATTCATCCCATGAACTGAAAATTGGGATGAAATTCTGAGAAATTTCTAATCCTGCAAAAAAAAAAAAAAAAAAAAAAAAAGAAATTTTGAGAAATTTCTAAATTTTGTAAAAACTTGGAAATTTCAACCCAATAAATTAAGAAATTCCAAAAATTAAGAATTGGAGTGGAACTAGAAATTTCATACAAAAACTTCCAATTTCACAAAATTGGGAAATTTCTCAAATTTTTCTCTTTTTTTTTTTTTCTTTTTTTTTTTTTTTTTACATTATTTCTTATTTCATATCAATATAGATCTTGTTTGATAGCTCTCAAATAATTAAATTTCAAAATATCAATTTTATCAAGAACATGTGTAAAATGAAAAGTTGCGAAATTTTAAAATTAGAAACTTATTTTAGTGACTTGTTATGTAATCATTTGCTTACCTTGCCAACTCATTGCATCACATTGGTTCAATTCATGCTCTCTTCTTTGCAAAAGAATAAATAACTATTTATGTACATGTGATTATTTCAATTTTCAAAGAGAATTTTACATTAATCATTATTATCAACTACAAGAGAACACCACTGCTAATTGTTCAAATGCAAATTTTTTGAACAATAACTAAAAAAATGACAAATAACAACCACAATAAGAGCTTTTACCTTACCTGCTGAGCCCATTTTCCTTTGCATACATATCAAACCATGAGACACGACCAATACAATGCAAAGCTCAAAGACTACTACCAACAATGGTCCATACAGTTGGTACAAAAAAACTAATTTTTGTCATTATATCATATAGATCTTGTTTGATAGATTTTGACAAGAAAATCTAAATTAAAATTTTTCCAAACGGATGTGTACAATAAATGTTGACATTTTCAAACTTTTAAGGGTAATACTTCAGTCGTACTCATGTTTAAGGGTATAATTGTCCAAAATTAATAACAATTTAAAAAGGAAACTTAATTGCTAATAAACTTAGGCCTTGTTTGGCAACTTGAATTTTGGCTAAACTAGCCAATAAAGACAAAAACGGCTAAAATAGCCAATAAGTCAAAATGTCACATCCTACACATCAATCAATCACCTTCTCTCACAACCATCTATTCAACTATAAAAAAATTCACAAATCATATCAAACACTACTTTTTTTTTCATCTCATAAAATAGCCAAAAAGCCAACTAAAATAGCCAAGTTCCCAAACGAGACCTTAATTTGAGACTTGACCTCAAACAAGTTCATAAAGTAAAACCTTTTTAGAAATTAAGTCTATATATAATCTCGTGGTATATCTAAACTCATCCAATCTCACATGGAAAAAATATATAAATAAAAATAGATAAATCCCATGGTATCATTGTCCAGTGGTAAATGAAGCAACGATAAGGGCATTTATGTCATTTTAGAAAGCTCAATGCCAATAGAAAATTGTGTGTTCTAGGAAGCACAAACACCTAGCCAAAAGCAACGTCTGCCGTGTCCGGACACTTGATTGATGCGTGTCGGACACTCTACCAAACGTGTCTTGTTTTCTTTTCTTTTTTTGGAATTTTTCCAATCAGACACGTTTTTGACACGCAAAGACAGTTCGGAGACTTTGTAAGAAGATAAAGCTTGAAAAATAGAGAGGTGGATCGAAGCCCTAGCCTGTTGGAGTTGGAGATGAGAGAGAAAGAGATCGAAGCCCTAACCCGTTGGAGCCCTAACTTGTTCTTCGTTCTTCGTTCTGTTCTTCTTTTCTTTGATTCATTTCTTTTGTTCTTCATTCTTCCTCTATCTTCTTCGTTTCTCTTCCTCTGTCGCCTTCGTATTTCTTCTTCGGTCTATGTCTTCGTTTTCGTCCTCTCTATCTCCTTCGTTCTCTCTCTCTCTCTCTCTTCTTTGTTTTCTTTTCCTTACTAAGTCAAGTAGTGGAAACAATGTTGATTTTTTTTAATATATATAAAATAGGTTTGTAGGGCCTACTAAGATTTGTGTCACCATTCCACGAAGCCACCATCCCACTCATCTCAATAATGCATTCACCTTCATACATCTTCCATTATAATATTATATATACATAATATTTTAATATTAAAATACTATACAACAATAAAAAATCTTTTAGCTACTGCGTTTATTAATTTTATTATTATTGTAATTTTATAGGAACCAATATTGATAATATGCCATTGGCTTTTACATTATTTTGTATTTTTAATTACTTTCTAATGATTTTTTATTTTTTATTTTTTATTTTTTATTTTAGACATATAATAAACAAATATAAGTATATATATTGAACGTGTCCCCAGCGTATCGTGTCTCCCATTTTTTGAAATTTTGCATGTCTGCGTGTCCCTGTCGTGTCCTGTATCCGTGTCCATGCATCATAGGGTGCTTTTATTTACATCGTTATTTTTCCTCATTACACCCTATACGAGTCCAACATCTCTCTCTCTCTTAACTAGGAGAAGAATAGTCGATATTTCTCAATCTAGGGTTTTGAAGGTGGCAATGGTGGCTAGGGTTTCTAAGGTGGTGGCAACTAGGGTTTCAAGTTGCAAGGGTTGAAGAGAGCGTATGGAAGGCGTTAAAGGTTTCGCACAAATGAAGGGAATGGGTTGTGGGGAAAGAAGAGGCAAACGTGGGTGGCAAGAGAGGTAAGAGTGGGAGGAGGGGCTTGCAAGTAGGAGTGGTTGGGAAGGGAGAAGGTGGCGATGTCGGGGAAAAGGTGTGATCAGGAATGGAATGGTAGCGGGGGAGGATAGGAGAGTTTAGCAGGCAACGGAAGAGAGAGATGAGAGGGGTAGTGGCAGGTGGTGGCCGTTGGTGGTAACTGGAAAGTTAGGTGGATGGGTGTGATAAGGAAATGAATTTTTAAAATTTTAGGGTTTTAATTCTTAATGGTAATTTCAATTAGGGACAGACGGTAATAACAAATTTAGAAAATGGTGGGTATAAGAGCATCCTCATGAACCTCGGTAAACCCTTATCTTAGCTATTCTAAAATACAAACCAATAAAAAATGCCGTCCATCAAACTTGCCTCTTCACTAGTTATTTCAATTTAACTCCAAGTCCCTAGCTACAACTAGCTAGCAATTAAATTATTTTAAATAATAAAATATTGGGACATTATCTCATAAATCCCTCTTCACCTATTTATGTTCTACTTAGTTTAAATTATTTTCTTATGTTTCAATAAGTCTTATGGGTGACATAATAACCAAAATAACCCTACTAATAATTCGGTGAAACGCGCATTAACGTTCACATTGACAATGTGAATTTCCGTGATGTGAACATTCACACGTCAATGTGAATATTTATACTGTCAAATATGAATGTTCACATTACCAAATTACTAAGAGTTCAAAAAATATTTGTAAGGGTAAAATTGTCCATAAAATATCTTAAATATGATAATTAAGATTTGATGGATCAAATGTCCAAATAATAGGACTTATTGGAATACAAAAATATGTTATAAACTAATTGGGATACAAGTACTTGAAAGATGAATTCCTAATAAATTTCTCTAAACTATTCAATGATGGTACGATCATATTTATTTACTATTTTATGTGTCTCAACTTCTACAATTCATTAAACTAATATAATTATAATGCATGAGATGATAAACATAATATGGTAAAAAAATATGGTCATCATATCATTATTGAGACCATTATTGTTTACCATCAATAATGCTAGGATGACCACATTTTCTTACTATATTTTGCTTACAATCTCATATATTAATATTGTTTTGGTATAATTAGGGGTGCACATGGGAAGGTTTGGTTCGAGTTGGCACTAAATTTAGAATCAATCCAATTATGATTGGTTCCAATATTGGTTCCAAGCTATGAAGCACCGACACGTCCTCAGGGCCTGCGTATGAGTGTCGGACACGTGTTGGACACAGACATGGACACGAACACGCGGTGGACACGTGTCCGACACTATCTCTAACGTGTCCTTTTTTTTTTGAATTTTTGCAGTCAAAGACGCCATGGACATGTTGTGACACTTTCCGAACATGTTTGAGGTGGATTGAAGCCCTAACTGAAAGAGAGAAAGAGATAGAGGGAGAAGAGGAGACAAAGAAAGAGATCAAAGGAGGAGAGAAGACAGAGATCGAGGGAGGAGATGAGAGGAGACAGACAGAGAGAGACAGAGAAAGAGATAGAGGGAGGAGAAGAGAGGAGCCTAACCTGTTCAAATCAATGAAGAAGCTGAGGTATTTGTCTGCTCTCTTATTCTTTGCCTTGTCCTCTTCGTCTTCTGTCTCCATCTTCTTCTCCTTCTTCTCCTCCTCCCTCTTCTTCGACTTCTCCTGTTCTCTCTCTCTGATTTCACTTCCCACTTTTGCTAATTCACTTTCCCTTCTTTTTTTTATTTCACCCGTTTCTCTCTCTCTCTCTCCTCTTTTATTTCCTTCACTCTTTTTTTTTTCTTTTTTCTTTTTTCTTTTTTTTTATCTTTATTTTTGTTAAACCTAAAATTCATAAAATAAATTATTTTTATTTAAAAACACTCATTTTTTATTAAAAAAAATTTTAAAATATGTTTATTAATTTTATTATTATTGTAATTGTATAAAAATTAATGATTTTTTTTTATTTTAGACATATAATAAATAAAAAAAATTATACATATTAAACGTGTTCTCAACGTGTCATGTCCCCCATTTTTTTAAAATTTGTGTATTCCCGTGTCCGTATCGTGTCCCGTGCTTGTGCTTCATGGGTTCCAAGTTTTTGGACCCAAGACCAAACCAATCATGCACTAAAACTAACCCAACCCAACCCAACCCAATGTAGCTTGGGTTGGAACCACGGTTTCACTATACTAAGGGCTAGTTTGGCATAACCTAAATAAGCCAAAAAGTCAAAAAGTCACTATCTTATTTAAGTCACATCATCTTATTTAAATCACATCACCTTTCTAACACATCACATCAAACCCAACCCAAACCCACCAATAAGTCAAAAAGTGCACTTTTTTAGGACATCCCAAACCAACCCTAAAAATAAGTAAATCAATTAATAATAAATAATTACAATAAACAAGTCTTTAACAATTAAACATAAGACAAATATAAAAAAAAACAAAATTTTGTTTAATACACGACATCTATGAATAGCAGCACAGTGAACTCCAACTCAAGCTTCAGCACAACCAATACTAATTAAAATCTAATAACATTTCTTTTATATGAAAGTTTATTAAGTGCAATCAAGCCCATTTTAAGAGACCATTTAGGTGAAGACATGTCAATTTAAACAGAATTTTACATCAGACATATATAGGTTCAGTTCAAGGGTTGGTTCAATTTAGGCAAAGCCTAAACCAATGATGATTTGAAAAGGGATTGGCTTCTCTCAAGTTATCATCTCAACTTAGGAGAGTGTTTGGGTTTAGTAGGCCCATTTTGAGATCAATTTTGGTGATCCGAGCCGCTCATTCTTTAGAACTCATTAAATATAATCTACATGAAAAAAAATTAAGATGATTGGACATCGATAGCTATATATTTGAATAATATTTGTTTTAAAAAAATGGACGACAAGTATAATTTCAAGAATAGCCATCTATGTATTGTAATACAAATTTGATTTAAACATATAGTTACTGATATCTAATCATCTTAATTGTTTTTTTATAAACATTCTATTCAACGAGTCCTAAAAAGTGAACGATTCAGATCAACCAAATTAATCCAAAATGGGCCTACGAAACCCAAATACTCTCTCAAGTTAAGATTGCCAATATGAGAGAAGGCAAACCCATTTGAAAACCCATAACCGAACCAAAGTACTCAAAAAATCAAACCAAACCAAGCCAACCCAACCCAAAGAGGACAGGTTAGTTTGGTTCTTCAGTTTACTAGGTATTTTGTACACCCCTAGGTATAATAGATCCCACCACTCATGTCTATTCCCAATGAATTGTTAATGATATATAAAAATGTACTATCCCAACATTATTAGATTGTAAAATATTCGACAAGGACAAATCAACCCTCTACCTTGAATATTAAATTTGGAATTGAAAAAATAAAATAAAGACATACAATAGAAAGAAAAAATAGAAATTCCATTGAAAAGTGTATTATAAAAGGTAACTAGTTTTTTTGTTTTTTATGGGAAAAGGTAACTACTTTAAAATAGGAAAGTAGTTTTTTAGTTAAAATTTTAACTAAGTTGACGGAAAAATGTAATTTGAGGTCTAAATAGTGGATCCTACAATTTTAATTTTTCAATTATTAATATTTATAAAATTTATCCTAATTTATTGTTAGAACTCACACTGAGTCCCCATTTAGAAGAAAAAATTTTAGCTAAAAAAAAACACTACAAAAAATAAAATAAAATAAAAGTCAAAAGATTATAAAAAAAATTAAAATTTCACATTATATACAACAATCAATTACTTTTTGTTAATAATTATTTAAATTTATAGATTAATTACCTAAAAGTCCTATTCACAAATACTGTAATAGCTCAGGTCCTGTCTAAGATTTTTTAAACCTATAAGTCTTAATTTGAGATATAATAGCATTTTTGCCATTATACCTTTTGGTTTGATTCGACTATCTAGTAAAATAGAGAACAGCATCATCTCTTTGGTTTGATTTGACTATCGTAGTAAAATTATAAACATTATCAATTTTTTTCAATTTTAAAATTGGGAAGATTATGAGTTTTAAAACTTAGAACATTATCAGTTTTGCATTCTTTCTCTCTCTCTCTCTCCTCCTACACTTTTCCATATCTAGAAATCTCCAGATGTGGTTTGAGATTGGCATGGCTGGGTCACAACGGCAAGAGGCAGCGATGGCAACAGCGAGCAGTAGGCGATAGCGATAGTCACTAAAATTCTGATTGTTCTTCACTCTCTCACCTGAGCTATGCCGAACAATTTGGCCTTGACAATGGCACACGAAGAGCTCTGCTCTGCTGGGGCCAGCGAAAATTGGTTGCAGCGGGCAGTGGATCCGCCAATGAGGCGTTTGTGGGAGTATTGGTTGGGCTTGTTGAGCTCGGTGGAGGAGGATGGATCGGAGTGGTGAGACTGGGTCGAAGAACAAGAATTGAAAGAGTTGTATCGCAATGCAGCGGATTTGATTGAAGCCTTTTTTTGTTTTGGGAGTGATTGAGTGTTAGCATTTGAATCTCAATATATAGGAAACATTTCTAGGGTCTCTGATGAGAGAGAGAGAGAGGGAGGGAGGAACGAAACAGTCTGTTTAATACTTCTAGGTTTAAAGTTTTGTAACTAAAATCTAAGCATCCATTATTTGTCAAAATAGAACTTGACAATTCCCCTTTATTTAATAAAAGAAAAATATTTGATCCATACAAAAATACTCTGCCCCAATTGCCAGAAAATTTGGACGTACTCTTAAATAAAAAAAATAATTCCAAACAAATGAACCTTTTTTTAGCATCATAGAAAATCAAAATACTACTAAAAAGCCTAAAATGGGACGGAATAGAAATTTTCTAATGCTATGTTTAGTTGAGGGATATTTTATTCACATTCCACACGCCTGTTTTTTTCCAAATCACTTCTCAAATTCTCTAAATACGGCGTAAAAGAGTTTTGCTACATCGTCTATTTCATCAATCCAATTAGACCTCTAATAAGGTGACAAATAATTTTAAAATGAGAAAGAAGAGTTTGAACAAAATTGATCGATCAGTATTGTTTGCCACAATGAGGTGCGTGATAAAATGGGGATTGGGACATTTCTGTTTCGGAAAAAAAAAAAAAACGACAGTTGATTTACCAAAAGTCTGACAGGAGAGGCGAATAAATCAGCTAAAAAACAGGGGTAATAGAATTCAGTTACCGGAAACGATATCCCTGAAAAACTCGCCGGAGTCCGTCAGCTCCTCTGCACTCTTGCCCTTCCACTTAACGGCGAGCGAGGGAATGGCGCTATCTTCGAGGTACACTCCGATGGCCGTGAACTTTATAAACTTCCCTTGGATTTCCAAACCCCTCTCCCCTGCGCACATTAGCCAAAACCAACAATCAAATCTTCATACACAGAGAGAGAGAGAGAGAGAGAGAGAGAGTATCAGTGATCGAAGGGTGTAAAAGTTGCAGTGCACCGGTGGTGCACAGTTTAACCTGCGCCGCCGAGGAAGAAGGACTTGACCGTGCCCGGAGGTTTGACAGTGGGAGGGAACACGTGGCTCTCGATCTGGACTTGGGTGACGGACGGAGACATTGTTAGTGTGACTTTGGTAAGAATCAAGCAAACCACAGACAGACAACGTGACAAAGGCCCTGTTTGTGTCTATGGTTTTATAGACTGAAATCTACAAATCTATTAAAATAAGAAAAATACATTAATTGTGTTTGATTTGAGTTTTTTAAATTAAATTTTTGTATTTTTGTATTTTTTTGATTTAGTGAATATTTTTAAAATTTTAAATATTTATTTTTTATTTTTTTAGATGTATCTTATTTACGTGTATTTAAAAAATAAAAAATTTGTAAAAAAATATTTAAAAAAATTAATAAATACATAAAAATATTTTAAAAAATGTATTGAATTCTTGTATTTTTTTAATTTTTGATATTTAGTGAATTTTTAAAAAAAAATTTATAATTTTTTTACTTTTTAGGTGTATTTATGTTAGGTGTGTCTAAAAAGTTTTTAAAAAATAATTAAAATATTAAAAAAATTCAGAAAAAACAAAAAGACACGGAAAATAAGAAAATAGAATTTTCTGAAAAGTATTTTTGGAAAAATGAAACCAATCAATAGATTCTAAATTTTCTACCAAATAAATGATCAAATGTCTTATATGAGTGTGGGGTCATAACATTGCGGACCCTACACCTATATGAGACATTTGATCATTTATTTAATAAAAAAATTAGTATCCCTAACATTACTCTTAAAATAATCGAAATCGAAGTTAAAATATATATAGGGAGCTTTTTTGGATAAAATCTCTTTCTGATAGTTTTATTTTATCCAACTCATATTATTTTTGACTATTTCATTAGATCCTATTTGAGATGAAAAGATCAAAATGCCCTCAATCTCTCTTGTCTTAATGTTAATATTTAATGTTGATTGTCATTATGTTTTAGTAGTTTACATGCGTCAGAATGTTGACTGTCATTATATTTATATTGATTTGAAATGAATTTTTGTCATTGTGTTGTCAATTACATGATATGAACATTCACATCATATAATTGAAATAAATATTCACATCATTATATTCACATTAATTTGAAATGAATTTTTGTCATTATATTGTTAATTACATGATGTGAATATTCATACTAAAACATACTAATGTAAACGTTCACATCACTACATTAAATAAAAGAGAATATTCACATGTTGTGAATGTTCACATCATTACTTCTTGTGAATAAGAATATATTCACATCAGATGAGTGAGAATATTTACATTATTTTTAATGTGTTATTAATTAAAAATATATTCACATTATATAATAATATAAAATGATAATATAACTGTTATTTAATTTGTGTATGAAATTTTCTATACTATGATCATTTCCCTTCTCTCTCCTCCCCAAATATCAATATTAAATTTCAAATTAAATATAAGGATATAAAAATCTAAGAAAATAGTATAAATTAAAAAATATGAATTCATAGAATAAAAGTATAAATACATAAGTAGATTAAACAATTCTTTTATAAACTTTTTGAGTTAGAATATTTCTAAATAAGATTTATTAATAAAAATTTATATATATATATATATATTAAAATAATCGAAATCTACAAATAAATTCTGCAAGGTCCGCCCGTAGATAGGGGCCACGTGTGGGTAGGTGGGCGTTGCATGACTCACGCCAATCAGTCCACTCTACTCACTGACCACGGAAGGGTAGTTGCACAGTGAGTCGGAAATGCCCCTTTGGGTTTTGGTGGAGACTTTTTATTGAGTCTTTTTTTTTATAATTTGAATTGTTATATTATAAAATGTATTAAGCGTTATTTGGTAAATGATTTTTTTAATTAAAAAGTTAAAAAGTTATTAAAAAAATTAAAAAATTAAGGAATTTTTATTAATAAGTCCAATTTAGAAGTGCTTTAACCCAAGAAGTCCGTGAAAGAATTTTTTAACTCATTTAGTCCCATGTATGTATAATTTTATTCCATAAAGTCCATTTTCTTGATTTACATTATTTTCTTGGACACTTATGCCCTTATATTCAATTTTGATACCCTTATAAATATTTTTTAAACGATTAGTAATTTAATGATGTGAACATTCATATTTTAAAATTTATATTGGTAGGAATGTAAAATTGGCCCGTGGGCGGCCCGAAACCCGCCCGCGAGTGGGGGCGGGCCCGGCCCGTTGACAATGTGAATATTCACATTGACATGTTAACATTCACATTAATAGGAGTGTAAAATTGGCCCGAGTCCCGTGGCGTTGAAACACCTTTCATGACCAAGCGGGGCTGAAGCCGGACGGTCGACAATGTGAATATTCACATTGACATGTTAACATTTACATTGATAAGAGTACAAAATTGGCCCACAACCCATGGGCGGCCAAAAACCCACCCGCGGCCCGGAGAGGGCCCGACCCGCGCCCGTTGACAATGTGAATATTCACATTGACATGTTAACATTCACATTGATAGGAGTGTAAAATTAGCCTGCGCCCCGTGCATGCGAAACCCGGCCCTTAGGCGGCGAACGGCCGACATTGACAATGTGAATATTCACATTGACATGTTAACATTTACATTGATAAGAGTATAAAATTTGCTACTTGACCAGGCGATCCAGCCCAAATTTCAGATTGACAATGTGAACATTCACATTGACATGTTAACATTCACATTAATAGGGTGTAAAATTGGCCCGTCCGTGTGGCGGTCTGAAACTTCGCCCGCGGTCCATGGGCGGCGGGGCCGAACGGTCGGCCGTTGACAATGTGAATATTCACATTGACATGTTAACATTCACATTGATAAGAGTATAAAATTGGATAGCGGCCCATGGGCGGCCAAAAGCCCACCTACCCGCGACCCAGGGCGGGCCTGGTCCAGCCCGGTCCGGCCCGTTGACAATGTGGATATTCACATTGACATGTTAACATTCACATTGATAAGAGTGTAAAATTGGCTTGCAGCCCGTGGGCGGCCCGAAACCCGACTACGGGCCCGCCCTGTTGACAATCATGTGAATATTCACATTGACATGTTAATATTCACATTGATAAGAGTGTAAAATTGGCCCGTGACCCGTGGCGGCGGCTGACGCGGCAGCGGCGACCGTGACAATGTGAATATTCACATTGACATGTTAACATTAATATTGATAGAGTGTAAAATTTGTCATTGCCCGGCTTCGCGGCTGGGGTAGGCGGACCCAAACCCGAGCGCCGTGGGATGTGAGTCAATTTTACACTCTTATCAATGTAAATGTTAACATGTCAATGTGAATATTCATATTAATTATGCCGCCGCCCCATTCTGTCGCCGTGGGCGGGTTTCGCGACCACGGGCACGGGTTAATGTTACACTCTTATCAATATGAATGTTAATATGTCAATGTGAATATTCACATTGTTAACAGGCCGGGCCCACCTCGGGCGGCCCACGGGCCATAGGTGGGTTTCGGGCAGTCACAGGGCACTGGTTAATGTTACACTTTTATCAATGTGAATGTTAACATATCAATGTGAATATTCACGTTGTCAACGGGCCGGGCTTCGAGCTGCCCACAGGTCACGGGCCAAGTTTACACTGTTATCAATGTTAATGTTAATATGTCAATGTTAATATTCACATTGTCAACGGGCGGGCCGAGCCCGTCCTGGGCAGCGGGCGAGCTTCAGACCGCCTACGGGCCACGGGCCAATTTTACACTCCTATCAATGTGAATGTTAATATGTCAATGTGAATATTTACATTGTCAACGGGCCGGGCTGGGCCGGGCTCGTCCCCGGGCCGCCCATGGGACGCGAGTCAATTTTACACTCTTATCAATGTGAATGTTAACATGCCAATGTGAATATTCACATTGTTAACAGGTCGGGCCCACATCGGGCGGCCCACGGGCCGTAGGCGGGTTTCGGGCAGTCACGGGGCACTGGTTAATGTTACACTCTTATCAATGTGAATGTTAACATGTCAATGTGAATATTCACGTTGTCAACGGGTCAGGCTTCGAGCTGCCCACAGGTCACGGGCCAAGTTTACACTGTTATCAATGTTAATGTTAATATGTCAATGTTAATATTCACATTGTCAACGGCAATGGCCGAGCTTGGCAGGCTTCAGGCGGGCCACGGGCCAATTTTACACTCCTATCAATGTGAATGTTAATATGTCAATGTGAATATTTACATTGTCAACGGGCCGGGCTGGGCCGGGCTCACCCCCGGGCCGTCCATGGGACGCGAGTCAATTTTATACTCTTATCAATGTGAATGTTAACATGCCAATGTGAATATTCACATTGTTGCTGGCTCAGGCATGCGGGCCATGGACTAGTTTTTGGGCGACCACGGGCTAATTTTATACTCTTATCAATGTGAATGTTAACATGTCAATGTGAATATTCACCTTATCAACAGGTTTGGCCCGGGCCAGACGGCGACGAGCATGGCGGGTTTCGGCCGACCACAGTAGCGGGCTAATTTTACACTCTATCAATGTGAATGTTAACATGTCAATGTGAATATTCATATTGTCAACAATGGGCAGGCCGCCCATGCAGTCACGGGCTAATTTTACACTCTTATTAATGTTAATGTTAATATATCAATGTGAATATTCACATTATGAGCAGGCGGCCGGACCCGAGCGGGGTTGGCCGGGGATCCACAGCCACGAGCCAATTTTTACACTCTCATCAATGTGAATGTTAACTTGTCAATATGAATATTCACATTATCAACGGACCGGGTCGGGCCGAGCCAAGCTGAGCCTATTTTTTTGGCCTGTGGGCCGGCCCGGCCCGACTTGAATTTTTCCCGGCACCCACGAGGCCATGGGCGGGGCCCCTACACGTTGACGGTGTGAACATTCACATTAGGGGTATTTTGGTAATTATGTCACCCATAGGACTTATTGAAATATAAGAAAATAATGTGAACTAAATAGAACATAAGTAGATGAAAATGGTATTTTGGTCTTCTTATCTCAAATTGGACCTAATGGAATAGTCAAAAAGAATATGGGTTGAATAGAATAAAACTCTTAGAAAATAGATTTATCGAAAAAGCTCCCAAAAATCAATAACTTATATTAAAAAGTTAAAATTTTATTTTTCTCTCTATTTTTACACATCTTTTTGTAAAAAATTAAAAAGTCATCCCAAACATACTAATTTTTTTTACATTATATTTTAGTCAAAAAAGTTAAAAAGTTACTAAAAAAGACATGTTCCCAAACGAGGCGTAAATATATTATCTATGTAAAAAATTAAATTAATTAAAATTTTATAATTTTACAATCAAATATTAATTATTTTTAAAAAAAATTATACAGATGAAGTTAATAATTTATTTTTTTACAAAATAAATATACTCTTGTTATGAAATTATAAATATTCAATTAATTTAATTTTTTACATAAATAATTTAATAAACAAATTTAATAATATAAACGGTTCAAACACCAAAAAGTTCAAGAAGGATCACTACAAAAGCATCACAAGAAGCTGTTGTGCATTGCTCACAACAACATCCTCAATTTCGTTGCGCAGCATCTCCCAAGTGAGACAAGTAGGGGTTATAATGGGGTGGTCCAAACTTATCCATCAGGTAATTATTGTATTTAAATCCTATATATTAATTGAATTTTTTAGACTTTGATCATTAGATTGGTACAAACGTGCCTATTTTAAAAATTAAAATCATATTTTACTCATAAATTCAAATTTAACGGGTTAAAATTAAATTGAACCAAACTACACATTTTTCATTTAACTTATATTGTTAACTTCTATAAGTTTTTCATTCACATATTTTTAATATTTTAAATTATTTTTTTTTAACTTTTTAACATAATTCAAGTATTTTTCATTTTGCTTTTACCTTTATACATCTCATATAATTGAAAAACAATCAAATAACATAATGTAATTTTATTTATAATACCTACAACTGAGGGGAAAAGAAAAAAAACAAAACGACTAGCATCACATAAGGCTAGAAAACTCAACTAGATTGGTCTTTCCTACCTTGAATTCAATCATGTGCTACCTCCCTTAAAAACTACACAAGTTTAAACTAATACATCAAAATAAAATTACAAATATCAACCCAAAAGTGCACATTAAATATCATACACACACACATACATATATAATTATTAATATATTTTAATTGATTAAATTTGAATACAATAGTGTAATTTTTTATTTTTATTTTTTTTTTGGGATACATATTAACAATAAGCAATTAAAAAAAAAAAAAATTGGACATGATAGTTTGAGACGGGTTAATGGGATGATCGGGCTAGATTTATCCATGTGGGTTCTTATGGACCAGATCAATGGTTGGGCTCGAGTTACAAACCTTTGTCCAAAATCCTAAATTATCTTTTATGGGTTGGGATGTGCTGGGCACTCAAGCGGGTTGGGATGAGCCATGGACTAAGTGGGCCGAGTTGGGTAATATCGGGTTGTTTTTCCGCGGGTCATTTGATGACCCCTAGAGGCAGGCTTCTCTCCTGTTTGCAACAATCGGATTAAAGGATTAATATATATAGCTCAACGAGTGTATTATTTTTATAAAAAATCATATTCATCGAACATTGATAGTCAATTAAATTATGTGACTATCGATAGTCACTTGATTAAATTATATTTGTATTAATGGTCTATTTTGAAGAGAACAATTTCTCCTCAATCTGTAATTAAATTAGATATTGTTATTGAGCTGCAATAGGCCCCACTCCAGGCCCATCTCGATGATCCAAATTGTTTAATTTGTAGAACTAGTCGAGTACATCATAATTGAAAAAATTCACGTTGATCGGACTTTGATAGTCACTTGATCATGTTGCATTTGTTTCATCAAAAATTATGATTTTAAAAATAAATCGCAGACACAAATGTAATCTAATAAAGTGATTATCAATATTCGATAAATATGATTCTTTGCAGCAATGATGTGCTCAACGAGTTCTACACATTAAATAATTTAGAACATCGAGATGGTCCCGAGTTGTGGCCACCAAAGCCTAACAAAACCATCTAATCCGTTGCCGAACGGGAAAAAAAGCTATTCTCATTTTTAAAATCATACTTCTAGTTAATATAAATGCGATTTAATCAAATAACTATTAATCTTATCAAAATGATTTTTTTTTCTTTATTATTCTTCAATCAACATTAGGCGATGATGTCAAAGGTCAATTTATCATTCAGTCCTTCAATAATTTTGAGCAATCAAAGATTATGAACACATTACACATGGACCCTTCTAAACAGTCATGTGAAACCCATTTTTAATTTGGCTCGAAAGATGACCAAAAATTTTAACTAATCAAAACTACTGTTCTAATAATTAAATTAAAAAAATTATTGTTCGGCCTATTTGTTCGGAAAACTTTATGATAATTGGGAAATGCTACAGGAATCGGATGGGCTCCCCTAATCCATAATCCTAGCCAATGAATAATTTGAACCGTTCATTTTATAAGATCCTTTGTATATAGCATTCCCACACAAAAATGAAAAAAATCATATCAATGGTAATTTGAAAAAATAATTACTTAATCTTGAAAAAAGTTTAATATTTTAATTATTAATATTTATAAAGTTTATCATTAGTTTGTCATAATTTTTTGAATCTAATATTGATGTAATATTTCTTAAAAAAATTGATATTAGAAACCTATTCAATTTATTGAGTTTGTTACAAAAAAAAAAATGGATGATTTATTTTTAATAATATACTTGTCATCTATTTTTTAAAAATAAATGTGATAAATTAAATAAGTTATGATTTATCTGATCAACCTAATTTTTTTTATGGATGATATATGTGGTCCAACAAAATTAATGATTTGGATTATAAAAAACGAGACCCATGAAAAGTCCCATGGGTCCAACTAGCACCCTTCGATCCAAATCATAGACGGGAGGGAATCAACTCCATGCTAAAAATAGCCTTAAGAGTTGTTGCTATAAATAATGAATTAAAATATGTAAAAAGTGCTTCAAGATATATAAAATATGTATTAAGATTATAAATATTTTGGCATTACGTGATTTTTATTGACTGCACTTAGGACGGTCATTAATAAAACTCTAATTAAAATTATTTTTCTCTTAGATTTTTAACAATGATCATTTCTCTAAAATTATTTTTGACTCATAAATTATACGTATAAATTGAACCAAACACTATAATGTAGATTTTCAAGAATAAAATATATATATATATATATTATTTGATTTAATTTTTATCTACAATTTTACAGTGAAAATAGTTTTAATAAGTCGAAAATTTTAATTTTTCTAATTTTGGATACACAAACGTATTTGAAAAAATTACATGCTTTTGCTATATCTATACTATCTATTTACACTTATAAAATGAATAGGTCTTTTGGTGTCTCTCATACTTTGCTTCTTCTTATGTCACGTGACATCTGAATTTCTCTATTTAAAATAAAAATATATAACTACATTAAACAACACCAGAAACCAAGACCTTGCTCTTAAAGGAGAAACATTTTACCACTTGAACAATATACATATAGTCATACTAATTTTATTATCTTTTTTATTTTTATTTTTTTAAACTTATATGCACATGTATCGCTTGTGTTTGTTTGAATATTTTTAATAAAAATATAATAGTGATTTTAATACATTGGTTACAAGGTTTATTACAAAATCAATATTGAATTAAACCTTATATGAGTATGTTGCAAAAATATGGTATAATATTTTTAATAAAAATATAATAGTGATTTTAATATATCGATCACAAGGTTTATTATGAAATCAATATAGAATTAAACCTTATATGAGTATGTTACCAAAATATGTTTTAAATCTAATTTATGGTTCATTCATCACCATACCATTGTTTATCCTATATATATTTCAATAGCTCTACCTAATTTGGAGATACAATAAGTGACAGAAAAGATAGTTCGAGAGATGAATATTTTATGAGAATTCTCTATATTTTATATTGATACTTTGAACAAATTTGCTTTGTGGCATGGTTTAAGTTTTCTGGTAGTCATGAATACTAAATAAGGGATGCTCTGATCAACATGAATTTTGTAACGCTCCGATAATTAAACACCATTTTATAAGTTACCAATCTATTATTATCATTCAATTCCACGGCGTTAATGTGATTCAGAGAAAGAAAGACAACAAATTTATAAATCAAAACCCATTTATTCCTTGCAAATCAGTCATCTTATACATTACAACAATTTACAAAATAAGGAACTACAAAATATACATCAACTTGCCCCAAGGATGTACGCCTTTCAAGGCTAAGGGCTGTGATCACACTAAAATAAAATTCTATCTCGACAAATAAGTTCGATAGCTGCAGGCAAACACATCAAGGAAGCTCCAACACTCCATGTAGAATTTCATTCACTTGTCACGATAACATCATTCATTTTCATCACCTGGTATTTGAGGATGTTTAGCCCATAAAAAGGGAGCGAGTTTTTATTCCCAGTAAAAAATAAACTTAACAACAAATATAAGTGTTTGAGATGATAATGCTCATCCTATGCCATGCATTCAACTCAACTTCATTTTGAAACTCGTGTGAAATGCATAGCTTATTCTCGACCCAACTCATTAACCATTGTCATAACCAAACAACTTTCATTTTTGTAATAAAACTCCAGGTTACATATCTCAAACACTCCCCACATTTACTAGCCACCAAACACGGTAGGACAAGTGGGCACCTCTTACTTTTAAAAGAAAACTTCCATACTTACCAGCCACCAAGCACGGAGGGACAATTGGATACCCATTTCATTTTAAAAACACTTCCACATTTTCTTGCCATCGAGCATGGAAGGGCAATTGGACACCCATCAATCATTTCAACCATATCCCCCACATTTACCAGTGTTTAGCATGGAAGGGCAATTGGGCTTACCAAAATACCGATAACATTCTCACATTTTCTAGGCTCTGAGCACGAAAAGGCAAATAGGCACCTTAACAAACACAACACAATCCCCAAACCAGACACAATTTTAAATAACTCAACACTTAATTTGAAACCATGTGAATGCAATGCACTGCAATGCAATGCAATGCATGAATTTCCAAACATTCCAATTTATCCAAAATTTCATTTAATTTTACAAAAAGCTCATCAAGTAAAAATTAATGAAATATTTACACTTTCATGACTCCAAGACCTTTTCATTACCATCCATAAATCCCGAACAAGATATTAACATTACATCCATTCAACATTTCCCAAATGACCACACTATTCAACTTCCATAGATTCTTCATAATATCATCATAAATCAAAAATTCATCTTACTCACATATAATAAAGGAAAATCAATTGTAATTTCAACACAAGGTGTCAATTGATTCAAACCCTCTTTTAAACAAAATTCCCAAATCTAAAGTTTCAAGAAAAATTGGGGGTTTTTCTAATTTCTTTGTTAAATCCACAAATCATCAAATTTTATTCATTAATATACCAAAACATTTTACACATTTCAAAAATTTGAATGAAAACCTCATTTGTGTACATAAACAACTTAGCGTTAAGGATTTCTAACTCATAATACCCCAAAATCCCAAAATGTCACAAAATCTCACCAAGTCATATATATATATATATATATATCTGTCTCTGTGTGTGTGTGGTGGGGGAGAGGGGGGTTAAGAGAATCCCCTACCTCAAGAAGTGAGCAAACAACGAAGAGCCAAGGAAGAACTCCGACGAAATCGCAATCTAACCGTCAATATCATGATCTACACTTTCACTTTTCTTGTAAGATCTATGGTGAATACTTAGTATAAAGATGTGAAATCAAAGGTTTGGGGGCAAGGGTTTTCGGACATGCAGGATTGAAGGAGAGAAAAGAGAGAAAAGTGAGAGAAAATGAACGAAATGTGGGTTTTATATTGGCTGATCTTGAACAGACCACTCGAGCCACCACTCTTATGCTTGAGTGTCAAAGACACAACACCACTCGAGCGATGAAACCTTCGCTTGTGCTCAAAACTCATACTCCTAGAACTTCAGACCGAACTAACGTAGATCGCTCAACCAACCATTCATGTGCTCGAGTGAACTTCGACATCTTCCAGAATCTCAGACCTGTAAAAGTACTAGATGGCCCGTAAGACCGCTTAAGCGAACACTTCTTTACTCGAGCGAAGAAGAAAACTTTTAGATTGTTACAATCTTCCCTCCTTATAAAATTTCATCCTCGAAATTTGCTATAACATCAACTAAACTGACAAAACCACACAATCTACATGCTAAAGAGTTTCATTTTCCCTATAATTTACACAACTTGAATTTTCAAGACCCAAACAAGGTTAAAAGAAATTGCCATAGGGTTTAACACTCGTTGAGCAATCATGAATGGTTTTATAATCAACAACGACTTTAAGGGAAGTTTTCAAATATAAGAATTCTACACAATCGAAGCAAATGATTTCTCAGACAACACAATTACCAACCTCAATACTTCAATGAACAAGACTATAGTGAGCAATAATTCAAGAATCGATCATTCTAGAGCGCAATTACAACAATCACTCAGGGTGTTTAAATTTCGAATTTAAGGTGTAACCTCCATATTCCAATTCTAATACCGGTACTCCATGACTCTCCTAAGTTACGAGCAACAACTCTAGATGATGAGTATTTCCTCTGACTCATTCACAAGGATCTCAATGCAATTAATAGAAATGAATGGTTCCCATTATGTATGGGTTCTTAACAGTAACTAAAATGACACAAGGATATGGATGACACTACAACCCACAAAATTCAATAGTGTTGACTAGACCATAGTCTCGCAAGGATGGTTTTTACATACTTAAGAGCTTACAATCTACACTTCAATCGTACGCCAACACTTGACAATAACTGAAAAGGCAGTAACCAAAATCCCCAAGGATGGTACTACCTACTCGCCACAAGAAGCATGCAATCAACAAACAAAGGAAAATAGTTTACCAACATAACTTGTGACATAAAAACAATAATTCTGCCCAACGACTTAGATGTAACAACTTTCTTAAAATAGGACACTAAGTGGTTCCTACTAGTCAACGCTTCAAATCAAGGGTGAGTCCAACAATTAACGGCATTACAAGGTGAAGAATTTGAATGATTCTAGTTCACCACGACAACATACCCAAACACAGTTTTGTCAATCTGTACCAAACTCAACACAACGCAACTAAATGATGCATAAGGACTAATCATTCGTTCTAACAAAAGAAATTTTCTCATTATCTTGAAACATTTCCAAATCTTTCTTTCAACAACAAACCCAGTGACCTTCAACCATCACCCAACAACAACTATCACTTTCACGGTGATGCCACAACGCCAACACAATATTTGTATATTACAATCCAATTAAAAGTTACCAAAATGTCAACAACACAACAAATTACATGGAAAGATCTCATAGACATCTATCATCTAACAGCACAAAGCGCTCACAAAACCAAGGTCCCATCACTAAATCCAACCAAAATAATTTCTCACCAACTCAGACAAATTTTTTTACTCGCACATTCAAGACTTGAACGCTTCCAAGTTCCTCCTAAAGCGCTCCACCAACTTAACACCCTTATACTCAAGTCCATAAAACTCAGATAACAACCATCTAACTAACTACTCAACAAGACTCTACACTCGATACCCGAACATCTACATGTTATCCAGCATTGTTTGCTCTAGAGAGAAGCTCCATATACAACCCTACTCATTCCTTGAACCCATACCGAATTTCTTAGACCAAACCATACTACTCATGTTCCCAAACAAACCATCACTCATGTGCCTTGATGGAAAACACATCCTCACATCACACATGAATCCAAGCTGGACTTCTAAAGGTCGAAGCATACCATTCACACCCTTAGGTCAAGTCACACATATTTCCTTGGCCATTAAACCTCTCAAATTACCCATGAGACAAATAAAGTCACAATAACTCACTCCTTGCACAAACCTGCTCCCAACAACTCTCTCTCATTCTATGAAGTCAAATAGGCCACCCTACCCCACATCATACACCCCCCCCTCAAAAAAAAAAAAATAAAACTTCATTCCTAACATCCTAGTCCTAATTAAATATAATTCTCACAAGACCCCACACACTCAACTTACAAAGCAATAACGTGTTCGCAACATAAATAAAATTATAAATTTAATAAGGATTCATCAAGCATATAAAATTACAAGTCATTACAATCTAATTCCCTTGAAAAACACACATACACACATATATATATATATAGACATATGCAACATCTGTGATTACACTTCCCTACTTACAATACCATAGCATTATCATACCAAAACAACAATACATCACGCTACTCCCTCATAATATCACTGTCCTGACCAATATCACCAAACTGGTGCCGCCTCCCTCTAGGGGCAATGACACTTAACATAACCTGGTGTAGACGTCCCCGAACGCCCCGGGAGGGATGAGTCCCGTTCCGTTCCGTTCATTTTGGGCTCACTACAGTTCAGGACTCTAATTGTCATGGTTCTCAATCTGAACCAAAGAGTCCAAATCCGGCAAATCATTTTGAGAAAACAGATTTTTGAAAGAAGTGCCAAACATGGACTGCTTTGCCAGATACAGAGTCGCCACCTAAATATTTTATTTTTTGAAAATTTAGGAAACCCTGACTCGTTGCCTAAGGCCACGTGTCCGTCATCACCAAAGTTGCCTCGGCTTGAGAACTTGGGTACGATTGGGGAAGGTCACTTCATGAGCACCTCCACTCGCTCGATCAAAGATCGGCCTCTACTAACCATGATATCTAGTTTTGAAAACATTATGCATGCTTATTCCGGTTATTAGCCTAGATTTACTATGTGATGCACACAGCATACAAGTATAGACTGGATCGCCTGAATTGGAACAAAACATTTCATATTTGTTTTTAAAAGATGGTTTGCTACCCGCAATTAGGCTTAAAATGCAGATTTTGCTACCCTCGGGTGGGCTTAGAAAAGATGGTTTTGCCACTATCTAGTGGGCTTAAAACTCACAGTCAATGCATTGTTCCAATCCAAATAACCCAACCTTCACCCACAGGCATTCAGACAGTTAAATCACATAAGCAAATAGCCTCATGGTAAGCATGCTATCATGGCAGTCACTCACACACATGGCAAGGATGCTAAAGCGTAAAAACTTACCGAGTACTCCAAGCCAAAACAGAAACTATGTTAGAAATCCATGCATGATCCTAACTATACAGAAATGCCTAATGCAACACATGCAGGAATGCAACTAAAATAGGCTCGACTATTCTAAACATGGCATATGGAATGCTACAGCTAACATGTATCCAACTTGGAATTGAAATATAATGTAGTGAGTTATGATGCGCCGAGCCCGGTGTATGCAAAACAGATGAATGAATGCAAACATGCTATCATACTGTATGCTAATTAAAACATGCCCTAATCAAACCATCATAAGCTGGTAAATAAAAGGAAGAGAAAAACGTGGGGTTGGAAGACATACATCGCACGCACACACACTTATTACAATTGTGCCCTTGCTCGGAGGGTCCGAATAAATAATATATAGTCCCAAATGAATAGTACAGTCTGAATAAATACAAAACCCTAATTAATTAACAAATTAACTAGGAAAAATAGTAAATTGGCATACAAGCCCTCGGCGCCTCGCTACATTAGAATGATGAATGATGCATGTTTGAGTTGCTTGGCGCGAAAATCCATCGCGATGCCCCGATTAGCCTCTGTTTACAATTAAGCCCGGAATATTGCGCGAAGTCCCAAGAGATTGCGGTTTGATTTCTTTGCAGAGAGCGAGAAAGGGGCATGGCAATGTATTTTCACATATGTATGCTTGACTACTCTTCAGGGAGCGTAGTCCTCGATCCTCGTGCCACAAATCGCGCATCTTTATGCATGATAGCCGAGGAGTCAATTTGCATGACTCAATATGGAATGAATGCACATGAAAACACAATAAGGCCTAAACTCCATCATGGATAATCTGGAGTGTCGGCGACTGGGAATTGAGACACGTTCCGTCACTCAAAGTACGAAATGTCCCTCGTTTCCCGTGCTCGAGCTAACTCCTATCCCAAACACAATGAAAATGAGATGGCATGCACTATGCAACTAATATACAACCTAGCATACACAATGCTATGAAGTGGCATACACAATGCACGATGTAACACGGCATACACGATGCTCTAACATACAACCTAGCATATGCAATGCTATGAATTGAAATGGCATACACAATGCATAATGGACTTACACCAACATGAGTGGACCTCAGCCACACTCACATTAGTGTCCATAAGATGGAAAATGAGACACTCGAGATGCGCACACACATGCACGCAAACCGAGGACCGATCCTAAGGCACAAATGCCACTCTAATAAGGCATGGCAAGGCATGAAATATGGCATACAAACATGTAAGTTCCAGCACTGAAATGTGATGCAAATGATCCCGAAACATGGAAACATGGTACCCGATGCATGGAATGGTCCCGAAACACAAAACTAGGCACATGCATTGACCTATAGCTATACAAACCATGCATTATTTGATCATGAAGCATAAAGACAGAACTAAGGCAGTCCTAAAACATGAACATTTCTAGTTCAAAGCATGGCCAAAAGATGCTACCAAGATGGACTAAAAAAAAGCATGCAATCTTTGACTAGCAAACATGATTTACATGGCATGTACATGAAGCAGGTGAGAACTCATCAAACTAGCAAAAATCAATGAATAAAACATGCCAAAACATGCCCAAATAACCTCTGAAATGCAGCCAACACATGCACAAATGACGGGTTCTTTTGGAAGAGCATACAAGGGGTTATTAAGCACATGCATCAAGGACACTTAGCATAGCCAAATAAACTCTGGAAATCAAATATGATAGTCCTAAAACTCATCAAATTGGCCCTGAAATCAGTCAACAAAGTATGCAAGATAGGGCCTCTTTGGAAGGCCGAAAAGACCATCAAGCAAAACAAAGTGAGAGGGGGTCACCCCCCTCTGATTTTGGCCTTCAAGAATACACTTAAGCCACTGAAAATCCACTGGATTTCAGTGGCTAAGAGGCCAAACCATGGCCAATGCAAGTGTTCTAATGCATAACCCTAATCATGGAGAGATGAAGCATGCATAGGGGGAAGATGACCCCAAAAAGAGAATAGACCTTAATAAAACATGAATATAATATCAAAAAAAGACTTTTTTCAGTTTAGGTCGAGGTCCAAAAAGGCTCACAAATAAGGCTAATGTATCATGCAAAATAAGCCCTAAAAGAGAGATTGAACAAACAGGGCAGTAAAAGGCCTCAAACAGTAAAGAGCCCTTCAACAAAGTTTAAGAGGGGCTCAAAAAAAGATACTTTACAGTTTATGGAAAATCTCAAATATGCTCACAAGTAAGGCTAAAATATGATGCAAAAATGGCCCTAAAAGAGAGATAGAGAGCAAGAGGCAGTAGCTGGCCTCAAATAGTAAAGAGCCCTTCAACAAAGTTAAAGAGAGGCTCAAAATAAATCACTTTACAGTATGTCTCGAAGCCCAGAAATGCTTACAAATAGGGCTAATATATCATGCAAGAAATAGCCTTAAAAGAGAGATAAAGGGAAAGGGGCAGCAGATGGCTTCAAAAAGAAAAAATTCCTTAATCAAACATGAAGATAAGCTCAAAATAAGACTATTTCTAGTTCAGGTCAAAGCCCAAAAATGCTTGCAAAAGGGGCTAAGATATAGAACAAAATAGTGCAAAAAAGAGGAAAATAGGAGCTTACCCTTGTAGCACAACTTTCCAGCAGCTTCTGGTCCGAGATTCTGAGCTTCCAACCTCTGCAAATGGCCTCCAAGTTGCTGGAATGGAGTGTGGAGGTGTGGTGCTATGGGTTGTAGTGCAAATGGTGCAAGAATCTTAGGGTTTGGAGGGTTGAAGTATAGATATAGGAGGAGTATGTGTAATGGTGCCTCAGCTGGTTTCTAACCCTTAGAAATGGAGGGAAGAGGCTGGTTATATAGAGGGAGAGGAGTGAAACAAAAAAGGGGGAAAACAAATTCAAATTTCCCCCTAAAAGGCGATCCAGGCGGTCTGCAGTGCAAAAGCAATTTACAGTGGCATGCACAAGAAGAGAGAAGAATGGCCGGCCAGGTTCAAGAGGTTCAGGTGGCTGGCAGACCACCTCCCCTGGCCGGCCGGCCAGGTGCAAAAGGTCCAAGAAAAATTAGTGGCCGGCCACCCCAAAAAGGTGGCCTCCCATGTGTGAACAATACAACTGTATGGTCAAAACCCAGAAAATGTAACCCAAGAGAGAGAAAAACCAACTTTTTAGAGGGGTTCAAAAGGGTCAAGAACAATTGATGGCCGGCCTATCCATATTGGTGGCCTCCCAGGTGTGTACAACACAATGGTGTGGTGGAAAGTCAGAAAAAGTGGCTCGGGAATGGAAAAAGTCAGCTTTCTAGTGAAGAAAACGGGCGATGAAGAGCGATGAAGGAATAAAGCTGGTCTTCAGAACAATTGCTGGCCTCCTACCCTTCTACAACCTTCCTAACAATGAAAATAAGGTCTCTGCCAAAAATGAACCCAAATCGATGTAAAATGAAGGTTCGGGGGCCAAAATGGCCCGGGGGCCCGAAAACAAGCTGTTAAGCACCGAAGGTGGCGTTCGACCACAAAGTTGGTCTCTCGGGCCACAGTGTCCCTCAAAAGGGAGGAAACAAAGTGTATGCCAAAAACTAGAACAAACGAAGGTGGTTAAGCGGTCCCGAACCGAGGCACACGGCCGACGGCTCCGAAAATCGGGAACCGGGCTCCAAACGGGAAAAAAGGCCTACGACCACGAAACGTAGCCTACGGCCACTAAGAGATGATCTACAAGACCTCTCCCCTCCTTCGGGAAGAGAAAACGGAGAAAACGGGACCCGATTCGCAAACCGAGGCAAGCACAAAAGAGCCCCGAAGTCCGGAGGCAAGGCTCGCGGCCGAGATTCCGCAACTTCAGAACGAGCACAATATGCAACATCACCGAGTGCTCAGTTGGTGACGTCTGAGTCTTAAGGTCGGTCAAAAATGGGGTGTCTACACCTGGCTAATTACACTTAAAACAAGTGGGTGGTCCCTTATCTTGTAACTAGATCGACTGATAAAGCTGTTCTTGGTTTGAGACTGGCTGAAGGTTATGAGACTATTGGGATTTTGAAGCACTAGGGACCCCTACCAACTGCAGGCAAAGTCTCTTCATGTGCCATGGTTGTCCACACTAGTAGTAAGTGGACATTCGACCACTACCTCGAGACTAGCTTTGAGAAAGAGCCGACTGTTGTTGTAGTTGCCCTCCTCCTTTTGAGGGCAAGCTAAAGCCATTGGCCACATCAAAAACAAGCCATTTTATTTTGACTGGTACTCCCTAAACTCATCCCCGTGACCAAACCCCGAGGCTCAGTCTGCTACGATTGCAAAGGTGTGCTAGTGCTACCCCTCGACTTCTTGGATGTCTCCGAGTCACCATATGACCCATGTCCCCTTTGTCTCTTACCCCTTTGTTTCTTTCCGTCTTTCAGGGTGATTTCTACATGTGCGACTGCTTCTACGAGTCTATCATAATTCTGAATCATACTACCAACTGTAGACACCCCATTTTTGACCGTCCTCAAGACCTGGACATCACCGCTTGAACACTCGGTGATTATCCATGTTCGTGTTCGTTTGGAGTTCCCGGAGTTCTCGGCTACGCGCCTTGCCTCAAGACCTCCGAACTTGACCGTTTTGTGTCTGGCTTTGCACCAAACACTTGTGCTTTGCCTTGGAGGGGCAGAGAATGCCTTGTGAGGCATCCCCACACACCACCGGCTGGTTGGTGTTGCCATCGGCACTATATTGTGCCGGTCGGCACTCTTTTGTGCCGGTCGGCAGTCAATTTTGTCAAAATGACAATTTTGCCCTGCCGACTACTGTGCAGTTGCTTTTTTAGATATTTTGAGGCAGCTGTATGGCATTGGATTCTCCTCCATACACGTGTATGGAGGGATGCCTCTTTTGTTTGGCTTAGTGACTAAGCTTACAAGATTGCCTCCTCTATAAGAAGAGGCCTTGTCTCCCTTGCTTTAGGGTTAGAAATATTGGAGAGGAGAAGGAAGAGCTCTGGTTTTTAGGGTTTGCTTTGGTGTATCTAACCTATATCTATACCTCTTCTTCTCTTGCCCTTGTGTGTGTTTGTGTCTCATTATTGCACACAAGCACATAGTATTTCACCTTCCCTTAGCTACTGAGATCCCAAGAGGTTGTTCTTGCTGTTCTTGACTGGTTTGGAGCTCAAGGAAGCAACAAAGTCAACATTTGTGAAGAAGGTCAACAAGGGTGAGAAACTTGCTTTATATACCCCATTCTTGCACTCCATTTTGACCTATCTTTGAACTGTTTTTGTGCTTGGTGTTTAATACAAAAAAGTTCTATTTTTTAGTCCTCTTGATAGTTTATTAAGGGTGCTTTGTGCTTTGGGGAAGTTTGGCCCCTCTTAGGCCTTGAAAGGCCTCATTTTTGTGCTATTTTGTTGAGCTCCAGGATTTTGGTGTTGGGGTCTCTTCACCACTGAAATCTTGAGGGATTTCAGTGGTGAAGATGATGCCTTGAATTCCCAAGAAGGAGGGGGCCACCCCCTCTCCTTGTTGTCCTTGAAAAGGGCAAGTTTTGCCTCTTGAGGGAGCATTGTGCTTGAGTGTGTGTTGAGCATGTATGGACTGTTATTCATGCTTAGGATATCATGATTTAACATTGCTATGTGTTGGTTTTGGTCCCTTATGCATGCTTAGCATAGTTGCCATGTAATGCCTTGTATTGCCTTAACATACCTTAGGTTGTTAGCCCTAATTTGAGCATGCTTTAGGCTTAGACTTATGAATGTTTTGTGCTTATTTTGACATGTTTTAGCTCTGTCCATAGTCATTTGGGGTGATCTTGGCATGCATTATATAGCCCCTTTGCATTTTAGGCTTGCTAGCCTTTGAGCATGCATGTGTAGCATGTGTTGCTTACCTCATTTTGATGGCTTGGAACCATCTGGCATGTCATTTCAGTCCCTTTGGTGTGCTTGTATGCTTGCCTTAGTTGCCTCTTTAATGCTTTAAAAGCATGTATTGAATGCTCCATGTTTTGGTCATTGTGCATGCCTTTGGTTTCAAGCCTCTTAGATGCCATCTAAGTAGCCTTTTGGCTTTGTTTTAACATGCTAAAAACCTGTTTTTAGTTGTTTAATGCATGCCATAATTGTCTTGCATAAGTATAGTTCAATGCCTCATTGACTTGCTTTAAGTCTCGGACCATTTGCATGCTTTGTTTGGTCTATCTTGAGTTGGTTTAGCACCAAACTTTGACATGATTTTAGAGCTCATGTTGCATGCTAATCATCCATGTTATCTCCTTTCAAGTGTGCTCGAGAGTGGTTCGTTTAATGCCTAAGTTGTGTGCCTTAACATGTGTACATGTGCATGTGTGTTTAGCTCTCATACTTAGCATTTTGGCTATTGATTTTAGGCCTAGTTAGAGTTGCCTAGATCATGTTTAAGTCCACCTTTTATTTGGTTTGCATGCTTGCCTTACATGTTTGCTTATATGCTTACATAAGCGCCTTGCCTTGTCCATATTGCATGCTAGCTAACATGTTTAGGATTTCATTGCATTCACATGCATGCTAGGCCTCTTGAGATAAACATGATAGAGGTTCGGCACCCTTGTTTGTTTATATGGTTTGCATGCATTTGAAATTGAAAGTGCGCATTTGATTCCTTGGGCCATCATGCATGGGAATGCGTGATTGGTGGCTCGAGAATCGAGGCACATGCCCCTTTGAGTCACAAATATGATAAAGGGCATGATTGGTGCATACATTGTTGGAATTACATTACCATGCAAGATTTTGCCCTCTGCTGCTGTGAGTTGTAGGTTCTGCAGACATTCAAAGGTGCGACAAGATTTAGTGCCCGGCCGATCTATTTATGGCCGATGGATGAGTTTTGTGCCGGTGGCCACATATAGCAGCCGGTGGATATTCTGTTTAGCCGGTGGTGATCCCCAGCATCCAAGGAAGTGGTTCTGAGACTTTGGCAGTCTTCTGAGGTGAAAAGCAGGGAAAACAGAGGCAATCTAGGCATAGCAGTGCAATTCCGAGCGGAATCCAAGCGCGCGTGCATTGAGCCCCCACCCCGAGGCGGTTTACTGTTTTTCCTTAGATTAATTAAGTTGTTAATTTAATCAATTTGTAATATTTTAATTAGCTTGCGTAGTTAATTATCTGTATATTCTTTCGGTTCCTCCGAGCGAGGGCAAGTCTGTAATAAGTGTGTGTGAGTGGGTGTATGTCTTCCAACCCCACGTCTTTCTTCCCTTTTATTTACCTGCTTATGATGGTAGATTAGGGCACGTTTATTTTAGCATACTTCATGCAATGCATGCGTGCATCCATGCATTTGTTTACATGCATCGGGCTCGGTACATCACGCTAACTGCATTGTATTCCAATTTCCAAATTGAATACGTGCTATTTGTAGCATTCCATATGACATGCTTAGGACAGTCGAGCCTGTTTAGATTACACTATTGCTTGTGTTGCATTAGCCACTTAACATGAACTAGGATCATGTATATGATTACTAACTGGTTTTTGTTTTGGCTTGGAATACTAGGTCAGCTTTTATGCTTTAGCATATCACATGTGTGTGAGTGTTGCCATAATAGCATGATTACCATGAGGCTAGCTGCTTATGTGATACAACTGCTTGAATGCCTGTGGGTGGAGGTTGGATTGCTTGAGTTGGAAAAACTCGTTGAAATCCGTATTTTAGCCTACTCGCGAATAACAATTTCAAAACTGTTTTCAAAACAAAACGGATATGCAATGTTTGTTTCCAAATTAGGCGATCTAGTCTATACTTGTTTGCTGTGCGCATAACATAGTAATTCTAGGCTAATAACCAGAATAAGAACATGTAATGTTTTCAAAATAAGATATCACGGTTAGTAGAGGCCGGTCTTCGGACCGGGCGAGAGGGGGTGCTCATAGCTGACCTTCCCCAATCGTACCCAAGTTCCCGAGCCGAGGCAACTTTGGTGATGACGGACACGTGGCCTTTAGCACCGAGTCAGGGTTTCCTAAATTTCCCCATTAAAAAATATTTAGGTGGCGACTCTGTATCTGGCAAAGCAGTCCATGTTTGGCATTTCTTTTCAAAATCTGTTTTTCTTCAAAACGATTTGCCGGATTTGGACTCTTTGGTTCAGATTACGAACCGCAACAAACAAAAAAGGGGAGTCCGAACTGTAACCCGTGAGTTCCCTCGTGGACCTGTTACACCAACCACCTTCATCTTAATTTCCTACCTAAGTCTCTTCTCAAATTCCAAACAACGATACTCCTTGGTCGCCACTAACTCTGATGCAAACCTAGACAAGCTAGTAAAGACTGCCTCAAACTCCGCTATGGTTGTGTCTAGCTGTTCGAGCTCTTTAAATTGTTTCCTCAAACGCTCTTTGGCTGTGGGTGGAAAATACTTCTCATGGAAGGCGGGAGTGAATGCCTTCTATGTGTGTACTATACGGTCTTTGGCATATTTCTACCATTGACCCGCCCTGTCAATTGAAAAGCTCCCAATGTAACCCAAAGCTCGTCATCTACTATGTGAAACACTTCAAACGTTTTCACTGTCTGTTCAAGCCACTCGTTTGCTTAGAGTGGGTTAACACTGCCATAAAACTCTATAGGTTTAGATTTAAAGAACTTCTTAGCCAAAGAAGAGGTCCTAATCTCTCCCATGGTGGCCTGTGTCGCTTCCTCAGCCCTCAAAATGTTCATAGATTCCCAAAGTACACTAGCGAACTCCCGAGCCAACAAGCCCATAACACCTTGTACCTTTTGTTCGGCTATACTAGTTTGGCCTACCCCCTCTCGTTAATGAGAAACACCCCTACCACCAAGATGAGGTCTATCATGACTTCTATCACTACGTCTAGACATCCTATATAAGAATAAGATAAAACTCAGCTCACAAATTATCCCATGTGAAACTCCACATGCTAACTGAATCGTCTACACATACCTATACACATAACAATTTTTCATAATACACATACCACATAAACACATAGTCATAGAAAGCACATACGAATTATCCTCCTAAGATGCCAATTTTCCCCACAAACATTCAAAGAACTCGAGTTAGAATGACATTAATCAGGTGCCCTCCTAACAAGACTCCTAAGAAATCCATAGGCACGAACTCCATCTTAAGAGTTCAATCCCATACCCATATAGTCATATAAGCACACATAGATCAGAGTAAACACATAAGTGTGCCATTTTAGCCTAGTAACCCATTGTGACAAACGTTACTTCCCATGAGCCCAAGGTATTCAAACCTAGTGAGTTCTGATACTAATTTGTAACACTATGATATTTTAACACCATTTTATAAGTTACCAATCCATTATTATCATTCAATTCCACAATGTTAATGTGATTCAGAGAATGAAAGACAACAAATTTATAAATCAAAACCCATTTATTCCTCACAAATCAGTTATCTTATACATTACAACAATTTATAAAATAAGGAACTACAAAATATATATATCAAATTGCCCTAGGGGCTTACACCTTTCAAGGCTAAGGGCCTTGATCACAATAAAATAAAATTTTATCTTGGCAAATAAGCACGATAGCTGTAGCCAAACAACATCAAAGAAGCTCCAATGCTCTATGTAGAATTCCATTCACTTGTCACGATAAGATCATTCATCTTCATTACCTGGTATCTGAGGATATTCAACCCATAAAAAGAGAGTGAGCTTTTACACCCAGTAAAAAATAAACTTAACAACAAATATAAGTGTTTGAGATGATAATGCGCATGCTATGCCATGCATCCGACTCAACTTCATTTTGAAACTCATGTGTGAAATGCATAGTTTGTAACCATGCTTGAACCAACTCATTAACCTTTGTCATAACCAAACAACTTTTATTTTTGTAATAAAACTCCATGTTACATATCTCAAACACTCCCCACATTTACCGGCCACCAAGCACGGTAGGGCAAGTGGACACCTCTTACTTTTTAAAGAAAACTTCCACATTTACCGACCACCAAGGACAAAGGGCAATTGGACACCTATTTCATTTTAAAAATACCTCCACATTTTCAGGCCATTAAGCACGGAGGGCCAATTGGACACCTGCCAATCGTTTCAACCATATCCCCACATTTACCGGCATTTAACATGGAAGGATAGTTGGGCACCTTTACCAAAATACTGACAACATTCTCACATTTTCCGGCGTCCGAGTACAGAATGACAATTGGGCACCTCAACAAACACAATGCAATCTCCAAACCAGACACACACTTTTAAATAAATCAATACTTAATCTGAAACCATGTGAATGCAATGCAATGCATGAATTTCCAAACATTTCAATTTATTCAAAATTTCATTCAATTTCACAAAAGCTCATCACGTAAAAACTAATTAAATAATTTTACTTTCATGATTCGACGACCTTCTCATTACCATCCATAAATCCCGAACAAGATATTACCATTACATCTGTCCAACATTTACCAAGTGACCACACTATTCAACTTCCATTTATTCTTCATAATATCATCATAAATCAAAAATCCATCTTACTCACATATATAATCAAGGAAAATCAATTGTAAGTTCAACACAAGGTGTCAATTAATTCAAACCCTCTTGTAAACAAAATTCCCAAATCTAAGCTTTTGAGAAAAAATTGGGCTTTTCCTCATTCCTTTGTTAAATCCATAGATAATCAAATTTTATTCATCAATATACCAAAACATTTTACACATTTCACAATTTTGAGTGAAAACTCCATTTGAGTACATAAACAACTTAGCATTAAGGATTTTTAACTCATAACACCCAAAAATCCCAAAATGTCACAAAATCTTACCTAGTGTTAGATATATATATATATATATATTTAACAGAATCCCTTACCTCAAGAAGGTAAGCAAACAACGAAGAGTCAAGAAAAAACTCCAACGAAATCGCAATCTAATTGGTCAATATCACGATCTACACTTCTCTTCACTCTTCTTGTAAGATCTATGGTGAATACTTAGTACAAAGAGGTAAAATCAAAGGTTTGAGGGCTAGGGTTTTTAGACATGGAAAAAAGAGAAAAATGAGAGAAAATGAACAAAAAGTGGGTTTTATATTGGCTGATCTCGAACATACTGCTCGAGCAACCACTCTTGCGCTTGAGCATCAAAGACACAACACCGCTCAAGCGATAAAACCTTCGCTCGTGCGTAGAACTCATACTCCTAGAACTTCAAACTAAGCTAAGGCAGACCGCTAGAGCGACCATTCATGAGCTCGAGGGAACATCGACGTCTTCCAGAATCTCAGACCTGCAAAAGTACTGGATGACCCACAAGACCTCTCGAGCGAACACTTCTTTACTCGAGCGAAGAAGAAAATTTTCAGACTGCTACAGATTTTATCTTAGAACTACTTCACTCTAGTTGTACCTTTACGAGTGAAGAAAAAACAGTTTTAGAATAGTGACAATGTAATTCCCAAAGTCTCACATCTATTTTCTTCTAATCTTATTTTTGTCTTTATATATATATATATATATTATTTATTATCATTATTATTATAATTATTGTGATAAATATCTTGTTCATTATATTACTAGACTAACAATGCCAACCGCTATCACATATTATAATTTGCAGCAAACTAACCCCATGTTTGGTAGTGAAAAAGGATGAGGAATGGAATGAACACTCCCATATAGTGTCTTGAAGCCTTTTTATGCTACCAAATGTCCACATTTCTATATGAAACAAAATAAATAAATAAATAACTGGGAGATATATGATTCAAACCTTAGACCTCAGATTGAATAAAGAAAATTATTATTACTTGAGTAGCACACAATATATAATAAATGTTTTATTTTATTTTTACTTATTTAAATTGAACGTGCGATGCATGTGCCCACTGTAGTTGGTGTTTTGAAGCCTTTGCTTCTCCTCATGCCACACAATAGGTTTTTCTATTTTAAAAAAAAAAGAGTTATAGAAAGAGGTGCACATGGCTAGAACCCAAACCTCGGGTTTAAGTTATAAAATAAATTGTGCACACGTTGAGAGAAATTTTAAAATTTATATTAATTTTTTATTTTGATATTGTATTACATCTCTTTCAAAATGAAATAAATATTTTTGTTCCATCAACAAATAGAGATCATAAATCCCTTCTTTCTAGGTCCACTAAAATTTATGTCAAATAGTGGTGTGGTGGGATGAAGAAAGAAAAAGAGAGGTTGGTTTGTTAATGCATGAACTTTTTTTCTTTTTTCTTTTTTTTTTGGTACAACAAAGGTAGTTGATCTTTTTTCCTAGATAGTTAATCTTTTCTTCTTCTTTTTTTTTTATTCTCTCTTTTTCCTTATTTTTGTCCATACCAAACATTAAAAGCACTTAAACTAGCTAAGAGTGTAAAAATGGTCCACTAGCTTGAGACCCCCCTAGGTCTGGCTTGACTCAGTTTGAATTGTCACGATCCAACTCCGGTGCTCATAGTTCGATGTCGCAACTCGTTGATTTCTAAAGTTACCAATGATTAATTCTAAATTAAAATGAATTAACAACGTAGCGGGATAAAATAAAAAGTGTACATAAATATTTAATAAATTAAACAAATTAGTTACGCAGGGGGATAAAATAAAATGTGTACAAAAATATTTAAAGCATACATTGGAGCTTTTATTTATTCAATAAGAGTCAAACAATAGTTACAAATAAAAACAAAACAGTGGCTATTCCAAGTTCCGATCCTTCTTTATGGGGTAAAACTTCTTCTTAATTTCCATTACCTGAAAGGTTTTAACAACTATAAACACATGGCAGAATAAGAAATATTATACTGAAATCATAAGGGTATAAAAGTCACCATGGATAATTATTTAGGCTAAATAGTGAATAGTTTGGTTCGAATAATATAGAAATCATATAAGCAAAATAATCATAACCATGGTACAAAATAGAACAAAGCGTCAATAGATCCATAACAAATAGAGGGTCACTGAAGTGACTAAACAGAGGACCAATGGTTATTTAAGTCCCCTAAGACATGGGACCTCCATGGTGGCACTAACAAAACACATCAGTAAATATTAAATCCCCCAAATCATAAACATTTTATATCCATGGATTTCCATTTTAAACAAATAGAGTTCATAAAATAAATAAGATAACTGAAATGTTAATATAATTTATAAAGTATGATTTGAATAAAATAATTCATAGAACAATTTTACATAAAACAATTCGTGGATACTTAAGGTATAATATAACTCACCTAAATAGAAACTCCTAATTTTACTCTTTCTTTTCTAAGGCTCTTTCACCATGCTGATTCGTTTCTCCCTTATTTGATTCAACTTCAAGGAGTTTACCTATTTATATAGGTGATTCACTCAAGAAGACTTGGGTGTCAAGTCTCTTAGCACCAACACGTGGCTTTATTTGCCTCCCCTTATTGTTTTCATCCTTACCACTAAGCAAAGTTTATCCAAACAAGTAGCTAATTATCCTATGGCCTAAATACTAAACTAATTGTATTACCATTTTTTTTAAATCATAATGACCCTTAAGTTAAATTAAATTACATTTTAAGTATATCAAATATATATTTTTTCTTTAATCATAATTAGTAGATATTAACGTGGTGTTAAAACTAATTAAATATTTGGGGTGTCACACGAACCCCTCGAGTTAGGGCTAGGGTCATGCTTTTTTTAGCCCAGCCCGGCCTCGACGAACTCAATCCAAGCCTGGCCTGTTTGACTTGCACGACTCCCAATGTCACCTATAAGCTATTTTGGTAATAAAAAAAAAAGTTAGGCTCAATCCAAGCAAGGGCCCAAGGCCCAATTACCCCCAGGCTTATATTTTTTGAGAACTGGGTCGACCTGGTCCTATTTTTGGCCGGAGCCCGAGTGAGCCTAGCGATTTTACACCCCTGAAACTAGCTACTTATAGAAAAATTTGGTCAAAGTTTTTATGTATTAAAGACATGATACAAACCATTATTACCAAAATATTCTTACTAACTAATTTCATATTTCAAACTTAACTTTTGATCCAAATATCTATTTTTTTTTAATGAAATTAGTATTTTTTGAATTCTCTCATCAAGATCTATCAAATAAGATCCATGTTAGTCATGAATTATATATAAAAAATTATAGTACAATTTTTAATGTCGAAACTAACGTTAACAGTAAAATTTTAGCATTTAAGTAGTAAAATACCGTCAGCATCACTAAATATCATAGTCACTATAACTGTTACTGCTGTTAGTAGAAATATTAATTAAAATTTTATCAAAACAATAAAACGATAATCTTAATAGAATAAAATTTTACTATTCATTTAAAATGGAGCATCAACAAATAAAAAATAGATTACATATTACTATTGCAAATCAGAGTAAAATTTTGTTGTCACTTTTAAATAAAGTATCAACAAACAAAACACAAACCACATATCACCTGAGTAAAGAAAAGTAAAACTAATCTAATGGCAAACAAAAATACCATTATTTAATCAGATTCAATAAAAACAATCATAACAAACTAAATATACATTGTTCAATCCTCAATCTCACTTGAAACATCTTTAACAATTATTCACTCTTCATCCAAAAGACCAAAAGAAACATACATCGATCTAACTGATTCACACACGTAGTATGTGTTACGAGTTCTAATAATATAAACTAGCGGTTGGCACACATCATGCGTGTGCAATTCAAGCAAATAAAAATAAAAACAAATGATAAAGAAATTGATATCACAATATGTGAGTTACTCAAGTGGTAACACCTTTCTTTTCCAGAACTAAAAGTTTTAGGATACTAAGTTCTGCTTTTGATTTATATAATATATAGATGTCACATAGCATAAAGAGAAGCAAAAGTTTCAAGACACTAAGTCCAGCATTTACTTCATGTAGATAGTATAGATAAATATATACAATTATTGGTCAATTGAAGATATTTGTTTTTTTGCAACATAATTTTGATGTTTGTGAGATCCAGTTTGTGCGAATCTTGGTGAATGGAGTTGCACACTTGTTGGCCAAATGAGTAGTGGATGGAACCTATAGCAGCCCGAGTTAAGACCTAACCTTTTTATACTATTTGATTTGGAATCAGGTATCTATAGTTGTTATTGTTATTGTTTAAACACCTTCTAGTCTTGTTGTTGGTTGAGAGTGGATGTTTGAATTGTTGGGTTATGTTTCGAACAGGTTAGGACTTAGTATGTCAAAGGAAATTCTATCAGCTTATTCTTTAGCTCGCTCAACCGGTCTTTGATTTCTCTTAAAATTTGTGTTTGCTGTCTGAACTTCTGGGAGTATGATGGTCTTCACTTGGGCGGTCTTTTCTTCGCTCGAGCGGTTTCCTTGCAGGTCTGAACTTCTAAGAGGGGTCATTCTTTGCTCGAGCTGTGGTCAATACGCTTAAACGATCTATTATGCAAGGTTAATGTTCTAGGAGTTTGATTTCTTCGCTTGAGCCATGGTTTTGTCGCTCAAGCAGTGTTTTGTATCTGACACTCGAGCAGTGTTTTGGTTGCTTAAGTGATCTACGTCTATAAAGATGCGAGAAAAATATATTTTCTTTCACTTTTTGCTTTCCTCTCTCTCTCTCTCTCTCTGAAAGCTTTTTGAGCCATTTTCTTCTCTCTAGTTCTTATATAAATCTCTATATACACTCAAATCTGTAAATCTCGCCACCTTGGTGCTTTGGGTTAAAAGATAGAGCTCGGAGAGGTGATCATTTTAATCTAAAAAGGTCTAAGATATGTCTATGTCAAATTTTGGGATTTATTCCTATTCTCTTCCTACTTTGAGGTAGGGATTCCTTTAACATCTTTATATGATTTTTAGCTTTGTTATTTGTTGTTGAATAGAGAAATGTTTTGGGGTTTGATTTGGATTGATATGGGTTGGTTTTGGGAGTATAAAAGAGGGGTTTTTAAATGGATTTATGTGAAATGTTGTGGAAATGGTTGTATTGATAATTAGGCTTAAAATCTTGAATTTTTTTTCTTTTAAATGAATTTTTGAAGGAAATATATATTTTATTGGAAATCTTTGCAAATCATTGGTTTTGTAGAAGGAGGTGAATGATGGGGATATGTTGGACCCTTATTGAGTTGAAAAGTGGAGTGAAACATGTATTGTTACTCCTATATTGAAATTCTAAAATTTTTATCTGTTGGTTACAATTTATTTCTTGTATAGAGATATCTGTTTTGAGCTATCGGTGGAGGATAACTTAATTATTGTAGAAATTGCATGAAGATTAGGTTAATTAAAATCATTCACTCATACATATTGCATTTGAACACTGTTTCATCTTTATACATTGGAAATGTAACATTTTTCAGAAAAGGGGTGAATACCTTGATAGATCTAGTAGGAGGTGTGGTTATGGTTATATCTATAACAATCTATTTTGGGTGACCACTCGAGCGGTAGATCGGTTGCTCCAGCAAAGATGCTAGGCTTCCAGTATTTTGCTTGTTTGTAGGGGGGACCACTTGAGCAGTAGTGTGGTTGCTCTAGTGTAGAAATGAGGCTTCCAATATTTTCACTGTAGCTCTACAAAACTTCTGAGACCTTGTGTTTACCGCTCGAGCAGTTTCTTTGATTTGAGCACATCGCTCGAGCAGTGGAAAGTACGCTCGAGCGGTCTATTTGGGACAACTATTTTAAATTTCGATCTAAGCAATTTTTAGGCTCACTTTTTCACACTCTTTCTCTCTCTAAACCTCATTTATGAAAACCCTAGCTCCTAAACACTAGATTTCATCTATTTTTAGCTAGAATCCATCCTTGCATCTTCATCAAAGTTGTTTATCTCACCAAAGGCTACATTTTGAACCAATTGGATCTTGTTATTGTAAAAGTTTATCTCTTGGGTTTTCATTTTTCCTTTCACAAATCTTGAGGTGGGAATACTTTTACCCTTGTGTATCTATATTTTGGTTTGAATATGTGTTAATTTCATGGTGTAGATGTGGGATTGGGAGTGGATAATGATGTACATATATATATGGACATAAATGGTGATGGTGGGTTTAACCTTAAGATTTGTTGAAGAATTGATTAATTCTTAAGGAAAAATAGTGGACACATCTTGTATTTAGGCAAATGAAAAATTGAAATGAAAAGCCCTAATTGTTATATAAAACCCTAATTAATGTTCATGGGTCTTGATTAGTAATAGATGGGAAATCTTGGGAAATGGAAATATATTGTGATTTCTTGTTTTGGAATGAAATTTGAGTTTTGATGGCTTTTTTGCTGTACACTATGGTCTTACCGCGTGGGGAAAATTGAGGTGCTCATTTTCCTGGTCGTGTGAGGATGACAAATGTGGGAATGTTTGAGGTGTCCACGTGCCTGAACGTGGGAGGATGATAAATGTGGAAAGTTGAGGTGCCCACTGGCCATCTTTGTGAGGACGGAGAAATGTGGAAACTAGTTAAACAATATGCATTGGATTATAAAATTGGGTAACTAAATATTCATGGGTAAGAAGTGTGGCAATACATACTTTAAATCAAATGTTTATATACTTGGGTAAATGCATTTTTAACTAGGCAATTGCTCATTCCTATCTAACAGCATTTCAGGACTTGGTGAACCAGAACCACATCAATGAAGACAAAGTCAACCAACACTTTTGTTTTAGACTTAAAGATTTTGTTGAAATTGTAATCTAATTGTCAAACGTTTCTATTGTTTTGGAAATGATGGGCCCATTTGTTGTTTAATGGCCATGTTTCAAACTTGTAAGCCCATAGGGCAATTGTTTTGCTTTCTCTAACTTAATGAACTGTGAATAGTTACTATGTAATTTGTAACTCTGAATCTATAGTTTAATGAGAAAAAGAACTTTTGGGATTGACCATGTAGTTGTCTTGGTATATTGTGTATATATAATGTCATGTTAGAATTATTTTATTTGAATCATTTAGGGGCTTTACAAATTGGTATCAGAGCTAACCAGGTTTGAATACCTTGAGCTCATGGGATGTGGCTTTTGCCACAATGGGTTTATCATGTTAGGATGGGATGTTGGTATCCTATATGTCCGTGTTTATGTGGTTGCGTGGCTATGTGGGTATGGGATCAAGTTTCTAGGATACGACTTGCGTCCATTACACTTATCAAAGTCCCTTTGGAAAGGCTCTTTTTCAATGTTTTTTCCACTTGGAAGTCCTTGAGCGTCGTAGGACGAGTTGATATCTTAGGAGTATGATCCATATGTGCTCTATGTGTTTATGTACTTATGTGGTTTGTCTTATGTGTGATGAATGTATTAGTGGAGTTGTGATAATTCGAGTGTAGCGTGTGGGTTGGCGTGTGAGTAAATGAATTGCGCGTTAATCCAACTTTACCTTTACTCTTATATAGGATGTTTGGGCGTGGCAGAGGCTATGGTAGACCTTGCCGAGGTGGTCGAGGTATTACGGTCCAACATGATCTTCCCCTCCAAGAAGAAGGGGTAGGACAAAACAATGTGGTCGCACCATCGGCCTAAGAAACAATGGGGGCATTAGCCTAAGAAATGGTCAGGGCTCTCAGAGAGTCTATGGGAATATTGAGAGCTAAGCAAGCGGCTAGAACCGTAGAAGGAGAAACTAGAACTTCATTTTTAAAGGAATAATTTTTTTGTTCTAATCCAGCTGAGTTTAATGGCGGGCCGGATCCCATGAAGGCCGATGAGTGGCTAGAACAAAATATCAAATCCTTCGAAATCTTGGATATCAATGAGTGAGAACTTCAAGTAGAGTTGGCAGCTTATCAATTAAGTGGGGAAGTTGGTCAGTGTTGGAAGTCTGTTAAACACCGAGTTAAGCACACTTGGGAGGCATTCACTTGCGCCTTTCAGGAGAAATTCTTTCCTCCCATTGCTAGAGAGCGGTTGTGGAGGAAGTTTGAGAAGTTGTAGCTTGACACACCAGTGGATGAGTTTGAAGCCACATTCACCAGTCTTTCCCGTTTTGCACCTGAACTTGTGGCGACAGAGAAGTACCGATGCTTAGAAATTTTGAGAAAAGATTGAAGCCAAAATTTTTAATGAAGGTGGTAGGTAATATGATCGGTTAGTGGAGGCCTCAGCACATGTGGAAATCATGATAGAGGTAGAGGAGGCAAGGAAAGGCAAAAGTTGACGATGTCGGGATACTCGGAATCCCTAGGTGATCAGGGGTCCTCTAAGAAGTCTAGGGGTTCGTTGTCTTTTCAGTGTAACACCCCAAAAATAACAACAACCCACATCATGATATTTAATGGAAGAGCATAAACTTACATAATATTGACCTTTCTTTGATTCTCTTTTACCGTACAAAAGATGACATATGCATGTATACATTCATAAATCCTACATTCTGAATCTACAGCATACGACCTGTATAAAGGAACTGGAACAAAGAAAGTACAAATAAGTTAATGCCTTACTGGCTTCATCTTTCCAAGTCGACACGTGGGAACAACAAAATGAGTTGAACTCCATACATATAAAGCCCAAGGCTTGTACTACAAGTATTTACATAAATGAACAAAAAAAGCTCTCGATTCCAAGGTCCTCCCAAGCTATGTCCTTGGTGGAGGTATATCCTCAGCACCTGAAAGTTGTTTTCTACGTACGGTGAGCTAAAGCCCAGGAGAGATACTTGAACACAATGTATAATGCTTAACAAAGTCATATGGTGAACGCATATGCATGCCATTTGCCAAAACATTATACTTTCTCTTTCAAAATAATGCAATGTCTCAGTTATATGTATATCAATTCATAAAACAATACTTTTTAAATCAGAAAACAGGGCAGTGGATACAAAACACCGGGAATCTCTAGGTATGTGTCTACCAATAGGCTATACAAGCACTACTAAAGCCATTTTACCAGTACTAACCAGAAGGATTGGCACCTAACTACGCAGGTTTCTGAACTTTCACGAAGGACAAAAACAGGCCAACATAACAAAACCACAACTACACCTCCTAACCAAATTCACTAAGGTATACACCCCCTTTTTTTTTTTTCAAAATGATATATTTTCAATGTTTATGTGTGAAACATTGTTCAATGCAGAATGTATGAGTAGTTGGTTTTAAATAACCTAATCCTCATGTTATTTCTACAACAATCAAAATTATCATCAACCGATAGCCCAAAACAGATGTCTATACTCAATAGATAAATTTCTAACAAGTATAATTTCATAACCTCAAAATAGGAGTGATAATAAATATCCAACTCCACCCTCAACGTCAACAGATACATTTATTTTATCCTTTTAAAACTCAACATATTTTCCTTTTTGTTCATAGGTCAAAAATCAGTGATTTCAATAAAAACATCTTTCACTTTCAAAACCTATTTTCTTAGAGAAATTCCCAATATCTCAACACAACTCAACACTACTCACTCCTACAACCTTTCTTAAGAATTCATTTGAAAACCCCTATTTTATATTTCAAAAACAAAAACCTGAATCAAACCCCCAACTCCCAAATCACAATACTTTAGAAAGAGCACATAACTAACTTAAGAATCATACAAGGAGGTTGAAGAAGTCCCTACCTCAAGAATAGAAGAAGAAGGAAGCAAGACCAAACTCTTGATAGAGTCAAATGGAAGTTTCACTGATCAAAATGTTCTCTTTCATCAGCTCTACACTTTACTCCAAAGCACTGAGTGGTGAGATCAGTAGATTTGGGTGTATTTGAGTGTTTAGGTAAGAAGTAGAGAGAGAGAGAGAGAGAGAGAGAGAGTGAGTGAAGAAATTAGGTTTTCGGAATGTTTTAGAGAGATAGAAAGTAAAAATTGACAGCAAAGGACTTTTCCCTAATCTGATATATACATAGACCACTCGAACAACCAAAACACCGCTTGAGCGTCAAACACAATAAGTGACACCGCTCGAGTGACCAAAACACCGCTTGAGTACACAATGACCCTCTTTCAAAAGTTTTGCAGAGTGTAGAAGACCGCTCAAGTGAAGAAAGGACCACTCGAGCGAAGCTCACCCTACTCCCAGTAGTTTTGCAGACTTGCAAAAGTGCTGAGAGAGCCTAAAGACCGCTCGAGCGAACCTGAAGAAAAAAATAGATACGAACTCCTTTGAAAAATGAACTACCAACCTATTTACAACACAGCCAACAACTCCAAACAACCAAACTCAACAACAACAAGACAAAAAGAAGTATAGACAAAGATAAAGAGTATCGAATCCCGAATCCTAGAATATGAAAGGGTCATGTCTAACCCAAGCTGTTATAATCTTCCCCCCTTAAGAAATTTTGTCCCCGAAATTTAAATCAAAACAACAATCACCATGATCTAATCCCATTGACAATCCATACTAGTAATAATGATAAAACAATGTCATCTAGCATAAAATATTACAATTCGAATCTCCAAAACACTTACAAGGTTTACATATTACAACACAATGAAATTTTTATATAAAACTCAAACACCAACAAACAAGTCTGGATACTTCTTACAGGCTTCAGCCTTACGATTCCAAGTCACCTCCTTAACTCCATGGTGTCACCACAACACCTTAACCAATGGGATAGTCTTGTCTCTGAAGACTTGATCTTAAGTATCTAACACCCGAACTGGCCTCTCTTCATTCAAGGCATCCTCATCTACCTCTAATTCGGTTCGATCCAACACGTGTGTGTAGCTAGTTTTTCGCGCTCCTCGGAGGGATTTAGTTTTCTCGAATGCGATTGCCCTATAGTTTGAACTCTCGTGGTTTTGAATCTGGTTTCACAAGTGTAATGTGAAATAGAAAAATGAATGAGAGTCCAAATCTGATAAATCCTAGAAAATCCATTAATCATCAGAGATGACAAAAATGGATTGCATTACCAGTTTTCAGAGTTGTCACCTAAATATTTTTGAGAAATTTAGAAAACTCGTGACTCGTGCCAAAGGGCACTTGTCCATCATAATCAAAGTGTCTTGGTTCGGAAACTTAGGTATGAGAGGGGAATGCCATGAATTCAGCACCCCACTCACCCGATTAAAGATCGGCCTTTACTAAATCATGATGTGAATTTTTGTGGACATTATATGCTTATGTTCTGATTATTTATATACTAACATTACTATGTAAAACAAACAAGTATGGACCACGTCATTTACTTTGGATTGCTTTGATTTCATGTTTTTTTGAAAAGAGTTTTGAATATCTACTACTCAAAGAAAAAGCAAGCTCATATGTACAATAATCAAAGTCATTCCAATCTAAGCAAAATAGCCTCCATCCACAGGCATTTATAGAGATATTTCAAATAAGCAAGTAGCCTCATGGTAGTATGCTCGACATGGTAACGAAACACACATGCAGTATGCTAAAGCAAAAATGCTTACCCAAAACTCGTCCGAGGCAAGCCAAAGAAAAGAAGATAGTTGGGAAGATGCATGATCCTAATATGCAAAATGTCTAATGCAACACATACAAAAATGTAACTACTTGATTCGGCTATGAACATGTCATATGGATCCACTCAAAGTATGCTGTAACATACGTATTCAAGTAAGAAATAATCAATGATATCAAGTACGATGAGCCGAACCCTATTGCATGCAAAGATGGATACAAATCATGGTAGTGATAAAAGAAAATATGATGCTATACAACTATGGTAAGCATTTAAATAAACAGGAGAAAGAAATGAAGGTTGGAAGACATGCATCAAGTGTTACAAACTTGCCCTCGTACAAGAGGGTCTGAATGTCCTATTAAATAATTATTATAAATACGAATCTCAAAGCTACTAATCTAAAGGCCGTTGAGCAACTCCGTCTCTAGCAACAGTTAAGCCTTTGTACTATTATGGCGCCAACTTATCCTTATCTGGTGCGGCTCTTCTACCAGAACATGTATGAGTCACTCACTACTATAGGACTTCTATCCATTATTGATGGCCACATCGTCAACATCACAGAATCCATGATTGCCCGAGTGCTAGGTTTCTTTGTCAAGTCGGACAACCAGCCCTTTCTGAAAGTTGAGGTTTGACAACCTATACACCGCCTCATCCAAGAGTACTTCCCAGGAGCCCACGGTGACGCAAGTTACATGTGCTTACGTCGGAGCAAGCTACCTGGCCGCTTATTATTCATTGACTCAGTGATACATACTAGAGGCAAAAATGTCAGATGTGCTCGAAGATTTAGAAGATGGATCATTCTGCAAACCAATGAAGACTGGCAATAAAGCCAAATTCCAGTAGCTGGAAGAAGAAAGTATTGCTGAAAGATAATCGAGTTCCTATCCACAACACTAGGGGCAAATTCAGCCCCCATTGGATGGATTCCTACATCATCAGCGAGCAACAGTCATTCTCTTGGATTCAGATGGCTTTGAGATCTCAAAACCAGTCAACATGGACAAGTTACATTTTTCTATCCTTGAGAGGCTCGCTAGGCTGAAAACCCGAAAGGGCGACCCAGGCAAAAGTTAGAGCAAGAAAAAGAAGAAAATGAAGAAAAAAGAACAAAAATGAAAAAAATGAAAGAAAAGAAAAAAAGAAATGAAAAAAAAGAAAGAAAAGAAATGAAGAAAATGAAAAAAGAAAAGAACAAAGAACAAAAGAAATGAAAAGAAAAGAAAAATAGCTTGCAAGGTTGAAAACCCAGAAGGACGGCCTTGGCAAAAGTTAGAGGGCAAAAGGAGAGCGTCAACACCCGAGTGAACCTTAACCCGGAAATTCCCATGTTTGGGAGAGCGTCAACACCCGAGTGAGCCTCATCCTGAAGTCTGGCCCTAATCATTTTCAGCCTGCTTGGCTCATCCATGTTGATTGGTTTATCCTTGTTCAACTTGGCTATCTTGTCCATGTGAAGTGGCTCATCTCCATCTTCGTTCAAACTCGGACTGTCCTATTCCGTCGGAAGGTTCAGCTGCAAGGCATTTCAAGTTCAGATCTGAGACTGTGCATCTCGAGATTAGATTCCATGTTGGTTGAGCAGTGGCCATTTGCAAAAATAATTTTGAGGATTTTTAATGAAGTTGACTAATTTTCTAAAAAATTATTCTATTTTTTCCAAAACTGGACCATTTCTTGGACCCAAAAAAGGAAAATTTTCAGTGCTCATAGCCTGACTTGCATGATTTCAAATCAGAAAATTGAGCAAGTATGTTAATCTAACTCTCATATTGGTCCAAATTGTTTTAGTAGAAAGCCAAAACAAAAAGTGGTCAAAATGATGAACATACTAAAGCTGAGTCAGGTCTCCTGTCTATTCCCCGTTATCAATGTATTCGCCAAAAAGGGCACAACTAAAGCTAACCGCAAAGGGACGAAAGCTCTCTCCTCCTCCAAACAGCGAGGTATCAAGCTAGGTGTGAAGCACGAACTGTTGCGGGATGTTTGGTTCCTTCACCTAGACGATCACACCCAAATTGGCGTCTGACCCGGAATGAGGATGTAGAAAATGATATGTGTAAGACCAATCAATTGTATGCCTAGCCGGTGGGAAATTGTTATAGCTCATCTCAGTCAAGCTAAGCCAAGAGCATCATCAATTGATGTCAATTGCAGATTTGCTACGCATCTGGTCACACCGCAACCCTTATATGGGAGAAACTCACAAGTTATGATTCAAAAAGGAGAATCTAGTTGAATACTAGGTGCAAGAGCCCACAACTTCCTATTTATCCATCAACCACCCAGGGGAGGGATAAAAATAAGAGAGATTGAAGAATAGAGAGATGTGCGCTGAGGGAAAACACGAGAAAATGGCTTTTCAGAGAAAAAGAGATTCAGTGCCAGAGTGATGTGAGAATCACAAATAAGAAAAGGTGGGAAATAATACTCGAAGAAACAGGCTCCTCGTGAACCGAGAGGTCTCTCGCCTTTGTAACACATTCGAGTGTTGTGTGCGTGTTTTTGTTTGACTCGATTCTTGTTTTGAGTCATTTTGAGTGTCAATAGATGTGTTTAGGTTGTTTTACCTTTGTTTCCTTGTTTTGAGTCGTGGTGCGCTTTGGTCAGTCGTAGGCTCAATACGGTCGAGAACTCATATCTCAATTTCAAAAAATAAATCGTTTTGTGCTCAGAGTGCTGTGCCATTCTCTACATATGTGCAAAACAGGATTTGTTCTTTCATAAAACTGTAGGGTTCAATCTAGGTCATGTGAGAACAGTAGAACTAGGACCTATCTGAAGCTATATAGGTTCCGGACTACAAAGTAAAAGAAAAGAGGAAAATTTGGAGCATCTTAGTGTGTTTCAATTCCAACAAATTCCGAGATTGCATTCCAAGTGCACCTTCTCAAGCCTCGCCTTTCTTGGGAGTATGAGTGTATCTCGACCCCAAGTGTAAGTCTACTTCAAGTCAGAATGGCAGTCCAAGCAGCACCTGTGGTTTTCACATGCAGATGTTATCTCTCACCAATATGAACAGGGTGTGTCCTTTTTGAGCTGAGCATGTTGCAAAGTCCTCTGAGAGGTAAATTGGAGGCACCAAAGTACATATTTGATGCCTATCTATTGCATAGAGTAGACACTTTTAGATACACTTCTATTGCATACGTGCCACGCATCGTTTATGAATCATGCATAGAATATGCTTTCAAGTTTGCATAGAATATGCCTGTCTCTTGCGTAGAATATGCATGTTTCATGCATAGAATATGCTTTCATTTTGACATAAACAAATGCTCTTGTTATTTTGCATAGAACATGCTTTCATAGAATGTACACGTTGCATTGGATGTGTGTTGTTGATCATTTTGCATAGAATATGCCTCTGTTTTGATTCTCGCATGTTGTGCATGGAGCATGCCTTAAACATTGTGTTACGGTCATCTGTCTGGCAAGAGACATGCATTGTATTTGCATTGTACCTATCGAGTTTCTTTCTTGTGCATGCACGATATTGTATGTACGGTTCATTCAGAGGAATCCCGGGTAACACCATTCCTCTCCATTATCTCATTGGTCAGAGACATTTGGGTACGCCTGGTGTCTACACTGACACCTCGTTGGTTAGGAGTGTTTGGGTCGTGTGCCCAATGCTTATACCTTCCCCTTTGGTAAGAAGTGTTTGGGACGTGTGTCCAATGCTTATGCCACTTTGCTTTGGTTAGTAGCATTGGGACGTGCTCTAATATTTATACCACCCTTCGGTGTTTGCACCACTTCCTTTTCCCCTCTCGCGTGTGACATGCTAAGAGGTGTTTCGTTTGAGACTTCGGGTACGACCGACAGTCGCTTTTGGCCTTTCCTGCGTGAGGCGCAGTGAAGATTGCATAATTTTCTTACATCCTTTCTGTATGAAATGTGGTTTGACTTGTGAGTCTTGCATGTGGCGCGTTTGGAAGCTCGTGCTTTCTTGTGCAACCTTTCTCCACTTACTTGCGGCGCGTTTGGATGCTCGCGCTTTCTTGCGCAACCTTTCTCCACTCACATGTGGCGCGGTTGGATGCTCGCGCTTTCTTGCGCAACCTTTCTCTACCCGCATGTGTCGTGTTTGGATGCTCGCGCTTTCTTGCGCAACCTTTATCTATTTGCGTGTGGCGCGTTTGGATGCTTGCACTTTCTTGCGTAACCTTTCTCCACTCGTGTGTGGCATGTTTGGATGTTCGCACTTTCTTGTGCAACCTTTCTCCTCTCACATGTGGTGCGTTAGGAAGTCTTCGGTTTCGAACACTCGGATACGTTCCGGTGTTCATTCATTCCTCTTCTCCTCTCGCATGTGGTGCGTTAGGACGTCTTCAATTTTGAACACTCGGATGCGTTCCTGTGTTCATTTATTTCATTTTCTCTCTCGCATGAGACGCGTTTGGACATATTCACATCCCTTCTATGGTCTAGGAGACCTTAAATCCTCTAAAGGTGCAATTCCTTTGGTGTTTGTCATGCGACGACTTGGTGGTCAGTATAGCCACCGCACTGTGTTCTTGGTGAGTTCCTAGGAGATCTACTGAGATGGTGGAAACTAGAGTTCGAATGGTCGATGCCTAGAATGTAAAGGTTCGGGATTTCCGAGACTAAAGTCTGGTTTAAATACCCAGGGGTGCATTCTCGGCTTGAAATCTGTATGGTAGCCCCATAGGTTGAGGTAGCGGGTATGCGCCTCAATCCTGGATACTGAACCAACCTAGTTTATGTAGACACCCCATTTTTGACCGACGTTAAGACTCAGACGTCATCGATTGAGTGCTCGGTGATTGTGCATGTCGTGCTCGTTTCGAGGTTTCGGAGTTTTGGCTGAGAGCCTTGCCTCTGGGCCTTGAACTCTTTGTGCTTCGGCTCGGTTTGTGGACCGAACCTTGCTTCTTTTCCCTGGAGGGAGAGAGAGGTCTTGTAGACCACCTCTTTGTGGTTGTAGGCCACTTTTCCCACTTGGAGACCAGTTTCTAGTTTTCGGAGCCTTTGGTCGCACGCCTTGACTCAGGACCGCTTAATGTTCTCCGTTTGGCGTGGTTTTTGAACCACACCTTGTTGCCTCTGCCTAGAGGGACACTATGGTCTGGGAGACCACTTTTGATGCCAGTAAACTAGTTTTCGAGGCTTCCAGCTACGCGCTTTGCCTCCCGAACTTTCGTCTTGCATCCTTTTTGATTTGTTTTTGGCACAAACCTTGTTTTCCTTGTTTGGAAGGTGGTACAAGGGTGGGAGACCAGTTCTTCCCCTTGGAGACCACTTTCCTCCCCGCCAGCCAGTTTTCTGGTTGGACAACTGGTTTTCTTGGTCTTTGGGCCACCTTTTCTGGTCGGCCACCACACCACTGCATTGTTTTCATGTTGTAGACCCTCTCCCATGGCCGACCAGTTTTCTTCTTGAGAGACCACTTGTGGTGGTCGGCCGACCACTTCAAGTAGCTGGGTGACCACTTCAAGTGGTCGGCTGCTTTTCATCACCTTTTTGGAGATATTTTCATCTAGCTAGCACAGCTGGAAGGCACTAAAGCCATCCTCCATACACGTGTATGGAGGGATGGCCTTGGACCCTAAGCTTGTCCAACAAGCTTGAGTTTGGTTCTCTATAAGAGGGAACCTCCCCCCTCCTCCTCCAGGTTCAGTTTTTGAGTGCTTGAGATATACATATACACTTTTATCTATCTTGCTCTTATTCTTCATTTTGTGCCTTAAAAGTATAGTTTTACCACACTTTAACACACAAACACACACTCAAACACCATCCTTTTGTTGCGGAGGCTTCTTGAGGTTTGTTTTGGTTGTTTTGGACTGGTTTGAGCCAAAAAAGTTGCTGGAGTTGCAGCTTTGAAGGTGTTCATCAAGGGTGAGCTTCTAACCTTTAAATCCCTTGATTTTGCTTAAGCTTTTAGCCCTATTTGCATGGTGTTTTAGGCTTAAATTCCTACTGCAAAAAGTTCTATTTTTTAGTCCTTAACATGTTTGTTTAAGGTCACTTTTGTATTTGGGGTAGTCTACCCCCTCTTAGGCCTTGTTTTGAGCCATCCCTTTTGGCCCTTGTTCTAGCCTTTGCATGACCTTTCTACCACTGAAATCCAAAGGATTTTCAGTGGTGGAAATGTGGTTTTGGGGTCCCAAATAGGAGAGGGTCATCCCCTCTCCTTGTGTTTTGAATACTTGCTTTGTATGCCTCATGTTTGAGCATGTTTATTAAGCTTATGTTGGCCATATCTTAGCATGTATTTGGGGTTATTTTGAGATGGCATGCCACTATTTTTGGTTGTCTTGATCACCTCATGCATGCTTAATACACTTGTAGTGTAAATTTCATAAACTAGTCTTGTATGCTTCATGAAGTAACATGTCTTTCTAGCTTATGTTGACTCCATTTCAGTAGGTTTTTGGTGTTGTTTTAACATGCCATAACTCTGTTAAGGTTGGGTTTGATAGCCCCATGCGTGCTCCATACACTTGTAGTGTAATTCAATGAATTAGCCTATTGTGTATCATGCTTTAACATGTCATTCTAGCATGATTTTGGCTTAACTCTAAGAAGCTTTTACCCCTGTTTTAGCATGCTTTAGCTCTGATTTGTGTTGTTTTGGTCAGGCATGCCATGCTTTGTATAGCTATAGTGCATTCTAGCTTGTTAGCTTCGTGTATCAAGTCCACTAGCATGCATTGCTTGGCCCATTTCAATGATTTGGCATCATTTGTTATGTGATTTCAGTGCATGTTTCATGGTCATACACTTGCATCTTTCACTCATTCAATGCGTTGGAGGGTTTGCCCTTTATGCCTTAACATGAGTCATTGCGTATGCCTTCATGCCTAAGCTTGCGAGCTATCATTTCGATGTGTTTTTGGGGTTATTTTGCCATGATATAGCTCTAATTTTTATTGGTGAAACCATCTCATGCTTGGTCTTGGTAGGTCTAGTGTAATCCACCTTATTTGCCTTGCATATTCCATGCCTTATGCCCTTCATGCTAGCTTATTTTGGCTTCCTTCCATACATGTTTTAGACTCATTTTGACATGTTCTAGGACTGTTTTGGGTTGCCCTTGCCATATGCTTCATGTTTTGCATAGTCGTAGTACAAATGCATATGCTAGCTTCAAGCTTTGGGTACCATAGCATGCTTTATTTATGTTGTGTACATGATTTGGCATCATTTACCATGACATTTCAAAGCAAGTAGCTGTACACACCCCATTTTTGACCGACCTTAAGACTCAGACATCATCGATTGAGCGCTCGGTGATGGTGCATGTTGTGCTCGTTTTGTGGTTTCGGAGTTTCGACTGAGAGCCTTACCCCCGGACCTCGGGACCCTTTTGTGCTTTGCCTCAGTTTACGAATCAGGTCTTGTTTTCTCTTCCTGAAGGAAGAGAGAGGTCTCGTAGACTAGCTCTCAGTGGCCGTAGGCTACTTTTCGTGGTCGTAGGCCACTTTTCCTGTTTGGAGACCAGTTTTCGGTTTTCGGAGCCGTCGGCCGTGCGCCTTGGTTCGGGACCGCTTAACTTTCTCCGTTTGGCATGGTTTTTGGCACACACCTTGCTTCCTCTCTCTAGAGGGACACTGTGGCCCGGGAGACCACCTTTGTGGTCGCACGCCACTTTCGTTGCTTAACAGCCTGTTTTCGGGGCACCCGACTGCGCGTTTTGACCCCCGAACCCTCGTTTTGCATCCGTCTTGGTTCATTTTTGGCATGGACCTTGTTTTCATTGTTTGGGAGGTGGTACAAGGGTGGGAGACCACATTTTCTCCTTGGAGACCACTTTTCTCCCGCCAGCCGGTTTTCTTGTCAGGAAGCTGGTCTCCTTGGTCTTTGAGCCACATTTACTGGTCTTCCACTATACCACTAGCTTGCATTCAATGTGGAGACCATCAAATGGGCCGCCGACCACCTTTCATTGAGTTGAACCTTTTGAACTGGTCGGCCAACCAGGGGAAGTGGTCGACTGACCACCTGAACTGGTTGGCCTGCCTCCCCTAGTTTTGTCTCTGTGAGTTGTTGCTGGAAGGCACAGACTGGATCCTCCATACACGTGTATGGAGGATCTTCAACCTTGGTTTTTAGCTTCTTTGAGAAGCTTTGGTCCCTTTTGGCTATAAAGGAGGGCCTCCCCTTCCTTTGTGGGGGTTCAAATTTTGTTTAAGGCAAAAGAATATATCCCTCTCTATATCTCACTATTTTGAGCTCCAAAATGTGTGATTCTTGGCCCTTTGCACACCACCTCATAGCCTAACACTCCCACCATCAACCTAAGGTTCTTGGAGGCCATTTTCAGAGGTTAAGGAGCTGTGTTTTTGGGTCCAGAAGTTGCTGGTTTTGTTGAGCTTCAAGGGTAACTTATTTCCTCCCTTTTTAAGCTCTATTTTGATCCTTCTCTTAGCCTTATTTGCATGCATATTTAGGCTTTGTTGTCAACTGAGAAAAGCTTCATTTTTAAGTGTTTTTCATGTGTGTTTAAGGCCATTTTGTTGTTGGGGGTCATCTACCCCCCCTGCATGCTCTATTTTGCCTTGTTTTGAGCCATGCGTTAGGGCCATTGTGTTGAGCTTTGCTTGGCCCTTTAGCCATTGAAATCCAGCAGATTTTTAGTGGTTGATATGTGGTTTTGAGGGCCAAAATCAGAGAGGGGTGACCCTCTCTCTCTCTCTTCGTCTTATCTACTAGCATTTTGGCCTTACAAAGGAGCCTTTGTTTTCACACTTCCTAACCTTGGTTCATGCCATTTTTAGTGACCCTTAGGACCTGCCTAGACTCTGTCTAGGGCTGGTTTGGTCACCTCATGTTTGCCTCTTGCATGTGTAGAATAACCCTCTTCATAGCTTATCAAAGAAGCATGTCATTCTTGCATGCATTGGTCATGTTTCAATGGGTTTTTGGTCATTATTTTTCATGTCATACCTCTATATTTTTCTGGTTTAGTGGCCTCTTGAATGCTTCACATGCTTGTAGTGTAAATCATGCTCACTAGCTTACGTTGCATGTGGTTTTGGCCCTTGATTCTAGCACATTTTGGCCATGCTCTAAACTGATTTTGTTCATATTTGGGGCTGCCTCAACTCTGTTTTTAGGCCTCTTGGTTGAATGATGCTTGCCATGCATGGTTGTAGTGTAATACCCTTGCCTAGCCTTGAGTTTTGAACCCCCTTGCATGCTTAACTTGAGGTGTTTCTATGTTTTGGCATCATTGAGCATGATATTTCAGAGCGTATTAGGTTGTCATATTCTCATGTTTATCACTCTTTAAATGTGTTTGAGAGTTGTGCTTGTATGCCTCATTTATGGACCATTGCATGAGCTTCATTTTTGTACCTTTCAAACCATCATCTTAGTCCATTTTGCTACTGTTTTGGGCCTGCATAGGGACTGTTTGGGGTTGGTTTGGTCATTTGAGCATCGCTTTGCACACCTCTAGTGCAATGTGCTTCACTAGTTTCGGTATTTGAGCCTCCCAATATACATTGTGTGAGTTGTTTGCGTGATTCGGGACCATGTTGCATGTTATTTCAGAGCTGGAACTTGTGCCATTGTATGCAATATTTCATCCTTTCAATGCTTTTGTAGAGTTGTATCTCGTACCTTAGGCTTTGATCCCTTGCATTGCGCATGCTTGTGTGTGTATCATTGCCTTGTTTTCATCATGTTTGACCACTGATTTGGACACGGCTGAGGTCCATCCATCTTGGTTTAAGTCCATCTTGCATTGTGTATGCCATATAGTCCATGTTATCGCATGTTCGATCATTGCATTGCGTATGCCTCGTTCATAACATTGCGTGTGTTAGTGCATTGTGTATGCATGCCATATAATCCATGTGCATTGAGTATGCCCTTGATTAGTCCATAGCATTGTCTATGCTAGTTGCATGCTTGCATGTCATCCTTTGCATGTTTGCATCACTTAGTCGCATTACATTTAGGATTGCATACTAGAGTTGCATTTGTACATGCCATGCCATTCTACTTGTTGCATTGTGTTTGGAATAGGAGTTAGTCCAAACACAGGAAACGAGGAATGTTTCATACTCCAAGTGATGAAACATGCCTCGATTCCCGATCGCCGACACTCTTGACCACCCATGATGGAGTTGTTGGTTTTAGTTGCTTATATGTGCATTCATGTCCCATTGAGTCATGCAATTTAACTCATCGGCCATCATGCATCGAGATGCGTGATTGGTGGCCCGAGGATCAAGGACTACAGTTCCTAGAGCTTATGCAATGATGGGGAGAGTGGTCGTGCACACATGTGTTGCAAATACCTTGCTTTCTTTCTCTCATGCCTTTGTTGCAGAAAATGTAGAAACCAGGAGAAGAAACTAGTTGGCCAACCAGGTTTTCTGGCAGGCTGACCACCTTTTTTGGTTTTCACCACCAAGGGTGGTTGGCAGGTGGTCTCCAAGGCCAATGGCTGGTCGGCAGCCTTCCCACAGATTCCCAGGGTAGAGTTTCATCTCCTTAGAGCTTTGTGCAAGTTTCTGAAATCAATTGCAAACAAAGGTGGTGAGCCAGGGCATCGCGACAGATTTCCTGACAAGGCGACTCGAGCATGCATGCATCCTTTATCATTCAAACCAGAGCTGAGATAGCCCATTTTACATAGTTTGCATGCTAGTTTAGTTAATTTGTTAATTAGCTAGTGTTGTGTAACAATTAGTTAATTCGATTCTGTATTATTTATTCGGACCCTCCAAGAGAGGGCAATGTTGTAATAAGTGTGCGTGTGTGTGATGTATGTCTTCCAACCCCACGTCTTTCTCCCTTTCATTTACCAGCTTATGATGGTTAGTTTTAGGGCACGTTTCAATTAGCAGCCTTATGCTCGTATGTCTGCATCCATTCATCTGTTTTGCATGCACCGGGCTCGGCACATCATACTAACTGTATCGTATTTCAATTCTAAGTTGAATACATGTTACCTGTAGCATCTCACATGCCATCTTAGAATAGTCGAGCCTATCTTAGTTGCATTCCTGCATGTGTTGCATTAGGCATCTCGGCATAGTTAGGATTTATGCATGTTTTCTAATTAGCTTCTTTCTTTGGCTCGGAGTACTCGGTAAGTGTTTATGCTTTAACATCCTTGCATGTATGTGAATGACTGCCATGATAGCATGCTTGCCATGAGGCTAACTGCTTATGTGATAGACCTGCCTGAATGCCTGTGGGTGAAGGTTGGATTATTTAAATTGGAACAATTCATCGATTGCGAGTTTTAAGCCCACTTGAGAGTGACAAATCACCATGTTTTCTAAGCCCACTTGAGGGTGGAAAAATCCGCATTTTAGCCTACTTGCGAGTAGCAAACTTCAATCCATTTTCAAAACAAACGGATATGCGATGCTTTGTTCCAACTTAGGCAATCTAGTCTATGCTTGTATGCTGTGCGCATCACATAGTAATTCTAAGCTAATGAACCGGAATAAGAGCACATGTGTTTTCAAAAACAAGATATCATGCTTAGTAGTGGTCGATCTTTGATCGAGCGAGCGGGGGTGCTCATGAAATGACCTTCCCCAATCGTACCCAAGTTCCCGAGCTGATGCAACTTTGGTGATGACGGACACGTGGCCTTAGGCACGAGTCAGGGTTTCCTAAATTCTCCCAAAATAAAATATTTAGGTGGCGACTCTGTATCTAGAAAAGCAGTCCATGTTTGACACTTCTTTCTAAAAATTAGTTTTTCAAAACAATTTGCCAGATTTGGACTCTTTGGTGATTTATCGATCTTGCATTGCACTTTGTGAGATTAGATTCAGAACCGTGACATTGAGTCCAAACTGTAGTGAGCCCAATGAACAAAACGGGATTTTCCCGGGACGTTCGGAGATGTCTACAGTAGCATTGCCATGTTCCCACTTCATTCACTCTTTAAGTACCTTTGAGTGTTATGCATTGTTGCCTTGTTTATGGCCTAGCATGTATGCCATCTTGCCTAGGTCCTTGAGCCCTCATCTTAGCATGTTTTGGTCTTTGTTTAGACCTAATTAAGCTCTGTCCATGGTTGGTTCATGCATTTGTGCCATGCATTGCATGCCCCCTTTGTAGTCCTCTTTACTAGCTTCATGCTTTAAGGACCATAGCATGCCTTGCTTGTGTTGTTTGAATGATTTGGCATCATTTCATACCTTATTTCAGAGCTTTTAGTGTTGTCACACTCCCATGTTTATCACTTCTTGAGCACTCTTGAGAGTTGTGCTCTTGGGCCTAGCTGATGGGCCAAGGCATGTGCATACTTTGTTTTACATTTCATGCCTTTGTTTTGGTGTTATAGCCACTGTTTTGGGCGTGACTGAGGTCTGCCCACTTTCGGTTTAAGTCCATTGAGCATTGTGTATGCCATGTTACGTCGCATTGTGCATGTTATGTTGTTGTTTGCATTGTGCATGCTATGTTCTTGTTTGCATTGTGTATGCCATAATCACATTGCATTGAGTATGCCATGTTATTCATTGCTTTGAGTATGCCATGTTGCATTGCATGTTGTTGCATACTTGTCCCTTGCATTGCATGTTTGTATGCTTGAGATGAATTGCATGTTTGCATGTTGTAATTGCATTGTGTATGCATGTTGTTGCTTGCATTGTGTTTGGATAGGGTATTAGTCCAAACACGAGAAAAGGGGGACGTTTCATACTTGAAGTGATGAAACGTGCCTCAATTCTCGATCGCCGACCCTCTTGATCAATCATGATAGAGGACAAGGCTTTATGTGTTTATGTGTGCATTCATTTCATATTGAATTGTGCAATTTGGCTTCTTAGCCATCATGCATCGAGATGCGTGATTGGTGGCCCAAGGGTCGAGAACCACACTCCCTTGAGCTTATGAAATGATAGGGAGGGTGGTTGTGCACACATACCTTGCAAATACATTGCCATGCCCTTTCTTGCTCTTTGTTACAGCAAAGTGGAGAAGTGCAGCAACAACTGGTCAGCCGACCAGATAAACCAGCTGGCCGACCACTTTTTCTGGTCTGTGGCAAAAATTGGTGGTCGGCAGGTGGTTGGAAACTCCAGAAAGTGGTCGGCCATTCTCCTACAGGTTCCCATGGTGGAGTTCAGCTTTGTGGAGCTTGGTACAAGGTTCTGAGAACAATTGCAAACATAGGCAAGTTGGGGCATTGCGATGAATTTCCGAACGATGCGACCGAGCATGCGTGCATTCTTCTCCCTCTGAGGACATTACTTTACTGCTTTACTTAGCTAATTTGCTTAGCTAGTTTATGCTTTGGTTTTGTACCTAATTAGTTAATGCATTTAACTATTCAATTTGTGTTGTAATAATTAGTTTAATTAGTTTAATTAGCTTAGATTAGCTAGTTAGCTTTTTATTCGGACCCTCCGTCAAGAGGGCCAACTGTTGTAATAAGCGTGTGTGTGTAATGCATGTCTTCCAACCCCTATTTCTTTCTCCCTTTTACTTAACTGCTTGGGGCATGTTTCAATTAGCAAACTTATGCTTCGCATGCGTGCATCTATTCATCTATTTTGCATGCACCGGATTCGGCGCATCATACTAACTGCATTGTATTTCAATTCCAATTTGAATACATGTATCAAGTTGCATTTCACATGCCATTCTAGGATAGCCGAGCCTATCTCAGTTACATTTTTGCATGTGTTGCATTAGCCATCTTAACATGAACTAGGATCATGCATGATTCCTAACTCGTTCTCTGTTTTGGCTCGGAATACACTGTGAGTGTTTATGCTTTAGCATACTGCATGTGTGTTAATGTTGCCATGAAAGCATGCTTGCCATGAGGCTAATTGCTTATTTGATATAATTGATTGAATGCCTATGGGTGAAGGTTGGATTTTTTGAATTGGAACAATTCATTGAAATTCGCATTTTTAGCCTACTTGCGAGTAGCAAACTTCAAACCATTTTCAAACAAACGAACATGCAATGTTTTGTTCCAACTTAGGCGATCTAGTCTATACTTGTATGCTGCGTGCATCACATAGTAATTCTAGGTTAATAACCGGAATAAGAACACCTAGGTTTTCAAAAACAAAATATCATGCTTAGTACAGGCCGATCTTTGATCGAGGGAGCAGGGGTGCTCATTGCATGACCTTCCCCTCTCGTACCCAAGTTCCCTAGCCGAGGCAACTTTGGTGATGACGGACACGTGGCCTTAGGCACGAGTCAGGGTTTCCTAAATTCCCCCAAAATAAAATATTTAGGTGGCGATTCTGTATCTAGCAAAGCAGTCCATGTTTGACACTTCTTTATTAAAATCAATTTTCCAAAACGATTTGCCGGATTTGGACTCTTTGGTGATTTATCGGTCTCACATTGCACTTTGTGAGATTAGATTCAGAACCGTGACACGAGTCTTAACTGTAGTAGCTAATGAACAAACGATTTGCGCCTTCACGCGCGGAGCGAACGTTTGGGGCGATCTATAGTTTGCCACCTTGTTGGAGAATAGGGAAAGCTGCAGCCATAGCCAAGGAGAAAAGTAGTACCTGTGGTTCAACCGAGAAGAAGGGGAAGATCCCCATTAGCATAAGGTGAGTCATCGCCAATTGCCCCTGTAAGGTACCTTCATCATATTTCATCATCTATTACGTCTATTGCATTGCATATAAAATCTATCGCATGCATCTACTGCATTGTCCATTGCATCATGCATCCTTTCCATGTTAAGCTTAGTCTGGTATGTGCTCATACATTTCATTCGTTAAAGTATGGTTCTGTGATAATGTGTACGTGTCTATTCCACTAAGAGAATTGTGGTCCGAGGGTGTCGGCATCTTTTCTGTGTTAGACGTGGTCTGATTTGTGTCCATGCCTTTTCTAGGCAAGATATAGTTTGGCCGCGCACCTTATTCACTGCATCCATTGCATTGTACTTTGTTTTGTTGCATTCAGCATTTAGGATCACGATGTTTCCCGAGTAGATCACTCATCACTTATATCATCCCACCCAATTACTTGTATCTTCTATTCTTTTTGCGAAACACATAGTTTTGCATGTGCTCGCATCCCTTTCGCGTTGAAACACGTTTCTGTTATGTGTAAGCATCCATGCTGGGCTGAGGGTAGTACTAAGGATGTAGGCACTTAGCCTGTGTTAGGTGTCGTTCGGCTCGTGCCCATGTCTTTTCTGTGGTAAACGTAGTTTGATTTTGCATCTCCATCTCTTTATGATATTTGTGTGGTTTTGCACTGCTTGTGGTTTGATTATTTCGTTACACTGCATATCCTTTACATTATGTTGTTGCATCGTGCATAACATTTGCATTCTGCCCCTGAACTACGCTGGTTTGATTCCTTGCAAAAGGATACGTAGGAAACCCTCGGGTTCAACCAACTGCATTTACATTTTGTTTATTTGTCCAAGTCTTCGGCTTTGTCAAAAATGGGTCGTCTCTAGGCTTTGACATTCACTCTCGTCATTTCATGACTTTGAGCTTTGTCAAAGAGGGGCAACTATAGACACCCTATTTTTTACCATCCTTAAGACTTGGGCGCTACTGATTGTTTACTTGCTGATGAAAGATGTGTAGTGCAAAGATTCGATTTCTTCGGCAAGAGGAGCTTCAAATCCCAACTTCACACCCCTTTTGGACCAAAACCATTTTTGATCAAAATTATTTTTAGATTTCAAAACCCTCTCTTTCAAAATATTTTTGAAAAAAGTTCCTACAATGTTCCGACCCTCGCATTTTGTTAAATATCGCGCTTTTCGATAAACCAAGCAAGGACAAAGTGGAAATGAATGAAAGAGAGATGAATTGTTTGAAAAATCTTCAAAACACCTTATTTAGGGGTTTGAGGTTGAAGAAAAGAGGAGAGGAGGGAAGAAACCAAGTTGGAGAAGAAGTTTGGCATGAATCCGGGTAGGGTCAAAACTGAGCAGTCTTCACTAAAAGAGGCATAACTTTTTTCACAATTGAAATTTTGAAGTGAGGCTTCCACTATTGGAAAGAAGACTTCCAGGGATTCAATTTAAGCTCAAGAATGACATGCAAAGGTGTTCAGATGAAGGAGTTATGTCCAGTTGAAGTCAGGCCCAAAAAGCATATTTTTCTGGCCAACCAGAGGTGAAGGATGCTGGCCATAAATGGGATTTTCTGGCCATGTGCCGGCCATGAATGGCCAATGCCAGCCCCCTGTCATCCAAGGGTGACCCATGCTAGCCAACAATGTTCAAGTGTCGCCCATCAGTGAAGAAGTGTCGGCCATTGATGTAAAAAAGCAGTTTTTGGTAGATATTTCTGCTCCAACTGTTCCAGCTGTCTCTCTTGAGATATTTTCAACCAAGGCTTGCATTCTTCCATATATAGAGAGGCTTCTCTATGGTTTTGAAGGTTAGAACAATTTAGGAAGAAGTTTGAGAGCCTCTCTCTCTACAATTCTCTCTCTAGATTTTTCTCACTCTAAAGCTTTTATGCTAGAAGCTTGCATACATCAATCTTTAACCTATCAACCCTAAAGAAGAGTGGTTCATCTTTGGGCTGAGGTTGCTTGAAGCTCTCTTGAAGCCTCCTTGGAGCTCTTGAAGGTCATTTTGCTTGGTTTTGTTGCCTAAAAGTGTGTTGTGCTTCAAGAGTTTGGTGACTTAGCACACTAGTGGCCAGCAGTGCTTCATCAATGGCTGGCAGTGCCTTTCCTTGGCCGGTAGAGGGCCGACAGCAGCTTCTTATGGCCGGCAGGCCACTGATGCACTCCTCAGCATTGTTTTGGTAAGGTTCGACAAAAAGTTCTTGGAGACACCCTGCAAACAGAGCCTCTAAAGAGCAAACCGGAGAGCTTTTCGGGATGGAAGCCGAGGCATGCATGTTTAACTTCTTCAAACAGAGCTGAGGCAGTATAAGTTTAAAGCTTTTCTTGTTAGTTAGCATGGTTTTGTAATTTAATTAATTAATTAGTGGGATAATTAGTTAAAGTGTTGTAATAATTAGTAAGTAGATTGCTAGTTATTCAATTTGGTTTGTAATAATTAGTCTAATCAGTTTAATTAGATTAGTTAGCTTAGCTTAGCTTAGATTCGCTTAGCTCATTCATTCGGACCCTTCTTCGAGAGGGCGCAACTGTTGTAATAAGGGTGCGTGTGTGTGTGTATGTTTTCCAACCCCATGTCTTTCTCCCTTTTATTTAACCGCTTTCGATGGTTAGTTTGGGGTCATTTTTCGATTAGCATACCTTATGCTTGCATGTTTTGCATTCATTTGTATCACATGGACCGAAGCTCAGCGCATCATTCAAACTACATTGTATTTCAATACACTTTCTTGAATACGCGTTTAACAACATGTTATCAAAGTGTTGCATCATATGCCATCTTAGATAGCCAAGCCTATTAATTGTATTTTGCATGTGTTGCATTAGACATCTAACATAGCTAGGATCATGTATGATTTCTAACTAGTTTTCTGTTTTGGCTCGGAGTACATTGTAAGTGTCTATGCTTTAGCATACATACATGTGTGTAAGTGTTGCCATGTTTTCGCATGCTTGCTATGAGGCTATTTGCTTAAGTGATTAACTGCATGAATGCCTGTGGATGAAGGCTTTATTACTTGAATTGGAACATTTCATCAAATGTGAGTTTTAAGCCCACTTTGCGAAGTGGCACATCATGTTTTAAGCCCATCTTGTGAGATGGCAAATCCGCGCTTTAGCCCACTTGAGGGTGGCACTTTCAAACCATTTTTGAAAACAAACATGAGTTGTTTTGTTCCAATTTTTACGATTTTAGTCTATACTTGTATGCTGTACGCATCACATAGTAAATTAGCTAAATAACCAGAATAAGAACACATGTGTTTATAAAACAACATATCATGTTTAGTAGAGGCCGATCTTTGATCGGGCGAGCAGGGGTGCTCATTTCAAGACCTTCCCCTCTCGTACCCAAGTTCCCGAGCCAAGGCAACTTTGGTGATGATGGACACGTGGCCTTTGGCACGAGTCAGGGTTTCCTAAATTTCCCGAAAACAAAATATTTAGGTGGCGACTCTGTAATCTGGCAAAGCAGTCCATGTTTGGCGCTTTTTCATTCAAAATTGATTTTCCAAAACCAATTGCCAGATTTGGACTCTTTGGTGTTTATCAATCTCACATTGCACTTTGTGATATTAGATTCAGAACCGTGACAAGAGTCCGAACTGTAGGACGACTAATTCTAGCCCTCTCCGAAAGAGGGGCATGCGGAGAAAGTCGGGTCCACACACGGATCACAAGAGTTTGAAGTACTTTTTCACTTAAAAAGAACTAAATATGTGACAGAGAAGATGGTTAGAATTGATTAAAGACTGTGATCTCCAGATTCAGTATCATCCGGGTAAAGCTAACACCGTAGCCGATGCTTTGAGTAGAAAGTCAATGGAGAACTTAGTGTGTTTGCTCACTAAACAGAAAGAATTACTGAAAGACTTAGAAAGATCTAAGATTGAAGCGCTGTTACATGAACGAGGCAGAATGATAGCCGCCATTTTAGCTCAACTGGCAATCATTGATGAAATCAAGCGAAAGCAATTATAGGATGAGTTCCTCAAGAAAGTGTTTGATAAGTTCAAATCAAATCCAATCCAAAACCAAGGTTCAGTGTTGAGAATAGAGTGTTAAAGTTTTAGGGAGGGTTTTATGTCCCAAATATTTCTGAGTTGAAAAAAAGAATATTAGAAAAAGCTCACAAGTCCAAGTTTGCAATGCATTTAGGCAGCAATAAAATGTATCAAGATTTGAAGCAAAGTCACTGGTAGCCTAATATGAAAAAGGAAATTGTAGAATATGTGTCTAAATGCCTTCAATGTCAGCAAGTCAAAGCTGAACCTCAAAAGCCGGCAAGATTACTTCAACCTCTTCTTATTCTGGAATAGAAATATGAGCATATAACCATGGACTTCATTGTTGGTCTACCTCGGACACCTAAAGGTATGAATTCTATCTGGGTTATTGTGGATAGGTTGACTAAATCTGCACATTTTCTACCTGTGAGAACTATTTATGATGCTTATAGACTTGCCACTATTTATATCGATGAGATTGTTCGTTTGCATGGAGTTCCGGTATCTATTGTTTCAGATAGGGACCCAAAATTTGTGTCTAGATTCTGGAAAAGTCTTCAAAGAGCAATGGGAACAGAATTAAGGTTTAGTACTGCTTTCCATTCTCAAACCGATGGGCAATCAAAAAGGACTATTTAGACTTTAGAAGATATGCTCGAATGTGTGCTCAAGATTTTCAAGGTAGTTGGGAAACTTACTTACCATTTGTAGAGTTTGCTTACAACAACAATTTCCATTCTGGTATATGTATGGCACCATATAAAGCCTTACATGGCAGAAAATGTAGATCTCCCATGTGCTAGACAGAAGTTGGGGACAGGATTTTGCTTGGTCCAAAGATTGTACAAACAACAACTGAAAAGATCAAGATCATTCAGCAAAGGCTTAAAAGTGCACAAAGCCGACAAAAGAGTTATGTGGATCAAAGAAGAAGGGCCTTAGAATATGATGTTGGTGACTATGTGTTCATTAGAGTGATTTCAATGAAAGGTCAGTTGAGATTTGGGAAGAAGGGTAAGTTATCGCCTCAATATATTAGGCCGTTTTAGATTCTAGAAAAGCTTGGTCTAGTTGCTTATTGAATTGCTTTACCACCTAGAATGGAGCAAATGCATAATGTGTTTTATGTATCAATGTTAAGGGGTTATCTCCGAGATTCATTCCACGTTATTGATTATCACCTAATAGCTCTCGATGAGAATAGGAAATATGGAATATGAAGAGAAATCGATCCAAATCCTTGACTGACAAGTGAAACAGTTGAGGAATAGAGCAATCCTTATGGTTAAAGGAGAATGGAAAGAACACAATGGCACGGAAGCAACTTGGGAAAAAGAAGATGAAATGAGGTAAAAGTATCTCAAACTATTTCCAACACAAGGTAACGCAAGTTTGGAGGACCAAACTTTTTAAAGGGAGGAAGACTGTGACAACCCTACCACGTATTATACTTATATCTATTTAAATTCTGGATGCTAATCATGTGCTTAGTGTATTTTTTTATGCTTATCTGTTCGTTGTAAGAATATCTATTGCGATTTCTACTTTAAATATGAAATTGAAGACCTTAATGACTTCAGAACCAAAATTGACAAGTTCAATTAGGATGGTGTAATTTTTAGAGCCTATTGAAAAGTTTGATTAAAATTTGATTTAGTTCAGAAAAATTAAGTTTTGATTAATGAACTTAAGTGTAATTAGAGAGCTAAGCCTTAATTAGCACCTTAAGTTAATATAGCCTATACATATGATAAGTAGAGACTTAATCACAATTTTGAACTCAAAATTCTATTGAATTATATTCTAGAGAGTGTGAGAGCAAGTTAGAGAGAGAGAGAGAGAGAGAGAGAGAGAGGCAAGAAAGCTTGGAGTTTTGGCTAAAGGCTTAGAGGTTTGAGAAGAAAGGCTCAAGATTTTGTTATTACAAGCTTAATTCAAGTCCTTAAGTAAGTGATTAGCTCACAATTGATGAATTAGAGTCAGGAAATGTATGAATCCAAGAAGATAATGAGTTTAGATAGAAGAAATGAGCTTAGAATGAAGAAATGGAAGCTAATTCACACATGCATGCATAATTTTGTTGAGTTTCATCATTTTAAGCATAATTCATGTCATCTATGTTGAAATTAGAGGTTGTATCATACATGCATTCATGATTCAAAAGAATTTGAAGCTAAATGATACATGCATAATAATTTAAGTTTGAATTCATGAAGTTTTGAACATGGGGTTTGAGAATTAGTTTTGTATCCATGCTTATGGGTGTGCATTGGAGGTTTAGGACATATCATGCAAGCTTTTATACTTTGAATATGAGTTTTGAAGTTCAAATTCAATTCTAAAAAACCCAAAATTCGATCGCATAGCTTGAGCAAAGATGTTGTCCCTCAAGTGCACATCTCATGCATCTAGTAGTTTTGCAGAGTTTTGCAGTCAGCTCGAGCGATCAAGTGACCGCTCTAGTGACCTCAGTTCATTTTGCACCTTGGCTCGAGCGACCATCGAGCCTACATTCAAACCATCCAATACTTTTGTAGACCAAGTGATCTGCTTGAGTGACCAATGTTGTGCTTGAGCGAAGTGTCCTGTTTCAGTATGTTTCAAAAAGTCAGGTTTTGTTCATAATTTCATTCTCATTCCTTTCTGAATATTCTTAGGCATGAGTTGAGCATCTCAAATGAATTAATGAGATGGAATGAGACGTAAAAGAATTGACTAAGTTAGAAAATGACTCGCTTAAGTAATGCGATTCAATGTGTGTATGCTTATGAATTGTGTAGGATCATTCACAAAGACATGTCAACAACCGAATCATTGTGAGTAATATCTTAGTAAAGATAATTTCATGTACATTATTTTTCTAAGTGTTATCAATGTGGTAAGTTTTTCCGAACCTATGATTTTGTGCTATGAATGAGCCTTCCATCTGACTTATTCTTAAAAGATCTATAAGTATGATTGTCAAGAATAAAAGCATATGATGGACCTAAGGTCGTTTCGTATATTTGATAAGGTGGACGCAAGGTTGTTCCAAATGTCTAATAAGTCGGAATATCTGTTATAAGTTCACCAAATGGTCATTATACAATTGTAAATGATTAGACCTATGGTCGTTCTGTTAAGTTATGATCAATTCTGTTTTGCACATCTGTCATATGTTGGACTCGAGGTCGTTTAGCTATCTATCGGACCTAAGGTCCTTCCATTATGAATTGTATATGATATGAAATGTTTATGTTTGGATAAGAGAACTCATTCATATAACCTCTTTACTTTGATGTTATTTACTAGGAGTTAGCTTACTCCATTATATATATATATGTAGGTGAGCAGTGGGATGTCCAACCCCAGTAAACCTGTGAAGTTAACCGAGTTCTATGGAGTCAGCCAAGGAACACCTCACGAATGAGGCTTTTGACTTTTGATCTTTTGTTTACTTTTGTTGGTCTCATTTGACCTGTACAAAAGCTTTTGGATGTGAATGTTAATGACTTGAGAATAATCTTTGGATATGTATTATCTATTTGAATGTGTATGAATGTGAGTTATTAACGTATAGAATGTTTTTGTTCATGCCATGAATGCACAAGCTCATTGGACAAATTTTAAAATTCAGCTTCTGCTTCTAGCCCCATTTAATTAAATATGATTTGATTTCTGTCTGAGGCCGTAGGTAATCTCATGATTACTGGCTGATTATGATCCAAACCTCTCTAAGGGCGGGTTCAGGTCATAACAATATGAGCCCTGCATTTCCCTCCATGGACAGCTTCCATAATGCGCTTTGCTTTATTTTCCTCCACACACAACTTATGCATTCCCAGATGACCTTTTTTGTACAGCTTGTCTCTGCATATGATGAATTGAGTGGCCAGACGCCGTATCCCCCTTTTGTCCTTAGCATTTTCCCCTTGCAGGTATACTTCTTTCTCTAGAAAATTCCAAATGTCAAAATACCAAGGACCTTCATCTTGGGCTTCTTCTGTGATAGCAATCATTTCATACACCAGTGTGTATCTCTGCTCTATGATAATCGGACGCATCCTCACCCCAATTGGTATGTCTACCATCGAAGCTAAGGTTGCCAAAGCATTAGCGAACCTATTGTTCTCCTTCACCAAGTGTGTAAATGTTAATCATTTGAACCTTGGGATCAGCATATCCAAGGTCTGATGATAGACTTTTATTTTCTCTTCCTTTACTTTCCAATCCCCGTTAGCTTGAGACACGACTAGGTTTGAATCTCCTGCTATATCCAATCTTGTTGCCCCTAGTTCTAGGGCAGCATCCAGTCTGGCTATGCATGCCTCATACTATGCTTGATTGTTGGATATTTTAAACTGAAGCTTGAAGGCTAGAGGTATGTGGGACTCATCTGGAGTTATGAGCAACACTCTTATCCCGTATCTATATTGATTGGCAACTTCATCAAAATACAACTTCCAAGTGTCTTCTTCTAACTGTAGGATCTCTTTATCCGAGAATTCATACTCCCTGTCTTCTTCTCCATCGATCAGGTGGTTTGCCAAGAACTTTGCTACAGCTCTTTATTTGACAGATTGACGAGTGACATATTGAAGATCGAACTCAGAGAGCAAAAGCAACCATCAAGCTAGCCTATCGGTAAGTGCTAGTTTCTCAAAGAGATATTTGATGGGATCCAATCTTGAAATTAGGATTACCAAGTGTACCGAGTGTGCTAGCAAGTAGTACCTCAACTTTCTAGGGGCCCACACGAAGGCTAGACAAGCCTTTTCCAAAAAGGTGTAACAGGTCTCATATTCTAACATTTTCTTACTCAAATCATGCCATCCTTCTTTGGAACCAGAACAATATTTTCCAACCATGTCAAATATTCTAATACAATAAAAAATCCCGCATTGATCTGCTTAGTGACCTCCTCCTTGATTTTCAATGCCCAGTCTGGCCGAATTCTATGGTGCTTCTTCTTGACAGGTCTAGCCAGAGGATCAAGAGGGATCCTGTGCTGGACAATCTCGGGATCGATTCCAACCATGTCTTCATAGGACCATGCAAAACCATCTTTAAATTCTTTTAACAAAAAGACTAGTTGCTCGCATTTTTCCAAAGACACGTGGAATCAATCTGGACTAAGCGAGGATCCTTCTCAATACCCACATTAATCAAAATAATCTTATCTATCAAAGGTTTCGCACACCTCTCCTCCTCCAAATTAATCAAAATTTTCAAAGTCCGAGGAATTTCTTCCTCTTCGTTTTCATTAAAATTTTGAAAATCTTAGTCAATGCAATAAATTAAAGGCACTGAAAAGTAAGCATAACCTACATGATTCTCATTCATCAGGTCTAGCTTAGCAGATATAATGGACTCAAACGAAAAGAAAAAAGATGACTGAGACAAGACAGTGGCATTTGGATCGTCAACCCCATAATCGCTCGACTCAAAACTATCAGATGAACCTGAGTCTGACTCTGACTTTACAGACTCTGTAGAATCAGACTTGGACTCACTATCTGATTGAGACTCCATAATACAACACTTCTCAAGTTGCCAAGTCAAACAAGGTGCCTTAGACGCATCCAAGATAAGATCACTGCAATTCACGGATAATCTTTCACCAATCACAAAAATATTGACATCCCCAAAGCCCTGTAACTCAGTGCTAGCTGCATGGTCAACCAATATCAACTCCATTTTGTCCTCTTCCGCCTTGGCTAGATGGCTACTTTCATCTTAGTCCATGCCATTTCTGGAGTTTTCTTTCTCGTCCTTACTTTCAAAAAGCTGGTGGTCAAAGAAAACCTCAAATCTGGAGAGACGCTTCTTTGTCTCGAGGTTCACCTGCGGTTCAAGAAAACTGCAAAAGGGAAAATCATCACTCTCTCTAATAAAATCACCATTTAGGGTTCTCCAGATCAGTTTGTATTTCAATTCATACTGCTTGCCAGCCCTCTTAATTTTGGCCCTTTATCTCTCCTTATCCGCTTTCTTCTTTCTATCTTCTTTTGCGGGTATGTACCCTAACCCAAATGAATGAGGATTGCGGGTAGCTTCCTCTGCTGCAGCAATACCTTTCCTAACACTCTTTCCAAGTCCCATTCTCAAGATATGTCCTAATTTGCTCATGAAGTAGATTGACTGAGCACTCAGGTATATTCCGCTTTCATCTACCATGATGGTCTAAACTAACTAGGCTTCCTCTAAAGTGAATCCAGAAAGGAAAACGTCTTCTTTCCCATGATCTATCTCTTATACTAGGGTTGTAACCTCAGGTGGGAGGTGGATAGGGGAATTCTTGAAGACAATAGCAATCCCCTTAGCATGCAAGTATTTGAGAAATTAATGCATTGTGAAGGAAACGACTTTCATTTGATGTAACCATGACCTGCCCAATAACAAATTAAAAGTTGTCAGCACATCCATGACGTGGAACTCAGTTTTGTGCTCAGATGGTCCCATCAAAATTTGTATTTTAACAGTGCCCATACCCTTTCGGCTAGCGTTATCATATGCTCGGATCAGTTGATTTGTCGGTGCAAAATCTGCTAGCTTCAACCCTATCTCATAAGCAGTGCATGAAGGACACACATTTATAGCTGACCTAGTGTCAATTAGAACCACAAGGACCAACTATTTTCGATATTCCAAAGACACATACAAGGGTTTGTTGTGCTCTGATCCTTCTAGAGGGAGTTCTTTATCTGAGAAAGTCATAAATAGAATTGGCCCAGTTGGCATGATTAATGACACCAGCTGGTCTGGTGTAGTATTAATGGACAACTTGGCTTTGTTTAATGCTGCGACCATAGCCTATCGATGTTCTCGCGATGCCATGAGCAATCCCCAAATTGAGATGTTAGCTTGGATCTTCTTCAATTATTTAAGGACCATATCTTCCTCTTCTTTTTTCTCTTTCTCTTTCTCTTTTCCCATATCCTTTCCTGATGACTCACCTTGATCTAGGTGTGAAAGGTTGAAGAAATGCCTGCTTCTAGTTAGATGATCAATTTCTTTGGAATACCAGGTGTCGTCTAGCACATTGTTTCCCCAGCCTTCATCGGTGTAGGCGAAATGTAAATCATTGTCTTCCCACCATTCTCCTTCATTTACAGATAGGCAATCATCCAACTCCACATGTATCATCCCCACATTGTAATCATCTCTTTTTGGCTGGTAAGGTGATGTTGACCGGATTTCCACAAAGATCTCCCTTCTTTTCAAGTATGCCATGCTAGGTAAGACCTCTATGTATCTTCTTCTGTAGTTGGCTCAACTAGTCCAATTCTTTCCATCTCTAATGTTTCCACCTCAGTCTCCTCTTTCTCAACCCTTAGTCCTTTCTCACTTTCTTCTGCCTTGGATCCTTCTGGCTCACTACTTTCTTCAGTTTTACTATTTTCGCTAACTTTTCCTTCCTCTTTGTTTTTCTACTGGCTTGTGCTTTCTTTCTTCCTTCTTTATCATTTCCCTCTACTTTCGAATCCTCCTCAATGCTTGTCCATCCATGGACAGTGGCCAAATTGTTCGGATTCCATTATTCGATTTGTACATCTTCTAAATTCCGTTCTTCGAAGAAATGAAGGTTATCCAAGTCCTCTTCTAAATCAACCAAGTTGTCCAGTCCTTACTCAAGTACATCCTTCCTGATAACATTAATGGAGAATGCATTAGGTAAAGCAACCTTCAGTTTTGGATGATCGATTGGCACTATATATCTACTGGGATAGTGTATGGATAAGGTTAAGATGGGGAGGTGGTGAAATTCGATCATGGGTAGGCAACGGGTTGGTAGTGACATTTGGCCTTTGCGGTGGAGCTTGTGGTAGAGATATGATTTTGCAGTCTATGAGGTCCTGGATCTCATGGCAGAGACGAATGCAACGGTCGGTTTCATGGCCTTATTGTTGGTGGAAGGCACAATATTTATATGCACCATGCCCAGGTGAAAGTGGGTTAGGAAGAGATCAAGGATTAGGAAGTTTGAGATGGGCTTTCTCCACCAGTGTTTTTAAGGCTCGAGTTGGAGTCATATAGGGTGGGTGAAAATCACAGTTCGGGAATAGGTTTCAATTGTAAGGTTGCGGGGTGGCATCGGCAAAAGGATTGGCTATTTAACTGAGGTGGTGACAGTACTAACCTCCGATGGCTTCACAACTGTGTTACTACTGCTAGTAACATTACAACCGTGGACAAAAGTCTTTCTTACAGGTTCTTTATCATCTACAATGATCCCCCATTTCATAGCATCTTCAATCTGAACTTCTATCTCGTGCAAGTCTTTGAAGGTAAAGAGTCAAAGACCTATCATCTTTTGCAACATCCTGCCATGAAGGTTTCTTACCACTATCCGAATATGATCTTTTTTGCAGGGCCTATTAGTCATCATGGCTGCCTTAGCCCTCCATCTTGTTATGAATTCAATGAAGCTTTCCTTTGGCTCTTGGTGTGTGGCTTCCAAATCCCAGGTGGTTACCTCAATCTGTGTATTATAGGAATACTGATTAATGAATGTCTCAGCCAATTCCTCCCAATTTTGTTTCACCTTGTACTCTAGTTTGGCATACTAAGTAGTAGAAATTCCTGAGAAAGTTCTCCCGAATAGAGAAATTTTTTGAGGACGGGACAAACCCATGGGTTTTAGAACATATAAAAATAAGCAGATATGTACCATAGAGTCCCTTGATCTGTCAAGCCAGTCAATATGTAGCACTTTGAATCTTATAGTAATTTAACAACTGCTTCTGTATATCCATCCTCTATATTAAGAATGGAGTTAATCCCTTGAGATTTTTTGAATAACTTCTCTCACTTGGCTATCTTCAGCATAACTAGATCAAATTCGACGATATCGAAGGAAAAGAGTCCATCAACTAGATGTACCGGGGCTCTAGTAGTAGTAGCCTGGGCCAGTTCTTCTGGTTAACCAAAACTTAGGAAATTTTCAATTCGTGAAGGTGGGTTTGGACCCGGATGATTAACTGGCAGTAGATAGGCGGCAGTTGCCTTGCTATTTGTTGTAGCCCAACGATGGCATCACCTTGGGTAGCTATTATATGATTAATAGCATCCATGGACCGCTAGAGGTTAATGATCATTTCCACAATATTTGGCAGATTTTGAGCCATTGCAGAGATCGGAGAATGGTTTGTTGAGGTATTAAACAGAGGAGATCTGAGGGGTAATTGATGTAGAATCTGCAAAGGAGATTTGAGAGATAACAGACTCTAAATCAACTGTGCTTGTCTGACCCTTCTTTTGGATACTAATGGAAGTGACACTAACACTGGCTGATCTTGAATCAAATGTGTAGTTTTACAAAGTCTACCAGCACGAGTCCATAAGGTTTTAGGAGTGTCAGAACTTTCCGAAATTATGATGAACCAACTACCTAGCAAAAGAAAAACAAACAAAGAAAACAAAACATACATCAAATGGAAATCTGACAGCAATTCGGCTCACAACACGTATATCAAACATGAATCTGGCAGCATTTTGGCTCAATCTGTACCACTGACCACTATATACACCACCAAACTGTTCTTAATCCCAACCACTGATATGAATAACGAGCCCCTATATTGGTCTCCACACATAGCACATACAAAATAAAGTGAACCAAAGCACCCCCTATGGGGGCTTGGGATACTCTGTCCTAGTTTGGGAGATTAACTAAGGATTCACTACTCAAACAAGTGGTATCACTGCATCTTAGACATGGGAGAGCATCATGTCCTATTTGTGGAATTTGCTAGAGCTGAATATATGGACTAGGTTAGTCTGGTCAAAAGGGTACCTCAACAAGACACCTGATATACCTACCCTACCCAACACCTATAAATGAAGGAAAGATCAAGTAGTACGTTTGGTGATCCAGATCCGAAGCTTGTATTCCCACCATAATAGAGCCTACGTCCCGCAAGCCGTCTAGGATGTTAGATGTCAAATGTAGTGACTTAAGCGCACCATGCATGAAATGTAATGAATATACATATGAAAATAAAGTCCACATTATGAAGTTTGAGTCAAGTTCTTTTAATGTCCCCAACAGAGTCGCCAGAAACTATGGGATGCTTTTTTGGGGTTACCAAACGTGCCCAACAGTTCAAACTCCCGATTTCTGATCTAATATCACTAGTGCAATGTGAAACAAAAAATAAGAGTCCAAATCTGGCAACTTTTTATAGAAAATCCATTTTATTGCAAAACATTACCAGAAAGGGACTACATCACTAGATTTCAGAGTCGCCACCTAATCTTTTAGAGAAATTAGGAAACCCGTGACTCGTGCCAAAGTCCACCGCCATCATAACCAAAGTGTCTTGGCTTGGAAACTTAGATATGAGAGAGAAAGGTCATTAATTGAGCACTACACTCACCCAATCCAAGATCGGCCTCTACTAAGTCATAATGTGATTGTTATTATCAATGTATATCCATATTCTGATTATTAATAATGCTATCATTACAATCTGAGGCGTGCAAATATAGATTGTGCCATTAATTTTGGTTATGCTTTGATTTCATGCATTTCGAGAAGGTTTTCTTGAACAAAATCCACAACATAAGAATCATCTACACTCTAAAATAAACGACATAGCCTCCATTTGCGGACATTCAAACAAATATCTCACTTAAGTGCTTAGCCTTATGATGTAGCAACAAATATGATAAGGAACCTAGTACTCCAAGGCGAGTCCCAAAACACATGTAGATATATACAAATATATATGATCCTATACTAATGCAGTACATACATAACATGCATCTAGGAATCTAAATACTAAGATGTGACGTGAGTAGCATCTCAAGACATGAGGTTATGCATGTATTTATCTTTTAAGATAGTAAATCCTACAAATGTGGATGATCCGAACCCGAATGCATAAAAAATGGATGCAATATACAAGCATGATAAAGAAAACTTGATGCAGTACCGAAAGTAAGTAAATAAAAGGGTTAGAAAGATGTGGGGTTGGAAAAATATTACAATAATTCGAATAAGAAATGAGGGGAGATATATATATATATATATATTACAATAATGAATTAATTCAGCCAAACTACTACTAAATCTAACAAATCACACCAAATAAGGAAAAGAAACAATCCAAGAGTTCTAGAACTACCCAAGGGAACATTCTCCAGAAACTATCTTTTTTGTTCTTGTGGGAGATGACCTACCAGACACAAATGGAGCTAGCCACACTAGGAAGTGGTCGGTCGAATTTCTCCTCCGGTTGGGGAATAGGTTAGTGCAGAATTCCATGATAGAAGCTAGAAGGGCACTTTTAAAGGGATGCTCACCCCTTTTGCCTCCTCTATTAACAAGGATCACTTGGGGAAAAGGCAGATAGGACAAAGCCCTCAACAATGATAAAACAAGTATATACAACAGATATTTTAAAATAAATCAGTGATTGAATGAATCAAAATCAAGAACAAATTCGAGCCCAAGAAAGGAATTGGAACATACATCTTCTCTTTGTGAATAAGGGCAAATTAGTGCCCAAATCTATGCTATTAAGTAGAGAGCGTAGATTAATGCAAATCATTTCTTGATGGAAGCTTTGCTTATTAAAACAAGTGATTCATCAAACTTATTTAGAACTCCTCATCTAGTCATAGAACAAGGATGATTTCACCTCTTTCTATGTTCACAAATGATTAAGAATGGAGATTTCAACTTCCTTTGACCCAAAATCTCTTGTTTTACTTCCAAAATACTCAATGAAAAGAAAAGGACACCACTTCTCAACATCAAATCCCATGGATCACACAAGCAATCCCACAGAACAATTCCTAACACTCATTATTACTAAGTAAGGAGTTGAAACACATAGATTAACACATTTGAGAGATAAGATAGGTGAAGATAAAGGGTGCACTAACAAGAAAAAATACTCTACTCATTGAGCTTGTGGATGGATGGCTAATGCTACTCCCAATCACATCCATAAGGGTCCAAAATACATAACAATTGAACATAGAGCTAAGGAAAGCAAGAAAGCAAAGAAATGATTATCAACTCAATGGATGTGTGGCTAAGGCTACTCTCTCCACATCCATGAGGACTTACAACAATTACATAATGGAAATAAAGCTAGAACTGAATAAAAAGTAAGAGAATAAGATCAAAGATGCCAAGGATTGTGTCACGACCCAAACCCGTCCCTATAGGTTTAGCATCGTAACCGACCAGTAATCCTTGGATTACCGAAGGCCTCTGAACTGATTAACAAAATTAAGGGGCTAGCGGAAGCAAATACATAAATATAATTGTCCAATGAGCTGTACTGACTTATATGAAACAGAATATTTAAAACTTTATATACATATCCAAAAGTTAGTCTTGCATTATACCTACACACGTTAAAGCATCTTGGTACAACCAACAAACAAACAAGTCATATGTACAAAACAACCAGAACTTATAACACATGACATTTCAGGAACCTCCACGTGAGGCACAATGGTTGGCTGACAACAGAACACGGGTCCAAACAAAAGCCTTGATGCTCGATCTCCAAAATGTCCACCTATACATATATATATATATACACATAGTGAGCTAAAGCCCAGTGAATGACATTAAGGTAAAGAGGTTAGTGAACGAATTCCGAACATATCATAATTGTAAGACAAACCATAACATAATCATTCTCATATCCGAACATAATAATGGTACATCCCATAGAGCACATCACATAACGTTTTCCGACTAGAGTAATTGGTCCCGGATACTAATTAAACACATATCACCATAATGACGTGGCTAACAAAATCTCGTAATCACATATATGTCATGGACCTGCATTAACATGTCGTCCCCCATGACTTGAGACTATCTATGGATGCCATAATAGATTTCAACATAGGACATTCGTTCACGTAAACAAATATCATTTCAGAAATCATAACTTATCAAATTACATTTGGAACATAATTCATATGAACATATCTTTACAATAACATTACTCACAGTGGTTCCCGTAAACGGTCAATCAATCATTGAGTCTTGACCTACAACCACAAAGTACATAACACAAACATATCTTATCATTACACATTCATATGGCCATCACGACTTAGCTTTCTTTACATTGATTCTTGTTCTTCCTTATCACATTGCTCAAAACACACACTTGTAATCTCTTAACTTAGTGTATTCCTTTCTTAGTGTGTTTCTAGCCTTCAACGCCATTATGGTGTCTTAATCATGGCCTAGGAATGCCTAGGATGGAATGAGGATGCCAAAATGCATTTGAAAATATTCTTCAAAACTTTGCTGAAAACAAGGGTCTCGCTCGAGCGTAGTTTTCTTCGCTCGAGCGGACATACCGAAAGTGAATGGTCACTCGAGTGCACACTCTTTCGTTCGAGCATTCCGCAAAATGTGAAAAAGTTCTGATTGTATGCAATCTTCGCTCGACGGTCACTTGACGCTCGTTCGAGCATGAGACACAATTCCTCGCTCGAGCGCAAGTCTTATTGCTCGAGCGTACTTCCAAACACGCAAACTTCTGAGAGCATGCGATTTACGCTCGAGCTAACCTTTTGTCGCTCGAGCGGAAGTGTGAAAATAAAGGTGGTCGCTCAAGCATGGGATCCTTTGCTCGAGCGTAGAAGTAAAATTCTGGGTTTTCTAGATTTGCTCCCAAGGTTCAAAACATGAATTCAACACTCCAAAACTCATCCTCTTGGGCCAAAATTCTGGAAATCATTTAGAAACTCACAAAATGTCATGATTTAAAGATCATTTCATGAAATCAAAGCCCAAAGGTATGTCAATTGTACACAAATTCAACTTAAACTTTAGGAATGTTTCAAGAATATAGCATGCATGAATTCTCTTGAACTCCACCACTCCAAATCATGATCAAACTTGGCAAATTGATGGAAAACATGATGAATTCCTAAAATATAAATGAGATGAACACATGCATGAAGGAATTCTTTGAAATCATGCTCAATTTGTAAAGGAATAGACATACATGCATGGTATGATCCTTCTACCATGTTATTTAGCTCAAGTCTTGCTTAACACAACATAATCTTCATGAATTCATCTCTACAATACATAATCTTCATGAATTAATAGTCAAAGGCTTACCTAGAGTCTTGAATCACTCTTTTTCTAGCTTAATTTTGATGGATCCTAGCCAAGATCTTCAATTCTCCTTCAATCTCTTCTTTTCTCTCTCTAGAATTGCACTCTCTCTCTCTCTAAAATGAATTCTCAGATTTTCCACCCAAATGAAGCATGCATGAGTTCAAGAATGAGCCTAAAAGCCCACTTATATAGTTGTAATGCAAATTTGCATTAATTAGAACATTTGGCTAACCAAACACAACTTAATTAATCATTCCGAATCAATTTTTAACTAAACTTACCATAATGTTCTAAAAATTCTAATTAGTCCAACCATGCGGTCAATTTCCATTTCTAACGTCATTCAAGCCATCAAATTAATATTCTAAGTGGAAATTGCAACATATATTACTGTGATTAACAGATAGAAAATCAAATAGCATGCAAAAATACACAATTAACATATAATTATTTTAATCACTTGATTAGTGTCCTTAATCACGGATTATTAGCTAATTGCGAATCGGGTTGTTACAGATTCACCTCTTAAAGAGGATGAGTTCTCTCTTGTTCACAAACTCCCTTTATGGTCCCTCAAGAGCTTTTAGGTGTGTTCTTTAATGTCTAGATTCCTTTGTCCAGAGCTTAGGATCAAGCTTTAATAGAGTGTTAAAAGGTGAAGGTGGTAGGTAAGAAGCAAGAGAAGAAGAAGGAGAAGCTCCCAAGCTTTTATATGTCTTAGGCAAGTTTTTTAACCCTTTGAAATGAGTTGTCGAGCTCTATATATAGAGTTCAAGTCACAAATATCTAAGATATTTGTGGTAGGTAAGCAAAACAAGCTGAAATTTCTGAAAATGCTCTGTCCTTGGAACATTCAGCTAACCAAACTTCCTGATGATTGGCCAAGTGCTTTTGTAGCTGACTATCATATGGTGTTCGACCAGCCAGTGGGCACATCGTCAAATCAACAAAAGCAAGTTAGCCTAAATTGAAGAGAGAAACAAGTATTTTAGAGGATTTCATCCTTCCCATTCACTTCTACTATATTCTTCGCTCAGTTTGTTTGAAATAATACAACGTTTTGATTTTGAACATATGAGCCACAGAACATTGCAATAATGTCTGAAGTTACACCACTAAAACTCGTTTTGAAAGAGGTTTCTTTTTTGGTTGAAAAACATTTTTGTCCAAAGCAGGCATTGGATGGTTTAAAGCTTGATCCTTGGGCTTCTTGCCGCAGAATTTGTAAAGATTAACACATCTTGTCTTCATCATCGGGAACTCAAAAGGGAGTGCCCAAGTCTCAAGGCTAGTTAAAAATGGGGTGTCTACACCTAGCATGCTGCTACTCATAGCGCACACATCAGTTTTTAATACGCCAATTAAGGCAACAAAATCACGGCGCCTTTGAATCATGTTTCCTTACTTTAGCTCAACTAAGATCTAATCTAAAGTCTCCAAGACTTTCTGCTCATCTAAAGAAATGATTACAATGTTCATAATTGAACTTCTCTACTAAATCTAGGTCAACCAAACTAAATTCCATAAGCTAGGTCAATTAGAAGAAAAATGCGCATTTGCATTAATTTGATTAGTATATCCCAATATAATTTTGCGGCAAAAATCTAATTAAATAGTGACAATATTACACAAGTCGCAAGATAAAAAATCTGCTATGCTCGTAATCATCTCTTGCGACATAAGTGAGAATTATCTATAATTTAATTTAATTCACGCACAAAATATTGATTTTCGAGAGTTAATCTACAAAGATTTCTTTCAACCGAACAACCTCTCACTATCTATAAAATATTGATTTCATATAACAGCATCTCAATATGAATTCAAAAAAGAAAACATGCTAGATTAATTTAATCATAGAATTAAAATTTGACAATATAAATAAATCATGCTATTTAAAATAACAACATACTACAAGTTCTAAGTATTTAAAAGAACTTAACTTACTGTGTACAATATTTAAATAATGCCATAACAAATTTCTATATTTTCTGAATTTTTTTAGAATTACAAGTAATTAATAATTGCACAGAAAATCAAAAATAAATATTACGGAATCTGAGAAAATACAACAATCATACCAATAAATAAGATTATATAACAGTAGTCTACTCCGAAAATTCCAAATCCACAATCCAAGTCATGCTTCCCCAATATCAATTTAACATAAAAATACTAAATTATTCATTAATGAAAAATATTTTATTTTCCATACAATTTTGAAGCTTTAACATCTTGTAGAAAAATTAATTATGAGTCTAACAATATAAGTCATGCTTCAATCAAAATAATAACGAATAATATAGAAGCAATTAATGTAGTTTTGAATTAAAAAACAAACAAAAAGGGCTTTAACACAACTCCAGCAAAGAATGCCTTTATGCTCAATTCGGTCGCAATCGCAAGGTCACGATGATATGACATCAAGACGCTGCGGTTACGCCGACATCAACAAAGACGCAATAATTTCTTTTTTCGTCGATGGCTCCAACTCTCACCCAAAACTATGATTTGAGTTTTCTCTTCAACCATAAGTTGGAATCAGACCCATCATATACTGTTTCGAAGGTCTCGAAACAAGGATTTCAAATATATAATTTTCACAACATGAAAACAAAACATGTAAAACCAACGTGCAATCAAAGTTACGAAAATTAAATATGAATCTCCATTTTTCTCAAAATCCGACTGTCTGATTTTTTTTTTTTTCAAAACTTTGCAGATATGCTCTATATTATATGGACCACAACATAGAAAAAATTTAGGATGATCAGAAATGGTTCGAAAAACATCAATTTTATATTCAAATCATATCTATACATATATTCATGCATAAATAACATGAAAACACCAAACAATGGCTCTGATACCAATGTAGAAAAAATAAAAAAAAATAATACACAGCAAAAATAAACGGATTTGGACATACTTTCTATGCTCAAACCAAATCCATAGATCATGTGGATGAATCATATGTCTCCATTGATGTCTTCAAATAATTCCCAGTAGTGGAGTATAACTACCAGAGGACTACACACACTCCTTATAGTACAAATGCTATTCTATGTTTCTATAGAGAGAGAAAAAAGAGCGTTCTAGGAGAGAGAGAGAGAGAGAGAGAGAGAGAGAGAGAGAGAGATACTAATTACCTATACGGTTAAAATCTTATTCTCCTAAATATAATGTTTATTAAATATGAGAGTTATAACCACCCATAACTCTATCTCCTTCAGTGATGAGATAGTGAGCTATATACACTTATCCCAGGACAAATTGATTCAAAATGAATCTCTCCTAACATGGTCTCTCAATGGGTCATGGGTCAAGCCACCATAGACGACCCAACTGGATTCATGCCACCATGAGTGACCCAATCGGGTATAGATTCTAAACCCGTATTATTATTAGGCATATATACCCATTGTGTTATATATTTTTTAAAGTAATTTTGTTGATCGATTAAAAATAAAAAATAAAAAATTCTTTTAAAATCCCTATATAAGGTTTCACATTTCCTACTTCTGTAATTTGTGACTCTATGGCAGCGTTTTGAAAATAATATACATGTATATTTCTTTTTTTCATATCTTATTGTTACTTTTAATATATTATATATGTGTAAATATTTGTTGCCTATTGTTTCACATAAATTTTTTTGTATAATTTTATTTTTTGTGCAACTATTATTTGAACTATACCTTGAGAAGTTATGTGGTAGGTCTTATCTACCAGGTGGATATATTGGATTTAAAAGGTTAAAAAAAAAAAATAATAAATTAATAAAATTTAAAAAGTTAAATGGTACTGTTTCAAATAGGTAGATCTAAATGTACCTTAATTTGTAAAATTCAAAAAAAAAAAAAATTATCTAATATTCAATATAAATCTATTTTTGGAAGAATTTTCAAAAAGAGCAAGCAAAAAATAAAAATTTTATTTAAAAAAAAAAAAACGAGTGTCCTTTTCATTAATGTCAATGAAAGCTTATATCTAATGCCTTGTACATATTAATGTGTGGATTTTTAGACAATTATTCCATTTTTTTCATATAATATGTCTTTAGAAACTATTGTATTTTGTCCTCAAAATTTTATTTTCAATGAAAATGAATGGTTCTTCTCTTTTAACAACATATATTCGCGAATTAAATTTAGTGCAAGTGACTTATCACTACAAGAATTTACACAATTGCCGACCACTTTTGCCGACCAAATAAATTTTGGTCGCAAAAAAATTACATTTGCCGACCAAAAGTAAATTTCGTAGCTAAAAATTGCTACTATTACCGACTAAAATTTTTGGTCGCAAATAAGTAGTTTTTTGCGACCAAATTACAGTAATTGTCGCCAAAAATATTGGCGGGAGAATGAAATTAAAAAGGGAGCTGTGTATGCTATTTTAGCGACTAATATTTTTTGGTCGCTGATACCAAAATGACGTCGTTTTGGTATCAAAATTCATTACCCGACCATCGCTTTGGTAGGGGATAACTTTACTAATTCAAACACACATACAAAATTCCTACGCGCCTCTTTCACACCTCAGTGGAATTCGATCAAAGCCTATTCGTGCCAATCACCTCACCTTACCATCCACCTTGCCGTCCGCCGTCAGCGCCTCTCCACCGTCTGCGCCTCCGTCCCTCTTCGCCATTTCTGTTTCGTCTTGGGGATTTCTGATTCATCTAGGTATTTTTTTCTACTTATAATAGTTTCTCTCTTAAGAATATCTCTGTGTCGTACGTTTTTCTCTCTGATTTGTCATACTCGTCTTGTTCTACAATGTCTCAACCACCAGGGCCCTCACCATCGCGATTTTGGTCGAGCATCTTCAACTCTCCCTAAAAACAATTTCAAGTATAAATCCTCTGTATCACTCTCATGAACTCAGTCTCTGCCTGTGTCTCCCTCTCACTGTCAATGTTTGTGTTGATGTTTGCTACTGGGATATGTCGATTATAAGATTTCGTTATGTTGTTTGTGAAGTCCCCCAATCTGTTTTTGTTTTTCCGTTTGTGTTTTGTTTGCTTTTTTTTTTCTTCTCTTGAACTTTTGTTTTGTTTTTTTTGTTCAAATCTTAGATGCATTTTGCAAACATAGCATACATTAATAGAAATTTGTTTTTTTTTTTTAAAAAAAAAAAAAAAAAGCCCGCATGTAGAGGCCAATGAGAATGAGGTTGTTTGATGTAGACCAAACAGGTTGATATTCCTTCCAATATGAGGATAATAGGAGGACTACTTAGCTTTTAATTTGTTGATGATAAACGCAAGAGATTTACAAAATGAGAGTTAAATTTCACTAACTTTTCAAAGCAATTTTCAATTATTTTATGCATTCCCACCCCCAAATATGTATTTTCATGATGAGAATGAAGGGATGGAGGGCCAATAATTGTTGTGGGAATGTGAACCACAAATTGTCCAAAAAGAATATAAATTATAATTATACTTTTTAAAGCGATGCATGTGAAGGTTTTGTTTACTCATATCCATAAAATCAGGCTATTGAATGAATAATAACATAATACAGTGGGCATTTCATGTTCTCCCAACAACATTATTATTAAGAGATGATGAGATTGATGTTCACTCCGGGGAAAAAGATAAATGATGTCAAGTAATGGGTTTGTAAGAGACAATTCTATATCAAAACCGACACTTTTACTAAGTAGGATAAGTTGAAAGAAGCATCTAACTACCTTCCCCATGTTCAAAAGGGATTTGCAGCCTTGTCAACCAATGAGATATGTTGAAAGTAGTCATAGATGTCTCATGTAAAGTCTAATTATAATGCAAAACCAATTATGAAAGTAGTCATAGATCTTCCATTAATAAATGAAAAAAGAGAGTGAATCTATGTACACAGAATAATTATGGGTTATATACAAGGTAGCACATCTTCCATTAATCACAAATAGCCATTTATGTTGCCTCTCAAATACCATAATAAATATGGAAGATGTCTATCAATCCCTACACCAATTATAATATCCTAAACCAATTATAATATAATAAAAAAAATAAAAAAAAACAAGTTAACACCGTGACAATATCCTCTTATAATGCAATTATTGTTCATCTCTATGCTATTTACATAAGGTAAACAAAAGATATATGAAATTCTTTTATATAAGAATTGAACCTGCAAACTTCACATTACCAAGTAGTACCATACAACCACTAGACTAAAAGCCCTAATTATGTTATAGATGTTGCCTAAGTGGGATTCATGTCGGGTTAATGAAAAAAAAAAAAAAGTAGTAGAATTTTTAATCCAAGTTTATATACTAGGGGAGCATCTCTCCTAGTTTTTTTTTTTGGTTGGGATTAGTAAAGAAAATTTGAGTTGATGAAGAAATCATATATTACATATGAGTTGGCGATCAATAAGGATGAAAAGGGAAAAAAAGAGGGGCGGGGGAAGGGGGGGGGAACAAAGCATGATGTTGGTGATAAACCAACTCTAGCTTAAGCCAACACTTGGGGCCACCCAAAGACTACTTTTACAATTGCTTATAACCCACAACAGCTCTTAACTTTAAATCCTCCACACTTACCACACTATTGCCAACATAGGAGGTTTACACAATCTTGTCCTATTCTCTTGTCTCAAATGCTATATCGTACCGCACAATAAATATTTTTAACATGATTGTGTAGTGCAGAGTTGATCTAGTATTTTCAGCGTTCACATAATTGCAAGTTTCTTATTTGGTTTGCATTGATAATTATAGGATAAATTTGAAATAGGAGATAATTATGAGGACAATGCACTATCCCAGCAAGTTGTGGAAAAGAAGTGTAACGTGTTACATAAAGATTGGAAATGCAGAATGAAGAAGAAATGGGAGAAGCTTGTGGATGCGGGAACTAATCCCTATGCTCATCCATACAAAGGAATCAAATTAGATGATTGGAAGTATTTGATTGACGAAGTATGGTTAGATCCTACAAACAAGGTATGTTATGATTTAGTTATATAATAATAATGTATTATTAACAAGTTCTATGAAATCATATAGAATGAAGGATCAAATTATTTACCTATAAATGCAAAGTATTTGACCACCTTCACAAGGCTTCTTAGTACTGTTATCATTGTTTAACTATATATGTCACAAACCCTTCCAATTTGGATTTTTGTATCTAACCATGACCCAAAAAATTGACTTAGTACTTAACCTATATATGTAATAAACCCGTACAATGTGGATTTTTATAGCGTCGCTACGACGCCGGCAAAAATAATAGGAGCAAACTACCCTACAATCACACTAGTGGGTCGCAATCTTTTCCGGCAGCGATGAGTATTGCGGTGAGATGTATTTCGTTGATTTTATTAACTTTATCCACACTTATATAATATGTTACCATATTAATGAAGGCGTGTTCTTGTTGGTGTTTGGCATATCACAGGTGAAGGAAAATGGTGGATTGTTGCCAGATCTCTGTAATTTCTACAAGGACACTCATCAACACAAGAAGACAAAACAGTGGATTGATCCTATATGCGGTGATTTACATGCAAGTATTCCAACATTTGGACACTTATACATGCAATTTTTGTGTTTGTCTTATACTAACAATATTTATATTTTACAATTATAGGAGCAAATGACAAGGGTGCGGGATGAGTCTATCGAGGCTGGAACGCCGATGAGGCAAGAGGATATATCAATAGTGGTTCTTGGTAAGAAGAAGGGATACTTGAGAGGATTTGGGGTTGGACCAAAGCCTTCTTCTTGTGATATTGGGTTCTCTGCTTCATCACAAGCACGTGACGAGCAATTGAAAAGGCTTACATCCGAGTTGGAGATAATGAGTGCGGAGCAGCAGAGCAACCGTGAGGAGCAACAAAAAAAAGCAGAGGAGCAACAAATGAAAGAGGCAGAGAATACAAGACAACGTGAGGAGATACAGCAGCAGCTTTTTGGACTTCAGAGCATGTTGGCGCAAGTTTTGGAAAATCGCAATCCACCAAATTCTCGACAATAGATAGTCATGGTAATTGGTAAGTGTGTTAAACCATATTTGATTATATTTATGTTCAAAGTAAAGGCAAATAAACGTTTGATGAGAATATCATAGAGAAATGATTGTCTTTAAACTAATTTTAGTTCAATATTTAAAAGATGGAATTTACAGTTTAGTTTATGTTGACTAGTATAGAAACTTCAGACATTGTAATGTTCCACTGATCCAAGGATGACTAGTTAAACAAGAATTTTTGACTGTTCCATGGAAACCAAAATGTGATAGAGAAGGCAAAAATGAGCCGGTTGGGGCAAAAAGTTGGAAACAGCCTGGAAACAACCCGAGATCGTAGCGGTCACCTCGGCCTAGATCAAACAAACTTGTGAAAGCAAGCAATGCTTCGATAGGACGGATTATTAGTTAGGTAGGACATAAAAGTGTGACAAAGTAGGAAAAACTGAGGCGTTTGGGGTCCAAAACTGCTTTAAATTAGCTCCTCTCTATTTATTTATTTTTCCTTCTTTTCTCTTCCTTTGGTGGTCTGCATGGTGAAGTATTGCATCAGTCATGAAGGTGGACTGATGTGGAGCAATTCTGGTGGTTTGCATCAGATTTGTCTGGATGCTTGTGGTGGTGTGCTCCAGATCAATTCTGGTGGTGTGCTCCAGATACACTTTGCCTTTACACTGTTCTGTCAATCATCCTCATCTGTCTGGATGGTCATCCTAATAAGCCTGGATGCTTGTTTTTGGAGTAAACTGCTGGTCTATATTGTGAAATTAGCTACTATATATTATTTTTTGTGCAAAACATTTTTTTATATCATTGATCAATACATGCATGATAAATATAAAGTAATATATTAGTATTTGCTTTTTCTAATACTTATCTCTAAATAAAAACGATTAGAAATAAAACTACCCAATAGTCACAAACTTAACTTTTTTCCAGGTATAAAAAGTTTTGTTTTACAAGTAGACTACCTACCTCCCTTTTGAGGAGCGAATTGGTTGGGTTAATCAATCAAACAACCTCTGGGTAGTCAAGTGCCACACCCCTTATACGATCTTCCGGCATTGGCATCTCCCTTTGCATCTGCTCCGATATTGCCATGTAATGAAACTTGTTCATCATCCATTCATTCATTATTTATCAATCTAGATATATAGGTTGCCAAAATAGGAGTTTAATTTAATTCACATGAAAGGTTCATTGAGGAAGATAGGAGTTATTGACAATATGGATCAATTTCAGTTGCCGTGTTTGGTTTCTGCTATGTGGCACTATATTGGATCTTGAATGGTGGCTGATCCAATTTATTCTATAGACATAAGAATGCTATTGTTTTATTTACAATTTGATAATGGTAGTCATTTAATTTGCTAGTGTGACCTTTGCTTTTTATGGACATTTTTCATTATTTGTCCAATTTTAACTGACATTATTACTCTTTTTCTTTGGTACAGATGGATAAACTCGTGCACAATGCTAAATTGTACAGGACAAATTGGCACTTTTTGTATTTTTGGAAGGATTATATATTTTTGTATAGATGTATATGGAAAATATTAGGGTAGACTAATAGTTATATTTTTGGATAAACTACTAGTTATATTTTTGGATGGGTATGTATAGAAAATATTTGGTAGACTACTAGTTATATTTTTGGGTTGATGTACATAGATAAAAATTTAAAACATAATAACAAGTACTTGTTATGTTTTAAATTTTTATGCTAGATGAAATATGTAGTTTCGAATTATTTGTGGATGTAAACTTGTAATAGTTGCTGACTTTAATTAAACAGGTTCAGAAATGGTTGATATGTGTATTTTTTTGAATGTTGATGATTCAATTTATTTGTTGGTTTGAATGATTTCTTCTTTTTCTAGATTATATTGAATAAATTGGATGGATTATTATAAATTACAGGTTTATTTTGTTGGATGTTGGCGACCAAAATTTGGAAGAGATTTTATAGTTTTGGCGACCAATTGATTAGTCGCAAAATATCACAATTGGCGACCAAATTTTTTGGTCGCGAAATGTCACAATTGGCGACCAAACAAATTTCGGTCGTAGAATGTCACAATTGGCGACCAATTTTTTTGGTCGGCAATTGTGACATTCTGCGACCAAAATTTGTTTGGTCGTGAAATGTCACAATTGGCGACCAAACAAATTTCGGTCGTAGAATGTCACAATTGGCGACCAATTTTTTTGGTCGCGAAAAGTAACAAATGGCGACCAATTTTTTTGGTTGCGAAATGGGATAATTGACGACCAAAAAAATTGGTCTCGAAATGTAATAATTGGCGACCAAACTTTTTGGTCGCGAAATGTGACAATTGGCAACTAAGAAATTTGGTCGGGAAAATATCACTTTTCGTGACCAAAGTGTTTTGGCGACAAAATAAATTAGTCGCGGTAATTAAATATTTAGCGACCAAAAATTTAGTTGGCAAATCCAACTTTTGCCGACCAACCACAAATTTGGTCGCGAATTACTTTTGCCGACCCTCAATTGGCCACCAAAGTAGCGACCAAAAAAATTGGTCGCGAATAACTTTTGCCGACCAAAAATTGACTTTTAACGACCAATTTTTTTGTTGCCAATTGTGTAAATTCTTGTAGTGTATGATAAGAAAATGTAGTTAAATTATTCATCCATGATTCCACTAACAAAATTAAAGTCATTCAGGAAAGTCTCAAAATAGCACAAAACCGTCAAAAGAGCTATACAGATCATAGAAGAAGGGCTCTTGAGGGTGAAACAGGTAACCATGTGTTCATAAGGGTAATTCCGATGAATGATCAATTGAGATTTGGCAAAAAGGCAAATTATCACCTCTCATCACTATTAAAAAAAAGTCAATCACTTGAAATACTATTATTGTAATTTTTTCCCACTACAATATGAAGTTGCTTTCTACCTCTATTTTTTACTTTTCTGTTGTATTATAATGAATCATCAGAGCAACGAGCATAGCTTGCATTGATCCTTTATCAAATAAATGCAACCTTTTCAGAAGTCAGAGGCATCCTTTAAAAAAAAAAAAAAAAAATCTTTCTACATATATTCAACAAGTAAATTTAGTGCAAGTGAATGATCATAAGAAATGTAGGTAAATTATCCATTCATATCATCTTTGTTAAAAAAAAGTCAGTCACCTGGTATGCCACCATTGCAGCATTTTTTTTTTTTTTTTTAAATTTTTGTTTTCTCTTCTCCCACTAAAATATGAAGTTGCTTTCTACCAAATTTACGTTAACCTTTTATTTAATAAATGCATCACTTTTAGAAGTCGGGGCATGTTGATAAATAAAATAAAATAAATAAAAATATAAAAAGACTTTTAATTTCAACTCACTACAGGAAAAATGACTTATTGCAACGTTTCTTTTATGGCGTTTTTGGAAACGCCATTATAGATGGATGAAAGACAACGTTTTAAAAACGTTGTCTTAGAGCTCAGTTGAACGGCGTCGTATTGGGGTGTATATGTTGACACCGTCATGCTCCGTCTCTCACTTTCTCTCTCTCTTCCATAGCTCGCTCTCTCTCTCTCTCTCTCTCTTCCAAAGCCCTCGACTGATATTCATCGATTCGATCCAGATCAAAGACACACATACAGACACACTCTCTCTTTCTCGATCTCTGTTGCTCTTCATCGATCTGTCGCTGGAGAGCTTTGATCAGTCTCTTCATCGAACTTGAGCTCAGATCGATCTCTGTTGGTCTTATCTCAGGTACAATTTTCATTCTCTTAATCGGTGTTCGAGTTTGAACCAGATCGATCTCTGTTGGTCTACTTTCTCATTGTCAAATCTGCTGATTAACTCTCTAATTTTTTCATTTTCAGATTAGATCAACTGTGCAACAGGACCTATATATGATTATTTCGAAATTTTTTTTTTTTGGATCAATGGTTGCACAGTTGATATATAGGTCCTGTTTCATATATTAATCATATATTCTATATTCTAATATATGAAATCTAATTTTCATATATGATTAATATATGAAATCTAATTTTCATATATGATTAGTATATTCTATATTCTATATTAATTTTCATATATGATTAATATATGAAATCTAATTTTCGTTGAACCAGATCGATTAAATCTGCTAGTAGGTTTGTTTGTTTTTCATTACTTTGTTTGTTTTTCAAATCAATTAACTCTCTAATTTGCAAGACAGTTTGGGATTAGATAGCTCAAATTTGTGTGTTGAAACAGAGCTAATAGTGACCTGAAATTTGTGCGTTGAAACAGAGCAAATAGTGAGAGTACTCAAACAATACTATAGTAGTTACAATTTCTATTTGAAGAGAGAAATTCATCCTTCGGAAAAAAATCAAAAGATCAAATCGCTACAAATTACATATTCTATGAGTCCCATCATAGAGGATTGGAAGTTCATTTGGTTGTGGTATGTTTCATTAATGTTTGTAGTGGATCCTATTGACCTGTTAAGTAGGCTTAACTATTAGCCATTTTCTTCTGTGAATTCTAGATAACATCCTTTGATAAAACCTGAAAGGGTTAGTAATTCCTTGATTCCATTTTGGATTGTGGACATGGATGGGCTTACTTTCTAAACAAGGAATGTTTACGTTGCAGGCATTGCCATTCTCGGATGCTTTGAAGCTTTTGTCTTACTTGAAGGATTGGGCCTTCATCCTAGATAAGGTTAGACTCTGTGCACTCGTAGACATAGAAGTAGTGGCATGAATACGAATGCATGCATCTCTTTTGCTAGTGTTTGTTACAAAAATAAGTTCTCATTTAAACATCAACTCATCATATACCTTACAATTTTAAGTAGGCTTAACTATTAGCCATTTTATTTGGTGAATGTTCTATCTCTATATTATGTTGCACAGATTTGGGTGTGATGTTTGGTGTATGTGTCTAAGTGTCGGATTTATCTAATTCTTATGTCCAAGGACATGGTTGGATTTCATAATTCTCAAATATTTCTTTTTTGGGTGAAATGGTGTATATAAACCAACATTTTATTTATTTATTGTTATTATTTTTTGTGGATAAAATGAGAGTTGTGCATTGTTATATAATGAAATTGATTACTTAGGCTTGTCCAGCTAAGCTTGTTGAACTTCTATCCCGTACTTTTACTCTAGTGTAGAGTGTCCGACATGGGAATTTCACAAATTTAGAAGAGTCCATTTAACAAATGCTCTAACCAATATTAGCTTTGGAAAAAAAAGAAAAAGAAAAAAAAGTAGCTTCTCACCTTTTCTGGTAGTCTGGTCATAGCCCAGTGGCAGAACCTCTTGGCCCGTCCCCATCCAAAACCCGAAGAAGTGTTTTACTTTAGTTTATTTTCTTGTTTTTCAATTGGATCCCTAATCTTTGAGTTGAGGTAGGTCCTCATCGTAAAAATGCCAATTCACAATTGCAAAGTTTCATTGTCATGCTCATTCAAATGCAATGAATATATGGATAAAGACTAATAGGGCAAAATCTGATCAAGTCAATAATATGTCAAATGTAGCAAACTTAAACATATCAAATGTAGCATTTTTAAATATTTTCTTCATGATATTGATGAGAACTGTATTGAAGTCAATGAAAGAACTAGAGTATGTTGCTTAAGCAAATAGACATGCACATGATTCAATCAGATGAATAAACTTACTTTATCATTTTATGCATTCATGGCCCTCAAAAGACTTTGTGATTTAAAAGCATTTGCTCACTAGAAGAACAACTTTTTTTGCTTGCGTATACAAATACATGTGTGTGTTACTGTGTATTATGTAAACACTTTAATTGGTTCATTGGAAGGTAACTTAGAGACAACAAACATTGATTTCCAATTAGTCAATGCCTAACAAAATTGGGATGATATTGAACAGTTGTTGGCTCCAGAAGAGAGCAAATTTGTTGCTTTAATTTTTTTCCGAATTTGATAAGTATACTTCAATTTCTAAGAAGGGACGGATCTAAAGAGGCGGCTGAGAATGACGGTCACAAGATTGAAAAATTCTTTATTAAGATAGTATTAATTATATCACCTTTCTAAGAAGGGACAGATCTAAAGAGGCGGCCCAAGAGAATTTTTATCTGAATCTGGTATCAGTTTTCATTTTGGTCCCATAACATTGATTATCCTGAATGCATCGTATCGATTTTCATTCTGGTATCAGCTTCTGAGTCATCAACAGATGAGAATTTGAGTAGGTAGATGGGTGATGTTCTACATAACATTGATTGTTTCTTTTCGTTTCCTTTTTTTAAAACAAAAAAACCCCTTGGGTTAATTTTTAAATGGAGAACAGTATATGACAATGAGAGGGGAGTGTTTGTGAATAGTTTTAAAAATGTATTTGTAATTGTATTTGATAAAATGATTTTTTTGTATCAATGTTGTCGTAGGTCGGGTGTGGTTTTCGTTTTATTTTATTATTATTTTTTTTAAGTAACATTATATATGTTATTCCTTGGAATCGCATCTATCATTAGCACTATATTCTTCCAGAAAGCATCTTTACCAGACTGACTATTAGAAGATACACAATCAGTGGCTAAATGAGGATAAAGAATCTCTAGCTACCCAGCTCATATAACTGACCTTAGTGACGACCCCACGAAGCAATTGTTTCTGAATAATTGGTCAATTATCATTGGCATCAAGTCACCTTATTTTAACTCTTTTGGCTATGAATGTTTCAAACCCCCACTGAATTTGTTATTCTTCCATAATGCAATTGTGAGTGTGACCAATAAAATTTTGTAAGACCAAGAGAGAGTTAGTCTAGTAGATAAGCTACCCTATTACAAAATGTGATGTCTGGGTCAAGTTTTTTGGTCCCATTGCAGAGGACATTCATTTGCAGCATTATGCTCCCTACTGTGATACTATTTTTCCTAATTTCTAACATGTTGGGTCAATTCTCATTTAGTTTTATATATATTTTGTAAACTACAATGATAATATACATAAGTCAAAAAGTTCATTATTCATTTCTCTTTAGTTCTCTTACTTGGTCTCCCCTCCCAAAAGCCAAAATATAACGGCCGACCTTGCCTCAGCTTTAAAATACTTTGGACAAATACTTCGGACAAATACTTCAGGTGTACACACAATATAATAAAAAAAGATAAGGTTTGGTTTTTATCTATTTGGCAAGTGTGCTTGGTCTATATTTTTTGTGCTTATATTTTTTGTGTAGTAGCTCATGATATCTGATGAACTTGTTGCTTACTTGTGAGTACGAGAACAAACTAAATGAAGCATACCTAATATCGAGTACTTGCCATTGTTATGTGCTATCAATTACAATCATGGAATTTTTTACTTTGTGATCAATCAGGATAATCTGATTGTTCTTGTAGAATCTTCATTAGAGATACCTAGTTATCTTGATGAAGTTCTATATCATAATCTATCAAGAGCATTGTAGAAACTTTTAGTTTCTTCATTAATATGCTTCATGCTAGAAATGCTTCTAGTATGCTTGATAGTGTTGATTCAAGTTGCACCACCGGGATGCAAAAATCATGACAGTTGTTAATTTAGCAAGTAATTATCCATGCATGCATAAATAGCCGTAGACCCGTCCAAGAATCTTCATCAGAGATACCTAGTCATCTTTGATGAGGCTCTTCTTGGATTGTCCAGTTTGGACAGTTCAGGAGCACAAGTCTATGTTGTAATTAGTAGTTCTATCAAGAATATATTCCATCTCGTAGAGATTTCGTGTAGTAGCTCCTCATGTTCTCCGGGTGCATACTAGACAAGGTGTAGCAATACACCCAGTTTGTGTAGTGTACTTGGAGAACCATGGGGAGATGCTGCCAAAATTTCGTTAGAGATGGATAGAGCAGTATGAGCTACTTTTTACAATATAGACTGTGCATTCCTGAATGGGAAAGTAGGATGAACCAACCTATTAGAGAAGAGTTAGAGGTGAATGGTGTCATGTCGCATGCATTATAAGGTACTTAATTGAGGTTAAGAATAATTAAAATGAAATGATAATTTTAAATTTTGTTGATTTGACAGTGACATTTGTAGTGTAAGACAAAGTCAGATGGATAAAAGTTGGATAAATCAGCATAGGTTGCATCTAGAATATATAGAAGGGGTTAAGGAATTTGTTAAACTTGCATGCCAAAATAATCCTCTATCAATTGAAGTCACATGTCCATGTAAACGGTGTCGGAATGTCAAACTAGTAAAGAAAGACCTTTTGGGGGAACATTTAATGGTCAATGGGTTTCTTCCAAGCTACACCAGATGGATTTTTCACGGGGAAGATTTACCGGCGTCTGTGCCATTGAATGAGAATGTCAGTGATTCGAATGATGGCGATGAAGTCAATGAAATGATATATGAGGGGTTCGGACTTCCTCCACCAAGCTTGGTTCATCGTGCTAGTAATGAGACAGGAAGTTCTAATATCGAACTAGGCCCGGATAAGAAAACTGAAAGATTTTTCAGTTTATTGAAGGAGGCCGAAAGAGAGTTGTATCCAGAGTGTCACAAGTTTTCAACGCTCTCATTTGTTGTTCGATTATTGCATATCAAGTGCCTTATGTAGCACGTCCGCGGGGGACCTCGGCCACAGTTCGGACTCCCTTTTTGTGTCGATTCTAAACCTGAACCAAAGAGTTCAAATCCGGCAAATCGTTTTGAAGAAAAACAGATTTTGAAAAGTAGTGCCAAACATGGACTGCTTTGCCAGATTACAGAGTCGCCACCTAAATATTTTAAAATGGGAAATTTAGGAAACCCTGACTCGGTGTCAAGGCCACATGTCCGCATCACCAAAGTGGTCTTGGCTCGAGAGCTTGGGTACGATCGGGAAGGTCGACTATGAGCACTTTCGCCCGTCCAAGACCGGCCTCTACTAACCATGATATCCGTTTTTGAAAACTTTATGCGTTCTTATTCCGGTTATTAACCTAGAATTACTATGTGATGCGCACAACACAAAAGTATAGACTAGATTGCCTAACTTGGAAATAAACATTGCATATCCGTTTTGTCTCGAAAAACGTGTTAGATTTTGTTACTCGCAAGTAGGCTAAAATACGGATTTTAATGAGTTGTTCCAACTCAGGCAATCCAACCTCCACCCACAGGCATTCAAGCAGTTTATGACACATAAGCATTTAGCCGCATGGTAAGCCTACTGTCATGTCAACATTCACACGCATGCGATATGCTAAAGCATAAAAAACTTACATCGTACTCCGTGCCAAAAACAATAACCCGGTTAGCAAACATGCATGACCTAGTTCATGTTAAGTGGCTAATGCAACACAGGCATAGATGCAATCTAGAGTAGGCTCGGCTAACCCTAAATATGGCATGTGAAATGCGCGAGTAGCACGTATTCAATTTGGAATTGCAAATTGCTATGCAGTTTGTATGATGTACCGAGCCCGGTGCATGTAAACAAATGCATGAATGCACGCATGCATTGCATAAGGTATGCTAAAATAAGTATGCCCTAATCTACCATCGAAAGCGGGTAAATAAAAGGGATAGAAAGAAATGGGGGTTTGGAAGACATACACCCACTCACACACACTTATTACAACTTTGCCCTCGCTCGGAGGGACCAAAAGAATATACAAATTAATTAACTACGCAAGCTAATTAAAATATTACAAATCAACTAAATTAATTAAATAACATAATTAATCTAATTAAACAGTAAATCGCCTCGGGATGAGGGCCCAGCAAGACGCGCCGGATCGGCTTAATCGCACTGCATGCATGATTTGCCTCTGCTTTCCTCGCTCTCCTCCTAAAAATTACAAAAGTCTCAGAGTGCTTCTCAGCACCGGGAGTACCACCGCTAGGGTAGAGCACCACCGTGAAGAAGGAGGCCACCGCACTAGATGAAGTTATCGGTCGGTAATTGATCACGGGCACTAAATAGTGCCTGCACTTAACACCTGCAGAACCTGCAACTCACAGCAGCAGAGGACAACAACATGCATGGCAATGTGATTCAAGGTATTTATGCACTATACACACCCCTTATCATGTTATTGACTCAAAAGGGCATGTGCCTCGATTCCCGGACCACCAATCGCGCATTTCCATGCATGATGGCCCAAGGAACAAAGTGTGCAACTTTGATTTCAAATGCATGCAAACCAAACAAATCAAAGTCCCAATCCCTATCACCAAGTCAAGGGACAAGGAATGCGTGTTGATGCAATGCAACCTAGTCATGTTATCTAGCATACAACATGGACTATGCAATATACCTATGCAAGCATACAAGCAATCATACAAGACAAGCATGCAAACCAATGAAATGATGGTCTTATACATGACTTAGGCAACTCAAATAGGCCTAAAATCAGTGGCCAAAATGTCTAGACATGAGGACTAAACAAACACACACACATGCAAGTGTTATGATCCAAACCTTAAGCATGGACATGGCAACTCTCAAGCACACTTAAAGAGACCAAACATAGACAATGAGCATGCATTGTAAAGCTCTGAAATACATGCAAAGCATGGTGCCAAACCAAGTCGAAGATAGACCAAACAAAGCATGCAAATGGTCTAAGGCTTAAAGCTAGTCAAAGAGGCTTTGAACCAAACTTATGCAAGGCGATTATGGCATGCACTAAACAATTAAAAACAAGTTTTTAGTATGTCAAAACAAAGCCAAAAGGCTACTTAGATGGCATCTAAGAGGCTTGAAATCAAAGGCATGCAAAATGGCCAAAACATGGGGGCATTCAAGACATGCTTTCAAAGCGTTAAAGAGGCGACTAAGGTAAGCATACAAGCACACCAAAAGGTCTGAAATAGCCTGCAAAATGGTTCCAAAACATCAAAACGAGGTAATCAACACATGCTACACATGCATACTCAAAGGCTAGCAAGCCTAAAATGCAAAGGGGCTATATAATGCATGCCAAGATCAACCCAAATGACTATGGACAGAGCTAAAACATGTCAAAATAAGCATAAAGCATTCATGAATCTAAGCCTAAAACATGCTAGAAATAAGGGCATACAACCTAGGCATGTTAAGGGACCAACAAGGCATTACAAAGCAACCATGCAAAACATGCAAGGAGTACTAAAACCAACTTAGAAACATGTTATATCATGGCAATATAAGCATGAAAAACAAACCAAATATGCTCAACACACAACCAAACATGGTGCTCCTTTGGAGGCCAAAACTTGTCCTTTTCAAGGACATCAAGGAGAGGGGGTGGCCCCCCTCCTTCTTGAGACTCTAAGGCACCATCTCCACCACTGAAATCCCTCAAGATTTCATTGGTGGAGAGGCCCAAGCACCAAAGTCTCGGAGCTCTCACAAAATGGCCTAAAATGGGGCCTTTTCAAGGCCTAAAGGGGGTCAAACTTCCCCAAAGTGCAAAACACTCTTGATAAACAATAAAGAGGGTTAAAAATTAGAACTTTTATGTGTTACTCACTAAGCACAAAAACTGTTCTAAGCTATGCAAAAATGGAGTGCAAAAATGGGGTAAATAAAGCAAGTTTCTTACCCTTGAAGCTTTTCTTCACAAATGTTGAAGTTGTTGGTTCCTTGAGCTCCAAACCAGTCAAGAACTTCAAGAACAAGCCCTTAGCACCTCAGTTCCAAGAGGAAGGTGAAACACTAGGTGTTGATGTGCAATAGTAAGGCACAAACACCTAGTGTACAAAACAAGAGGGAAGAAGAGAGATAGGATGTGTATCTATCCTAACCCTAAAAACCAGAGCTTGGTCTGTCTAAAATGTCTAAAATTTTGTAACCCTAAACCAAGAAGAGGAGTGGTCCTCTTATAGGCAAGCAAAGCTTACAAGCTAAGGCATCAAAGGGCTCATCCCTCCATACACGTGTATGGAGGGGAAACAAGTGCAAGAAAGCTGTTTGAAAATATCTCATAAAGCAACTGCACAGTGGTCGGCAGAGCAAAATGGTCATTTTGCCAAAAAGAGTGCCGACTGGCACAAAATAGTGCCGGTGGCAACACCAACCAACCGGTGGCCTCTAGCCACAGCCGGTGGTATGTGGGGATGCCTCACAAAGCATTCCCTGCCCTTCCAAGGCAAAACACAAGTGTTTGGTGCAAAACCAGACACAAAACAGTCAAGTTCGGAGGTCCTGAGGCAAGGCGCGTAGCCGAGAACTCCGGGAACTCCAAACAAACACAAACATGGATGATCACCGAGTGTTCAAGCGGTGACGTCCAAGTCTTGAGGACGGTCAAAAATGGGGTGTCTACACCTTAGTGGATGGAGCGAGAAGTCTTTCACGATGTTGCTTAAACTTTTGAAGGATGCATTCCCAAAAGGTGAAACTTTGCCAAAGTCGTTCTATGCAACGAGGGCACTCCTTAGGGAATTAGGCCTCGATTATCACAAGGTACATGCATGCCCAAGAGATTGCTCATTGTATTGGAAGGAGACAGCTAGTAGGGATGATTGTATAGTGTGTCAGACGCCTAGATACAAACAGTTTGAGGGTGAGAAGAATGATTATAAAAAGAAGCAACAAAGAATTCCACAAAAGATTGTGAGATACTTTCCTTTGATTCCGAGGCTTCAAAGATTGTTCATGTCATCTAAAACTGCTTCATTAATGAGATGGCATGCGAGGGCGAATTGATGACGGCAAAATGAGACATCTCGCCGACTCTGTTCGAAAAATTTTGATACTTTGTATCCCAAGTTTGCGAGTGAGCCTCGCAACGTCAGACTAGGTTTAGCAGCGGATGGATTTAATCCATTCAAGGCAATGAATGTTGCTCACAGCAGTTGGCCAGTTATTGTGATGCCTTATAATTTGCCACCGTAGTTGTGCATGAAACAACCTCATATGATGATGATATTGCTCATTGATGGTCCTTCTTCACCTGGAAATAACATTGATGTCTACTTGCGCTTGTTAGTGGATGAACTGAATGAATTGTGGGAAAATGGTGTTCGACGTCGATGCGTAAACTAATCAAATGTTCCAATTGCACGCGTCTTATTGTGGACAATAAATGATTTTCTGCATATGCAAATTTGTCTAGATGGAGCACGAAAGGTGCTTTAGCTTGTCCTTGTTGTAACATAATGCATCGACATCGGTATTTGAAGAATGGAAGGAAAATTTGTTACATGGGGCATCGCCATTGGTTGAATGCGAGTCACAAATTTCAAAAGATGGTGCGTCTTTTGATGGAACTTTTGAATTTGAACCATGTCCAACTTTCGGTTATCGGGGCTAATGTGTTCTGACGGCTTAGGGCCTAAGCATCAACCAACTAACAGACAAAAAAGAACTAGGAAAGGAAAGGAAAAAGAGGACAACGAGGAGGATCATAATTGGAGGAAGAGGAGTATTTTCTTTGAGCTTCCATATTGGGAGCATAATTTGATCCGCCACAATCTTGATGTAATGCACATTGAGAAGAACGTGTGTGATAATATATTGTGGACGATATTAAATGTTGATGGGAAAGGAAAGGATAATTTAAATGCTCGTCGAGACTTGCAAGATATGGGAATTCGAAAGGCATTACATCCTAAAAAAGGGGTTGGGAACAGGTATTATTTGCCGCCTACATGTTTCGCTATGAACAATAGAGAGAGAGGTTTGTTTTGTACACTCTTGAAGAATATCAAAGTTCCAGATGGGTATGCATCCAATATTTCTCGTCGTGTTAACCTCAAACAACATAGCATATCTAGACTGAAAAGTCATGACAACCATATATTGATGCAACAAATACTTCCAATAGCAGTGAGAAATTTGTTACCGAAGAAAGTTGTTGAACCATTGATTGAGTTAAGCAATTTCTTCAGGCAGTTGTGCTCCAAAACTCTAGAGCCAGATGGGTTAGATCGTCTTCAATCCCAAATTGCTCTTACACTTTGTCATCTTGAGAGAATTTTTCCTCCATCCTTTTTCGATATAATGGAGCACTTGCCTATTCACCTAGCAGAGGAGGCCAAGATTGCTGGTCCAGTGCAATATCGCTGGATGTACTTCATAGAAAGGTGTGCAATTCTACTCCAATTTAAGGTTGTAGTCATTTGTTTGTTTATAATTGAAAGTCATGTGTGCATTTGTTTGTTTATAGGTATCTTATGACACTTAAGTCATATATGCGTAATCGAAGTCATCCAGAAGGTTCAATTGTAGAGGGATACTTAGTTGAAGAGTGTATGACCTTTTGCTCAAGATACTTGGATGATGTCGAGTCAAAATTGAATCGACCAATAAGGAATTACGATGTTAGCGACAATCCTGGGATATTACTGGGTCATGCTTTAGGAAAAGGAAAAGGGTTTGCGCTTGATAACACATCATGGGTACAAGCTCATCGGTTTGTGTTATTTAACACTGCTGCGGTTGTCCCATATCGAGAGTAAGATACAATCTTTGTTCCAAAATTTTATTGATACCATTAATAAGTATCTTACATTTTATAAGTACTTTAAATGTATAGGGAGCATCATGATTTTAAATGTACATATATTCAACAAGTAAATTGCAAGTGAATGATCATAAAAAAATGTGGTTAAATTATTCATTCAAGATTCACACTACATCATCACTCTTAAAAAAAAAAAAACTCAATCATCTGACTTGCCGCAATTGCATTTTTTTTTTCTTTTTTCCCCCTAAAATATGAAATTACTTTCTACTTTCATTTTTAACTTTTTGGGGGCATGCTGATAATAAATAAATAAATAAAGATCATGAATTTTTTTAATATTTAGTGATTCTTTTTTAAAATTTACATCAATTTTTTTTTTTTAAATTTTCCGATCAATCTAGAAGAATCTAAAAAATAATTTTTTTTTGAAAAAATATTTAAAAATTAATATTAAAAATAAAAAAGGCAAACTTTTTTTTGTCTTTCGTGGATGTTTTAAATTTTTATTTATTTATGTACTTTGCTAATTCATCTAATCGAGTAGAACTTAAAAATCTATAATTTTTTGAAAATTTTTAAAAAATTTACTAAAACGAAAAAAAATCCCAAAAAAAAAAAAAGAAGCCAATTTCAAACACCAAATTCCAAAATAAACCTTTCATTTAAAAATAAAATAAAATAAAATTCTATGAAAATTATATTTATTTGCAAGAATGATGAAACAAAAATGAAATTGTCACATAATATTCTTTATATTTTCTGTATAATTTTTTTTGTAAAAATAGAAAATTTCAAATTCCAATGATTAACTGTTATAAATTTTAAACATGTGACAAAAGTTAGTCTCAATACACGAGACTTCTCTCACTATAGAAGATGAAAAAGTCAAATATATACAACTTTATTCTGATATACAGAAAATTTATTTTTATAATTTGAACTCATAATACTCAGAAACAACCTTGATGTCACGCCAAGGCCTGCCCTCATGTATACAATTAAAAAAAAAAGTATTCAATATGTTAGGGGAAAAAGGATAAAGAAAAAGAAGTGATTGTATCTTGGTGAAAAAAAGGAAAAGAAAAAAAGAAAAGGAGCACTTACTAGTAAATCACATACACAGAGTTTAAAATCTATCTAATCTCAAAACAAAACACTTGTACCAATTAGTTCTTCATATTTTTAATTGTTGTGGACTTCTGTTAGACGGTCATCGAAGACTCGCCGGAGTATCACCGGAAGTGCGCTATAATATTATCGGAGTGTTTTGAACATTACTGGAAGTCGCCGAAATGTCCAAAATGTTCGTTGAACATCAAGAACATCGGAGGAGGAGGAAAAAAAAAAAAAAAACAACAACGGCGGCGACGGCAAAATATATATTTTTTTCAATTTTTGTAGGGTTTAAATAAATAATCTCCAATGTTGATCAAATTGGAAAACAAGCTTTAAAATTGTAAAATGTTATTGTTTTAATACATGTTTCTATTAAGCATTTATCCTTATTCATCAAACTGGAAAACATGTTATGAAACTGTAAAATTTTACAATTATAAAGAATATTATGAAACTGTAAATTTTTATAATTTTAAAGCATGATTTATTTCAGCACCAAAAAAACTGAAACTAAAATATTACAATTTTCATCAACTGTAACTAAAACTTAAAAACAACTTATTCATAATTTGAAAATTATCTCCATTAAAACAGGAAAATAGAAGTGTGTAGCAGAGAAAAGGTAGAAAAATTGATAAATCGAAAGAAAGAAACAAATATAGAGAGAATATTGTACTCCGACAGCTATTTTTTATTTAGATCTAATCGGATCTCATGTAGATTTACTTAGATCTGATGTAGATTTGAGTAAGCCTACATCAGATCTGAATAGATCTACTCATCTTTTTTACCGAAAACTCATCTCTTTCGCCATCGGTGAGGGTGAAGTAAGGAGTCAATGGTCAGCAGTTGTCGGTGAACCCTAAGCAATGGTGATCGTTGGACGTCGAAGACTATATATTAGAAAGAGAAAGAGAAGAAGTAAGGAATGGTCGCTGATCACCGAAAATCATGAAGAGAAAAAAAAGGAAAGAATAACAAATGCACACAAAGAATAAAGAAGAAAAATAGATGGTGAATTTTTTAGAGTATTCAAAAGGTTGTGTATAGCGACCCCGGTCTTTTTCCCATTTGATTATTGTATCCGGACTTACGTTCCACGAATTCTGTTGTTATATTTGTTGTTCTCTAATTCCTCAATTGAGTTATAGGATGTGTTGGGCAGGTTTGTTTCAGGTTGGTTGGGTTCGGAAATCAAATCTTGCTGTCCAGTTTTTGAGTTGGTCGCTCGAGCGAGGGTTTGGTCGCCGGCGAGGTTGAGTTTTGTTTCTAGTGGCTCGAGCCAGGTTTTCTTCGCCGGCGAGAGATTGCGTCTAGTATAGACCAGAGAGCGAGTGTTTTCGCCGAGCTTTCTTCGCCGAGCGAGCGAGTTGTATGTTTTGAAGTTTTTCGCTCGGCGAGCATCCTGTCGCCGAGCATGCTTCGCTGCGACTGAAGCATCGAGTTCTTGGCTCGAGCGAGCTTTTCTTCGCCGAGCGAGTATTTGTGTCTAGTCGCTCGGCGACCATGTCTTCGCCGAGCGAGCACGTCCCAAAGATTTAAACGCAGCAGCAGCTTTTAAAACGTCCTTTTTCACAATTTTGATCCAAAACCCTAGTTTCGAGTTTCTTCTTTCTCAACTCATCTTTTCCTTGGGTTTGCTCTATCTAGAGGGCGATTCTAACCTAGTTCCTTCATTAAAAAGGTAGAGGAGAGGGAGGGCTTTCATTTAATCGGAGCATTGTTGAATATGGAGCACTTTAACATTTGGGCAAACATCTTCATCTTCTTCTAGTGGGTTCATTGCTTTGAGGTAGGGATGTCCTACTCCTTGTATACGCTTTTAATCCTAAGTGTTGGTGTTCGCATGTGGAGGGGTGGTTTAGTAATCGGGAGAAATTTTAGGGTTTTGTCATAGATTAATTCATGTAATTAATTTAAAAAGGGGAATTGTGTATTGGGTTAAATTCATGTGATTTGGGAAATTGAGATTGGTTGATGTAATTGAATATTAAATCACTCATATGTGGATTTGATAATGTATATAAATTGTGATATTTATTTCTCGCTTAGAAATAACTGTTTTGGGCTATCGGTGGAGGATAGCCATTGATTGTTGTAGACCTTGCATGCTGCTTAGGTATAACTGGAATTAAGTCACATATGTTGACTGTTGAATTAATACAGAACATTACTTGTATTGATTGTGTGTTGCATATGGCAATTTGTATGTTTCATTGCATATGCATGATGTTTGGAGGAGATAGGGGATGAACTCCATGGTTTAGGGAAGATAGGGATGGACCTCTAAACCGGATTTGTTTGGAGGAGATAGGGGATGAACTCCACGGTTTAGGGAAGATAGGGATGGACCTCTAAACCGGATTTTTGTTTGGGAGGAGATAGGATGGACTCCATTAGCATCACTTTGTGTGTGCTTATTTATATTGAAGTGTTTTATTGATCTGAGACTAAAATGTGTGTCAATTGGGAAGTATGGAAATGAATTGATTATGATTGATATAATACCAACTCGTGTATTTGTTATGATTAGGTTTAACTTGAATTGTTATTCCTGTGGAATTGGAAGTTTTGTTAATAAAAGATGAAACCAGTTGAGTTATTTGGCGAGTTCGAGCCATAGATGAAAAGTAAGATGTGCCATAGACAATGTGTCATAGGCAATATAGACATTCATGTCTTAAAAAGTGTAACTGGATTATAGTGTGTTAACCATGTATTAGATGCTAATACTTTAGTTAATTCTTATGCTTGGTTTAGTATTTCTATTGGGTGTGGCTCACCCTATATGGGAACTTCATTTTTCAGGTACAGGTGGTTCACTACCTCCAAGGACTTAGCTTGTGAGGAATTGAATTGGAAGACTTGTTTTATTTATTTTATTTATTTTATTTGAACAATGTAAACTTTCAAGCCTAGGGCTTTATTTGTTTTGAGTTAGAACTCATGAATTTGTGTCCAAGTGTTGGCTTGGCAGGATGTAAGCCCATAGGGCATTTATTTGATGTTTTATTCCATATTACTCTGGTGACTTAAATAATATACTGTTTTTCTTTTATTAATGCATGTCATGTTTCGGGTTTAATTTTGAGGGCGTTACATTGTGGGACTAAAAATAAACTTATCCTCTTTTAAATAGAAGGGTTTTTTTACTGGCCGGTCCTAAGTTTTTGACTTATTCCCCTCTTAGTCCTGACTTTTGATCTTGTGCACCAACAGGTCTTGAGACTTTTTTTTTGTACCGTTTTACCCCTCCCCTGTTCTGGCACGTTTCTGTTTGGATTTTTCATCAAAATATTGTGTTTGTGATTTGGATTTCTGTGGAAGTTCACGATTTGCTGCTGTATCTTCGCGATTTGTGGAGCTTCGTGATTTCTGATTTCGCGATTTGTGGAGCTTCGTGATTTCTGATTGCGCGATTTGTGGAGCTTCGTGATTTCTGATTTGTGATTTGTGATTGTGTGTTTGGTGATTCTTCCTATTTGCGATTTCGCGTTTGGTGTATAGTTACATTTTCTGATTTGCGGTGTTGTGGAGGTAGGTCGACTGGTATGTTTGATTTTGATTCAATTTCAATGTTTTGGTTTTTTTAGTTTGAGTTGGTGATTTTGATTTTGTGGTGATATTGTTGTTACTCTGTTGTTTCTGTTGCGATTGAATTTGTGTTTTGATCATGATATTGAAAGTTTGAGATATGTATTTGTTGATTGAATTTTAGATTTTTTTTTTTTTTTTTTGTTACGAAATTGTGTTGATTGAACACAGGTGTTGGTTTGTTATTTTATACAGTGATAATTTTATCACTGTGTATTTTGGGGGTGATGTTGGATTAACTTTTTCAACAGTGATAAATTTATGAGTGAGTATAGGAATAAGAGTTAATTTTATCACTGTATTTGATTTTGTTTGAGAGTGTTTGAGTTGTTTTCTGAAATGTAATTGTTGTTTGTTGCAGGATTTATAGTGATGGAGAATTGTTTGTTTCTTATGTGCAAGTTTAGAGGTGTGACATTGGTTATCAAGTAAAATGATGGATTTAATTTCAAGGATTTAGTATATAAATTGTATGCAAAGTGGAGTAAGTTAGTTGGTAGTTCTTTGAATATATCGTATTCAATGGCTGGACATTCTTCTTGTGGTCTAGAAAGTGAAGAGGATTTGGAGGTTATGGTTGGACTGGCACTTTCTTGTGATATTCATCGGATTGATGTTTTTGTAAAGTGTTGTTCTTTGGGTGAAGGTTATATGATTTGTGATGGTGAAGCTACTAGTAGTAGTAGTAGTAGTGTTGTTTGTGAAACTGATTTTTTGCCTTCATTTTATTCAAATCAACGGAAACCTTTGCTCTCTGATGGGTGGGTTAATTGTATGAAAGGAGTGGGACAAAGGTTTACTCAAGGAGTTGTTGAATTTCGAGATGCGTTGTCAAAGTATTCTATTTATTCCGGTTTTAATTTTGATTTTGTTAAGAATGATAAGGATCGTGTCACTATTCATTGTAAGAGAATGGCTGATTTGGGATGTTTATGGAGTGTGCATGCTAGAGTGAAAAATTATAGTAAAACTTTTGTCATTAAACAATTTGATGATGTTCATACTTGTGGATCTTCTTTTCGTACAATTAAACATGCTAGGATGACTTCAAGTATGATTGGTGGGCTAATTTCTAGTGATATTCGTAACAAGGCTTTGACATCGGTTAGTGAGGTGGTTTGTGATTTCAAGGACTATTATGGAACAGAAGTTTCTTATCGGCGAGCTTGGATGGGTGTTGAAAAAGCAAGGGGTCTTGTTTTTCGTGACTATTCATCATCATTTGACGATCTTTGTTGGTATGTTGATGCGGGTAATGCTTGCAATCCGGGGAGTGTTTTTGATATGGAATTTGATATTGATAGTAAAGGAAGACATTTCAAATGCTTGTTTTTCGCTTTTGAGGCATGTATTCATGGTTTCAAGTATTGTAGGCCTGTGTTGATGCTTGATGGAACTTTTTTGAAAGGAAGACACAAAGGTTGTTTATTGGTCACTCTGAAAGATGGTAACCAGGGTATATTTTGTGTGTATGTGTTATTATTATTGAAATAGTGATAATTCTATCATTTTTGTTACTGGAGAGTGTTGATAATTGAGTATGGTCAATCTATTAGTGATAAATTTGTGCTGTATACTTTTTGTTAAATTTTTATATTTATTCAGTGATAAATTTATCTACAGCTGGTGCTAAATTTATATTTATACAGTGATAAATTTATATTTATACAGTGATAAATTTGTGTTGTATAAATTTATATTTATACAATGATAAATTTATCTATGATAGTGATAATTCTATCATTTTTGTTACTTTGTGTTTTGATTTTCTTTTTGTAATCTTTTTGATTTGTTACTGATAACTTGTATATATATATTTTGTTTGTAGGTTTGTATCCGTTATGTTTTGCAATTGTTGATGGTGAAAGTTATGACAGTTGGCATTGGTTCTTGTCAAAGTTATTAGGTATTTTGACTCCAGAGAGGGATATTGCGTTTGTTACTGATCGACATGGAGGTTTGCTGAAAGCTTTAGCTAAGGTCTTTCCTTTTTCTTCTCATTCTTTTTGTCTAATGCATTTGAAGACAAACTTGAAGACTTATTTGTCAGTAAAGAGTCGTGAATCAAAAGAGTATTTGCTTACTCTTTTTAGTAGATGTGCATATGCTCCTACTATTGAGTTGTTTAATGAGCTATTTGAAGAATGTAAGGGTCATTGTGGTCGTAGTGTTGAGAGGTTTCTTGAGGATTTGCCTAATGAGTGTTGGTGTAACGCTTATTTTCACGGCAAGAGGTATGGTGAAATGTGCACAAATGCTGTGGAATCTTTTAATTCATGGATTAGGGATGAACGCCATTTGTTTTCAACTAGCCTTGTTGATGCTATACGGGTGAAACTAATGGAGCAATTTTCAAGGAGAGAAGTTAAGAATAAGTGGAATCATATTGTTTCTCCTTTTGCAAAGAAAAAGTTGGAAGAAGCTTTTAATGATACAAAAGCATGGATAGTTAAAAAATGTAGAGATGACATTTATGAAATCCAATTGGATCATTCAGTTATGGTTGATATTGGGAAACGTTGTTGTTCTTGTTGATTGTGGGAAATTGATTCTTTTCCTTGCAAACATGGTTTTTGTGCTATAAAGAGGAGTGGGAAGGATCTGAATTGCTTTCTTGATGATTACTACCGTGTTAGTAGTTATTGTGATTCTTATTCACATTCTATCTATCCGGTTCCTAGTGTGTGGAAGCCAAATGTAGTTGTTGATGATGATGTTGTTTTACCTCCTCTTTGTAAGAGACCAGCTGGACGTCCAAGAACAGAGAGAATACCTTCTAAGGGCGAAATCAAGAGAATTAGATGCAGTAGGTGTGGAAAGATGGGAACTCATAATCGGAAGACATGTAAACAAGCTTTGCTTTAGTTGTATTGATTTTAATTGAATTACTTTGTTTGAGAGTTGAGAGGTGTTACTTGCATTGAATGACTGAGTATTTTTTGAAAGATGTATCATTTTGGTACTCGCATTGAATGATTGAGGAATTTGTTGATCAGAAATTATATTTTTTGCTAATATTTTTACAGGATTAAGTTTCACATATTTATATTATTTGATTTGGGTTAAATGTAGTTGCTTTTTTTTGGTGTTTTATAAAGTGATAAATTTATCACTGGTTGGTTTGGACAAGTTGATGGCTTATTTTTTTTGTAAGAATGATAAATGTATCATTAATGTGGTTGAAGAATGATAAATTTATCACTTATTGTGTGGGAAGAGTTGATGGTTTATTACATTTATGTCAGTGGTTTATAAATTTATCACTGTCACATGCAAGCAAATGTTCTTTTCTACAGTGATAAATTTATCATTATATGGAGTTATCTAGTTTTTTCAGGAAAAATTTCCACAATGCAAAGGTGTAGATCAAATCTCTAGAATACATAATTGCATATCTACTGTGTTAAGTGCTTTAAAAAGCAAAAATTTTTAAATCGACTACGATGTTTATTTGGTTTAGCAACAAGTTCTCAGTCCGCATACTGTTGGGAATATCTAGAAATTGTAATAGTATTTTAATTTTCAATTTGGAGAATGTAATAGTGCTTGTGTTTATAGTGTAAATTTTTTATTATTTTTTATAGTGTTTTTTTTTACTTGAATTGGGAAAAAAGAATGAGAGTGAGAGAGAAATAGAGAGAGAGAGAGAGAGAGAGAGAGAGTTGCTGGTTTTTTTGTTTGAACAGTGATAAATTTATCAGTTTTCACAGTGATAAATTTATTAAAACAGTGATAAATTTATCAAGGTAAACAAAATAGTATAAAAAAAAATTTATTAGTACAGTGGCTCCAAACCTGTTATTAACCTTGGAATTCAACACAAATACTCATATTAGAATCAATTTTTTGAATGAAACTTGGATAACAAGACTGACATTAAAAAAGACTGAATGTTTCATTGAAGCAAATTTGAGATTGTAACAAACAAGCATTGTCCATAGCTTTGACATTGTAACAACCAAGAATTGTGCATAACTTTGACATTGTAACAATGAAGCATTGTAATATTCATTGGACGAAAGTAAGAACGAAAATCATGAAATTACATGTAACAATGTAACAAGCATACAAGCAAAATGTATGAATATTGACATTCTAACAACCAAATGATTCAGTGTTTACTCTTTTTTTTTTTTTTCTATTCCAGATCTGTTGATTATTACAGATGCAAGTCATCAATGTTTTCATCAGGCATTTGTTGTTGAGCAACTTGTTGGTCTGTCAAGAAGATAATTAACATATCAGCTCTCAATTGATTGCATTCTTCCTTGGAAAAAGTAGGCATTATGTTGTTATTGGAAACATATTGCCTCATGATATAGCAACCAAGGATTCCACAATCAAGCCTGCAAAAATATTTTGAAAATAAAATATTATAATTTGGTTTCGTTGATTTTTTTAATAACAATGTTTTGTTGTTGATAAATTTACGATGTGTCTTCTTGTTGTGGGCTGTTGATGACGTTCTCAGTCTGCTGTTGAAATTTATCAGGGTGTATGAGAGTTGGGTTCTCATCCTTTATGTATTTTTCAATAACCTCTCTCTGCAACATATACATTTGTATAATTGTTGTATTAGAAAGTCAGTTGAAAGAATTAATGAGAAACTATGGATTTAAAGAATGATAAATAGATTACTGTATAAATTTTCAATGTATAGTTAAGCATGGATCAGGATTTATGTATTCGATTAATGGTAAGATTGATAGTGAAAAGATTTTTACCACTTCATTTGCAGCATTGTAGTGTGGATCTTTAGGCATTGTTCCCCTTGGTCTCATGGAATTGTAGAATTTCCATGAACCTTCTTGAATGTCAAGGACAAGGATTGTCCAGTGAAAATTTTGGTGAATTGGGAAGAGAAGGTATCTTGCTTTCATGGCTTCAGGCATCATTTTGTTCAACATTCTCTTTCTTGCTTCTTCATCTTTTGTAGTGAACAAGTGCTAAAAAAATAAATAAATAAAATAATGTTAATTTAACTTTAAACTTTTTCAAATTAAATATGTGGTGAGTATGAAACTTTTTTGTCACTGTGATCAAAATTTTGTCAATGCATATCAAAACTTATCAGTGCATTGCATATCAATAGTTTCAAAAATCCAAAAAAGTACCCAGAATTTTTTATCAAAGTCTGGGATTTACTCATACTGTGGCACCAAAATAACAAGGTCAAAATATATAACAGTGATTACAAAATCTGAGTTAGAAATTCTGGTTTGGTTTGCTTGACTCTTTGTTTCACATGTCAAACTTTGAATTAGGAAACAGGGCCAATTGAAGAGGGAAGGTAGTGTCATATGTTTTAAACTAGTTAGTCAGTTAAGCAAACATAGGTCATACACTGATGAAAAACAAAACAAGTGTTGTTCCTGAGTTTATCAAACTAGTTACTTACATGGCAACTTGAAATGAATGGGAATGCTGTTGTGCCTTGTTTTTGTGCAAGCAAATGTTCTGCATATGCATCTATTACCTGTGTTGAAAACAAAAAAAAAAACAAGGAATTAATATAAATGAAACACTAAAATGTTGTTTTAATGAGTAACGAATTTTACTTACAATGCCTGCCAAATCTTGACCCTTTAATATTTTGTCAATGTCGTTTAGGTACACATAGGTTGCATGGTGAGATCCTTGCCACACTAGCTGATCCTTAAAAAAAAAAGATTATTAGTGTTTGAATAATAAATTTATTAATATTTTAAGAATATTTGATACTTATAAATTCAATATAAGTTAATGATAAACAGTTGGCAAAAGTGAAGTACAGGAGTCAATAGAGAAGATTGTTACTTTTTTTTTTTTTTTTTTTGTATTTGCCCAATGTGCAATGAGATTTTGCCTTGCTTTTTCTGGTAAGATGTTGAAAATTTCGTTTGAAGTTTTCAGTTTCTTCATTGCAGGCTGCTGTTCTGTGTGTTGTTCTTCTAAGTATTTGTTTGCCTCAGCCAATGTTGCAATTCTCTCATGGAGTATTTTGATTTCTTCATCTTTCCTTTGCATTTGTTTTTTGTGTTGATCTTGCATTTCTTTTTTCAGCTTGTTGAGTTGCTGCTGCAGGTTATCATTTGTAGTTTGAAGGATGTCCCTTTCCATTTGTAACTTTTGCATTTTGAGCATGTCATCTTCTATCCTCTCAAAAACAAGTACTTCTACGAGATTTGGATCCACTTCAGGCTCTTTGTGAACTTTGTTTCATTCACTATTTTCTGATTCAACGGGTACTGTTTTCTTTTTCTTTTTAGGGCATATTTTGTGTGGAATTGGTTCTCATGTTTCATGCTTGCATTTGTCTTCAATCAATGTTTGTTGTTCTTTTTCAGAAATTTCAGTCTAATTTTTTTTGCTAAAAACTAGCATCTTCATCTTCATCTTTATCCTAAATTTTTCCTAGCAGCATTCGGTATATTTTTTTCTCTTCATCTGTGTGTTTCAAATTGTTCTCCTGTATAGATGAAAATTTAGAAATGATTGATATGATACAAACTTCAGAGATAAATTTCTCAGAGCAAATTTTATTAGTCAATTAGGAAAATTAAACAAATCTATGATTGTTATAGCAAATTTTATCACTGAACTAGGCATAGTAAGCAAATCTGTCATTGTATATCAAAATTTATCACTGAATTAGCAAAAGTAACCTAATAAAGTAAATATAAGAGAAAATGTCTAATTCAATTTATTTGTACGGATAAATTTATCAATCTGTAAACCTAATCAATTCTAGTCGAATATAAAGTAACACAAATGAAGTAAATATAAAATAAAACTCATGCACAGTAGACAAATAGAAAAACATTCATTGTGTAAAAGAATTGATTACTCAATTAGGTATACTAATGGAAATTTGTGACTCAATTAGGCAAAGTAAATAAATTTATCAGTGTGAACAAAAATTTATCACTGCATAAGAAAATCTATCATTTGTTTAAACAGAACAAAGGTTAGTATTGCATACCACAATATCTTTTAGCTCTTGCAAGGATGAAGTTGCCAATTGTTGTCCCAAACATGTGATGTTCCATTTAGCAAATCTTGGGATTGCATTTTCGGCATTGGGTTTGATGGTGCTTGTGTGTTCACATATCCAATACTGTTGAAGACAAAAAAATTGTTATAAACAAGTATTTAGTAAACGTAAATATTATAGTTCATACATTATAAGTGAGATATTTACTTACCAATAGGACCATCACACATCCGGACACTTTATCAATTTGGTTGATGTTTCTTTGTATTGATTTTGTGAGGTGTTCCTTTGTTGCGTCACACCAATCATAAGACTTCATTTTGTCAATATCCTCAATATATTTCATGAACCCCCAACCAATTGTAGTTCCAGTACCAGGATATAACAACAGCAAGCAAATTAAGAGGCACACAAGCCTCACAACATCTTCTCTGTCCTCCTTCTTCTTGCTTCTCAAAAGTTTGGTTATCAACTTTTGGATTGAAGCACTTGTCATCCTATTCTCTCTTATTTTCCTTCTTTTTGCCAAATCTATTTCATCTTTTCTTCCATATACGATATGCATCTTCTTTTGTCCACATGCAATCCCAAAATTAACTTGAAATCATTTCTTTTCAACTTGACTTCTTCCTCCAATTTGAAATGTGGTTCCATCCATTTGGTGTGTTTGCAAGATTTTTGCAACCACATCATCATATTTTATTGAATCTGCTTTTTGCACGCTCTTCTTTGACAAAATGTCACCTAGAAGGAAGAAGGAGTCTTTTCAAGATTTGGAAATGCTCCTTTTCAAGTTTGGTGGCATTGAAGAATCTGATGAGGGATAGCATGTTTGAGCGGTAGACATATTTTGCTTCATGGGCATGAATTTGATCACTTCTTGTTTTTCTTCCCTCAATTTTCTTCTTGCCTTTTGGTTGGTGCTGCTTTGGTTCTTGTTTGTTTTGTTGGGGCTTGGTTGTTGTTTTTGGTTGTTTCTGTTGTTGGTGTTTGGTTTTTCTTTCTTATTGTTCTCCTTGTTTTTGAGCTTGATTTGCAGGTTCATCCTTTTGTTGTCTCTGTCTTTTGTTCCTTTCTTGTTGCTTGCTTCTTGTTTCTCTTGTTATTGTTTCCTTTTTTTTGTCTTGTTGCTTGTATGTCTCTTTGTTGTCCTTCTCTTCTTGCTTTTGGGTTTTTGCTGTGAAAGATCTTTTTCCTGGCATAGATAATGTCATGAGAGAACTCACAACATCTATATAAAAGGAGGCTATCAATGAAGTAGGCCAACCACGCAAAATTTATGGATATACAACCAAATTTATCATGTAATTAAGCAAATAAACAATTGTTTTAAAAATTTTACAATAGTACTTGTTTTTATCAGTGGCAAATATGTTGCTACAGTAGCAAGATATGTTGAGTTTTACAATTTATTTTCAATTTAAATTGTTCAAAATTTCAGTCTAGGAAATGCTTCAGTGTTCTCATGTTTAGATGAAATATAATACAAATATAATATAAATATAATATTTCTGTTTTAAAAATTGATTCTAACTGTACTTATATCTTACTTTTAAAAATTTTACAATGATCAAAATAATGTAATAGTGTATGTATTTTTATTTTCAATTTAGGTAAATTTGTAATTTTTTTATAGTGTGTTGTTTAATTGAATTTGGAAAAAATAATGTAATAGTGTATGTGTTTTTGTTTGAACAGTAAGAAATTTGTCAGTGTTTACAGTGATAAATTTCTTGAAACAGTGATAAATTTATTAGTGTAAAGAAAACACTATAAGAAAATAATTTTATCAGTATAATGATTCCAAACCTGTTTGATTTGCAAGTTCATCCTTCTGCTGTCTCTGTCTTTTCTTCCTTTCTTGTTGGTTGCTTCTTGTTTTTCTTCTTGTTGTTTCCTTTTTTTTTTGTCTTGTTGGTTTTTTGTTTCTTTGTTGTCCTTCTCTTCTTGCTTTTGGGTTTTTGCTGTGAAAAATCTTCTTTCTGGCATAGATAATGTCATGAGAGAGTTCACAACATCTATATAAAAGGAGGATATCAATGAAGTGGCCAACCACGCAAAATTTACGGATATACAACCAAATTTATCATTTAATTAAGCAAAGAAACACTAATAAAAATTGGATATATTCCTAATTCATTTGTATTGATTTTGTTAGCTAGCAAAGAAAATAATTCAACCAATCAAAGTAGAATAAGAAGAATTATGACAAAATTTATTACGTAATTAAGCAAAGAAAGCTTATATAGTGAAGAGTTCTAATAATGATCAGCAAAATAGACCAGTCAATTGAGTTGGGTCAGATGTATGTGGCAATAGTTGGAAAGGAATTCATTGCACCAATTCATGTGTGGCATATAGATAAGTTGGTATTGTTTTTTACCTTCAATGGATTGTTGCTGTTTGCTTATTCTTTCTTTTGCTTGTGCTTGTTTTTGAGGTTCATCTGCAGGTTGTTGTTTTTGATGTCTCTGTCTTTTCTTCCTTTCTTGTTCTTTGGTTGTTGTTGATGTTCTTGCAGTTTCCTTTTTGTTGCCTTGCTGGTTTTTTTTCTTTTTGTTTTGTTTCTCTTCTTGCATTTGGGTTTTTGCTCTTAAAGATCTTCTTTCTGGCATAGATAATGTCATGAGAGATCTCACAACATCTATATGAAAGAAGGATATTAATGATAGAGGCAAACCATGCAAAATTTATGGATATACAACCAAATTTATCATTTAAGTAAGCAAAGAAACACTGATAAAACTTGAATATATTCATAAGTCGTCTGTATCGATTTTGTTAGCTAACAAACAAAATAATTCAAACAATCAAAGAAGAATAAGAAGAATTATGACAAAATTTATTATGTAATTAAGCAAAGAAAGCTTATACAGTGAAGAGTTGTAATAATGATAGCAAAACAGAGCAGTCAATTGGGTTGGGTCAGATACATGTGGCAATAGTTGTGAAGGAATTCAGGGCAGCAATTCATGTGTGACATCTATATAAGTTGCTATTTTTTTTTACCTTCAATGGCTTCATCTACAGGTTCTTGTTTTTGCTTTTTGGTTGTTGTTGCTGTTCTTGTGGTTTCTTCTTTGGTGTCTTGTTTTTTTTGTCTCATTGTTGTCTTGCTTTTCTCGCTTTTGTCTTTTTGCAGTATAAGATCTTGTTTCAGGCCTAGATAATCTCTACGAGAACTTGCAACATCTATGTCAAAGAGGTATATCAATGTATTAGGCAAAGCATGCAAAATTTATGGATATACAAGAAAATTATCATTTAATTAAGTAAAGAAACACTGATAAAACTTGAATATATTCATAATTGCTATGTATTCATTTTGTTAGTTAGCAAACAAAATAATTCAAACAATCAAATAAGAATTATAAGAATTATGAAAATTAACCTAATTTATCCCTGAGGCAAATTCAGCAATAAAAAACAAAAAGAAGAAAAATAGACTGAGTCAAATTCTTTCCCAAAAGAGATCAAATTTGTTTAAGTTGGTGAGTCTATTGACTACTGTGTCATTCATCTTTACCTACATTAAATTTATGTAAATGTATCCCTATATAGAAATGGAGATGGATGTGTAAGTGATAAACTTGTCATTTGGTTTGGTATGTGAAGCAAACTTATGAGTTGGTGTGATAAACTTACTAGTTGTATGTTTATTTATGTATCTATTGTTACTATTATGTATACTATCTATACTAGTATATTATGTCAGCCCCTATATTGGTTTGTTGAAACTTTTGCCATGTGGCATTTACATAATTTTTTTTAAAAAAAACTAATCAAATTTTGCTTGATGTCAGTTACTCTCCTATGGGAACAAACAGTCACAGAACCACACCTTATAGTATGGTTTAATTGTCAAATCTATAAATTGGTTTGAGTCCTACAATAGAAAAAAAGTTTATCAGGGTAGATGCCTTGATTTCATGCACTTATATTATAAGGTAAAAGTATTGCAAGGTTCTATTTGTAGGTTACATCAAGAGCATGATTTGTATACTTAAATTTGGTGAAGATCATTGAGTTACCAAAAGAGAGGTGTAGTTTATAATCGATCAAATATTAAACAAAAAATGAGACAAAAATTAATCCATAAGATGTAAAAAAATTACAATTTTTGAGAAATTGGGCTTAGTGAAATAACCAAATGAAAAATAAAATAAATTATTTATATCAAAAGGAGGATACAAGTTACTATGAATCAAATATTAAACAAAAGTCACACAAAATTTAATCTATAAAAAATTGCACCGTTCTAATTAGTATTATATATGTGAACAAGTTATTTTGATATCTTGAACCCACTGTGTATTTTAGTTTCTTGAACCGACTCCCTGTTTTTTTGTTAACTGATTTTTTTTTGTATCAAAAATTAAAAATATATATATATATATATTTCAAAATGAACGTAATTCTGAAGTTCAAAACCAACACCTTTATCAGTTGATCAACTAACATTTTATATATTCACAAGTTTTATTTTTCGAAAATGCCCTAATATTGTTGAAATTTTGCAAGTTGTAGTTGAACGATATCTAGGGTTTTTGAAAATGTGTTTGAATAGGGAGAGAAATAAGGGTTTCAATTGGTTACGCTTTACAGGCATGTTTCCTCGAAGGTTTTGTTTGAATCGCCTGAGTTGTGTTGATTGTTTTTCCTGAGAGTGGAAGGGATTCGCCGATGGTGGAGACTAAGAAAAACAGGGCTTCAATCGTGTGACTCACGTTTTTGTTTCCCCTGTCTGGCAAATGTATTGTGTTAGAAAGTACTTTCTTTTTTTTATCGGTGATAAATTTAGAAAATGGCAAATATCTTTGTACAATAGGAAGATATTTTGAGTTTAGAAAATGCTTCAAGTTTCTCATATTCATTTTGAATTTAAATTCTTCAACATTTCAGTTTATAAAATGATTCAGTTTTTTCATATTCATATTCAGATTCAGATGAAATATAAACATATTATATTTGGGATTGAAATAAAATACTTGCAATACTTATTAAAAAAAATTATAAAAATTAAATTAGCTATCAACTTAAAATTAATAAATTACATTGTTAAAATTAAAAATTATACTATGATCTTTTAACATTATTGAGCTCATGTGTAATTAAGTAGAAATAATTTGTTTTAATATTTTTTTTTTTTTAATGAATGTATTCTAAACATTGAATGTAATGAAGTACAAAACATTGAATGTTTCATTGCAGCAAATTAAGAAGGAAAATGATCAAAACAATGTAATACTGTTTATGTTTTAATTTATGTAATTTTTTTTATTTTATATATAGTGTTTTCTTTACTTGAATTGGGAAAAAAGAATGTGTGTGTGTGTGTGTGTGTGTGTGTGTGTGAGAGAGAGAGAGAGAGAGAGAGAGAGAGAGAGAGAGAGAGATTTTACAATAGTACTTGTTTTTATCAGTGGCATATATGTTGCTACAGTAGCAAGATGTTTTGAGTTTTGCAATTTATTTTCAGTTTCAATTGTTCAAAATTTCAGTCTAGGAAATGCTTCAGTGTTCTCATGTTTAGATGAAATATAAACATGAGAACATTCTTAAGCATTTTATAAACATGAGAAGACTCTTGAGCATTCTTGATCATTTTAATAATAGCTAATTTTTAAATATTAGTATTTTTTATTGTAAAATTATAATATGATTTTTTAATATTCTTGAGCTCACGTGTACAAAATATAATATAATACTACAAATATAACATTTCTGTTTCAAAAATTTATTCTAACTGTACTTATATGTTCCTTTTAAAAAATTTACAATGATCAAAATAATGTAATAGTGTATGTGTTTTTATTTTCAATTTAGGTAAATTTGTAATTTTTTTATAGTGTTTTGTTTAATTGAATTTGGAAAAAAGAATGACAGAGAGAGAGAGGTGTTGGTTTTTTTGTTTGAACAGTAAGAAATTTGTCAGTGTTCACAGTGATAAATTTCGTGAAACAGTGATAAATTTATTAGTGTAAACAAAACACTATAAGAAAATAATTTTAACAGTATAGTGATTCCAAACCTGTTATTAACGTTTAAATTTGACACAAATAATCAGATTGTAATCAATTTTTTGATTGAAATTTGCATAAAACTAGATTGATATCAAAACCTATATTTTTTAACAATATGGATAAAAAAGACTAAATGTTTCGTTATAGCAAATGAAGAACCAAAATAATCAAAACAATGTAATAGGGTTTGAGTTTTATTTTTCAATTTAGGTAAATTTTTTATTTCTTTTGTCATGACCCAACCCCAGGGACTTAGAGTTGGAATCGTGACTTACTAACTTATTCTCATTCGAAATAATCTAAGCTGCGCAATAAAAATAATTAAACAGAAATTCTATTACATCTTACTATTTAAGAAATAGAAAATACATTTCTAGGGCTTTTATTATTTTATTATTTAGCGACCAGCCCCGAACAGAGACAAAAGGAAGTAAAAAAAGAAAAGTAAAATAGTGATTCATCGTCAGTCCAAAAGCAGGTTCCATTTTGTAGGGTTATGGATTTTCCTCACATCTCGTCACCTGAAAGGGTAACAGCTATAAGCACACAGCAGAGTGAGAAATGTTATGCCAAGTGTAGGGAATACAAAATGTCCATGGATAGTTAATTAGGCTAAAACATTTGCAAAATGACAATTTATTTAAAGTGGCAGAAGACATAAATCATGTAATTAAATAATCATAACCACGGTATAAAATGTATGTAATAGAGGTCATGTATGACAATCGTAATGAGGTCAATGGATCCATGACAAGCAGAGGACCACAAAGTGGTCAAACAGAGCGATGGTTATTTAAGTCCCCCAAGGCGTGGGACTCCCGTGGTAATACTTACAAAACATAATTGTTTATAAGGTTATAGTTAAATATATACTAACATTTAAACAAACATATCCATGAGTTTCCTTTTAAGTAAATAGAGTTTAGAAAGTAACCCACGTAACTGAAATATTTATAAACATAATTTTTATTTATATAACGTAATAATTATAACTTGTTTGAATTAAGCTGTGGTAACTCAAAATATTTGTAAAACATATAATGGTAAATCAAGGTATAACATATCTCACCTTAATTATAATCCTTAGCCTCCCTTTATATCAGAACTTCCTTACTATGGGTTCCTTACCCTCCACTGACGCGTCTCTCCCTCTCGATTTCTTTCTTTCTTCACTTACTTCCGTCACACGCACACAACACAGCACCACTACTCCTATTTATACACCATATCTATGCTGACTCAACACTCTAGATCTAGGTGCTTATTTCTCTATACAAGGCTAGTGTACAGATGGCTTCACTCGCCTGATTTAAAATCAAATTCATTAATGGCCGAAGATTATAATTGATAGCATTGATTTGGTTTTACCTTCACTACTAAGGTATCTTAACTAAAATTTATATTTAATGATAAAAGTGGTATTTAATTTATCTTAATAAATTTTCTCATTATATAGTTAATAACCATAATGATAAATTAATTTATCTAGTACATATAACTTATTCATTTTATTATTATTATTTTCATTCCACATATTATTGTTATTATTATTTATTTATTTATTATCTTTAACTTTAATTTGACCCAACTAATATTAGAATTTCATATTTCTGTTAATTTGGCCCTAACTAAAAAAATCCCTAATTAATCCCATATAACCCCGTGCTAAATTAGATTCTGTATTTATTAGTAATTATTTAATATTATATATCACATACACCCATAATTATATAACTATAAACAATTATGTGGTATGTAATTAAACATTCAGGGCGTCACATCTTTATAGTGCTTTGTTTAATTGAGTTTGGAGAAAAGAGTGAGAGAGAGAGAGAGAGAGAGAGAGAGAGAGAGAGAGAGAGAGAGAGAGAGAGGGGTGCTGGTTTTTTTGTTTGAACAGTGATAAATTTATCAGTGTAAACAAAACACTATAAGAAAGTAAATTTATCAGTATAGTGATTCCTAACCTGTTATTAACCTTTAAGTTTGACATAAATAATCAGATCATAATTAATTTTTTGAATGAAATTTGCGTAAAACAAGACCTATATCAAAAGCCAGATATGGTAACAAATGATTAAAAAAGACTGAATGTTTAATTGAAGCAAATTTGACATTGTAACAACCAAGCATTGTAATATTCATTGAAACAAAGTAAGAACCAAAATGGTTATAATCTTTGTCCCAAATTATTCAAGCATTGTTGTCATTGTGTATTGTGTCCCAAAACTCCTTGTCTTAAAGCACCGCTTCTATTGCCTCATCAACGATTTGCTGGGTGTCTGTCTGTTGATTAGTCAACAAAGCATCTATGATATCTGCTCTGATTTGGTAGCACTCCTCCTTTGTTAAGTTGGGAAAGATGTCTTTGTTACAGACATATTCTCTCATGAGGTAACAAACTATGACGCCACAATCAAGTCTACGATGACATTGGAAAAACAAAGTTAGTAGTCATCAATGATAATTTTATCAATGTAATGTGTTTTGGTTTTCAGAAACTTACGAATGATCAACTTGTTGGGGACAATTCATTGCAATTTCTGTTTCTTCATGAAACTTGTTACCTTCAATGGCTTTGGGATTGTGATGTTGAAGGTATTTTTCAATAACCTTTCTCTGCAAAATATATTAATAATTAATTGGTGTTCACAAATATATGCATAAGAAAATTTGATATAGACAAGGGGAATTGATGATATCATAAGTAATTGGTGTTTTACCAGTTTGTTTGCCTCAGTTAAGTGGTTATCTATTTCTGTGCTTGGTGTCATTGAATTGTAAAACTTTCATGAGCCATTTTCAGTGTCGAGTAACAACAACGTCCAATGCTTTTCATTGAAAATTGGGAAAAGAATATATCTTTCCTTGATAGCTTCTAACATCATTTTGTTCAACAATTGATTTGTTTCTGTCTCATCCTTTGTGGTGAACAAATATTGTGTTTTGCAAATATATTAGTTTTGATTACAATGTAATTCATTAATTATCACTATAAGACTGGATGAATGAGAACTTATGCACTTGATTTAGACAAGGGGAATGGATGATATTGTAATGAAATATATATATATATATATACGTGTAATTTATTTACATGGCATGATGTAGTAAATATATATGTTGTTCCTGCTTGGGAGCTGAGGCTGAAGTTTGGTTTCAGTTGCTCTTCTGTCATTAAGATTTCCTTGTATGCATTTATTGCCTGTTTTAAAAACAAAAGCAAACAAGATTAATGAGAGAATTATAGTTTGGTATTACAATTGATATATGCACAAATAGGGATTTGATTTTACATTTCCAGAAAGTTTTTCGCATTTAACTATTTTGTCAATATCATCCAAGTACAAATAGCTACCTACTTCCTTTCCTTGTAAGATTGGATAACTGCAAATGTGAAAACAAAATTTATCACTATATACCAAAATTTATTGGTCAATTAACAAATCAAATGTTAGGGGAACAAATTGAGCATGAAATTTTACTTCATGTATCAAATATGAACCATGAAATGAAGTACAGAACATAAACTCAAATGCCTAAATAATTTGACACCATATATGAGACAACATGAAGATTAGCAAAATATATCACTCTACCAAACAAATTAAGTAAAATTTATCATAATGTAGCAAATTTTATCACTGTATATCAAAATTTATCAATGATTGAAGCAAATGAAGGTTATACATTGGTAAATGCATGACTATATACTAAAATATAGATTCCAAATTTGAAAATTTTAGGTCCAATTCATGTTCTTACCTGCTGGTTTTTGTTGCCCAAAGACTAGTGAGTTTCATCCTTGATTTCTTTGGCAATTTGTGAAACACTGGATAGGAAGTGTTAATTTGTTTTGTTGGATGTTGATGTTGATGTTGTGTGTGCTCTTCTTTTCTGGTCTTTGGATTTTTTTCAACCATTGGTTCTACTTGATCAACTGTCTTGTTTTGGTTTGGTTGTCTTTTCATTATGTAGCAAAAATCTGGATCTTTGTACTCTTTTCTTGTTTCTCTATTTTTGACCCTTTTTATCATTGAGCTGACAAGAGGTGATGTTTTGGTAGTGGTGGCTTCAACTTCAACTTGGATTTGTTCTTCTTCACTGTCCAGGTAGAGATTTGATTCAACCAACATTGCAATTCTCTCATTAAGTAGCACTATTTTCACATCTTTCACTTCCATTTGTGTCTTTGCTTTCTTGCTTTGTTCTTCCATTTGTTTACTGAGCTTCATGAGTTGGTCCTTAAGCTCGTCATTTTCTGCTTGGATTCTTGCCTTCTCCATTTCTAGCCTTTGGATTATCAGGAAATTCTCTTCTAGTTTCTGAAAAGTATGTTCATTGATTTTGACATGGTAGATATTTCTTTCATAGGCAAGTTTCCTTTTTGCTTTCCTCATTTCAGCTGGTGTTTGATGCTTCAATCCCGGGGAAGTTGCTGGACCAGCTTTCTGTTTGATCATTGTTTCTTCTTCATCATTTTCTAGGTTGTCAAAAGAAAGCTGATTTGTTTGCACATGAACTGAACCTTCTTGAGTTTCATGCTGAAAGTTGGCTTTCCTTCGTGTATTCTTTTTTGATTGCAGTGTTGTTGATTTCCTCTTTTTTGGAGCACCTGTTTGATTCTTGGGATTCTGTGAATTTCTTCCTGGACTGAGACTAAATATCTTTCTGATAATTGGTTCTTCTTCCTTTTCAGATAATTCAGTCTCCTGTTGTTCCTCAAGGTTATATTTTTCATCTTCATGCTCATCATCTGTTTGTGGTTGCAATTGTTTGTATATGTTCTGTTCTTCAATTGTGTCTTTCAAATTACTCTCCTACGTGAATGAAAATTATTAAAAAAAAATGATATGTATAGCGACCCCGGTCTTTTCGTTTTGATTGTTGTATCAGGACTTATGTTTCGTAGACTCCGTTGTTATCAAATTGTGGTTATCTTCCTTTAATTTCTTATTTTTGAGTTATAGGATGTGTTGGGCAGGTTTGTGACAAGTCGGTTGAGTTTACATGCCTAAACTAGTTGCCCAGATTTTGACCTGCCCGCTCGAGCGGGGAGTTTGACGCTCGAGCAGGGACCCTTTCGTTGCTTGTCCGCTCGAGCGGGGGTTTTGGCGCTCGAGCGAGAATATCACCCATCTAGTATTTCCTGTGTAGTGTTGGACGCTCGAGCGGGAGGTTGTAAGTGACACTCGAGCGGGACTGTCTCGAAACTTCGGGGCGTGCATCCACCGCCGGCGGAGTTTGCCGCGCGGAGTGAGTTCAGGTGGCGCCGGCGGGTTTTCCACGCTCGAGCGGGGCGACTGGTATATAAATCCAAGATTCGACTTTCTAGATCATTTTTCATCTCCCTTTTGATTCTAAAACCCTAGAACCGTCTTCTCTCTCTCCCTACACACTTTCTCTCTCAGGTTTGATCTACTTAGAGTGTATTTCTATCCTAAGTCCTTTGTTAAAAAGATAGAGTGGGTCGAGGGCTTCCTTTTAATCTGAACAATCTTGGATTTGGAGCACTTTGGATTTCGGTCCATCATCTCCGTTTTCTACATCCGGGTTATTTACTTCGAGGTAGGGATTTCCTACTCCATAGTATAGGTTTTGTTCGGAGTTCTAGTATTTCGATATGTTGGAGGTATTTTGGTAATTTTGGGAAAACCCTAGTTGTGATCTTAAATTAATTTGTATAATTAATTTAGGGAAAATTGGAGAATTTAGTTGAATTCATGGAATTGGGAAATTATAAGTTTAAATGGCGTAGTTGAATAATTTAATCACTCGCCTATTGAATTGTTGAGACTATAATTGTTGATACATTTATTTCATGTTTAGAAATAACTGTTTTGGGCTATCAGTGGAGGATAGCTGTGATTGTTGTAGAAATTGCATGTGAATTAGGAAAAACTAAAACTAATCACATTGATTAAGTCATTGATTGTGACTGATGAATTAATACAGAAAATACATGTATTGATTGAGTATTGTATATGGCAAGTGTTTAATACTTCGTATATGCATTTTGTTTGGGAGGAGATAGGGGATGTACTCCACGGTTTGGGAGGAGATAGGGGATGGACTCCTAAACCGGATGTTATTTGGGAGGAGATAGGGGATGGACTCCATTAGCACCACTAATATGTGTGCTTATTGATTTATGGAAGTGTTTTTACACGTTATCGATACATCACTAACATGTGTATCAAATTGGAAGTATGGAAGTGTTTTGGTATGAGACTTAGTCTCATTAAATTTGTTGATGTTGGAAGTAATGTTAATGTGGGATGTAGTCTCACTGTTATAGTTGGCCAGGTTCTGAGCCATATTGGTATAAAGGAAAAGTTGAACATATAATGAGAAGAAAAACGTGCCATGGGCATTATGGTTATGAAACAGTATGATAATGAAATTTGTAAATTGTGTTAACCATCTATTGAATGCTATTTCTTTATTCAATGCTTATATTTGGTTTAGTATATCTCTACTGGGCTGTGGCTCACCCTATACGGGAACATCATTTTCAGGTTCAGGTGATGTACTACCTCCAAGGAATTAGCTTGGAAGGACTTAGATTTGAAGACTCATTTTAGATTAGTTGTTATTTGCTTTATTTGATATTACATGTAAGGACTCAAGCCAAGGGCTTAACTTGTAAATGAGTTAGTACTTATATTTTTGTGTCCAAGTATTGGCTTGGAAAGATGTAAGCCTGTAGGGCATTTACTTTCTTTATTACATGTAATGTCTTTTAATAAGTTTACTCTGATGAATGGAATAATACTCTTTGTTTTCTTATAATGACGCATGTTAATATTATATATTATGGGTTTATTTTTGAGGGTGTTACAATATGAGGCAGAGTTAAGTAATAATTTATCATTCGGTGATTCAAATTTATAATAAGAATGCTAATTTGGTTTATGATAACAAGTTTTATTAGTGAATTAGCAACATTAAGCAAAATTTATAAGTCAATGAAGCTAACTAAGGGAATTTATAACTGTGAACAAAAAGTTATCAGTGCATATGAATATTTATTACTGCATAGCAAAATTCATCACTCAATTAAAGAAATAAAGGTTAAACATTGATAAAAATTGTTTATTGAATAATTTCCTAGCACAGATGAAATGCCTAAATAATTTTTCTACGACAAATGTGACACCATGAAGATTAAGAAGAATTTATTAGTCTTGCTAAAATTTATCACTGCATAAGAAAATTTAATATTTGTTTAAACAAAACAAAGGATATGAATGGATACCTCAATATGTTTCAGATCATGCAAGGATGACTTTGCCAATTGTTTTCCGAGATGAGTAATGTTCCATTTTGCAAATCTTGGTATTGGATTCTTCTCATTTGGTTTGATGATATTTGCATGCTCACATATCCAATACTGTTGAGGACAAAAAAAATGTTATAAATTAGTATTTAGTAAATGTAAATATTGTAGTTTATAAGTTGTAAGTGAGGTATTTACTTACCACCAAGATGATCACACATCCGCACACTATCAATTTGGTTGATGTTGCATGCTATTGATTTTGTAAGATGTTGTTTTACTGCACCACACCAATCATAAGACTTCATTTCATCAATATTCTCGAGGTATTTCATGAACCCCCAATCAATTGTTGTCCCAGTACCCGGATACAACAAAAGCAAACAAACCAAAAGGCACACAAGCCTAACGACATCTTCTACATCTTCATTGTTGGTGCTTCTCAAAAGTTTTGTTATCAACTTTTGGATTGAAGCACTTATCATTCTGCTCTCGGTTATTTTCCTTCTTTGCACCATAGCTACCTCATTTTTTCTTCCGTATGCAAGATTCATCTTCTTGTGTCCACATGCAATCCCAAAAATTAACTTGAAGTCATTTCTTTTCGATTTCAAACCGCTTGACAATTTCAAATGTGGTTCCATCCATTTGGTAAGTTTGCAAAATTTTTGTAACCACATCATCATATTTAATTGAATCTCTTCTTTTAACCTTGTTTTCATTCAATGTATCAACCAAAAGTGAAAAAGGGGTCTTTCTCAATAGTATCAAATGCTCCTCTCTGAGTTTTGTTGTCTTGAAAAATTTGATAAGAGATTGAATGTTAGAACGGTAGACATACTTTGCTTCATTATTTATCTGTTTAGTTCTAGTTTTTCTTCCATCAATCTTTTTCTTCCCTCTTGCTTTGTGGATCTCTGTAGCTAGTTTTAGTTGTTCCTGTTTGGGCTCCTCATTGTCAATGTTAGATTCAAGTTTAACTTTTAGTTGATTTTCACTTTCATGTGTTGTTGGCTCTATAACAAAGTCAACTTTTTCAATCTTTTTCTTCTTTGAGAAACTTTTTTTTGACGACGTAATCTTTTAGAATAACTGGCAACATCTGTACAAAAACATTGAGCATGAACATTGAAAATTAAGAAGAATTTTATCACTGAACTAGGCAAACTAAGAAGAAATCTCTCTGTTATGCAAATTAAGCAAATATATAATCAGATAGCAAAGTTTAGATTCCAAATTGCAAAAGAACATGAAGTATGATGTTGAAGATGAAGATGAAAACAATTGTATAGCAAATTTATCACTGAATTAGCAAAAGTAAGCAAATGCATCATTGTATAGCAAATGAACATAAAGGTATGATTATTATGACATTGAGTATCACTCATATATTAATCTTGTATGGCATGATTGAAAATAGCTTCAAGTCAAATTGTATCACTCATAAATTAATTTTGTAAGATACACATTCAAAATAGTTTGAAGTCGAATTTTATTACTCAATTATAGTTATGAAAGAAGAAGGGAAGCAAATCCATAGTTATAAAATAAGAAGAGAATCAAATCCATCATTATAACAAATTTTATCACTCAATTAGGAAAATTAAGCAAACTTATCGTTGAATTGGGCAAAGTAAGCAAATCCATCATTGTTTAACAAATGGAGATGAAGATGTAATTATTATGAAGTTGAATATCAATGATAAATTAATACTGTATGATACACATTGAAAATAGCTTCAAGTTGAATTTTATAACTCAATTACAGTTATGAAAGAAGAAAGGAAGCAAATCTATCATCGGAACAAATTTTATGACTCAATTAAGAAAATTAAGCAAATCTATCATGGTTATAGCAAATTTTCTCACTGAATTGGGCAAAATAAGCAAATCTGTTATTGTATAGCAAATGAACATAAATATGTGATTATTATGAAGTTGAATATCACTTAATTATAGTAATAAAAGAAGAATGGAAGATGAATACGACTCACGTTTGATTTGCATGGTTCTTGAAGATGAATGAAACAAGGAATATAGATCGAAACGGTGGAGGATTTGCTGGGTATCTGTTCGGAATCAGAATATAGATCGAAACAGAGCTGATTTCTTTGGAAACAATGGGAGATTCAAGGAAAATCTCTTTGTTTGTTTCGATTTCGAAATTGCAAATCCCCAGTGGTTTTCAAATCGCGTCAGAGTAGTTTCCAAATCAGAACAATTGAGAAGGAACGTGTGTTTCACGCGCACAGGGAGACCTCGTGATTTGGTGTTTGCTTCACGCGTGTTTTGTGACATTTAGGGGTAAAATTGGAAACTGAAATAGGAGAGGACTTGCTGGGTATTAGTTTGTTTGCATGGGACCGGCTGGTAAATGCCCCTAAATAGAACTTCTAAGTCATTTGTCCAAAAGTAAAAAAGAAAAGAAGATGGGCTGTATTTAAGGAGATTAGCCCGTTAGCAAAGTGTTTCAATAATGGTGTGAGTAGGCCGGAAAATGAGGTTCAGCGACTGGATCTAGGTTTGGGCTCTATCCCAGTCATTGATGCATATGCGTGGTTTAAACATGATAAAATAATTATTTTTATTTTTATTATTTTGATAATTGATTAAAATATTTTAATATAGTATAACACATGGGATTTAGTCATGCACAATAATCATTGCTGTGCATCCTCTCAGGCTCACTTTGGATCCTTCTTCGATCGACGAAACCGTTCGTTTTTTAGGAATCATCAAGTATAATATGCTTGTAAAAATTTAAATTGATCATTTCATTTAATTAGATTTGTCTCTAAATAAATGAAAGATTTTGTTAATGTGTGTCCTAAGGGCTTATGTTAAAGATATTTAAAACATTTGTACATCTTACATGAAAGTGAGTACAATAGAGAATATAAATTTCTTTTAAAATAACTTAACATATGTTTTAAATATACACGTTAACAAAACCCATAAATGGATCGTAGGTGAGAGGTGTATTTGCCTCATGGAATCAATATGTATGAGGTATATATTGTCGTGTTGTGTCGTGTGATTTCTAATTCGTATACGAATCCTTAATTAAAAATACAAAATATATGAAAGCATTAAAAAAATTTCCCCACTATTTACATTTCATGAAATTTCTACTAAAATAAAATTATTCATAAAAAAAAATTACTTTCAACTAAATTTTATTTTTTTAATTTATTTTCTTTGTTACTAGATTGACTTTAAAATAATAAATGAAAATATCAAATTATCTTAAATAAAAACAAAAAGACTACTGACTCCAAATTTTTTTTTACATATATATATATTTCAACGAGATAGAGTTACATAAGGAATATAAATAAGTCATACCACCCCTTAGTGAAAATAATATTAAAATATACATCTATTCATCTATTAAATAGGTTATTTGTGTCAACTTTTTATTATGTAGATTAGACACTATTTGACATTTTTATTTATATGTTATCGTATCTAAAAATTACCAATCCTAACTCGCTAATTTCGTACACGAGTCATGTTGTGTCAAAAAATTTCACCTCTAGTATTTTTCAAATATGTCTCCAAGTAAACATAAAGCAAACAATGTATGGATTAAACACTGCAACTACTTACAATAATTAAGAGGGAATAAGGGAAGAAAAACTTGCATCACAGTGAGACTTGCAAACAATTTTCTGGTTACAAGTTATGCCCAAATATGATTAGGCAACAATGCAAATGCTAGTTCACTAGAGTGAATTATTAAACAAAAATATACAAAGAGACTACAAACCAAACCCAAATTCAGGAGATTCATCTTGTCAGAAACCAAATCAATAAGCAAAACACGAAGGGATTGTTTTCATCTTATGAACTAACACATGCTCAAGAAACCTACAACATGGGAATCTGATAGCATCAGCATAGCCAGTTCTTGCTCAACCACAGTACATCTATGATTTGTCGAGGGAAAAGAAAAGGAAAAGAAAATGGAAGTTCACGCCTACTCACTGCGGCTCCAACTTCGAAGGAGGAAACGCTCCGCTATAAACAAAGAGGCTGTCATCACTATAAGGATGGTTGTACCCTCTGCTATCCACTTCATGGCTCGCTGACGTGGATGCTGAGTCAGCATTTGGGTTTAGACCAGCAATTCGCATAATGTTCTCAATCTCATTTACCACCTCACCCATTGTAGGCCTCTCGGCTCCTGCATCTTCAACACACTTCATTGCTAGATCCACGAACTTATCTAATCCTCCCAAAGTGAGGTCCAAAATGGTTGGGTCAAGAAGATCTTGAAGATTATATCTGACTTGTGTCTTGTCCATTTTCAGCTTCACCTCTCTTACAATGTATTTGCCTTTCTCAATTGGTTGTCTTGCAGTTACCAGCTCTAGCATTAGCACTCCAAAGCTATATACATCACTCTTTTCAGTCAACCGTTGTGTCATGTAATATTCAGGATCCATATAACCCTACACCAAAATTTTTTTTGGCTATCAGTCCAAAAATCGTAATTGATATCATGCATCTCCAAATAACTCAAAATTGTAAGCCTTGTGGTCCCATAAATTTGTTGAAGCCCTGATTTTCTTTAAGCAAATATAAAATGATACCCTTCCTTTTTCACAATGTATAAGACATGCACAAAATAAAGAAACAAACAGAAGAGAGAAGACTTCTGGACATAAAACAGACTACTACTTATTAATTATTTTAAACTGTCGTGAGATGTCCTGTATTTATTTTACATTAATGAGTACGGTAAGGGGCCTTTTAAGGGGGGGTCGGACCAAGACTGTTAGCTGGTATATATTATAATTTTCAGGTAGGGTTTTATAGGGTGCTCAAAATAGAGAGCTGAGTTGAGAGGTTAATATAGTCTTCTTGTAATCCTTATGACTATAGTGGATTTGTTCTCTCTCTGTCTCCATTGTGGACATAGGTACCTGCCAAATCATGTATATGTCGTGTTCTTATTTTGTGTGTGTGCGATTGTTCCTTTATTTATTGCTTTATTGTTTGATTGAAACTACGGTTTTGCACAACATAAACTGTGCCTAGTTTAGTCCTCACTGAAGGGGCCTTGGGAAGGTTACATTAGGTATAGACCTACCCTTCGACATAATATGCACAAAGTGGCTACTTCCAAGTTCTGACTTACAAACTTGTGTTAATAAGCCGAGTTTTAACCATTGAACCAATGGCCTCCCGTTAATTATTTTATTTTATTTATTTATTGAGGTGGGGGAATGGGGGTAAGGAGCCATTAAACGAGTCACGACCATAAAAAATTAAAAAGAAGAAGAAGCAGGTTATTAATAGCTGTAGATAGGAAGAAATTACAGAATCTCTTTAGTTATCTTCTAAATGAAACACAATAAGGGGTTTCATTTATTATTGTATTTGGTTCAGTGTTCGCCACATGTACCTCTATGACTACTTGAGAACTGTTTCACAAGAATTTCTCATAACGGAGAACTGCTAAAATAGATGGATGATTGCTAGAATTCAGATGAGCTCTCTAAAAATCTTATCCTACTCAAATATTTTGTAAATTACTATCCTTTCAAATGCAGGGTTTCGAATAGAATATACTGACCATTGTTCCCTTGACTTGAGTCGTAACATGACCCTTTTCTACATCACCCATAAGCTTGGAGAGACCAAAATCAGAAACTTTTGCATTCAAGCGTTCATCCAATAAGATATTGTTAGATTTGATGTCCCTGTGTATGATCGGAGGGTTGGCAAGTTCATGCAGATATTGCAAACCTCTTGCTACTCCAAGGGCTATTCGAAGCCTCCTCATCCAATCCAACCTGATTCCTGTCTTGCCTGCACAAGTAAAATTTATTTTAGTTATTATTTTTCCATTGGATGCCTGCGTTTCCCAAGATAATGGGTCTGGTAGTGCAGTTTATGAATTGTATTATTATTTATTCCTGAGTTCTGCTATAAAAATAGAAATTTTGAACAGAATGATGCAGTTGAACTAGAGCCATTCATTTTAAGACAAAAATCCCATCAAGATGACGCTTCATTTCCAAAATGTCATTGCCACACAATTCCAGATGTTTTTATGTATAGCTTTTCTGTGAGAATAGACTATTCCTCCATTCCTCTCTTCTTTCGCTAGAGAATAGAAGTTATGTAAAACATTCAAGTTTGAATGAGGTACAAGGGCCTGTTTGGTGCATCTTATGGGGCTGATTATAACTTTTTGTTTTGAAACTTTGTGCTAGAGTATTTCGTAATTGTTAGGTTTTTATTCTTGGCAATCCCGTTTGACAAAACTCCTTTGAGTAGTAATTTTATTCACTCTTTTATTTCAGTGAGGCTATGAGTTTATTAGATGCGAATCCAAACCCGAATCAAGCCATGCAGAGAAGTTTGTAATGTTAATGCTTTCAAGATTGCCACTTCGCTGATTATTACGGGGGTCGCGGCCGAAGCAAAATTCAAATTTGCATTCAAAATTGCATGTCAGCCGTTGCTCGCTCGAGCCAAGGAGTTCTCGCTCGAGCTAAGGCTTGCTTGCTCGAGCCAAGGAATGCTCGCTCGAGCCAAGGATTGCGTCCATACAAAAAACTGAAAAAGTGTATTCCTCGCTCGAGCCAAGGATCCGTCGCTCGAGCCAAGGCACTAGTAGAAATCATGAAAATTACTCTCCTCGCTCGAGCCAGGAAAGATTCGCTCGAGCGAGCCTCAGAATCCGGATTTCTCAAGGAGTTTGTTTTCTTCCCAATCTTGGATTACTTTTGGTTCTCTATAAATACTTGGTTTTCTCCCAAAACTAAGTAATTTATTGAAGTCCTCCAGATCTTCTTTTTGGATCTTAAAGGTTTATATCTGGGGATATTTTGTTTTCTTTGATGTTTTATTGAGTATTTAACTCATGGTTTAAAGAGAGTACATCAAAGGTTTGTTTGATATACACAAAAGAGAGAGTTGTTCTTCAGTTGTGAATTCTGAAGAATTCGAGCCTGAAACTTTGGAGGGAATCCGGAGTGGCTCATCAGAAAGACAATTCCGTGTTGAAGATGGGGTTGGAAGAGGCACATAGAGGTTGGTTCAATTAGGCGTTGTGAATTCGCTAGATAATTGAGAGTGATACCTGTGTAATTCCTTTATATCTTCTTAGTGGATTGTTCTTGTGGCTATTGCCCGTGGTTTTTTTATCACAATTGGAAGGTGTCCAATTGTGGTTTTTCCACGTAAAATCTTTGTGTCTCTTTCTCTTGATTGTTTGATTGGGATTGTTATATTCTGCTTAAAATTGAAACATCATCACAAATCAACATCTAGGTGTTTTCTAGATTTTTTCAGTGTAACTTATGCTTATAGCTTATGAGGCAAAAATAGGTTAAAGAAACTGGGAAAAAAGAAAAAACAAAAAGAAAAAAAAGAAGATTATTGAGAATCAGGGAAATTGGTGTTTCTAGCTTCCGCTTCTAATTATCAGTTTTTAGTTTGCAAGAAGCGGCACCAAACAGGTCCTCAGAATGATGAGGCAACAGGAGCATTTCGATTTCCATTTTTTGAATGTAAAGAATCTTGTATTCTACTCTTTACTTTTTTCTTATTCTTTTTTATATTTCTTCCTCAGCTAAAATCAACTCACATGGGTATTCACTAGCAAGTTGCAGACAAGTAATGACAAACTTGTGAAGCAAAGAATGCCATTACATGCATTAATCATAAAGAAGGCATCTGAAGCACAAGATTAGGTTGTGTTTGGATTTAGGATTTGGGTAGGGACACATGGAGGGAAAGGAAAAGCCGAAGGAAATGTGAATGAAATATAAAAAAAAATTCTCCATTTCCCTCACCTTTTCCTTTTCCTTTTCCTCTGCCTTTTCAAATTCCTATTCAAATCTATGATCCAAACCCAGCCTTAGTTTCCATCTTTGGTGGAGAAGATTAGGAAATGAGTGTAACTACCTGAAAGACTCTCCTTCAGTGTACCATTTGGAATATACTCATACACCAACATTTGTTCGATTTTCTCAAAACAGAAACCCAACAAGCTGACAACATTCTTATGATGTACCCTTGATAGAAGCTCAATTTCAGTTTTGAACTCAAGACCACCCTGCATAGATCCTTGTTGAGCCCTTTTGACAGCAACTAGTTGCCCCGTGGGAAGAGCTCCTCTATATACCTATAAATAAAATGAAAAGGTGAGAATATGGAAGTTATACTGCACTGAGAAATAATTTTCAAAAACATTTAAGATGGATAACAAATATGCTACCGAAAAAACTAAAAAAATGGAAAGATGCTCTAAAAATGAAAATTAGCAGCACATAAACCAGAAATAATAAATTGGGCAAATTATGCCATTGATCCCTATAGTTTAGGAGTAGTGTCACTTTAGTCCTCATAGTTTCAATTGTGACGGATTTAGTCCCTACACTTTCATAACCAAATCAATTTAGTCCCTAAGCTTAAAATAAAAATAATATATCATCCCAAAAGTTTGATTCATTGCTATAAGGCCCATCTATTTAATAGTTAAAGTATATTTTACCCCTTCTGATGCTTTTAATTGCAGAACTTAGAGCCGAAATAAATACTAGTTTGAGATATATATCTAAATTAGAAAATTACTTAAGAGTAACAATTCTTTAAATACTAGTTTGAGATATGTATCCAAACGTGCCTTTTCTAAAGCTATTTGTGCCTTAAGAGCAACAATTATTTAATTATAATTGATTCTAGACTGTCCAAATGGAATAGCTAATACAGAATTTAATCTAATTAACTGATTTTCTAATTCAGATATATATGTTTTAGCTAATATAAAATTTGGCTCCAAGTTCTGCAATTAGAAGGGACAAAATATGTTTTAACTATTAAATAGATGGAGTTATAGTAATTAGTCAAACTTTTGGGATGATATGTTATTTCTATTTTAAGCTTTGGGACTAATTTGATTTGGTTATGAAAGCGTAGGGACTAAATCTGTCACAATTGAAACTATAAGGAATAAATTGATACTGCCCGATGGTATAATTGACCCAAATATTATATATTTGCTTTTCAGAATTTTCAGATAACTATGCAAGTATGGTTGTGTAGTAATTATTTGATTTATCAATGAGACGCCTGGATGGTTCATACAATTTCAAAGATCACACGCCTACTTTTCATTAAATATAGACCCAAAATTTTTTTTTTATGAAGACAAGAAAAGATTCACAAGCTATTCTCTCCAGCAACAAGAATATAAAAAATTAACCTTCCCATATCCACCAGCTCCAATAACGTTGCCTTCTGAAAAATTGTTTGTGTATTTCTTAAGCTCTTCAAATGAGAAACTTCTAGCACCTTTTAAGTGAGGAACATCACCACTCCTTTTATTTTGTTCCCAAGAAGCTGCATTGATATGACAATAAGGCAATAATTCAAACCCACGAAAAAGATATGATTACGAAAAAATACTTTCTTAAGATTATTTCCAAATTTTACCAAAAGGATTGTTCTGTTTATCAGCTATTTCAGCTCTTCTCTTTTGACGGAAAGCATAAATTCCTGCAAGGAGAGCGAATAGCACAAGGACCGAACCACCAATTGCCGCTCCGATAATTATGCCAATACTCAATGATTTGCGTTTAGTTCCTTCTGGATATGAGAGAGAGAGAGAGAGATTAGGATAAGACACAACAGAATCTGTAACATATTTATCACACATTTGTGTTAATACCTGCAAAATACTCATATAATTCACCAATGAAAAAATAGGGTCCAAAAGTGACATTGTTAGGCTTGAAAGTTTGGTTGCTGAACACAAACCCAATCCCAGAAATTCCTGTGCGATTGAAACGGTCTTCACCATATGGAAAAAAGTCTACACTTAGCACAAGGTAATCATCTGCATTTTTAGTCGGATTACTCAGATAAACTGAATCCACAGAGAGTTGATGGGACCGGAAAAACGTCATCATTGACTCCGCAAGAGACATGTAGATACTGGAGTTTCCCAGGTCTGAAAAGGAAGGAGCTCTGAAGAACAGGGTACCATGGTATGGATACGCACATCTACAGTTGGGGCTAGAAATTTGATTAGAACTGCACATAACAGGAATGCAATTATCTGGCAGTGTTGAATATGAGGAGTTAGGCTGTTGAATGGTACAGTATGTTTCTGTCACTCCTGTTTCCTCGCAAACTGGATTTCTTGCAAGTCTGCCGAAAGTAAAGCAAAGACAAGTAAATAGATGACATGTCCAGTCAATATAACTTCTGAAAATGAATCTAAATATTATGCTCCATTTGTTTGGGCGGACAACATTTTTTGGCGTTTGGTACAACAGAAAACAAACCTATTTGGGTGGAAAATGTTTTCAACTTTTAAGAGGTGGAAAAAGTTTTCTGGACCACCGCACTACCACCACCACACCAACACTACCACCATTATTGCCACTACCCTACCACCTTCACCACCACCATCACCGTCGCCCCACCACCACCGCCACCGCCACCGCCACCGCCACCGCCACCGCTACTGCCAGCTCCAACCCACCACCACCACTACACCACCACCGCTACCATCTCTGCCTCCAGCTCCACCACTACTAATACAATCATTAGTACATTAATTTCGAAGACGCAACTATAGGAAAAATTTTTCTTTAAAAAATATTTTTTGGAAAAAGTTTTTTGTAGAAAATTCTTTTTGCCGAAACAAACAGAGCATTAGTTCTTTAACACCATCTTGATGACAGAATGGCCAAAAAGTCAAATGATACAGTTTACTGCTTACATGATCTTAATCTTGCCGTTTGCTATCTTTGCAAAGTCACCAATAGAAACTACAAAATTGTTCTGCAAATCTATAAGTCGCAGTTGTTCGCTATAACTGGAGCCAACATCCAGAGTGCCATTAAGCTGATTTGTCCTTAATACACTGAGACATGCCAAAGCAGTTTGCTTATGTTTATAATGGTGATGACGTAAGATATAAAACTAGAATCAATTGTGTTAAAACATAGGGAGATAAGTCCTTTAAATTACTATGGATTCTAGACTATCATATGGAACGCATTCTTGTAGGCCATTATAATATGAGATTAAACTGGTACTCACACAGTTTGTAATTGAGGAAGGCTGAAGAGGGTGACCGGAATTGAACCTTGAAGTTGTGTGGATTCCATTATTCTGCCAGTACAAAGTTAGCCGAAACATATTTATAGCAGATACTCTGACAAGCTGTTTGCAAGTGCATAGAACCAGACACTATTTGTGAACAAAGAATGAGCACACACACATACAGGGAGCTCTGCTTTTGTGCCTGTTTGGCACAGCTTATAATCAGCTTATTCCAGCTTTCAGCTTAATTTAAGCTATTTTGATGTGTTTGGTTTAGCTTATAGCTTATAGCTTATAGCTTTTTGGAAGTCAGAAATCAGCTTATTCTTTGAGTGGGGCAGGAGATGCTTTAAGAATAAGCTGGAAATTAGCTTAAGCTGAAAGTTATAAGCTATAAGCTGTTTAGGCATAAGCTATAAGCAATTTCCCACAGCTCTACCAAACAGCACTTTAAATGTTACATTAGGGGTTTAAGCCTTTATCGTAACATAGCTAGCTCCAAGCCAAAATAGAAGGTTGGCTGAAATTAAGTCAATCCCTACATCCTCCTGATCAGTGGTGATGGAAACAATAATATCTTTGGTTTAATGATTATGATAAGCATCCTTCAGGGTTTAGGCTGTTTGCTGCAGCTTATGGAGCTGCTTATAACTTTTTATTTTTAGAATATGTGTAGTCAGAGTGTTTGGTGCATCTTTTGCTTACTGCTTATGAGGCAGCAATAACTTAATAAGCTGAAAAAACTTATTAATGAGAAACAGAGGGACAATGCTGTTACCTTTCGCTTTCTAATTATCAGTTTTCAACTTGCTAGAAGTTACACCAAACAAGCCCTATGAAAGATTGATTCCTAGGTCATTTCCCCCCCTAAATTGATTAGGCAGCAGACATCATCAAAGCAAATAATAGAATTCTAGAAACTTGATCCCCCCAAAGAAAATCATCAAAAGGTTCCTTAAATTTAGTGACATTATTTCAATATGAAGTCATCCTTGGTCATGTCAGGATGAAGCCATATAGATTCTAGGTCTCCATGGTAATTTTCTGTCTAGTAATTTGAAACTCTGCCAGATGCCCTACAACCATGTTTAATAGCAATCAATAGTTTGATCCAAAAATCCAATTCCTATGCTTAGGAAATCATAAACCATAGAGGAAAAAAGAAGGTTGCTTTAGGTTGAAAACAATGCAAAACCTTCCCATTAAATCCATCTAAACATTAATAATATTCAAGACAATGCCCAATGATGCGGGGTGTTTGCTAATTATACCTAGTTTATCTTCATGTGGATCAAAATTCCAGTTTCAGAAAAAAAATAAAAATAAAAAATAAAAAAATTAGAAAGAACTAACCCAGAATAAAATGGGATTAACTATAGTATGATCAAGGCAGGAGTACACCAATGAAGTAATGGTGGACGGAAAGACAACACCAAAAGTTGAAATATGAGTGAGCCAACGAATTAAGAAGATGTTGCAACTTGGAATAAGAAATAGAAGTTCTATAAAATCATGAGGCAAGTCATGCATTATGGTATACAATGATAGGCTATCTGAAGCAAATTTTTGTAATTTTCTTAGCTGAAATGCATAGGTTTGGATGAATGAGTGGTAGAGGAGAAAAGATAGGTCTAGAAACAATTTGCTTCACCCAAAACTGGGAAATGAGAACAATATAAGAAAATTGGCTGCAATGGCTCAGTTATTTGTAGCAAAGCGCACAAGAAAACACCACCAAGCAGTGAAAATTTTCAAGTTAAAGCTATTCCAAAGACAGAGAGCCAAAGTTCATGATTAAGACTGTGTTAGGATCATGGATTTGGAAAGGAAAAGGAAAAGACTACATAAGTGGGAAAAAAAAAATAGTTTATTTCATTTACATTTCCCTCACCTTTTCCTTTCCCTTTCCAAATTCTTATCCAAATCCATGATCCAAACAGACGTAAGTGTGCATAAAGAGGCATGATCACTATGATGCAACAAAACATAAGGACCTAGACAAGGCTAAATGGTGGAAAAGGACTCCTGTAGCATTTTCTTAAATAGTTCAGAGAATTCTGGTTGAGTTAATTGTGTATTTGTGCGTGATGGAATGCATGTATGAATATCGACTATTGAGAGAGAGAGAGAGAGAGAGAGAGAGAGAGAGAGATACAATGTTGTCAAGGACTTTAAGGTTGAAAACCACGGAGGAAAATCTGACACATCAAAAGTATTATTGCTCATATCCCTGCGAATAACATTTTGGTCAAAGAATAAAATTAGAAAATACCATGCATTGTATAATTATGAAACAAAAAAGAGAGAGAAGAAAAGATGATAGCAAGAATCATGCATTTGTTTTAAAAGAGAAAACAAGGAATTAACTAGATCATCCATTTGAAAAGGTGTTGCTTCTTACACATAGTTGAGAAAAGTCATGCCCATAAGATTCGGCAAGGGGCCAGTCAGTCGATTGTTGGATAAGAATCTGAAAGTGGAAAATCAAAAGCCTGAAATAATAAGCTGAAAATCTAATGCAGGATAAGTTGACTACCTGGAAACAAGTAGAGATTCTTAAATTAGAAAAGTATTTGTTTTGTCTGCTTACAGCTCTCGGACGTTTGCAAGGTTGCTGAGGTTTGATGGTACAGGCCCAATTAATAAGTTCCTATCGAGGCGTCTGTTGCAACACAAGATATACTCAATTCAAAAACTTTCATGGAAATTCACAGATTGCAAGTATCTTGTTATGATTTTATAGAGTATGTGATAGAGATACTCACAGCACCTCCAAAGTCTGCACGAGTCCTAGCGTTGAAGGGATGCTTCCCCGGAGGTTGTTTCTTTCAAAAAGCCTGCTCAAATTAATTCATGTGAACGTTTTGAAATTATTTTCCAGATTGAGAGTATTTTGTATGAGAATTGGACTGCCCAGAAATTAAATCCAACATTCCACATCATACAAAAGAAACAAGTTCAACAAAGTGAACACAGAGTCATCTTTGAACTGAAAAGTTTAGAACTTACACATGTATCAAAATCATCTTTGAACTGAAAAGTTTAGATGGGATTTCGCCAGAGAGATTATTCTTTCCAAAATGACTGTACATAATAGAAAGGTCATTAGTATATGAAAATAAACAACATAGAAAGGACTAATTAGATTAACTACACACGCACACATAGACTTATTGGACATACAAGTGCTTCGTATTAACCAGCATATCCAGACCAGGTGTGGTCGCATTAGAGACAGGGATAGTTCCTTCAAGCTTATTGTCAGCGAGATCCAGCCAATAAAGTTTTGATAGATTACCAATTGCAGGTGGTATGTTTCCAATGAAGCTGTTGGAATTTAGAGATCTGCAAAATATAAAATAAAAGTATCGAAATATAGGCCAAGACATGGAACTGTTCGGTAAATAGTAAGTCATACTCAAAACATTCAGTGAAGGCACAATTCAACTGAAAATTTTTGGAATGGAAATATGTGAAAGGTTAGATGGTATGAATGCAAACAATGGAGCTTCCAACGCAAGATTTGAAGGACCAAAATGTATCCCATATTCATTTTTTCTCCTTTTTTGAAAGCATGAAGGAGGTTCATCCCAAGAAGTCGGGTATGGAAGCAATTATTCTTGAAAGGTAAATTTTTGTAAATGAATTATTTGTGCTCAAATAAGACGGAGCATTCAATTATTGTGTCAAAAATATATGGGAGGTTGCAGTTAATGTCCTTTACATTTTCTGATTATTAAGATAAACTGTTTCACCCTCAGAACTTATTGGAATAATCAGAAAATGTAAAGGACATTAACTGTGACCTTCCACAGGTTTTTAACACAACAATTGAATACTCCCTCTAATTTGAGAATGTATAATTCATTTACAAAATTTTAAATTTAACTTTCTGCAATACATATGAAGGAATGTTGGAATGAGGAAAACTACGACCATGTTATTCCTACCGAAAGAAACTAAAATGGTAAAACCATGCTGTCACTTTTCTGGCGAGACTTCCATATCTTAAGTTACACAAACAGAAGAAAAATGACAAAGTCCAAACCCTTACAAAATGCGCAGCTGCTGCAGAGATCCTATTGTGTCAGGAATTGGACCACTGAAACCGCAACCAACCAGGATTCTGAGATGCAAGTACAAACAATTGGTTTATTACAAGGTTATATATATCCATCTTAGTAATCACCCACTATATAAAAACAATTAAAATTTTTCTTACAGGTTTGTTAGCTTCTTCAATTTTCCAATTGATGGAGGAAGAGATCCTGTTAAACCCTTGTTGTAAGATAGATCCCTATATGCAGAAGCTAATTGTCAGAAATTAATTTTACTAATTCTTATGAGGAAGTAATGAAAAAGAAAAACAGTGACAACTTCAAACAATTATTATTTCTCAAGATTAATACTTGTCGCACGCACTAAGTCTAGCATTAGAAATTTTATAATTTTATTTCTTAATATTTATTTTAATTATAGTTTAATTAAGAGTCCAATTAGTAGTCTTTGATTTTTATTTTATTAAGCATTAATTAGGCTTTAGTTTCTTATTTTGGAATTTGGGTTAATGGTCTATAAAGATTGTGTTTTGCATTATATTATTTAGATTTGGATTAATAATGTTGAGTGTTTTGGTTTTGGATTAATTTCATATCTTTTTTTACTAAAATATTCCATAATAGTTTGGGTCTTCCCTTTCCATCTACAGTGATCATATATCACTCTTGCTATTACATCTACATGTGTTTATTGTCTATGACCAGATCATCTCAGTCTATTTTCTCTCAAATTAGCTTCAACTGGTGCTACTTCTAGCATTTTGAGAATGCATTCATTTTTAATTCTATCTTTCTTGATGTTACCACACATTCATCTTAAAGTCCTCATCTTAGCTATACTGTGTTGTCATTTCTTACTTGCACAACATTTGTCTCAAAAAGCATCATTGGCCTTATAGTTATTCCATAAAATTTCTTTTTCAATTTTGTTGGTATTCGTCAATTTCATAATACACCAGAAGAGCCAACCTCTCGCATCATCTCCAACCTTCTCATCTTTATAAATAATTGAATCCAGATAATAAAATTGATCATTCTTTGATATATTGGTTCTTGTTCTTCATTTATCCACTATTTCTATTATTATTAGTTACACCCCATATTTTAGTTTTAGTCCTACTTATTTTAAACCTTTTTTACTCATATTTCTCTCCAAATTTGTAATTTAGTGCTACCATATATTCATCCTAAATGTATCTAGGCAATTAGGTCCATGGCTAGGAGGGAAGGACTCGAGGTTAACCTTTGGTGTAGTCCAACATTGATTGGAAAGTCACTTCTTTCTCCGCAAGTGATCTAATTGTAGACATAGTCCCATCATACACATACTTTATTGTATCAACATACCCCCTGCCACCTCTTTTGTGTTTTTTCTAACACCTACCATATTATATCTCTAAACACCATATTACAAACTTGTTCTAAATTTATACAAAGTATATAAAGATCTCTTCTTCTACCTCGCAACCTTTATATGTTAAGTAATCTGTTTTTCTAATAGAAAATAATCTGTTTGACTCACTTTTAAAAGTTTTATTATTTGTTCGTAATTAATGAAAATGAAAATTAGTAATCAGCTCTTTAATATGTATTATATAGACGAGCCAACAAGGAGCACTAATTGATGATAAATATGATGAGTGCCTCGCATAACCAAAAATAATTAAGTGATGTAACCCAGCAATGAATGGTTTTCTTTGAAAAAGCCAAACAAGTATGGTAGTCCAGAATGAACAATGTTAACTGAATAATGCTTCATTAATTAGATCTATTTATGGGAGAAGAGGGACAAAGAAAATAGAAGACCTACAGAGCTTGTAATTCAGACAACAATTGAATTTCCCCAGACAGCTGACCAACCAAACCCATGCTTGCTAGCGTTCTGGAATTGAAGGTAATAGTTAACCTCAATTATAAAAATGCAACATAATCAACACTCCATAAGCATTAAAAGGAAAAGCACAAATATATATATATATATATATATTTTCTTTTTCCAGCAAAAGGAAAAACACAATTAGGGAGTTACATAGATGTCACACGTGAATTGGTGCACCGAATTCCATCCCAACTACTGCCACATGGATCCGACCCAACCCAATTGGGTGGTGTGTTTTGCCAGCCATCTTTGAGAGCAAATAGAGCAATATCTACATCATAAATAAAACAAATTTGAGTTATATCACAACTCAAAATCACTAACATAAACTCACCAATCCATTCCTGATAGATGAAAGAACCTAGCAAGATAAATCATGAAGGATTAGAATTGAGTTCAACCCATTTTTGCATGAGGATTCAGGAATACAGACATGAGAACCCAACAGCAGCTAGAAATCCAAAAAAAGAAAAAGAAAAAAGAAAAAGAGGAACAGCTTTCTAGAGCTCAGCCTCTTAACAGATTTCATTTGAACAAGAATTTTCTAGTTCAAGGATTACCACTTCTGAATAATCAAGAGCATTTGATATTTCAGTTATAGAACTGGGACATCTAAAGCTTGCTTCCAAGTGACCCCAAAACTAGTATGCAGGCTGAAAACTTGATGCTAAATAAGACCTAAGATTTCTAGTTTCGGAAAGCAGTTAACACATAGTAGGAATGCAACTATGTATTCCAGAGGTGGGAAGGGATTCACATCCTTACACTGTGGAAATTATTCCCAGGTAAATTAGAAAACTCCAGACAGTCAAGGACATACATTTAAAATCTCTCATTCCCAACTTCCTTTTTAACTAACTTGATCATAAAATAAACTATTTCGCAACTACAGGTCTCGAATTGGAGCTTTGACTGATGACTGGAAGTTCCAAGTAAGTAAGCTCGCAGTGGTGAATCGAGAAGACCGTAGCTAGGACCCTTCAACTCATGTTTCAGCCTATATTCAAACCCAGTCCCTATTTGAGTAAGGCTCTCCTTTGATTGCTGAAAGACTTGGGGCTAAAAATAAAGGTAAAAATATATATTTATTCAAACTTTGAATCTCAAATCTTGTGTCATTTGGAAACCGAGAGAAGATAATATCCAGCAGTGGAGTGCAGATCATTTTAATTGTCACTATAAGAAACAACATAAAACACAAAATTTTATTTCATTTTTGTTTCTTCTCCTTTATCAGCGATCAACCCCACAATAAATGAGGCGTGAGAAAGAAACCATAAACAGGACTAGCATATACTTTGTGTTTTTGGAGGATGCATTAACTGATGAGCAGGGATGTATTCTTGATTGTATTAATCAAACCAAGAAAGAACACATATTGGAGCCCCTCATATGCATATATCATTCAACAATAATATAACTATTAATAATTTAGGCATAAGAATGGAACTTACAGTCATTATTCGTCTGCGCTGCTACAAGTAAAATTTGGACAGAAACAACCAGCAGACAGATCCAAATTCCTGAACCCATTATTCAAGAAAGAACCACAGAGATTCTTGAGCTCACTGAATTACAGTGAAAACACTTCGAAGCCACTCAATTCATTCCTTCAGTTCCTATTGTTCACTATAACTCTTCAATATAAGAAAGTTCTTCACGACTGTAGTCAACATATGCATAGCTGCAATTAAAAACAATATGAAAGGACATGGATACACAAATTATTTGTTCAAGTAATTACAATACAACAATTGCAATCTAATTTTTCCTTCATAGAAAATAAATAAATAAGAAAAAAAAATAAAAAATTGCAGTTTAGTTTACTGGTTGATTGCAGCACCGGAATCAATATGAAGTAATTGTAAATATGAAGGGTTTGTGAGAGAAAACTTGCTAGTCTTGTAGATACCTCAAGAAGGAGAAAGATTCAAGGATCATGGACGATTTTGATTTTTGACTTATAAATTAGTCATTAGGGGCAAGAGCACTAGTACCTTCACTGAGGAGCTAATTTCCACTTGGGTCATTTTCAAGGAAGCTGTCAGACAAGTTGCCAATTGTGCGTCATGATAATCAATGCTACCAACTTTTTTACAAAGATGTTTTGGATTTTACTTTGTGACCAACTTTTTTACAAAAATGTTTTGGATTTTAATTTGTGAGCTATAATAGTTTTAATGGTATATATAGTGTCCATGTGTTATGTTTTAAATTTTTTTTTTTTTTTTTTTTTTTTTTTTTCCATCTCAGAGCTCAATTAAATCTTTAATTTTAATTTTAGGGGGATACATGTTGACTTTTTTTAACTATGGGGTTGTAAATGTAACCCGACGTGTGAATTTTGTGTGAATTTCTTCTGTTTTTCTCTATTCCAATGCACTCTCATTCACACAAGTGTTAATTTCAAAATATGAGTGTGTTTGGTTTAATTTTGAGAAATAAATTTTTTTTAAAAAAATTGGAGAAAGAATTAAATTCTTTATTTTTGTTTATTTAATTATATATTTTGAAAATAGTTTTGGAATATAGGAGTTTGGAATGATTTGATATTTTGTTGTAGTTGAGTAGATCATAGATATATGTGAGAAAAAAAACAATTGAGAAGAAGAGAAGAGAGAAAAAAAAATAATTGATTAATGTGTAAGAGAGAAAGTGATTTTAGAAAAAAAAATTAAAATTACTAAACCAAGTAAAATTTTAAAAAAATTTCTTTATTTTTTAAAAACAAACCAAAGAAGGCCAATAATTGCAAGATGCGAGTTGAAATTCTGTGTAACGGGGCATACACGGTGGTGTAACCTTCATTTGTCCCATCTCTCTCTCTCTCTATCTGTCTGATCAACGACGACCCTAATAACAGAGTGGAAAATTATTTACAAACAGAGTTTTCCTAACACACCATCCAACAATTGTCACTTTATTAGCTATAGATTGAACAATCAATCAATATTCAATTCCAAAGTGTTCTCATCCACAGCAGAGTGGTAATCATCTAAACTGCAAAAACATGCTCTTTTTTTTTTTCTTTTTTTTTTTTTTAACTCTTCTGCTCCTACATCATACATACATGCTATACATAAATACATACATGAGTTTATAATAATAATAATGGGTTATGATTGAGACCCCCTTAAAACTTCCACCCCCACCACCCATACACACACACACACGTAGGGATTGGAGATTGGAAAAAAAAAAAAAAAAAAAACAAAGAATGAGAAATTAACCAAACAAAAGCAAAGGGGATTATGAGGGTGACTCCAAAAGGAGGTCCGAATCTTTATTGAATAATAATATATGTTTTTGCTACTTGGATTGACTCTTACTTCCAAAACCCAGCAGTTAACCATTGGATCAAATTTCAAATCTATACTATATTAAGTAAAAGGGAGTTTTTAACTCTCAAGCTTTGTGAGAGCTCCAATCTCTCAATCTTAATTTCTTAATTTTTTAATTTAAAAAAAAATCTCAGTATTTATTGATTTTGTCAAAATTTCTTAATCAATATTTATTAACTTTTTCCAATCTACATGTCTTTCTACGTGCTTACCATTATTGATTTGGTCAAAATTCCCTTATCAACATTTAAAATTCCCTCATACAAATAATTATAAATACAATCCGTGCATAATTACTGCAGTACTCTTTACAACTTCTCCTATACACTGGGGTGTTTTGGGAAGTTGGTAAAAAGCTGATTTTTAACTTTTTACCAAACTTTTTAGCTTTTTGGAAAGTGATTTGGGAAGTTGATAGAAAACTGGCTTTTGAATTTTTTGTTTAATATTTGTTTATGGTGTCAAATCAAATTAAAATGACCAAAATACCTTACCTAACATAAGAAATTTATTTTTTTTACTTTTTTATCATAGGCCTCAATTTGTAATTTTAACACTTGCGTTTTTGCTCTCCCCAAATGGAAATTCACAGAGTTTTTGGCTACCAACTTTTTTGACCTTGGATAAAAAACGTGGCTTTTTTCAAAACTTCTCAAAACGGCACACTATGGTTAGTGATAAGATTGTTAAATTATTTTTATAAAAAATCTTAAAAAAACATCTATCTATCTATCTATACTGTATATTAAACAAAATAAGGTTTTTAAAGCCCAAGACCTGTAGGAGCTCCAATATTCCAATCTGAATTTTCTAAATTTTTTATTTAAAAAAAAAACTCAGCATTTATTGATTTGGTTAAAATCCCCTGATCAGCATTTAAAATCACCTCATACAAATAATTATAGATACAATTTGTGCATAGTTATTGCAGTATCCTTTTTTAACTTCTCTCATACACTATAGTTAGTGATAAAATTGTTAAATTATTTTTATAAAAAATCGTAAAAAACATAATTTATATATTAAAAAGATCTAAAACAAAAATAAATATATATAATTATCCCATCTATCTATCTATTCTATATATTAAACAAAAGGGGATTTTTAACCCCCAAGGCCGGTAGGAGCTCCAGTATCTCAATCTGAATTTTCTAAATTTTTTATTTAAAAAAAAGAACTCAGCATTTATTGATTTGGTCAAAATTCTCTTATCAGCATTTATTAACTTTTTTCAATCCACATGTCTTTTCATATGCCTACATTTATTGATTTGGTTAAAATCCCTTGATCAACATTTAAAATCCCATCATACAGATAATTATAGATACAATCTGTGTATAGTTACTGCAGTACCCTTTTCAACTTCTCCCATACACTATAGTTAGTGATAAGATTGTTAAATTATTTTTATAAAAAATCTTTAAAAACATAATTTATATATTAAAACAAATCTAAAACGAATATAAATATCTATCCCCTGATCAGTATTTATTAACTTTGTTCAATCCACATGTCTTTCCACAAGCATGCATTTATTGATTTGGTCAAAATTCCCTGATCAACATTTAAAATCCCCTCATAGATACAATCCGTGTATAGTTACTGCAGTACTCTTTTCAACTTCTCCCATATACTATGGTTAGTGATAAGATTGTTAAATTATTTTTATAAAAAATCTTAAAAATCATAATTTATATGTTAAAAAAAATCTAAAATAAATATAAATATTTATAATTATCCCGTGTATATAGCACGGGTGATAGACTAATGCTGATTATAGAAAAGGGTGGGTTTTGTTTGGATGCTTGTGTCGGACCACAGTTGACCAGAACGGGTCATCCGAAGACTCGTAGCTCTACTTCTTACCACACAAGTCTCTCTCTCTCTCTCTCTCTCTCTCTCTCTCTCTCTCCTCTTTATAATTTCTTTTCTTATTTATTTGAAAAACTTTTAATTGCTCCACGAAATAATTATGAATTCATAAGAAGAAAAAAAAAATTAAGATATTAGTTATTTGTATTTATAAATTTTATTATTGATTTTAAAATTATTTTTAAAAGATTTCACTGAATTGTAATTTCCTTATTTATTCCATATAAAGTTTATTTTGTCTTGAGAAAAAGAACTTTAGTAGTCATATTTATGAGGGAAAGTATCAATAAATTTTAACAAAAATAATTTTTTCCCTGAATTTTGCCCCCCGAATCCCCCGACTGCCCAAAACGTGGTCGTTTTGGATGAGTTTTTTCTTTATGCAGTGCGAGACAGAGGGAGAGAGGAGAGAGGAGAGAAAGAGGAGAAGAAGAGAAAGACAGAGGAGAAGAGAAGAGGAGGGAAGAGGAATGGAGAGAAGAGGCCCCTCTGCTTCGCCATCGGTGATCGTCAGCTCATGACTCGGCCGATCGTCGCAGCTCATCACTCGTCGCAGCTCGTCGGCCGATGGTCTCCGCCCCCCCTCCGCCTCTGCCTCTGCCCTTTACTCAGCCCAGTTGATGTTGGCCCCTGCAGTCCTTCTTCTTCTTCTTCCTTCTTCTTTCTTCTTCTTCTTTTCAAATTTAGGCGATTCGAGGGGGAGGGGGCTTTTTTCGAGCTACATATCACTTCTGAAATTTTAAATAGTGATTTTATGAATTGTTTGGTCCGTTATTTTTTCTTATGGACCCAAATATCTCATTCTAGTGTGAATTATATAAAGGGTCAAACATAAACGCCCATGCATTATATATTAAGGGACAAATGTGAGTTTTCTTATAATGTCGAAATTATTGAATGTAACATTTCAAAAAAACTCCTTAATGTATTTTTTTCAAACGTAATACTCTAATGTAATACTAAAAAAAACGTAATATTTCAATTAATACATTAAAAAGCTCTTTAGTGTAATTTTCTCAAATATAACACTCCAATCAATGTAACACACAAAAACTTCTTAGTATACTTTTCCTGAACATAATATTCCAATATAACACACTAAAGAACTCTTTATTATATTTTTTCCAAACGTAATAATGGAACATTCTAAAAAAACTCATTTGCGTATTTTTTCCAAACGTAATATTCTAATGTAACACACTAATAAATTCCTTAGTGTACTTTTTTCAAACGTTGTAACTCTTTAGCGTCTTTTTTCCAAACGTAACACTCCAATCAATATAACACACAAAAACTCATTAGTGTACCTTTTTTCAAATGTAACACTCCAATGTAACACTCTAATATAACACCAAAAAACCACACTGGCAGAAATGTAGATCTCAACATTCAACAATCAACACTTTAGCCACTATTCCCCTCCCTTCCAAAAAAAAAAAAGAATCTTCCACACCTCACATTTCTATTATAAAATTAGAAAAATGTATCACAAAAGAGCATTCACTTAAACTCAAACTAATGTTTCACCCGTGCTATGCACGGGTTGTGTTTATAATTATTTGTATATATGTGAATTACAATTTTTAATTTTTTTTTTTTGCACACAGAAAAAAAAGAAAAGAAATATAACAAATGTAGCATATCTGCAATCAATTATTTTATGTTTGATTTTATTTAAAATTTAAAAATAATGTATGGGCAAAATTTATAACTAAATTAAGGAAAAATTTATTCCTACCAACATTTTTTTTTACTTCTATATAAATATTTAAAAAAATAAATATGAAAAAGGTAGTCAATATAATATTATACATTAAGTAAAAAAATGTGATTAGCAATTATACTTACATAAATTTACTATAGTTTTAATTTCAAATTAAATATATATATATTTTAAAAGCATTTTATTTAGCTAGTACTAAATAGAATTTTCTTAGTAAAAGAAAAGTTATAAAATTTTGTTGTAAATTTTCAAATTTCTATTGTTAAATATTCTATTCTACTTGTTTGTTTGTTTACTTGCTTACTTTGGGGGTTTTGATCTTTGATTTTTACTACACATTCATCGTATTGTTTTATTTATTTTTCTTCTTCTTACTTGATTTTCGCATGATACTTCTTTCATAGTGCATCTCCGAATGTATTAGTGAAAATATCATGCACTTAAAATGCACAAAATTATAATATATAGAAAGAAAAAAAAAAAGAGGAAGAAGTAATTGCCCAAAACTAAAATCACTTTAAGAAAAAATAAAAAATAAAAACAAAAATGAAATTATTTGAAATAGAGAATAATTTACTTATTTATTTATTAATTTTTAAAAATAAACTTTAACAAAAAAACAAAGAAAATTATATATAAAAAAAAGTACAGAAACCAAACATAAAATATAATACAAAAAATAAATGAATTATATGATTTTCAAGAAGTGAGACTCACAAATAAATTTTGTAAAATCTTGTCTATTCATGTACTTTTTGTGTATATTTTTTGTATTTTTAATCCCGAGAATGACATTGAAATAGTCTACACTTCTTGCATTAAGTCCATCTAATAGTTTTAGCAAACACAGATGTAATAAATTTCAGAACACAAAACACAAACAATTGTGAGATAAAATATCTAAAAAAATAAAAGCAACATCCAATGATGATGTAAAAGCACACCTGATGAAAAGGAAGACAACCTTTATTTTTCATCACAACAATTACATATCTCAATATATAATTTTAATGTCGCTCACTCTTCTATATGTCCAATTCTCTATCAATATTAAAATGAATGCATGAACCAAAAAATAATAAAATTTGAGAAGACAAAGAGATGTGATTTGAGATATTTCAATTGCTAGATTCTATTAATTAATAGTTATTAGGCTTCAATAATCGGACTTCTAATATTTGTTATCCATCAAAGTTTAGTTCTTTGATTTTATTTATATTTATTTGATAATTTGAGAGTGGAGACATGTCAAACTTTTACACAAACATTTGGCGCATTTTTTTAGCATTATTAATAAAATGCACAATGTAAATTTTTTTTTCTATTTTTTTTTTTTTTTTTGCAATTGCAACGTGTTATTTTTTAATAAAAATTTATTGGAGATATTTCAATTGCTGAATTCTATTAATTAGTAGCTATTAGGCTTCAATGATTGGACTTATAATATTTGTTATCCATTAAAGTTTAGTTTTTTTATTTCATCTATATTCACTTGATAATTTGATAGTGGACACGTGTCAAACTTTTACACAAACATTTGGCACATATTTTGAGCATTATTAATGAAATGCACAGTGTAAATTCTTTTTTCTATTTTTTTTCGCAATTGCAACCTATTACTTTTTAATAAGAATTTATATTTGTTTTAGATATTTTTTAATATATAAATTATTTTTTTTAGTTTTTTTATAAAAATAATTTAACAATCTCATCACTAAACATAGTATATAGGAGAAGTTGAAAAGGGTGTGGCAGTAGGTATGGGAGAAGTAAAAAATGCTTAAGAAATTTAGCCAAAACCCCTTCATTGGACCATTGTTTAGTGAAAATGACAGCCCAATTTATTTTGCTTCATAAATTCCTGAGAAGAAAAACAAATAATTAAGTAAGGACAAAGTAAAACATATATTTTTTTTTGGATAATATTATTAGAGTAACATGTTACTGTGAATCAGAGTAATATGTTACTGTCAGACAAAGTAACATGAGTAACATATTACTGTGAGACAGAATAATATGTAACTGTCAAATAGAGTAATTATCAAACAGAGTAACATGTTACTGTTACTGTTTACATTAATTTCAACAGTAATAATTTTTTTTTATAAAGAATTTTATAGTCAACATAGATTTTAATTGATAGATCTTGATGAGAGAATTCTAAAAATACTAATTTTATTACAAACTGACATCTACATAAAAAGTTATATTATATTAAAGTTTAATATTTTGATAATAATAATATGTGTTGGAATTTTCAAGGAATTTTGTTTATGTTGGTCTTTAATGCATTAAAGTTTAATTATGAGGGAGTTTTGACCAAATCTCCCAAAAGGCATAGGGGTTGGAAGAAATTAATAAATGCTGAGATTTTTTTTTTAAATAAAAAAAATTAGAAAATTAGGATTGGGATATTGGAACTCCCACAAGCTTGTGGGTTAAAAATCCCCTTTTTCTTATATAATATATAATACTAGCATATCACCCGTGCTATGCACGAATTGTGTTTACAATCTATACTATATATTAAGCAAAAATGGGTTTTTAATCCCCAAGGCCTATAGGAGCTTCAATATCCCAATTTGAATTTTCTAAATTTTTTATTTAAAAAAAAAAAAAAACTCAGCATTTATTGATTTGGTCAAAATTCCCTGATCAGCATTTATTAATTTTTTTCAATCCACATGTCTTTCCACATGCCTGCATTTATTGATTTGGTCAAAATCCCCTAATCAGCATTTAAAATCCCCTCATACAAATAATTATAGATACAATCCGTGTATAGTTACTGCAGTAACCTTTTCAACTTCTCACACACATTATGGTTAGTGATAAGATTGTTAAATTATTTTTATAAAAAATCTTAAAAAACATAATTTATATATGAAAAAAAATCTAAAACAAATATAAATATCTATAATTATCCCGTGCATAGCACGGGTGATAGGCTTGTTATTTATATATGTGAATTGTGATTTTTAAATATATATGTGGGAACCGGATTTTAAAGGAGACAAACTTTAACACAGGTATTGCCCGGCTCTATCCAGAACCGTCAGGATGCCGAATACAAAGGGTAGGTAGGCCGAATAGGAACTGAGCTATGGAGCCAAGTAAATATGAACATAATGAACGAAAAGTGGACCTGGTCCCGAGGCCCAGGGAGCAAGTATAAATAAAGGAATAGTAGACTACAAAAGGTATGTGATATTTGTGGTGTTTAACTTAGAATATAAGTAATCTAGAACGAAAGACTGACTTGTCCGTCAGAGTGCTAATTTTGGCACCCCCGACCGAAGTGTTTACTTCCTTTCAGGTGACTATCAGTGGATCACGAGCGTCCCCCAGGATTGGAAGAGTATTTCCTAAAACCACTTCCCTACAATTGGCGCCGTCTGTGGGAAATACTCAAGCACATCCATGGCGGACATGACGGAGGATCCTCCAATAGTCGTTGATGACACCACACAGATAGACGACTTCACTCCAACAAACACGCACGGACTGGAGCCTAACCCAGTAAGACGCGCTTTAAACTTCGGTTCACGTTCGACTCCAGAACATGAGGCGATGCAGGCAATCATGGAGCAAGCAAAGCAAAACGAGCAGTGGTTGGAGAACATGATCGCTGAGAACAAGCGTCTTCGTCAGGATTTGGCACTGGATGTGGCAAAGTCCAAACAGGTCGTGCGCCAAGACCCGGAGCGACCTCTAAAAGCAGGTGGTCGAGGACCTCGAGCCCGGCAACAAGACACTGATAGCGACTCCGACTCACTATCTCCGGAGCCCAAAAAAAAAAGGACGACCTACAACTTCCAGCTCCTCTGAAGAGAGCCCACGCGTAAGGCATAAGCGCAGAAGAAACGGCTCAAATGACGAGGACCAGCATAATCCTTTTGTGCGACGGATCGCAAGGGCAACCTTGCCCAAAAAGTTTAAAGCTCCGTCATTTACTCTCTATGATGGCAAGTCATACCCCACTGATTATATCCGTCACTAAAAGCAAGCCATGACATTGCATGCAGATGACGAAGCCCTCTTGTACCGAATATTCCCCAGCAGTTTGGGACCACTAGCTGTTAGGTGGTATTACAAATTGGAGACGGCTTCGATCAAAACCTTCCACCAATTATAGAAGTCTTTCAAGGCCAGATTCATCACAAATGAGGTCCAGCCGAAACAAGCCGACTCTCTCAAGGCAATGCAAATCCTGCGAGGAGAGACGCTAAGAGCATATTCGGCACGATATTGAGAATGCTTTAATCTTGTAGATGATGCTTGCAATGACTCCATGGCCATCACCGTTTTCAAAATGGGACTACACCCAGATAGTGCCCTCCGCAGTTCCTTAACCAGAAGACCCCCCAAAATAGTCTGGGGGTTGATGAAGAAAGTAGAAGAATACTGCAAAGTAGAAGATGACGCTTTGTGAGTTAAAGCCGGACATAGTACCACCAAAACGGCCCCCCTTGAGATTGCCCAGCCAATAAGTCCCGTACCTCCTCAGAGCCATAAACCACGCCAGTGGACTAAATGAGATAAGAAACGAGATTCTCGACGACCAAGCGATTAGTGCCCACACCGAACAAATGAGCAACTGCAAGTTGATAATAGGCGCACAAACCGCACCGACAAGAAATATACGGAGCTATTAGATTCAATCAGCTCGGTTATGTCCCAAATCCAACATCTGCCATTTTTTAAATGGCCATCCAAAATGGTGGGGCCTCCCGACACGAGAAGACGGGACAGACGGTGTGAATATCACAAAGATCATGGTCATGATACGGACAACTGCTATGCTCTGAAAGACCACCTTGAGGAATTAGTGCAAGATGGTCAGCTTCAACAACACGTACGAAAGAACGCAATCAAAACCGTTGCCCTTCGGCAGGATTCGCCTCCGCTCGGTATCATTCATATGATATACGACCTTCCAACGCCACTTTCCGTACATGTAATTCAAGCCCCCTAGAAGCAACGCACACCATCAAAGTAGCCCCACGAAGCTTCGAGCATTATCTTCAACGATTCCGATCTTATCGGCGTAACACTTCCCCATAGTGATCCATTGGTCATTGAGCTACATGTAAATCGATTCGTCGTTGAACGCGTCTTCATAGACCAAGAAAGCACTTCGGAGGTTATGTATTACGAAACCTTCGTCAAACTCAGTTTCAATCAATCAAACCTGTCTCCGGCTCCCCATCCATTGTTTGCCTTCAACGCGAATCCAGAGTATCCGTTGGAGAAGATCACACTACCCGTTCGAGCAAGCTCCCGAACGATGGACGTAGAATTCTTGGTCATCAAGCTCCTATTGCCGTATAATATCATCATGGGGCCAACTTGGTTGCATGCTATCCAAGCTATGCCTAGCACCTACCATCAGCTGCTGCGCTTTCCTACCCAACACGGTATTGAGCAAATTCGTGGTTCTCGGCATTTCGCACCAGCATTCTGCCACGGTACTTCAGGAGGGTTCCATATCAGCTCAAAAACATGTTGCGGCCGAGAACTCAAGAATTGTCATTAAACCCGACTTGTGGGGAATGATCTCAGTTCTAAAATGATTCTCCATGTACATATTCTTCCTTTGTGTAAATGCGAAGATTCTTGTTGGGTAGATATAATCCCATCCTCTGCAAAATCTAATTAAGGGCATTCCGACCAAAAAGCCCCGTCGGCGCATGACGTCGTTTGTCTGACAAAGCCTCCGGATTCGGAGCGCCCTTCGTGGATATCATGATTGGCCAAGTAAAGCCTCCGAATTCAGAGCCCCCTCGGTGTATGACGCCGTTGGGCTGATAAAGCCTCCGGATTCGGAACGCCCCTCGTAGATATCACGATTGGCCAAGTAAAGCCTCCAAATTCGGAGCGCCCTCGACGCATGATGCCGTTGGGCCCATTAAGCCTCCGGATTTAGAGCGCCCTTCGTGGATATCACAATTGGCCAAGTAAAGCCTCCGAATTCGGAGCCCCCTCGGCGCATGATGCCGTTGGGCCGATAAAGCCTCCGGATTCGGAGCGCCCCTCGTGGATATCACGATTGGCCAAGTAAAGCCTCCGAATTCAGAGCCCCCTCGACGTATGACGCCGTTGGGCCCATTAAGCCTTCGGATTCGGAGCGCCCTTCGTGGATATCACGATTGGCCAAGTAAAGCCTCCGAATTCGGAGCCCCCTCGGCGCATGACGCCATTGGGCCCATTAAGCCTCCGGATTCAGAGCACCCTTCGTGGATATCACGATTGGCCAAGTAAAGCCTCCGAATTCAGAGCCCCCTCGGCGCATGACGCCGTTGGGCCGACCAAGCCTCTGGATTCGGAACGCCCTCCGTGGATTTCACGATTGGCCAAGTAAAGCCTTCGAATTCGGAGCCCTCTCGGCGTATGATGCTGTTGGGCCGACAAAGCCTCCGGATTCGGAGCGCCCTTTGTGGATATCACGATTGGCCAGGTAAAGCCTCCGAATTTGGAGCCCCCTCGGCACATGACGCCGTTGGGCCGACCAAGCCTCTGGATTCGGAACGCCCTCCGTGGATCTCACGATTGGCCAAGTAAAGCCTCCGAATTCGGAGCCCCCTTGGCGTATGATGCCGTTTGGCCGACAAAGCCTCCGGATTCGGAGCGCTCTTCATGGATAACACGATTGGCCAAGTAAAGCCTCCGAATTCGGAGCCCCCTCGGCGTATGATGCCGTTGGACCGATAAAGCCTCCGGATTCGGAGCGCCCCTCATGGATATCACGATTGGCTAAGTAAAGCCGCCGAATTTGAAGCCCCCTCGGCATATGACGCCGTTGGGCCCATTAAGTCTCCGGATTCAGAGCACCCTTCGTGGATATCACGATTGGCCAAGTAAAGCCTCCAAATTCGGAGCCCCATCGGCGTATGACGCCGTTGGGCCCATTAAGCCTCCGGATTCGGAGCGCCCTTCATAGATATCACGATTGGCCAAGTAAAGCCTCTGAATTCGGAGCCCCCTCGGCGCATGACGCCATTGGGCTGACCAAGCCTCTGGATTCGGAACGCCCTCCGTGCATCTTACGATTGGCCAAGTAAAGCCTCCGAATTCAGAGCCCCCTCGGCGCATGATGCCGTTTGGCCGACAAAGCCTTCGAATGCGGAGCCCCCTCGGCCCGTGACGCCAATGGGCCAATAAAGTCTCCGGATTCAGAGCGCCCTCGCCGCATAACACCGTTGGGTTAATAAAGCCTCCAAAAGCCGAATAACATTCCAAATTTGGAGCGCCCTCAGTGCACATCAGAGCAGGGAAATGTAACTCGAGCCGGCACAACGGCATAAACGAACCAAAACGTGCCAACACCCGAAATGAGATGCTTAACAAAAATTCACAATGAAATACAAACTTTTAAAATAAAACATTTTATTCGATTAAACAATAATTACAAAAACGCAATTTGCGTTCGAGCATTACAAAGTCTACTTTCATACGGCGTCACCTTCGTCCTCACCCTTCTCAAATTTTGAAGGCGAAAGAGAGGACGTGGTCGTGAAGTTACAACGGCAGCACCGGATCGACGCTCGCTGCCCCCGTTGCCCAGAGAGCATCCGTAGCTCGAAATTCTTTGATCTGATCGCGCTTGAACCCACAATGTTCAAACCGGCGCAACAATCATCCTCAAGGTCGAGAGCCTTGACACCATAGACAATGTCAAAGCCAAGATTCAGGACAAGAAAGGAATTCCCTGCGAAAACAGTAAAATTCAACGGTTGTAGCGCTACGTCGGCCTCTTCCTTTCTTCGGGGTGATCTGCTTCGACGACTTGGAGGTCGACGTTCTTCCCGTTCTTTGAACGCCCCACCCCTCGCACGAGTGGGTTCCTTGCTGCGATTCATTGCAGTGTCAAGCTCAGCCAAGGTTCGAGCCCCTCTTCTGTTGCTGAAGAAAATTTCATTTGACATTCACGTTTGTCTGCCCCATGCAACAAAGTTGTTTTAACGCGTATTACTAGGGCGAAAAGTCCGCGACAATCTATTTTTAATCCTTGCGGTGACCCCGAAGCAACGTCATTAATGCTGAACTCCAAAAGACGGATGCCGATAGATGTTGGCCATAGCCATTCCATGTACTAATTTGTGGGTTTTTTGAGTTAAAATGGACTAATTATGGTAATTAAAGATGGGATGACAGTTTCCGGATTCGAAGCCCCTGGAGCATGGCACGTTTGGACCAATTAAGCCTCCGAATTCGGAGCCACATCGACGCATCACGCCGACCGATACAAGTCTCCGAATTCGGAGCCTAATCGGCGAAGCGATCATGACAAGCCGGCACGTAACCGTTCGGAATTAAATGACTAGAGCCAGACAATGTTTCTACAATGAAAACATATGCAAAGCTTCTCGGAATTTGATTGATTTATTTATTCCCTTTTTCCATACAGAAGAAGAAAACTCTCATTTAGACGACAATCAACCCAAGGTTACTTTACCTATTTTTACTTTTCATGATAAATCGGCTAAACTAAGGAAAAAAAAATAGCATCGAAATATATTTTTATTGACCAATTAGAATTGCCTCCCAAAATCTATAGTGCCTCAAAAGATTCAATAAATACATTATTGGATCTTTTGAATAACACCCAAGAAGATCTTATGAAAATTGAACATTTTCACATAGAAGATGTAAACCAGATATTGTGTGTGCCGAATGTAGATTTTTACAATGAAACATTTAAAATAGGACATTTTATTCAATCAGGCAACAATTACACAATTACATAGTATTTTTATACGGCTTCGTCCTCATCCTCACTCTTCTCAACTTCAAAAGCAGAAAACGAAAAATAATTACGTTGGTAGAGTGGCAACGCCGAATCAATTCCCGACGCCCGGAGAGCTTCCATGGCTTGAGATGCCTTGATCCAACCATGCTTAAAGCCACGATTCTCACATCGGCAAACTTCTTCGACGAGCTTCTCTTTGGTCTAAATTCCGACCAGTCGGCCGTCATGAAACCCCTTTTCATAGGCCACGTTTCTTGCAGTCTCGATCGCAAATATGCTCGCCGTATGACGATCGGTGATCGCATCACTAATCAGCCTTTGAGTAACCCTCTCTACGACAACCGGGTTAAGGGGGACGGTTGATTGGGGTGATGCAGGCTTATTTTTCCTCAGCTCGCGCTCGGCCTTTTCGACGCGAGCTTCTAACTTCCGAATGCGTTTGTCTCTCTGTTCTATGTCCCGACGAGCGGCACAGAGACGCATACCGATCTCATAAGCCGTGTAAAGTCCCCTCACCGCCCCGTGAATGCCTTCATGAAACACTTCGAGGTCCGGACGGCGTACCATCGACTGCTGAACTTCGGGCAAAAAAATCTGTCGAGTGAACTCGACTGCCACATTTGGGTCTCGAATGATGGAATCCGCCTCCGTCATCGGTCTGTTACCCACGAAGACTGCAAAACTCAATGGGCAAGGGGTTGCGTCGGATTCCCTTCTAGGATGAGATTGAAGAAACTTATGCTGTGGTTGACTATCCGTCTTAGGCGATCTACTTCGACGTCGAGGAGATTGGTGTCTCTCCTGACCCCTCGACGTCCTACCGCCCGTGCGTGACGGTTCACCGCTTCAATTCATGGCACCTTCCAGCTCAGCTAGCGTCTTCGCTTGACCTCTGCTGTTGAAGAAGAGCTTATTTGACATTCGCACTTTTTTTACCTTTCTCAAATAGCGGGACTGAGATGCTCATTTAGCATGTAAATAGAACCCTTGTTCACGAAGTACACGCCCATTTATTCCCTACAAAGGCAGCATCTCCGAGGCTCCCTCATTAATAATGAGGCGTCAATAGCCCATCCTGTACCGTCCTATACCAGTCCCAATTACTCCATGAACCGCTAATATACGGCGTTCTCGGTTTATGAACTAGCTGGGGCAAGGGCAGGTTCATCAATCTATACGACTCAAGTGCCCCAGCTGTTCCACGAATCCATTGCGTGCAAAATTTATTACGTTTTATTTGGTGTTCTACGTTCGTGAACCAACTGGGGCAAGGGCAGATTCATCAATCTATACGGCTCGAGTGCCCCAGCTGTTCCACGAATCGATTCTTGCGTGCCTAATTTATTACGTTTTATTCGGCGTCCTACGTTCGTGAACCAGTTGGGGCAAGGGCAGATTTATCAATCTGTACGGCTCGAGTGCCCCAGCCGTTCCACGAATCCATTACGTGCAAAATTTATTACGTTTTATTCGGCGTTCTACGTTCGTGAACCAGCTGGGGCAAGGGCAGATTCATCAATCTATACGGCTCAAGTGCCCCAGCCGTTCCACGAATCGATTCTTGCGTGCCAAATTTATTACGTTTTATTCGGCGTTCTATGTTCGTGAACCAGCTAGGGCAAGGGCAGATTCATCAATCTATACGGTTCGAGTGCCCCAGCCATTCCACGAATCGATTTATCTGAGCACTAGTCTTGAATTCATTTTGTTTCTGACTAAATTAGATCCCTAATTTTAATCGGCCGTTAAGTCTGCCGTCTCATGCAATCTTGACATTTTGTTCTAACTGCTGACTCTTCTAACTACACACTCATATAACAGACAATACGGAAAATAACTTGAGAGCATATAAAATTTTCATTCATAAACTGGGCACTGGCAGCGGACATTTTACATTTTACATCTGGGAGACATTCTAATAAAACTAAAATGTCTCCCAGATCAATCCTCAGGATTAGACTCAAGTGGCTCAATGTCCACTTGCTCGTATGAAATTAGCACAACCGATGTAGCTCTAACGGCAGCAAGGGCTTTGAGCCACCCATGTTTGAATCCCCGATTTTCAAATTTGGGGACTTCGTCTACGTATTCCTTGAAGGCGGCACTCTTCCCAGCCTCAAACGCCGTAGAAACTTCGGATTCGGTTTTTTCCTTGGCCGCCTTCAACTCCTTTAACTCACGCGCTTGGCAGCGCCTCCTTAGCTAACTCGGCGATTCCTCGCTCGATTCGCTTCCCTACCGGATCTGGTGGTCGTGATCTGAGCCCTTTCCATTTCCGCTTCGGCTCGCGTATTTTCCATAGCAGCCCTCATCGCCTTGAACTTGGCCCTGCTCCTTTCGCCTTCAGCTTCAGACTTTAAGCGGCCAATTCTTTCGGCGGCATCACGCTGCCGGCGGCCTAGTTCAGCTATCCTTCCAGCCGTCTGCAAAACAAATCGGGATCATCACTTCAAGCAATACAGTGTGCAAACCAAATCAAACGAGCAGAAAAGATAATATCGTATACATACCAGAAGGGCAGACTGGGCAGCGAACGCTATAAGCTCCAAATCTGGCTCTTCTTGAAAGGTGGCCTTATCAGCCGGCAGTGAAACTGAGGCGGCCAAGCTCAACGCTACGGCCGGATCCTTTACGACAGATGCGTCATTAGAAATTGGCATGTTTTTGATCTTTGGTTGAACAACAAAATGAACAACCACGTCGAATTCCTCTAAATGAGGCCTTTTGCCAACAAGACTATCCTCCGAGCCTGCGTCTCCCTCGGCATTGCGTTTTTTGCCCCATTCTTTACGAACCAGTCGTTCTTCCGTGACCTGTTGTTCGGCCTCCCTCTCTGTCTCATCCAAAACGATTTGAGCCGTTTCTTCCACAGTAACGGGTTATAAAGATTCAACCGAGGCAGGCTCAGAACGAGCGGCCTCTGCCTTCTTTTGAGGGGCCATTCGCTTGGCATTTCTCTTTCTCGCCATCTGCGTGAGACTGTTCCCAGCCATGCCTTCAGAAAAATCGCCAGGCAGGTCTCCCAAATCCGTAAAAATGTCTCCAAAAGAAAACTCTACCCGACCCGAAATGGACAGTGAGTTAGGCTAGTTAAGACCGACAGTTTCAAATGCTGATTTCAGAGCTTCGTTGACCTCTTCAGCCTCGGTAACAAACTCCCTGGTTGATTCGGCGACCACCTCGACTTCTGGCTCTAAGTCTTGCTCCAAATCGGAAGTATCGAGACCAATCTGTCTCAAGGACTTGAAGCTGGAGAAGATAAGAGCCATATGGTGTTGTTCGCCGGTTGGGATCGGAATGTTGTCTGCGGCCGAGAACGTAGTATAAGTAGGTTCATACCTCAGAAGAATATGGGCGGCTTTACCTTGTTTCTGTACGTTTGGACGGCCAAAATACTTTAGCGCAGTCTTAATGTCCAAAAGTACTGCATCGTCAGCCGAGGTCAAAACCCTCTTCAACTTATTGCCTGCAAAAACGGAGAATTATATTTGGAGAAGAAGTCGAATAAAAGAAAGTTCAACAAACAAGGAATCACAGGCAACCTGGTTCACCCATCCGTCTGGGAATAGGGTCCAGGCGATCTTCGCCTTCGCCGAATTCCCAGTTGCCTCAAACATTGACTATTACATCATCAACTCGTTTGCCAAAGCTGGCAAGCATGGTTACCAAGTGATGGTCAGTGTCCCTGGCCCTGAGAAAGTAACGACCAAGCCGACCGGAGGATTTGGCTAAAGCATAGCAATGCCGAATCACAGGAATGCCCAGGTTGATCCTGAGGCGCCGGTTCAATTCAACAATTCCTATTACGATTCGGAAGAAATTCACATTGAGTTGTGATGGAATTAGATCCCAGTGGCGGAGGACGGCCCTAAGAAATGGATGTAGGGGAAAGCGAACGCCACCCTCCGCAATGGACAAGAGAGGGAACACGATTGTATTTGGGTCATCCCTCTCCATATCTAGGGAACTCCGTTACAAGAGATAGATGAACATCATCAGGAATAGAGAAATGTTTTTGGAACCCAGAAATTTGACCCTCAGAGAGGAGGTCTTTCAAATGTTTAGACATTCTAGAGAGAACTCAAGGATATTCTAGAACAAAATATAAATATGGAAAGTAGGATTGCAAAGAAAAGAGAAGAAGACTTACAAGAGGCAAAGGGAACGAGAAGAAGACGGAGAGGAGTTGCAGGAAATACGTTAGAGAAGAAATACCGATAGGCGGTCCAGAAGGTTCAAATATTCGAAAAAGTATGTGTTTGAAGGGACTTAAACTTCAAATTATAATAAATGCGAGACAAGCACGAATGAGGCGGAAAGGCGTTACAGTGACCGAAAAAGCATGTACGTGTCTTGACATGCATCGGGAAGAGGATTAACCGCCGAATTTCTGTGTTCCCAAATCAGGAACCAAACACGCCAACTAACTGATGCTAGAAGGGTGTTTGGAGGGCAATTGTGGGAGCCGGATTTTAAAGGAGACAAACTTTAACACAGGTATTGCCCGGCTCTATCCAGAACAGTCAGGATGCCGAATACAAAGGGTAGGTAGGCCGAATAGGAACTGAGCTATGGAGCTGAGTAAATATGAACATAATGAACGAAAAGTGGACCTGGCCTCGAGGCCCAGGGAGCAAGTATAAATAAAGGAATAGCAGACTGCAAAAGGTATGTGATATTTGTGGTGTTTAACTTAGAATACAAGTAATCTAGAACGAGAGACTGACTTGTCCATCGGAGTGCTAATTCCGACACCCCCGATCGGAGTGTTTACTTCCTTTCAGGTGACTATCAGTGGATCACGAGCGTCCCCAGGATCGGAAGAGTATTTCCTAAAACCACTTCCCCACAATATATATATATATATATTTTTTAAATGTCTTCTTTTTTCCCTTTTTATATTATACTAAAGTTTAATATTTTGATAATAATCATATGTGTTGAACTTTTCAAGGAATTAAATGTCTTTTTTTATTATTATTATATTATATTAAAGTTTAATATTTTGATAATAATCATATGTGTTGGACTTTTCAAAATTTTTTTTTTTATGCTTGTTCTTAATGCATTAAAGTGTTATTATGAGGGATAATAATTATATGTGTTGGGACTTTTCAAGGAATTCATATGTGTTGGATTTCAAAGAATTTTTTTTATACTTGTTCTTAATGCATTAAAGTATTATTATGATAGTAAGACTTATGTGTTGGACTTTTCAAAATTTTTTTTTTTTATGCTTGTTCTTAATGCATTAAAGTGTTATTATGAGGGATAATAATTATATGTGTTGGGACTTTTCAAGGAATTCATATGTGTTGGATTTCAAAGAATTTTTTTTATACTTGTTCTTAATGCATTAAAGTATTATTATGATAGTAAGACTTGGGAGAAGTTAATAAATGCTAAGTTTTTTTTTTTTTTTAAATCAAAAAATTAGGAAATTTAGATTAGGAGATTGGAGCTTCTACAAGACTTGGGGTTAAAACCCTCTTTTGCTTAATATATAGTATAGATAGATAGATATAGATATAGATAGATGATACCAAATCAAATAAATACAACTTTTCAAAATAAAAAAGACTAATCGGTTCATAAGAAAACTTTTAAAACTAAATGAATTAGCATTCCCCATATGGGATTTATAGGTAAATTTTCCTATTTATTAAGATCTCAATATATTTTTATACATTTCAAAGGATTTTGACATTCTTTTATACAATTTTTATATGTTTCGTTTGCACATTTTACACCTCAAATAATAAGCATTATGTTAATGACAATTCATCACGGAGAGAGATAAAAAAAAATTTAGGTGGTATTTGGTTTAATTTTGGAATTGCAATTCCAATTAAAAAATTTCAAAACTCATAACCAAACACACAATTTAAAACTTAATTCAAATATTATTTTCAAAATTCATAACCAAACACATAATTCAAAACTCAAAACAAAACTCTTTTCACAACTCTATTTTTAAAAAAAAAAATCAGAAATTTTTTTATTTTATTTTTTAAAATTATTTTTGAATCATGCTTTCAATGTGGGGTCGTATTTTAAATTTTGAGTTTTGAGTTAAGTTTTGAAAAGAGAAAATTTGTTGGTTATGAGTTTTGAAAAAAAAAAATTTAAATTGTATTTGAAATTTTTTGGATTTATTTTTTTTAAATATTTAAATATTTTCTTAATTTTAATTTTTAGGGTAAATATTTTATATTTTAAATATTTATTTATTTATTTATTTTAATGTGTACTGTATTTCATATATTTGTGTGCTGTATTTTTTTTAAGGGCGCTCGGGCCAAAAGTCCAAAATTAGATTTTCATTGTCTAACAGTGCAGGCGTTGATTTTCTTTGTCCACAAGGACAAACTCTCACAAAATGACCAAAATTTCCATATCATATATACACTGTCACGACCCAAACCCGCCCCTAAAAGTTTGGTCCATAACCGGCCCGCACATAGGCCTCAAAACAAAATTCCATAATAATACTTATTCAAATACGGGGCCATAAGCGGAAGCAAATATCAATATAAAGATAACGCACATTGAGCTTGTGCATATATGACGAAATAAATAAAGTTAAGCATTAAATACACTTCCATATTTACATATACAATCACAAAACTTATATAGATCTCACACACACACACACTTATATAAGACTCCATAAATTACATAACTCCCAGCAATCAAAATTAAGGCCTCAACATGGAGGCGTACCCCAGGCGGCTTGACAAAGAGACGGACCTCAATACAATTCTAGTGTTGGTCCCCAATGGCTCACCTACATAAATATACATAAAAACGGTGTGAGTAAGGCTCGGTGAATAGTAATAGGTAAGGGATTTAAATGAATAAACATGATTTACAACACATATAGGCACATAAGTCACATGTTTGATCTTGTTTTGTAAACATTTCCTTAACGGCCTCGGGCCCAATATATGTACAAAATGGCCTCAGGCCCAACATATTATACAGAACTGCCTCAGGCCCAACATATTACACAGAACGGCCTCAGGCCCATCATTAGCATATATAGCAGAACGACCTCCGGTCCTTAAGGATATTGTTGTTCAATAACACACATAAGTTTTCCAGTTATTCACCATAAGGAAACATAGCTTACTTATGCATAACAGAACGCCATCGATAACTATTAGTAGTAAATGAAACAGAACATTACACTACTATTACTCACAGTGACGGGCTTCCGGTACCAATGGGACGATGTCCTCGTCTCGACCTACAACACAATGCACATAGCATAATATGAGAATAAAACCAATCTCTTTCTTATTCTTTAATCAATTAGCCATGGTGGTTCTAAACTCATTAGTTTTTAATAGGTCATAATCCGTGTCTCGGAAAATAGGAAGTATTGAAAGGAAAATGGTTTAAAAGAAGAAATGGTATTAAACTGGTAGACAGAAAGTGAACAATCTTCACTAACTCGGACATATCTATTTGTGTACTTTTAATTTGGGAGTGAGACCATCACCATTGGAAACTAGACTTCCGGGGCTTGAATTTAGGCTCAAGAATCACCTAAAACGGAGTCCGGATACAAAAGATATGCTTATTTGAAGTTGGTTGAACAGTGCTGTCCTGCACATGCGGGAAACTTGGTCGCATGTGCGGGAATTGGGCCGCACATGCGGGGCCACGTGCTTTTTTAGCAGAATTTGGAAATGGATTGCCGCAACTGCGGGAAGACCCACCACACGTGCGGCTCTGGGTTAGTTTTGCTGTCCGAAAATGTTGTTTGCTCTAACACTTGTTCTTTCCATTTCTACGCTTGGTTTCCAACTCTAATCACTCAAAAACATATAAAATTCCTTCCAAAACATAACAAACTAACATCATTCAAATAGAATTTCATCTTAATTATATCAATCTTGCTCAAAGTTAAAACTTCAAGTCTCATTCTTTCTATCTTTTCAAACTTCCCTTACATATATACCCAAATCATGTAAATTTGTCTTACACATAGGTGATTCTAACACCAAACCTTGTTATTCCATGAATCATCCTTAAGATTGGGCTCAACTCAAGCAAATTTAAGGAAACCAACCCAACCTATTCATAACCCAACACACTTGTTCATTCACATATTAAACTTCCAAGTTAATCCTTAATTTCATGTAATAGATGAATTATGTACAAAGACCATAGTTAAAGCCACATACCTTAACTCAATTCCTTGCTTTTCCCCTTAATCTCTTCAATTTTTCCCAAGCTTCATGGTTGATCTTCTTCCTCCCTCTTCAATTCTCTTCAATCATCTTCAAAGCCACCATGAATGTTGAGCTTCTCTTAGAGAATTGTCTCTCCTTCTTTCTCTCTCTCTCTCTCTCTCTCTCTCACGGTTCTCTCTCTCTCTCCCTTAGATATTTTTGGCTCAAATATCTTGAGTTCCCCAACTCATATGGCATATCTTTATATATATATATATATATATCACACACATAAGCTTATCACAATTAGGGATAGCCAACCGCACCCTTACGAATTGGATAAAATCAAATTTCAATTAAACTTTCCAGATGACTCTAAAAATTATGCTAATCATAGATATGTCCTCTGTTCTGGTTTCTGAAGCCTCTAAGGCATTCAATTTGCAGTGTAAAGTTAACCACCAAAACACACCTTAACGAATCAGACAAAATAAATTTCCAATTAACTTTCCCAAGTAACTCTAAAAATTCCCATTAACGTATCCAAGTACTAAATTTTGATTTATGAACCCATGAAGGTCGGTAATTTCAATTTTAAAGTTGTAACTCAACAGATAATGCTTTAGGTCAAAAGATATAATCACATTAAAGCACATTAACCCATAGGTAATTAAAGGTAATTCCTTATACGCATTTTGGGGTCGTTACACACACACTCACACACACACACACACACACACACACACACACACAACCAAACCTTAGCCTCCACCTAATCCATAACTATTGGATCTAGATCTCAGATTAGCTATATGTAGAGCAGTCGATTCGCGGATTTGTAGATCTGACAAAAATGGACAACAATTGATATGTGGAGTGGAGGACAGACGACGATCGATCTGTGGATCTGAGTGGTCTTCAGTGGCGGCGACGGCAACAATAAAGGACGGAGGATGACGACGATGATAGAAGGATGTAATGCCACAAAGCATACGGAGACTCTAGTGTTGCGACATTGGCGTTGGCGCGAAGGAGTATATAGAGAGATGGATTGTGATTTGTTTGTTTTGGTTTGTTTGTTATAGTGGTGGTCTGTGTGGTGTTTGGGTTTATTTGCTGTTTGTTTTGGAATGTGGTGTTTGTAATTTGTATATCTGAACAGATAATGTTTGGTTTGGATTTGAATAGAGATAAAAAAAAAAAAATTAGAACAGATAGAGTTTGGTTTGGATTGCACTAGATAGGTATTGGTGTATGTATGTATATTTGTGAGTGCATGTATGTATATCTGTGAGTGTGTCTATGTATGAGTCAGATTTGGAACAGATAGGTGTTTGTGTTAGTGAATGTAAGTATATCTATGAATGTGTGTATGCATATGTGACTGTGTACATAAAATTCATACACTACACATATATAAATGTTGAGAACTGTTAATGGATTTGAATCAACAAGTGTTCGCAAAATGATTGATAAGGCTTGGTGGAACCCAATTTTGTGGGTAATTTTTTTTGTAAAGGACAACAGGAGAGAGAAGACAAGGTTTCGTTAGACAGATAAAAAATGAACAGATAAAAGAATTTGAATAGATAGAAATTTCAATAGATAAATAATTTGAACAGATAAAAAAATTCATTAGATAAAAACTTTAAGCAAATAAATTTTTTTTGAACAGATATGAAATTTAACAGATAAAAATAATTTCAACAGATAGTCAACGAAACGTCAAACAGTTTTAAAAAGTCAAAGGGTAAAATTGGAAACAAAATATTCTCTAGGATTTTTCATCAAATTGTTTTACAAATTGTAGACCTCTCATCAATAAAAAAATATTTCCTAGACCTAATGCCTCATACTCTCTTTATATTTGATTTATCACCAATTAACCCATTTTTTAAATAATTTAAATATTTAAAAAAAATTTAAATTTTTTTTTATTTTAAATATATAACTTTTATTTTAAATAATTTTTATTTTTTATGTTAAATATTTTATTTTATTTTAACTTTTAATATTTTAATTTTTTTTTTACTTTTTTTAAATAACTATTTTTTTTATATTTTTTAAAAAATTAGATTGCCATATGTATCTAAATCATAACAAATTATTTGGCCAATACTTAAAAAAAATAAAAAAATATATTTTTTGGAAAAATAAAAAAATAAAAAAAACATTTTTCTTCAAAAAGAAAAATAAACAAAATATTTTTTCAAAATATTTTTTTGAAAATTTTTTTAATAGAATTTTGAAAAAAGTTTGGTTATGAGTTTTGAAAAGAGTCTTTGAATTGAGTTTTGAATTATGTGTTTGGTTATAAGTTTTGAAAATAGTTTTTGAATTGAGTTTTAAGTTATGTATTTGGTTACGATTTGAGTGCGGAGTTATGTTTCGAGTTTAAAATATTAAAAAATCAAAATAAAAAATATTTAAATAAAAATTATATACTTAAAATAAAAAAAATAAAAATTTCTTAAACATTTTTAAATATTTAAAAAAATAAATCCAAAAAATTTCAAAATACAACTCAAATTAAAAAACTCAAAACTCAAAATACAACTCAAAAACTGATTTCAAAATTCAAAATTCAAAATTCGAAAACTCAAAACTCTTTTCAAAATTCATAATTAAACAAAAAATTTTCTTTTCAAAACTCAATTCACAACTCCACACTTAAATCACAATTCCATATTCAAATCATAATTCTAAAACTAAACCAAACGTACAATTTTCACATATTTAAAAATAATTGCTTGTTTTCATTTTTCAGAAAACACTTTTCAGAAAATTCTACTTTCTTATTTTCCGTGTTTTTTTGTTTTTATTGAATTTTTTTAATATTTTAAGTAATTTTTTACTTTTTAGACACACCTAACATAAATACACCTAAAAAGTAAAAAAATTGTAAAAAAAATCTTTTAAAAATTTACTAAATACCAAAAATATAAAAAAATATAAGAATTCAGTACATTTTTTGTATTTTTATGTATTTATTAATTTTTTAAAATATTTTTTCACAAATTTTTTACTTTTTAGATACATCTAACTAAGGTGCATCTAAAAAAGTAAAAAAAAAAATGTTTAAAATTTAAAAAATATTCACTAAAAACAAAAGAATACAAAAACCTCAATTTTCAAAAAACTTAATCCAGAAAACTCAAACCAAACACACTGAATTATAGTTTTTACATATAAATTGAGATTAAAGACAAGCATATAGGATATCATCAACATTTTTCAAATAATAATTGAAATTTCTATTATTTTTTGAGTTATTGGCGTTTGGTAATAAATTTGACATATATGAATGTTTTTAATAACTATAGAAATGTGTGTCATAAAAAAATGTATAATTATTTTAAATTTTATTAACTAATACCCTTGCAATACTTATTAACAAGACTTTGAGAAGGGTGAGGGATAAAATTGTTAGAATTGAACTAACATTTAAGAGTCTTAATCACTGACAGCATCATGCAAAAATGGCAATATTAAAATTCAATTTTGATATATTCTGGTGTCAAAATTTTATAATTAAATAATTATATTTTAATGATACAAATGTTATATTTTATATAAAATATCAAATGAAAATACTATTTTTGAGTCGATGAAGATAGAGTAAAAAAAAAAAATTAAAACTTGAAACCTGTGGATGTTGATTTCCGATCTCATAACTAAACAGATCTTCTTGCTAAGATCTAGGGAACTTAACTATTGAGCAGACGGAAGAATAAATTAACCCAAATACCTACACACAAAAAGATAAGAAATACCGCGGTGGCTCGTCCACCTAAGGGCACTCTGACGATCAAATCAGTCAACAATTTCATAGGATATCGGCACAAGTAAATCACTCACAAAGAAAAGCGTACCTTAGACCCATGAGGGTGCTTTATTTTTATAGCCAATAGTGTCCTCATCCTCTAAAAGTTTTACTTCATAGGACTCTATCATTTACATGGATAACATCTTTCTTGGACTTTCCCTATTCAGATTAAAATGAACTCCCTCAAGAGTCTCATCTCTATCCAGGCAAAGAACCTCGAATCATTTAGGACTCTTGTCTTCTGTCCAAATATCTCGGATTTTGATATGATAGCATCATATCTCCACATATCGGTCCATCCATGTGGCACCTCGGCTACTATCTCGGCCATGTGGACAATGCTAATAATATGTCCCTATAGTTGTCTTCTAGGTTCTATTACCTCGATAACCTGAGGTAATGGAACCTACGTTGTTTGACCTCCCAACATGTTGGCTAAACAACATGACGAAAGTAATTCCTCCAACTGAGATCATGACTCGTCGACGTCAAGAAACAAGTACTCAATTTTGATGCTTCATCGTTATCCAAGATCATTATCTCAACTGAGATCACAATACTACCCGAGGTCACAACTTGTTAGTTTAAAATTCCAAGTCCATTTCTGTAACAAACTTCAAAATCGTCAAGACACGTGGCAACCATCTCATTGGTGCATACTCGTTATGTCCCATCAATCAAGGGCGTTGCTTCAACTCTATCCCTGCCGCCTGACATCATCTAAAGCTAGCGTGGGCACGTCTCCCAAGGCATTTGAAATCATTATGTTAGCGCACTTTCGATTTTTAACAAAACTCCCTCCCTTCTCTCTCCGTCTCTTCACTTCACATTCCAACTCTCTCTTCTCTCAGAGCCTCTCTCTCTACAATCCGCCATTAACGAACCTTTAAAGATCTCTACAATTGCTCCATTCAACCATCTTCGGCGATTGAACAACCATCCTGCTTCGATCGAAAGCTCCACCTCATCCCAGCAACTATGAATCTGTAGTCCATGTCCTCGTTTCTGACTTGTAAGTCCTTTCACTTCTCAATATCAATTTCAATTTTGTACATTCTTCATGCCATTAAGTTTCTGCATTTGATACCATGTTTTCCTTCACATTTGATACTCACATTGCACTCTGTCCTCATGGATTTTACAATTGATTATGCACATTTCCATGTTCTTGAACTTCTCCATTTTTCACTACCTTCATATTCTGAATTTGTCTTTGCATTTTTTCATTGTTTCCAGATTCTTCAATCAGTTTCTTGCTGTCTTACCCTTTGTTCTTGCACATTATTGATTAGGAGCTCGGATTTTCTTAGACAGTAAGAAAACAAAACTTAGAACACCGTTAGGAATCTCCAAAATCTGCATGCCAAGGCATCTTTAAAAGGCACCCAAAAAACCTAGGTTTTTGACATCTTGGCCACCAAAACCACCTTAGTTAGACAGAAAAAGCTTTCCAGACACCAAGGATATGTACAAATGGAGGGTGAATATCTTGACAAAAATATAATACTTCCCACAAGAATTTGATATCCCAGACAATGTCCAAATTAGGCTAGCTAGTAAATGATTCCATCATGCTTGGGAACAACCACTTGCCCTTTCCTGTAGTGTCGATCATTGAGGGTGGAATCAGATTCCCTCTTAACATTCTTTTTAGAGAGATAATGCACTACTACCACCTTAACCCTATACAACTAACGATAAACACTTTTAGGATAGTCAATGGAATAGCCGAGTTGTGTCACCGGCATAACGCAAGGCTCACATTGTCTGATGCCAGTACTGCTATACTATGTGTAGCCTCAAGTTCACCAACAGTCACTCCTATTACCTCAAACCCAGATCCACTGCCTACAAAATCATAGTCAACCTTCCAGACTCCAAGAAGGGTGCTAGGGAAGGCTATCTGATTGTCTCGGGCAACTAGGAATTTGCTCCAGACAATGACTTGCGCATTTTTCCCTTGTGTAAGGGGATCTTCAGGGAAGATGATGGTAAGCACTTAGTTTTCCTAAATCACACACTTTCAAAATTAATATTCTCATACTTAGTCAAATTCTTATGTATGTTCTCTTATCTTTGCAGGCTTACCCTAGCCAAACAAATCTTTTCATAGGTCCTACATCAAGCGAAAAGATCTTGTCTGACTTCTCGAGCTTCCCATCAAGGATTGTAAGGCCCCCATCATACTCAATTACATCCCAACATGCAAGTTGCCTTTGTTCAATGTCCCATCTAGAAGCAGAAGTCCACCATTTGCAACAACACCACTAACAACAGCCTCCCCTTGTCTAGATTAGGGCTCCACCTCTGTCACGACCCCATTCCTCTCCAAACAGGATAGTAGTTATGATCGGCTAGTAGTGTTTGACTACCAAAGGTCTAGCAAGAGAAGACAAGGGTGGACTAAACCTTTGGGGCTTATGTGGAAAAACATTTGTCCATTAATTACCAAAAGTCCAGCTAGAGTATGTGCATAAGTCATATGATACTAGAAAACAACTTTATTTATTTATCTTTGACATTTACAAGTCTACAACAAAAGAAAAGATACATTATTTACAAACATTCACTTAAACAAAAACCAACAACTCATATACAGTAACAACATCTCTAGGCTGGTGCTTCCAAAAGTATAAAAACAAAAAGAAAAGACTTCTTGCTTGTTCTCTCTTCCTCAATCTGATCTTTTCCATCACCTATACACATATAGGGGAGAGGAGTGAGCCAAAGTCCAGTGAACTATATAGTAAAGTGGTAATGCATGAACATAGATAAACTTTATTAAAACCAAGCACACAATCATTTTGAACATAATATAACTTTGCAACAAACATGCTTTGCTTATCTTGCAACATATATGTAGCGATGAATATTCTCAAGGCACTTTGAGTCAAGAGTCAAGAGGCCACAACCAGTGGAAAGACCTCAGTTAGAAAGAGGTTATTGGTATAATTCCAAATAACAAACAAGTTTCAAGATGTCATCTTAATACATGATACAAAAATATATGATGTTCATTCATAACAAAACTATAGCGATCCCGGTTTTTATTTTCTGTATTTGTTGTACTCCGAACTTTGGTTCTGTGGAGTTGGTAGTTGTGTATCTTGTTGTCATCCTTTCATTCCCTATGTTTGAATTTTTGGATGTGTTGGTCATATTTTGAACAGGTAGGTTGAGTTTTGGTCTCAAGTGTTGTTGCCCAGATTTTTAGTGTTACGCTCGAGTGGGTCATTTTGCGCTCGAGCGGGTTTGTTTTTTGGTTGTACGCTCGAGTGGATATTCTTGCGCTCGAGCGGAGTTTACACACTCCCAGTATTTCGTGCCTCTGCAAAACTTCTGCCGGTGTGTTTTTTACGCTCGAGTGGGTTTTCTTACGCTCGAGCGGGTTGCGCTCGAGCGGGTAGTGTTTGGTCTGTGAGAGTTCTAGGAGAGGGGAATCTATGCTCGAGCAGATTGGTTTTCGCGCTTGACCGGATGTGTTTCACTCTTGTGTCTTGTCGCTCGAGCGGGCCTTATTGCGCTCGAGTGGACCCAGCTTTTTGTTCTTGACGCTCGAGCGTTGTGTTTTCCGCTCGAGCGGACCTGTCGTATATCAAATAGCAGTTGGGCATCTTTGAATCACTTTTCACTTTTCTTCTCTCTTTCTCTAACTTTCCCAAAATCGATTTTGAGAGCCTCTCTCTCTAGAAAATCCCTTCTCTCTAGGGTTTGATCAAGTTAGAGTGTTCTCCTCACCATTGGCCTTTACAAAAGTTGTGCTGATCGTCGAAGGCTACGTTTTGATCCGAGCATATTGAGTTTTGGAGCACTTTGGTTTTGGTCTTCTTCTCCATTCGAGCTCTAACTTCGAGGTAGGGATATCCTACTCCTTTTTATGAGCTTTGTCTTTGAATTTTAGCATTTTGAGACGTTGGGGTTGTTGGGTAATTTTGAGAGAGTTTGGGTCTTTTGTGTAATTTTACGAAAGATGGGGTTTTATTTATAATAAACCAATATGCATGCTTGGTATAGAGAAATGAGTTAAATGATGGATTATGGATGAAAATGGAACCTTAGGGTTGTTATGTAACTTATGGGAAAAATGCCTTAATTACATAGTTAAATTAATTTGTATAATTAATTTGGAGACATGAAGAATTGAATTGAGAATGTTGAAATCGGAATTGTTTGGGATTAAAGGGTGTAAATGGATTTCTTTATCGCTCACCTGGTTGGAATGTTGTTGATATATTCATTTGATGCATTTATTTTCTATTTAGAAATAACTGCTTTAGGCTATCGGTGGAGGATAGTCTTGATTGTTGTAGACAATGCATGATGATTAGGCAAACTAAAACTAATCGATTGAGTATGCTATCGAATATAGTAACTGGAATAATACATTAACTTTATGTATTGATTGATTGTATATGATCCATGTTTATATACATGTGTTGTGTGGGAGGAGATAGAGGATGTATTCCACGGTTTAGGGGAAGATAGGGGATGGACCGCTAAACTGGATTTTGTGTGACATTGATACAACACTACAATGTGTATCAAATGTTGATTATGGAAGTGTTTGAATTGATTTGATATAGCACTAAAATGTATATCGTTATCAATTGTGAAGTATAGAAGTGATTCTATGTTATGTTGATACAGCACCGAAATGTGTATCTTTCGTAAAGTGTGGAAATGGTTTATGTGTTATTGATACAACATTAAAATGTGTATCCATCATGAATTTCAAAAATGTTATAAAGATAAGTCTTAACCTCATTAAGTTATTTGGCTAAGTGTTGAGCCTTGTTTTCAAACTCAAACTTGAAAAGAAATGGGAAATGAAGTGTAACATGGACTTGAGGTCATGAAACCGGAATGTGATATATGTGGATGTATCTGTGTTGACCATCTATCAACTGCTAATCTTTTAGTCATTGTTCATAGCTGGTTTAGTGTATTTCTACTGGGCTGTGGCTCACCCTTTATGGGACATCATTTTCAGGTACAGGTAGCATGCCACCTCCAAGGACATAGCTTGGGAGGCTAGAGGCAGACAGACTTTTGTCGTTTTGTTATATTTTGGATGTATTACATGTAAATTCAAGCCAAGGGCTTAATGTGTATCTGAGTTAGTACTCTCATTTCTTGTAACCAAGTGTTAACTTGGAAAGCTGTAAGCTCGTAGGGCATTTGCTTTTGTTGTTAACGTGTAATACTCATTGTAATGAGCTACTCTGATGAATAGAAGAATATTTGCCCTTTTATATCAATGCATGTCTAAATTGATGGGTTTCAATGTTATTGTTTTGAGGGCGCTACAACTTGGTATCAGAGCCAGGTTTGAATACTTTGGGTACGTGGGAAGTGATTAGTATCACAATGGGTTTGTCTCGCTTGTTAAAGACTTAAGTGTAATGTAATGTGTTTGTGTGATAACATGTTTATGTGACTATTTGGGTATGGGATTTAGTTTCTAGGATGCTGATTGGATCCTTGGGTTTCTGTGAGTCTTGTTGGAAAAGCACTTGATCAATGCTGTTTCTCACCAGAACTCTGGTAATGCCTCGGGACTATCATTATCCGGGAATGAAATTCGTAAGTGCTTATGTGTTTATGTGCTTACGTGGAGTGAATTACAGTTGTCCATGCATTAGGACGCGAGTGTTATAGCTTCGGCACATTTGTGAATGTGCTAACGTTCTCTGTTACCTTTATTAGGATGTCAGGACGAGGACGAGGTGGTAGGCGAGGTAGGCCTAGGAGGCAGGAGATGCCTTTACCGGATGATATTCCGGCACAGCAGGAGAGGGTTGGCCAGGCCAATGTGCTCGAGCCAGCAGGTCAGGAGGCTATGGGCGCTTTAGCCCGAGGGATAGCCGATGCTTTGAGGGAGTCCATGGGTATTCTTAGAGTTAAGAATCCAGTTCAGGCTCCAGTGCAGGCCCAGGTTGTTGAGGCAGGGCCTTCCTTCTTGAAGAGGGAGTTCTTCTAGTCTAATCCGGACGAGTTTGTTGGGGATCCGAAGGAGCCACTTAAGGCGGATGAGTGGTTGGAGCAGATGAGTAAGATGTTCGAGATGCTTGGCATCGAGGACGGAGCGTTGAAAGTGACCTTGGCATCTTTTCAGCTGAAGGGGGATGCGGGTCAGTGGTGGAAATTCGTGAAGGGTCGTTTGGATGGCACTTGGGAGGCTTTTGTGAGTGCTTTCCAGGAGAAGTTCTTATCTCCAGCAGTCAGGGAGAAGCTGAGAGACCAGTTCTGCCAGCTTTTGTAGTTGAGTTCTTCAGTGGTCGAGTATGAGGCTGCTTTTACTAGCTTGTCTAGGTTCGCACCTAAACTTGTGGTGTCCGAGGAACGCCGCTGTATTGAGTTTGAGAAGAGGTTGAGGCGCGGCCTCAAGATGAGAGTTGGTGGTTCTATGATCCGAGACTATGGGCGCTTGGTTGATGCTGCAGTCCATATGGAGATCATGATGCAGGAGGAGGAGGGACAGAGGGGCTCCAAGAGAAGCCAGGATGGTTAGGGTGATGGCAGGAGACAGAGGGGTGCTAACCCTCAGCAGTCTCAGGGTGGTGTTGCTAGATCGACCTTTCTAGTACCGAGTGCAGGTTCGGAGAGAGGCAATTAGGGGGATTTCACGTGTTACAAGTGTGGTCAGCTGGGCCACAAGGCTTCGGTTTGCCCACAGAGGGAAGGAGGTCAGAGAGTTGCTTCATCTTCAACTAGACCGCAGAGCGAGTCGAGCGAGGGCGATCCTTGTCTTGTTATCGGGTGGTCGGTAGGCGGTGAAGAGGTTTTACTGCAGCTTGAGTGGCACATCCGGTGCATCTGGCAAAAGCGAGTCTTCACCAGCTCGACCAGCTGAGCCTCGAGGGCCAATCAGGGCTTCATCGTCCAACAGGCATGATCGTATGCTCGAGGGGTGAGCAGTGGATCAGGCCCTCTTGGGCACGTGTATGTCGTTATCAGCGTAAGACCCGCACCGGTTCCACTGGCCAGAGAGGTACTTTTTTGTTTTGCAACTCGGTTGCTAGTGTATTGATTGATACGGGTGCGTCTCATTCCTTTGTATCTGCTGCATTTGCATCTGTTTTGGAATTGAAGTTGGCACAATTAGCATCTCTTATATGTGTTGTATCACCTCTTGGGGGTAATTGATTTTGAAGCACGGATGTAGAGGTTGTGATATAGAGGTCGCCGATCATCGGCTTCCATTCCCTTTTGTAGTTATGCTCATAAAGGGTTTTGATGTTATTTTGGGTATGGACTGGCTATCGTCATACCGGGCTGTTATCGATTGCTACCGCCAGAGGGTCACAGTATGTACCTTGAGCGGGGAGTGTTTTCATTTCTTGGGGGATCGGGTTGGTAGTGTGTTGCCACCGGTGTATGATCCGCGAGGGCGGAATGAGCTTAGTGGTCTTCTTGCTAGCCTTTTGAGTAGTGAGTGTGATGAGACCTAGATTGTGTTACCGAGAGTGGTTTGTGAGTATTCGGATGCATTTCCCGAGGATCTTGTTGGTTTGCCACCTCACCGTGAGATTGAGTTCTCCATTGATTTAGTGCCCGACACGGCGCCGATTTCTATGGCACCTTACCGTTTTGCCCCAGCTAAGTTGAGTGAGTTGAAGATTCAGCTACAGGAGTTGCTGGATAAGGGCTTTGTTCGCCCTAGTGTTTCGCCGTGGGGAGCACCGGCCCTCTTTGCTAAAAAGAAAGATGGTGCCTTGAGACTTTGTATCGACTACCGGAAGTTGAATCGGGCTACGGTCAAGAATAAGTACCCTATGCCCCGTATATATGATCTGTTTGACCAGTTGAAGGGTTCCCGTTGTTTCTCTAAGATAGACTTGAGATCGGGTTTCCATCAGTTGAGGGTCAGGGAGGAGGATATTCCGAAGACGACATTCCGTACGCGGTATGGCCATTATGAGTTTCTGGTGATGCCATTTGGGCTCACCAACGCACCGGCAGTCTTTATGGATTTGATGAACTGGATCTTCCGGGAATTCTTAGATCGTTTTGTAGTCGTTTTCGTGGACGACATTCTTATCTATTCACTTTCTGAGGAGGAGCATGAGGCACACTTGAGAGTGGTGCTAGAGTTGCTTAGAGCCCATAGGCTGTATGCCAAGTTTGGGAAGTGTGAGTTCTAGCTAGGAGAAGTCAAGTTCTTAGGCCATGTGATTTCTGGGGAAGGGGTGTCTGTTGATACATCCAAGATTGAGGCAGTGCAAGATTGGGCACAGCCTAAGAGTGTGTTTGAGATCCGCAGTTTTCTGGGATTAGCTGGGTATTACCGCCGGTTTGTGAAAGATTTCTCCAGGTTAGCTTCACTGTTGACTAGACTGACTCGGAAGGGAGTCAAATTTGTATGGAGTGAGACTTGTGAAAAGTCGTTCCAAGAGCTGAAAGTTAGATTGACCACCGCTCCGGTCTTGATTATTCCGGAGAGAGGGTTGGGTTATACGATTTATTGTGATGCCTCATGAGAGGGTTTGGGTTGTGTGTTGATGCAGGAGGGGAAAGTGGTTCCCTATGGCTCACGTCAGTTGAAAATTCATGAGAAAAATTACCCTACACATGACCTAGAGTTAGCAGCGGTGATCTTTGCCTTGAAAAGCTGGAGGCACTACCTTTATGGTGAGAAATTCGAGGTGTTCTCGGATCACAAGAGTCTGAAATATCTGTTTACACAGAAAGACTTGAACTTGAGGCAGAGGAGGTGGATGGCGTTTATTGAGGATTATGACTTCGAGTTGCACTATCATCCGAGGAAGGCCAACGTTGTGGTCGATGCCCTTAGTAGGAAATCCATAGGTGATGTAGCTTGTATAGCCGTTCGGGAGTGGGTGATGTTGGGTGCACTTGGTGAGTTTGATTTGCTTCTGAGCGAATCTGTTGAGGTTGCGGCCTTGTTTTCCGTTGTTGCGCAGCCTGCACTCGTGACTAGAGTGTTAGAGGCACAGAGAGGTGACCTTGAGGTAGAATCTCTCCGAGAGAAGATCTCTAGTGGGAAGGTTGAGAAGGGTTTGTCTTAGTATCCCGACCAGAGTGTGAGATATCGAGACCGATTGTTTGTGCTGGAGTCCTACCGAGAGGAGGTACTCCAAGAGTTTCACCATTCACGCCTTGCGGTGCATCTGAGAGGCACCAAGATGTATTGTGATTTGGGGCGCCAGTTTTGGTGGAGGGGTATGAAGAGAGATGTGGCAGTTTTCGTGAAGGCCGAACATTAGAGGCCAGCGGGTTTGTTACAACCCTTGCCTATTGCTGAGTGGAAGTGGGAGCATGTCACTATGGACTTCGTTGTAGGTCTTCCGAGGACTCAGCGGGGTAGTGATGCTATTTGGGTGGTTGTAGACTGGTTGACTAAGTCGGCGCACTTCATTCCTACGCGCGTGAGAGATTCGGTAGATCATCTTGCCGACTTGTATATTCGGGACATAGTGAGGTTGCACGGGGTCCCAGTGACGATCGTCTCAGATAGAGATCCTCGTTTTGCTGCCAGGTTGTGGTAGAGTTTGTAGAGTGCCTTAGGTACTAAGTTGACCTTTAGCACGACTTATCATCCTCGGTGACCGATCGGCAACCGGCACTTATTCAAATCCTTGAGGATATGCTTCGGGGTTATGTCCTTGACTTTAGTGGGACGTGGGAGAGGCACTTGTCCTTGGTAGAGTTTGCCTATAACAACAGTTTCCAGTCTAGTATCGGTATGGCACCGTTTGAGGCCTTGTATGGCCGACCGTGTAGGTCTCCAGTTTGTTGGGCCGAGGTGGGTGATGTACCTTTGTTGGGCCCGGAGTTAGTGAGGGAGATGACGAAGAAAGTTGAGCTTATCCGTAGAAGACTTGTTACAGCCCAGAGTCGTTAGAAATCTTATGCCGACCTTAGGAGGCGACCTTTGGTATTTGAGGTGGGTGATCATGTCTTTCTAAAGATATCACCTAGGCGGGGATTGATGAGGTTTGGGAAGAGTGGGAAGTTATCCCCTCGGTTTATTGGCCCTTTTGAGATCCTTGAGAGGATTGGCGAGGTTGCCTATCGTTTAGCTTTGCCGTTGCAGTTGTCCGGAGTTCATGATGTATTTCATGTGAGTATGCTTCGGAAGTATGAGCCAGATCCATCACACGTATTGGATTGGACCAACCTAGAGGTTGATGAGGATGCCTCGTATGAGGAGAGACCGGTTCGGGTCTTGGATAGGCGGGATCAAGTCCTGCGTGGCAAGACCATTCCCTTGGTAAAGGTCTTGTGGAAACATCACGGAGTGGAGGAAGCCACTTGGGAACGTGAGTTGGAGGTCCGAGAGAAGTATCCGGATCTATTTGTGGATGCTTGAGCATGTATTGTACATTTTGTTGTATTATAGAACCTTAAGAGTATTGAATATATCTTAGGTTGTAAAACATGGTTTATGTTTTGGTTTAATGGAAGTGTTTTGAAACTTGCCTTAAAATGGAAGTTTGATATAACATTGCATATGTGCATATGTTGAGTATTGTAAAATTGGAAATGCATCATGAACATTAGTTATGATATGAAATTGTTGAACTTGGAAAGGAAATGCATGTTGAAATGGATATGTGGTAAATTGCCTCTTGAATAGAGATGGAATGACCGGTAATGGGTCGAGTTGTTAAAATTCGCGTTGTTATAATGTTGGGAATTGAGAAAATCTTGTTTTTGAAAAACTTGTATTTAATTTCGGGGACGAAATTCTTTAAGGGGGGGAGGTTATAGTGATCCCGGTTTTCCTTTTCTGTATTTGTTGTACTCCGGACTTTGGTTCCGTGGAGTTGGTAGTTGTGTATCTTGTTGTCATCCTTTCATTCCCTATGTTTGAATTTTTGGATGTGTTGGAAGTATTTTGAATAGGTAGGTTGAGTTTTGGTCTCAAGTGTTGTTGCCCATAGTTTTAGTGTTACGCTCGAGCGAGTCATTCTGCGCTCGAGCGGATTTGCTTTTTGGTTGTACACTTGAGCGGATATCCTTGTGCTCGAGCGGAGTTTACACACTCCCAGTATTTCGTGGCTCTGCAAAACTTCTGCAGGTGTGTTTTTCACACTCGAGCGGGTTTTCTTATGCTTGAGCGGGTTGTGCTCGAGCGGTCTTGTTGGCGCTCGAGCGGGTAGTTTTTGGTCTGTGAGAGTTCTGGGAGGGGGGAATCTATGCTCGAGCGGACTGGTTTTCGCGCTCGAGCGGATGTGTTTCACTCTTGTGTCTTGGCGCTCGAGCGGGCCTTATTGCGCTCGAGCGGACCCAGCTTTTTGTTCTTGACGCTCGAGCGTTGTGTTTTCCGCTCGAGCGGACCTGTCGTATATCAAATAGCAGTTGGGCATCTTTGAATCCCTTTTCACTTTTCTTCTCTCTCTCTCTAACTTTCCCAAAATCGATTTTGAGAGCCTCTCTCTCTAGAAACTCCCTTCTCTCTAGGGTTTGATCAAGTTAGAGTGTTCTCCTCACCTTTGGCCTTTACAAAAGTTGTGTTGATCGTCGAGGGCTACGTTTTGATCCGAGCATATTGAGTTTTGGAGCACTTTGGTTTTGGTCTTCTTCTCCATTCGAGCTCTAACTTCGAGGTAGGGATATCCTACTCCTTTTTATGAGTTTTGTCTTTGAATTTTAGCATTTTGAGACGTTGGGGTTGTTGGGTAATTTTGAGAGAGTTTGGGTCTTTTGTGTAATTTTACGAAAGATGGGGTTTTATTTATAATAAACCAATATGCATGCTTGGTATAGAGAAATGAGTTAAATGATGGATTATGGATGAAAATGGAACCTTAGGGTTGTTATGTAACTTATGGGAAAAATGCCTTAATTACATAGTTAAATTAATTTGTATAATTAATTTGGAGACATGAAGAATTGAATTGAGAATGTTGAAATCGGAATTGTTTGGGATTAAAGGGTGTAAATGGATTTCTTTATCGCTCACCTGGTTGGAATGTTGTTGATATATTCATTTGATGCATTTATTTTCTATTTAGAAATAACTGCTTTGGGCTATCGGTGGAGGATAGTCTTGATTGTTGTAGACAATGCATGATGATTAGGCAAACTAAAACTAATCGATTGAGTATGCTATCGAATATAGTAACTGGAATAATACATTAACTTTATGTATTGATTGATTGTATATGATCCATGTTTATATACATGTGTTGTGTGGGAGGAGATATGGGATGTATTCCACGGTTTAGGGGAAGATAGGGGATGGACCGCTAAACTGGATTTTGTGTGACATTGATACATCACTACAATGTGTATCAAATGTTGATTATGGAAGTGTTCGAATTGATTTGATATAGCACTAAAATGTATATCGTTATCAATTGTGAAGTATAGAAGTGATTCTATGTTATGTTGATACAGCACCGAAATGTGTATCTTTCGTAAAGTGTGGAAATGGTTTATGTGTTATTGATACAGCATTAAAATGTGTATCCATCATGAATTTCAAAAATGTTTTAAAGATGAGTCTTAACCTCATTAAGTTATTTGGCTAAGTGTTGAGCCTTGTTTTCAAACTCAAACTTGAAAAGAAATGGGAAATGAAGTGTAACATGGACTTGAGGTCATGAAATCGGAATGTGATATATGTGGATGTATCTGTGTTGACCATCTATCAACTGCTAATCTTTTAGTTATTGTTCATAGCTGGTTTAGTGTATTTCTACTGGGCTGTGGCTCACCCTTTATGGGACATCATTTTCAGGTACAGGTAGCATGCCACCTCCAAGGACATAGCTTGGGAGGCTAGATGCAGACAGACTTTTGTCGTTTTGTTATATTTTGGATGTATTACATGTAAATTCAAGCCAAGGGCTTTAATGTGTATCTGAGTTAGTACTCCCCTTTCTTGTAACCAAGTGTTAACTTGGAAAGCTGTAAGCCCGTAGGGCATTTGCTTTTGTTGTTAACATGTAATACTCATTGTAATGAGCTACTCTGATGAATAGAAGAATATTTGCCCTGTTATATCAATGCATGTCTAAATTGATGGGTTTCAATGTTATTATTTTGAGGGCGCTACAAAAACAATAGCATAATCTTTCTAAACATATCATATGTTTATATTTCGAATCATAATTTAGAAGAACATAACTTTACTACACTACTACTCACAATTGGCTTCTTGCACAAGGGTTTAACTTCTTCAAGGCTTGGCCTACAAAGACAAAAACAAAACACATTGAACTTTCTACACATTAACAAGTAAATCGATTTCTGAACTTAACTTTAGTTTTTCTTTCTTATTCTAACTTGATTTAGATTGGTTTCTAAGTGTATTTGACTTTCAAGTAGGTTCAAAACGCATATAAGGATGCCGAAGGGTTGAAGAAAACAAAAAGAAAACGAATGGGCATCTCCCTTGAAATCTTCATGTGCGGTGAAACATGGCTACACGTGCGGAACCCTGGCCGCACCTGTGGGGAGGTGCGTGCAATTAAAGCAGTCTCGAAATATTTTCTAGGTTGATTGGCCGCATGTGTGACGGCCATTTCTGTAAGTGCGGAAGGTGTGTCGCACATGCGGTTCTTTTGGGCGCACGTGAGGGAGAAGAACTGGAATTACGGGACTGGGATGTTCTAGCTATTCTTGGGCTGCCAAAATTCATTTTTCATGTTTTCAAGCTTCAAAACATAATATAAGACATCCTAATGCATAAATAAATGTTGCAAAACTAACAAAAACATGCTTGGACAAATAAATTCAAGATCAAACTTTATGAAAATCAACATTTAATTCAACTTTCTATCTTTCCTTTCCTTCTTATTATTCAAACACTTCCAATCCATCAAAACAAGTTTTAAGGCTTCCTAAGTTAAATAAATGGTGTAGGTTCGTGGTATATCCATTATACAAACCAAATCTAGCTGAAAACCAATTCAAAACATGATTTTTCAAGAAATTCTTCAAACCCTTTTCTTGTTTTTAAACCTTTCTATTTTCTTTCATTTAAATCTTTCCAAAACTTGTTCCTAATGAATTTTTAGCTAGGTTTTGACACCATATTATGGAAGATGATTGAGTTTCTTACCTTGTAGTGGTTTTCTTAGGATTTCTAGGCTTGAATTCTTTTCTCCTTTGAATTTTCTCCATTTTCTCGTTCTTCTTTTTTTTTTCTTTCTTTTCTTCACTTTTCTTCCTCTTCTCTCCTGTTTTTTCTTGAAGCTCTAGCAAATCTCTTGTTTGTTTGATGTAGAGCATGAAGTTTTATTGTTTGTGGTTGGGGAAAAAGTTTGCAACTTCATTAAGCCTCTAATCTTGCTTACTTAAGCTTAATTAATCTAGGTTAGGACTAATTAACTGAGGTTTATACTTAATCCTACTTATGTTAATTAATCTTAATTAAGGCTTACTAATCATACTTAATTAACACTAATCCTAATTAGAAAAATAGCAAATACCATGAAATGGTCAAGTTTATTAGACTAAGGTCTTTAAGCCCCTTATTTAAGGTATAGGCTCCTCACGTAAGGTATAGGCTCATCTTATGATTCTCAAATCAAGTTCTAAGCTATGCCCTAACATAAAAAAAAAAACAAACAAATTCTGTACATAAGTTCATACTAATTCTTCTTCTTCTCATTCTAATGCTAATAGGTCCTAAGTCACACAAGTACATAACATATAACATGTATGTATGAGCAATTAGATATACATGATGCATGATGGTTTAGTTGTGACAACTTCTGACTTAGTCAATCAGTCGTCCACCTCGGCTCCTTCTCAATACAGCCATCTCACAGCCAATGCCGTCACCGACCTTCTAACGCTCTTGTAGGAAAAACTTGTTGCAGGAAATGCCGAGTCCCTGACTTGTTGGCATACGACCCAACAAACCCACCTATCGCTCTCACTACCTTTAAAGCTCAGCACCAGAGTAACAATTGTCGTTACTTCTAATGAAATGGAACACAACCCTCAATGTTGTCATTGTCCACTCTACTTCATCCTCATCCTCAGTCCAGAAGAAAAACATGGTGAAGAAAGCCAAGGCAAAGGCCAAACAAATAGTGACTCCTTCTACTAAGGATAAAGACCCCAAAGACAGTGTGTCGATCTTTCAGATAGCAGCCGAGAAAAGACTTGCCTCTGAATCAGCCCAGGTGCCAAGCAGCAAACACCCAAAACTAGTGGGGCCAGGAGGGGAAAGAAACATTCTTCTCGAGGACACTTGGTTCTCTGAAATATGCATTGGCAATAGACTCCTCAAAGTCGAGGACAACGTGAAGAGGGACCTCGAGGTCACCGCTGCCCTAACCACAGGTCTACTTCTGCCTACCAACATGGACACCATCAGTGATTGCAATGAATACGAGCACTTCGCTCTTATGATGCGTGACTTCATCTTGGTAATCCCTCTAAGTCTTGCCTTTGTATTTAATTTCCATACTTAGTAAATTTAACTAACTTACTCATTTTCCTTGCAGTCCATTCAACATGCCCACTCTTATGTTGTCAATGACGAGTTGATGAAGAATCACCTGACAAAGAAAACTCAGGAGGTGTCAGGCTACCTTTCCTAGCTCAATTAGGCTGAGGCTACCATCAAAAACTAGTTGCATAAAATCAAGGTAGCAAGGACTGTCGAACGCAAGGCCGAGGTTACAGCTAAGACTGCCGATGAGAAGATTGCTGAGGCCGAAAAGAAACTAGCCAATGCCCTGACCACGAAGGATCAAGAAATTAAGGTTGCTGATAAGAAGACCTAAGAGGAGGGCAACGCCCACGTACACGACCATTACAAGAAATAAGTCAACCTGGCCTGCAACAAAGGCTACTATCTTGGTTGGATCATTGTTTTGAAAAAACTCTCTATCACTGAGGACTTTTCACTTCGGGACCTTGGTTAGCTTGACGTGTCATTCCTCCATTCCTAAACTCAATATGAAGAGACTGGTAGTACAGAAGAAGGAGAGGAGGAGGAGATCAACAAGAAAGCTACTTCTCGGGCCAAGTCCCCCACCTTGAATGACTAGGTCCTATATCTAACTAAGGACGATGATGAAGAGATTTCCAAGAGCACTTCCTTGATGAAAAAGGTCGACACGCCTGTAGTCGACAAGAGCCTAGAGGAGACTCTGAAAGAGATTGATGAAGAAATTACAGTCGACTTTGAGGCTGGCAAAGCTGCAACACCATCCATTGAGGTTGATCCAACGCCAACTGCCAAAGTGGAACAATCTAAGTCCCTTGCTCCCAAACCTAGTACTTAGGATTTTTTTTTTCTTTCAGTTGCACTTTTTCCTTTGCTTCGGACAATCACAACTTTGGTTTCTCAAGGTCAACGTGCCTTCTGATGTACTTGAACAACTTTTACATCTTTGAATGCATATGTTTTTAACTAAGTGTTGATTGTTTGTATCTCTATATATCTTACTTCTTCATGTTGTCTATGCTTCCATTTCTTCCATATTTAGGATCTCATAAACTTTTCTAAGTACAACATCCTGGAATTATAACTCATCATAATTACCTCAGATTGATTCGTCTTAGATCTAACCAATCAAAACTTTTGAAAATTTCGCCAAGTGTTACTCTTTTCAAATCACAACTTAAATGAAAAATCCAAATGTAGCTCATCTCGGTTCCCTACCCCCTAATATGAATATAAGTTACAACTTATGTTCACGTTAAGGATCCAGCACCTCAATCTTGCCTAAGTCTCAAATTTAGACATCCATGACCGACGTCATCAAGTTTAGTTTGTTTAAACAGAACAGTGAAGGCTTGAACTTAGTGCATCGATTTCACAGCACAAACTACCTCGGCTTTTCATTAGAAACTATCCAGGTCGGCTATCTGACATTATTGCCCCCTAGGCAAAGTCATGGTTGGTTTCGTAATGTTTCTCATTAAAACATCACTTTAACTTAGTTCAACTCTGCCGTCCTAACAAGCCTAAGTTAAATGTCCAGTTCCTTATTGGAACACCACATCGGCCTAATACTATCTTTCTTATTTAATAAAGTCTAACCAATATACAAATTTCAACAACAATTTGCAAAGAAAAAATTCTAGCTACTATTTTATTAATCAATACTTCGGCTAATCATTCTCTAAATTATATCAAGAAAGAAAGAAAGAAAGAAAGAAAACTAATGGTAGAAAAACTTCAAATTATTAGTGTTTCATGGTCTTGACAATTCGTTACCATCGCAATCTTCCAGCCTAACCAAAATGATTTTGTATTGTCCTTCCTAGTTTGGGCCAAGTTTACCCTCCCTGGGATCTTTTTTATTGCCGACAACTTTTCTCAAGACGAAATCCTCGATTTGGAATTCTCTGGGGTTTACCTTTTTGTTGTATGCCCTGGCCAATCTTTGTTGGTATGCCCCTAGTCGAAGTGCTAGTCATTCTCTTCTTTCTAGATCAAGATCTTAGGCTAAGAAGGCCTTGTTCATTCCATTTTCTACTGCCTGAGTTCTGACTCCAAGGATGTCGATCTTTAGTGGTATAACAGCCTCAATGCCATAAGCCATGGCAAAAGGCAATTCTCTAGTTGATCTTCTTGGCATGGTGCGGTACGTCCATAGAACATTAGATAGTTCTTCAACCCACTTGTCCTTGGTAGCCTCCAGTCTCTTCTTGATGCCATCCAGTATGGTTTTGTTCCATGCCTCAGCTTGACTGTTGCTTTAGGGAAAGCTGGGGGTTGAATAGTAGTTCTTGATCTTGTACTTAGTGCATAAATTCTTTATCATCTTACTATCAAACTGGTTGCCATTGTTTGCCACAATGGCTCTTGGGATTCCAAATCTCATGATAATGTTCCTCCATATGAAGTTTTTTACATTCACATCTTGGATCTTGGCTAATGTCTCAGCCTCCACCCACTTTGTAAAGTAATATGTGGCCACTAGGAGGAACTTTCTCTAGCCAGTTGCCTTGGGCAATTGGCCAATCAAATCCATGTTCCACTGGGCAAATGGCCAAGGATTGGACATCGAATTGAAGTCCCCAACTGGTTGATATATCAAAGGTACAAATCTTTGACACTTCTTATACTTTCTAACATAGGTTTCAACATCCTTTTGCATGTAAGGCCACCAATATCCTTACAAGATACCTCTGTGGGCCAATGACCTGCCCTTGTATGACTTCCACAAACTTCTTCATGGATTTCGAACAAAAAATCATCTACTTGGGAAAGGTGCACACATTGCAACGGTGGTCTTGTGAAGGACCTGCAGAGATGACCTTCGGCTGACAAGTAGAACCTCGCCGACCTTAGTTTGACCTTGTGCACCTCCTTCTTGTCCTCTGGCAGTCTACCATCCTTGATGAACTTAACTAGGGGATCTATCCAATTAGGTCATAACTTTACACACATTGCTTCATACTTTGTGATCAAGAGCTCAATGCTTGGGCTCGACAAATAGTCTACCATGATAGTTCTAGGAGAATTCGATCTGATAGGCGAGGCTAAGTTGGCCAATGTGTCTGTGTGACTATTGTCTTCTTAGCAGATTTGCTGAAACCGAAAACTTCTGAACCGTGTTAACAACTTGATGACTTCCTTAACATAAGCCATCATCCTTTTATCTCGGGCGTCATATTCGCTTGTCGCTTGGTTCACAATGAGTTGAGAGTCACAATAGACAATCACCTTTTCGGCTTCGACTATTGTAGTCAGCTTCAATCTCGCAATTAGTGCCTCGTATTTTGCTTCGTTGTTTGAAGCCTTGAACCCCAATCTTTTTACTATTCCAACATCTATCTATTTGGTGAAACCAACACCACTATTGTCCCTGCTCTTTGCCGGTTTGAACTGCCATCGACAAAGAGATGGAAAGACTCGCTGATTTAAATGTTGCATGGTTTAAGTTTCTCAACCTTTCTCTTCTGAGCTTCCTTGTCCTCTACTTTCTTAGGGGCTTGAACTGCTAGCTGTGTCTCTTCTGCTTCCTCTACGCATCCCAGGCCGAGGTTAACTAGTTTAGACCTTGAGAACGTATTCGGCGTAAACTCAACAACAAAGTCAACCAGGACCTAGCCTTTGATTGTTGTCCTTGGTGTATATTCTATGTTATATTAACCTTGAACAATAGCCCATTGCATAATTCTTCTAGACAAATCCCTATGCTATAGTAAGGATTTCAGAGGGTGCTCAATCAACACTACAATTTTGTGAGCTTGAAAATAATGATTCAATTTATTTGACGCCATTACCAAAAAGTGTCAATTTCTCCAAAGGAAAATATCTCGTCTACATACTCGCCAGGGTCTTGCTCACGTAGTACACCGCTTTCTGTTCTCTTTCTTCTTCTCATACGACCACTGCATTGACTACGTGGTCTGAGACCGCCAGATAAAAAAACATCTCTTCTCTTGGAATTGGGGTTGACAACAAGGGTGGGGAAATTAAGTACTTCTTCAAGTCGGCCAGAGCAACTTCACATACTTCTGTCCATACAAAATCTGTAGCTTTCTTCAACAGCTGGAAGAACGGTATGTACTTGTTAGAGTTTCGGCTTATGAATCTGTTCGAGGCTTCTACTTTGCTGGTCAAAATTTGAACCTCCTTTGTTGTCGTTGGGCTCTTCAGATCAAGTATGGCCTTGATCTCGTCAGGATTTACTTTAATCCCTCTTCTTGTCACTAGGAACCCGAGAAGTTACCAGATCCTATCTCGAAAGAACACTTGAAGGAATTTAGTCGAAGCCAGTATGTTTTCAGCATATCAAACACCTCTTTGAAGTCAGCCAAGTGATTTGAGGATTCTTTGCTTTTTATGACCATGTTGTCAATGTAAACCTTTACAGTCTTGCCAATCAAGTGCTTGAACATCTTGGTCATGAGTCTTTGGTATGTTGCCCCTACATTCTTCAATCCAAAGGGCATGATTCTAGAGCAATATAGTCCCTTTGGAGTGATGAAGGTAGTATTCACTTCATCTGGTACGAACATGGCTATATATTTTGAAAATAGTTTTGGAGTATGGGAGTTTGTAATGATTTGATATTTTGTTATAGCTGAGTAGATGTGTGTGAGGAAAAAAAAATGATTGAGAAGAAAAGATGAGAAAGAAAAAGTGATTGATTAATGTGTAAGAGAGAGAAAGTGAGTTCGAATTTTTTTTTTCTTCTAAAATTACTAAATCAAACAAAATTTTACTCAAAAACAAACCAAACAAGGCCAATAATTGCAAGATGCAAGTTGAAATTTTGTGTAACGGGGCATACACGGTGGTGTAACCTTCATTTGTCCCATCTCTCTCTCTCTCTTTCTATCTGTCTGATCAACGACGACCCTAAGAACAGAGTGGAAAATTATTTACAAACAGAGTTTTCCTAACACACCATCCAACAATTGTCACTTTATTAGCTATAGATTGAACAATCAATCAATATTCAATTCCAAAAGGTTAGGGAACCATAACACACACCTCTGTAAAATTTGTAATCCATTTTTCGCTGCCAGTGTTCTCATCCACAGCAGAGTGGTAATCATCTAAACTTTAAAAACATGCTTTTTTTTTTTACTCTTCCGCTCCTACATCATACGTACTATACATAAATACATACATGGGTTTATAATAATAATAATATATATGTTTTTGCTACTTGGATTGATTCTTACTTCCAAAACCCAGCAATTACCCATTGGATCAAACTTCAAATGCTGATTATAGAAAAAGGGTGGGTTTTGTTTGGATGTTTGTGTAGAACGGATCATCTGAAGACTCGTAGCTCTACTTCTTACCACACAAGTCTCTCTCCCTCTCTCCCTCTCTCAACTCTTTAGATTTTCTTTTCTTATTTATTTGAAAAACTTTTAATTGCTCCACAAAATAATTATGAATTCATAAGGAAAAAAAAAATTAAGATATTAGTTATTAATATTTATAAATTTTATTATTGATTTTAAAATTATTTTTAAAAGATTACACTAAATTGTAATTTCCCTATTTATTCCATATAAAGTTTATTTTGTCTTGAGAAAAAGAACTTTAGTAGTCATATTTATTAGGGTAAAGTACCAATAAATTTAAATAGTGATTTTATAAATTGTTTGGTCCGTTATTTTTTTTATGGATTTAAAAGTCTCATTCTAGTGTGAATTACATAAAGGGTCAAACATAAATGCCGTCGTATTATATGTTGAGGTACAAATGTGAGTTTTCTCATAATATTGAAATTATTAAACGTAACATTTCAAAGAAACTCCTTAGCGTACTTTTTCCAAACGTAAGACTCTAATGTAACACTAAAAAAAACGTAACATTCCAATTAATACACTAAAAAGTTCTTTAGTTTAGTTTTCTCAAACGTAACACTCCAATCAATGTAACACACAAAAACTCTTTAGTATACTTTTTCTAAACATAATATTCCAATGTAACATACTAAAACACTCCTTAGTATATTTTTTTCAAATGTAATAACGGAATATTATAGAAAAACTCATTTGCGTATTTTTTCCAAACGTAACACTCCAATGTAACATACTAATAAATTCTTTAGTGTACTTTTTTCAAACGTTGTAACTCCTTAGTGTATTTTTTTCAAACGTAATACTTCAATCAATATAACACACAAAAACTCATTAGTGTACTTTTTTCAAACGTAACATTCCAATGTAACACTTCAATATGACACAAAAAAACCACACTAGCAGAAATGTAGATCTCAATGTTGGACAACCAACACTTTAGCCACTATTTCCCCCCCCCCCAAAAAAAAGAATCTTTCACATTTCACATTTCTATTCCCATCTCAAAAACGAATCATAAAATTAGAAAAATGTATCACAAAAAGACATTCACTTAAACTTAAATAACACCAAATCAAATAAATACAACTTTTAAAAATAAAAAAAAGTAATTGGTTCATAAGAAAACTTTTAAAACTAAATAGATTAACATTCCCCCATAGAAGATTTATAGGTAAATTTTCTTATTTATTAAGATCTCAATATATTTTTATACATTTCGAAGGATTTTGACATTCTTTTATACAATTTTTGCATGTTTCATTTGCACATTTTACACTTCAAATAATAAGCATTATGTTAATGACAATTCATCACGGAGAGAGATAAAAAAAAATTAGGTGGTGTTTGGTTTAATTTTGGAATTGCAATTCTAACTAAAAAAAATCAAAACTCATAATCAAACACATAATTTAAAACTTAATTCAAATATTATTTTCAAAATTCATAACCAAACACATAATTCAAAACTCAAAATCAAACTCTTTTCAAAACTTTATTTTTTTTAAAAAAAATTCAAAAAAATATTTTTCTATTCACTACAACAAAATACACCTTTAGCGACCAAAATTGGCTACCAAAAAAGATTTAGTCACCAAAATTTGTGGAATTAACAACTAAAAATTTTTTTAGTCGGCAAAAGTATAATATTTAGCTACTAATTTTTTTAGTCGGGACATATTGATTATTGGTGACTAAAAAAAAATTAATCGCTAAAAATACCAGAATTGGCGACAAAAAAAAAATTTAGTCGCCGTATATTGAGTTTTGGCTACCAAAATCATTTAGTCGCCGAATGTAAAATAAAAAATTGTTTTTTTATCTTTGGCGACCAAAAATTTGGTCACCAAAAATATATTTTCAGCGACAAAAAATTAGTTTAGTCGCCATATGTTGCGTTTTGGCTACTAAAATAATTTAGTCGCCGAATGTAAAATTAAAAAATTATTTTTTATCTTTGGCGACTAAAAGTTTAGTCGCCAAAAACATATTTTCAACGACAAAAAGAAATTGTAGTCGCCAAAAACTAAAATATTTGGAGGGATTTATTTCAAAATTTGGAGGGATTTTATAAAACAAATTGGCGACTAAATGAGATTTAGTCGCTAATGGTGTAATATATATATATATACATGGTTCTATACCACAAACAGCGCCTCTGTCTCTCTCTTCACGTTTCTCTCTCTCCCTCTCCCTCTCCCTCTCCCTCTCCGCTGTTCCTCTCCCTCTCTCTCACCGCCACTCCACCAGCCGCTCATCGTTGACATTGTGGGCAACCGGAGCACCGATTCACCCTCACCTCACCCTAATTCGAATTAGAACTCTATCTTTCTTTCGAATGTGCATTCAATTTCTCGCTTGAATTCTCTCTCGCTATGCTCTCTCCATCAGATTTATTTTGAAGGCTGTTGAGGCTCGCAAGTACGGATTTGTAGGTGTTCTATCAGATCTGTGCTTCTCTCTCCTGATTTTGTGAGTTTCAATTTGTTCACCCTTTTTTTTAGATTATAAACATTATAACTTAGATCTCGCTTTTCTCTCTTTGATTTTTTGTTTTTATTAGATCTAGTTGTTCGTCAATCTATCGTTTATGATTTTCTAGTTTTATATTAGATATCATTGTTTGTCAATCTGCCGCTTCTCTCTATTTTTTCAGAACTGTTTAATAGATAAAGATTTTTGTTCACATTTTTTTTCCCTCAAATCTGTTCGTCAATCTGTTTTGATTCATCAATTTTTGTGGCCTTTATCTTATTTTCAGATCTGTTCATCGATCTGTTTTGATTCATCAATTTTTGTGGCATTTCTCTTATATTGATCTATATATAAATATGTATATGTTGGTTACACGTAAATGAGTTGAAGTTGAAAATTACTTGAGGTGAAGTTTGAAAATTGTTCCTTTTACTATCCTATGTAAACTCAGATTTCTTAATCCAAGGTTTGATGTCCCTAATCTAATAGTCCCCAACCTATCATTCAGCAGAAAGCTTCATAAAATTTTCAGGTTTCGAACTATGCAATGAACTCATCAAAAATTGATAACATTTTTACATTCTCTGACATGGTTATCATCTAGATATTTTGTCTATTGGATGCAATAAGTGCACATATGGTTATCATTTTTTTAAATGTTGATTTTAAATTAAACAAACAAAATCTTAGAAAACATAGAATGCTAATATTTTGTTCTTTGTTTTTTCTTTCCAAGTTAGAAATAGTACAATAATAGAAAACACTATGTTTTAGAGCATTTGGTATTAAATAAGGATTCTCAATAATTATCGCTTCACAGAATTTCATTTCAGAAACAAAAAGATGAATGGAACTTGATGAGTTTCACCACTAGAAAAACCACTATATAGGTTATGAATGAATGGAAATTAGCTGAAATTGATTAATCTGCTGCTGCCATTTTGAATCCACAAGGTTAACTCCATTTTGTGGCTGATTGATCTGTTTCTAGTTTTAAGTGTATTTCTGTTTTGTAGGTTCTTTTTATTTGATTGGGTTGTCTTTTAGTTTTGCTGGTGAGAAGGCTTCAATTCAAGGGAGAGACTATTGGTGTGTGTATGTACCATATAATTAATTACTAGAGGGCTAATTTAGATATGAAGAAAATTTTAATCGATGAAATTTAAAAAAGTTGTTTGGGATGATCTAAATAAATGTATTTTTTGAATTTTTATAAAAAAATATGTAGAAAATTAGAGAGGTGATGTGATGGAAAAAAGATAAAAAAAGATGGATTATTTAAGGGATGCCAAACCACCCCTTAAACACAAATATAAATATATTTGTTAATGATTGATGAAATTTTTTGTATTATGTGTATGATCTTTTGTAAAAGGTTTATAAAAATATTCCAATTTTTTTTTTAAAAAATGTGTATTTTCAACTAAAATCAAATTCTCATTTGTGTTAATCAAATTTATCAAAAAACATGAATTCTACTTGTATTAAAATATTTTTAAAAATAAATAAATAAAAATAACAAAAAATTCTATAATATATAAATTATGACTTATTTATAACTCTTGGATTATTATTTTGGTTATCAACTGAAAAGCTTTTCGTTAATTTCTTATATTTTTCTGTTATATCTAAAGCGGTGCATCTAATCTTTAATTAGAAATGGTATAGATCAGTTTAGTATTTTTAGATTTTTGATGCAATAATATTTGAAACGTTGTACATTTGTTTATGTTTTTTCAATCTTCTTTGCATGAGATATTCCAATTTGATTTTCTCTAGTTTGGTGAAGTTGTGTTCATTTGGAGAGAATGATTAGGGAAGAGAAGAGATTAAGAAAAGAGAGATGGGAGAAAATGAATTAGTAAATTTTCCCTTCTTGTAGTTGAGAACAAAGTAGATAAGAGTTGAGGGGAAAATATATTTATTTTGTTGTTCCTTGAGTATTGTTTGTATCTAAATTAAATTGAATTCCCTCCAAATTTGTGTTCAATGACACGTGGGAATAATATTTAATAACTTTCTCAATTATTTTTTTTCTCTTTTCGTTTCCCTCCTACCAAACAAAGCATAACATTGTTGAGTATTGTTGTTGCAGGAAAATTTCTGCCCTAAGATGGAACCGTTCTGGAGAAAAGATTCCTTGATAGATAAAAACGAAATTTGCCTGTGTTTAATTCTAGTAACTTGAAGAATCAATTTATGCTGTGAATGCACAATTGTCCAAAGTAAAAACGAGATTTGTGCTGGGAATACAAGTTATGATCACGAGTTTGTTGGTTTGGATAGTATATGTATTTGTTGGATTATACTATATTTATGGATTTTTATTTTGTTTGATATGTACGGTTAATAGTTAAATTTTGTATGTGGTTGAAAATTGAATGGTACAAGTTGTGGAGAAATATTTTTATTAAATGGTTAAGAATTGAATGAATGAATGAATAGATGAATAATTTTGTATATGCATAGGTTATAGATGGCGCAAAAAATATTACAGAATAAATTATAAAAATTAAATGAGACCTTTTGATGACTAAACAAATGTCACGGGTTGGCTTTTGGCTACTAAAACTTTAGTCGCCAATTGTAAAAAAGTGAAACTTTTGGCTACTAAATTGTTAGTCGCCAATTGTAAAAAAAAAAAACTTTTGGCTACTAAAATTTTAGTCGCCAATTCTCAAAAAGTAAATTTTTTGGCTACCAAATAATTAGTCGCCAAACATACTTGCTCAATTGGCTACTAAATAATTTAGTCGCTAAAAGTAAATATATTTATATATTTAATTTTTAAAAAAAAATATATGGCGACTAAGGTTTTAGTTGCCAATAGGCCACTTTTGGCTACCACAAAAATTTTAGTCGCCAATTGTTTCCTTGACAAACTATAGGCGACCAAATGGGCGACCAAATATATTAATCGGCAAAAGTGATTGGCGACTAAAAACAAGACTTTTGGGGACTAAAATTTTAGTCGCCAAAAGTGAAATTTATTGTAGTGATTTTATTTTTAAATTTTTTTTTTTGAATCATGATTTCAGTGTGGAGTTGTATTTTAAGTTTTGAGTTTTGAGTTGAGTTTTGAAAAGAGAAAATTTGTTTGGTTATAAGTTTTTTTTAAAAAAAAATTAATTGTATTTTGAAATTTTTTGGATTTATTTTTTTTAAATATTTAAAAAAAATTTAATTTTAATTTTTAGGGTAAATATTTTATATTTTAAATATTTATTTATTTATTTTTAATATGTATTATATTTCATATATTTGTGTGTTGTATTTTTTTTAAAGGCGCTCGGGTCAAAAGTTCAAAATTAGATTTTCATTGTCCAACAGTCCAGGCGTTGATTTTTTTTGTCCACAAGGACAAACTTTCACAAAATGACCAAAATTTCCATCCCTTATATACATCCTCTCTCTTTCTCTCTACGTTCAACCCTATTTCAATAAACCTCTATTCGGATTGAGTCACTTCTCTCTCTCTCTCTCTCTCTCTCTCTCTCTCTCTCTCACACACACACACACACACACACACACACACACACACATACACACACACACCCCGAAACCTTAGCCTCCACCTCATCCATAACTGTTGGATCTAGATCTCAGATCAGCTATATGTAGAGCAGTTGACTCGCGGAATTGTAGATCTGACGAGGATAGACGGTGACTGATTTATAGAGTGGAGGACAGAAGCCAACCGATCTGTAGATCTGAATGGTCTTCGGTAGCGGCAACGACAACAATGAAAGACAGAGAGTGACGGTGATGATGGGAAGAGGTAATGGCATAAAGCGGACGGAGACTCTAGTGTTACGGCAGTGGCGGTAGTGTGGAGGAGTATAAAGAGAGATGGATTGTGATTTGTTTGTTCTGGTTTGTTTGTTATGGTGGTGGTTGTTAGCTCCAGCCCACACTTCACAAGGTGAGGAGCCTACTATCCACATAGTAAGGGTGGCACCATGTGTTAAAGGAAGATGGTGGATAGCTAAAGGAATATGGCTGGGACAACACAACCAAACCCACTCAGTGTTGTTTCTTAACCACTCCTCTTTTCTCGTGTATAAATTGAGATGAGTGAGGAGGGGTTGATCAGTGAATGCAGTGAGCACACTGAGAATACATAGAGTGAGAGAGAAAAATACAGAGAGTGTAATATGTGAGTGAGAGTACTATAGAGAGAATTGTAAGGTGTGAGTACTGTAATCTCCTTCCGGGATAATTCTATAGTGGATATCTCTCCACGGCAATTGCCGAACTACGTAAATCTCTTGTGTTATTGTGTGTAATTGTTTTCTGTTGTCTCATACTCCTAACAAGTGGTATCAGAGCCTCGTCGATCGCGTTTCGAAACACAAATAGAGTGTTTTTTTCGAAACTGTCCAGAAATCAAGTTGCTCAAAATTCACTTTTGAGCATACTAGGAGCAAGGTCTTCATGAGAGGAGTCCAAAACTGGAAAGAAGAGACCCATAAGAGCTTGAACGCGCCCTCTGAAGTTGGCGCGTGAATCATACGCTCTGCACGCATCCTACGCGCCATGAAGTGAAACCGACGCGTGATCTCGCTCTTTCTTACGCGCTGTTCAAGGAGGAAGATGAGTGTGTTGCGCGTGTTGTGACGTCACACGCCATGTCACCATCCACGTAACTGACACATCAGCGCCACGTCACTGACACATGACTGCTATGACATCGCCACGGCACTATCATGTGGCTTCCACGTCAGCAAGCCTGGTGTCACGTGGCTGCTACATCATCAAGCCTAGTGCCACGTGGCTGACCACGTCATTACCCTGTTGACCAGTCAACCCAGAGGCTGAGAGTTATCCGCTGCTGCGTAGCTAAGTTACACCTGAAGATTTGAACTATCCAAACTGTTTTGGCTTGATCTGAGCCATTTCGAGTCCGTTTTTGACGATCCAATAATACTTTCTAACTATTTGGAGTATTCTAGAGACATTCGTACGGTCATATTTTTGAATCAAAGTTTTTGTAAAAAGAAAGAATACGATGGAGGAATACACATCAACTTCAGGATCTATGTTCAAGTTGACTCCTTCCAATTATGCAATTTGGAAGTCACAAATGGAAGACATACTATTTTATAAAGACCTATTTGACCCTATTTTTATAAAAGGGATTAAACCTGAAGAAGTGAAAAATGATGACTGGATAAAGATGAATTGCAAGACTATCAGTTGTATCAAACAATGAATAGACCACGGTGTGTACCATCGTATCGCCGAGAAGATAGATGCCTATTCTCTATGGACAATGTTAGACGACATGTATCGATCAAAGACTGCTCGAAACAAGCCTTGGTGATGAGAAGGCTTGTCAATTTGAAGTTGAAGAATGGTATGTCTGTCGCCGAGCACACCAGTGAATTCAAAAATCTGGTGAATCAGCTTGCAACTGTCAAGATGTGCTTAGACGATGAAATGCAAGCTGTACTACTGCTCAGTTCTTTACCGGACAACTGGGAGACGTTGGTGGTCTCTCTCAGCAACTCTACACCAGAAGGAAAGCTAACCATGAGCATCGTCGCAGACGCCATGTATAATGAATAGACAAGAAAGAAAGACATGGGAGGTAATCAGTCTCATGCAATTGTCACAGAAGATAGAGGCAGAGAAAGAGGAAAAGGAAAATGTAGAGAAAGAAGCAAGAGTAGAGGCAGCTGGAACAATAGAAGTAAATCCAGAGACAACAAAGGTCGAGGTAACTCCAACTTGACTTGCTTTCACTGTAGCCAGGAGGGCCACATAAAGAGAAATTGCCTAAGCCGAAAAGAAAAAGGCCAAAACAATAAGTCAAAGGAAGATGAGAACACGACAGCTACAACAACTGATGAAATACTTTTTGCAGTTGGTGAAGAGGAGGATTGCCTTCACGTAGCTAACCACAACTACACAGAATGGGTGATAGACACAGTTGTATCATATCACGCCACTTCCCACAGAGAACTCGTTAGCTCGTACAACACTGGAGATTTTGGCACTGTTCGAATGAGAAATTCTAGCTATTCGAAGATTGTAGGTATTGGAGACATTAGTATTTAGACTAATGTCGGGCATAAGCTGGTTCTCAAAGATGTGAGGCATGTTTCAGATTTATGCCTCAATCTTATCTCCGGAAGCGCCCTGGATCGACAAGGCTATACAAGTAAATTTGGAAATGGCCGTTGGAAGCTAATAAGAGTAGTTTTGACAATCACTAGAGGAGAGATGTCTTCAACACTATATAAGACTCAAACGAAGATCTGTCTGGAAAGTCTTAATGCAGCAGACGACAAGGATTCACCGGATTTGTGGCACAGAAGACTGGCTCACATGAGTGAGAAGGGATTGCATCTGTTGGCAAAGCAATCCAGGATACCTCTATCCAAAGGGAGTGCCTTGAAGCCGTGTGATCATTGCCTTTATGGCAAGCAACATCGAGTATCATTCAGTTCAACGAGCAAGAAGAAAACAGAAGTGCTCTTAGTATGGTATACTCGGATGTTTGTGGCCTAATCGAAGTGGAGTCACTTGGCGGCCGCAAGTATTTTCTGACTTTCATTGATTATGCATCAAGGAAGTTGTGGGTGTATTTCCTGAAGACAAAGGATAAGATATTTCAGCACTTTCAGGAGTTCCATGGATTGGTGGAAAGAGAGACCGGGAAGAAGTTGAAGTGTCTTCGCACAGACAATGGAGGTGAGTACACTTCCAATGCTTTTACAGCATATTGTGCCAACAGAGGTATCTGGCACGAGACAACAGTTCTCGGCACCCCATAAAACAATGGTGCGGCAGAGAGGATGAACCGCACTATTATTGAAAGAGTCAGATGCATGCTCAGAATGGCAAAGTTGCCAAAGTCATTCTAGGCTGAAGTCGCCCGTATAGCCTGTTATCTCATCAACAGGTCGTCTTGAGTCCTGTTGAATTTTGCGATACCTGAGGAAGTCTGGTCCAGAAGAAAGGTATCATATTCTTACTTGAGAGTCTTCGGGTATAAGGTGTTTGCACACATCTCCAAGGAAAACAGACAGAAGCTTGATGACAAGTCCACTGCATGCATATTTGTGGACTATTCAGATGCAGCATTTGGGTACAAGTTGTGAGACTTAGTGAATAAGAAGATATTCAGGACAAGAGATGTTGTATTCCAAGAAGACCAGACAGTAGCAGATTTTGAGAAGTCTGCAAAGTCTAGAGATGTCATCATTCCAGGCTTGTTTCCATTTCCCGAGCCATCACAAAATGCTAGATGTAATGATGTGCAACAAGAAGTGCCAGAGTTGCAAGATCCTATGCCAAAAATTGAGGATCAAGAGGAAAGAAATGAAGACCCGGATGAAGAGGGTGTTGAACAGGAGGAGCAACCCTCTTAACCAGAGGCAATTGGGCCGCCATGTATATATGTTGACTTTTTTGAACTAGGGGTTGTAAATGTAACCCGACGTTTGAATTTCTCTATTTTTCTCTATTCTAATGCACTCTCATCCACACAAGTGTGTTTCAAAATACGAGTGTGTTTGGTTTGGTTTTAAGAGATAAATTTTTTCAAAAAAAAAATTTTAAGGAAAAATTTTTAAATTTTTTTAGTTTGTTTGGTTATATATTTTGAATATAGTTTTAGAGTATGAGAGTTTTAGATGATTTGATATTTTGTTATAGTAGAGTAGATGTGTGCGAGAAAAAAATGATTGAGAATGAAAGAGAATAAATAAAAAGTGATTGATTGATACATAAGAGAGAAAAAGTGATTTTTAAAATAAAAATTTTTAAAATCACTAAATTAAACAAAATTTTTAAAAAATTTCTTAGTTTCTCAAAAACAAATAAAATAAGACTAATTATTGCAAGATGCGAGTTGAAATTTTGTGTAACGGGGCATCCACGGTGGTGGAACCTTCATTTGTCCCATTTGTCCCATCTCTCTCTCTCTCTCTCTCTCTTAAAAAATTGATGATCAACGACGACCCTAATAACAGAGTGGAAAATTATTTACAAACAGAGTTTTCCTAACACACCATCCAACAATTGTCACTTTATTAGCTATAGATTGAACAATCAATCAATATTCAATTCCAAAAGGTTAGGGAATCATAACACACACCTCTGTAAAATTTGTAATCCATTTTTCGCTGCCAGTGTTCTCAGCCACAGCAGAGTGGTAATCATCTAAAATGCAAAAACATGCTTCCCTTTTTTCACTCTTCTGCTCCTACATCATACATACTATACATAAATACATACATGGGTTCATAATAGTGATGTTTTGAAAAGTTAATAAAAAGTTGATTTTTTCACTTTTTTTAGTGGTTATTTTGATTTTTTTTAAAAAAAATTGGATTAGTTTAAGTAAAAAAGTTGACTTTTTAAACTAAAAAAATTGAAAAGTAAAAAAACTGATTTTTTTGACATGTTGCCAAGACACGCAATATATGTTTTTGCTACTTGGGTTGATTCTTACTTCCAAAACCCAGCAATTAACCATTGGATCAAACTTCAAATGCTGATTATAGAAAAAGGGGTGGGTTTTGTTTGGATGTTTGTGTAGAACGGGTCATCCGAAGACTCGTAGCTCTACTTCTTACCACACAAGTCTCTCTCTCTCTCTCTCTCACCTCTTTATATTTTCTTTTCTTATTTATTTGAAAAACTTTTAATTGCTCCACAAAATAATTATGAATTCATAAGAAAAACTTCTTAACGTATTTTTTTCAAATGTAACACTTTAAAAAATGTAACATTTCAATTAATACACTAAAAAGTTCTTTATATTTTAGTTTTCTCAAACGTAACACTCCAATCAATGTAACACCCAAAAACTCTTTAGTATACTTTTTCTAAACATAATATTTCAATGTAACATACTAAAAGACTCCTTAGTATATTTTTCTCAAATGTAATAATGGAACATTCTAGAAAAACTCATTTGCGTATTTTTTCCGAACGTAACACTCCAATGTAACACACTAATAAACTTCTTAGTGTACTTTTCTCAAACGTTGTAACTCCTTAGTGTATTTTTTTTAAACTTAATACTTCAATCAATGTAACACATAAAAACCCATTAGTATACTTTTTTCAAACGTAACACTCCAATGTAACACTTCAATATGACACCAAAAAACCACACTAGCAGAAATGTAGATCTCAATGTTCGACAACTAACACTCCAGCCACTATTTCCCCCCTAAAAAGAATCTTTCACACCTCACATTTCTATTCCCATCTAAAAAACGAATCATAAAATTAGAAAAATGTATCGCAAAAGGGCATTCACTTAACCTCAAATAACACTAAATCAATTAAGTACAACTTTTCAAAATAAAAAAGAATAATTACTTCATAAGAAAACTTTTAAAACTAAATAGATTAACATTCCCTCATATAGAATTTATAGATAAATTTTCATATTTATTAAGATCTCAATATATTTTTATACATTTCAAAGGATTTTGATATTCTTTTATACAATTTTTACATGTTTCGTTTTCATATTTTACACTTCAAATAATAAGCATTTTGTTAATGACAATTCATCACGGAGAGAGATAAAAAAAAAAAAATTAGGTGGTGTTTGATTTAATTTTGGAATCGCAATTCCAATTAAAAAAAATTAAAAACTCATAATCAAACACACAATTTAAAACTTAATTCAAATATTATTTTCAAAATTCATAACCAAATACATAATTCAAAACTCAAAATCAAACTCTTTTCAAAACTTTATTTTTAAAAAAAAAATTCGAAAAAATATTTTTCTATTTTATTTTTTAAAATTATTTTTTGAATCATTATTTTAGTGTGGAGTCGTATTTTAAGTTTTGAGTTTTGAATTTTGAAAAGAGAAAATTTGTTTGGTTATAAGTTTAAAAAAAAAATTTAATTGTATTTTGAAATTTTTTGGATTTATATTTTTGGAGACTTATTTATAAGTCCTTTTTCAGACACTTATAGTAAGCTAAATCCTGCGTAATTTCTTATAGAGTCTCAAGTCCTATTTAAATAAGAATGCATTCCACAAGATCGTACATAAACGTAACGTGACATGACACCTATATAAACGTAACGTAACGTGACACCTACATAAACGTAACGTAACGTGTTACGTTACGTTTCGCAAACTTAATGAGTTTTTATTTTTTTAAATTGAATGTGAAAATGTTGCTGATTTATGTTGGTGTCATGTTACATTCCATATAAATATGATCTATAGTAACATTCAATTTCCTATATAGAAAATTGAATGTTGCCATAGATCATAGATGTCACGTTACGTTTATGTAGGTGTCATGTTACGTTACGTTTATGTAGATATGATCTATGGTAATATTCAATTTCCTATATGGTGGTGGTGGTTAGCTCCAGCCTACACTTCACAAGGTGAGGAGCCTACTATCCACATGGTAAGGGTGGCATCATGTGCTAAATGAAGATGGTGGATAGCTAAAGGAATATGGTGGGGACAGCACAACCAAACCCATTCAGTGTTGTTTCTTAACCACTCCTCCTCTCTCGTGTATAAATTGAGATGAATGAGAAGGGGTTGATCAGTGAATGCAGTGAGCACATTGAGAATACATAGAGTGAGAGAGAAAAATATAGAGAGTGTAATCTGTGAGTAAGAGTGCTATAGAGAGAATTGTGAGGTGTGAGTACTGTAATCTCCCTCCGAGATAATTCTATAGTGGATATTTCTCCCGTGGATGTAGGCAATTGCCGAACCACGTAAATCTCTTGTGTTATTGTGTGTGATTGTTTTCTGGTGTCTCATACTCCTAATAAGTGGTATCAGAGCCTTGTTAGTCTCGTTTCGAAACACAAATAGAGTGTTTTTTCGAAACTACTCAGAAATCAAGTTGCTCAAAATTCACTTGTGAGCATACCAAGAGCAAGGTCTCCACGAGAGGAGTCTAGAATTGCAAAGAAGAGATTCAAAAGAGCTTGCACGTGCTCTTTGAAGTCGGTGCATGAATCATACGCTCTGCACGCACCCCACGCGCTATGAAGAGAAGCCGACGCGTGATTTCACTTTTTTCCATGTGCCCCACGCGTTGCTCAAGGAGGAAGACGAGTGTGTTGCGCGTGTTGTGACGTCACACACCACGTTACCATCTACGTGGCTGACATGTCGGCGCTATGTCACTGCCACGTGACTACCACGACATCGCCATGGCACTACCACGTGGCTTTCACATCAGCAAGCCTAGTGTCACGTAGCTGCCACGTCATCAAGCCTAGTGTTACGTGGCTGACTACGTCATTACCCTGTTGACCAGTCAACCTAGAGGCTGAGAGTTATCCGCTGATGTGCGGCTAAGTTACCCCTGCAGATCTGAACTGTCCAAACTGTTTTGGCTTGATCTGAGCCATTTTCAGTCCATTTTTGACGATCCAATAGTGTTTTGCAACTATTTGGAGTATTTCGGAGACATTTATACGGTCAAATTTGTGAATCAAAGTTTTTTAAAAAGAAAGAATATGATGGAGGAATCCACATCAACTTTAGGATCTATGTTCAAGTTGACTCCTTTCAATTATGCAATTTAGAAGTCACTGATGGAAGACATACTGTTTTATAAAGACCTATTTGACCCTATTTTTGTAAAAGGGGTTAAACCTGAAGAAGTGAAATATGATGATTGGATAAAGATGAACCGCAAGACTATCGGTTGTATCGGACAATGGATAGACCATGGTGTGTACCATCATGTCGCCGAGGAGACAGTTGCCTTGTCACGCCCCTAACCTGCCCCTAAAAGGTTTGGGCATGATCTAATCAGAAACAGACAGAATGACCTATGATGAACAGCGTTTGGGGCCTGGGCGGAAGCAGAAAATTCAAAATGACAATAATCAGACACATCCATTGAGCAATTACTAAAACCAGGACCATTTCGATATTTAACAAAAGGTAAACATGCACATAAAAGTAGGTTACAAAACATCTACAAATCCAGCCCAGATATTAGGCACACAAAACAATAGATACAATAACCCTGACCAGCTACATGGATACCAAAAATTACATGTACAAAGAAAACTGGTCTAATAAGTAAGGGTTCCCTCCTGTGCCTGGTTATCCTTAAGCTGACAAAATGCACGAGGTAATGTTAGAACAGCTCCCCAAGCCGGCTCCTACAGATTCAGACAACATATAGAATGAGACAAGCTCAGTGAATAATAGTGCGCATTAATAAGATTGCAATGCACCTTCATATAGGTATCAAAATCAAATACAGAAATAACAAATTGGCCTATTATTGCCCGAGATAGCCTTCTAAGATGCAGGTAGCCTTGCGGCACCACAGATAGCCTTTCGGCACAGGTAGCCTTGCGGCACAGGTAGCCTTGCGGCACAACAGGTAGCCTTGCGGCACAACAGATAGCCTTTCGGCACAGGTAGCCTTGCGGCACAACAGGTAGCCTTGCGGCACAACAGATAGCCTTTCGGCACAGGTAGCCTTGCCACCCTTCATTTCCAGATCACTACATAATTTACAATTATGTCTTACAGAACAGATACATAAATATATATGTAATGCACTATTACTCACAGCGTTGGGGCGGTGCACTAGTTCTTACAGGGTGTGCCACCACAATATCTTGATAAATTAGTATCCTTCCCTTTTAAATCCTTATCGGTCATTTCATATGTCACTACTTTTATGGATATGAATATATCACTATCATAAACTCATCGAAAAACATTCTAATAACACCAAAGAGTCAAGCATGAAAACGAACAAAAGCAGATTTTCTTCTTTGAAACGATCCTCCGCCGGCGTAGCTTTGTCCTTCGGCCGAGACGGTGTAGTGCTACCAAAAATACTGGATGGTCGATTTTTACGCTCGAGCGTAAAGTTCTCGCTTCGAGCGACAGGTAAATTCGAAAAAGCTGGGAGGTGCATTTTCACGCTCGAGCGGCCCTGACCTCCGCTCGAGCGGACGACTACCCAGATTCAGGGCAGCCCGATTTCAAGCCAAAATTCCTCATCCAAACCCAATTTTCATGCAATCAAGGGTAAAATTCATGCAAGCCTGCCACTTAACAACACCATAACATGAATTAAAGCTTAATCACATCAAGTTGAACCAAGTTAAAGGCTGCAACAAGCCAATACTTTCACAAGTTTCAATCTAACTTCAAGTTCTTCAAGTTTAACCACTACATCACATAATATTAACATGAATGCATGGATTAATGATACACAATCTAAAATGGATGTCCAAGATGTCAAAATACCCAATTAATGAGAAACCCTACTTAGATCACATATAGAGTATCCATGAATCAAACACAAATATATATATATATATATATCTCAACTCTTAAGTGGCTACACAAAAGAACTTGAATTACCTTCAATTAAATTACACAAATCCAATAAGGTGATGAGCTTCCTTGAAGAATCACAATTTCCCCCAATTCCTCACCCACGTTTCTCTCTTCTCTCCCTCTTAGAGTCCCACGTTTTGATCACAAGTTCCATAAGTCTTAGACATAGATATATAGCACTATATATATAAGAGCACAAAAGACGAAAATCAATCGCTTTATGGTGCCGAAATAAAAATTTCACAGAAAATCCCATTATGGCTTAAAAATCATGTAGATTCCAAATATCAAATCAATTTTTGCAAATTAAATCTCTAAGGTGTCCAATTTCAGATGAAAGCAATTCAAGTATAACAGATAATGTTTGAATTCAACAGATTAGGGTCAATATGTCTTCTTTCCATGCAATTTACCGCACTTATACATAAAATTTCATAATAGATATTCAGAGGTACAGAACAAAAGCTTGAAAAGATAACAGAATCAGATACGAGGGTCGGGGTATTACACTCTCCCTCCCTTAATTAAGTTTGGCCCTCCAAACTTGTTTTTACCATATGACGAATCACGGATATTGATTTTTCATTTCATCTTCTTTTTCCCAAGTCGCCTCAGTTCCATAGTGCTCTTGCCACTCTACTTTTACCATTGGAGTTTCTCGGTTAGAATCGCTTTACAGCGGTCGAGTCGGATCGGATTCTCTTCGTAGGACAACTTGTCAGTTAGCTCAATCTGATGATAATCAATGATATGGGATGGATCTGGAAGATACTCTCGGAGCATAGAAACATGAAATACATTATGAACCTGACTCATGTGTGGCGGTAGGGCGACTCGGTAGGCTACTGGCCCAACTTTCTGTAAGATCTGAAAGGGACCGACATATCGGGGTGTTAGCTTACCCCTCTTTCCAAATCTTGGGTGTCCTTTCATTGGGGTAACTTTCACAAAAACATGACTGTTCTCATCGAATTCCAAATTCCTTCGCCGATTATCTGCGTAACTCTTTTGCCTGCTTTGCGCAGTTTTTAGCCTTTCTCGAATAATTTTCACCTTTTCAGTAGTCAATTGAACAATCTCTGGCCCTAACAAAGGCCTATCCCCTACCTCTGCCCAGCATACAGGTGAGCGACACGGTCTTCCATACAGAGCTTCATAAGGTGCCATTTGAATACTCGAATGGTAACTATTGTTATATGCAAATTCAATTAGCGGTAGATGAGTTTCCCAACTTTCTTGAAAATCCAGCACACACATTCGGAGCATATCTTCTAGGGTTTGTATCGTTCTCTCGGATTGACCGTCAGTTTGAGGATGAAAAGCTGTGCTGAATTTAAGTTCCGTTCCCATAGCCTCCTGCAAACTTTGCCAGAATCTCGAAACAAACTTGGGATCTCTATCCGACACAATGGAGACAGGGATACCATGAAGTCTTACAATTTCATTCATATAAAGTACTGCAAGCTTATCTGCGTTATATTGGGTCTTTACTGGTAAGAAATGAGCAGACTTCGTTAACCGATCGACAATAACCCATATTGAATTCATGCCTCGGGGAGTCCGCGGTAACCCCACAACAAAGTCCATTGTCAAATGTTCCCATTTCCACTCCGGAATAGGAAGAGGCTGTAACAAACCGGCAGGTCTTTGATGCTCCGCTTTTACTTGTTGGCATTGTAAGCATTTAGAGACAAATTCCGCGATCTCCCTTTTCATACCCGGCCACCAAAAGTTTTGCTTTAACTCTCGGTACATTTTGGTACTTCCTGGATGCATTGAGAATCTCGAGGTATGCGTTTCTTCCATCAATTTCCGTTTAAAGTCCAACACATTAGGGACACATATCCTGTTCTGAAACTTGAGCACTGAATCCGTTAAACTGAACCCCGGTTTTGGTTTGGACTCTAACTCGTCACCTATTTTCCTCAACGTGTCATCCTCCATTTGATGTAATTTGATCTCTTCAAGTAAGGTTGGTTGAGCTATTGCTGCTGCCATCAGGGCCTCTTGCCTTCGGGTCACACACTCCACATTCAGTTTGTCTAAATCAATTACTAACTCCTTTTGTTCCGTAAACAAATACGCCAAATCTCCCCTATTTTTCCGGCTAAGTGCATCATGACCATATTAGCTTTACCAGATGATAATGAATTTGTAGATCATAATCTTTAACCAACTCTAACCCCCTCCGCTGTCGCATGTTCAACTCCTTTTGGGTGAAAAGATATTTAAGACTTTTGTGGTCGGTATAGACTTCACAGGTTGTGCCATAGAGATAGTGTCGCCATATCTTCAAAGCAAACACTACTGCTGCCAGCTCAAGGTCGTGTGTGGGATAATTTTTCTCGTGGGGTTTTAATTGTCGAGAAGCATATGCAATAACTCTTCCATTCTGCATAAGTACGCATAACCAAGCCCTTTATGCGAGGCATCATCAGAATTACAAACCCTTCAGTTCCTGATGGTAAGGCTAAAACTGGTGCTGTAGTTAACTTTGTTTTCAACTCTTGGAAGGCAGACTCTCGCTCTTCTGACCATTCAAACGCAACTCTCTTCCGTGTTAATTGGGTAAGCGGCACAGCAATCTTGGAGAAATTTTGAACAAACCTCCTGTAATATCCAGCTAACCCCATGAAACTTCGCACCTCAGTTACACTAGTAGGAGTTGGCCAATTTACAATTGCTTCAATTTTGTGTGGATCAACAGAGATTCCTTCCTTGGTCACCACATGTCCCAAGAATGCCACTTCTTGTAGCCAGAATTCACACTTCTTTAGTTTTGCATACAATTTCTTTTCCCGGAGTGTTTGAAGAATTAGGCGAAGATGATCCTCATGAGCTTCTGTACTCTTTGAGTAGATAAGGATGTCGTCAATAAAAACCACCACAAATTCATCCAAATAGGGCTTGAAAACACGGTTCATCAAATCCATGAAAGCTGCTGGTGCGTTAGTGACTCCAAATGGCATAACCAAGAATTCATAATGGCCGTACCGGGTTCGAAAAGCTGTCTTCTCAACATCGTCAGCTTTGACCTTTAGTTGATGATATCCGCATCGAGATCAATTTTGGAAAAGACTTGTGCCCCCTGAAGCTGATCAAATAAATCGTCAATCGTTGGCAGCGGGTACTTATTTTTTATTGTGACTTTATTAAGCTCTCGGTAGTCAATACAAAGCCGGAGTGTTCCATCTTTCTTCTTTACAAATAGCACCGGTGCACCCCACGGAGAAACACTCGGACGAATAAATCCCTTGTCCAGTAAATCTTGCAACTGAATCTTCAATTCTTTCATTTCAGCTAATGCCATTCGGTACGGAGTTTTAGAAATAGGTTGAGTTCCTGGTAGCACGTCAATTGTGAATTCAATTTCACGGTCTACTAACTCTCCTGGTAGTTCTTTTGGAAAGACATCCAGAAAATCACAAACAACTGGGATCGCATCAATATTTTCATGCTCTACTGGCCCTCCCAGAACACTACATAAATAACCCTGACATCCTTTTTGAATCAATTTGCAGGCCTTAGCTGCAGAGATCACGTATGGTGGTGATGTCACTTCGACTCGAAAACAGCCGATCAATTCAAGGGTAAAATTTAATTTGTTTCGTTAGACAGTCTATGGTAACACCATATTCACCCAACCAATCCATCTCCAAAATAATATCAAATGAAGTCATATCAAGTGGAACTAAATTAGCATATACACGGACTTTTCCAATGAGAATTTCACAAGTAGGATAGACAGAAGTGCAGATCAAAGAATTCCCCATAGGTGATGTAACACACAACACATAGGTTAATTCTACTTCAGATTTACCTAAGTTCTTTGCAAATTGCTTTGACACAAAAGAACAGGTAGAGCCAGAATCAAACAAAACATAAGCAGAATAGCCATAAACCATACATGTACCTGATACCACTGTTGTTGCATTCTGTAAATCTCCCGGAACCAACGCAAATACCCTACCTTGCCTTGTGGTATCCTTGTTATTGGTTGGTTTAACGGTTGATTTGGCACTAGGAGTCGGTATAGACCCTGCTGAGCTTGTGGCGGTCTTATTATCAGTTTGTTGATTTCTTTGTGGACAGTCTCTAATCAGATGCCCCATCTTGCCGCACCGAAAACATGCTCCGGTCAATCGATGACATTTCCCACGATGTTTCAATCCACATTCTGGGCATACAGGAGTTGAATTCTGAGGAGCGATCACTGGAGTTCCCCGACTCGCTTTTGTTCGGCGAAGTGGTTGTTCCCTTAGACCATTGAGTATTCTGCCTTTTCCCTTTCCATTCAGAAATTCGAGTCTGCGTAGCAAGATTCCCTTCTGCTATAACAGCTCACTCCAAGACATCAACATAGGTAGGTAGCTTCAGTACATTAATCCGGTCTTGAATGGCACTCCGTAATCCTCCCTCAAATTTCCGCGCCTTCTTGTACTCCGTGTCTACCATGTGAGGTGCAAATCGGGCTAGTTCTGCGAATTGTGCTTCATACTCAGCCACAGTTTTATTTCCCTGCCTCAATGTTTCAAATTCGCCATTTCTTGTCTCAAGATACTGGGGAAAATATTTGTCATAGAATAGCACCAGGAACCTGTCCCAAGTCAACCCCGGATGCATTGTTCTGGTAAGCATCCACCATCTCCGCGCTTCATCTTCAAGAGTAAAAGCAGCAAGCTGCACCTTTTGCACTTCGGTACAAGGGAAGACCTCGAACAATTTCTCTATCCCTAACACCCATGCCTCCGCCTTCATTGGTTCAATCCCTCCTTTAAACGATGGTGGTTTCATCTTTTTAAACTCCCTCGTAAGCGTAATGGTACGGTCTTCAGCATGAATGTCTTGCATCACAATTGAAGTCTTGGCGGTGGTGGTGGCTGAGGTTGTTGTTGCTGTTGGTGTTGTTGCCGTAAGGTCTCAGCCATTTCCCTCATCATTCTTTCCATCCTATCCAACCGTACTGAAGTAGCATCTTCTGGCTCGTCGGTCCTTGTTCTCACCATAGTCTACAAAACAGGTAATTACAATATATACAAAGGTGTACAAGAAATTCAAATTGTTAGCATTAGAGTTAGCAGAAATCATGTCACGTTGCTATCAGTCATACTTTCCTATATGATGCCTACCACATTAGACATCCTAACGCTCAATGGATCCGGTGTGTGAGATAGCAACTCGTGCTCGATACCACTTGTCACGCCTCTAACTCGCCTAAAAGGTTTGGGCATGATCTAATCGTAAATGCATGAATGACCTATGATGAACAGCGTTTGGGGCCTGAGCGGAAGTAGAAAATTCAAAATGACAATAATCAGACACATCCATTGAGCAATTACTAAAACCAGGACCATTTCGAGATTTAACAAAAGGTAAACATGCACATAAAAGTAGGTTACAAAACATCTACAAATCCAGCCCAGATATTAGGCACACAAAACAATAGATACAATAACCCTGACCAGCTACATGGATACCAAAAATTACATATACAAAGAAAACTGGTTTAATATGTAAGGGTTCCCTCCTGTGCCTGGTTATCCTTAAGCTGACAAAATGCACGAGGTAATGTTAGAACAGCTCCCCAAGCTGGCTCCTACAGATTCAGACAACATATAGAATGAGACAAGCTCAGTGAATAATAGTGCGCATTAATAAGATTGCAATGCACCTTCATATAGGTATCAAAATCAAATACAGAAATAACAAATTGGCCTATTGGCCCAGATAGCCTTTCGGCACAGGTAGCCTTGCGGCACAACAGGTAGCCTTGCGGCACAACAGATAGCCTTTCGGCACAGGTAGCCTTGCGGCACAACAGGTAGCCTTTCTAGCCTGCATGTAGCCTTATAAGACAATGTGTAGCCTTGCGGCACAACAGATAGCCTTTCGGCACAGGTAGCCTTGCCACCCTTCATTTCCAGATCACTACATAATTTACAATTATGTCTTACAGAACAGATACATAAATATATATGTAATGCACTATTACTCACAGCGTTGGGGCGGTGCACTAGTTCCTTCTGGGGTGTGCCCTGCACACAATATACTGACAAATTAGTATCCTTCCCTTTTAAATCCTTATCAGTCATTTCATATGTCACTACAGTTTTATGGATATGAATATATCACTATCATAAACTCATCAGAAAAACATTCTAATAACACCAAAGAGTCAAGCATGAAAAACTGAACAAAACAGATTTTTCTTATCAAACGATCATCCGCCGAAGCGTAGCTTTGTCCGCCGAGCGACAGCAGTAGGCTACCAAAAATCTTGATGGTCGATTTTACGCCGAAGCGTAAAGTTCTCCGCTCGAGCGGACAGGGTAAATTTCAGAAAACTGCTGGGAGGTGCATTTTCACGCTCGAGCGGCCCTGACCTCCGCTCGAGCGGACGACTACCCAGATTCAGGGCAGCCCGATTTCAAGCCAAAATTCCTCATCCAAACCCAATTTTCATGCAATCAAGGGTAAAATTCACGCAAGCCTTCCACTTAACAACACCATAACATGAATTAAAGCTTAATCACATCAAGTTGAGCCAAGTTAAAGGCTTCAACAAGCCAATACTTTCACAAGTTTCAATCTAACTTCAAGTTCTTCAAGTTTAACCACTACATCACACAATATTAACATGAATGCATGGATTAATGATACACAATCTAAAATGGATGTCCAAGATGTCAAAATACCCAATTAATGAGAAACCCTACCTAGATCACATATAGCGTATCCATGAATCAAACACAAATATATATATATATATATCTCAACTCTTAAGTGGCTACACAAGAGAACTTGAATTACCTTCAATTAAATTACACAAATCCAATAAGGTGATGAGCTTCCTTGAAGAATCACAATTTCCCCCAATTCCTCACCCACGTTTCTCTCTTCTCTCCCTCTTAGAGTCCCACGTTTTGATCACAAGTTTCACAAGTCTTAGACATAGATATATGGCACTATATATATATAAGAGCACAAAAGACGAAAATCAATCGCTTTATGGTGCCGAAATAAAAATTTCACAGAAAATCCCATTATGGCTTAAAAATCATGTAGATTCCAAATATCAAATCAATTTTTGCAAATTAAATCTCTAAGGTGTCCAATTTCAGATGAAAGCAATTCAAGTGTAACAGATAATGTTTGAATTCAACAGATTAGGGTCAATATGTCTTCTTTCCATGCAATTTACCGCACTTATACATAAAATTTCATAATAGATATTCAGAGGTACAGAACAAAAGCTTGAAAAGATAGCAGAATCAGATACGAGGGTCGGGGTATTACATGCCTATTCTCTATGGACAATGTTAGACGACATGTACCGGTCAAACACTGCTCAGAACAAAGCCTTGGTCAGGAGAAGGCTTGTCAATTTGAAGTTGAAGAATGGCATGTCTGTTGTTGAGCACACTAGTGAATTCAAAAATCTGGTGAATCAGCTTGCAACCGTCAAGATACGCTTAGACGATGAAATGCAATCCGTACTACTGCTCAGTTCTTTACTGAACAGTTGAGAGACGTTGGTGGTTTCTTTCAGCAACTCTGCACTAGAAGGGAAGTTGACCATGAGCATGGTCACAGATGCCATGTATAATGAAGAGACAAGAAGGAAAGACATGGGAGGTAATCAATCCCATGCTCTTGTCACAGAAAATAGAGGAAGAGAAAGAGGTAAAGGAAGAGGTAGAGGAGGAAGCAAGAGTAGAGGCAGTTAGAACAACAGAAGTAAATCCAGAGACAACAAAGGTCGAGGTAACTCCAGCTTTACTTACTTTCACTGTGGCCAGGAGGGTCACATAAAGAGGAACTGCCCAAGTCGAAAAGATAAAGGACAAAGTAGTAAGTTAAAGGGAGATGAGAACACGACAGCCACAACAACTGATGAAATACTACTTGTAGTTGGTGAAGAGGAGGATTGTCTTCACGTAGCTGACCACAGCTACACAGAATGAGTGATAGACACAGCTGCATCCTATCACGCTACTTCCCACCAAGAGCTCTTCAGCTCATACAACGATGGAGATTTTGGCACTGTTCGAATGGGGAATTTTAGCTATTCAAAGATTGTGGGTATTGGAGACATTAGTATTCAGACTAATGTCGGGTACAAGCTGGTTCTCAAAGATGTGAGGCATGTTCCAAATTTGTGCCTCAATCTTATCTCCGGAAGTGCCCTAGACCGACAGGGCTATACAAGTACATTCGGAAATGGCCGTTGGAAGCTAATAGGAGGAGCTTTGACAATCACCAGAGAAGAGATGTCTTCAACACTGTATAAGACTCAAACGAAGATCTGTCTGGAAAGTCTTAATGCAACAGAAGATAAAGAGTCACTGGACTTATGGCACAGAAGACTGGCTTACATGAGTGAGAAGGGATTGCATCTGTTGGCAAAGCAATCCAGGATACCTCTATCCAAAGGGAGTGCCTTGAAGCCGTGTGATCATTGTCTTTATGGTAAGCAACATCGAGTATCATTCAGTTCAATGAGCAAGAGGAAAACAGAAATGCTCAGTATGGTATACTCAGATGTTTGTGGCCCAATCGAAATGGAGTCACTTGGCAGCCATAAATATTTCCTGACTTTCATTGATGATGCATCAAGGAAGTTGTGGGCGTATTTCCTGAAGACAAAGGATAAGGTATTTCAGCACTTTCAGGAGTTCCATGCAATGGTGGAAAGAGAGACCGGGAAGAAGTTGAAGTGTCTTCGCATAGACAATGAAGGCGAGTACACTTCCAATGCTTTTGTAGCATATTATACCAGTAGAGGTATCCGGCACGAGACAATAGTTCCCGGCACCCCATAACACAATGGTGTGGCAGAGAGGATGAATCAGACTATTATTGAAAGAGTCAGATGCATGCTCAGAATGTCAAAGTTGCCAAAGTCATTTTGGGCTGAAGCCGCCCGTACAGCCTGTTATCTCATCAACATGTCGCCTTTAGTCCTGTTGAATTTTGTGATACCTGAGGAAGTCTGGTCCATAAGAAACGTATCATATTCTCACTTGAGAGTCTTCGGGTGTAAGGTGTTTGCACACATCTCCAAGAAAAATAGATAGAAGCTTGATGACAAGTCCACTCCATGCATATTTGTGGGCTATTTAGATGCAGCATTTGGGTACAAGTTGTGGGACCTAGTGAACAAAAAGATGTTCAAGAGCAGAGATGTTGTATTCCAAGAAGACCAGATAGTAGCAGATTTTGAGAAGTCTGCAAAGTCTAGAGATGTCATCACTCCAGACTTGTTTCCATCTCTCGAGCCATCACAAAATGCTAGATGTGATGATGTACAACAAGAAATGCCAGAGTTATAGGATCCTATGCTAGAAATTGAGGATCAAGAGGAAAAAGATGAAGACCCGAATGAAAAGGGTGTTGAGCAAGGGGAGTAACCCCCTCAACCATAGGCAATTAGGCCTCAATTATGGAGATCTGGAAGAGCTGTCGTGCCATCAACCAAGTATCCCACTTCTCAGTATATTCTGATTACTGATGAAGGAGAGCCCAAGAGTTTTTCGGAAGCCAAGAGTTATACAAAGAAAGACTGTTGGATGTAAGCCATGAAGGAGGAAATGAGTTCTTTGCAGAAGAACAATAGTTATGAGCTTGTTCTACTTCCAAGAGACAGGAGAGCCTTGAAGAACAAATAGGTGTATAAGTGGAAGAAAGATGAAAACGGTAAACTATTGCAGTATAAAGCTCGTTTGGTGGTCAAAGGCTTTGGGCAGAAGAAGGGAATCGACTTTGATGAGATATTCTCCCCAGTTGTGAAGATGACTTCCATTCGAGTAGCTTTGGGATTAGCAACTCGCTTGAATCTGGAGATAGAACAAATGGATGTCAAAACTGCCTTTCTCCATGGTAATTTAGAGGAAGAGATTTATATGGAGCAACCAGAAGGATTTGAAGTTAAAGAAAAATAGAATCTAGTCTGCAAACTGAAGAAGAGTCTCTATGGCCTAAAGCACGCGTCGAGACAATGGTACAAGAAGTTTGATTCATTCATGGTGGATCGCGAGTACACAAGAATGGTAGCAGACCAGTGTGTATATTTCTGAAGGTTTTCGGATGGAAACTTCATCATCCTACTGCTGTATATCAATGATATGCTGATCATCGGACATGATATTGCTATGATCAACAAGTTGAAAAAGGACTTGTCACAGTATTTTGACATGAAGAATTTAAGCCCAGCACAGCAGATTTTAGACATGAAGATTGTTCATGACAGGAAAGCCAAGAAGATATGGCTGTCATAGGAGAAATATGTTGAACGGGTGATTGAAAGGTTCAACATGAAAGATGCCAAGCAAGTCAGCACACTACTGGCCAACCATTTCAAGGTGACAAAGCGTTCGTGTACCACGACCAGCTCTGAAAGGAAAGAAATGGAGGAAATCTCTTATTCTTCCGCAGTAAGGAGTTTGATGTATGCAATGGTGTGTACTCGGCTAGATATAGCTCATGCAGTTGGCGTTGTGAGCAGATTCCTCGCCAATCCAGGAAAGGAGCATTGGGAGGCAGTCAAATGGATTCTTTGGTACTTGAAGGGAACTTCAAAAATGTGTCTATGTTTTGGAGAAGCTGAACCAATTTTGGAGGGTTTTATAGATGCCGATATGGCGAGTGATCTTGATGGTAGAAAGTCTACATCAGGATTTATGTTCACTTTTGCAGGGGGAGCTTTTTCATGGCAGTCCAAACTACAAAAGTGTGTTGCTTTATCTACAACAGAGGCAGAGTACATTGTTGCTGCAGATACTGGAAAGGAGATGTTATGGTTAAAACGGTTTCTCCAAGACTTGGGTCTACAGCAGGAAGAGTACAAGGTACATTGTGATAGTCAGAGTGCAATTGATCTGAGCAAGAATTCCATGTACTATTCCCGTACAAAACACATTGATGTCCGGTATCATTGGATATGAGAAGTAATGGAAAAGCAGCTGATGAAGCTAGTGAAGATTCGCATGGACAAGAATCTTTCTGACTTAATGACCAAAGTTGTCACCAGAGACAAACTGGAAGTTTGCAATAATTTGACCGAGATGGACTTCAAGTGAGAAGTCAGTTATCCATATGGGCGTGGAGGGGGAGAATTGTTAGCTCCATCCCACACTTCACAAGGTGAGGAGCCTACTATCCACATAGTGAGGGTGACACAATGTGCTAAAGGAAGATAGTGGATAGCTAAAGGAATATGGTGGGGACAACACAACCAAACCCACCCAGTGTTGTTTCTTAACCACTTCTCCTCTCTCGTGTATAAATTGAGATGAGTGAGGAGGGGTTGATTGGTGAATGCAGTGAGCACACTGAGAATACATAGAGTGAGAGAGAAAAATACAGAGAGTGTAATCTATGAGTGAGAGTGCTATAGAGAGAATTGTGATGTGTGAGTACTGTAATCTCCCTCCGGGATAATTCTATAGTAGATATCTCTCCCGTAGACGTAGGCAATTGCCAAACCACGTAAATCTCTTGTGTTATTGTGTGATTGTTTTCTGGTGTCTCATACTCCTAATAGGTCTATGTGGTGTTTGGGTTTATTTGCTGTTTGTTTTGGATTGTGGTGTTTGTGATTTATATATCTAAATAGATAAGCTTTGGTTTGGATTTAAATAGAGAGAGAAAAAAAAAATTAGAACATATAGGGTTTGGTTTGGATTGGAACAAATAGGTGTTGGTGTATGTATGTATATTTGTGAGTGCATGTATATATATCTGTGAGTGTGTGTATGTATGAGTCAGATTTGGAACAGATAGGTATTTGTGTGAGTGAATGTAAGTATATCTGTGAGTATGTGTATGCATGTGTGATTGTGTAGATAAAATTCATACACTACGCATATATACATGTTGAGAATTGTTAATGTATTTGAATCAACATGTGTTTGCAAAATAGTTGATAAGACTTGGTGGAACCTACTTTTGTGGGTAATTTTTTTTTTTTTTTGTAAGGGACAATTGGAGAAAGATGACAATGTTTTGTTAGACAAATAAAAAATGAACAGATAAAAGAATTTGAACGGATAGGAATTTCAATAGATAAATAATTTGAACAGATAAAAAAACTCAACAGATAAAAACTTTAAGCAAATATTAAAAATTTGAACAAATAGAAATTTAATAGATAAAAATAATTTCAACAGATAGTCAACGAAAAGTGAAACAGTTAAAAAAAGTCAAAGGCTAAAATTGGAAACAAAATATTCTCTAGGATTTTTCACCAAACTGTTTTACAAATTGCGGACTTCTCATCAATAAAAAAATATCTCCTAAACCTAACGCCTCATACTCACCTTATATTTGATTTATCACCAATTAATCCTCTTTTTTTTTTTTTTTTAAATATTTTAAATATTTACAAAATTTAAAAAATTATTTTTTATTTTAAATATATAATTTTTATTTTTTATGTTAAATATTTTATTATATTTTAATTTTTAATAGTTTTAATATTTTAAATTATTTTACTTTTTTAAATACTTATTTTTTTTATATTTAAAAAAAAAAATTTGATCGCCATATATATCTAAATCATAACAAATTATTTGGCCAATACTTAAAAAAAAAAAAAAATTTTGAAAAAAAAATATTTTTTTCTAAAAGAAAAATTAACAAAATATTTTTTGAGAAAATATTTTTTCAAAAAAATATAAAATAAAAAATAATTTTAAAGCACATCCCATAAATATTTTTTTGAAAATTTTTTTTAGTAGAATTTTGAAAAAAGTTTGGTTATGAGTTTTGAAAAGAGTTTTTGAATTGAGTTTTGAGTTATGTGTTTGGTTATGAATTTTAAAAATAGTTTTTGAATTGAGTCTTGAGGTATGTATTTGGTTACAATTTGAGTACGGAGTTATGTTTCAAGTTTAAAATATTAAAAAAATTAAAATAAAATATTTAAAATAAAAAATATATACTTAAAATAAAAAAATAAAAAAATAAAATTTTCTTAAACATTTTTAGATATTTAAAAAAATAAATCCAAAAAATTTCAAAATACAAAAACTCAAAACTCAATTCTTTTCAAAACTCATAATCATAAAAAAAAATTTCTTTTCAAAATTCAACTCACAACTCCATACTCAAATCATAATTCTAAAACTAAACTAAACCAAACGTATAATTTTCACATATTTAAAAATAATTATATTTTTTACATGTAAATTGAGTCTAAAGACAAGCATATAGGATATCATCCACATTTTTCAAATAATAATTGACATTTCTATTATTTTATGAGTTATTGGCGTTTGGTAATAAATTTGACATGTATAAATGTTTTTAATAACTATAAAAATATGTGTCATAAAAAATGTATAATTATTTTAAATTTTATTAACTAATACCCTTGCAATACTTATTAACAAGACTTTGAGAAGGGTGACGGATAAAATTGTTAGAATTGAACTAACATTTAAGAGTCTCAATCACTAACAGCATCATGCAAAAATGGCAATATTAAAATTTAATTTTGATATATTTTGGTGTCAAAATTTTATAATTAAACAATATTTTTGAGTTGATGACGATAGAGTAAAAAAAAAAAATTGAAACTTGAAACCTGTGGATGTTGATTTCCGACCTTACAACCAAACAAATCTTCCAGTCGAGATCTAGGGAACTTAGTTGTTAAGCACACGAAAGAATAAATTAAGCCAAATACTTGCACACAAGAAGATAAGAAATACCGCGGTGGCTCATCCACCCGAGAACACGCTAGCGATCAAATCAGTCAACAATTTCATAGGATATCGGCACAAGTAAATCACTTACAAAGAAAAGTATTCCTTAGACCCACGAGGGTGCCTTATTTTTATAGCCAATAGTGTCCTCGTCCTCTAGAAGTTTTACTTCATAGGACTTCATCATTTACATGGATAACATCTATCTTGGACTCCCCCTATTCAGATTAGAATGAACTCCCTCAAGAGTCTTATCTCTATCCAAGCAAAGAACCTCAAATCATTTAGGACTCTTGTCTTCTATCTAGATATCTCGAATTCTAATATGATAGCATCATATCTGAACATCTCAGTCCATCCACGTGGCACCTCGGCTACTATCTCGGCCACGTGGGCAACGCTAAAAATATGTCCCTATAGCTGTTTTCTAGGTTCTATTACCTCAGTAACTTGAGGTAATGGAACCTACATTGTTTGACCTCCTAACATGTTGGCTAAACAACATGATGAAAGTAATTCCTCCAACAGAGATCATGACTCGTCGGCGTCAGGAAACAATGACTGAATTCTGATGCTTCATCGTTATCCAAGATTATTATCTCAACCGAGATCACACTACTAGCTGAGGTCACAATTTGTTAGTTCAATATTCCAAGTCCATTTTTGTAACAAACTTTAAAATCGCCAAGACACGTGGCAACCACCTCGTTGGTGCATACTCGTCATATCCCATCAATCAAGGGCATTGTTTCAACTGAGTCCCCCGCCGCCTGACGTTATCTAAAGCTAGTGTAGGTACGTCTCCCAGGGCATTTGAAATGATTATGTTACCATACTTTCGGTTTTCAACAAAACCCCTTCCCTTCTCTCTCTGTCTTTTCACTTCACATTCCAATTCTCTCTCTCTTCTCTTAGAGCCTCTCTCTCTACAATCCGCCATTAACGAACCTTTGAAGATCTCTACAATTGCTCCATTCAACTGTCTTCGGCAATTAAACAACCGTCCTACTTCGATCGAAAGCTCCACCTTATCCCAGCAACTCCCAATTCGTAGTCTATGTCCTTATTTCTGACTTGTAAGTCCTTTTACTTCTCAATATCAGTTTCAATTCTGTACATTCTTCAAGTCATTACGTTTCTGCATTTGATACCATGTTTTCCTTCACATCCGATACTCACATTGCACTCTGTCCTCATGGATTTTACAATTGATTATGCACATTTCCATGTTTTTGAACTTCTGCATTTTTCACTACCTTCATATTCTGAATTTGCCTTTGCATTTCTTCATTGTTTCTAGATTCTTTCATCAGTTTCTTGCATTCTTCCCCTTTGTTCTTGCACATTATTGATTATGAGCTTGGATTTGCTTAGACGGTAAGAAAACAAAACTTAAAACACCCTTAGGAATCTCCAAAATCTACACGCCAATGCATCCTTAAAAGGCACCAAAAAAACCTAGGTTTTTGACATCTTGGCCACCAAAACCACCTTAGTTAGATAGAAAAAGCTTTCCTGACACCATGGGTATGCACAAATGGAGGGTGGATATCTCGACAAAAATAAAATACTTCCGACAAGAATTTGACATTCCAGCTAATGTCCAAATTAGGCTAGCTTGTAAGAATAATTCCATCATGCTTGGGAACAACTACATGCCCTTTCCCGTAGTGTCGATCATTGAGGGTGGAATTAGATTCCCTCTCAACATTCTTTTTAGAGAGATGATGCACTACTACCACCTTAACCCTATACAACTAATGATAAACACTTTTAGGATAATCAATGGAATAACCGAGTTGTGTTGCCTGCATAACGCAAGGCTCACATTGTTTGATGCCAGTACTACTATACTATGTGTAGCCTCAAGAGTTCACCAACGGTCACTCCTATTACCTCAAACCCAGATCCATTGCCTACAAAATCATAGTTGACCTTCCAGACTCCAAGAAGGGTGCTAGGGAAGGCTATCTAATTGTCTTGGGCAACTGGGAATTTGCTCCAGGCGATGACTTGCACCTCTTTCCCTTGCATAAAGGGATCTTTAGGGAAGATGATGGTAAGTGCTTAGTTTCCCTAAATCGCGCACTTTCAAAATTAATCTTCTCATACTTAGTCAAATTCTTATGTATGTTCTCTTATCTTTGTAGACTTACCCCAGCCAAACAAATCTTTTCGTAGGTCCTACATCAAACGGAAAGATCTTGTCTGACTTCTCGAGCTTCCCATCAAGGATTGTAAGGCCTCCAGCATACTCAATTACATCCCAACATACAAGTTGCCTTTGTCCAACGTCCCATCTAGAAGCAAAACTCCACCATCTACAACAACACCACTAGTAACAGCCTTCCATCGTCCAGATTAGGGCTCCACCTCTGTCACGACCCCATTCCGCCCTAAACAGGATAGTAGTTATGATAGACCAATAGTGTCTAACTACCAAAGTCCTAGCAAGAGAAGACAAGGCTGGACTAAAACTTTGGGGCTTATGCGAAAAAAGCATTTGTCCATTAATTACCAAAAGTCCATCTGGAGTATGTGCATAAGTCATATAATACTAGCAAACAACTTTATTTATTTATCTTTGACATTTACATGTCTACAACAAAAGAAAAGATATATTATTTACAAACATCCACTTAAACAAAAATCAACAACTCATATATAGTAACAACATCTCTAGGTTGGTTCTTTCAAAAGTATAAAAACAAAAAGAAAAGACTTCTAGCTTGTTCTCTCTTCCTCAACTTGATCTTTTCCATCACCTATATACATATGGGAGAGAGGAGTGAGCCAAAGTCCAGTGAACTATATAGTAAAGTGGTAATGAATGAACACAGATAAACTTTATTATAACCAAGCACACAATCATTTTGAACACAATATAACTTCGCAACAAACATGCTTTGCTTATCTTGCAACATATACATAGCGATGAACATTCTCAAGGCACTTCGAGTCAAGAGTCAAGAGACCACAACCAGTGGAAAGACCTTAGTTAGAAAAAGGTTATTGGTATGATTCCCAATAACAAACAAGTTTCAAGATCTCATCTTAATACATGATATAAAAAATATATGATGTTCATTCATAACAAAACAATAGCATAATCTTTATCATATGTTTATATTTTGAATAATAATTTAGAAGAACATAATTTTATTACACTACTACTCACAATTGGCTTCTTGCACATGGGTTTAACTTCTTCAAGGCTTGGCCTACAAAGACAAAAACAAAACACGTTGAACTTCCTATACATTAACAAGTAAATCGATTTTTGAACTTAACTTTAGTTTTTCTTTCTTATTCTAACTTGATTTAGATTGGTTTCTAAGTGTATTTGACTTTCAAATAGGTTCAAAACACGTATAAGGAGGCCTGAGGGTTGACGAAAACAAAAAGAAAACGAATGGGCATCTCCCTTGAAATCCACATGTGTGGTGAAACATGGCTACACATGTGGAACCCTGGCCATACATGTCAGGACGTGCGTGCAATTAAAGTAGTCTTGAAATATTTTCTAGGTTGGCTGGCCGCATGTGTGGAGGCCATTTCTGTAAGTGCGGAAGGCGTGCCACACATGCGGTGCTTTCGGCCGCACGTGAGGGAGAAGAATTGGAATTACGGGATTGGGCTGTTCTAGCTGTTCTTGGGTTGCCAAAATTTATTTTTCATGTTTTCAAGCTTTAAAACATAATATAAGACATCCTAATGCATAAATACATGTTGCAAAACTAACAAAAACATGCTTGGACAAATAAATTCAAGATCAAACTTCATGAAAACCAACATTTAATTCAACTTCCTATCTTTCCTTTTTTTTCTTATTATTCAAACACTTCCAATCCATCAAAACAAGTTTTAAGGCTTCCTACATTAAATAAATGGTGTAGGTTTGTGGTATATCCATTCTATAAACAAAATCTAGCGCAAAACCAATTCAAAACATGATTTTTCAAGAAATTCTTCAAACCCTTTTCTTGTTTTCAAACCTTTCTATTTTCTTTCATATAAATCTTTCCAAAACTTGTTCCTAATGAATTTTTAGCTATGTTTTGATACCAGATTATGGAAGATGATTGAGTTTCTTACCTTGTAGTGATTTTCTTAGGATTTCTATGCTTGAATTCTTGACTCCTTTGAATTTTCTCCATTTTCTCCTTTTTCTTTTTTTCTTTTCTTCTCCTTTCTTCCTCTTCTCTCCTGTTTTTTCTTAAAGCTCTAGCAAAATCTCTTGTTTGTTTGATATAGAACATGAGATTTTATTGTGTGTGGTTGGGGCAAAAGTTATAACTTCATTAAGCCTCTAATCTTGCTTACTTAAGCTTAATTTATCTAGGTTAGGACTAATTGACTAAGGTTTATACTTAATCCTACTTATGTTAATTAATCTTAATTAAGGCTCACTAATCATACTTAATTAACACTAATCCTAATTAGCAAATTAGCAAATAGCATGAAACGATCAAGTTAATTAGACTAAGGTCTTTAAGCTACTCACTTAAGGTATGGGCTCATCTTATGATTCTCAAATCAAGTTCTAAGCTATCCCCTAACTTAAAATAGAGAACAAAAAAATTCTATACATAAGTTCATACTTATTCTTCTTCTTCTCATTCTAATGCTAGTAAGTCCTAAGTCACGCAAGTACATAACATATAACATGTATGTATGAGCAATTAGATATACATGATGCATGAACGGTTTGGTTGTGACAACTTTTGACCTAGTCAATCAGCCGTCCACCTCGGCTCTCTCTCAATACAGCCATCTTAGTGCCAACACCGTCACCGACCTTCCAATGCTCTTGTTGGAAAAACTCGTTGCAGGAAATGTCAAGTCCCTGACTTGCTGGCATATGACTCAGCAAACCCACATATCGCTCTCCCTGCCTTTAAAACTCAACACCAAAGTAACAATTGTCGTTACTTCTAACGAAATGGGGCACAAACCTATAGTTTCCGAAGATTATCTTGGCGACATCCCCAATGTTGTTATTGTCCACTCCACTTCATCCTCATCCTCAGTCCAGAAGCAAAAGATGGTGAAGAAAGCCAAGGCAAATGCCAAACAAACAGTGACTCCTCCCACTAAGGACAAAGACCCCGAAGACAATATGTTGATCTCTTAGATAGTAGCCGAAATTACCTCTGAATCAACCCAGGTGCCAAGTAGCAAACACCCAAAATCAATGGGGCCAGGAAGGGAAAGAGATGTTCTTCTCGAGGACACATGGTTCTTTGAAATAGGCATTGGCGATAGACTCCTCAAAGTCGAGGACAGTGTGAAGAGGAACCCTGAGGTCACCGCTGCCCTAACCATAGGTCTACTCCTGCCTACCAACATGGACACCATCAGTGATTGCAATGAATACGAGCACTTCGCTCTTATGATACATGACTTCATCCTGGTAATCCTTCTAACTCTTGCCTTTGTATTTAATTTCCATACTTAGTAAATTTTACTAACTCTCTCATTTTCCTTGTAGTCCATTCAACACGCCCACTCTTATGTGTCAATGACGAGTTGATGAAGAATGGCCTGACAAAGAAAACTCAGGAGGTGTCAGGCTACGTTTCCCACCTCAACAAGGCTGAGGCTACCATCAAAAACTAGTTGCATAAAATCAAGGTAACAAGGACTGTCGAACACAAGGCCAAGGTTACAGTTAAGACTACAGAGGAGAAGATTGCCAAGGCCGAAAAGAAACTAGCCAATGCCCTGACAATGAAGGATCAAGAAATTAAGGCTGTTGATAAGAAGACCTATGTGGAGGGCAAGGCCAACGTGCACAACCAGTACAAGAAATAAGTCAACCTGGCCTGCAACAAAGGCTACTATCTTGGTTGGATTGTTGCTTTGAAAAAACTCTCTATCCCTGAGGACTCTTCACTTTGGGACCTTGGTCAACTTGACGTGTCATTCCCTTATTCCCTAACTCAATTCGAAGAGATTGCTAGTACAGAAGAAGGAGAAAATGAGGAGATCAACAAGAAAGCTACTTCTCAGGCCCAGTCCCCCACCTTGAATGACTAGGTCCTAGATCTAATGGAAGACGATGATGAAGAGATTTCCAAGAGCACTTCCTCGATGAAGAAGGTCGACACGCCTATAGCTGACAAGAGCCTAGAGGAGACTCTGAAAGAGATCGATGAAGAAATTGCAGTTGACTCTGAGGTTAGCAAAGCTGTAACACCATCCATTGATAGGGATGGCAATTTAAACCCGGCCCGACGGGGACCCGACCCTCCGACCCCGGTCAGAATGGTTTTTTCTCGAAAAATACCCCCGTGGGGACGGGGATAGTATTTGAAATTAAATCCCCAAAGCATTTCGGGCCGGGGACGGGGATAACATTCACAGCCCCAGACCCGTCCCCGGCCCTGTCCCCGTATCTCCCTCGAAATGATATTACGACTATGCCCCTGTGTATATATATGTTTGTGTTTAGGGTTTGTTGACACAATAATAACACAAACAAAATGAGGCTGCTCTCTCTCTCACTCTCTCACTTTTATCGCTGTTCTCTCTACTCCCTCAAACCACGTCTCTCATCATCTAGAGCAGATCTAAACAGATCTGCCCTTCGTCATCATCATTTAGATCAGATCTAAACAGATCTGAACAGATTCGCTGATCCTCCACCACCATCGCCTTCGTCGCCATGGCTTCCTCGTCGCAACATTGCCTCTGCTGTAGCTCCGTCGCAACAGTGTTGATGATAATATATCCGCGTTTTTTTTTAAAGTTGTTATTGATGATATATATATATATATATGATATATATCTACGTGTGTGTGACATGAACAAGTTCAGATTTTTGAGATTTGAGATTTTTTTTGAGCTATATATATATTTTCATCGCCAGATTTTTGATATATATATATATCTACGTTGATGATGATATATATCTGTGTGTGTAATGAAGAATTTGAGATTTTTTTTAAAGTTGATGATGATGATAGATTATACAATAGATTGAAATTTTTAATGATGATGATGATGATGATGATAGATTACTGAATACAGATTGAAATTTTTTTTGTTGTTTTTGTGTTAAAAAAAAAAATGAACAGGTCGGGGATTTTCGGGGTTGGGGAAACTCGATCCCCGATTGGGGGCGAGGGCGGGGGCGGAGGGGCCGATGGGATCCCCGTCGGGGATCGGGGCTGGGGAGGGAGAATTTCTCACTATCGAGGATCGGGGATGGGAAGTGTGGTCCCTGGCCTCGCCCCACCCCGCCCCGTTGCCATTCCTATCCATTGAGGTTGATCCAACGCCAATTGCCAAAGTGGAACAATCTAAGTCCCTTGCTCCCGAACCTAGTACTTAGGATTTTTTTTTCTTTTAGTTGTACTTTTTCCTTTGCTTCAGACAATCACAACTTTTGTTTCTCAAGGTCAACGTGCCTTCTAATGTACTTGAACAACTTTTACATCTTTGAATGCGTATGTTTTTGACTAAGTGTTGAGTGTTTGTATCTCTATATATCTTACTTCTTTATGTTGTCTATGCTTCCATGTCTTCCATATTTAGGATCTCATAAACTTTTCTAAGTTCAACATCCTGAAATTATAACTCATCATAATTACCTTGGATTGATTCGTCTCAAATATAACCAATCAAACTTTTTAAAATTTTGCCAAGTGTTACTCTTTTCAAATCACAACTTAAATGAAAAATCCAAATGTAGCTCATCTCGGTTCCCTACCCCCAATGTGAATATAAGTTACAACTTATGTTCACATTAAGGATCCAACACCTCAATCTTGCCTAAGTCTGAAATTTAGACATCCATGATCGACGTCATCATGTTTAGCTTATCTATACAAAACACTGAAGGCTTGAACTTAGTGCACTGGTTTCACAGTACTAACTACCTCGGCTTTTCATTAGAAGCTAGCTAGGTCCGTTATCTGATGTAATTGCCCCTTAGGCAAAGTCATGGTTGGTTTTGTAATGTATCTCATTAAAACATCCCTTTAACTTCGTTCAACTCTGCCGTCCTAACAAGCCTAAGTTAAACGTCCAGTTCCTTATTGGAACACCATATCAGCCTAACACTATCTTTCTTATTTAATAAAGTCTAACCAATATATAAATTTCAAAAACAATGCGCAAAGAAAAAATTCTAGCTACTATTTTATTTATCAATACTTTGGTTAATCATTCTCTAAATTATATCAAGAAAGAAAGAGAACTAATGTTAGAAAAACTTCAAATTATTGGTGTTCCATGGTCTTGACAATTCCTTACCATCTCAATCCTCCAGCCGATTTGCTCTATTGCCGACAACCAAAATGATTTTGCATTGTCCTTCCTAGTTTGGGCCAAGTTTACCCTCCCTAGGATCTTTCTTATTGCCGACAACTTTCCTCAAGACGAGATCCTTGATTTGGAATTCTCTGGGGTTTACCTTTTTGTTGTATGCTCTGGCCAATCTTTGTTGGTATGCCCCTAGTTGAAGTGTTATTTGCTCTCTTCTTTCTTCAATTAGATCAAGATCTTGGGCTAAGAAGGCCTTATTCATTCCATTCTCTACTGCCTGAGTTCTGACTCTAAGGATGTCAATCTCTAATGGTATAACAACCTCAGTGCCATAAGCCATGGAAAAAAGCAATTCTCTAGTTGATCTTCTTGGCGTAGTGCGGTACGCCCATAGAACATTGGACAGTTCTTAAACCCACTTGTCCTTGGTAGCCTCCAGTCTCTTCTTGATGCCGTCCAAAATGGTTTTGTTCGATGCCTCAACTTGATTGTTGCTTTGGGGAAAGCTGGGCGTTGAATAGTAGTTCTTGAACTTGTACTTAGCGCATAAATTCTTTATATCAAACTGGGTGCCATTGTTTGCCACAATGGCTCTTGGGATTCCAAATCTCATGATAATGTTCCTCCAGATGAAGTTTTTTGCATTCACATCTCAGATCTTGGCTAATGGTTTAGCCTTCACCCACTTTGTAAAGTAATCTGTGGCCACTAAGAGGAACTTTCTCTAGCCAGTTGCCTTAGGCAGTTGACCGATCAAATCTATGCCCCACTGGGCAAATGGCCAAGGACTGAACACCGAATTCAAGTCCCCAACTGGTTGATGTATCAAAGGTGCAAATCTTTGACACTTTTTACACTTTCTGACGTAGGCTTCAACATCCTTTTGCATGTAAGGCCACCAGTATCCGTATGAGATAGCTCTGTGGGCCAATGACCTGCCCTTGCATGACTTCCACAAACTTCTTTATGGATTTTGAACAAAAAATCATCTACCTGGGAAAGGTGCATACATCACAACAGTGGTCCTGTGAAGGACCTGTAGAGATGACCTTCAGCTGACAAGCAGAACCTTGCCAACCTTAGTTTGACCTTGTGTGCCTCATTCTTGTCTTTTGGCAGTCTACCATACTTGATGAACTTAACTAGGGGATCTATCCAGTTAGGTCCTAACTCTACACACATTGCTTCATACTTTGTGATCAAGGGCTCAATGCTTGGGCCCAACAAATAGTCTACCATGATAGTTCTAGGAGAATTTGATCTGATGGCCGAGGCTAAGTTGGCCAATTCGTCTGTGTGACTATTGTCTTCTTAGCAGATTTGCTGAAATCGAAAACTTCTGGATCGTGTTAACAAGTTGATGACTTCCTTAACATAAGCCATCATCCTTTCATCTTGGGTGGCATATTTGCTTGTCCCTTGGTTCACGATGAGTTGAGAGTCACAATAGACAATCACCTCTTCGGCTTCGACTGCTACAGTCAGCTTCAATCTCGCAATCAGTGCCTCGCATTTTGCTTCGTTGTTTGAAGCCTTGAACTCCAATCTTATTGATTATTCCAGCATCTATCCATTTGGTGAAACCAACACCACTCTTATCCCCGCTCCTTGTTGGTCTGAACTGCCATCAACAAAGATATGGAAAGACTCGTTGATTTAAATGTTGCAGGGTTTAAGTTTCTTAACCTTTCTTTTCTGAGCTTCCTTATCCTCTGCTTTCTTAGGGCTTGAACTGCCAGCTGTGTCTCTTCTACTTCCTTTACGCATCCCAGACCAAGGTTAACTAGTTTAGGCCTTGAGATTGCATTCGGCATAAACTTAACAACAAAGTTAGCCAGAACCTAGCCTTTGATTGTTGTCCTTGGTGTATATTCTATGTTATATTGACCTTGAACAATAGCCATTGCATAATTCTTCCTGACAAATCCCCATGCTACAGTAAGGATTTCAAAGGGTGCTCAATTAACACCACAATTTTGTGAGCTTGAAAATAATGATTCAATTTCTTTGATGCCATTACCAAAGTAAGTGTCAATTTCTCCAAAGGAAAATATCTTGTCTCCATACTCGCCAAGGTCTTGCTTACGTAGTACACTGCTTTCTGTTCTCTTTCTTCTTCTCAGACAACCACTGCACTAATTGCGTGGTCCGAGATTGCTAGATACAAAAACATCTCTTCTCCTAGAATTGGGGTTGACAACAAGGGTAGGGAAATTAGGTACTTATTCAAGTCGACCAGAGCAACTTCACATGCTTTTGTCCATACAAAATCTGTAGCTTTCTTTAACAGCTGGAAGAACGGTATGTACTTGTCAGAGTTTCGACTTATGAATTTGTTCAAGGCTGCTACTTTGTTGGTCAAAATTTGAACCTCGTTTGTTGTCGTTGGGCTCTTCAAATTAAGTATGGCCTTGATCTAGTTAGGACTTGCTTCAATCTCCATTCTTGTCACTAGGTACCCCAATGTAGACACCCCATTTTTGACCGTCCTAAAGACCTAGGCGTCTCAGGTTGATCACTCGATGATGAAAGTTATGCTGTACAAACGTTCGATTTCTTCAGCAAGAAGAGCTTTTAAATCCCAACCTTACACCCCATTTTGGACCAAAACTATTTTGACCAAAACTATTTTAGACATTAAAACGCTCTTTTTCAAAATATTTTTTCAAAAGTTTCTACGATGTTCCGAGGCTCGCATTTCATTTGAAATATAGCACTTTTCGGTAAACTGAGTAAGGACAAAGTGGAAATAAATGAAAGGGAGGTGAACTCTTTGAAAAATATTTAAAACATCTTATTTATAGGTTTGGAGTTGAAGAAAATAGGAGCGGATGGAAGAAAACTAGTTGGGGAAATGATTAAACATGAAACCGTTAAGAGAGAACTAAGCAGTCTTCACTAAATTAGGCCTATCTCTTTGTACACTTATACTTTAGTTGTGAGGCTACCACCATTGGAAAGTGGACTTTTGGGGCTTCAATTTAAACTCAAGAATCTCCTAAATCCGAGTCTGAATGAGGGAGATATGGCCGTTTGAAGTTAGACATCAATTCGTTAGGATAGAAATGAGCAGCCTTCACTAAAATAGGCATATCTCTGTGTACACTTGTAATTTAGATGTGAGGCCACCACCATTGGAAAGTAGACTTTTAGAGATTCAATTTAACTCAATAATGACCTAAAATCAAGTTCGGATGAAGAAGATATGCCCATTTGAAGTCAGGCCTAGAAATAGATTTTTGTGGCCGGCCACCCACTAAAAGTGGCCTGCCAGCCACTTGTGTAAAACACTGATATTTTTTGCCTACTGTCCCCCAAAAGCTCCAACTGTTCCTATACAAATATTTCTGACCTGAGGGGTAGTTTTTCTATATATACTTGACCTTTCCTCATGTTTTTCGGTTAGAAAAATTCCAAAAGCCCTAAAACTTGAAGTTCTCTCTTTATCTCTAATCTTGCAACACATACACACCTTACCCAAACACTTCCTAAACCAATATTGGAGTTCTCCTTGCTAAGATTATTGAGTCCAAATTTCATCTCTTGAGAGTGAGAACTTGTGGGTTTGTTAATAAAAGAGTTACCTTGCTTCAAGAGGTATAATTTTGAGCATCTTTGCACTACTTCTTTTCTATATTTTCTTGCTCATTTTGAACTATTTTTCAACTGTTTTTATGGGCTGAAGCTTGTGGTTTAAGACTATTAAAGGTAGAGGGGTTAATCACCCTTCTTTGAAACTTGTCTCCTAAGCCTTTACACTTGTGTTTCCCATCTCTTCCTCAGCTTTTTTCCAACTTTTTACCGCTGAATTTCAAAGTTTTTTAGAGGCTAAAAATCATGTTTTGAGGTCCCCAAAATGGAGGGGTTAGCCACCCCTCCCTTGGCTTGTTCACTAGCTTAAATTCTTTATTATTGTAGCTTACTCCTTTAGCTCTTTTGACTTCAATTCCAGCACTTTTTTAGCCTATTTTAGCACTTTTTTATGTGTTAGTTTCATTTATGCTTTGTATTGCATGCTTGTAGTGTAATGGTCCTCATAGGCTTGGTGGTTTAGGCTTTAGCCACCAACCTATTTGAGTTGATAGCATTTATTTCTTACTTTCCATACTTGAGTTCACCTCTAAGAATCTCTGCAACCTATTTGAGTTGATAGCATTTATGCTTTGTATAGCATGATTGTAGTGTAGTGGTCCTCATAGGCTTGGTGGTTTAGACTTTAGCCACCAACCTTTTTGAGTTGATAGCATTTATTTCTTACTTTCCATACTTGAGTTCACCTCTAAGAATCTCTACAACCTCCCTCATTTCTTGATTTTTCATTCGCTTTGAGAGTTGTTTCAACTGATGGATTGTTTAAGCTTGAGATTGAGGTCATTGTGCTTGATGGTTTAATCTCTTTGGAGGTTCATTACCAATGACATCGCTCTCATGCCTAAAACAACCCTTTGTTTGACACTTCTTTCCATTAGAGGACTTAATCTTCATTTTTGGACTAAATGATTAATGAATGGAAGGTAATTTAAAGAGGGGTAATCAATGGTTTAAAAATGAAACAAGAAAATAAAATGCTTTGGGTTCAATTGGACATTAATTGAGCCTGTTGAGTCTTGAAGCATTTCATACTGACTAGTGATGAAAATGGTTCAAGTTTCAACATCAACCGCTTCCCTTGATCAATATCATGATATGGAGGAGGTTCATGAGTCTTTAATTGTGTGTTTATTGAAATTGTGTCCCTTGATTCATGAGTCATCAAGCAATGAAATCGCGTCGATTGATGGCTTGCGAATCAAGCCTACCCCTCCTTTGAGCTATTTGATGATAAGGAGAGGCAAGGTGGACAAACATCCCTTGAGAATGCTCTTTTTGTGCTCTGTTGCAATAGGAGAAATTCAACATTAGTGGCTGGCAGACCACTTTTACTAGGCGGCAGGCCACTACTTTTGGGTGGTTGGCCATTTTTTTCACCAGCAAAGATCCCTTTTCCAAAGAGAGCAAAGCAGAGGTCGGGTTTAAAAAAAGGCAATTTTTAACTATGCAACAGAGGCATTCTGGAAGCAAAACTGAGTAGTTAGTTGATTTGTGATGTTGTAATAATTAGCTAGTATAGTTAATTCATTTCATTTGGGTTGTAATAGTTAGTTAATTCGTAGTAATTAGCTAGGATATTTATTTGGACCCTCTAGCACGAGGGTAAACTTGTAATAATGTGTATGTCTTCCAACCCCATGTCTTTCTCCCTTTTATTTACTCGCTTATGATGAGTAGTTTAGAACATCATATTTCTTTTAGCATTTCCCATGTTTGCATCCATTTGTTTTGGTATGCATGAGGTTCGGCTCATCATTTTAATAAAAGATTGTAGTTTACATACTTTGTTGAAAACGTATTGAAATTGCATGCTATCAAGTTGTTTCAAATGCCATATTAGTAGCCGAGCCTTCTAAATGCATTTTTGCATGAGTTGCATTAGGCATCTTTCATTAGTTAGGACTATGCATTTTTCTAACTAGTTTCTCTTTTGGCTCGCCTCGGGAATTGGGATAAGCATTTATTGCTTTAGCATATTGTATGAATGTGATTGTTGCCATGTCTAGCATGCTTGCCATGAGACTAAGTGCTTAATGATATACCTGTTTGAATGCTTGTGGACGAAGGCTAATTGCTTGAACTGGAATACATTGATTAATATACATACAAACTCACTTTTTTCAAGTGGTGCATAATCAAAACAATTTTCAAACAAACATGAATTCAGAGTGTTCTAATTTTTGCAAATTAGTCTATACTTGTGTGCAACACATAGTAATGTTAGCCTAATAAACCGGAACAAGAGCATATAATGTAAATAAGAATCATATCATGATTAGTAGAGGCCGATCTTTGATCTGGCGAGTGGGGTGCTCAATTCATGACCTTTCCCTCTCGTAGCTAAGTTCCCGAGCCGAGACAACTTTGGTGATAACGGATAAGTGGCCTTTGGCACGAGTCTTAGATTTCCTAAATTTTCCAAAAACATTTAGGTGGCGACTCTGTATTTGGAAAAATAGTCAATTTTTGGCATTTTGATTCAAAATCGATTTTCCAAAAGAATTGCCAGATTTGGACTCTTTTGTGTTTATCTATTTCACATTGCATTTGTGAGATCAGATTTAGAACCATGGGAGTCTGAACTGTAGGGCTAGTTGTATATGAAAACAGTACGAAAAGTCGAGCTATACCCAAGAATTTACCAAATCCTATCCTGAAAGAACACTTGGAGGCATTTAGTTGAAGCCAATATGCTTTCAATATATCAAACACCTCTTTGAGGTCAGCCAAGTGATCTGAGGATTCTTTGCTTTTTACGATCATGTTGTCAATGTAAACATCTACAGTTTTTCCAATCAAGTGCTTAAACATCTTGGTCATGAGTCTTTGGTATGTTGCCCTTGCATTCTTCAATCCGAAGGGCGTGACTCTAAAGCAGTATACTCCCTTTGGAGTGATGAAGGTAGTCTTCTCTTCATCTAGTGTGAACATAGCTATCTATGGATAGCCCTTATATGCATCGCGGAAATTCATATGTCCATGTCTCAAGGTGGCGTCCATCAGTTGGTTTATCTTGGGCAGAGGGAAGCAGTCCTTTGGACAAGCCTTATTCAGGCTCATAAAGTCCACACAGACCCTTCACTTCTTATTTTTCTTATTGACCACCACTGTATTGGATAGCCAAGTTGGGTAGTGTACTTTTCAGATAGCTTGCGCTCCCAATAGTTTCTTCACTTCCTCTTCTACTACTTCCACATGGACCAATGTTGGTCTCCTAGCTCGTTGGAATACTGGTTTAGTTGACCTGTCTACGTTGAGCTTGTGGTAGGTGACATTAGGGCTGATCTCCGGCATCTCGTATGGTGTCCAAGCGAACACCTCTATGTTCTCTCTAAAAAAAGCTTCCAACTTCCTTTCTTCTTCCTTAGCTAAGCTTGAGCCCAAGAGAAAGAATCATTCCTCATCACCTTCATTTACCAAGATCTTCTTCAAGGGCTCATAGCTCTTGTCGTCAAACTCCTTGCTGACATCATTTAAGACCCCTTAGTTTTCGTCTTCTACTTTTGTAGTCCGTGCTTCTTGGATATTATAGATGTACTTCATTGTTGTCATGGAGCAATTTTTCACCTGTACTTGGTCTCCTTTTACTTCTTTAACCCCAAACTCCATTCGAAATAGCAATAATTAGTGCAAACTTGAAGGGACAACTTTCATCGCATGCAACCAAGGTCTTTCCAAGATGATGTTGTATGGTGAAGGTGTATCGATCATGATAAAGTCCATCATTATAGTCTTTGTCGCTGCTTGAATCTCCAAGTTTGTGGTCTCTAGAGGCCATTTCGGCGTGCCATTGAATCTAACCAAAGGGCTTTCAGATTGTTCTAGATCATTCTTATGAAGGATAAGTTCCTTATAACATCTGATGTACATAATGTCGCAAGAATTGCCTTGGTCAATGAGAATATTTCATACCCAGCACCCTCTGATGATCAAGGTTACTGTAACAACCCCGTCACGTTTTATGCTCTTAATCATTGATTTTGAATGTTATTTAAATGCTTAGTGAGAATTTTAATGCTAATTATGTGCTTAATATGAATTTTGAATTCTTATCTTTTAACCGTAGAGATATCTGTTGTGATTTCTGTTATAATCTAAAATTGAAGGCCTTAATGGCGTTAGAAACTGAAATTGATTAGTTTATTGTGAATGGCATAATTTTTATAGCCCAATGAGAAGTTTGATTAAAATTAAATTAATTAGAATTAAGAGTAATTTGTTAATCTTAAGCCTTAATTAACACCCTAATCTAATCCTCATGTATATATATGTTGTAATTCAAAGTTGCACCCCTTAATCATAATTTGAACTCAAAATTCTGAGGAGCAGAATTCTAGAGAGAGAGTAAGAGCAACTTAGAAAGAGAGATGCAAGAAAACTTAAAATCTTAGCTAGAGACTTGGAGATTGAGTAGAAGAACTCACGAAGTGGCCAATACAAGTGTAATTGAAGACCTTAGGAGAGCTTTTGAACCTTAATTCATGAGTTTAAGTTAAAAAATATGTGTATTCAAGAAGTTATGAGATTATCACAAGAGAATGGTCTAAAAATGATGAACTTCGAGCTGGATCATACATGCATGCATAATTTTGTTGAATCCCATCATTTTGAGAATAATTTTGTCATCCATGTTAAATTTAGAAGATGAATTGTACATGCATTCATGATTGATAAAATTTTGAAGTTGAATCTAATGTTTTAAAAGCTTAGAAAAAGAGTTTGAAACTAACTTGCACATGCATGAGAATTTGAGTTTGAATTCATAAAGTTTTGAGCTTTGAATTTGAAAATTAGTTTTATATCCATGTTCTTGGAAGAGTTTCTAAGTGTTTTTAAGGTTTTTGAGCAAGCCATGCCAGTTTATGATTTGGAAATGCATGTTTTGAAGTTCAAATTGTGTTTTGGAAAATGCATAATTCGACCTCATCGCTCGAGCGATGAAGTCACCGTTTGAGCGCACTTTGCAAGCATCCAGTATTTTTGTAGACATTTGCAATTGGCTTGAGCGACCAAGTTGCCTCTCGAGCAACCGTCTTTTATTTTGCACCTTGGCTCGAGCTGCCATTGAGCCTAGATTCGGACCATCCAGCACTTTTGCAAACCTAGTGGTCCGCTCGAGCAACCAATGTTGTGCTCGAGCAAACAGTCATGTTTCAGCATATTTTAAAAAGTCATATTTTGTTCATAATTCTGTTTTCATTCATTTTTAAGCATTCTTAAGCATGAATTGAACATCCTAAATGAATTAAAGAGTTAGAATGAAGCCTATAAGAATTGAATAAGCTTAGGAACGATTCAAATGAGCAATATGATTCAATGTGTGTATGTGTTTATGTAATTGGTAGGTTCATCTACGAGGACGTGTCAGCAATTACATTCTTGTGAGTAATATCTTAGTAAAAATATTTTCTTATATGTTATTTTCTAAATGATACCAGTGTGGTAAGTTTTTCCAGACTTATGATTTAATGTTATGAATGAGCCTTCAATTTGCTTGATTCGTAAAAGGTTTATAATGTGATTGGCAAGCATGAAATCATATGATGGACCTAAGGTCGTTTTGTACATTGAAATGGACCAAAGGTTGTTCTGAATATTTGATAGGATGGACCTAAGGTCATTCTGATTATCTAATTTTCTTTATATCTAATAAGTATGAATATTTGTTATGTGTTGACCCAATGGTCATTATATAGCTATAATTGGTTGGACCCGAGGTCGTTGTACCCGAGGTTGTTTCTGTATCTTTGTTTATGTTGGACCTAAGGTCATTATGTCATGTATTGGACCTGAGGTTGTTCTACTTGATATGAAATTAATGTGAGAATAATTTTACTTAATTATTAGAACTCATTTATATAACATCTTTACTTTGATGTTATTCAATAGGCTTTCGCGTACTCCGTACTTATATATGTATGCAGATGAGCAGCGGGATGTGCCTTAGAGGAGTTTGGAGTCACAAAACCTTTGTGAAGTCTATCATGAGCGCCTTACGAGGGAGGCTTTTGTTTATTTTGATCTTTTGTTTCCTTTTGTTGGTTATGTTTGACCATATCTATAAAAAAGTTTTGGCTTTATATGATGATGACTTATGAATGGTCTTGGACATATGAAATCATTTTATATATGTATAAGTGTGAGTTATTAATGTATAAAATATTTTTGTTCATGTCATATATGCACAGCTCATTGGACAAAATATTACATTTTTGCTTCTGTTTCTAGCCTCGTATAATTAAATATGATTTGATTTCTGTCCGAGATCGTAGGTAATCTCATGATTATTGGCCAGTTATGATCTAAACCTCTAAGGGCGGGTTCGGGTCGTGACAGAGTGGTATTAGAGCACGAGTTAATAACTCACACTTGTCTAAATGAGCAATAAGGTGTCTAGAAAAGACTAAGAGTGCATTCATGTGATAAGTATATGTTTATGTGCATTGATGTTATGCAAATATGTGAATATATGAGATATGAACTGTAGTGCGTATGTGTATATGTGCAAATTTCTGTGTTTATTATAATACAAGTTTATATAAATAATAGTAAAACAAGTGCTGATGAGATAGAAGAGTCTACCATTGCTCGATTTAACAGAATGGAACGAATGATCCAAGATATGGCCGAAGTATTAAGGCAACAATAGCAGCAACCAAACTCACCTCTGCTAATGCCTATACCATCTCCAGTGCAAGAGAATGTCAGGCAGGTGACTGCATGATTGCTTTGGTCAAAGAATTCAAGAAAATGAAACCACCGCAGTTCTGGGAAAGAGTTGATCCTCTGAAGGCCGAGGCATAGGTTCTTGGCATAGAAAAGTTGTTCGAAGTGTTTCCATGCACTAAAGTACTGAAAGTTCAGTTGGTAGCTTTTACCTTGGAGGGCGATGCTTGAAGGTAGTGGATGTTGGTTAGGGATGAAAATGTGGGAGTTAATTGGGCATGATTTCTGGAAACCTTTTACGAGAAGTACTTTCTACAGTGTATCCGAGACCGCAAGGTATCTAAATTTGAAATGTTGAAGCAAAAAAAATCAAACCATAGCAAAATATGAGGCACGACTCATTGAGTTGGCTAGATTTGCATCGCACATGGTGGACAGTAATTACAAGAAGACAAGGAAATTTGAGGATGGACTCTGACATGCAATCTTGGAAAATGTAAACGTTCTGAAATTGCCAAAGTACGTGGATGTTCTTGACCAAGCTTTAATGTCTGAAACAAATTTAGCTTCACATAACTGACCATTTGAATGGAAGGGGAAATGACACGGTTTTTATTCTAATAAAGGATCATCGTCGTCAAAGAAGCAGAATTTGGGAACATTTAGTACCTCTAATTCTACGAGGGACTCTGCACTGACATGTAATGAATGTGGTAGAAAACATCGAGGAGTCTATTACCATATTTTTGGGACATGTTTTAGGTGTGGCAAGACCGGACACATGGTCAAAGATTGCCCCCAAACTAAATAGAGAAGTGGAAAACCGACAGTTAGTTTGACTGGATCCATTCCAATGCCAGGAAACACTACAAGACCTCTTGCTACAAGAGACACCCTAAGGCAAGGGAGAGTTTTTGAGCTCGTCCCAGGTGATACACAGAATAGAGAGGCAATTGTCTCAGGTGCTCTTTCTATTTCTAACCAAGATACTTATGTGCTAATTGATTTGGGGTTCGACACATTCTTTTGTATCTACTATATTTGCATCTAGACTTAAAAAACCCATGGTATCATTGCCTTATCTATTGTGTGTAACTGCTCCATCTGGAAAATCTGTTTTATGTACATCCGTATATCATGCTTGTGAAATTCATATTGGGAATGCTACGTTATTTGTAGATTTGTTGCCTCTTGACATTAGGCATTTTGATGTAATCTTGGGAAATGACTGGTTGTCTAAATATTATGCTACCATTGCTTGTGAAACAAAACGGGTTTTGTTTAGACCTCCTGGACATGATGAATTTGTATTTGTGGGTAGTGGTGTAGTACATTCGCCTTACTCAATTTCGGCAATGAAAGCATACAAATTACGTAAGAATGGATATCGGGGTTATCTATGTAGTATTTTTACTGATCAATCCATGAATACTATATTGGATGATATTCTTGTTGTTAGAGAATTCCCAGATGTATTTACAGAAGAATTGCCAGAGGAATTGGTTGACCAAGAAATTGAATTCACTATAGAAGTTAAGCTGGAGACTCAACCCATCTCCAAAACTCCATATAGAATGTCAACTACTGAAATGAAAAAACTGAAAGATCAATTGCAAGATTTGCTTAACAAGGATTTTATCCAACCGAGTACTTCACATTGGGGTGCACCAGTTTTATTTGTGAAAAAGAAAGACGGAACCTTACGCTTATGTATTGATTATCGGGAGTTGAATAAGGTAACAATCAAGAACAAGTATCCTTTACCCCGTATTGATGAATTGTTTGACTAGTTATAGGGTTCACAAGTATTTTCGAAGATTGATTTGAGATCCGGGCACCACTAACTGAAAGTAAAAGCTGAAGACGTTGAGAAAACTGCCTTTCAAACAATGTACAGACACTATAAGTTTTTAGTTATGTCGTTTGGAGTGACAAATGCACCCGCAACTTTTATGGATCTTATGACCCGAATTTTCAAATCTTATCTTGATGAATTTGTTGTGGTATTAATTGATGACATATTGATTTACTCAAAAAGTAGAGAAGACCATGAACAACATCTGAGAACTATTTTGCAGACACTTAGGGAGAAGAAATTATATGCAAAACTAAGGAAATGTGAATTTTGGTTGGATAAAGTTATGTTTCTAGAACATGTGATCAACAGGAATGGAATTTCAATAGACCCACAAAAGATTGAAGCAATTGTGAATTGGCCAACACCGACAAATGTGACAGAAGTCCTAAGCTTCATGGGATTAGCTGGGTATTATAGGAGGTTTGTAAAAGATTTCTCAAATATAGCTGTACCACTTACCCATCTCACTTGAAAGGGAGAACTATTTGAATGAACTGATGAAAGGGAATCTGCATTTCAAGAACTAAAAACAAGGCTAACCATAGCACCGATTTTGACCTTACAATCAGGAATAGAAATTTTGGTGATTTATAGTGATGCTTCTTACAAGGGTCTGGATTGTGTTTTGATGTAGAATGGCAAAGTGATAGCCTATACGTCATGACAATTGAAAAAACCTCACGAAAAGAACTATCCAACTCATGACTTGGAGTTGGCCATCGTTGTATTTGCTTTGAAGATTTGGACTCACTATTTGTATGGAGCAAAGTGTGAAGTTTACACCGACCATAAGAGTTTGAAATATTTCTTTACATAAAAGGAGTTGAACATGTGACAAAGAAGATGGTTAGAACTGATTAAAGACTATGATCTTCAGTCAGTATCATTTGGGTAAAGCTAACACCGTAGTTGATGCTTTGAGTAGAAAATCAATGGGAAATTTGGCATGTTTGATCATTGGACAAAGAGAGTTACTGAATGACTTAGAAAGATTCGAGATTGAAGTGGTGTTACATGAGCAGGGTGGAATGATAGCCATTATTTTTGCTCAACCGATAATCATTGATGAGATTAAACAGAAGCAAAAGGAGGATTAATTCCTCAAGAAAGTGTTTGATGAGTTTGAATCGAATCTGAAATGGGGTTTAGTGTTGAGAATGAAGTGTTGAAGTTTCAAGGGAGAGATTGTGCGTTCCAAATATTTTTGATTTGAAGAAGAGAATTTTGGAAGAGGCTTATAAGTCACAGTTTGCAATACATCCGGGCAATAATAAAATGTATCGAGATTTGAAATAGAGTTTTTGGTGGCTGTAGACACCCCATTTTTGACCGCCCTCAAGACTTGGACATCACCGTTTGAACGCTCGGTGATCATCCATGTTCATGTTCGTTTTGAGTTCTCGGAGGTCTCGGTTGCTCACCTTGCCTCAGGATCTCTCAACTTGACTATCTTGTGCTTGGTCGGACCAAACATTTGTTGGTTTTTGCTTCTGAGGGTAGATAATAGCTTTTTAACTACCCTTGGGACCCACTGGCCTTGGCATGATGTCACCGGCCATGCTCTCTTGCCACCGGCCATTGGTGATGGCCGGTCGGCACCTTTGGTGGTCGGCCGGCCTTTGATTTGGTCAATCGGCCATATTTTCTGGCCGGGACTTCTTTTTTTCCTTTTTTAGGCATTGTGCATGCCAGCTGTGCCAGCTGGAGCACGCAAATCTGTCCTCCATGCACGTGTATGGAGGACTTGCACCCTTTGCACCCTTTTTGTTCCAAGCTTCTTGGAGAAGCTTGCACCCTTTGCCTTAGCTTCTTGAGGAAGCTTGACCCTTTGTCTTAGCTTTCTCAAGAAGCTTGCATCCTTTGCCTTAGCTTCCTTGAGAAGCTTGACCCCCTTGACCCCTTTTGTTTAGCTTCTTTAAGAAGCTTAGGTCTTTATCTTGCTCTATATAAGAGAGCCTTCCCTTTCCTTTGAAGGGGTTCAGTAAAAACCAGAGATATATGATATATACAACTTTCTCTCTCTATATCTCCCTCGCTCTCTTCATTTGTGTGTGTTAGAGGGCCTGAAAGGGTGTTTTGTTTTTAGTTTTGCACTAAGGCACCTAGTATTACACCATACTTGGGTTATTGAGGTGTTGGGAGGTTGTTCTTAGAGCTTTTAAGCTAGTTTTGATCAAAAAAGAGGCCTAAGGTTGCTGTTCTTCAAGTGTTCTTCAAGGGTGAGCATAATTACTTTATATTCCACATTCTTGCACTAGCTTTTAACCCACTTTGCATGCTATTTTGAGCTTTGTATATAAATGATAAAAGTTCTATTTTTTGATGTTTAAGATGTTTCATTAAGGTCATTTTGGTGTTGGGGGTCGACCTCCCCCTCTTAGGCCTTGTTTGGCCCCTTTTGTGCCTTCTTTGTTGAGCTTTGGAACCTTTTGTGTATTGGCCTTCTCACCACTGAAATCCAGTGGATTTTTAGTGGTGGTGAAGGGGTCTTGAAGTCTTGTATAGGAGAGGGACACCCCTCTCCCTTTGTGTCTCATTTGTTCATATTTTTGGCTCATAAGGGTAACATACATGCTTAGCTTTACTTAGCTCCATTTCAGAGATTTTTGGGTGTTATTTGGTCACATTATACCTCTTTTTTTGGTTAGATTGATGGTCCATTACATGCATCATACACTTGTCTAGTAATCCCCTTTATTGTCATAACATGTGCCATGCATTTGCCCCTAAATACTTGCATGTTCTAGCTTGACTTCATGAAGCTTTTGGTCATATTTCATCATGCTTGAGGTCTGTTGGGTAGTGATTTGATCATGTTTGCCATGTTTGGTATAGCCACCATGCATTTTGGCTTGTGAGCCTTGAGTGTGTGAGTCATTAGCATGCTTTAGTTGGGTTGTTTCAGTGACTTGGAATCATTTCCCATGCTATTTCAGTCCATAATCCATGCTTGTATGCTTGCATTCATCATCCTTTCCATGCTTTGAAGAGATGCTCTTTTGTGCCTTAAAATGAGTCATTGTGCATGCCTATGTGTTTCAGGCTTTGGGCTGCCATATCAGTGGGTTTTGGGGCTCCTTTTTGCATGTTAAAACTCTGTTTTGCATTGATTAGTCCATGCCATATGTGGTTGGGGTGGTTGTGGTAGAGTGCCCTCTTTGTGGCCTTGAATCCCCTTTGTTTTGGGCCCATTTCTTTGCATGCTTTGACCATGTTCCATGCATGTTCTTGTCTTATTTTGGAATGCCCTAGGACTGTTTTAAGTCATTTTGGTCCTTTGGGGTTTGGTTGTCATAGCTATGGTTTGAACCCCCTTGTTGGCCTCAAGTTTGGAGCCCTATTGCATGCCTTACTTGCATGTTTTGTTTGAGTTGGCATCACTCCTCATGAGATTTCAGAGTTTATTATAATGCCATATTCTCATATTCATTGCATTTCACTCATGCTTGAAGGTTGTGCATTGTGGTCTAAGTAATGGACCAATTAGTAAGCTTGTTTGCTTTGCATTTTTGCTGCCTTCACCCATCTTTTTAGCCACTGTTTTGGGATGGGCTGAGGTCTCTCAATTTCGGTTTAAGTCCATTTTTGTATATAATTGCATGTTTGACAAGTTGCATTTGTGTATTGTTGCATATTTGCATTACATCATATTTGCATGCTTAGTACATTGCATGATATCTAACTAGTTGCATCACATAACCTCATTGTATGCTTGACATGTTCATATTGTATTAGCTTAACTTGCATGTTTAGGTAGCATTACAATGCATTGAGTTAGCATCCTCATATTGCACTAGTTGCATTACTTTGCATTGCATAGGGCATGCATGCATTGCATTTTGTTTGGTTTGGGGTGTCAAACCAAACTTGAGGAGTGAGGTGTGTTCGTACTCGAAGTGACGAAACACGTCTCAACCCTCGGTTGCCGATGCCCTTGATCCTAAAATGATAGGGCATGAAGCACTCATTTGTTTTGTCGCATGCATTTACATTGACTTGCAAACTTGGTACCTTTGGCCATCATGTATTGGAATGCATGATTGGTGTCCCGAGTACCGAGGGCCACACTCCCTTGAGTCCATTGCATGATAGGGAGAGTGGCCATGCACACATTGCTTTGAAAATTCCATACCATGCACTGTCTGTCCACTGCTGTAGCAAAAACAGAATTCTGCAGGAATAAATGGCCGGCCAGCCACTTTCAGTGCCGACCGACCATCAGAGTCCAGCCAGTGACCCAATTTATGGTCGATGGTCACATTTACATGGTCGGTGGTACTTTTCATTGGCCGGTGGTATTCCAAAATGATCAAGGAATGGTGCAGAGGTGTCTCAAGAATTTTCACATCCCTTATAGGTGCAGAACAGTGCAAATAGAGGCAACAGTGGCATGGTAACGGGTTTCCGAGCAAGGCAAATCGAGCATGCATCATCCATGCATTCCGAGGCAGCGCTGCGGCGGTCTCTTTAGTTTCATATTTAGGCTGTTTTTGTAATTAGTTTGTTAATTAATTAGAAGTTTTGTAATAATTAATTAGCTAGGATAGTTGATTCATTATTTGGCTTGTATTATTCTTTTGGACCCTCCGAGCGAGGGCAATTATGTAATAAGTGTGTGTGAGTGTGCGAATGTCTTTCAACCCCCACTTCTTTCTCCCTTTTATTTACCTGCTTTCAATGGTTAGTATTAGGGCATATTTAAATTAGCATACCTTATGCTATTCATGCGTGAATTCATTCATCTGTATTGCATGCACCGGGCTCGGCACATCATACTAACTGCATTGTATTTCAATTCTAAGTTGAATACATGTTATCTGTTGCATTTCATATGCCATGTTTAGAATAGCCGAGCCTATCTTAGTTGCATTTTGCATGTGTTGCATTAGCCATCTTAACATGAACTAGGATCATGCATTGATTACTAACTAGTTTCTGTTTTGGCTTGGAGTACTCGGTGAGTGTTTGTTCTTTAGCATCCTTGCATGCGTGTGAGTGACTGCCATGATAGCATGCTTACCATGTGGCTATGTGCTTATGTGATATAACTGCCTAAATGCCTATGGGTGGAGGTTGGATTATCTGAATTGGAACAATTCATTGATTGCGAGTTTTAAGCCCACTAGATAGTAGCAAATCACTATGTTTTCTAAGCCCACCTGAGGGTGGCAAAATCCGCATTTTAACCTACTTGCGAGTAGCAAACCGCTTTAAAAAACAAACATGAAATGTTTTGTTCCAGTTCAGGCGATCCAGTCTATACTTGTATGCTGCGCGCATCACATAGTAATTCTAAGCTAATAAACAGGAATAAGAACACATAATATTTTCAAAACTTGATATCATGGTTAGTAAAGGCCGATCTTTGATCGGGCGAGCGAGGGTGCTCACAAAGTGACCTTCCCCAATCGTACCCAAGTTCCCGAGCCGAGGCAACTTTGGTGATGTCGGACACGTGGCCTTAGGCAACGAGTCAGGGCGAGTCAGGGTTTCCTAAATTCCCCCAAAATAAATATTTAGGTGGCGACTCTATATCTGGCAAAGCAGTCCATGTTTGGCACTTCTTTCAAAAAAATCTGTTTTCAAAAACGATTTGCCAGATTTGGACTCTTTGATGATTCATCGGTCTTGCATTGCACTCTGTGAGATTAGATACAGGACCGTGACATTGAGTCCTGAACTGTAGTGAGCCCAATGAACAAAACGGGATTCCCTCCCGGGACGTTCGGGGACGTCTACAGTGGCCTAAATGAAAAAGGAGATTGCAGAATATGTGTCTAAATGCCTTCAACGTTGGCAAGTCAAAACTGAACATCCAAAGCCAGCAGGATTACTTCAACCTTTTTTTATTCTGGAATGGAAATGGGAACACATAACCATGGACTTCATTGTTGGTCCACCTCAGACACCTTGAGGTATGAACTCTATCTGGGTGCACATTTTCTACCTGTAAGAACTACTTATAATGCTTATAGACTTGCCACTATTTATGTCGATGAGATTGTTCATTTACATGGAGTTCCAAGATTTATTGTTTCGGATAGGGATCCAAAATTTGTATCTAGATTCTAGAAAAGCCTTTAAAGAGCAATGGGAACAGAGTTGAGATTTAGTATCGCTTTCCATCCACAAACCAATGGACAATCAGAGAGGACTATATAGACCTTGGAAGATATGTTCCGAATGTGTGCCTTGGATTTTCAAAGGAGTTGGGAAACTTATTTACTGTTGGCATAGTTAGCTTACAACAACAGTTTTCATTCTAGTATCGGTATGGCACCGTAAGAAACCTTGTAGGCAAAAAATGTAGATCTCCGATCTGTTGGACAGAAGTTGGGGAAAGAGTTTTACTTGGTTCCAATATTATACAAACGACTACCAAAAAGATCATAATCATTCAACAAAGGCTTAAAACTACACAAAGCTGACAAAAGAGTTATGTGGATCATAAAAGAAGGGCTCTTGAGTATGAAGTTGGTGATCATGTGTTCATTCATGTGATTCTGATGAAGGGCCAATCAAGGTTTAGCAAGAAAGACAAGTCGTCACCCCAATATATTGGGCATGTTGAATGTAACAATTCCTACACCTACTCCACTATAGTTAGTGACAATTCCTACACCTACTCCACTATAGTTAGTGCACCATAGTGAGTGCTCCATTACCATTATACCTACTCCATTTAGGTTAATGCTCCATTTAGGTTAATGCTCCATTAATTTAGTTTAGTGCTCCACTAATTTGATTACTCCATTGTATCCCATTCTCTCTATAAAAGAGAGTTCATTCTCTCCATTGTAAAATCATCAATCTATCAATCAATAAGATCAATACATTAATTTCCTATAGTTTTAGATTCTAGAAAGGTTTGGTTCAGTTGTGTACCGAATTACTTTACCATCGGGGATGGAACAAATGCATAATGTGTTTCATGTATCAATGTTGAGGGGCAATCTCCAAGATCCATTCCATGTAATTGATTATCACCGGATAACTATTGATGGGAATATAGAGTATGAAAAGAAACCGATCTAAGTCCTTGACCGACAAGTGAAACAGTTGAGGAATAAAGAAATTCCTATTGTAAAAGTAGAATGGAAAGAGCACTATGGCACAGAGGCAACTTGGGAGAAAGAAGATAAAATGAGGCAAATGTATCCTGAATTGTTTTCGAATCAAGGTAACGCAAGTTTGGAGGACCAAACTTCTTAAAAGGGGGAAAACTATAACAACCCCGTCACGTATTATACTCTTAATCATTGATTTTGAATGTTATTTAAGTGCTTAGTGAAAATTTGAATGCTAATTATGTGCTTAATATGAATTTTGGATTCTTATCTGTTAACCATAGAGATATCTATAGTGATTTTTGTTATAATCTGAAATTGAAGGCCATAATGGCATCAGAAATCGAAATCGATTAGTTTATTGTGAATGGCATAATTTTTAGAGAGTAGTGAGAGGTTTGATTAAAATTTGATTTAGATTAAACTAATTAGAATTAAGTGTAATTAGTTAATCTTAAGCCTTAATTAACACCCTAATCTAATCCTCATGTATATATATATATATATATGTTGTAATTAAGAGTTTGAACCCCTTAATCATAATTTGAACTCAAAATTTCGTGAAAAAGAATTCTAGAGAGGGAGAGTGAGAGCAAGTTAGAAAGAGAGAGCCAAGAAAACTTGGAATCTTGGCTAGAGACTTGGAGATTGAGTAGAAGAACTCAAGAATTGGCTAATACAATTGTAATTGAAGACCTTAGGTGAGCTTTTGAACCTTAATTCATAATTTTAAGTTAACAAATATGTGTATTCAAGAAGTTATGAGATTAATCACAAGAGAATGGTCTAAAAATGATGACTTTAGAGCTAGATCATATATGCATGCATAATTTTGTTGAATGCCATCAATTTGAGCATGATTTTGTCATCCATGTTAAATTTAAAAGATGAATTGTACATGCATTCATGATTCATAAGATTTTGAAGTTGAATCTAATGTTTTAAAAGCTTAGAAAAAGAGTTTGAAACTAACTTGCACATGCATGAGAATTTGAGTTTGAATTCATAAAGTTTTGAGCTTTGAATTTGCAAATTAGTTTTATATCCATGTTCTTGGAAGAGTTTCTAAGTGTTTTTAAGGTTTTTGACCTAGCCATGCCAGTTTATGATTTGGAAATGCATGTTTTGAGGTTCAAATTGTGTCTTGGAAAACCTAGAATTTGACCTCATCGCTTGAGCAATGAAGTCACCGCTCGAGCGCATTTTGAGAGCATTTAGTATTTTTGCAGACATTTGCAGTTGGCTTGAGCGATCGCCTTTTATTTTGCACCTTGGCTCGAGTAGCCATCAAGCCTAGATTTGAACCATCCAGTACTTTTGCAGACCTAGTGGTCCGCTTGAGCGATCAATGTTGCGCTTGTGCAAACTGTTATGTTTCAGCATATTTTGAAAAGTCATATTCTATTCATAATTCCATTCTCATTCATTTATGAGCATTCTTAGGCATGAATTGAACATCCCAAATGAATTAAAGAGTTAGAATGAAGACTAAGAGAATTGAATAAGCTTAAGATCGATTCAAATGAGCAATATGATTCAATGTGCGTATGTGATTTGTTGGTTTATCTATGAGAACGTGTTTGCAACTAAATTATTGTGAGTAATATCTTAGTAAAGATATTTGCTTATATGTTATTTTCTAAATGATACCAATGTGGTAAGTTTTTCCGAACTCATGATTTAATACTATGAATGAGCCTTCTATTTGCCTAATTCGTAAAAGGTTTATAATGTGATTGACAATCATGAAATCATATGATGGATCTAAGGTCGTTCTGTACACTGAAATGGACCAAAGGTCGTTCTGTATATTTGATAGGATGGACCTAAGGTGATTCTAATTATCTAATTTCTATATATCTGATAAGTATGAATATCTGTTATGTGTTGCCCCAATGGCCATTATACATTTGTAATTAATTGGACCCGAGGTCGTTGTACCCGAGGTCATTTCGAGAAATATGATTTGTTCTGTTTTGTATCTCTATTTATGTTGGACCCAAGGTCGTTCTGTTATGTATTGGACCTGAGGTTGTTTTGCTTGATATGAAATTAATGTAAGAATAATAAGTATTAGAACTCATTCATATAACATCTTCACTATGATGTTATTTAATAGGCTTTTGCTCACTTTGTATTTATATATGTATATAGGTGAGTAGCAGGATGCCCAGCCTTAAAAGAGTCCGAAGTTATCCAACCTTTGTGAAGTTTGTCATGAGCGCCTTATGAGGGAGGCTTTTGTTTGTTTTGATCTTTTGTTTCCTTTTGTTGGTCATGTTTGACCATGTCTGTAAATAAGTTTTGGCTTTGTATGATGATGACTTATAAATGGTCTTGGACATATGAAATCTTTTTATGTATGTATGAGTGTGAGTTATTAATGTATAAAATGTTTTTGTTCATACCATATATGCACTGCTCATTGGACAAAATATTACATTTCTGCTTCCGCTTTTGGCCCCGCATAATTAAATATGATTTGATTTCTATATGAGGTCGTAGGTAATCTCATAATTACTGGTTGATTATGATCCAAACCTTTAAGGGCAGGTTCGGGTCGTGATAGTTACCACCAAAGCATCGTTGTGTGGATGTTAGACCACCTCTAACTTTTCGTTCATGAATACAATCGTCAGTCCCCCGACATCCTTACATTCAGGGTTTCTTCTGCTAAGCGTGGAACACGTGCTGCAGGTGTTTTACTCTCTGTGTCTCCTCCCTAATCTTGTTCGCACGGACCCTGGAATGGATCACGTTGATCACCCGTAGTCCTTCTGTTTGAAGTGTTGTTGGGAGTAGTGGTAGTGCTGCCAACGCTTGGGCTAACTTGGCTTGTTTCTCTCTCGTCTTTTCTTTATCTACTAGGTCCCTTAAGTATCTTTGTCAAATGTGGTCCTCTAGATGCTACTTCAAAGCCCGACACCCTTGGGTCATGTGCCCAGTCTCATCATGGTATGTACAAGATTTCGTGTCGAATTTGTCCATGGACTCCCCTAGGACTTTCTGCGACAACCTATAATAAAGCTAATTCTTTATCCTCTCTAGGATCCTATAAATTAGGATCTTGAATACTGTCCTGATCACCTGTAGGGCTTTTAACCTTGGCTCCCCATTCTCAGTATTGGCTCCACCTCGGCTTCATTTTGGTGAGTTGTTTTGCTTCTCTTGCTTCACTGTACTTCATTTCTTCGAGTTCTTGTCTTCCTCTGTCCTGGCATACTTTTTAATCCTTGTTATTAAATCCTCCATTTTTTTTGGAGGATTTTGCAAGGGATTGTCCAAGTGGTAGTCATCATCCAAGCCGTTCTTAAAAGAAACGACTGCTAGTTTCTAGTCACATGCCAAAATCTAGTTGTAAACCTCATAGTATCTCTTGGTGTATGCCCTAAGGCTTTCGCCATTGTCAATCTTCAGTGTCAACAGGGAATTAACCATCAAAGGTTGCAATCTGTTAGTCACAAATCTGGCCACAAACATCTCAGCCAAACCTTTTCAACTCTTGACTGATCCCTTAGGCAACTTTAGGAACCAGTTCAATGTAATTTCTACCAATGTTGACGGGAACACCTTGCACCATAATTGCTTGTTCCCACTGCACAAGGACATAACATTCAAATACAAACCAACATGAAAATTTGGGTCAGACTTACCATAATATATCTGAAACCTCGGCATGGTAAACTTCTTTGGTGCTTCAACTGTATCCAGCTCCACTGAAAATGGTGATTTCGACTGTGTAGTAGACATAACTTAGGCACCATTCATCTTCCTTTGGAAGTAATCTCCCAAGTCTTCCTTTGACCATCTTGGAGCTCTACTATTGATGGACTTTAACATCTTCGGTGTACTACTCCCCGTACTGAAGTGTGTCCTTTTGGACTTTTCAAAACCCCCAGTTTTTTCAGGATACTTGTGAGACCCCTAACATTTGTAAACCTTATTAAGTCCATAAATTTTGAGTTATTATAATAAAGCTCTTAGTTCTTCATTTATTCACAAATTTAACCCTAGAATTGAAGACGCATCGCGAATAAATTCGTACAAAACCAAATCGACCCCGATAGCTTAGTAATCATTTTTACACACTAATATTAAATATTTGACTATGAGGCCCCTGACCTTTTTAATTTTATTTAGACCCTTACTTTCAAACTATTTCAATATAGACCCTCGATCCTTTATTTATTTTCAATTTTAGTTATAGAGCCGAAAACACCAATCAAAAACTTGCAAACTTTGATTGAACCCGGGAACTCAAGGATCATTTCCAAAGCCCTAATAATAATTAAATTAATTATGTAACTATATTTTCTAATCAAATAAACCCTAGGCTTTCGGTTCTCATTACGACTCGCCGTTTAATTCGAAATAAAGAAACTTTAACCGAATTAAAGTTCCAAATCCTGCTTAAATTAAATACTACACTTAAATAAATGTTCTAATACATGAATTAAACCCAAAGCCCTCACATTTTTATTAAATCGCAAATTGACCCCAAACTAGTACTAATATATATATACACTTGTACTTTTAAACTTATATTATATACTATATTTTGCAATTTCCAACAATTGTACACAAGAAAAAAATAAATTAATTCCCTCAAATCGGTCCACATGGCCAGCACCCTAGGGAATAGAAAAATTTTCAACTTTTTCAAACCATATCTACGAAATCAAGGAAAAGTGTTGGCAAGTACCCCCAAAACATGGAACCATGCCTCCACCCTAAGTCCACTCCTAACCAAATCCTAACTAGATCATGATTAATTGTATAATTAAGGCCTATAATCATTCACCATTCCATTAGATTCCAAGTAAATCTAAAATATCCAATCCAATTCCAACCAGTGGGCACTTTAGACCTTTTGCACAAATTTTCCTATAAAAAAAACCTCACCCCTTAGCATTTTACATACAAGAACACACATATAAACACTTCATTCAGCTGAGAGGAAGAGAGGGGAAGAGGGTGAGCTTGGTGGAAGAAAGAAAAAAAAGAGAAAGTCTTGTTAGTTAACCAACCAAGCCTCAAGTAAGCCACAACACAACACTCTCTTTTATTTTCGTTTTTCAAATACATGTTAATAGAGGTTTAAAATCATATTTTCAGATGTGTTGTAATGGTTTTCATGTGTTTAAAGTTGATGAGTTGGGCTTTAATCCTTTTTCCATTCGTATTTCCTTTTAATATAGATGCAAAACTACCTTCTTTTTTTTTTTTTTTTTCTCCGTATCTCACATTATTTCTAAAGGCATACCATCACTTTAAAAATATGAGTTATTGATACATTATTTAGTATGTTTTCATCACAAAAGAAGTGGAAAATTTCCTTTAGTTGGCCTCTTTTCTCACCAATCTTCTTATTTTGAGTATTGTGCATGAAAAACCTGTTTTACAACCAACTTAAAAAAATTCTATAAACATTTATAAAAATCTTCTGGACCTCGGTTGTATGTCAAAATCTTCCTTAAGGAGTTAGCTTTCAAGGAAAATTGGTTTTAGTGAAAAAGAGTGAGTGGTTTGTAAGAAAATCCAATTTTTGTAACGATCGATAAATCTGGACAGCGCTGGAGTGTTTCCTAAATAACTAAAAACTTAGAAAAGCTATTCCATTTTTGAAACATGTTATAAAAATTAGATTAAATTCTCTACGAACCGTAGGAAGGCCGATTTGGGAAAAATCTAATATAGCCCTTTTGACTTTAATTTTTAAATGGTACTGAATCTGGAAATTTAGTTTTGCATGAGTGTTTTATGCTATTGTGTTCATGAATATGCTTAGTAGTACATGATCATGGCTTGGTATGATATTGCATGTGTTATGTTTATGCTCCTTATCTTGTTGAATTGATGATGTTTATGCTTATGTGTATATTACTATCTTGTTAAGTTGTTCTAACTTTATTTTAAGACATCTAACTCAACGGGAAACTTAAGTGGGGTGGTATTGGGTTTTCGATCACTTGGATAATGAAGAGATGATAATGTGCTATATATGGATTGATAGGATATGCTCCCTAATTGAAGGTTAAGTCTTGTGTAAGCAGTTCTCGCGTAAACCCTAGAATGAAACGGATATATTCGGACTCTTGGCGATGGTTTGATTGGTGAGACAGGACTGGGTCGAGATGGGACATTCAGGAGGATAAAACTTTTTTGGAAGGATAAGGTTGGATTCAGGGTGATAAAAACTTTTTCTTTTCACTGTCCCTTTTGAGGCCTTATGGTTGGTGCTACGCAATATATAACCGTTGGTAGGCATCCGAGGTAAGTTTTGCAACAAAGCAGCAAAAAGGGGAGTTCTGAATAGTCCGGTGTCCAATTCTTGTGGTTGGGAGAATGAAATCTCTTTAGGGTATTTCTAGATTACTAACATCTAACCTTGTAATCCTTTATTATTGAGTGATTATCATGCGTTATTACTTGCTTGTTATAATTGTGATGGTGTATTGGATTGCGAAAAAAGGGACAGGGTGTGTGTGCATTTACTGGGCATTCAAAGCTCATGGCATTTCACGCTAAGTATTGAAGACTATTAGACTAGTCAAAGACAAAACTGAAGCATTTAAGGACGTACGGCTACCCTAGGAGGATTTGAAACTAGTTTGTAAACGTGTTTTGAGATTGTAAGTGATAGACCTCATGTTGTATTTAAGACATGATTTTGTAATTATTATATATTTATACATATCTTTTATATTACCTATTTCTTATTTTCTTGTCGACTCATGTAGATCTTGTGTTAATATCTTGTTAAGATCTGTCAAAGGGGTAGCTTTGCTATCTAAGGTGGTTAGACTTTGAAGGGAGGCTATATTGACTCCTTCGACCTTCTTGGGATCGTACTTGGTTATTAGCCAAAGGACTCATTAGTGACGTTTTTTATTTTGTAATCTTAGATAAACCCTGTATTTATTTGTTAATATATTCTCAAATGTTCCCAATTTTTTGGGGTGTCACAATATTGGTCCTCTTCGTTCATCTGTCGAGATCTCCTGATCTGCAACCATTTTTTTCTTTGGGAATCTGCTCTTCGTGGTTCTACTCGCCCGATGTCCTGAGTTTGTTATGAGTTCGTATGTCTCCTCCCTCGGTGCGGAGTAGGTGGCACCAATGTCTGACCTCATGTCAATCCTCCTTGTTGGGCACCGACTTTTACAATAGCCGGTGGCATTGTCGGTAATGGCAATGTCGACTGCATCACTTTGCTTTGCATCACAAAGTTCGCAATCGTCTGCAGGTCCATTAACTTATTCGCTAGGTCCTTTAATTTGTCATCCCTTCACATATATCGGCCTTTCTAGACTTGGAAATCGCTTTCATTATAAGTACTCCTCTCGGTTGCCCCTCCTCGGGCCATTATGGCCCTTGGTGGCATTATTTGTTTCGGGATTTGCGTTATGCACATCGTCACTAGCGTCTTCTCCTCCGGCGTTTGGATTAATGTATTCCTCATCCTCGCTATGTCTCCGATTCTTCCTTCTTGTCTGACGTTGGCCATTTATCCTTACTAAGTTCCTACAGATGGTGCCAAAACCATTGGTAATAAACTTTAAATAATTGTATATTTTGTATGAAAATAAATATCATTACAAAAATATACAACCACTTAAAGTATTGTTAATCAATACTCTAAAAATCATTCTTAACAAAAAAAAAAAAAAATGAAATTATATTTTATATTCGCAAAAGTATGAGTCTTATGTCATTTTGATTCATAATATTTAGATTTTATCAATTTAATCCCCAATGACACAAAACTAAATATCTTAAATTGACAAAATTTAAATATTAAAGACCAAAATAACATAAAACTAAATATTCTAAATTTTAAATCAAACTTTGGCTCAAAATATACTTTTGGACAGATGTGTGCAATAAATTGACCTTCCAAGGAAAAGGTGTTACTAGGTTTCCCGCATTGGGAGGTTTGGGTGTGTGAGTGTGTGTTTATGTAGCCCATTCGGAGTGAATTTTTTTGCCTCTCGGGTGTGTATTGTGTTCAAAAGAAAAAAGGGAAACTATATACAGATAAGAGTTGTAAAAAAAAAATGACAAACACATGAGGTGTAAGTGTGTCTATAGTATAAATTGGTAATTTTTGTGTACCAAAAAAATATATATATTGGTAATTTTTTTTCTAATTCTCATCTATATGTAATTTCTCAAAAAAAATATATACCCAGGCTCGTCGAGTGAGTGCAGCCTTTGTACACCCTTTCGGGTCGTGGACCAGACTTGTCATTTGTCAGCCGATGTCCACGAACCTAGGTGGCCTGGACTGGCTTCCCACATCATGAAGTTTAGGTGTGTGAGTCTATGTTAATACATAGGGGTGTAATTTTGGCCCGGCCCATCCGGCCTCTGGCCAGGCCAGGCCCATGTCGGGCCTTGCGGGCTCCTGTCAAAAAATTGGGCCGGGTCGACCCATGGGCAAGAAAACTAGGTCCAGGCCCAAGCCCGGGCCTAGGGGTATTCAAGTTTTGGGCGAGCCAGTGAGCCAGGCCTTGAGGCGGGCCCCTAGGTCTAGGCTCGGGCTTTGGGCGGGCTTTGGCGGGTCTAAACGATTTTTTTAAATTTTTTAAATTTTTTTCACCAAAATTTTATTATTTTCTATTAAAAATAACATCGAGCATCGGGCGGGCCGGACTTTTGGACGGGCCTTGAGTAGGCCAATGGACCGGGCTGGACTTCAAAACAATGGCCCAGGCTTTGGCCCAAGACCTCAGGTTGGGCTTGGACTCGGGTCTAAACGGGCCTAGCCCACCTCGAGTCATGGCTTTTAGACCACCAGACCAGACACGGGCCAAAATTATACCCCTATTTATGCAGCCCATCTTGAGATGCTTTGTTGCCTGTGGGTTTTGTTAAAAAAAAAAAAAAAAAAAAAAAAAAAAAAAAAAAAAAAAAAAGGAAAAGGTGTTACTACCATTTTGGTCCTGGCACATTAGTGTAAACTAAAAATATTAATATAATTAAACTTTATCAGCTTAATTGCAAAGTTCTTCAATAATATATTTAAAAAAAAATCAATTGCACTGAAAAGACAATTTTTTATGTCTCTTTCGGGCCGTGATTCATACCTCCAGTGAGGATCGACCCCCAGTGACGTGGCGGCCTCCTATTCGTTGGAAAAAAAAAAAAAATTTTTGGCCCAATCAGTTGGCTACACGCACGACCCCCAGCACCCCAGCTGGGGGTCTTAGGCATTTTCTGTCTCTTTCTAAGAGTAAAATATATAAAACAAATGCTGATAATTAAAGATTAAGGTTGCGTTTGGTTGTGTTTTATAAATGTGATTTGAGAGTATGAATTGTATTTTGAGTTTGTGTGTTGTAGAATTATGATTTGAGTGTAGAAAATTTGTTTGGTAAAGAGTTTTGAAAATAGTTTTGGAAAAGAGGTTTGATTTGAGTGGGGAATTGTTGATGTGACATTTGATATGTGATACAAAAATTTACAACTCATAACTAAACATAAAATTCAAAATTATTTTAAAGCACATAAAAAATTTAAAAATTTTCAGAAAATATTTCCCCCAATAATATAAGACAATTGCCAAAAAAAAAAATTACATGCTGACAAAGGACATCCGGGTGGATGTCCTCAAGGACGTCCAGGTGGTAGTCCATAGGGACGACCGGGTGGTAGTCCCCGTTTGCAAAATGTTTACCAAACAACGACTGATGCATAGGCTGATGCACAGAGCTCTCTGTAGAGCTCGTGAAAATTAATTTCAAACGCATAACCAAACATCATACTGAAAAACACGCGTAGAAAATTGATTACAAATCACAACCAAACAGAGCCTAAGATTTTTTTTGATTTGATTTTCAAAGTTTATTTTTTTGGAAAAAATTTAAAAAATTATTTGGTAAAAAAGTATAAAAATAAAAAATACTCATTATTTTTATATAATTTTCGCTTTTTCGAATGTGGAAATAAATATTAAAACTTCAAATATAACTTTTTGCTGTATATTTTTGTCTAACTAATTCTTCTTTTTTTTTTTTAATTTTATTTATAGAAAACTTGTTATGAAAACGAAACCAAACACAATTTTAAGATTCTCTGCAATAATTTTAGTATAATAATAATTTAAAAGTCATTTAAATCTTCAAATACAAAATTATTATATTAAAAATTATTAGAAAGATTTTTAATCATCAAAAGGTCCCTTCATCTCACATCACTTTGACTTGGGCTAAAGAGCTATGCATCTTGAAAAATCTACCCCCCAAACCCCAAGACAGTGACCTAAGCTTGTCCTATATGCCAAATGAGTCAAGTGGAGTGTTACCATAGACATATATAGGCCCTGTTTGGTAGAGTTGTGAGAAAGTGCTTATAGCTTATGTCTAAATAATTTATAACTTATAACTTTTAGCTTAAACTGATTTCCAACTTATTCTTAAAACATCTCTTGCCCCACTCAAAGAATAAGCTGATTTCTGACTTCCACAAAGTTATAAGCTATAAGCTATAAGCTATAAGCTAAACCAAACACATCAAAATAGCTTAAATTAAATTAAAAGCTGAAATAAGCTGAAAAAAAGTTCTGCCAATCCAATAATATCAACAAATTCATTTTATTACTTTTGTCTTTAAAAAAATAGATGATTAGTGTATCTTTAAAAATAGATCTTTTTTTTTTTCAATAACAAACTTGATAAAATAAAAATGCCACTATTATCAGATAAACTAATTTTTTTTTAATAAATAATATACACGATGCAACTTACAAAATAAGCGATTAAAATCATTAAAACAAAACTAATGATAGAACTCCATAAATTGAAATAGCACCCTCTCTTTTGAATTTTAGAGCAAAGAAGCCTCTTCTTGACAGACAACATTGAAGTAGGGCTGGGCATAGGGTTATCCGAATCACCTAACTCGCCCAACCCGAACCGATCCGCATACAAATGGATGATTTCACAGATACAATGCGGGTAGATGCGGTTTGAAATATGACATTATTGCGGGTTGCGGGTGGGTTGCGAGTTTTACTCGTACCCACAAGAACCTGCCCACACTCAGACTTTATTATTATTTTTTTTTTAACCTAGACTGTTGATTTCATTCATCCTATCTTAGAAATTTTTGCCCAACAAACCAAACCCTAATCATGGATGTGATTTATGATGGAGTTTAATGTTTTTATTTTATTTAATGGGTTTGAATTTGATGAAATTTGACAACAATTTATTTTTATTTTATTATTGCATTTTGGATGAATGTAAAAGTTAATAAAGAATTACTTTTAAGTAAGTTTAAGATTTTGAATGATTTTATTTTAATTATATTGTTAGGTAGTGAATGATTTTGAAGATTTTTAGTTTAAGATTTTGAAAGATGTGGTTGTGTTAGTTTATGATTTTATTTAAAAGTTTAATATTTTTAATGATTTGCTTGTGTTAAGAATTGATTTTGTTATGTTTTTAATTTCATAAGTTTTAATTTATTAATTATTAATGTTAAAAATTTTAGAAAATGAGGAGAAAATGGTTCAAAATAAATATTTACAAAAAGATCAAAAAAATGCCTAACAATAAATTTTTTTAAAAAAAAATCAAATCCGTAAACTGTCCGTAACCGCCCATACATTCTCAAACTCTATCCGTATAAATTACAATTTACATTGTGAGTATTTATGAATTTAATTTTTTCTAAACTGCACGTATCTATACTATATATTAAGCAAAAGGAGTTTTAACCCCAAGCCTTGTGGGAGCTCTAATCTCTCAATCTAAATTTTCTGATTTTTTGATTTAAAAAAAAATATTAACATTTATTAACTTCTCCCAACCCCCAAGTCTTACCCTCATAATAACACTTTAATGCATTAAGAACAAGCATAAATTTTTTTCTTTTGAAATCCAACACATATGAATTTCTTGAAAAGTCCAAGACATATGATTATTATCAAAATATTAACCTTTAATATAATATAATTTTAAAAAAAGACATTTAATTTATTGAAAAGTCTAAAACATATGATTATTATCAAAATATTAAACTTTAATATAATATAAAAAAGGAAAAAAAGTAAACAGCTAAAAAAAAACATTTAAAAATCGCAATTCACATATATAGATAATTGTAAACACAATCTGTACATAATATAAAAAAGAAAAAAAAAAGACATTTAAAAAAAAACATTTAAAAATCACAATTCACAAATAAATACACTTATAAAAAAAATACACTTATCTATCTATCTATACTTCTATACTATATATTAAGCAAAAGGGGGTTTTTAACCCCAAGGCCTGTGGGAGCTCCAATCTCCTAATCCTAATTTTCTAATTTTTTGATTTTTAAAAAAAATTCCTCAGCATTTATTGACTTCTCCCAACCCAACCTCAGCATTTATTGATTTCTTCCAACTCACAATCCCTTTTGACTTCTCTCATAATTATTGCAACACATTTTTCAATTTCTCCCATACACTATGGTTATACACAAAAATAAAAATAAAAAGATAAGAATTTAGCTATAGATCTCAAAAAGATATAATGTTTAAATTTAAATTATGATTTAATAATATAATTATGTATTTTTTTATGTATATCTATCAAAATTTTAAATCACTTAATGGGACAAATTAATCAATTTTCTAAAATTATTGATTTTTAATTTACAAAATAGATTAAAAAAAACTATTGACTACTTTATTTATTTAATAATAATCTCTCTCTCCTAATCTCTCTCACAAATTTTCTCTTATCCAAAAAAACAGATAATATTTTCTATTAAAGTTGTAGATATCTACCTATATTTTATATATTATATTATAACATAACAAAAAAAACTATCAAACTAAAAAAAAAAATCTTTAAGGTTTATCTAAATAAACTTTAAATCAATAAAACTCACGTGTCTATCACATATCTAACTCACATCATAACTTGCCTAAATAATAATAATTAAAAGCAAATGGAAACCACAGATAAATTAAATTTTAAAAAAAAAGATACCCATAACTCTATCTTAAATAAATTGAAAAAAAAAATTACCCAAATAAAAACCACACAAAAATAAAAAGATATATAAATAAATTGCTTTTCAAAGTATTCCTCATTTGGAAATATATTTTTTTAGTAACTTTTTAACTAAAATATGATGTAAAAAAACTAGTATGTTTGGGATATCTTTTTAATTTTTTTATGAAAATATATACAAAAAGTAGAGAGAAAAGAGAATTTTTGACTTTTTTATATAGATTGTTGACTTTTTATTTTTTTAATAAGTTTTTAATTTTTTAACTAAAAAAATCAATTGCCAAACGAGATCTCATGTAAAATTATGTGACTGTTTGTCAGGGACCGAAGACCTAACATCAAAACGAGATTTATTTTATTAGATTTTTAATGATTTAGGAATTTAACAATAAAAAAATTTTAAGTTTTTTTTTTTTTTAAGAGCTAATATGGGCTAAGTGGCTTGAGCATTATGCTACCTAGCTATGCTAATTGTAAACCTGTAAAATTAACTAAATTATTAAAGTTTTTATTTGATTTGTTAAAAATTCTTTTATGGTTAATTTATTATGTAAGTTAAGTTTAAATAAATTTTGAAATTTATTAAATTTTTAAAACACATTTAAATAATACATTATACAATTTAACTAGTTTATACAAATTTTAAAAATTAAACTATTCAAATTTGATTCACAATTAATTCAATTAAAAGTTGTTGGAGATGGCATAAAAAAATGACCGAATAAGAAAACACACATTTAATCTCATTAAAATTTTAAATTATATTAAAATAATTTAATACTCAACTTTTCTAATTCTCATCTATATGTAATTTCTCAAAAAAAATATATACCCAGGCTCGTCGAGTGAGTGCAGCCTTTGTACACCCTTTCGGGTCGTGGACCAGACTTGTCATTTGTCAGCCGATGTCCACGAACCTGGGTGGCCTGGACTGGCTTCCCACATCATGAAGTTTAGGTGTGTGAGTCTATGTTAATACATAGGGGTGTAATTTTGGCCCGGCCCATCCGGCCTCTGGCCAAAGCCCATGTCTGCCTTATGCTCTGTCAAAAATTGGGCCGGCCGACCCATGGGCAAGAAAACTAGGTCGAGCCAAGCCCAAGCCCTAGGGGTATTCAAGTTTGGGCGTTAGCGCAGCTGGAGAGTGCCTGGAGGGGCCCCTAGGTCTAGGCTAAACGATTTTTTTAAATTTTTTAAATTTTTTTCACCAAAATTTTATTATTTTCTATTAAAAATAACATCGAGCATCGGGCGGGCCGGACTTTTGGACGGGCCTTGAGTAGGCCAATGGACCGGGCTGGACTTCAAAACAATGGCCCAGGCTTTGGCCCAAGACCTCAGGTTGGGCTTGGACTCGGGTCTAAACGGGCCTAGCCCACCTCGAGCCGCAGGCGGGCTTTAGACCACCCGCGGGCCACGGGCCAAAATTATACCCCTATTTATGCAGCACATCTTGAGATGCTTTGTTGCCTGTGGGTTTTGTTAAAAAAAAAAAAAAAAAAAAAAAAGGAAAAGGTGTTACTACCATTTTGGTCCTGGCACATTAGTGTAAACTAAAAATATTAATATAATTAAACTTTATCAGCTTAATTGCAAAGTTCTTCAATAATATATTTAAAAAAAAATCAATTGCACTGAAAAGACAATTTTTTATGTCTCTTTCGGGCCGTGATTCATACCTCTAGTGAGGATCGACCCCCAGTGACGTGGCGGCCTCCTATTCGTTGGAAAAAAAAAAAAAAATTTTTGGCCCAATCAGTTGGCTACACGCACGACCCCCAGCACCCCAGCTGGGGGTCTTAGGCATTTTCTGTCTCTTTCTAAGAGTAAAATATATAAAACAAATGCTGATAATTAAAGATTAAGGTTGCGTTTGGTTGTGTTTTATAAATGTGATTTGAGAGTATGAATTGTATTTTGAGTTTGTGTGTTGTAGAATTATGATTTGAGTGTAGAAAATTTGTTTGGTAAAGAGTTTTGAAAATAGTTTTGGAAAAGAGGTTTGATTTGAGTGGGGAATTGTTGATGTGACATTTGATATGTGATACAAAAATTTACAACTCATAACTAAACATAAAATTCAAAATTATTTTAAAGCACATAAAAAATTTAAAAATTTTCAGAAAATATTTTCCCTAATTATATAAGTCAATTGCAAAAAAAAAAAAAAAATTATGTACAGCAAAGGACATCCGGGTGGATGTCCTCAAGGACGTCCAGGTGGTAGTCCATAGGGACGACCGGGTGGTAGTCCCCTTTTGCAAAATGTTTACCAAACAACGACTGATGCATAGGCTGATGCACAGAGCTCTCTGTAGAGCTCGTGAAAATTAATTTCAAACGCATAACCAAACATCATACTGAAAAACACGCGTAGAAAATTGATTACAAATCACAACCAAACAGAGCCTAAGATTTTTTTTGATTTGATTTTCAAAGTTTATTTTTTTGGAAAAAATTTAAAAAATTATTTGGTAAAAAAGTATAAAAATAAAAAATACTCATTATTTTTATATAATTTTCACTTTTTCGAATGTGGAAATAAATATTAAAACTTCAAATATAACTTTTTGCTGTATATTTTTGTCTAACTAATTCTTCTTTTTTTTTTTTAATTTTATTTATAGAAAACTTGTTATGAAAACGAAACCAAACACAATTTTAAGATTCTCTGCAATAATTTTAGTATAATAATAATTTAAAAGTCATTTAAATCTTCAAATACAAAATTATTATATTAAAAATTATTAGAAAGATTTTTAATCATCAAAAGGTCCCTTCATCTCACATCACTTTGACTTGGGCTAAAGAGCTATGCATCTTGAAAAATCTACCCCCCAAACCCCAAGACAGTGACCTAAGCTTGTCCTATATGCCAAATGAGTCAAGTGGAGTGTTACCATAGACATATATAGGCCCTGTTTGGTAGAGTTGTGAGAAAGTGTTTATAGCTTATGTCTAAATAATTTATAACTTATAACTTTTAGCTTAAACTGATTTCCAACTTATTCTTAAAACATCTCTTGCCCCACTCAAAGAATAAGCTGATTTCTGACTTCCACAAAATTATAAGCTATAAGCTATAAGCTAAACCAAACACATCAAAATAGCTTAAATTAAATTAAAAGCTGAAATAAGCTGAAAAAAAGTTCTGCCAAACAAGCACATAGTCTACGTGAGATAAGTTGAGTATTAAATTATTTTAATATAATTTAAAATTTTAATGAGATTAAATGTGTGTTTTCTTATTCGGTCATTTTTTTATGCCATCTCCAACAACTTTTAATTGAATTAATTGTGAATCAAATTTGAATAGTTTAATTTTTAAAATTTGTATAAACTAGTTAAATTGTATAATGTATTATTTAAATGTGTTTTAAAAATTTAATAAATTTCAAAATTTATTTAAACTTAACTTACATAATAAATTAACCATAAAAGAATTTTTAACAAATCAAATAAAAACTTTAATAATTTAGTTAATTTTACAGGTTTACAATTAGCATAGCTAGGTAGCATAATGCTCAAGCCACTTAGCCCATATTAGCTCTTAAAAAAAAAAAAAAACTTAAAATTTTTTTATTGTTAAATTCCTAAATCATTAAAAATCTAATAAAATAAATCTCGTTTTGATGTTAGGTCTTCGGTCCCTGACAAACAGTCACATAATTTTACATGACATCTCGTTTGGCAATTGATTTTTTTAGTTAAAAAATTAAAAACTTATTAAAAAAATAAAAAGTCAACAATCTATATAAAAAAGTCAAAAATTCTCTTTTCTCTCTACTTTTTGTACATATTTTCATAAAAAAATCAAAAAGATATCCCAAACATACTAGTTTTTTTACATCATATTTTTGTTAAAAAGTTACTAAAAAAATATATTTCCAAATGAGGAATACTTTGAAAAGCAATTTATTTATATATCTTTTTATTTTTGTGTGGTTTTTATTTGGGTAATTTTTTTTTTCAATTTATTTAAGATAGAGTTATGGGTATCTTTTTTTTTAAAATTTAATTTATCTGTGGTTTCCATTTGCTTTTAATTATTATTATTTAGGCAAGTTATGATGTGAGTTAGATATGTGATAGACACGTGAGTTTTATTGATTTAAAGTTTATTTAGATAAACCTTAAAGATTTTTTTTTTTAGTTTGATAGTTTTTTTTGTTATGTTATAATATAATATATAAAATATAGGTAGATATCTACAACTTTAATAGAAAATATTATCTGTTTTTTTGGATAAGAGAAAATTTGTGAGAGAGATTAGGAGAGAGAGATTATTATTAAATAAATAAAGTAGTCAATAGTTTTTTTTAATCTATTTTGTAAATTAAAAATCAATAATTTTAGAAAATTGATTAATTTGTCCCATTAAGTGATTTAAAATTTTGATAGATATACATAAAAAAAATACATAATTATATTATTAAATCATAATTTAAATTTAAACATTATATCTTTTTGAGATCTATAGCTAAATTCTTATCTTTTTATTTTTATTTTTGTGTATAACCATAGTGTATGGGAGAAATTGAAAAATGTGTTGCAATAATTATGAGAGAAGTCAAAAGGGATTGTGAGTTGGAAGAAATCAATAAATGCTGAGGTTGGGTTGGGAGAAGTCAATAAATGCTGAGGAATTTTTTTTAAAAATCAAAAAATTAGAAAATTAGGATTAGGAGATTGGAGCTCCCACAGGCCTTGGGGTTAAAAACCCCCTTTTGCTTAATATATAGTATAGATAGATAGATAGATAAGTGTATTTTTTTTATAAGTGTATTTATTTGTGAATTGTGATTTTTAAATGTTTTTTTTTAAATGTCTTTTTTTTTCTTTTTTATATTATGTACAGATTGTGTTTACAATTATCTATATATGTGAATTGCGATTTTTAAATGTTTTTTTTTAGCTGTTTACTTTTTTTCCTTTTTTATATTATATTAAAGTTTAATATTTTGATAATAATCATATGTTTTAGACTTTTCAATAAATTAAATGTCTTTTTTTTAAAATTATATTATATTAAAGGTTAATATTTTGATAATAATCATATGTCTTGGACTTTTCAAGAAATTCATATGTGTTGGATTTCAAAAGAAAAAAATTTATGCTTGTTCTTAATGCATTAAAGTGTTATTATGAGGGTAAGACTTGGGGGTTGGGAGAAGTTAATAAATGTTAATATTTTTTTTTTAAATCAAAAAATCAGAAAATTTAGATTGAGAGATTAGAGCTCCCACAAGGCTTGGGGTTAAAAACTCCCTTTTGCTTAATATATAGTATAGATACGTGCAGTTTAGAAAAAATTAAATTCATAAATACTCACAATGTAAATTGTAATTTATACGGATAGAGTTTGAGAATGTATGGGCGGTTACGGACAGTTTACGGATTTGATTTTTTTTTAAAAAAATTTATTGTTAGGCATTTTTTTGATCTTTTTGTAAATATTTATTTTGAACCATTTTCTCCTCATTTTCTAAAATTTTTAACATTAATAATTAATAAATTAAAACTTATGAAATTAAAAACATAACAAAATCAATTCTTAACACAAGCAAATCATTAAAAATATTAAACTTTTAAATAAAATCATAAACTAACACAACCACATCTTTCAAAATCTTAACTTAAATAAAATCTTCAAAATCATTCACTACCTAACAATATAATTAAAATAAAATCATTCAAAATCTTAAACTTACTTAAAAGTAATTCTTTATTAACTTTTACATTCAACCAAAATGCAATAATAAAATAAAAATAAATTGTTGTCAAATTTCACATAATTCAAACCCAATAAATAAAATAAAACATTAAACTCCATCATGAATCACATCCATGATTAGGTTTGGTTTGTTGGGCAAAAATTTCTAAGATAGGATGAATGAAATCAACACTAGGTTAAAAAAAAAAATAATAATAAAGTCCGAGTGTGGGCGGGTCTGAAGTAGTAAACTGCAACCCACCGCAACCCAATAATAATGTCATATTTCAAACCGCATCTACCGCATTGTATCTGTGGAAATCATCCATTTGTATGCGGATCGGTTAGCGAAGTTAGGTGATTCGGATAACCCTATGCCCAATTCTACTTCAATGTTGTCGTCAAGAAGAGGCTTCTTTGCTCTAAAATTCAAAAGAGGGTGCTATTTCAATTTATGGAGTTCTATCATTAGTTTTGTTTTAATGATTTTAATCGCTTATTTTGTAAGTTGCATCGTGTATATTATTTATTAAAAAAAAATTAGTTTATCTGATAATAGTGGCATTTTTATTTTATCAAGTTTGTTATTGAAAAAAAAAAAGATCTATTTTTAAAGATACACTAATCATCTATTTTTTTAAAGACAAAAGTAATAAAATGAATTTGTTGATATTATTGGATTGACTTCTTCATTTTTTTTTTTTTTTTTTGTGTTGAATAAAATAAATGTAACAATTTGTTCTCAGGAGATCGCACGGTAGTCAAAGTCAATCAATTGAGCAATGATAAAACTCAAAGATCTTGTATGTTTGCAGGCGAGACCACTCGAGCAGTTAAGTGGTTGCTTGAGCGTAGAATTGAGACTCCTAGTATTTTCATTGTAACTTTGCAAAACATCAAAGACCTCGCATTTACTGCTCAAGTGGTGAAAAACTCGCTCGGTGATCTCTTCGATTTGGATCACTTCGCTTGAGCAGTGGAAAGTTCGTTCGAGCGATCTATTCGGGACAACACATTTAAAAGTCGATCTAAACACCTTTCTTTTCAATTTTTCCATACATTCTCTCTCTCTCTCTCTCTCTCTCTCTATCACCTATTTCCGAACCCTAGCTCTACAAACACTTGATTTCTCTTAGTTTTACCCAAGATTTATGTCACGACCCGAACCCGCCCTTATAGGTATAGTGTCATAATCGGCCAATAATCCATGATTACCAAAGGCCTACTTAACTGTAATACAGCAACAGGGCTAGTGGAAGCCACTAAATAAGAAAATAAACGTCAAATGAGCTATAAAGACTTAAACGAAACATAAGAACTTTTATATACACATATATACATCAGTCTATACACATCAGTCCATGGCAAGTTTAATTACAACACATAACCAAAACACAGGGACTTAACTCCGGCCAACAAAAAGCAAGCTTAATAAGAATTTGCAAAGCACTAGTTCATATATCAGAAAGGTGACTCCAAAACCACCCATGAAGCTTTAAAGCTTGATCGGTTGGAACCCCGCAGTCTGGCACAAAAGTTGGCTTGACAAAATGGAGGCTAGGTTGACGCCACTACGTCTCCTCTTATACTTGATCACCTACATGCATATATAAAAGCATAAGTGAAAGCCCAATGATAACAACAATGTAAAGAGGTTATGAATGATGTCCTCATTGTAAACCAAATCGGTCATTTATAGCAGTAAGTGGAAAATCATAATCATTTGCATAACAGATCTATATTCCATACTAGAAACATAATAGTCATACGTGGTATATCCAATAGAAGAACAGTACAGACGGTCATGAAGACCGAACAGTCAGAATTGATAAATGTGCCATCAATACAGTAAACAGAAGTTCCAAGAATTGAAACTGATAGAGATCTATGTGACAGTAACAGTAAACAGATGCTAAGGATGCCACAAATACTATTAAGCAAAAACAGGACAATCATTCATTTGAACAGAATCGTCATGTCAGAAAATAGAGTATAATATAAGTAAGAAAATACATATAATTGAATATATCTTTACAAGGTTGTTACTCATAGTTGGCTCATCGAATTATGCGGTTGGGGACGCGATGTTTGACCTACATAGACACATGCAAGCATAACATGTTCAATTCGTAGTCCGTTCGCTTAGTTGGTTCTTAATCCATTCGATTCTTTCATTACTCATTCACTTAATTCTGTTTATTGTTCCTTAGTTTCTCTCATGTTCATGCAATGCATATATATGTGAAAAACATTTGAAAACCATGCAAACGGAAGCTTGGGAGCCTGGGAAAATGGAAAGAAAGCGAAACTGGACCTATCCTGAAACTGCATGTGCGAAGTGCCTTGGCACCGTCACGAAACTCCCATGTGTGCAAAGACGCGTGCAATTATAATAATCATCGTAAGCAGGCAGTCTTGGCCACATGTGTAGGGCATTAAGCCGCTCATGCGATCTGGGTTCTTCTTCAGTTCAAGAATCTATTGCAGGCTAGAGGCTTAGTTTTACCACCTCCAACTTCAATTTTATGCAAATCAAGGCCTAAAACTCATCAAAAACATATGAGTTTAACCAATAAAGAACAAGAATCAAAACCCAACTTCCATATCAAAGAACGAGATCTTGACCTATAGTTCAAAACCCTCAAAATATGCATTCATGAGTTCAATACCCAAGACCCATTGAGCTTTCCCCCCTAAGTTGAAGAATCATGCAAAACTTTTAGGATATGAACAAGAATTTCATGAAATTATGTCACTGATAATGACATGTAAAGCTAATTCTTACCAACATGAATAATATCATCAAACTCATAATTATACATGATTCCTTCCTTAGTTGAACTTAGATTTCATAGATTCATAAGTGTAATCTCTCAAATTCAAGGAATTAGAGAAGAATTCTTATCTTAAGTGACTAAATTGTTAAAGATGGTTAGGTTCTCCTCTTCATCTACTCTTTCTCCTCTCTTGAGCTCCTTCTCTCTCTTTCTCTAGAACTTTCTCCTAGGTTATATCTCTCTCTACTCTATATTTGCCTTAAGTTTAATTAAGGATTAGCTTTGTATTTAAATTCACACAATTAGATTAAGGCTCCATATAATCTAGTTAATAAACTTAGTGAAATCATCACAATCCAACTTAAGTCAAACTTACTACAGTGGATCAGGTTCTAATTCCCTATCCACAAATTTAATTCCAACCTTATGGTTTAACGATTCAGACAGATCTATTTTATATACTAATCTATCTGTCAATCAAAACATAATTCAAATAGCACATGGCAGACCATTAACACATATATAAGCATATCAATCACATACAAACACATAATTAAGGTAAACCACAGTATTAATAGTTAATTAAGGAGGCGGGTGTTACAGTCTCTTCTCCTTAGGACGTTTGGTCTTCCAAACGTAATTACATTCTTCCGTGAAGAATGTAGGGTCTAAAGGGAAAAGATCCGGGTATCCTCTCTTCATTTCATCTTCTCTTTCCCAAGTTGCATAAATTCCACTATGGTTTTGCCAATCCACTTTTGCCAACGGGATTTCTTTATTTCTCAACTTCTTGATCCGGGGGTTAACAATTCGAATGTATCGTTCTTTATATGTGTAATCATCACTCAAAAGCACGGAGGTAGGCTCAAGGACATGAAGTGAATCCCAAAGGTATTCCCGTAACATGGAAGCATGAAAAACATTATGCATATGTTCCATATCAAAAGATAAGGCTACTCAATATGCTACTGGATTAATTTTCTTAACGATTTCATATGGCCCAATATACTGAGGTGCTAACCTGCCCTTGACTCCAAAACGAGTTTGCCCTTTCATCGTGGTGACTTTGACAAAAACATGGTTGCCCACTTCATATTCTCTATCCTATCTACGCACATCTACGTAGCTTTTCTATCGACTTTGTGTTGTTTTCAACCATTGATGAATTAACTTTACTTTTTCTATTGTTTCTTGCATAATTTTAGGTCCCAACAAAGGTCTATCTCCAACCTTAGCCCAACAAATCGATGACTGACATTTCCTGCCATATAGAGCCTCGTATGGTGCCATACCAATGCTTGAATGGAAGTTGTTGTTGTATGCGAATTCGACTAACGGCAAATGGGTTTCCCAATTTCCTTGCAAATCTAGTACACACATATGCAACATATCTTCCAGCATTTGTATTATTCTTTCTGATTGACCATCTATTTGCAAATGATATGCACTGCTTAGTCTTGACTCGGTCCCCAACGCTTTTTGTAGACTTTGCCAAAATCTTGAAGTGAACTTTGGGTTTCTATCAGAAACAACTGAAATAGGCACTCCATGCAATCTCATAATGTCATTAATATACAGTGTAGCCAACTTATCCACATTATAAATTGCTTTAACAGGTAAGAACTGAGTAGATTTTGTCAAACGGTCAACAATTATCCAAATTGAATCCATTAGAGAAAGGCAGTCTAGTGACGAAGTCCATTGTAATATGTTCCCATTTCCACTCCAGTATCGGTAATGGTTGGAGTAATCTTGCAGGTCATTGATGTTTTGCTTTGACTTGTTGGCATTGTAAACACTTAGACACAAATTCAGCAATCTCTCTTTTCATTCCCAGCCACCAGAAATTTTGCTTCAAGTCTTGGTACATTTTGGTGTTCCTTGGTGTTAAGACCCTAACCCGGTACTCAAAGGTTCGACGTTGCAACAAGACAATACAAATAAAATAATACTAAAATTTCTATAGTAGTAGCGCAAGTAGATAAATAAAATAAATTAAAATAAAATAAATGGGTACCAAAAAGTTTATTGAAAAGGAAAATAGTCATTTGGGCTTTATTTTATTACAAGAGTCCGATTAGAATTACAGATAGTAAATAAATAAATAAAAAACACTGCGATTTATTCCCAATCTCAATCCTGCTAAATCTTATTATCTAAAAGGGGATAACAACTATAGTATAAGTATGAGTGTATAAAAATTACCATAGATAATTATTTGGCTAAAAACAGAGATTGGTTTGGTAAATGAAATACATAACTAATTTTAAATAACAGAAGAAGAATGCGGAAATCACATAAGCAAATAATCATAACCACGATACCGAACAGATAGAACAGAGGTCAATAGACTCATGACAATTAGAAGGCCACAAAGTGACCAATCAGAGGCTAATGGTTATTTAAGTCTTCCAAAGCATGGGACTCTCGTGGTGGTACTTACCAAAAATAAATATTCATATAATCATTGACAAATAATTTCTAAAATTTAAACAATCATATTCATGGATTTCAATTTAAGAAAATGGAGTTCAAAAAAATAATTGACGTACTTGAAATCTAAATATAAGTTATAGAACATAACTTATATGAATAAATTATGGTAACTCAAAACATATGTAAAATATGTTATGGTGACTCAAGGTTTAATATTGCTCACCTTAAAATTACTCCTAAATTAGCCTTGACTCACTTGAGGGTCCCCTTACAACCTAGATTTGCTTACTACTTTATATTTGTGTTTCATGCTCGAATTCCTTCCACCATAGCACCAACCCTCACTATATATACATAACCAAGTGTGACGCCCAAGCAAAAGAATCATACACGTAGGAGTTTCCCCTCTTGCCACCTGTTTTACCCCTTTGGTTTTAACCCCTAGAATTTACCAAGGGTCACCTAAATCTTTGGCTCAAGAAAACTAATTTGGCTTCTCACAATGCTAAAGGTTATTACCTTCTTTGGTAATCCACAATGATCCCTAAAATTATGTATGATTACAAGTTAGGTTCACGTCTAAAAACCTCACCACCAAACTATAAAACATCACTTACTGCTTACTAAAATATTTAATATTCCAAAAGTGCGGTGTCCCACAATCTATCCCCTTAAACAATGTAATCTTTTAATTTCTAACTTTTATACCACAAGCTTCCACTATACACTTTTTTGATATAATAAGGAATTCTATTTATTTATTAATTATTATATATATATATTTTTTTCTACTCATGATTAATTGATATTAACACGGTATTGAATTAAATCAAAAATTTGGATGTCACACTTGGATGGATGGAAATTTTTGAACTATGTGCTTCTTGCATAATTCATTTCTTCAACTCAGAATTATTTGGCACACATAATCTTCCTGGGAATTTCAGCACATCCCCGTCAAAAGCGAAGTCCGGTCTCAGTTTGGATTCTCGTTCATCAATCATTTTCTTAAGGAACTCATCTTGTTGTTGTTTCTCTTTAATTTCTTCAATGATTGCTGGTTGAGCAGAAATAGCAGCTAATGTCCTACATTGTTCTCGCAAAAAAATCTCCATTTAAGACTGTTCTAAGTCATGAAACAATTCTTTTTGCTCGGTGAGTAGGCAAGCCAAACTTCCACTCAATTTCCAGCTGAGGGCATCGGCAATGGTATTAGCTTTCCCCGAATGGTACAAGATTTGCAAATCATAATCTTTAATTAATTCCAACCATCTACGCTGTCTCATATTCAGCTCTTTTTGGATGAAAAAGTACTTGAGACTCTTATGATCTGTATAAACCTCACATGTTGCCCCATACAGTTAGTGGTGCTAAATCTTGAAAAGCTGATTTTTTCTCTGCTCAGTCCATTCAAATGAGACCCCTTTCTATGTCAACCGAGGAAGTGGCAAGGTGATTTTAGAAAAAAAATCCTTTACAAATCTGCAATAGTATCCAGCCATGCCCAAGAAACTACAGACTTCCGTAACATTGGTTCGTCTAGGCCAGTAACTGCCTCTATCTTTTGTGGATAAAGAGAGATTCCATCTTTAGTTATCTCATGCCTCAAAAACATAACACTATCAAGCTATCTTTAGTTTTCTCTCCCTCAAGGTTTGTAAATCAAGTCTCAGATGATGTTTATGTCCTTTGTACTTTTGGAATAAGTCAGAATGTCGTCGATAAAAACAACAACAAATTTATCTAGGAACAACTTGAAAATTTTGTTCATTAGATCCATAAAGGCAGCTGGTGCGTTTATAACCCTAAAAGGCATAACAAGAAATTCATAGTGACCATATCTTGTTCAAAAGCCAATCTTTTCTACATCTTTGACCTTGACTTTCAATTGATGATATCCGGATCTAAGATCAATTTTAGAAAATACTTGTGCCCCTTGCAATTGGTCAAATAAATCATCAATGCATGGCAACAGATACTTGTTATTTACTGTCACTTTGTTTAATTCACAGTAGTTAATGAAAAGTCTTAGGGAACCATCCTTCTTTTTCACAAATAGGACTGGAGTGCCCCACGGTGACATACTAGGCTTGATAAATTTCTTGTCCAATAGCTCTTGCGATTGGGTTTTCAACTCCTTCAATTCGGTGGTTGACATTCGGTACGGAGTTTTGAAAATTGGTTATGCATCCGGTATCACCTCAATAGTGAACTCAATCTCCCTGTCAATCAAATCCCCTAGCAATTCATCTGGAATAACATCTAGGAATTCTCAAACTATAGGAATATTATTCACATTAGCTTCATCATCAGTTGGCACATTTAATACAGAACATAAAAACCCCCTACAGCCTTTCTTAATCAACTTATTTGCTTTAATGAAGGAAATTAGGTAGGGGGAGGTACAACACCAACTCCGTTAAATCTAAATTCATGCAATTCAGGTAGTTGAAACACAACTTGTTTAGTTATACAATCAATGGTAGCACAATGTTTCGATAACTAGTTTATCCCCAAGATTACGTCAAAATGGGCAATTAAGAAATAATTGGGTTCAATTTCATGTAATTGGAAAGAAATAATGAAAGGATGAAGTAATTTGGAGATTAATTTTAAAAATTGATAGAAATTGGGTTTTGGATGTTAAATTAAGTTAGGTTGAAGAATATGTGTTATGATTCTTTAAATTTGTTAAGTTTGGGTTCAATTTTGAGAATTATTCTTAAATTAAGCTATATAAATTACATGCAACAAAAATTGTTTGAAGATTTGATCCATGCAATAGAATATATAAATGATTTTGAAGAAAAGGTTTAAAAAATTATGAGTCCATGAAATTTGAGAGTTTGATCATTAAATTTAAATGAAGTTTTGATTTAATTGAATTGAAGATTGATCATGACTCATATTTTATTTTCATGTTTTGATGAAGTTTTGCATGAGTTTTGAGGCATGAAATTGGGTTTTGAAAGTTTAATTCATGTTTTAGAATTTGTGGGTTTAAAATTGGGTTTGATATAAAGAAAATGAATTAAATCTAAATTTGGATAAATTTAGAATTTGAGAATCAAAAATTGGTTTAATTGTGAATTAAATTTCATACATACAAATATTTTCCTAAGAGCTTTATAGCTTTAATTTTATGTTTTATAAAACAAAAGAAGAAATTTTTTGAAATCATTGATTTAGTAGTAATTCATTAAGAAGCTAAGTAAGAAATTAGTCTATCTAGAAAAGAAGGATTTGGTAATGAAAGAATATGTGAAATGAGAATCCAACTCATTTGAATAAAGAAAGAATAAGCGTAGTAGAATTTCGGATTACTTAAATAGAAAAAAGCCAAGAAAAATGAAGTTTGATCAATGCAATGATATTGTGTTTCAATGTATATCTGATATGTGTTTGTGTAGGTCACGCACTATGGTATGTCTGATCTGTCTCTGGAGCTATCTGTGAGTAACAACCTTGTAGAGATATGTTCGAATTATAAGTATTTTCTGACTTATAAAATGTTTGATTTCGTAAATGATATCTTATGACTGATTGAATGATTGTCTTGTTTTCTGAACTGTATTCGTGGCATTCTTAGCATCTGTTACTGCTACTGTTTACTGTTACTATTACAAAGATTTCTGCTAGTTCCAATTCTTGGAACTTCTGTTTACTGCATTGATGGCATGACGATCAATTCTGATTGTTCGGTCTTTATGACCTACTGTACTATTTTGCTATTGGATGTATCACGTATGACTGTTATGATTACAATATGATTCTAAAATAAAAAAAACTAATTTGCTGATGATAATGGACTGTTTAAAATACTGTAAGGACATCATTTATAACCCATTTACACTGTTGTTATTTACTGGGCTCTAACTCACTGTATATGTATATGTATGTAGGTGATGAAGCGCATGACCAGGCTTAGAGGTGTTTGTCTGGAATCTGTTTTTGTCAGCCAACCTATGCGTCTCCCATAGAGGTTCTGGATATGTCAAGTGCCAAGGCTATGTGATTAAAGTTTAAGTTTTTGTTTATTTTGTATGTAAGGCTAAGTCCTTTTTATCTCAACTGTATACACACGAAGACACAGGAATGATGTGATAATATATGTCTATAAAAAAAAGTTTAAATACTTTGTCTCATATAAGTGTGCACAGCTCAATGTAGCATCAGCTTCAACACCAATGTCTAATCCAAAAGCTACTACGGGAAAGGGAACGTTGAAGCAAGGACGGGTGTTTGCGCTAGTACCGGGTGATGTGCAGAATACAGAGGTAGTAGTGTCAGGTATACTCCCTATCTGTACCCAGAATGCTTATGTTTTGATTGACTCGGGGTTTACGCACTCTTTTGTGTCATATGCTTTTGCTCCAAAGTTAACTAGACCTTCGGAACCAATGAATTATTTGTTAGCAATATCTTCACCAATTGGGGGGTCTATGATTTGTGCGTATATGTATCCTGTATGTGAGATTACTGTTGGGGATATGATTTTGTATGTTGATTTGATCAATTGGGTCCAAATTGGAGTTAATTAAATTATGCGGTGATGTTGAGAATTGAGAATTAAAATTATCATGAATTAAATTTATTTATGAGGTGTTCAATTGAATATGTAATTTATTGACGGAGATTTTGAGTTTGATATGAAATTGAAAGCCTTAATGATGTGAGAAGCCAAAATTGATAATGGAAATAAGTTTAATTTGATATTTGGACCCTTTTGGGAGTTGGATTAAAAATCCGATTCAGATTGATAAATTTAAATATAATCAATTGAGCCTTAATGGAAGTCAAATTAATTTTTTTTAAATATGTGGTAATCAAGAAGTCAAATTAATTTTTTTTAAATATGTGGTAATCAAGATTTATTAAGATTAAATGTTGCTAGATTAAATCTTGCTTAGTTAAATTAAGCAAAAATGTAAATTGAATTATAGAAGAATATAGAATTTGGGGTGTATGTGGGTGTGTGTGCGCTGAGAAATTTGGGTGTGCTGAGAAATCTGTGTATATCTAATGAATTCAAGAGTGTTTGAGATGGTTCTAGAGAATTTGAGAAAAGGAAAGCATTGTGTAGTCAATTTGGAAAACCGAGAGAGAGAGAGAGAGAGAGAGAGAGAGAGAGAGAGAGAGAGAGAAAGTTGGCTGCTGGAAGAGAAAAAAAAAAGAAAAAAAGAGAAGAGAAGAGAAAGAAAAGCTCAAGAAAATAGAAATAGAGGAAGGAGATCCAAAGGAAAATCAACCATAATTTCTGAAATTAAAATTTAAGGTATGAAATTTATGCTTGATTTTTGTAGATTCTTTGTATAATACTTGAAATTAAGAAAGTTATTGAATCAATTGACAATCGATCAAAGTCAATAAATATATATCTATATAGGCGTAAGAATTGGAATATGAATGAAGACAAGGTAATTTGAATTACTTATACGAGTATAATCTTAGTTACCAAAAGTAGATAAGGAAGCTAACAGGATCACTTAAAATGTAGATCCATTATGAAATCGAGTCACTGTTTCGAAAGCATAGTATGATTGATTAAGAATGACTAAAATAACAAAATTCATATTATTATTAAAGGTAAATTAACTTCAGTAATTATTTAGTATGAGAAAGATTGTCAAAAATGACAATCGTAATTTAACAAAAGTATGTAAAAGTTCTACTCTGATCTGTATGTTTGACTAATGCTATTTGAGTACAACCCAACATCTATCACTTTTGAAAGGCTAATGAACTTCTGCAAGATATACTTCTATTCTGACTCTGATACGCATCTGTTATGAATCCGATAAGTCTCTATTTCGGAATTACCGATATTAAGTGGTACACAAGATACCTGTTTGAAACTGAGACCATTAAGAAATGATAATATTTCCATATAATTCAGAAAATTTATGTTATAGACTAGCATATGAAACCTTATTTGGGGATACTACATTATACAAAACGCGAAACCTTTGATATGGCCAATGAAGTTTAATTGACCGTTCTTTTGGAAATTATGAATTATGAATTTCCTAGGAAAATGTCAGGACTATTATAGTCAATAGACTTGAAAGACCAAGAACTTATATCTATTATTAGTGATGCATTGGATATTAAATTTAATTTAAAGATCTCATATAAAATGTCAATAGCGGAATATTTTGCTTTATTTGAAAAATCAAGAGAATCATAAGCATCCCTAGAAATAAATCTCCTATTATTTGGAGTATATGAATTACAGATCAATGAATTAAAGTATATAAGTTATGTGATTGATGACAATAGAGACGGTAATTAATCACCAATTTGGGTTATTAACCGATAAGTGATTGGGAAAGAAGTTCAATTTATGTGAAGAAAATCAAATGAAAAGGAAGTGGTGTATTATTCCCTTTGTGTCGTTTTTCACATTTTGGGCAAAGTGATGTATTATTCCCTTGGCTAGAACTATTTGATGACCTCATATTCTGTCTCTTGTTCTGTGAATTGTTCAAGTTGTTCCGACCCTTCTTAAACTTAAACCCTTGTCTTTTACTCCTCCACTTAGTCACCGGCATATTGGCTTGCTTTAATGCTACAATATTCGCCTCAGCCATGAGAGCTCTATTAAGAACGTCAACATACTTTGTCAACTTCAATACATTTACTTGGTCAAGGACTTCAACACTAAGTCCGCCTTCAAATTTCTGAGCTTTCTTATAGTTAATGTCGACCATATGTGGCGCATACCGCGCAAGCTCTATGAATTTGGCTTCATACTCCGTGTAACAGGCCCGCAAGGGAACTCACGGGTTACAGTTCGGACTCGATTTTGTTTGCGGTTCTAAATCTGAACCAAAGAGTCCAAATCCGGCAAATTGTTTTGAGAAAACAGATTTTTGAAAAGAAGTGCCAAACATGGACTGCTTTGCCAGATACAAAGTCGTTACCTAAATATTTTTTAATGGGGAAATTTAGGAAACCCTGACTCGGTGCCAAAGGCCACGTGTCCATCATCACCAAAGTTGCCTCGGCTCGGGAGCTTGGGTACGATTGGGGAAGGTCAGCTATGAGCACCCCCTCTCGCCCGGTCCGAAGACCGGCCTCTACTAACCATGATATCCGATTTTGAAAACGTTATGTATTCTTATCCCGGTTATTAGCCTAGAATTACTACATTATGCGCACAGCAAACAAGTATAGACTAGATTGCCTAATTTGAAAATAAGCATTGCATATCCGTTTGTCTTTGAAAAATACTTTGGAATTTGCTACTCGCAAGTAGGCTAAAACACGGATTTCAACGAGTTTTTCCAACTCAGACAATCCAACCTTCACCCACAGGCAATAAAACAGTTTATCATGTAAGCATCTAGCCACATGGTAAGCATGCTATCATGATAGCATTCACACACATGCGATATGCCAAAGCACGAAAAGACTTACATCGTACTCCGTGCCAAAATAATAAACTAGTTAGCAAACATGCATGGTCCTAGTTCATGTCAAATTGACTAATGTAACACATGCAGGATGCAATTAGGGTAGGCTCGGCTAACCTAAACATTGCATGTGAAATGCAATCAATTGATGCACGTATTCAATTTGGAATTGAAGTACAAATGCAGTTAGCATGATGTACCGAGCCCGGTGCATGCAAGACAAATGTATGGATGCACGCATGCATAGCATAAAGGTATGCTAATTTAAACATGCCCTAATCTACCATCGTAAACGGGTAAATAAAAGGGAAGAAAGAAGTGGGGGTTGGAAGACATGCACACACACGCACCCACACTTATTACAGATTCGCCCTCGCCTGGAGGGACTAAATAAATATTACAAATAATTAACCTACAAGCTAATTAAATATTACAGATTGCCTAAGTAGTTAACAAACTAACTAAGCTAGGAAAAATAGTAAACCGCCTCGGGAAGAGAGCCCAATGCAATGCATGCTCGGGTCCTGCTCGGAAGCGCACTGCCATGCATAGACTGCCTCTGTTTTCCCTGCTCTGCCCCTCTGAAGACTGCCAAAGACTCTTAATTGCTTCCCTGGACATTGGGAGACATCACCAGCTGAGTAGAATTGCCACCGGCAGTGGGATGTGGTCATCGGCTGTTTATGAATCCATCGGCCACCAATTGATTGCCGGTCGGCACTTTGTGCAGTCGATCGGCAAGAAGTTCCTGCAGAACCTGTTTGACAGCAGCAGAGGACAGAGCCTTGCATGGCAATGCAATTCAAGCCATATATGCACCAATCATGTCCCTCATCATGTTAGTGACTCAAGGGGACATGCTCCTTGGTTCTCGGACCATCAATCGTGCATTTCAATGCGTGATGACCCAAGAAGCCAAGTCGTGCATTTTGATTTCAAATGTGATGCACGCACGCACATAAGGGCCCAATCTCTATCACTAAATCAAGGGACAAGGCATGCATGTTCAATGCAACCTAAACATGTTAACTAACATGCAACATGGTATAAAAGGGAGCATGCAAACATGCAATGCACATTAGGTACATAACCTAAGCAACAAGGCAAACAAGCATGCCATAATTATGCAAATTACTTAGAGCATGCAAGATGTAATCTAATCATGCAACATGCTAGTAATTTGACCAAGGGAATGCATGCCAAATGCAAATGATTTCAAGCATGCAACACACGCAACCAAAGCATGCAAACATGAGATAATGTAATAGCACTTGAATGGCATACAAGGGATGGACTTACACTAATTGGACGGCTCTAAGTTATGTCCAAAACAATGGCCAAAGCTTAAGAAAATGGGACTAAACACACATACACACATGCACGTGTTAGGGCCTAAACACTTAAGCATCAAAGGACATCTTTTAAGCACACTTAAAAGGGAAAAATCATGGACATAGGGCATGCATTAAGCTTTGAAAATCATGCAAGAACATGGTGCCAAACCAAGCAAACAAGATAGGCTAAACATGCGACAAATGACCCAAGCATTCAAGGCAAGCCAATGAAGTGTTGAACTACACTTGATATAACCACACATGGCAAGACTTAAATGACCAAAAATAGAGTTCTAACATGCTAAAACAAGGCCAATAATACATCTAGATGGCATCTAAATGACTAATCTAAAAGCATGCATAAGTGCCAAAACATGGAGCATACAACACAAGCTTTCAAAGCATCAAAGAGGTGTCCAAGGCAAGCATACAAGCACGTCAAAGGGACTGAAATGATGCTACAAATGGTGCCAAACCATTGAAATAAAGCAAGTAATGCATGCTACACACTCACACACTTAAGGCCAACAAACCAAAAATGCAAAGGGGGTATATAATGCATGTCATGGCCGACCAAAATGACTAAGGACAGACCTCAAACATGGAAAAATAAGCACAAAAGCTTCAGAAAGCTAGGCCTAAAACATGCTAGGACAATAGTTCACAACCTAAGGCATGTTAAGGCCTAAACATGGCATTACAAGGTAGGTATGCTAAGCATGCATGGTATACCAAAACCAACTTAAAACCATGTTATATTATGACAATATAAGCATGAAAAATAGCCAAGGCATGATCAATAAACCCTCAAACATGGTGCTCCCTCAAGAGGCCAAAAATGGTCCTTTTCAAGGACAATATGGAGAGGGGGTGGCCCTCTCCTTCTTGGGACTTCAAGACACCATCCTTACCACTGAAATCGCTCAAGATTTCAGTGGTGAGGAGGCCCAAACACCAAAGTCCCAAAGCTCACTCAAAATAGCACAAAATGGAGCCCCTCAAGGCTTAAGAGGGGTCAAACACCTCCAAACCACAAAACACTCTAAACAAACTATTTAGAGGGCCCCAAAAAAATTTTTTTTCTATGTTATACACTAAGCACAAAAATAGTTCTAAGATAGGCAAAAATAGTATGCAAGAATGGGGTAAAAATGGGTAAGATTGTTACCCTTGAAGAACCTCTTCACAAATGGTGGACCAGCCCCTTCCTTGAGCTCAAAGTAGCTCCAAAGCTTCAAGAACAAACCTCTGGTCCTTCACGAACTAAGAGAAGGTGTAACACTATGTGTTTGTGTGCAATAATAAGCCTAAACACACACAAACACAAGAAAATGAGAGATATAGATATAGGATAGATATAAAACCCTAAACCTAATCCAGAGCTTCTCTCACAACTTCTCTAACCAAAATCTCTAACCCTAAAGCCAAGAGGGAAGGGCTCCTCTTATAGAGGAGCCAATCTTGTAAAGCTTACCAAGGAAGCTAACAAGAAGCCTATCTCTCCATACACGTGTATGGAGGGGAACAAAATGCCAGCCAGCTATTTTAAAATATCTGAAAAAGCAGATGAACAGTAGTCGGCCAGCCAAAAGTGCCATTTTGACAAAGTGAACTGCCGACCGGCAACAAAGAATGCCGACCGGCAATATAAATTGCCGATGGCAACAAAACACCAGCCGATGGCCTCTAGCCACGGCCGGTGATGTGTAGGGATGCCTCACAAGGCATTCCTGCCCCTCCAAGGCAAAACACAAGTGTTTGGTGCAAAACCAGACACTAAACAGTCGAGTTCGGAGATCCCGAGGCAAGGCGCATAGCCGAGACCTCCAGGAACTCCAAACGAACACAAACATGGATGATCACCGGGTGTTCAAACGGTGACGTCCAAGTCTTGAGGACGGTCAAAAATGGGGTATCTACAGTTGCCCCTCTTTGACAGAACTCGATAGTCATAACAATGATGAGAGTGAATGTCAAAGCCCAAAGACGACCCATTTTTGACAAGGCCGAAGGCTTAGACAAACATGCAAGATAAACAAGGTATGCGCCCGAAGGCAGGGGCAAAATGCAAGACAATGCACGAAGCCGAGCATAACTCATGATCATGCAAAGAAAGCTGTAACGAAGCATACATGCGACAGTTTTAAGCTAGCATACGCCAAACTACACTACAATGTAGAAAGGATGTAAGAGAATTATGCAATTCTCAACACGTCTCACGCAGAGGATATAATACCTGTCCGGTTCGTCTGGTTCCACCAGCAGTAAATGAACCGTACATACAATATCGTGCCTGCAAAGAAAACAACTTAACAGGTGTGATATTGTTAGCAACATGCATGACAATGCAATAATGAATGCAAAATGATATGCAATATATACAAAACAATGTATAAATAATGCAAATGAAAATGCAATGCAATTGAAACAATGCAAACTACATGCAAAGCAATTGAATCATGATCCAATCATGAGCGGTTCAAAACCACACAAATGTCAAATAGATTGATGGAGGTAACAAGTCCGTCTACCATAGAACGATCAACTGAACTATGAGTAATGTAGACGGACACAAGAACGAGTATTGGGGGGATGACATAAGTGGGGAAACAACCCGCTGAAGAAAGAATGATGATCCTAATGTCGGATGCAAAATTACACTACAATGTAGTATCTACGATGGATATGGCGTGCAGCCAAACCAAATCTTGCCTAGGAAAGGCATGTACACAAACAAGCCGCGGCTAACATAGAACGGTCTACTAAACTATGCTTTGACACGAGAAGTATGGGCACATACCAGACCAAGCTCAACATGGAAGGGCGCAAGCCATAGATGGAAGGTGATGCAATGGATGCATGCAATCTACAATGCAATGGAAATGGATACAATGGATATGGCACGCGGGCCAAACCAAATCTTGCCTAGGAAAGGCATGTACACAAACAAGCTGCGGCTAACATAGAACGGTCTACTGAACTATGCTTTGACACGAGAAGTATGGGCACATACTAGACCAAGCTCAACATGGAAAAGCGCAAGCCATAGATGAAAGGTGATGCAATGAATGCATGCAATCTACAATGCAATATCTACAAATATGCAATGGAATGGATATTTACAAAAATGCATGACAATGCACTATGATGCGATATGCTGGGGAAGATGCAATGGATGTATGCAAGCTACAATGGAAATGCATGACAATGCATGTTTATTTTCAATAATGCATGACAATGCAATATTTACCATGTATGCATGACAATGCACTATGATGCAGCGGCTATGATTGCAATTTTCCCTATCTTACCAACAGGGCGATATACTAGGTTGGTTCAGTATCCAGAACTGAGGCGCAAACATACTGCCTCAACCTATGGGGCTTCCATACAGATTTCAAGCCGAGGATACACCCCTGGGTATTTAAACCAGACTTTAGTCTCGAAACTCCCGAACCTTTGCGTTCTAGGCATAAGTCGTTCGAACTCTAGTTTCCACCGTCCTAGTTGGTCTTCTAGGAACTCACTGCAAACACAGGCAGGTGGCTTTACCAGACCACCGAAAGTCGTTCGGGCACGACAAACACCAAAGGGATTGCACCTTTAGAGGATTTAAGGTCTCCTAGACCGGGATGCAAAATGTATGCATGACAATGCATGTTTTTGTTTGTTTTTTGGAATGCAAATGATGCATGATGTTGAAGTGCGCGACAACGCAAGTTTACTTGAAATGCATGACAATGCATGAAAATTTGATCTGTGACAGCAGCTTTTAGATGCATGACAATGCAAATGAACTGAGAATGCATAAAGATGTATGATCTCGAGATGCACGACAACGCGCGGCTTTTGAGACGCATGATAATGCGACCGAGCGGGTTTATGGTCTCGCCAGACCGCACGTGTTTTTGGTCCCACCGGACTGTGGCGTGTTTTCGGTCCCACTGGACCCACTTTGGGGCAATGCATGAATTGAGATGCGGTGCACAAGACAGTGCAATGAGCAAGATCGCGCGATGAAATGCATGCCAAATGCAATAAGATGCGCGAAACAGCGCGGTGCGTTAGACAACGCGGGTGAAGGTCTTGCACCTCCCAAGGATTTTTAGGTCTCCTAGACCGTGCGTGTTTAAGGTCTCGCTAGACCGGGATGAACAAAACAATGCGATTGAAATGCAATGCACAAGACAGTGCGATTGAAATGCGATGCACATGGGGTGACTTTTGAATTTTGTAAAGGCCAAAAGGATATGAGAAGGATACACCTTGCACGAATTCGAGTGCCACGTACAGAAGACACGATCCGAGGCCAAAACGGAAGCCGGTTGAGCGTCGAAAAAGCACTGTTTTGCACTGTTTTAAGCAATGAAGACTCTGCATCACTCATATAACCCAAGAAAAGGTGTAGGAGGCTCAAAACCCACTGTAGGAGACCACCGGATGTCCACCGGCCATCAGAATGCATCACCGGCCGTCCATCGGCCCTCATACAATTCCATCGGCACAAAATACTGCCGACCGGCAAAAAATGTGGCCGACCGGCAAAGTGTTCTTGTATCGGGGCAGTTTTGACATTTTACTACGGGTCTTTTAAAATAGGGTGTCTAACCCTATTTTCTTCACCTCCTTATGCTTGAAAATCCTTTCTCTCTCTCTCTCTAGAGTGTTTTCGTCCTTCGATTTCCTCGTTTTCTTGCGTTCTAACCCCCGTTTCGTCGTTCGATTTGCGAATACCTTCGCATTTTGAGTGTTTTGAACCGAACGGAACTTCGTTTCGGTGTCTCTTTCTTGACTTTCGCCACTCGGGGCTTATTTTCCTCGAGTTTTTCTTGATACCCGTGCCTTTTCCTCACCTCGGCTTTTCCGGCCATTTTCGACCCTCTCGGGGTTGACTTTTTGTTGACTCTTCATATTCTCTCCCATTTTTCCTCCTTTCGGCCGTTTTCATATTCTGTTCGAGATGGCGGATGATCTTCCAGAGGGTGGGGCTCCTCCAGAGCTTGAGATGGACCCCGAGGCCGAGCCCTTGCCACTCCGCATCCGGTCGTTCGATCCGGAGACCTACAGGCCCGCGGTTCACATGATGCTCCCTGACGGACTACGCCAGTTCCGGAGCTTCGAGAGGGGCGTGGCACCCAAGCTACTACTTCGTGAGCCAGAGTCACACTTGTCGCACAGCGCCTCCGAGGTAACTTTCTTTCTCCGATTTCAATTTTTCGCAATGTAGAACACTTAAACTGCTATAGTCAATTCTGTTATTTTAACTGCTTAGTTTGAATGCACTGGTGCACTGTACACTGTATTCGACTGTGAATACACTTGCAACTAATAACTGTTTGAATCTGACACGCGCACACACACTGCACTAGCCCTGAATTGCTCAAACACATTGACACAACACATACTGTACTTCACTGTGGACACACCGGCACCTGGTATCTGCTTGATTTCTGAAAAACATGCACACATGCCGTATCTGCACTGAACCACTCAAACACGCTAACACATCACACGTCGTAGTTTACTGCTAGTACACTGGCACCCGATGTTTGTTTGAATCTGAAAAACGTGCACACACGTCACATCTGTACTGAACCGTTCAACACACTGACATATCATATGCTGTAGTTCTCTGCTAGCACACTGACACCCAATGCCGGCTTTACCTTTGAAAACGTGCACACACACACACACTATATCTGTATGCTTCTCAAAACTGCATCTTGAATATTGCTTCGCAATTGTTGTTTTTGATTACAGGGGAACTCCCATACCATCTGCGGGTATGGGAATGTCGTCGCCCGAGACTGGTATGCGGAGTTGCCAGACGCGGTTCGCCAGATCGTCGACGAGGCGGGTTTCGGCATCTTTTGCAGGGGGCTCTCCCAGCTTACTACCTGCAGACCCTTGCTCGCTGCTTTAGTGGAGAGGTGGTGGGATACCACCAACTCCTTCCACTTCTCCGTCGCAGGGGACATGACGATGACCCCTTATGACTTCTCGATGCTTACTGGCATCGGGGTAGGGGGGATCCGATTCCCTTCGGCATTGATATGGGTGAGTGGGACGCCGCCTAGCTGTACTTGCTCGGCACTAAGCCTCCCCTTGCTCGAGCAGGGTTTGTTAGATACTCGTGGTTCGAGAATCAGTTCCGGATTCAACGAGCCTTGGAGGAGGAGGCGTAGATGACCCCAGAGGAGGTGGATCAGTATGCGCGGGGCTTCATCATGTTTCTGCTCGGGACGACCCTTTTCGCCGACGGGGCAAACACCATGCCTCTATGTCTATTAAGCGCACTGGTGGATGTCAGGCGGATCCGCCGCTACGACTGGGGTGGCGCAGGCTTGGCCACTTTGTATGGTTACATGAGCTCTTCTTCGGCTTTAGCTATGGCGAGATCTTGGCGAGTTTGGGAGGTACATCTTCTTCCCCTTTTACATTTCTTCTTTCTGCTTTACATTTTCTGTATTCTGCACATTGCACACACCACGGTCTGCCTCTTACTGACTATATACTGCACACACGGCACACACATATACTCTGCTTTACACTGACTGTACACTGCACACACTGTACACTCTGCACAATATACTGCACAACACACGGCTCTGCCATTTTTGCTTTATTCTGTATTCTGCTTTATCTGATAATCATACTGATATCTGTTCTGCAGTTGTGGGTCTATGCCTACTTTCCCAAGCTTGCCCCAGTACCCGATGTGGAGATCCCGCTCGACGTTCCCTTTTCCCATCGCTTTGACATGCGGTGTGTGCGGAGACCAAGAGTCTTTATCTTCTTCCGCTACTTGACACCATCAACGCCCGGATCACGAGTTGGTCTAAGTTGGTTGATGTCACGACTTGCCTCGGTATGTATTACTTCATTTCGCATCTTGTCTTTGTTATTTCATTTGATTTATTTGATATTCCATGAGAATCTTGATGTATCGATATATTTTCTGACCTTCCTCCGAGTATACCCGGCAGTCATTGGAGCTGAATGCCTCTATGATGGGGATGCTTTAGCAGACCTTCGACCTCCTGGCCCTCTACAGTATTCCGGTATGTTCTTTCTGACCACAGCCTCAAACCATACACAAACTGCTTCACATAATCTGATGCACGACACAACACCTGATAAACTGTTCATAGCATTCATACACTGTATTCACACACTGTACTTATATGCTGCATTCTGCACTGATTCACTGCTCACACTGTACTCATACACTGTATTCTGCATTGATATACTGCTCACGGAGTTCACACACTGTACTCATACATTGTATTCTGCATTGATATACTGCTCACGGAGTACTGATGCATTTGCCTTTTATGCTTTTCAGCCTCCTTTCCAGATCCCTCCGGTGGTATAGACGCGCCCGTTGGGCTTCACTCTACAGTTCGGACTCCCCTGTTTTGTTTGTTGTGGTTCGTAATTTGAACCAAAGAGTCCAAATCCGACAAATCGTTTAAGAAAACAAATTTTTGAAAAGTAGTGCCAAACATGGACTGCTTTGCTAGATACAGAGGCGCCACCTAAATATTTTAAAATGGGAAATTTAGGAAACCCTGACTCGGTGCCGAAGGCCACGTGTCCGTCATCACCAAAGTTGTCTTGGCTCGGGAGCTTGGGTATGATCGGGGAAGGTCAGCTACGAGCACCCCCTTTCGCCCGGTCCGAAGACCGGCCTCTACTAACGGTGATATCCGATTTTGAAAACATTACACGCTCTTATTCCAATTATTAGCCTAGAATTACTATGTTATGCGCACAACAAACAAGTATAGACTAGATTTGCCTAATTTGGAAATAAACATTGCATATCTGTTCGTTTTGAAAGCGTTTCGGATTTTGCTACTCGCAAGGAGGCTAAAACACGGATTTCAATGAGTTTTTCCAACTCAAGCAATCCAACCTCCACCCACAGGCACTCAAACAGTTTATCTCATGTAAGCAACTAGCCGCATGGTAAGCCTACTATCATGTTAACATTCACACGCATGCGATACGCTAAAGCATAAATACTTACATTGTACTCCGTGCCAAAACAACAAACTAGTTAGCAAAACTGCATGCCCTAGTTCATGTTAGAATGACTAATGCATCGCATACAGGATGTGATTAGGATAGGCTCGGCTAACCCTAAAATGGCATGTGAAATGCAATCATTCGGTGCACGTATTTGAGTTGGAAATTGAAGATACAATGCGGTTTGTATGATGTACCGAGCTCGGTGCATGTCAACAAATGCATGGATGTACGCATGCATTGCATAAGGTATGCTAAAATAAACGTGCCCTAATCTACCATCATAAGCAGGTAAATAAAAGGGAGAAAGAAATGGGGGTTGGAAGACATACACACCACTCACCCAAACTTATTACAAATATGCCCTCACTCGGAGGGACCAAAAGAATATACAGTCCGAATAATGAATAAATAAAGTATTACAAAATTCCTAATTACTTAGTAAATAAACGCAAAAAGAAAGGAGGCCACGGCCTCCATATAAGCGGGATCTGTGAATGATGCGAGTTGAGATCGAGACTACTTTGGAAAACCCGCACCATACCACTGCTGCCTCTGTTCTTACTGCCCTGTCTCTCAAAAAATTTCCAAAGTCCCAGGGCACCTTCCTTGCATCTTCTTTGTACACTGCATTGGTGGAGGAAGTGCCCACCGCGACTAAAATTTCCATCAATTTGTTTAGGAGGTTATCGGCCATCCATATAGTGCTAGTCGGCGCTCTCTACTGCCGGTCGGCATAAAATTCCTGCAGAAGATAGTTTTGACAGCAACAGCAGACAGACAGTGCATGGCATGGAATTTCAAGCAAATGTGTGCATGAACACACTCCCTATCATGCAATGGACTCAAGGGAGCATGGCCCTCGACCCTCGGGCCATCAATCACGCATTTCAATGCATGATGGCCCAAAAGCCAAGTTAGCAACTTTGATATCAAATGAAATGCAAGCACAAAACACATCAAGGGCCCCAACCTCTATCATGCTCGATCAAGAGGCAAGGGATGCATGCCAAATGCAACCTAAGCATGTGAGCTAGGTATGCAATATGATTATGCGAACAAGCATGCAAGGCATGACGCAATGTAACAACATAACATGCACAACGCATTGTAACATGGCGTACACAATGCAAGATGGGCTTACACCAATACAAGTGAACCTCAGCCACACTCAAATGAAAACAAAACAACTCAAAATGCGTGCATGCGTGCACGCAAACCGAGGACGAACCCTCAGGCACCGAAATGCCACTCTAATGAGACATGGCAAAGACACGGAATATGGTATGAAAATGTGCAAAAATCAGTAGCAAAATGAGGGGCAAAAAAGCCCCGAAGCAAGGCGAAATGACGCCCGATGCATGGAATCTCTCCCGAAATGCAAAACTAGGTACATGAAATGGCTTACAGCTATACAAAGAATGCATAATTGGTACATGGAATGAAAATAAAGAAGCAAGGCAGCCCCAAAATAAGCATTTTTATAGTTCAAAGCATGGCCAAACAGTAAGCACAAGTGGGACTAAATTAGCATACAAAAATGGCTCCGCAAGGGAGGCAATGAGGCAAGTGGTAGATGCAAAACCCAAAAAGAAAAGGACCCTTCTACAACACTGAAGAGGGACCAAAAATATGATGTTTTTCAGTAGATTAAAAGCCCCAAAAACAGGTACAAGTATGGCAAACAATTCATGCAAGAAGTGGGCCAACAAAGGGGCAAAGAAGTAACTGATATATGGGGGTCTCAAACTAGTGAGGGACCTTCAACAATGTTGAAGAGGGTACAAAAATATAGCATTTTAAAGTAGATGATCAAGCCCAAATCAGTATACAAACATGCTCGAAATGCAATGCAAGATTAAGGCCACAAGAGGTCTATAACATGAAGTAAGCCAAATATACATCAAAAGGACAAAGACCCTTAATGAAACATGCCAATAAGGTCAAAATATAGCCACTTTCAGTTCTGATCATGGCCGAAAACATAAGCTAGATAAGCCTAAAAAAGCATGCAAAAAATGGGGGCCAAAGAGGGGTATAATGATAAGTGCTACATGGAGACCCCCGACAGTGTTGAGCCCTTCTATAATGTTGTAGAGAGGCTCAAAATAAGCTAACTCACAGTTTATGTCATGCTCAAAAAAAGATTACACATAGGCTAGAAATATCATACAAGATTATGGTATTTAAGAGGGTATTGAAGCAAGTACCAAATAGGGGCTCAAACAGGGTTGAGCCCTTAAACAAACATGAAGAATGGATCAAAAAAATGACCCTTTTAGTTAGGGTCAGAGCCTAAAACAGTAAGCAAATAGGCCTAAGCAATGGGGCAAAAAAAAGTACTACAAAAGAGGGAAAATGGTCTTACCCTTGAAGATCACTTCTTTGCTACCTCTTGGACCAAGGAATGTTGCTTCTAAGCCTCTGAAAAACCCCTCCTTGTTGCTGGAAATGGAGTGGTGATGGTGGTGCTTGGTAGTGATGAAGAAATGGCCAAGGATTTGAGAGGTTTGGAACTTGGAAGTGTAGAGAGAGAGGGATCTTGTAGAGTGAGAAGCTTCCAAAACTTGCTTTTTTGTTCTAACCTATCCCATATGAGATATAAGGCTCTATATATATATATATCAAAATAAGAGCTTTTGGTCGAAATATCCCAATTGAAAATATCTGGTACAGTGTATAGCAGCTGGATGATAAATATCTGTCAAAAATCTGAGTTCTGGGCACTTTTGGCCGGCCGACAATCTTTTGTGCCGGTCGGATAAATATAGTGCCGATGGGTGGCTAATGTGGTCAAAAAGTGCCGGTGGATATCCAGATTGAAACCCCGGAAGTTAGCTTTCCAATGGCACAAACCTTGCATTAAAATTCCTCCTGTGGAAAAAGTTATGCCCTTTTTGGTGAAGCCGCGTAGATTCGATCCAACCGGACTGATCCCCTATTTGAACCAACCATATCTCCCCCACCCGGACTTTGATTTGAGAGATTCTTGAGTGGAAAATGAAGCCTTGGAAGTCTTCTTTCCAATGGTTATGGCCTCATAGCTTAACTCCAAGTGTATAGATAGACGAGCTTGATTTAGCGAGGACTGCTCGACTCTCTTCTACCCGGGTTCATGCCGAACCTCTTCTCTAACTTGGTTTCTCCCCCTTTCTTCTCTTCTTTTCAACTTCGAACCCCTAAGTAAGGTGTTTTGAAAGATTTTTCAAAGATTTCATTTCTCTTTCATTCATTTCTACTTTGTCCTTGCTCGGTTTACCGAAAAGCACAACGTTTGACAAAATGCGAGCTTCGGAACACCGTAGAAACCTTATTTCAAAAAATGTTTTGAAAGAGAGGGTTTTAAGGTCTCAAAATCATCCAAAATAATTTTGGTTCAAAATGGGGTGTGAAGTTGAGATTCGCCTCTCTCCTTGCCGAAGAAACTGAACCTGTGCCCTGCACACCTCTCTCCACCAAGTAAACCATCAGTAGTGCCCAAGTCTTGAGGCGATCAAAATGGGGTGTCTCTGATTGCCCTCTTTGTGAGAACTTCGGAAGTCATAACAATGACGGGAATGAATGTCAAAGCCGAGAGACTCATTTTTGACAAGGCGAAGACTTGGACAAACAAACAAAATCTTGATAAATAAATGGTTGTGCTCTTGAAGCCTCGTATTCCTTTGCAAGGAATCAAACCAGCGTAGTTCAGGGGCGGGATGCAAACGATATGTAGGAAGACTTTGATAATTGGACTTATACGCTACGCAAAGCCGGTTTGAAAATTGGACTTATACGCTACGCGAAGCCGGTTTGAAATTCCAAGATTTATGCAAAAACACAATGTGCACAAAATAATGTGATGGAGAGTGAATGCACAAAACAATGCCAAGGAGATGCACAAAATAGTGCGAAACAGGTTGGAATGCACAAGATAGTGCTAACAAGATGCACAAAACAGTGCAATGCAAGAGTGAATGCACGAAACAGTGCTATACAGGTGCACAAGAGGGTGGGATGTGGCATAGATGCACAAAACAGTGCGATGCGCAAAATAGCGCGAATGAAATGTAATGCACCAACAAGTGCAGGTAAGGTGCGCAAGAAAGCGCGATGCAAGTTCAAAGCGAAAGATACAAGCATTTTCCTTTATGAGAGTATGTAATGAAATGCACGGGATAGTGTGATAAAATCCACGTGCTATGCAAGTAAAATGCACAAAATAGTGCAATACGCAAAATAGCGCGAATGAAACAATGTAATGTACAAAACAGTGCGATGCGCAAGAAAGCGCGAAAGTGAATTGCACAGAACAGTGTGATACGCTAAATAGCGCGAGTGTAATGGAATGCACAAGATAGTGCGAGTGAGATATAGCATGTAAGTGCACAAGATAGTGCGATGCGCAAGAAAACGCGAGTGCACAAGACAGTGCGATGGAGGTGCGCAAGATAGCGTGATGATGCGATGCACAAAACAGTGCGATTGAGAGCACAAGACGGTGCGATGCGCAAAATAGCGCGATTGAGTGCACAAGACGGTGCGATGCGCAAAATAGCGCGATTGAATGGATGCAAAATGCAAGTAAGGTGCACAAAATAGTGCGATGCGCAAAATAGCGCGAATGATGATTTGCACAAAATAGTGCGATGCGCAAAATAGCGCGAATGAGATGTAATGCAAAATGCAGTGAGATGCACAAAATAGCGCGATGCGCAAAATAGCGCGAATGAAATGCAATGCACAAGACAGTGCGATGGAGGTGCGCAAGATAGCGCGATGATGTGATGCACAAAACAGTGCGATACGCTAAACAGCGCGAATGATTTTGAAATGCACTAAACAGTGCGATACGCTAAACAGCGCGAATGATTTGAAATGCACTAGACAGTGCGGTACGCTAAGCAGCGCGAGTAATTTGAAATGCACTAGACAGTGCGATACGCTAAACAGCGCGAGTGAGATACAACCACAAGATGCACATGACAGTGCAAGTGAGATACAAAGTGTAAGTGCACAAGATAGTGCGAGTGAGATAAAATGCACAAGAAAGTGCGATAAAATGCATCTTCTATGCAAGTATGGGGGCATTTTCCATGCAGTTTTGAAAGCAAGCATATTTTATGCATGAATCACAACGATGCGCGACACACATGCAACAACAGTGTATATGAAAGTTCATATTCTATGCAATAGAGGAGCATCAAATATGTACTCTGGTGTCTCTGATTTACCTCTCAGAGGGTTTTGCAACACACTCAGCTCGAAAAGGGTATACCCTATTCCTATTGGCAAGAGATAACATCTGCTGCTGCTTTAATTGCCGTTCTGACTTGAAGCAGGCTTACACTTAAGGTAGAGGCGCACTCATACTTCGGTAGCATTGACAAGGCCTGAAGAGGTACATCTGGAGTACAATCACGAAATTTGCTGAAGGTGAAACACACTCAGATGCTTCAATTTTTCCTCTTTTCTTTTGCTTTGTAGTCTGGAACCCATATTGCTTCAGATAGGTCCGGGTTTTACTGTTCTCACATGACCTGGGTTGAACCCTGCGGTTTTATGAAAGAACAAATACTGTTTTACACAAATGTGGGGAATGGCACAACACTCTGAGCACACCACAAATCATTTTTGAAATTTGAGAAAATGAGTTTTTGACCGGGTATTGAGCCTACAACTGAACACAGCGAAAAAGACTCAATAACGGAAAACAAAAGGTAACAACCTAAACACAAACACAGACACTTGAAATGACTCAAAACAAGAATTGAGACAAACAAAATGACTGATGCGACGCACAGACGTGTTGCAAAGACAAGAGACTTCTTAGTTCATAAGGAGCCAGTTTCTCTGGGTATTATTTCCCACCCTTTCTTATTTGTGACTCTCATATCACTCGGCCCTCAAGCTCGGTTTTTCTCTCAAAACCCTTTTCTCGCTTTTTCTCTCAACGCACACCTCTCTATTCTTCAATCCCTCATTTTTCATCCCTCCCCTGGGTGGTTGATGGATAGATATGAAGTTGCGAGCTCTTGCCCCTAGCATCCTGCTAGATTTTTGTTCACAACAGTGAGTTTCTCCCACAGAGGGGTTGTGCTACAACTGGGTGTGTAGCAAATCTGTGGCTGACATCGGTTGATGATGCTTTACTGGGGAGTTTGGACGCGGTTAGATCTGTCCAGATGAGGAAGTGGAACATCTTGATCCATTCCAATTCGTGCTTCGCACTTGGCTTGAAACCTCGTTGCTTGGAGGATGTTGAGAGCTTTCGGCATTTGCTGTTACCTTCGGTTGTGCCCTTTCTGGCAAGTATGCTGGCGACGGGGAAAAGACAAGAAGCCTGACTCAACTGTGCCCCTAGTTCATCATTTTGACCATTTTTTTATTTTGCTTTCTACTAAAACAATTTTGACCAACATGAGAGTTAGATTAACATGCTTGTTCGATTTTCTGATTTAAAATCATGCAAGTCGGGCTATGAGCCTTGAAAATTTTCCTTTTTGGGTCCAAGAAACGGTCGATTTTGGAAAATGGAATAATTTTCTAGAAAAAATCAACCTCGGTAAAAATTCTCAAAAAGCTTTTTTGCAAGCGGTCCTTTGCTCAACGAGCGTAGAATCCACTCTCGAGATCGCAACCTCAGTTCGAAGGAAAATTGCCCCTTGCTCGAGGGGCGCATAGCAACGAAAGTTGCCTTATTTGAATGGCACCGTAGCGCATTGAATGGCAGAAAGTTGCCCTTGTGTGAATGGCATGGCGCATTGTGATCGATCCTCGAGCGATGATTACAACCGAACTCTCGGATCTGAGAAGGCAAAGATGATCAAAACCATTTCATGGACACAATTGAATTTGAAGTGTTTTAGGATTTGGACTTGAATGAAGTTGCCTCGTATCCCAAACATGGGAATCAAGCCTTATGTAGTTCGGGGTTAAGGTACACTCGGGTATTTAACCTCTCCTTTTTATGCTCTAACTTTTGCCAAGGCGCCTGTTGCAGGTTTTCAACCTTGCGAGCTTTGTTTTTCTTTTTCTTTTTTCTCTTTTTTTGTCTTTTCATTCTTTTTTTTTTTCTTCTCCTTTTTTTTGCTTTTTTGTATTTCTGTATTTCTTTTTTTTGTATTTTGTATTTTTTTCTTTGCTCTAACTTTTGCCTGGGTCGCCCTTCCGGGTTTTCAGCCCAGCGAGCCTCTCAAAGGGTAAAAGTGTAACAAGTCCATGCCAAATGGTTTTGAGATTGAAGCCCTCTGTATCCAGGAGAGTGGCTGTTGTATTGATTTGCAGAAAGATCCACCTTTGGCTCTTCGAGCACATCGGATATTTTTTTATCCCTAGTTCGAGGGGTGCTTCTGATTTAGCTTTGCAAGCTTCTTTTGACAACATCTGATCCTCTTGATCTGACTTCGGTGCCTCTTGTTCGAGGGCTACTTCAAATCTGGCCACACAGGCCTCACATCATGATTGTCCTTTGAACGTTCTGAATCCAAGTTCAAGGTTTGAAAGCAAAGGGGTTGAGTCTCGAGGCCGAGAGCGATCCTAAGCTACACAATCTCAAGAGCAATTCCACACATGTCTTCGTAGGACCGCGCAAAACATTTTTTGAAAGTTTTTAAGAAAGCGACAAATCGCTCGTGCTGAAGACAGTGTAAACCAATCTGGATCAAAGCTAGGGTCCTTCTAAGTACTCACGCCAACAACCATGATTTCATTCATTAATGGCTTAGCACGACTCTCTTTCTCTCAATTGATCAAAGTTTTGCAAATCCCGAGGAATTCCTTCCTCTTCGTTTTCACCGCAGTGTTCAAAAAAGTTTTGAAAAACTTAGGTCAATACAATGACTTCAAGGCACAGAAAAGACAGAGTTCTTAGTCAAATACTACCATCTCATTCAGAACTTCTGGCATAACTGGCACACGGCAGAAGCAAATGCGAGAGCATGAAAATCACTGCTGTTTCATTAAGATCTGTTGGCACAACTGGCTCCTCGACAGAAACAGACTCAAAAGAAAGTGAAAAGACAAACACAAAACAAAATAGTGATACCCGAGGTAACATTCCCAGAATCACCCAACTCCAATACAACAGGACTGACTCGAAACCGCAAGACAGACCCGAAACAAAAAGACTGACTCAAAACAAAGAGACAGACTCAAATTAACACAACGAGACTGACACAATACCCAAGTCAGAATGTACAAAAACCAGCATTCACAAATGCTCAAAACAATGCGTGCCATACACCACATCTGAAATAAACTGAACGTCACCCGCAGGTGGTTCATCTCCCGATCACAGTCACATTATCCCCCACAGGTTCACTGATCAAGTGCCGATAGACTTTGCAAGACTGGTACGGTGATGATCTTGTTGTCAATCAGATCTTGTATTTCATGGCGAAGACGGTAACAACTATCAGTGACGTGGCCAACTTGTTGATGGAAGGCACAATACTTGGCCGGATCATGGGAGGGGGGAAGTTTATCTGGCAGTGGCCGCAACTCTAGGGGTTTCAGATCCCCCTTTTTACTTAGGACTCTCAAGGCCGTTGATAGAGACATGCATAATGGGGTGAACACCCTCTGGCCCTGAGGTGGGTATTTTGAGGTTTGTGGCTTTTTGCTGGATGCACCAGCAAAGGGATTGACAGGCGCTGATTGGGTTTGCTAATCTCTTCCGAGTACGGGATTAGAGTTGAAAGGAACATTCCTGGTACAATGGCCCTTCTCCCGGCTTGCCCCTTGATTTAGACTGCCCCTAACTTGAGTAGCGAAGGTGTCATCCACAGTTTTTGCCATAACTGCGAGGACTTGCTCTTCGTTTAATCCCTCGGCTTTCAAAGCCTCAACAGCCAACTGAAGATGTTCATGGGGACTAATGCTTGCCCCTACCTTGTTCTTATCACTGGCCTCCACTTTGCTAAGTGGTTGGCCTTCTTCCAATACAGCCCGTCCCAAGGTTGGGGAGCCTCTTGACATGAACTCCCTGGTATGTGATGCGGTTGATGACGGGGCCAAAACTCCGAAGGCCAGATCTGCCACAGTTCTTTGAAGATCTTCGATCATTCTCATCAGCTCAGAAGTAGTGGGTTCATGGGTTTGGGATGGTTGGGGTTCAGATGCACCCATCATGCATAAGTCCAGGCTCTCTAGGGTAAATACATTAGGCTTGGGTAGATGGACTGGGGTGATGTATACGCTGGGGTCATAAGGGACGGCCAGTGTGTGGATTAGGTTGAGATGTGGATGAGGTACTTGGTCATTGGGGGCTGAAGGTGGAGCTATCGTCCGGTTGTCAATGAGATTTTGGATCTCATGACGAAGGCGGTAGCAACGGTCGGTGCCATGACCGCGTTGCTGATGGTACACACAGTACTTGGAGGGGTTATATCTGGCTGGGAATGGGTCAGGCAGAGGTTGAGGATCGAGGGGTTTGAGATGCCCTCTTTCCATCAAGGCTTTTAGTGCACTAGTCAAGCTCATATAGAGGGAGGTGAAAGTTCTGCCCTGAGCTCGGGTTAGGCCGGCTGGTTCTAGGCTTGGTTTGGCAAAAGGGTCGGTTGTGGCAACTGTATTGATTTCGGTGGGTTTGGGAATGGTGCTACTACGAGCATTGGTATTCCCTGAAATCACCCTCCTTGTCGGTTCACTTGTTCTGGGAATGATCCCACTATTGAACGCGCTCTCGACCTGAACCCCCAGTTCATGCAAACTCTTGAAAGTGAATAGCGGAGCGACTATCAACTTTTGCAACATATCATGCTCGACGTTTCGCACCATCATCTGTACTTGATCCCTCTCCGAAGGGCGACGATCCGTCATCTGTGCTGCCTTTGCTCTCCACCTAGCAACAAATTCCACAAAAGGCTCTTTTGGGTTCTGGCGGGTTGCTTTAAGCTCTTGGATGGTCATTTCAACTTGGGTGTTGTACGAATACTGATCCACAAAGGCCTCAACCAGTTCTTCCCAGTTTTGCTTCACTTTATCTTCCAACTTAGCGTACCAAGTGGCTGCTATACCCGACAGGGTTCTTCCATACAGAGAGAGTTTCTGTGGCTTAGTCAGACCCATCGGCTTCAGGATATCCAAGAAAAGTCGGATATGTACCATTGGATCTCCAGACCCATCGAAACGGTCAATATATGGCATTTTGAATTGCAGGGAGCATACGGCAGACTCAGTGTGCCCATGCTCAATGCCGGGATTGGAGCTAAGGCCTTGTGGCTTGTTGAATTGCTTCTCAAGGCTCGCAAATTTCACTGTAGTCGGATTGAGCTCATTACCACGAAAGGGTTGAAGCCTCTCAGTAGGCTGCACCAGGGGTTCGAGCACCTGAGCTTGAGTCAACCTTTCCCGAGGATTCGGACACTGCAAATCTTCAACTGGCGGAAGTGGATCAAAGTTTGGCTGGGGTCCCAAAGCTGGATGTGAGGCAGAGGCCTGATGGTGCGTTTCAATATTGGTCTCGGCGCATGGCGGTTCCTCGATTTACGCCGCTATCACGGCCACAAATTCTTGAACCTGTGCCATCACAGTCTCTCGATGATGTGATTGGTATTGTCGGATCAGATGAACGGTGAGCCCTAAGCGGCCTTTCTTTGTCTTACCATTTGGCGAAGAAGCGGTTGCCCTTGAATTGAATCTCGACCTAACAAAGTCTATCGGCACTAGTCCAATGTACGGGGATATCGACTTACGAAGCTATGGTTCGAGACTACCTAACAAAAGAGAAAGCGAGCGACATCTCGGCTCAATTTCTTTGGAGCGGATATGAGCATAAGCGGAATGATTGTGCTCAATCTTGATCCTTTGTTCCTCAAATATCTGTCCCAAACCGATACCCTCGGGTAAAACCGATTCCCCAAATCTCGATGCCCACAGCTTGATGCCCAAATTCTGATATATGCATTCTGTGAGATACACTCTAAAAGCACATAGCAAGTAAAAGAGTCAAAACACCCCTATGTTGGGGTAGGGTTTCCCTGTCCAATTTTGTCGAGCTAGGGTTTCACTACGCCTTGGCGGTTTCAAACAACCTATATCGTAAGCAACTTTGTCCTAGTTTGGAATGGTCACTATAGATTTCGATATGCACTAGGTCGAATGGTCAAGGGTGCCGGTAAAACCAGGGGTTTGTGTTCCCATCTTGTGAGCCCAAGAACCGGCCTTATGGTCATGCCTTGACAAGACAAGCCTCCAGCAAACCGCTCAGGAATAGCAGATGGCCAACACGGTGTCCTAGGCGCACCAATGCACATGCAATGCAAAGAAACACATAAGTGTAGTCAAAACAGGATATCACGAGTTCGAGTCAAGCTCTCTAAAATCCCCAGCGGAGTCGCCAGAAACTGTAGACGCGCCCGTTGGGCTTCACTCTACAGTTCGGACTCCCCTGTTTTGTTTGTTGCGGTTCGTAATCTGAACCAAAGAGTCCAAATCCGGCAAATCGTTTGAGAAAACAGATTTTTGAAAAGTAGTGCCAAACATGGACTGCTTTACCAGATACAGAGTCGCCACCTAAATATTTTAAAATGGGAAATTTAGGAAACCCTGACTCGGTGCCGAAGGCCACGTGTCCGTCATCACCAAAGTTGTCTTGGCTCGGGAGCTTGGGTACGATTGGGGAAGGTTAGCTATGAGCACCCCCTTTCGCCCGGTCCGAAGACCGGCCTCTACTAACCGTGATATCCGATTTTGAAAACATTACATGCTCTTATTCCAATTATTAGCCTAGAATTACTATGTTATGTGCACAGCAAACAAGTATTGACTAGATTTGCCTAATTTGGAAATAAACATTGCATATCCGTTCGTTTTGAAAGCGTTTCGGATTTTGCTACTCGAAAGGAGGCTAAAACACGGATTTCAACGAGTTTTTCCAACTCAAGCAATCCAACCTCCACCCACAGGCACTCAAACAATTTATCTCATGTGAGCAACTAGCCGTATGGTAAGCCTACTATCATGTTAACATTCACACGCATGCAATATGCTAAAGCATAAATTCTTACATTGTACTCCGTGCCAAAACAACAAACTAGTTAGCAAAACTGCATGCCCTAGTTCATGTTAGAATGACTAATGCATCGCATACAGGATGTGATTAGGATAGGCTCGGCTAACCCTAAAATGGCATGTGAAATGCAATCATTCGATGCACGTATTTGAGTTGGAAATTGAAGATACAATGCGGTTTGTATGATGTACCGAGCCCGGTACATGTCAACAAATGCATGGATGTACGCATGCATTGCATAAGGTATGCTAAAATAAACGTGCCCTAATCTACCATCATAAGTAGGTAAATAAAAGGGAGAAATAAATGGGGGTTGGAAGACATACACACCACTCACCCAAACTTATTACAAATATGCCCTCACTCGGAGGGACCAAAAGAATATACAGTCCGAATAATGAATAAATAAAGTATTACAAAATTCCTAATTACTTAGTAAATAAACGCAAAAAGAAAGGAGGCCACGGCCTCCCGCCTCGGGATACGCGAATGATGCAAGTTCGGATCCAGACTCGCCTGGAAAACCCGCACCATACCACTGCTGCCTCTGTTCTTACTGCCCTGTCTATCCAAAAATTTCCAAAGTCCCAGGACACCTTCCTTGCATGCTGCTGTACACCGCTGGCTGGAGAAAGTGCCCATCGGCCAGCTAAAATTTCCATCGGCTGTTTAGGAGGTTATCGGCCATCCATATAGTGCTAGTCGGCGCTCTCTACTGCCGGTCAGCATAAAATTCCTGCAGAAGACAGTTTTGACAGCAACAGCAGATAGACAGTGCATGGCATGGAATTTCAAGCAAATGTGTGCATGAACACACTCCCTATCATGCAATGGACTCAAGGGAGCATGGCCCTCGACCCTCGGGCCATCAATCACGCATTTCAATGCATGATGGCCCAAAAGCCAAGTTAGCAACTTTGATATCAAATGAAATGCAAGCACAAAACACATCAAGGGCCCCAACCTCTATCATGCTCGATCAAGAGGCAAGGGATGCATGCCAAATGCAACCTAAGCATGCGAGCTAGGTATGCAATATGATTATGCGAACAAGCATGCAAGGCATGACGCAATGTAACAACATAACATGCACAATGCATTGTAACATGGCATACACAATGCAAGATGGGCTTACACCAATACAAGTGAACCTCAGCCACACTCACATAGGAGGCCATCAGATGAAAACAAAACAACTCGAAATGCGTGCATACGTGCACGCAAACCGAAGATGGACCCTCAGGCATCGAAATGCCACTCTAATGAGACATGGAAAAGACACGGAATATGGTATGCAAATGTGCAAAAATAAGTAGCAAAATGAGGGGCAAAACAGCCCCGAAGCAAGGCGAAATGACGCCCGATGCATGGAATCTCTCCCAAAATGCAAAACTAGGTACATGAAATGGCTTACAGCTATACAAGGAATGCATAATTGGTACATGGAATTAAAATACAGAAGCAAGGCAGCCCCAAAATAAGCATTTTTACAGTTCAAAGCATGGCCAAACAGTAAGCACAAGTGGGACTAAACTAGCATACAAAAATGGCTCCGCAAGGGAGGCAATGAGGCAAGTGGTAGATGCAAAGCCCAAACAGAAAAGGACCCTTCTACAACACTGAAGAGGGACCAAAAATATGATGTTTTTCAGTAGATTAAAAGCCACAAAAACAGGTACAACTATGGCAAACAATTCATGCAAGAAGTGGGCCAACAAAGGGGCAAAGAAGTAACTGATATATAGGGGTCTCAAACCAGTGAGAGACCTTCAACAATGTTGAAGATAGTACAAAAATATAGCATTTTAAAGTAGATAATCAAGCCCAAATCAGTATACAAACATGCTCGAAATGCAATGCAAGATTAAGGCCACAAGAGGGCTATAACATGAAGTAAGCCAAATATACATCAAAAGGACAAAGACCCTTAATGAAACATGCCAATAAGGTCAAAATATAGCCACTTTAAGTTCTGATCATGGCCGAAAACAGAATCTAGATAAGCCTAAAAAAGCATGCAAAAAATGGGGGCCAAAGAGGGGTATAATGATAAGTGCTACATGGAGACCCCCGACAGTGTTGAGCCCTTCTACAATGTTGTAGAGAGGCTCAAAATAAGCCAACTAACAGTTTATGTCATGCTCAAAAAAAGATCACACATAGGCTAGAAATATCATACAAGATTATGGTATTTAAGAGGGTATTGAAGCAAGTACCAAATAGGGGGCTCAAACAGGGTTGAGCCCTTAAACAAACATGAATAATGGCTCAAAAAAATGACCTTTTCAGTTAGGGTTAGAGCCTAAAACAGTAAGTAAATAGGCCTAAGCAATGGGGCAAAAAAAAGTGCTACAAAAGAGGGAAAATGGTCTTACCCTTGAAGATCACTTCTTTGCTACCTCTTGGACCAAGGAATGTTGCTTCTAAGCCTCTGAAAAACCCCTCCTTGCTGCTGGAAATGGAGTGGTGATGGTGGTGCTTGGTAGTGATGAAGAAATGGCCAAGGATTTGAGAGGTTTGGAACTTGGAAATGTAGAGAGAGAGGGATCTTGTAGAGTGAGAAGCTTCCAAAACTTGCTTTTTTGTTCTAACCTATCCCATATGAGATATAAGGCTCTATATATATCAAAATAAGAGCTTTTGGTTGAAATATCCCAATTGAAAATATCTGGTACAGTGTATAGCAGCTGGATGATAAATATCATCAAAAATCGAGTTACGGGCACTTTTGGCGTGGCAATCTTTTGTGCCGGTCGGATAAATATAGTGCCGATGGGTGGCTAATGATGTCAAAAAGTGCCGGTGGATGTCCAGATTGAAGCCCCAGAAGTTAGCTTTCCAATGGCGCAAACCTTGCATTAAAATTCCTCCTGTGGAAAAAGTTATGCCTTTTTTGGTGAAGCCGCGCAGATTCGATCCAACCGGACTGATCCCCTATTTGAACCAACCATATCTCCGCCACCCGGACTTTGATTTGAGAGATTCTTGAGTGCAAAATGAAGCCCTAGAAGTCTTCTTTCCAATGGTTATGGCCTCATAGCTTAACTCCAAGTGTATATATAGACGAGCTTGATTTAGCGAGGACTGCTCGACTCTCTTCTACCCGGGTTCATGCCGAACCTCTTCTCTAACTTGGTTTCTCCCATTTTCTCCTCTTCTTTTCAACTTCAAACCCCTAAGTAAGGTGTTTTGAAAGATTTTTCAAAGATTTCATTTCTCTTTCATTCATTTCTACTTTGTCCTTGCTCGGTTTACCGAAAAGCACAACGTTTGACAAAATGCGAGCTTCGGAACACCGTAGAAACCTTATTTCGAAAAATGTTTTGAAAGAGAGGGTTTTAAGGTCTCAAAACCATCCAAAATAATTTTGGTTCAAAATGGGGTGTGAAGTTGAGATTCGCCTCTCTCCTTGCCGAAGAAACTGAACCTGTGCCCTGCACACCTCTCTCCACCAAGTAAACCATCAGTAGTGCCCAAGTCTTGAGGGCAGTCAAAAATGGGGTGTCTACAGTTGCCCCTCTTTGACAGAACTCGGAAGTCATAACAATGACGGGAATGAATGTCAAAGCCCAGAGACGACTCATTTTTGACAAGGCCGAAGACTTGGACAAACAAACAAAATACTGATAAATAAATGGTTGTGCCCGCAGGCTGCCTACGTATTCCTTTGCAAGGAATCAAACCAGCGTAGTTTAGGGGCGGGATGCAAACGATATGTAGGAAGACTTTGATAATTGGACTTATACGCTACGCAAAGCCGGTTTGAAAATTGGACTTATACGCTACGCGAAGCCGGTTTGAAAATCCAAGATTTATGCAAAAACAAAGTGTGCACAAAACAATGTGATGGAGAGTGAATGCACAAAACAATGCCAAGGAGATGCACAAAATAGTGCGAAACAGGTTGGAATGCACAAGATAGTGCTAACAAGATGCACAAAACAGTGCAATGCAAGAGTGAATGCATGAAACAGTGCTATACAGGTGCACAAGAGAGTGCGATGTGGCATAGATGCACAAAACAGTGTGATGCGCAAAATAGCGCGAATGAAATGTAATGCACCAACAAGTGCAGGTAAGGTGCGCAAGAAAGCGCGATGCAAGTTCAAAGCGAAAGATACAAGCATTTTCCTTTATGAGAGTATGTAATGAAATGCACAGGATAGTGCGATAAAATGCACGTGCAATGCAAGTAAAATGCACAAAATAGTGAGATGCGCAAAATAGCGCGAATGAAACAATGTAATGTACAAAACAGTGCGATGCGCAAGAAAGCGCGAAAGTGAATTGCACAGAACAGTGTGATACGCTAAACAGCACGAATGTAATGGAATGCACAAGATAGTGCGAGTGAGATATAGCATGTAAGTGCACAAGATAGTGCGATGCGCAAGAAAACGCGAGTGCACAAGACAGTGCGATGGAGGTGCGCAAGATAGCGTGATGATGCGATGCACAAAACAGTGCGATTGAGTGCACAAGACGGTGCGATGCGCAAAATAGCGCGATTGAGTGCACAAGACGGTGCGATGCGCAAAATAGCGCGATTGAATGGATGCAAAATGCAAGTAAGGTGCACAAAATAGTGCGATGCGCAAAATAGCGCGAATGATGATTTGCACAAAATAGTGCGATGCGCAAAATAGCGCGAATGAGATGTAATGCAAAATGCAGTGAGATACACAAAATAGCGCGAATGAAATGCAATGCACAAGACAGTGCGATGGAGGTGCGCAAGATAGCGCGATGATGTGATGCACAAAATAAAGGCGGTCACGCTAAACAAATGCGAATGATTTTGAAATGCACTAAACAGTGCGATACGCTAAACAGCGCGAGTGATTTGAAATGCACTAGACAGTGCGATACGCTAAGCAGTGCGAGTAATTTGAAATGCACTAGACAGTGCGATACGCTAAACAGCGCTAGTGAGATACAACCACAAGATGCACATGACAGTGCAAGTGAGATACAAAGTGTAAGTGCACAAGATAGTGCGAGTGAGATAAAATGCACAAGAAAGTGCGATAAAATGCATCTTCTATGCAAGTATGGGGGCATTTTCCATGCAGTTTTGAAAGCAAGCATATTTTATGCATGAATCACAACGATGCGCGACACACATGCAACAACAGTGTATATGAAAGTTCATATTCTATGCAATAGAGGAGCATCAAATATGTACTCTGGTGTCTCCGATTTACCTCTCAGAGGGTTTTGCAACACACTCAGCTCGAAAAGGGTATACCCTGTTCATATTGGCAAGAGATAACATCTGCTGCTGCTTTAATTGCCGTTCTGACTTGAAGCAGGCTTACACTTAAGGTAGAGGCGCACTCATACTTCAGTAGCATTGACAAGGCCTGAAGAGGTACATCCGGAGTACAATCACAGAATTTGCTGAAGGTGAAACACACTCAGATGCTTCAATTTTCCCTCTTTTCTTTTGCTTTGTAGTCTGGAACCCATATTGCTTCAGATAGGTCCGGGTTTTACTGTTCTCACATGACCTGGGTTGAACCCTGCGGTTTTATGAAAGAACAAATACTGTTTTGCACAAATGTGGGGAATGGCACAACACTCTGAGCACACCACAAATCATTTTTGAAATTTGAGAAAATGAGTTTTCGACCGGGTATTGAGCCTACAACTGAACACAGCGAAAAAGACTCAATAACGGAAAACAAAAGGTAACAACCTAAACACAAACACAGACACTTGAAATGACTCAAAACAAGAATTGAGACAAACAAAATGACTGATACAACGCACAGACGTGTTGTAAAGACAAGAGACTTCTTAGTTCACAAGGAGCCAATTTCTCTGGGTATTATTTCCCACCCTTTCTTATTTGTGACTCTCACATCACTCGGCCCTCAAGTTCGGTTTTTCTCTCAAAACCCTTTTCTCGCTTTTTCTCTCAACGCACACCTCTCTATTCTTCAATCCCTCATTTTTCATCCCTCCCCTGGGTGGTTGATGGATAGATATGAAGTTGCGAGCTCTTGCCCCTAGCATCCTGCTAGATTTTTGTTCACAACAGTGAGTTTCTCCCACAAAGGGGTTGTGCTACAACTGGGTGTGTAGCAAATCTGTGGCTGACATCGGTTGATGATGCTTTACTAGGGAGTTTGGACGCGGTTAGATCTGTCCAGATGAGGAAGTGGAACATCTTGATCCATTCCAATTCGTGCTTCGCACTTGGCTTGAAACCTCGTTGCTTGGAGAATGTTGAGAGCTTTCGGCATTTGCTGTTACTTTCAGTTGTGCCCTTTCTGGCAAGTATGCTGGCGACGGGGAAAAGACAAGAAGCCTGACTCAACTGTGCCCCTAGTTCATCATTTTGACCATTTTTTTATTTTGCTTTCTACTAAAACAATTTTGACCAACATGAGAGTTAGATTAACATGCTTGTTCGATTTTCTGATTTAAAATCATGCAAGTCAGGCTATGAGCACTGAAAATTTTCCTTTTTTGGGTCCAAGAAAACGGTCCAGTTTTGGAAAAATGGAATAATTTTCTAGAGAAAATCAGTCAACCTCAGTAAAAATTCCCAAAAACTGTTTTTGCAAACGGTCACTGCTCAACGAGCGTAGAATCCACTCTCGAGATGCGCAACCTCAGATTCGAAGGAAAATTGCCCCTTGCTCGAGGGGAGCTGCATGGCAACGGAAAGTTGCCCCTTATTTGAATGGCACCGCAGCGCATTGAATGGCAACGGAAAGTTGCCACTTGTGTGAATGGCACCGCAGCGCATTGTGATCAGTCCTCAGAACGATGATTACAACCGAACTCTCGGATATAGAGAAGGCAAAGATGATCAAAACCATTTCATGGACACAATTGAATTTGAAGTGTTTTAGGACTGGACTTCAGAATGAAGTTGCCTACGTATCCCAAACATGGGAATCAAGCCTCATGTAGTTCGGGGTTAAGGTACACTCGGGTATTTAACCTCTCCTTTTTATGCTCTAACTTTTGCCAAGGCGCCTGTTGCAGGTTTTCAACCTTGCGAGCTTTGTTTTTCTTTTTCTGTTTTCTCTTTTTTTGTCTTTTCATTCTTTTTTTTTTCTTCTCCTTTTTTTTTGCTTTTTTGTATTTCTGTATTTCTTTTTTTGTATTTTGTATTTTTTTTCTTTGCTCTAACTTTTGCCTGGGTCGCCCTTCCTAGTTTTCGGCCCAGCGAGCCTCTCAAAGGGTAAAAGTATAACAAGTCCTTGCCAAATGGTTTTGAGATTGAAGCCCTCTGTATCCAGGAGAGTGGCTGTTGTATTGATTTGCAGAAAGATCCACCTTTGGCTCTTCGAGCACATCAGATATTTTTTTGCCCCTAGTTCGAGGGGTGCTTCTGATCTAGCTTTGCAAGCTTCTTTTGACAACATCTGATCCTCTTGATCTGACTTCGGTGCCTCTTGTTCGAGGGCTACTTCAAATATGGCCACACAGGCCTCACATCATGATTGTCCTTTGAACGTTCTGAATCCAAGTTCAAGGTTTGAAAGCAAAGGGGTTGAGTCTCGAGGCCGATAGCGATCCTAAGCTACACAATCTCAAGAGCAATTCCACACATGTCTTCGCAGGACCGCGCAAAACATTTTTTGAAAGTTTTTAAGAAAGCGACAAATCGCTCGTGCTGAAGACAGTGTAGAACCAATCTGGATCAAAGCTAGGGTCCTTCTCAGTACTCACGCTAACAACCATGATTTCATTCATTAATGGCTTAGCACGACTCTCTTTCTCTCAATTGATCAAAGTTTTGCAAATCCCGATGAATTCCTTCCTCTTCGTTTTCACCGCAGTGTTCAAAAAAGTTTTGAAAAACTTAGGTCAATACAATGACTTCAAGGCACAAAAAAGACAGAGTTCTTAGTCAAATACTACCATCTCATTCAGAACTTCCGACATAACTGGCACACGGCAGAAGCAAATGCGAGAGCGTGAAAATCACTGCTGTTTCATTGAGATCTGTTGGCACAACTGGCTCCTCGACAGAAACAGACTCAAAAGAAAGTGAAAAGACAAACACAAAACAAAATAGTGATACCCGAGGTAACATTCCCGGAATCACCCGACTCCAATACAACAGGATTGACTCGAAACCGCAAGACAGACCCAAAACAAAAAGACTGACTCAAAACAAAGAGACAGACTCAAATTAACACAACGAGACTGACACAATACCCAAGTCAGAATGTACAAAAACCAGCATTCACAAATGCTCAAAACAATGCGTGCCATACACCACATCTGAAATAAACTGAACGTCGCCCGCAGGTGGTTCATCCCCCGATCACAGTCACATTATCCCCCACAGGTTCACTGATCAAGTGCCGATAGACTTTGGAAGACTGGTACGGTGATGATCTTGTTGTCAATCAGATCTTGTATTTCATGGCGAAAACGGTAACAACTATCAGTGACGTGGCCAACTTGTTGATGGAAGGCACAATACTTGGCCGGATCATAGGAGGGGGGAAGTTTATCTGGCAGTGGCCGCAGCTCTAGGGGTTTCAGATCCCCCTTTCTACTCAGGACCCTCAAGGCCGTTGATAGAGACATGCATAATGGGGTGAACACCCACTGGCCCCGAGGTGGGTATTTTGAGGTTTGTGGCTTTTTGCTGGATGCACCAGCAAAGGGATTGACAGGCGCTGACTGGGTTTGCTGATCTCTTCCGAGTACGGGATTAGAGTTGAAAGGAACATTCCTGGTACAACGGCCCTTCTCCCGGCTTGCCCCTTGATTCAGACTGCCCCTAACTTGAGTGGCGAAGGTGTCATCCACAGTTTTTTCCATAACTGCGAGGACTTGCTCTTCGTTTAATCCCTCGGCTTTCAAAGCCTCAACAGCCAACTGAAGATGTTCATGGGGACTAATGCTTGCCCCTACCTTGTTCTTATCACTGGCCTCCACTTTGCTAAGAGGTTGGCCTTCTTCCAATGCAGCCCGTCCCAAGGTTGGGGAGCCTCTTGACATGAACTCCCTGGTATGTGATGCGGTTGATGACGGGGCCAAAACTCCGAAGGCCAGATCTGCCACAGTTCTTTGAAGATCTTCGATCATTCTCATCAGCTCAGAAGTAGTGGGTTCATGGGTTTGGGATGGTTGGGGTTCAGATGCACCCATCATGCATAAGTCCAGGCTCTCTAGGGTAAATACATTAGGCTTGGGTAGATGGACTGGGGTGATGTATACGCTGGGGTCATAAGGGACGGCCAGTGTGTGGATTAGGTTGAGATGTGGATGAGGTACTTGGTCATTGGGGGCTGAAGGTGGAGCTATCGTCCGGTTGTCAATGAGATTTTGGATCTCATGACGAAGGCGGTAGCAACGGTCGGTGCCATGACCGTGAGAAAGACTCAAACAAAAGGTGCATGACCTGGACACAACAAGACGCGCTCGGAAAAGACTCAAGACGAAAGTTGAGGTAAAAAAAAAGACACGACACACGGACGTGTTACAAAGACGAGAGACCTCTCTGTGCACAAGGAGCCAATTTCTCTGGGTATTATTTCCCACCCTTTTCTCATTTGTGATTCTCACATCACTCGGCCCTCAAGCTCTTTTTTTTCTGAAAAAAGCCCTTTTCCTCACTTTTCTCTCCACTTACACCTCTCTATTCTTTATTCTCTCATTTTTCATCCCTCCCCAGGGTGATTGATGGATGAATAGGAAGTTGCGGGTTTGGGCCCAACACTGTTAGCTCACGGCTATTTCTCCCGGTGGATGGAGTCCCCTTCTGGCAAGTATGTTAACAGTGGGGGAAAGACAGAAGTCCTGACTCAATTGCGCCCCTAGTTCATCACTTTGACCATTTTTGTTTTCTTCCTAAAACAATTTTGACCAAAATGCGAGTCGGATTAACACACTTGTTCGATTTTTGATTTAAAAATCATGCAAGTCAGGCTGCGAGCACTGAAAATTTTCCTTTTTGGGTCCAAGAAGATGGTCCGATTTTGGAAAAATAAAATAGTTTTCGAGAAAATAGTCAACTTCAATAAAAATTTTCAAAAACTATCTTTGCAAACAATCAATGCTCGACGAGCACGGAACTTACCCTCGAGATGCGCAACCTCGGATCGGAGGCAATGGAAAATTCCCCCTTGATTGAAGGGGGTACATGGCAACGGAAAGTTGCCCCTGGTTTGGATGGTAACTTGCGGCAACGGAAAGTTGCCCCTTGTCTGGATGGTGCCGCAGCATGCTGTAAACTGCTTTTATCAATGACGACTGAACTCCGAAGACGATGGTCTGAACCAATATATGGACACAGTCACTGTAAGAGCAATGGTGGCTGGACTTCTCTGAAGTTGCCTACGTATCCCAAACATGGGAATCAAGCCTTACATAGTTCCGGTTGTTACAATCGGATTGTCGGATGCAGAGGAAGCAAGGATGATCAAAACCATTACATGGACTGGGGCGTTGTGAAAGCGTCGAGGGCTGGACTTCAGAATGAAGTTGCCTACGTATCCCAAACATGGGAATCAAGCCTTATGTAGTTCCGGTTAAGGTACACTCGGGTATTTTAACCTTCACTTTTTTTAGGCTCTAACTTTTGCCAAGGCGCCTGTTGCAGGTTTTCGACCTTGCGAGCTTCTTTTCTTTTGCTCTTCATTCCTTCTCTCTTTTTTCTTTTCTTTTTTTTCCCTTTCTTTTTCTTTTTTTTTTTTTTGTTGTTTTCTTTTTTTTTTTCTTTTTTTCTTGCTCTAACTTTTGCCTAGGTCGCCCTTCCGGGTTTTCAGCCCAAGGAGCCTCTCAAATGGTAAAAGTGTAGCATAGTCCATGCCAAAATGGTTTTGAGATCCTGAAGTCATCTGAATCCAGGAGAATGGCTGTTGTACCGATTTGCAGAAGGATCCATCACGGTCACTTCACGAGCCTCTACCGATGAGATCTAATCTTCTTGGTCTGAATTTGGTACCTCTTGCTCGAGGGTTGCTTCAAATCGGGCCTCACAGGCCTTTCATGGCAGTTAACTGTTGAACGCTTTGAATGAATTCCAGGTTTGAAACAGATAGGTTGAATCTCGAGGTTGAGAGCGATTCTAGGCTGCACAATCTCAAGAGCAATTCCACACAAGTCTTCACAGGACTGCGCAAAACATTTTGTTTTTGAAAAAATTTTAAGAAAGCGACAAATCACTCGCGCAGAAGATAGTATGAAACCAGTCTGGATCAAGCCAGGGTCCTTCTCAGTATTCACGCTGACAAGCATGATTTCATTCATAAAAAGGCTTAGCATGCCTCTTCTTCTCTCAAAATGATCAAGTTTTGCAAAAACCCGAGGTATTCCTTCCTCTTCGTTTTTATCACCGCAGTGCTCAAAAATGGGGTTTTGAAAAAACTTAGGTCATTACAATGATGTTCAAGGCACAAGAGAGTAGGTAGAATGTACTGCCGTTCCATTCGCCTCCTCTGGCACAACTAACTCACACTGAAAGCAAGCATGAAAACGAGATAGCCACAGCTGTTTCATTCAGATTTGTTGGTATAACTGGCCCCTTGGCAGAGACGGACTCAGAAACCAAAAACGGGTAATTACAAGACAAAACGGTGTTCGAGGCAACAACCCCAAAATCACCTGGCATTCTATACAAAAAAGGGGGGTGGCTCGCTACAACAAGACAGACCCGTAAGCAAAATGACTGACTCAACACAATGAGACAGACTCAAAACAAAGCAAAAGACTGACTCAACACCCAAGCCAGAATTTACAAAGTTAGTATTCGCAGATGCTCAAAAATGCATGTCAGACACCACATCCATAATGCACCAGGCACTGCCCGCAGGCAGTTCACTCTCTAATTACATACTCGCAGTATCTGTGTCCTCAAAATCCAATAACTGGGTGGTAACGAACTTGGCTGAAGTGGGCGGGAGGATAATCTCGTTGTCAATCAAATCCTGTACCTCATGACGAAGGCGGAAGCAATTATCGGTAGCATGACCGGTTTGCTGGTGGTACGACAAAGACAAAGCAAAGATGTAGCAGGGAGATTCTTCTGGAGGGGCCGAGGCTCCAAGGGTTTAAGGTGTCCTCTCGGCAAGGATCTCAAGTGCCTTGGACAATGGCATGTAGAGAGCATGGAAGACCTGTGCCCTCAAGTGTACTTTGAAGTTCGAGTATTTTTGCTAGACGCCTTAACTTTCTGGTCCTTCCCGGTGCGGGGTTGGGAGCGTATGAACTATTCGCATGACGGCCTGGCCCCGATTCTCTGACTGACTTAAACTACCCTCAGGTGGGGTGGGGAAAGCATCCTCCACAGCTTTTGTCGCAACTGCAGATATCTGTTGTTTGTTCATCCCCCCGGCTTTCAAAGCCTCGACTGCCCACAACAGTTGTTCAGTAGGATCAGCATCTATCTTCATTTTGTCTTTACCTCTAGCCTCGGCCTGATCAAGGGTTTGGGTTGACGTTGACATGTCATTATTATAGTTGGAGGCCATCTCCGGTTGGCTAAGTTCAATCACGATCCGTCCCAACAGCGAGGGCTCCTGGGGTACAAAACCTCCGGCATATGGTGCGGCTGGTGGCGAAGCGGACATCCCATAGGCGAGATCCGCCATGGACCTCTGGAGATCACCTATCATCCCCATTTGTTCAAATGTAGTAAGCTCGCGAGCCTGATATAACTAAGGGGTCCAAACCGGGTGTGCAGCAGGCGACCTGGGTGGATGCGGCATATCAATATTGGCCTCACTTTGTGGAGTGATTCCTTGACCCAACGCGGCTGTTTGAATCGGATATCCACAGACATAACTGATTCTCGCAAATACTGATACTGGTGCCCTCAGGCCTGATGCTCAAACTTGCAAACTGATATGTGCGTTCCCTGTAGAGATACACTCTAAAAGCACATAGCAAATAAATGAGAGCCAATACACCCCTATGTTGGGGTAGGGTTTCTCTGTCCTATTTTGTCAGGAGCTAGGGTTTCACTATGCACGTAGCAGTTTCAAACAACCTAACATCGGGTAAGCAACCTGTCCTAGTTTGGAATGGTCACTATGGATTCCGAATATGCACTAGGTCGAATGGTCGAAAGGGGTGCCTATAGACACCCCATTTTTGACCGTCCTCAAGACTTGGACGTCACCGTTTGAACACTCAGTGATTATCCATGTTCGTGTTCGTTTGGAGTTCCCGGAGTTCTCGGCTACGCGCCTTGCCTCAGGACCTCCGAACTTGACCGTTTTGTGTTTGGTTTTGCACCAAACACTTGTGCTTTGCCTTGGAGGGGCAGGGAATGCCTTGTGAGGCATCCCCACACACCACCGGCAGTGGCTAGAGGCCACCGGCTGGTTGTTGTTGCCATCGGCACTCTTTTGTGCCGGTCGGCAGTCAATTTTGTCAAAATGACAATTTTGCCTTGCCGACTACTGTGCAGTTGCTTTATGAGATATTTTAAGGCAGCTGTCTTGCATTTGTTTCCCCTCCATACACGTGTATGGAGGGATGAGCCTTGGATTGACTTAGCTTGTAAGCTTTGTTGTCTATAAGAGAAGGCTTCCTCCTCTTGGCTCAAGGGTTGAAGAGTTAGACATTTTAGAGAGAAAAGACAGAGAAGAAGCTCTGGTTTTAGGTTAGAGGTTTTGTATCTATCCTATCTCTCTTCTTCCCTCTTGTTTGTACACTCGGTGTTTGTGACTTACTATTGCACATCAACACCTAGTGTTTCACCTTCCCTTGGTTTCTGAGGTTCCAAGAGGTTGTTCTTGGAGTTTTTGGCTAGATTAGAGCTTAAGGAAGCAACAACATCATCTTTGGTGAAGAAGGTCAACAAGGGTGAGAAACTTGCTTCATTTACCCCATTCTTGCACTCCTTTTTTACCTATCTTTGAACTATTTTTGTTCTTGGTGTTCAATACAAAAAAGTTCTATTTTTTAGTCCTCTTGATAGTTTATTAAGGGTACTTTGTGCTTTAGGGAGGTTTGACCACCCTTAGGCCTTGAAAAGGCCTCATTTTTGTGCTATTTTATTGAAATCCGGGATTTTGGTGTTTGGGTCTCTTCACCACTGAAATCTTGAGGGATTTTAGTGGTGTAGATGATGCCTTAAAGTCCTAAGAAGGAGGGGGTCACCCCCTCTCCTTGATGTCCTTGAAAAGGGCAAGTTTTGCCTCTTGTGGGAGCATTGTGCTTGAGTGTGTGTTGAGCATGTATGGATTGTTATTCATGCTTAGAATATCATGATTTAACATTGCTATGTGTTGGTTTTGGTCCCTTATGCATGCTTAGCATAGTTGCCATGTAATGCCTTGTATTGCCTTAACATGCCTTAGGTTGTTAGCCCTAATTTGAGCATGCTTTAGGCTTAGATTTGTGAATGCTTTGTGCTTATTTTGACATGTTTTAGCTCTGTCCATAGTCATTTGGGTTGATCTTGGCATGCATTATATAGCCCCTTTGCATTTTAGGCTTGCTAGCCTTTGAGCATGCATATGTAGCATGTGTTGCTCACCTTATTTTGATGGTTTGGAACCATTTGGTATGTCATTTCAGTCCCTTTGGTGTGCTTGTATGCTTGCCTTAGTTGCCTCTTTAATGCTTTAAAAGCATGTATTGAATGCTCCATGTTTTGGTCATTATGCATGCCTTTGGCTTCAAGCCTCTTAGATGCCATCTAAGTAGCCTTTTGGCTTTGTTTTAACATGCTAAAGACTTGTTTTTAGTTGTTTAATGCATGCCATAATTGTCTTGCATAAGTATAGTTCAATGCCTCATTGACTTGCTTTAAGTCTTGGGCCATTTGCATGCTTTGTTTGGCCTATCTTGAGTTGGTTTAGCACCACACTTTGACATGATTTTAGAGCTCATGTTACATGCTAGTTATCCATGTTATCTCCTTTCAAGTGTGCTTGAGAGTGGTTTGTTTAATGCCTAAGTTGTGTGCATTAACATGTGTACATGTGCATGTGTATTTAGCTCTCATACTTAGCATTTTGGCTATTGATTTTAGGCCTAGTTAGAGTTGCCTAGATCATGTTTAAGTCCACCCCATTGTTTGGTTTACATGTTTGTCTTGTAGGTGTGTTTGCATATTAACACCCTTGCATTGCATTGTCCATATTGCATGCTAGCCAACATGCTTAGGATTTCATTGCATTCACATGCATGCTAGGCCTCTTGAGATAAACATGATAGAGGTTTGGCACCCTTGTTTGTTTATATGGTTTGCATGCATTTGAAATTGAAAGTGCACATTTGGTTCCTTGGGCCATCATGCATGGAAATGCGTGATTGGTGGCCCGAGAATCGAGGCACATGTCCCTTTGAGTCACAAATATGATAAGGGGCATGATTGGTGCACACATTGTTGGAATTACATTGCCATGCAAGTTTTTGCCATCTGGCCTTTGTGAGTTGCGTGTCTCATAGATTCAAGTTTACCGGAGTGTTGTTTAGTGCCGACCGACAGTCTATTGATAGGCGATGAGTTCATTTTGTGCCGGTGGCCACATACAGCAGCCGATGGATGTTCTGTTTTGCCGGTGGTGATCCCCAACATCTAAGGAAGTAGTTCTGAGGCTTTGGCAGTCTTCTGAGGTGCAAAGCAGGGAAAACAGAGGCAAGCTAGGCATGGCAAAGGCAATTGAGCGAATCTGAGCGCTGCATTGAGCCCTCGCCCGAGGCGGTTTATCGCTTTTTCTCAGATTAATTATTTTGTTAATTTAATTAATCTGTAATATTTAATTAGCTTGCGTGGTTAATTATTTGTATATTCTTTTGGTCCCTCCGAGCGAGGGCGAATCTGTAATAAGTGTGGGTGAGTGGTGTGTGTGTCTTCCAACCCCCATTTCTTTCTCCCTTTTATTTACCCGCTTATGATGGTAGATTAGGGCACGTTTATTTTAGCATACCTTATGCAATGCGTGCGTGCATCCATGCATTTGTTGACATACACCGGGCTCGGTACATCATACAAACCGCATTGTATTTTCAAATCTAACTTGAATACGTGCATCAAATGATTGCATTTCACATGCCATGTTTAGGGTTAGCCGAGCCTATCCTAATTACATGTTGTATGCGATGCATTAGTCACTTAACATGAATTAGGGCATGCATTTTTGCTAACTAGTTTCTTGTTTTGGCACAGAGTACGATGTAAGTATTTATGCTTTAGTATATCACATGCGTGTGGATGTTAACATGACAGTATGCTTACCATGCGGCTAAATGCTTATATGAGATAAACTGTTTGAATGCCTGTGGGTGGAGGTTGGATTGCTTGAGTTGGAAAAACTCATTGAAGTCCGTGTTTTAGCCTACTTGCGAGTAGCAAATTCCAAAACATTTTCAAAACAAACGGATATGCAATGTTTGTTTCCAAATTAGGCAATCTAGTCTATACTTGTTTGCTGCGCGTATAACATAGTAATTCTAGGCTAATGATTGGAATAAGAGCATGTAATGTTTTCAAAATCGGATATCACGGTTAGTAGAGGCCGGTCTTCGGGCCAGGCGAAAGGGGGTGCTCATAGCTGACTTTCCCCGATCGTACCCAAGCTCCCGAGCCAAGACCACTTTGGTGATGACGAACACGTGGCCTTCGGCACCGAGGCAGGGTTTCCTAAATTTCCCATTTTAAAATATTTAGGTGGCGACTCTGTAATTTGGCAAAGCAGTCCATGTTTGGCACTACTTTTCAAAAAATCTGTTTTTCTTCAAAACGATTTGCCAGAGTTGGACTCTTTGGTTCAAGATTTAGAACCGCAACACAAAAAAGGAGTCCGAACTGTAGCGAGGTCCCCCGCGGCCATGTTACAGTGCCCCGGTAAAACCGGGGTTTGTGTTCCCATACTGGTAGAGCCCGCAACCGGTAAGCCTTACGGCATGCTTTGACAAAGTCAAGCCTCTGGCAAACCGCTCAGGAATAGCAGATGGCCAACACGGTGTCCTAGGCGCACCAATGCACATGCAATGCAAAAAAACACACAAGTGTAGTCAAAACAGGATATCACGAGTTCGAGTCAAACTCTCTAAACTCCAAATAGTCGCCAGAAATCAGAACAGTTCGCGAGGGAACTCACGTTACTGATTCACTCGATTTTGTTTATGTTCTAAATCAACGAAAGAGTCCAAATCCGGCAAATTGTTTTGAGAAAACAGATTTTTGAAAAGAAGTGCCAAACATGGACTGCTTTGCCAGATACAGAGTCACCACCTAAATATTTTTTAATGGGGAAATTTAGGAAACCCTGACTCGGTGCCAAAGGCCACGTGTCCGTCATCACCAAAGTTGCCTCGGCTCGGGAGCTTGGGTACGATTGGGGAAGGTCAGCTATGAGCACCCCCTCTCGCCCGGTCCAAAGACCAGCCTCTACTAACCATGATATCCGATTTTGAAAACGTTATGTATTCTTATCCCGGTTATTAGCCTAGAATTACTACATTATGCGCACAGCAAACAAGTATAGACTAGATTGCCTAATTTGGAAATAAGCATTGCATATCCGTTTGTCTTTGAAAAATACTTTGGAATTTGCTACTTGCAAGTAGGCTAAAACACGGATTTCAACGAGTTTTTCCAACTCAGACAATCCAACCTTCACCCACAGGCAATCAAACAGTTTATCACGTAAGCATCTAGCCACATGGTAAACATGCTGTCATGATAGCATTCACACACATGCGATATGCCAAAGTACGAAAAGACTTACATCGTACTCCGTGACAAAAAAATAAACTAGTTAGCAAACATGCATGGTCCTAGTTCATGTCAAATTGACTAATGCAACACATGCAGGATGCAATTAGGGTAGGCTCGGCTAACCTAAACATGGCATGTGAAATGCAATCAATTGATGCACGTATTCAATTTGGAATTGAAGTACAAATGCAGTTAGCATGATGTACCGAGCCCGGTGCATGCAAGACAAATGTATGGATGCACGCATGCATAGCATAAAGGTATGCTAATTTAAACATGCCCTAATCTACCATCGTAAGCGGGTAAATAAAAGGGAAGAAAGAAGTGGGGGTTGGAAGACATGCACACACACGCACCCACACTTATTACAGATTCGCCCTCGCCCGGAGGGACTAAATAAATATTACAGATTGCCTAAGTAGTTAACAAACTAACTAAGCTAGGAAAAATAGTAAACCGCCTCGGGAAGAGAGCCCAATGCAATGCATGCTGTCCTCGGAAGCGCCGCCATGCATAGATCGCCTCTGCTTTTCCTCGCCCGCCTCAAGACCGCCAAAGACTCTTAATTGCTTCCTCGACATTGGGAGACATCACCCGAGTAGAATTGCCACCGCAAGGGATGTGGTCATCGGCTGTTTATGAATCCATCGGCCACCAATTGATTGCCGGTCGGCACTTTGTGCAGTCGATCGGCAAGAAGTTCCTGCAGAACCTTTTTGACAGCAGCAGAGGACAGAGCCTTGCATGGCAATGCAATTCAAGCCATTTATGCACCAATCATGTCCCTCATCATGTTAGTGACTCAAGGGGACATGCTCCTTGGTTCTCAGACCATCAATCGCGCATTTCAATGCGTGATGACCCAAGAAGCCAAGTCGTGCATTTTGATTTCAAATGTGATGCACGCACGCACATAAGGGCCCAATCTCTATCACTAAATCAAGGGACAAGGCATGCATGTTCAATGTAACCTAAACATGTTAACTAACATGCAACATGGTATAAAAGGGAGCATGCAAACATGCAATGCACATTAGGTACATAACCTAAGCAACAAGGCAAACAAGCATGCCATAATTATGCAAATTACTTAGAGCATGCAAGATGCAATCTAATCATGCAACATGCTAGTAATTTGACCAAGGGAATGCATGCCAAATGCAAATGATTTCAAGCATGCAACACATGCAACCAAAGCATGCAAACATGAGATAATGTAATAGCACTTGAATGGCATACAAGGGATGGACTTACACTAATTGGACGGCTCTAAGTTAGGTCCAAAACAGTGGCCAAAGCTTAAGAAAATTGGACTAAACACACATACACACATGCACGTGTTAGGGCCTAAACACTTAAGCATCAAAGGACATCTTTTAAGCACACTTAAAAGGGAAAAATCATGGACATAGGGCATGCATTAAGCTTTGAAAATCATGCAAGAACATGGTGCCAAACCAAGCAAACAAGATAGGCTAAACATGCGACAAATGACCCAAGCATTCAAGGCAAGCCAATGAAGTGTTGAACTACACTTGATATAACCACACATGGCAAGACTTAAATGACCAAAAACAGAGTTCTAACATGCTAAAACAAGGCCAATAATACATCTAGATGGCATCTAAATGACTCTAATCCAAAAGCATGCATAAGTGCCAAAACATGGAGCATACAACACAAGCTTTCAAAGCATCAAAGAGGTGTCCAAGGCAAGCATACAAGCATGTCAAAGGGACTGAAATGATGCTACAAATGGTGCCAAACCACTAAAATAAAGCAAGTAATGCATGCTACACACTCACACACTTAAGGCCAACAAACCAAAAATGCAAAGGGGGTATATAATGCATGTCATGGCCGACCAAAATGACTAAGGACAGACCTCAAACATGGAAAGATAAGCACAAAAGCATCACAAAGCTAGGCCTAAAACATGCTAGGATAATAGTTCACAACCTAAGGCATGTTAAGGCCTAAACATGGCATTACAAGGTAGGTATGCTAAGCATGCATGGTATACCAAAACCAACTTAAAACCATGTTATATTATGACAATATAAGCATGAAAAACAGCCAAGGCATGATCAATAAACCCTCAAACATGGTGCTCCCTCAAGAGGCCAAAAATGGTCCTTTTCAAGGACAATAAGGAGATGGGGTGGCCCTCTCTTTCTTGGGACTTCAAGGCACCATCCTTACCACTGAAATCCCTCAAGATTTCAGTGGTGTGGAGGCCCAAACACCAAAGTCCCGAAGCTCACTCAAAATAGCACAAAATGGAGCCCCTCAAGGCTTAAGAGGGGTCAAACACCTCCAAACCATAAAACACTCTAAACAAACTATTTAGAGGGCCCAAAAAAAAATTCTATGTTATACACTAAGCACAAAAATAGTTCTAAGATAGGCAAAAATAGTATGCAAGAATGGGGTAAAAAGGGGTAAGATTGTTACCCTTGAAGAAGCTCTTCACAAATGGTGGACCAGCCCCTTCCTTGATCTCAAAGCAGCTCCAAAGCTTCAAGAACAAACCTCTGGTCCTTCACGAACTAAGAGAAGGTGTAACACTATGTGTTTGTGTGCAATAGTAAGCCTAAACATACACAAACACAAGAAAATGAGAGATATAGATATAGGATAGATATAAAACCCTAAACCTAATCCAGAGCTTCTCTCACAACTTCTCTAACCAAAATCTCTAACCCTAAAGCCAAGAGGGAAGGGCTCCTCTTATAGAGGAGCCAATCTTGTAAAGCTTACCAAGGAAGCTAACAAGAAGGCTATCCCTCCATACACGTGTATGAAGGGGAACAAAATGCCAGCCAGCTGTTTTAAAATATCTGAAAAAGCAGATGAACAATAGTCGGCCAGGCAAAAGTTCCATTTTGACAAAGTGAACTGCCGACCGGCAATATAAATTGCCGATGGCAACAAAACACCAGCCGATGGCCTCTAGCCACGGCCGATGATGTGTGGGGATGCCTCACAAGGCATTTCCTGCCCCTCCAAGGCAAAACACAAGTATTTGGTGCAAAACCAAACCTAAACAGTCGAGTTCGGAGATCCTAAGGCAAGGCGTGTAGCCGAGACCTCCGGGAACTCCAAACGAACACAAACATGGATGATCACCGGGTGTTCAAACGGTGACGTCCAAGTCTTGAGGACGGTCAAAAATGGGGTGTCTACACTCCGCTACTGACATAGTACCTACTTCAACTGTTCAAATTCTGTCACTTTGCGGTCATGGACACATTATGGAAAATATTTCTCATAAAAAGCTTCTTTGAATTGAATCCAAGTCATGGAACCATTATGCTCACGAATAAGCATCCACCATCGTCTTGCCTCTTCTTGTAGGGTGAAGGTTGCCAATAAAACTTTCTGTACTTTTGAACACGAAAAAACCTTAAACAACTTCTCGAGCTCTAAGATCCATAGCTTAGCTTTTAGTCAATCAAGGCCTCTCGAGAATGTAGGGGGTTTTATTTTGTTAAACTTCTATGTTAAGGCAATAATATCACCGTTGTTGGGTGGCTCAACAAGGATTAATGGCCGATAAGGAGGTGGAAATGGCTATCTTTGTTGTTGTCTCAGGGATTCTGTCAGTAATTCCACCATTCTTTCTAATCGATCCATTCTCGCATCAGAAGATTCAGATTCATCTGTGTGCCTTGTATTTCCATTGGTCTAGATGTAAACAGGGTAATAATAAACATATGAAACATATTTTTCACATTTTCATTTTATTACACAAACATATAGAAAGCCCATACACACTCACACATGCAGTTAAAATGCCCTAATTTCTTTTCTAGGACATCCTATAGCTCATTTGGACATGTGTGTGTGGTATAACTTGTGTTCTAATACCACTCTGCCATGACCCAAACCCACCCCTATAGGTTTAGTATCATAACCGGCCAGTAATTCATGATTACCAAAGGCCTACTTAACAGTAATACAACAACGGGGTTGGCGGAAGCCACTAAATAAGAAAATAAATGTCCAATGAGCTGTAAAGATTTAAATGGAACAGAAGAACATTGATATATACACATATATACATCAGTCCATGGCAAGTTTAATTACAACACATAACCAAAACATAAGGACTTAACCTCGGCCAACAAAAAGCAAGCTCAATAAGAATTTGCAAAGCACTAGTTCATATATCAAAAGGGTGACTCCGACACCACCCATGAAGCTTTAAAGCTTGACCAGTTGGAACCTTGTGGTGGGGCACACAAGTTGGCTTGACAAAACGAAGGCTTGGTCAATGCCACTACGTCCTCTCTTGCACTTGGTCACCTACATACATATATAAAAGCATGAGTGAAAGCCCAGTGATAACAACAGTGTAAAGAGGTTATGAATGATGTCCTCACTGTAATCCAAATCAGTTATTTATAGCAATAAGTGAAAAATCAAAATCATTTGCATAATAGATCTATATTCCATACTGGAAACATAATAGTCATACGTGGTACATCCAATAGCAGAATAGTACAGATGGTCATGAAGACCAAACAGTCAGAATTGATGGACGTGCCATCAATACAGTAAATAGAAGTTCCAAGAATTGGAAAAGACAGAGATCTCTGTAATAGTAACAGTAAACAGATACTAAGGATGCCACGAATACAGTTCAGCAAAAATAGGACAATCATTTATTTGAACAGAATTGTTATGTCAAAAAACAGAGTATAATATAAGTCAGAAAATGCATATAATTGAACATATCTTTACAAGGTTGTTACTCACAGTTGGCTCCTTAATGCGATTTAGGGCGTGACGTTTGACCTACACAGACACATGCAAGCATAACACGTTCAATTCACAGTCCATTCACTTAGTTGGTTCTTAATCCATTTGGTTCTTTCATTACTCATTTACTCAATTCTGTTTATTGTTCCTTAGTTTTTGTCATGTTCATGCAATGCATATGTTTGTGGAAAACATTTGAAAACCATGTAAATGGAAGCCTGAGAGCCCAGTAAAATGGAAAGAAAGCGAAACTGGACCTGTCCTAAAACTGCACGTGCGAAGTGCCCTAGCCGCACGTACGGAACTCCCACCACACGTACGCCAGCATGTGTAATTATAACAAAATCATCCCAGAAATAGAGCAGTCTTGGCTGCACGTGCAAGGCATTGGGAAACACATGCGGTCTGGGTTCTTCTCTAGTCTGAAAATCTATTGCAGGCTAGAGGCTGAGTTTTACTACCTCCAACTTCAATTTTATGCAAATCAAGGCCCAAAACTCATCAAAAACATATGAATTTAACTATTAAAGAACAAGAATCAAAACTCAAATTCCATATCAAAGAACAAGATCTTGAACTATAGTTCAAAACCCTCAAAATATGCATTCATGAGTTTAATACCCAAGACCCATAAGGGAGATATGCTTGTTTGAAGTCGGGCTTGAAAGTAGATTTTTGTGGCCGGCCAGCTAGTTTTTGGTGGCCGGCTGTCTCTTACTTGGCCGGCCAGCCAGGTGTCCCGACAAGCAGATATTTTACTGTCAAATGTTTCCTCCATGTGCAGGTGTTGCACCAGCTGTCTCTGTACAGATATTTTTGACATGAGAGGTTGATTTTCTATATATACTTGATCATACCTTATGTTTTTAGGTTAGAAAATTTTCCAAAAGCTCAAATTCTTGAAAATCTCTCTATATATATATATATATATCTTGCAACCTATATATACCCTACATATACTTCCTAAACCAAATACTTGAGGCTCCTTGCTGAGATTCTTGAGCTAAAATTTCAGCTCTTGAGGGTGATCACTTGTTGATTTGCGAATCAAAGAGTAATCTCTCTTCAAGAGGTATAACTTCTACCTTCTTTACACTACTTCTCCTCTATCTTTTCTTGCTATTTTTGTACTATTTTTACACTATTTTTATGGGTTGAAACTTGTGGATTAAAACTATCAAAGGTGGAGGGGTTAACCACCCTTCTTTGAACCTTGTTCTCTAAGTTTTTTCCCTTGTGTTTCCCATTTCTTTCTCAAATCTTTTCTAACTTTTTACCACTGTTTTTCAGAGTTTTTCAAAGGCTAAAAATGTGATTTTGAAGTCCCAAAAATAGTGGTAGCTACCCCTCTTTAGGCTTGCTTACTAGCTTTATTTCTCTATCATTTTAGCTTGCCTTTTCAACTTTTCCATGATAATTCCAGCACTGTTTTAGCTCATTTTAGGACTATTTTGGTCTATTTATTTCATTTATGCTTTGTATAGTATGCTTGTGGTGTAGTGGTCCTTATAGGTTTGGTGGTTTAGGCATTAGACACCAACCTATTTGAGTTGATAACATTTGTTTTATGCTTTTCATACTTGTGTTCACATATATCACCTTTGCACTCTCCCTCCTTTCTTGGCTTTTTATTTGTTTGAGAGTTGTTTCAAACGAGTGTTGTTTAAGCTTGAGAAAGTGATCTTCTATGCTTAATGGTTTAATCTCTTCAGAAGTTCATTACCAGGGCATTACATCTCTCTCATGCCCAAAACAACTTCTTATTTGACACTTCCCTCCTTTTAGTGGACTTAACTCTCATTTTTGGACTAATTGATTAAAGAATGGAAAGGTAATTAAAAGAGGCTAATAAAATTGGACTAAAAGAAGCAAGAGTAAAAAAATTTGGTTTGGGTTCAATCGGACATTAATTGAACCTATCGTGTCTCGAGTCATTACATACTCATTAGTGATGTTAATGACTCGAGAAGCGATGTCTACCACTTCCCTAGAGAGGCAACTCCACGATAGGGAGGAGGTTCTTGTTGGTCTTTTATTTTCATTTATTAAAATTTTGTCCTGTCGATTCATAGATCATCACGCAATGAGTTCGTATATTGATGGTTTGCAAATTGAGCCTACCTCTTCTTTGATCTGTTTAATGATAAGGAGAGGCAGAAAGGACAAACAACCCCTGGAAACACTCTGTTTGTGCTCTGTTTCCTTTTTGTTGTAGTAGAGCAGACCCCCAAAATAGTGGCTGGCTAGCTACCTGACCATCAGGGCGACCACTTTTTCTGGCTAGCCGACAACTTTTTGTTGACTAAGCAGTGCGATTTTTATGCCAGAACAAAGTAGAGCAAAGGTTGAGGGTGAAAACAGAGTAATTTTCTGACCATAACCAGAAAAGTTCTGGCAGCAAAACAGAGGCATCCTGAGGTGGAAATTCACATTCATGCATGAGCGATTCTCCATCCCCCATAGCCTGTTAAATTATGCTTAATAGTATATGTAGCTTGACTTTCGTGCTCCTTTCGAATACGATAGCCTTACAGTTCGGACTCCCGCGATTCTCAATCTGATTTCACAAGTGCAATGCGAAATAAATAAACACAAAGGAATCCAAATCCAACAAATCTTTTAGAAAATCGATTTTGAATTAAAATGCCAAAAATGAACTGTTTTGCCAGATTACAAAATCACCGCCTAAATATTTGTTTGAAAAATTTAGGAAACCCGTGACTCGTGCCAAAGGCCACGTGTCCATCATCACCAAAGTGTCTTCGCTCGGGAACTTAGGTACGAAAGAGGAAGGTCATGAATTGAGCACCCCACTCGCCCGATCAAAGATCAGCCTCTACTAATCATGATGTGATTCGTATTTACATTATATGCTCTTGTTCCAGTTTTAAGACTACCATTACTATGTGTTGCACACAAGTATAGACTAATTTGCAAAAGTTGGAACACTTTGATTTCATGTTTATTTTGAAAATTGTTTAGAATATGTACAATTTGAAAAAGTGATCTCATATGCATATTACTCAAATTATCCTAATTCAAGCAATTTAGCCTTCATCCACAGGCATTCAAACAATTTTAGTACTTAAGCAATTAGCCTCATGCAAGCATACTAGACATGGCAACAATCACACTCGTGCAATATGCTAAAGCAGTAAAGCTTACCTCAATTCCCGAGGTGAGCCAAAAGAGAGAAAATAGTTAGAAAAATGCATAATCCTAACTAATGAAATATGCCTAATGCAACACATGTAAAAATGCAATTAATAGGGTCTGCTACTAATTTTGAGATGTGAATCAATTTGATAGCATACGGTTTTAAAACACGTATTCAACGAAGTAATAAACGACAATGCTTTTTATAATGATGAACCGAGTCTCGATTCATGCAAGACAAATGAATGCAAACATGGGAAATGCTAAAAGAACATGATGTTCCAAACTACCCATCATAAGCAAGTAAATAAAAGGGACAAAGACGTGGGATTGGAAGACATACACGATACTACATGTTTGTCCTCATGCAAGAGGGTCCGAATGAATGAATTAGCTAAGCTACTTAACTAATTGTTACAAACCAATTGAAATAAATTAACTACACTAGCTAATTATTACAAATTGGGAATTGAACTAAGTAATTAACTATTACAAGTTCATCACTTGAAGTACAACATACTGCTATAACAACATAATTTAAACAGGCCCCAAAATGCTAGGGATGGCTCATGCATGAACGCGAATTTCCACCCGAAAATGCCATTGTTTGGCTACCAAAATGCTTCTATTTTGCAGTAAGAGAATTGCATTGTTTTTTTACCTTTGCCTCTATTTTGTTCTGCAACAAAAAAAGAAATGATTTGGCTAAAAAACAAAAGTTCATTGTTTTTTTTACCTCTGCCTTTGTTCTGTTCTGCAGCAAAATAGAAAACTACCTGGCCAAAAAACAAAAGTGGCTGGTAGGCCAAAAGTGGTGGCCAGCTGCTTACTAAAGGTGGCCTACCGCCCACTAATGATGGGTTTCTCCTACTGTAACAGACAACAAACAGATCACAAACAGAACATCCTCAAGGGAAGTTTGTCACCCCTACCCCTCCTTATCATCAAACAGCTCAAAGGAGTGGTAGGCTCGATTCGCAAGCCATCAATCGTCGCAAATTCATTGCATGACGACTTATGAACCAAGAGATACAATTTCAATAAATGCACAATAAAAGACTTGCAAACCTCCTCCTTATCATGATTTGATCAAGGGAAGTGGTTGACCTTGGAAACTTGAACCATTTCATCACCAACAAGTATGAAATGACTCAAGTCTTCATGTGTTCAATTAACATCCGATTGAACACCAAATTGTGTTATTATCTTGTTACCTCTTTAAGCCCAATTTTATTACTTCATTTTAATTACCTTTCCATTCATTAATTCATTAAGTTCAATAATGATTACTAAGTCCACTAATGGAAAGAAGTGTCAAACAAAAGGTTGTTTTGGGTATAAGAGAGACACCATGTCGTTGGTAATGAACCCCAAAGGGATTAAACCATTAAGCACAAGGTCTCTATCTCAAACTTAAACAAGCAATTGGTTTGAAACAACTTTCAAGGCAATTTCATGTTTTCTATACAAAGGAGGCCCCTCTCTCTTGTTTTAAGGTAAGAAAATTTTGAGATCAAAAATTTTCCTCTCTCTCTACCAAATCTCTGCACTTTTGCCTACAAATCTTCAACCTTTGCTTATACACCCTTAACCAAATCTTCTCATCTTTGAGCTAAGGTATTCTTGAGCTTGGTTTGAGCTCTTGAGGGTGTTATTTGTGTGGTTTTGTTGCTTGACTTGCTTCTTCTCTTCAAGAGGTATAAGGCTTTACCTATTTGCTTGTTTTCTCTACTATTATTCCTACTATTTTTACATTGTTTTGGGCTGTCAAAACTCTGTGTTTTTTGGGCTGAAGCTTGGGTTTAAGGCTATTAAAAGGTGAGGGGTTGATAGCCCTTCTTTGTACCTTGTTTTGGAGGCCTTTGCCCTTATGTTTCCCATCCTTTTACTATCTTTTTTTGAGATTTTAAACAATGATTTTCAGAGCTTTTTCAGTGGCCAAAATCATGTTTTGAAGTCCAAATTTGGAGGGGTTAGCCTTCCCTCGTTGTGTCTTGCTTACTAGCATAGTTGGTGCCATGTTTTAGCATTTTAATCTAGCTATTTTTAGCTTAATTCCAGCATGTTTTAGGACTTATTTTAGACTGTTTTAGCACTGTTTTGGGCTGTTGTTTGCATTTGAGCTTTGTTTTGCATGTTTAGAGTGTAATTGTCCTCATGAGTTTGGTGTTTTAGGCCTTAGACACCATCTTGTTTGAGTTGATAGCATTTATTTATGCTTTCCTCACTCATTTTCAACACTTAATCATCTCTACAACCTCCCTCCTTTCTTGGCTTTTTGTTTCGCTTTGAGAGTTGTTTAAAGCCTCTTGTTCTTTTAAGCATGAGATTGAGGTTGTCATGCTTAATGGTTTAATCCCTTTTAGGGGTTCATTATCAACGGCATGACAGCTCTTTCATGTCTTAAGTTAACTCTTGGTTTGGTACTTCACTCCATTAGAGGACTTAAATTCATTATTGGACTTAATGAATTAAAGAATGGTTAGTAAGTTAAAATGGAATAATTAAAATTGAGACTAAAATGGTGAAAGATAATAATTTGGTTGTGTTCAATCGAACGTTAATTGAACACATGGAAGCTTGAACTATTTCATACTCACTAGTGATGAAATGATTCAAGTCTCCAAGGTCATCACTTCCCTTGATCATTCATGACAGGGAGGTGGTATGAGTCTTGTTTTGTTGCCTTTATTGAACTTGCACACTTGGTTTCATGAGCCATCATGCAATGAAATTGCATCCATTGATGGTTTGTGAACCAAACTCACTACTCCTTTGATTTGTTCATGAAAAGGGCCCTGTTTGGTAGAGCTGTGGGAAAATGCTTATAGCTTATGCCTAAACAGCTTATAGCTTATAACTATGAACATAAGCTGATTTCTGACTTATAAATTAAGCATCTCCTGCCTCACTCAAAGAATAAGCTGATTTCTGACTTTCAAAAAGCTATAAGCTATAACCTATAAGCTAAACCAAACACATCAAAATAGCTTAAATTAAGCTGAAAGCTGAAATAAGCAGCTTTTAAGCTGCACCAAACAGGCACAAGGAGGGGTGAGTTGTGTAAACAAACCCTTGAAATACCTTGTATATGCTTTGTTTGTCCTCTGTTGCAACAAGGAGAACTGGGCAACAGTGGCCACCAGACCACTTTTCATGGCTGACAGGTGGCCGGCAAACCACCTTTGATGGCCGACAACCCTAATCACTAGTCAGCCGACCACTGATGCAAAATTTGGCAGTGTGTTCTTCAAGCGGAGCAAAGTTATTTTGGAAATGGACAGCAATATATTGTTCTATTCTGCAACAGAGGCTCTCCGGAAGGAAAACAGTGACTTTTCGAGTGGAAACCGAGCACATGCATGAGCATTCCTCGCATTCTGAGCTTGTTTAAATTTTAAATATTTAGATTAAATATTTGTTGTAACTAATTAGTTGTAGCTAGTTAACGTTGTAAAGTGTTGTATTTAATTAGTTAGTTCAACTAGTTATTAAATTTCATTTTGTAATTAGTTAGTTAACTAGACTAGTTAGTTAATTCATTTGTTGTAATAATTAGTTTAGTAGTTTAGCTATTTATTTCATTTGTTTTGTAACAATTAGCTTAGCTTTAATTAGTTAATTAGCTTAGTTCATTCGAACTCTCCTTCGCGAAAGCGCAATGTAATAATGTGTATGTCTTCCAACCCCACGTCTTTCTCCCTTTTATTTACTAGCTTATAATGGTTAGTTTAGGGACATCATATTTTGTTTAGCACACTCCATGTTTGCATCCACTTGTATTGCATGCATTGAGGCTAAGTTCATCATTCTAACTGCATTATTAGTTTAATACTTCTTTGAATACGTGCTTAGACCGCATGTGACGCCTCGAGTCTACACTATTGGTTGCAGTCAAGGGAGAGTCACTAATGAGTCCTATGGTCAATAACCAAGTAAGATCCCAGATCGCCGAATGACTCAAAATAGTCTCCCTTCTAAGTCCGGCTTTCTTAGGCAGTGCACTACCCTTTTGACAGATCTTAAAAGGTATTGACACAAGGTCTCATAAGCAACGATAAGGTTCATACATAGAATATAAATACATAACAACCGTAATATACTTAATTCAAAAGATGGTTCCATTACATTACATCCCAAAAGAAAGCTTAAATCTTTACATGAGTCTTACAAAATGTCCAAAAAGAAACTTCTAATTTTTCTAAGATAGCCAAAAGTCTTCGAAAGTTTCAGGCTCGTCGTCTCCCGCTATGAGTTCCTCTTTGACACCTGGCATGATACGCCGTGAGCTTTGAATGCCCAGTAAACACACACACACCCCGCCCCTTTTTTCCAGTCCAATACACAAACACAAATATAACATCAAGTAGTAAAGCATGATACTCAGATAAATAAATAGATAAAGGGTTAAGTTAGATGTCAGTAAACTAGAAATCCCCCAAAGAGATTTCGTCCTCCCCACCACAAGAATCGGACGCGGATTATTCGGTATGCCCCCTCTTTTGCTGCTTTGTTGCAGACCTAACCTCGGATGCCTACCAACGGTTATGTACCGTGTAGCGCCAACCGTAGGGCCTCAAAAGAGACGGTAAAATAGGGCCTTGCCTGAATCCCTCCTCACACCAAATCACTTAGGGTCCGAATAGAACCACTCCGTTCAAGGGTTCCGAAAACCACTTGCGCAAGACCTTAACTTTCAAATAGGGAACGCATCCCAACAGTCCATATATCACATATTCTCATCTTTTCATTACTCAAGTGCTCGAAAATCCAATACCCTCCCAATTAGGTTTCCCGTTGAGTTAAATATTTTACATCAATGTTAGACAACTTAACAAGATAAAAATACCCACACAAGCATGCATCAATAAGGTGAAGAAGATGAAGAACATAACACATACATTATCATGCCAAGATATGATCATAAGCTAATAAACATTTTCATGAATACAAGGGCATAAAACATCCATGCATAACAAAATTTTCAAATTTAATATCACATAAAGATTAAAATGAAAGGACTATTTTAGATCCTTCACCGGACTTGGCCTTCCTATGGTTCGTAGAGAATTTGATCTAGTTTCTAGAACATTTTTTGGAAATGGGATTGCTTTTCCAGATTTTGAGTCATTTAGAAAGTATGCCAGCGCTGTCCATATTCTGTCCAAATCCGTCCACCGTTACGAAAAATTGATTTTCTTGCAAATTGCTTGATGTTTTTCGATGAAACCAATTTTAGTTGAAAGCTAACACCTTAAGGAAGGTTTTGACATAAAATATAGGTCCAGAATAATTTTGTACATTTTTCTAGAATTTTTGGAATTGGGCTGCAAAAACAAATTCTAAGGTGCTTTGCCCAAAACAAGAAGATTTATGAAAAAGGGGTTCCACCAAGGGAAAGTTTCATTTCTTTTGTGAAGAAAATATGCTAACTATCACATGTTTAACTCAAAAAATTTGTTTGGAAGAGTGCTCTTGAAAAGTTGAGAGATTGGTACAAAAGAAGATGGTTTTGTGCCAAAATGGGAAAAATACAAGAGAGATGGAATCAATACTCAACCCTTAGCATTTTTAACATGAGAACTTAGTAATAAAAGATCTGAAAACATTATTTAGAACCCTTAGAAACATGTATTAAAAAAAGGAAAAATGAAAGAGAAGGTTGTGTTTGTGGCTTACCTACTAAGCTTTACACAAGAAGCCCCTCTTCTTCCTCCTTCTTCTCTTCTAGACTTCTCTGTCCTGCTCTCCTCCCTCCCTCTAGCTGAATGTGTGTGTGGGTATGGTGTTTGCGCTTGCCAAGCTTAGGGGAGGTCGGTATTTATAAGCAAATTTTGGGGTAAAAAGTCCTAAAAGCCCATTAGTTGGAAATGGATGGAAAGTTTAGGATTTGTTTGAAGTTTAAAGGAATAGAAGTGATTGGGGGGGGGGGCTTACTCAAGGGTTAGGCAACACTTGGTTAAAATGGAACTAGTATGGAGATTAGCATCCTAGACCTAGGGTACTAGGTTTGTGAGTTTCTAGATTTTCATGGTGATACACTTTGAAATTTGTCTCCTCACATCCTCCTAGAATGGCCGGCCCTAGGGAAGGGTGAAGGGGCTATTTTTTAATCAATTTAGGTTCTAGGGCACACTCCTCAAGGTGTATATATATATATATATCTCACTTGATTGATGGTACTTATGGTACAAGGGTACATGTACTAATCTTTGGGGTAAATTTTGAATTTAAATAAAGAGTGAGGGCTTGGAGTTAAATACATGTGTTGGAACCTTACTCATGTAGAATTTAATTAAGTTAGGTTAAGGCACCTAATCTGGCTAGAAAAATTCCTGTTGTGCTAAAAGAATAAAATAAAATGCTAATCAACAAGATCTGAAATAATTCAAATAACCGAGGGGCTTTAAGAAAATAATTCAAACATTAGGGTTCTTTATAGAGAATACATTTTTCAGGGGCTTCACACCGCATGTTATCAAATTGATTCATATGCCATATTAGTAGCCGAGCCTATTTAAATTGCATATTGCTTGTGTTGCATTAGTCCTCTTGCATAAGTTAGGAATCATGCATTTTTCTAACTCTTTTGTTTATTTTGGCTTGGAGTACTAGGTGAGCCTTTACTCACTTTAGCATATTGCATGAGTGTGAATGTTGCCATGTCTAGCATGCTTGCCATGAAGCTAATTGCTTAAGTATTAAACTGCTTGAATGCCTGTGGATGAAGGCTTATTACTCGAATTGGAATAATTTGAGTAGTGTTCATATGCAATCACTTTTTCAAGTGGTACATATTTCGAAACAATTTTACAAAACAAACATGACTCAAATGTTCTAGTTCTTGTAATTTAGTCTATATTTGTGTGTGTGCGCATCACATAGTAATGCTAGCCTAATAAATCGGAACAAGAACATACAATGTACATAAGATTCATATCATAATTAGTAGAGGCTGATCTTTCATCGGGTGATCGAGGGTACTCAAATGCATTCATGACCTTTCCCGAGCCAAGACAATCTTGGTGATAACGAACGCTTGGCCTTTGGCACGAGTCATGGGTTTCCTAAATTTTCCCAAATAAAATATTTAGGTGGCGACTCTGTATCTGGCAAAGTAGTCCAATTTGGCAATTTGATTCAAAATCGATTTTCCAAAAGATTTGTCGGATTTAGACTCTTTGGTGTTTATCAATTTTACATTGCACTTGTGAGATTAGATTCAGAACCGCGGGAGTCCGAACTGTAGGACATACTTTCGAACTTCCAAGAAGGGGCACGAAAAAGTCGGGCTACACTAGTGTAGTTCTGAGGCAGGATGCAAATGATATGCATGAAATATATACTTTGAGTGCTGGACTCACATGCTTTGCGAAGCCGGCTATTTTGAAAAGGCACAATCATGCAAAATGATGCAATAAACAATAACAAGATAACAACATATGAATGAGCTTCAAGCATAAATCGAAATGGGTTTCATGAAAAAAGAACTGAAAACACGCACTCTAACCACGCCGAAATCGTGAGAAGATGAGAGAAACCGCTCAAGGTTGTGTTTCACGTGTCCTGACCTAAAAAAAACTGCTTAGGGTTGCGTTTCACGTGTCCTGAGATACTCTAATTATGTTGAAATCGTGAGAAGAGGAGAAAAAATGCTCAGGGTTACGTTTCATGCATCCTGAGATACTCTAATCATGCTGAAATCATGAGAAGATGAGAAAAACTGCTCAGGGTCCCATTTCACGCGTCCTAAGATAAACAACCGCTCAGGGTCGCATTTCACACGTCTTGCGATAGACAACTACTCAAAGTCACGTTTCACGCATCCTGAGATAAACAATTGCTCAGGGTCGCGTTTCATGCGTCCTGAGATAAACAACTGCTCAGGGTTGCGTTGCACGTGTCTTGAGATAAACAACCACTCAGGGTTGCATTTCATGCATCCTGAGATAAACAACCGCTTAGGGTCACGTTTCATGCATCCTGAGATAGATGCAAAAAGTATGAGATTGTACAATAGATACACAATGTAATGAAAGTGTGCGATAGATGCACAAAGTGAACAAGTGCAATAGATGCACAAAATGAACAGAATTGAACACCAATATAATGACAACACATGTTTCATGCAAGATCATAGACAACCGACATATGATATTAATTGAAAGCATGTTCTATGGAATAAACAAGAGCATGCTCTATGCATGAATCAAAATCATGTTCTATGCATAATTGAAGGCATGTTCTATGTAAGCATGTGAATCCTGAACGATGCAAGCCACACATACAACATAAGTGTATGTGAAGACACACGTTTTATGCAACAAAAGAGAACGGATATGTAATTCAACAAAATGGACAAAAGCGACCTTCGACTTCGACCTCCGATTTACCCGTCTAAGGTTTTGCAAAATTCTCAAAAGGATACAACCCGCTCACTTTTGAATTGGGGTACGTTCACGTATCGGAGTACAATAGGCATTGAAACGACGCAACCAGGACACACTTTCGAGCTTTGTGAAAGCAATCCAAACCCAAGACATAGGTGGAGGTAGAGTAGTACGTCCAAGGCTTCTTGATGTTCCTCCTCAATACCACCTTATTCGCGAACAGGTAGAACACTGTGGGTTTGTACTTACTAAGTGCCCATACAACTGGGGTAGAGCCGGCCTCGCCACACTCTATGGCTATATGAGTTCCACTTTCTACATGAAGGGAGAGCAAGTCAGAGGCTATTGGAGAGCCCGAGAGGTATGCACCACACCTTTCTACTTTTGCACTTTCTGTTAACACATTATGCTTTCCACTTAGCACTTTCTATTTTATATTTGTTGGCACATCGTGCTTTCTACTTTGCACTTTCTGTATCTGTTCATGCATCGTTGATAATGCTGTTTTTGCAGTTGTGGGTTTACGCCTATTTCCCGGCTATTACTCCAGAGCCAGTGGACAAGATCGTTCCAGCCGTGCCCTACTCGCGGCGATATGACGGCATATGTCACCGCTGGCACCGTGAAGACATGACCTTCACCTTTTTTCGTCAATACTTTGATACAGTTGCAGCCTGCAAGGTAACCCAAAATTTACAATCATTTTGCTTTACTCCTATTGTTACTATTCTGATTCACACTCCGACAATTGACAGCAACTAACAATCTATACATTCTCTATTTACATATCACATGACAGCCTTGGGCGACGATACCAGCTAGAGTGAGGGACCAGTATGCTGGAGTTTGCGCCACGTCTTGATACCATATTTTACTGAAGGGCCCATTATGTCAGGCCTAGTTCCTCGGTAAGCATTTCATACGCTAGACTCTGGGCTCACCCATCCCAGTCGTTCCTATGCCATCCCCAGCATCCATGAGGATAGTTGGCAGCCTCCTAGTTGAGGCTATTATTCAGTTTATGGTGGGGCTGGATGCCGACTATGTCAGAGAAGAGGGGGATTATATGGCCTTCATCAGGACTCACCTCATGCCACCCCTGACACGAGTTCACAAAGGCGTCGTGAGTGCTCCTTTGGGGAGAGGCTTTCGTCAGAGGCCGGCGAGTGTTGGAGAGGCCCTCCTTGTGAAATTTCTTGGTTGGCCTGTGATTCCTACTGTGCTTACTTGTTGACGTCCAGGTGGGACAGCCTATCAGATACCGATAGAGCCACCAGAGCCGAGGCATAGGGATGTTAGAGCTCCAGGCACACCTCAAGTATGGACCACACTTTTCAACTTGCATCCCACATTTTCCATTTCTAGATATTAATGTTCAAATTCACTTGCAGGCACCCTAAGAGTACACAGAGGGCCTCTTCCAGCTGGTTGCTTCTCTAGTTAGCATGGTGCAGAGGAAAGAGAGACTACTTAGTCTTTACGATATTCAGGTATCCCCATTTTCCACATACATTTCACTACTGGTTCGCACTGCTGTGCACCACATTGACATGCAATATTCACTCTAATACACGATACTGCACACTGATCTACTGATATGCCTTCTGACACTGTTTCACATGGCACTGATGCACTGTACTGCCTTTTGCATGATATTCCTACTATATACTACATTCTGCCACATACTGTATTTGATACTTTGATATTTGTTTCTGAAATCCCATATGCACTGAGGGCACTAGCGGCAATGGCAGTACCAGCAGTAGCGGCACCCCCTTTAGCGGTAGGGAGGAGAGGTAAACAGGCCCCAGCACGCAGTCGAGATGAGCGTCAAGGTCGAGGTGGGAGCAGAGGTGCTCGGAATCGAAGCAGCTCAAAGCTGGTGTTAAGTAGGGATAATACTGAGACCAACAACTCCGAAGAGGGGGTGAGTCGACACTCTGAGTCTGAGAGCAGAGACGTTGACACCGACTCGAGATCGGAGAGCGAGGAGGACGTCGAGGCTGGTTCTGAGTCAGGGAGCGGAGATACTAGTAGTAGCTCCAGTCTAGAGTCCGATTCTGGTAGTGGCACCGATAGAGACAGTGTGCCTTAGTCCCCTCTGAGAACGAGGACAAACAGGGCCTCTCAAGCTTGATGTGACTGGCGCTGATTTTTGTACTCTTTTGCTTAGTTTCTTTTTCTTTTGGTAGCTTAGTACATGTATAGCTTTAGATAGGTTTTACTTTTGCATTTGAAAAGACTTGTACTCTCTTTTGTAAACAAAACGATGATCAGGGGAAACCCTGCAGTTTATAAAAATAAGTTCTTGTTCTTGCCTCATAAGCACCACATTTGCATATAAGGACAATGGATTTGAATTTGAAACCGAGAATGCTTGTATTGGAACGATGTTCTTAATCGAATATTGAGCCGACCAACAAAACAATATACAAAATACAACTCGATAACTAGAAAACAAAGTAAAAACAACTCAAACACAGCTATATACACTTGTTCAAAACAAAAGACTCAAAACAAGACCCCAAAACACAAGGACCAGGACAAAACCAAAATGCTAAACTGCACGGCCACAAAGTGGGCAACAAGCCACAAAAGGTGGGTGGCAGGCCATAAAAAGTGTGCGGCCGACCACTTGTGGTGAACCACCATATGGCTGATAGTTGGCCTCCATTCACAGCTCTATCTTCTACAAAAGGTCTTCTTTCACCATTTATTCACTAGAACCTCATTTTGGCTGCTGTTTTCTTTGAAAATGGAGATCTTCCTTGCTGAGAAGCTCACAAATTGGATGGCCACTTTAGACGACACGAAAAAGGTAAATTTCTAAGGTTTTGGCATAAATGCCCTTTTTTCGTTGAGATATACTCCACTTTGTTTTCCGTTCCTTCATGTCGTGGCCCGATGTTGGGACCCAATTACACATGTATTTTGCTTCAGAGCCCAGGAAATGTGCCCAACTCTTGAGGAATTTCAAGCGCTATTAGAATCCCAACGCGACGAAGAAATCATGCCTCAGCCCTATTTTGGCCATGCCCAAGCTTTAGGATGGATATGCGGGCTTACTTTACATGAAGCTCGATCTTTGGCTCATGACAGAGAGTTAAATATACTTGGCTTGATTCACCAGTTCTTTGACATCGACGACAGAGGTGACCTTCTCTAGCGAGGCTTCTGCCAACATGCCCTTTGTTTATGTATGCTCGCACATTTTCTTCTTACCCCTAGTTACGGCGAAGCCAGCATTAAGCTGATAGAAGTAGCCCAATGCCTGAGAGAGGGTAAGAGTTGCATTCGTTTGGCACTGGCCGAGACCCTAATGGGTTTAGATGTTTTTCACTGGTGAGAGACCACCAGGTTTGCAAGAAGCCCACCACTGCTCCAGGTATTGTTTCTCACCCTTTCTTATATATGATTCTCGTATCAGTCGGCACTCACACTCTATTTTCTCTCAAAAGCCTTTCCTATACTTTTCTCTTAATGTACATCTCTCTATTCTTTAATCTCTCTTATTTTTCAACCCTTCCCAAGTATGGTTAATGGATAAGCTGAAAGTAGTGTACCCTTGCGTCGAGTATTCAGCCCGAGCTTACTTTTTCTCCAGCGACTAGTGGACTTTCCCAACGAGGAATGGTGCAATAGGATGTGCAACAGATCTGCAGCTGACATAGCTTGGCATTGCCCCTGGTTTAATTTGACCGAGATGAGCTACAGCATGTCCCAACAGCCAAGCGTTCAGTTGATTAGCTTTACGCACTGCGTGTTCTACTTTCCTTTCTAGTTTAGATGCTAGTTTGGGCATGATCAGACCCGTTCAGGCCCACTTTGGCTACAAAAGCTTCCGCAAGCACGAGCAAAGGACGCAAGAGCACCTGACTCACCTATACCCCTAGTTTGTTGCTTTGACCTTTCTTTTCAAGTTTTATGATGCAAAACCAACTTTGATTTGTATTAGAGAGTTGGAGAACGTACTTGTGTTGAAATCAATGGAATTAAAGTTGTGAGCACTAAGAATTTTCCTTTTGGTCCCAAAATGGTCTAAGTTGTAAAAGGTAAAATTTTGAACAAAATCAACTTTTATTAAAACTTTTCAAAACCATTTTTGAAAATGATCACTGCCTGACACGCATGGAATCAGCCCTCAAGATGTACAACAAAAGATCATAACTGCTCATAACTGTATTCACCATATCGACCCTTTTGCCGCCAAATTGAAGACCACATAACCAAGCTAACTGATGATAGGCAAAAATGACCTGAACAAAATGAACGAAAAGAACAGTTGAGTTGGAGATGGTTTCGGCCGAACTTCAAGATGAAGTTGCCTACATATCCCAAGGATGGAAATCAGGCCTTACGTAGTTCGGTTCAGGTTCACTCGAGTATTAACTCTCTCCTTTTGCACTCTAACGTTTGCCAAAGTCGCCCTTTAAGGTTTTTAACCTTGCAAGCTCAGTTTTTCTTTATTTCTAATTTTTCATGCTCTAACTTTTGCCTAGGTCACCCTTCCGAGTTTTCGATCTAGCAAGCCTCTCAAGGATAGTATTTTTTCAACTTGTCCATATTTATTGGCTGTGAAAACTCCAAGTCATCTAGGTTCATGAGAATAATCGCCCCTCCTAACCAGATAGATTTGATGATATAAGGGTTAGTCCAATTGGGTCTGAACTTACCCCTAGGGTCGTAGATGGAAGCCTAGTTGTCTTTCAGTACCATGTCTCCCTCTTTGAGATTCCTAGACTTAACTTTCTTATTAAAATCCCTGGAAATTCTGCGTTGGTAGCCCTAGACATGATATAATGCCTTTAGTCCTCTCTCATTAAACATCATTAACTCCTCAAATCTACTATGTTGTCAGTCCGCCTCCGCTATCTAACACTCAGCCATAACTCGCAGTGACAGCACTTCAATTTCAATTGGCAAAACAACCTCCATCCCGTAGACGAAGGCATAGGGGTTTACCCTTGTAGATGTTCAGATTGAGGTTCTATAGCCCCAGAGCGCGAATGGCAGTTTATCCGGCCAATCCCTGTAGGTTTCCACCATCTTCCGCAAGATGTTCTTAATATTCTTGTTGGCGGTCTCAACAGCTCCATTGGTCTTTGGTCTATATGTTGATGACTTATGAAAAGCCACATTGTATTTCTCAAGAAAATCCATTACCTCTTTCTTGAAGTGTGAGCCATTATCTAATATAATCTCGTTCGGAACTCTATACCAGCAGATGATATTATTTCTGATGAATTTGGCCACATGCGACGCTTTCAACACCACATAGGATTAAGCTTCTATCCTCTTTGTGAAATAATCAATCACCACTAGGATGAACTCGTGTCCATTTGACCCCTTTGGCGAGACCGCACTAATAATGTTGATTTCCCAAATTGAGAAATTCCATAGTGACGTCATATTAAAGATCTTAGATGGCAGTATATTCATGCGATTGGCATGAATTTGGCATTTGTGGCATCGCCGTAAAAAACCAATATAATCTTCCTCCATGGTTGACCAGTAATAACTTTGTCTGAGGATCTTCCGGGCTAGCATCACACATTCGTGTGTGCCCCGCACTCCCTTTTGTTGATAGCCTCCATAAGAGGCTTCGATTCATCTTCCTCCACACACAACTTGTGCATTCCTAGATGACTGCTTTTATATAGCTTGCCCCCACAAATGATAAATTGGACGGCCAGACGCCGTATTCCCTGTTTGTCCTTGGCATTTTCCCCTGATGGATATGTCTCTTTTTCCAGAAAGTTTCGAATATCGTAATACTAGGGTTTTTTGTCTTGCATTTCATCTATTATGGCAACAGTCTTGTAGGCCAGCGTGTATTTCTGTTCGATGATGATTGGACGCATCTTTACTCCTAGCATGATGTCTACCACAGAGGATAGAGTTGCCAAAGCATCAGCGAATTTGTTGTTCTCTCTCAATAGATGCGTGAATGTCAACTTTTCAAACCTCGGAATCAGAATATCCAGGGCCTGATGGTAAACCTTCATCTTCTCTTTTTTGACTTTCCAGTCTCCGTTTTGCTTGAGAAACAACCAAGTTTGAGTTCCCAATGACATCCAACCTTATTGCCCCTAGTTCTAGGGCAGCTTTTTAACCAGCAATACACGCTTCATATTCCACTTCGTTGTTGGACACTTTGAGCCGGAGTTTGAAGGCTAAGGGTATATGGGAATTATTGGGTGCTATCAGTAACACGTCTATCCCATAACCATATTGATTGGATGCTCCATCAAAGTACATTGTCCAAGTTTCCTCTTTAACTTATAGAATGTCTTCATCTGGGAACAAGTACTCCACTATCTCATCTTCCTCTACTGGGTGGTCAACCAGGAATTCCGCTACAACCCTTCCTTTAATTGACTTGCGTGTAACATATTTGAGCTCGAATTTGAAGAAAAGAAGCAGCCAGCGAGCCAGTCTACCCGTTAGTGCTTGTTTTTCAAAAAGATATTTGATAGGATCTAATGGCAAAACCAGGATTACAAAGTGAGCTAACAAGCAGTGCCTCAACTTTCTGGTTGCGCATACCAAGGCTAAACAAGTTTTCTCCAAGGGAGTGTAACGGGTCTCGTAGTCTAGCATTTTCTTACTCAAGTAATAGATGGCTTTCTCCACCCTATCTTCAGATTCTTAAGCTAACATGCACCCCATGGTCGAGTCCGTTACTGACAAATACAGAATCAGCAGCTTCTCTAGCTCTAGTGGCGAGAACACAGGTGGATTTTGGAGGTACTACTTAACCTGTTCAAAGGCAAATTAACATCGATCATCCCATTGGAATTTCTTTCCTTTCTTCAGGAGACCAAATAGTGGTTCACAAGTCAAGGTTAATTTGGAGATAAACCGTCTTATGAATTGCACTTTACCCAGAATGCCACGCACCTCCTTTTCAGTCATTGGTGGTGACATTTCTAAGATGGCCTTAATTTTGGAAGGATCTACTTCAATTTCCCTCTACGTGATCAAAATGCCCAGCATTTTTCCTGCCGCTACGTCGAAGGTGCATTTCTGCGAGTTTAACCTCAATCTGTATTCCCTGATCCGTTAAAAGGATTTTTTTGAGTGTGGTATAGTGGCCTTCCTGCTTTTTGGATTTGACAATCATGTCGTCCACATACACCTCAACCTCTTTGTGGATCATATCATGCAGAATGGTGGTCGCAACCCTCTGATACGTAGCCCCAGCATTTTTCAACCCAAACAGCATGACTCGGTAGCAGTACGTACCCCATGGTGTGGTGAAAGCAGTCTTTTCTCTGTCCTTGAGTGCCATCAAAATCTAGTTATACCCGAAAAACCCATCCATAAATGAAAGGAAGGCATGGCCTACGGTGAAGTCTTCCAACTCATCAATATGTTGCAAAGGAAAGTCATCATTCGGGCTCACTTTATTTAGGTCTCGAAAGTCGACACAAACCCTGATTTTGCCATCCTTCTTCGGCACTGGGACGATATTGGCCAACCAGGTCAGATACTCGGATACTAACAAGAATCCTACATCAATCTGCCTGGTAACCTCTTCCTTGATTTTCAATGCCCAATCCGGACGACCTCTACGCAGTTTCTGCTTGATTGGTCGAGCCTCAAGGTCAAGAGGGATCTAGTGATGTACGATCTCAGGGTTGATTCCAGGCATGTCTTCGTAGGACCATGCGAATCTTTGAAATTTTTTTACAAAGCGATTAAACACTCGCGTTCCTCTGAAGACAATGTGGACCCAATCAAGACCAAGCACGGATCCTTTTTAGTGCCCCCATTAATGGCAATGATTTCGTCAAAACAAGGTTTAGCAAACCTCTCTTCCACTCGATTAATCAAGTTTTTCAAAGCTAGAGGAATTCCTTCCTCTTCATTTTCGTTAAATTTTAAAAATCTTAGTCAATACAATAAACTAGCGGCACGGAGAAATACTCAAAATCTACAGTGTTTTCATTCAAAAGGCCCAGATCTTCGGTTACAGACTCAAAAGAAAAGTTGAATGAAGGCCTAGACAAGACTTTGGTATCCGAGTTACCACCTCCAGAAATACCAGACTCAGACTCCCCAGACTGACTTGAATCTGATCTCGACCCCACAAACTCAGTGGAATCAGATTCTAGCTCATCACTCGATTCAGAACTGGAAAAAAAGCCCTCCTCCAGCTACCAAGTAAGGCGCATCGCCTTCAATGCATCCAAAATACCGCTGGTAGGGTATACACCAGATTCTTCCCCGATCACGGAGATAGTAAAGTTATCCCCTAAGTCAGCTGTGGGATCCATAAAGAGATCGGCCAGTGCTACCCTTATTTTAGGCTCGCTGCCATCTGAGTCACCATCCGTGCTCTTGTTAGCTTTGATGCTTGGTTTAGCCTTTTCCTCACTGTCCTGCAGCTGCATATCAAGGAAAATCTCGAATCCAAGGACGAGCTTCTTTGAGGAATTTACCTAAGATTCAGGAAAGCCACAAAAAGGGAAATCCTCTTCCTCTCAAACAAAACGGCCGTTGAGCGTCCCTCAGATCGGCCTATGGATGAGCTCATAATGCTTTGCAGCTCTCTTGGCCTTGGCTTTGCCCTTCATCTCTTCTCCCTTCCTTATTCAGTCCTCTTTGGTGCCAATCCAAAGGCATGTAGGTTATGTAGCACATCTGTCAGTGCTGCAAAACCTTTCCAACTACTCTTTCCAAGCCCATTCCTAGAACATGCCATAGTTTGTTCGTGAAGTAGATGGACTAGGCACTAATGTACATGTCTTCGTCTGTGGCCAAAATGGTTTGTACTACCCAGGCTTTAACCAGAATGAATCATGAGAGGAATATATCTTTATCGCTATGGTTGATCTCCAGCACTGGCGTAGTCACCTCCAGAGGTGGATGGATGGATGAGTTCCCAAAGACAGTTGTTGCCCCTCTCTCATGAGAATACTTCAACATCTGATGGAGGGTGGATGAAACAACCTTCACGTGATGTAACCAAGGCCTCTCTAGTAGCAGGATAAAGGTAACCGGTACATCCAGGGCGTGAAACTCGATCTCTTGCTCTGACGGACCAACCTGGACTCGCACCTTTATCGTGCCCGTGACCTCTCGGCTTGTGTTGTCATATGCCCATATCACTTGGGCTGTGGGAATGAAGTCCGCCAATTTGAGCCCAATCGCGTAGGCAGTACGAGATGAACAAACATTGATGGCCAAACTGGTATCTACCAACACCACTGATACTCGCTTTTCCTTGCATTCCATAGATATGTACTACGGTATATTGTGAGCCAACCCTTCCAGCGGCAGCTCTTTGTTAGAGAAAGTAAGCATTGATCTAGCACCACCTGGAAAGACCAAACCCACAACCTGTTCAGGCGTGGTGTCAATGGACAACTTAGCCTTGTTCATTGCCGACAACACTGCCTGTTGGTGCACTCGTGAGGCCATGAGAAAACTCTAGATGGAGATGTCAGCTTGGATTTTCTTGACCTATTTTAATACTAACTTTTCTTCTAGTTATTTCTCATTCTGTTTCTCAACCTCTTTGTCTTTTCCAGATGCCTCTGCTTGATCTAGGTATGGCGGCTTTAGGGCTGCAAATGAACCGAGCTGTTCATGAACAAGCTCGGCTCGGCTCGTTAAGGGCTCGGCTCCTTTAGTAAACGAGCCGAGCTCGAGCTCGAATATTAGGCTCGTTTAATAAACGAGCCTAGCTTGAGCTCGCATTAGCTCGGCTCGTTTATCTTTATTTAAATTATATAATACATATATTATTTATATATTAAAAATATATAAATATATATAAATAATAATATAAATACATTTTTTATATATTAAATAATATAAATAATATTAAAAAAACTTATCGAGCCGAGCCGAGCCGAGCCGAGCTCGAATTTCATTAAAATTAACGAGCCGAGCCAAGCCGAGCTCGAGCCCAGCTCCTTATCGAGTCGAGCTCGAGCTCAATAAACGAACTCGATAAGTAAACGAGCCCAGCTCAGCTCGGCTCGGCTCGGCTCGGTTCGTTTGCAGCTCTAGGCGGCTTAAAAGACCATCTACTATGGGTGAGATGATCTATTTCCTCAGTATACCACGTATTATCCGGAATGCAATTGCCCCAATCTTCGTCAGTATGGGCCAGATGCAGATCGTTATTGTTCCCCCATTTGTCCTCAGCAACTAACAAATAGTTGTTCGGCTCTACTTATATCACCTTCACGTCACAGGTGTCCTCCACAAGGTGCTATGAAATTACGGTTTCCCGACTGCCTTCAATTCTTTTTCATTAAAATTGCCTCAATGCAGCTTCTTGTTCAGTATCTATAGTGTTCACAACGTCCACTTTCTAGGCTGGGTTTCCCGTACTAGCACTCTCTGGCAACTTTCCTCTATTATTAGCCTTTCAGGCTACTACAGCTATCTCTGCTTCCTTTCCTTCTGGTTTCATTCCAGTTTCTTCTTCCTTGTCTGGCTCATCACTCAAGCATCCAGTGTTATCAGTCGATCCATGCAAGTTGAACCGCGTAATCTGTACATCTCCCTAATCACGCTCATCAAAGAATTGCAAGTTGTCCAAATCCTCTTCGAGGTCTGCCAATCATCCAATCCTTGGCCAGGGCTCTCTTCCCTGACCACATTGACGTCCGCCGAACATGGTAGCACCAGTTCAGGCTTGGTCTGACTAGTTGGTACAATATAACAACTCGGCTCATACACCCTCTTAGCTAAGTCCCCAAGATACTCTAGCAACAGCCTAGTACCTTCCTCCGGGGTCAAAACCTTTTCTACGGCGGGTGTTGTCACCATTGATCTAGAAAGCTCAGGTTGTAGGTCAAACGTGTCCATCGTGCATAGGTCTGTGTCCTCGAGAATGAACAGCGCTGGTTTTGGAAGATGGGAGGGGGTTTGATGTCGCGTCTATGATTTGGGTTTCCAAATCTCCCTCTTCATTTACGTGGAGGTCATCTGTAAGATCGGCTTGCTGTATTTCTTCAGACATTATGATAGTGCAGCGGTCTGCTAGAATTGTCAGATACACAATTCTGGTATGGGGCATGACACCAACCAGTGCTTCTGATTGTGTCATGAGATTTAGGATCTCATCGACAACAAGGTGATCGCTCCACCTCAGAAATCGAACGTAACCAACCAGTGCTTCTGATTGTGTCATGAGATTTAGGTTCTCATCGACAACAAGGTGATCGCTCCACCTCAGAAATCGAACGTAACCATACATCTACTCTCAGCCCATAATCAAGTCCCCCTACCTCAAAATCTTAACCTAATCCATACATTGACCACCTTTTATGACCCCAGCGTAGACATTACCCCCTCCCATCTTCCAAAACCAGCGCTGTTCATTCCCGAGGACACAGACCTATGCATAATGGACACGTTTGACCTACAACCTGAGCTTTCTAGATCAGTGGTGACAACACCCGCCGTAGAAAAGGTTTTGACCCCGGAGGAAGGTACTAGGATATTGCTAGAGTGTCTTGGGGACTTAGCTAAGAGGGTGTATGAGCCGAGTTGTTATATTGTACCAACTAGTCAGACCAAGCCTGAACTGGTGCTACCATGTTCGGCGGACGTCAATGTGGTCAGGAAAGATAGCCTTGGCCAAGGATTGGATGATTGGCAGACCTCGAAGAGGATTTGGACAACTTGCAATTCTTTGATGAGCATGATTAGGGAGATGTACAGATTACGTGGTTCAACTTGCATGGATCGACTGATAACACTGGATTCTTGAGTGATGAGCCAGACAAGGAAGAAGAAACTGGAATGAAACCAGAAGGAAAGGAAGCAGAGATAGCTGTAGTAGCCTGAAAGGCTAATAATAGAGGAAAGTTGCAAGAGAGTGCTAGTACGGGAAACCCAGACAATTGTAAAATAATTTGTAACCAATAATTGTGCTAATAAGAAATTATTTTACTAGTAACAATATTTCAATCTACAATTCAAATGCGCGCTTACAATCGATTTCGTGCGACATTCCCACACAAAATAACAGATAATTGCGTTTTTTACAATATTGTTGTAAGTGCCGTTCAATTGCCCTAAACTATCTCGGAATTCGGATACAACATTCTTTCCGATGTTGATAAATGTGTTAACGCCTTGACGGCTAACAGCTGGATATTCATTTGGTTGCGGCGGCATTACAACAGGGACACGCCGCAATACAACAAAACGGTCTATTTCTGTGCCCCTTACCATACATCCAGTTCGTGGGTCGCCACTAGACCACAGAAATACATCTTCAAACTTAGGCGTATACGCAGCATTAGGAAACCGGTCCAACACAACGACAAATTCACATTGGCCATTGTCAAATACTCCAGATGGATCAATGTTCACAGCTTGTTCTACAGTCTGGGTAGGGGCATCACGCATGTCGCTTTCGAGACCAGGCATATTAGCAGCAACTTCGGAGAGACCACCAGTTTGACGTAACACTACGCCTTGTATATAGAGCGATAACAGCTTCAATTTTCGGGATAGTCGTTCATCCCTTTCAGTACCAACCTCCGGCAAATTGAAATGAAAAAAATGAGGCTCATCATACGGGACAAAATCGTCAATCCTCCAGATGGAATCACAACGATTTAGACACAAATTGTCTTTTTCTGTAATAACTTTGTTTCCGTAGTTTAAAATATCTTCGACCGGAAACACCAGATCTGCTCGAGGTTGTCCAACGGCAACTAAAATTTAGTTTAGTTCTGGCTGTATATGGACGCCGTTGCGAAAAACGGAAAGTAGTCGCCATAATCGATGATGGAACCCCACCATTAAATGCATCACATCGATTTTATTTTATAGGCGTAATATGTTGACTGTGACATGGGTCAACATGAACAGTTGAAACTATATAAATAACTATTACTATATAACGTATGGCCAAGAATAATAACAGATCACAAACGGCGGCATTACACCAAATCGTGGGCCAAACGTATGTTAACTGTTCCACCTTTCCGCCTGCGCTTCCTTTTAAATTTAAATTTCCCGCTTGCGCTTGCCTTTTTCAACTTTTAATCCTGGCCGCAGATCTGGGTGCGGAGCGGAGACACTAGCAGACAACACGCCTCAAAATGCGGAAGGGAACACTAATCGGGGGACGACACGTGGCGCGGGGGGAGCGTCCTAGGTAATATTAGTGGGACGCTCCTGGGCACCTATATAACTCACTCCCTAACTCTCTTCCACCAATATAGTTTTTGGGAGAGTGACTTGCGTCACCCGAGAGAGTTAGTGACGTCATAGAGAGTGAGTTATGGCATCAATGCAACGTCGTTTTAGAGACGTCATTTTAAATTAATTATTCTCCTAACTCTATAAAATGGGATATCTGAGATCATGCATTAGCCATTGATGCCCCATACCAGAATTGTGTATCTGACAATTCTAGCAAACCGCTGCGCTATCATAATGTCTGAAGAAATACACCAAGCTGATCTTACAGATGACCTCCACGTAAATGAAGAGGGAGATTTGGAAACCCAAATCATAGACGCGACATCAAACTTACCAGTATCCAATATACCAATAACAAATCCAAAGATAGGCGATACGGTGTGGCAAAAACTGACGTTCAAGTCTATGATAATTGACAAATGCAAGCTAAGCTACAGGCCACAGTGTCCATTTAATTCTAGTGGTCGCGTCGAAGTGGAAATACGAGACACACGGTTACGAGCCAATGATCAATTACAGGCCCACTTTACGTTTCCAGTTACATGCCCAGTAGACATCACATACTTTGGAAACGCATATGCTGCCGCAGATAAGAAAGGATGCCCATGGACAGCGTCGTACAGATTGCTACAAACAAACATTAATGATGATGTGAAATATTGCAAAATGAAAGCCACCTTAGCTTTCCAAACATCATCGTTGCCTGATGAAATTACTTATCGGCCACCATTAATAACTGTTTTGTCCAAGGTATTCAACAACAGCCACGTGGATATTTGGCACATGGAGCGGAAAGTGGCGAAGGCAAGACTAGCACGCTCCAATTCCGAGTCACATTTTCGATCCACAAAAACATTGTCAGCACCGATGGGCCAATATGGTTCATCGGCCCAAAGGATGGCGGCACGAATGTCAGCAAGTTCAATTCAGGATGGGCCTGGACCATTCAATCGGCGCGACATAATTTTGCCGACCCACGGCCCATCAATAATCAACACTGGGCCAAATAATCAGCCTAGCGGCCCAGTTGACATAGAGGCCCATCAGTAAGCGAGGCCGAATCCAATAACTCAGAATCATCAAGACTCACTACAGACGACGCGGCTAAATTAATAGGAGAAGCTGTAAAAGCCGCACTGGAAGGATCCACATCATCCTAGAAAGGAAATATACAACGGAGACAATTGTCTATCTTCAATGGAAGCAATTGGGTAACTTGGAAAACTAAAATGGAGGACCTATTATTTTGTAAAGATTTGTATGGGCCCATTGAGGGTGATAGTGGCAAACCCGAGGGTATGAAAGATGATGAATGGAAGAGGCTTAATCGAAAAGCCGTTAGTATTATCCATCAATGGATTGATAACAGTGTGTTTCATCATGTTGCTACTGAAACTTCAGCGCATGATTTATGGAAAAAATTAAAAGGCCTTTATGATAGAAAATCAGCCACAAATAAAGCTTTTTTATTTTGTAAGTTGGTTAATTTAAAATATAAAGAGGGCAGCCCTATTCCGGAACATTTGAATGAAATAAAGAGCATTGTTAACCAACTTGCTTCTATGAAAATTGTTTTTGATGATGAGTTGCAGGCTTTGATGCTACTTAGTTCTTTGCCTGAAAGTTGAGAGACTTTGGTTGTGACCGTTAGTAATTCGGCGCCCAATGGAGTTGTCACAATGGGCCAAGTCATTAGTAGCCTGTTGAATGAAGAAACTAGAAGAAAATCTGCGGGTTCCTCTCATTCAGAAGCATTTGTTGTGAGAGGCTGAAGTAAAATAAGGGGGAGGAGTAAGACTCTTCATGGTCGTGATCAAAACCGTGACAAATCAAAAGATGGTTCTTTTTCAAAGAAAGACATTGAGTGCTATTGATGGGTCGTTGAACACACCAAAAATAATCACTAAACTATACCAAATTCTATTAGAATAATGGCAAGTCCAGGTATCGATCCACAGGGACTATTGTGAAATTAAACTAATTTAATCGTTAAATTCCTAAATTAATTTTGATAAAAAGATTGAATGTTTATAACCTAATTTAAAAACGAATAAATTAAACTAAGGAATTAAATTATTAAGAATAAATGAGATTGGTTTACTAAATTGGGGGAAAAACTAGGGTGGAGAATTCACCACTAACCACATAATTAGGGTTTCTAATTGAAATCAATTATGCTATAGTTTGAACGGATTAATGTTTCGCAACTACAAGTTCGAAGCATTTAACAAGAAGATTATCACATTCAATGTACGAGCACGAACCATTTCAAGTAATACGAATCGTTCACTCTAAACTAGGGTAGTGATACGACTCGTTCCTCGTAGCATGGTTCGTCCCATACCTTGAATGTGAAGGAAAAGAAAACAATTGTATGGATAACATTTAACAATCACAGAAAGTCAAATATTTGAAAGAATAATGAAAAATATAATAAAGAAACTTCTAAATCAACATACAATTGTTCAAACCTTTACATAATTTAAAATCAAAAAGAAAACAAAATAATTACATGGCTAGGGTTTCATCAAAACCCTAGAAAAGACGACTAGCCACTCATGGAGGAGTGGAAGGAGGAAGATGGAGAAGAAACCACCATGGAAGACATCTTGGAGCTTTTGCTTTCCTTCTCCTTTCCAAACCCTAGCCTCCCTCTTTTGGTTAAAACAGTTTCAGAACCCTAGAAAAGCCTTTTCCTTTTCTATTTATACTTCTACTCACTTCCAAACAGGTTTAAAATATCAGTTTGACTTTTCCAGAAAAAATCAACTCTGTCCAAATTTTATCTTTTTGCCCATTTTATGCTCCGACGATGTATAACCTGATTGACATTTAACACACATAAAATATACGGTTTGACCAGCAAGTGAAGTTAAGAGATTCTAATTAACGGCCTTAATGATGTGCATTTCGGCCTTAATCATATCCCCCAACTTACTACTTGCTAGTCCTCAAGCAAGTAAAATAAAATAAAATAAAATAAAATCTATCTATTTCCTCTTTCGTGGGAAAACAGTTGCATTTAGCATATGCAACAAGCCTTTAAACCACAAGGTTACCCAAAGTGGACGAGTAGAGTCTCGTGAGGGTTTCCAGAAATGATACCCACAAACATTAACATATTCATATATACTCAACAACAAATGACCACACTACTCCATCTAACAATCAACTTATGTGCCACTACAGTGTGATATTGAGACATCACGAGTCATTAAAGACACAGTGGACAAGCATGAAGGAACCTATTGAGTCGAAACCACAATTCAGTTAATACAAAAGTAAAGTTTTGTATACTTGTGCATGCTAGTAGACAAGTCATGAGTACCCTCAGTGTAAAGTGCAATCTCCATATTAGTTAACTATCCACTATAATAGCCCAGTGTAACTCATAATAACACCCAACATATACAAAAAAAACTAACCTGTTGCAGCCAAGATTTTCAAAAGTTTTTTTTTTTTTTTTTAAATGACTGTGCAATGTCCTGATCCATTAAGCTTTCTAATCAACCCATGTAACAAGCATTGGGCCAATGACTCCCAAACCAGACGGTTTTAGGGCACTAGGTGTAAAGACACCCCTACGGGCTTAATAACTCGAGTTGAAAAGGCTACGAATCTAAACAAGTCATTCTTCTTATTTCTCCTTAACTGTGCAATGTCCAAGTCCCTTAAGCTTTCTAATTAACCCATGTAGCAAGTTTTGGGCCATTGACTCCCAAACCAGACAGTTTTAGGGCATTAGGTGTAAAGACACCCCTATGGGCTTAATAACTCAAGTTAAAAAGGCTACGAACCCAAACAAGTCAAGTGTTTTTTTTTTTTTTTTTTTTTTAAGAATCTTGGCTCCTCATTTATTTTTTCTGCAACTCTAGCTATTATCAATGATGTACACCAGGAATTATAATAAAAAGATCACCGCTATGATAGTGTGTTCATGTGAATTAAGACATACTCATGACAAGTGTACTAAAATCACAAACACAGACAACTCTCCTCGTGCAAACATCGCATGCAAGTATCTACCCAATAAATCCTTTTCATACAAGTCTACTATGCTCTCCAATTAACATATGCAAATATCATCACCCTACTAGCAAAAAGTCACATCAAGTGAAGTAATACAATAAAGTGAAACAAGTATAAGCATGAATTATGAGCCAGATAGAAATGCACAAAAGGAAATATAACCCTCATCCCCCAACTTGAATATGACATTGTCCTCAATGGAAAAGTAAAGAGAAATGAGAGAATATTACCTGAATTGTAGGTGCACGTCCAGGTAGGCAGAGAGTAACATCTATACACGTCACACATTCTCTTTTTTTTTTTTTTTCAAAAGAATAGAAAGAACTAAAAAGGAAAACAAAAATAAAAATAAAAGAGACAAAGCAATATACAGGTAGGGACTACGGGGAAGCAGGCGGTGGTGGTGGCGGGAAGTGCTGGGCGAACAAAGCTTGCATCATAGAGCGCGTCTCAAAGGCGTCATCATGAATCTGTTGCTGGTGGGCGAGCAGCTAGTCGAAGGTCGCCTGGGAATAGTCGCAATGCGCCTAAAAATCCGTGCGCAACTCCACGAGACTCTGCTGGTGATCACGAAGAGTACTGTGGACCTGATCCACAGAGTGCTGAAGCTATAAGTACTCATCGCGAGTCATGTAGAGCGGGTCCCCTTGGGGAGGCACGGGGGGAACAGGATGAGCTGGGTGGTCATAGACGGGATCCTGGGCCTCATCAACTGGGGCACCAACCGGCTGCGGGATACGAGATATGCTATGCTGCCATTCCCGCTAGCTGAAAGTCGGGTACCCTCGATCAATCTCCTCATCTTCAGCAATGTAGAGGTGGTTCAACTGAAACACAAGGGTCAACAGATTGGCAAATGGTAGTGGCCAAGTCAGGTTTTGCATAGGATTAGGCCGAACTGCCTCTCGTAGAAATTTCTGCAAGTGCATGAAGATGATACGCGCAAGCGGGACCTGATAGCCATACTGATACCCGTATAGAACCCGAACAAACTCCAATCGTCGCTCAGCTCGATGCCCAAGTGGAAGGACATTCTTATGGACCACGGAATCTAAGAATAACAAGCGGATAGGCAGCTTGCTCCTCCGTAAGCATGTGAAACTGAGATCACCATGGGTCCCCAGGAAGTATTGCTGGATGAGGCTATGGATAGGCTGTCGATCCTCAACTTCCAGGAATGGCTGATACTCCGGCTTGGCGAAAAACCCTAACACTGTGGCAATCATGGATGAAGTGATGTGGACAGCCTGACCATCAATGTTAGAGAGCAGTCCATCCTTGGTGGGTGACTCATATAAGTGCTGGTAGAAGAGTCATACCAGACGAGGATAAGTTGGTGCTGTGACAGAACAAATGCCCAACTGTTGTCGGAGTCGGAGCTGCTCAACGGCCCAAGTAGTGTCTGCCTCACCCTGAAAAAATTGCAGGTTGAACTGCGTAAGCTTGTGAAGAGGGCGTGAAGCCCACTCCGGCCAGGGCAAGTCACCCGGTGGGGGTGGCGAGGATGGTGGTGACGGTGACGGTGGCGGTGGTGGCGCTGAAGATGTGGAACCTTTGGCCTTCTTGGAGGCCCGAGCAATACGTCGACTCATATCCTGCACACACCAAAAACAAATAGACACAAACCCGTGGAACCAATCATGAGAATAAAATAAAATATGAAAGCACAAGTTTGCCCACTAATGTACCTCATGCAATTCCCACTTTTTCTTTTTTCTTTTTTTTTTTGTAAAAACGAAAATAATTAATAAATGAATAAAAAATGACATTAAATGAAATTAACTAAACTAGAAAATAAATTACACTAAACTAAACTAAACGAAACTAAACTTAAACTAAACTCTAAAATAACTAAACGACAAAAGAGACTAAAGTATAAAATAAAATAACCTAAACTAAACACTTTTTTTTTTTTTAAATAGAAGAAAAGAAAAGAAAAGAAAATAATATGAAATAAAAAAAAATTCCGAAAATAAAGTAAAATAAAAACTAAACTACTGAATAATTAAATGAACAAAGACATTATAGAATTAATAATTAAAATGAAATAAAACCAAAATCCACTAAATAATTAAGCGAACCAGAATCACTACGAAACAATTTAAACTAAACAAATAGAGGGAATAAAAATAAACTAAATTAGGATTAGTATTAGCACATGATTTCTGAATTTTTTTTTTTTTTTTTTTTCAAAAATTCCCACACGTGCGGGGCCCAAGCCGCACGTGCGGCTTTTATCTTCTCCAGAAGATGGTCGGTTTTTAATTTTTTTTTTTTTTTTCACACTAACTAAACATGCATTCTACAACTCAAGAAAAACAAATTAAATTAAAACAAAACTAAACATAAAAGAAAAAGAATGAACACTAAAAAAATAAAGCACTTATGAACATTTTTTTTTTTTTTTTTGGGTGAACTATAGATCAACAATACACAAAAATAAAAATAAAAACTCTACAAATTAATCCTACATCCACAAATCTACAAAAAAAAGAAAAGAAATTACCTTGAAAAAGTGACGAAAAGAAGAGAAAAAAAATTAGAGGTCCGCCGGAAAAAATGGTGGTCGCCGGAGTTTCGACGGACGGTAAGGAAATAGGACGCCGGCGGTGAGATGGTGGTGGTGAGGAAGAAGAAAGAAGAAGAAAAAGGGAAGAAGAAGAAGAAGGAAGAAGAAGAAGATGGAAGATGGTGGGTTTGTTGGGTTAAGAAAGAGAGAGAGATGAGGGTTAAAGAGTGAGGGAAATCTGAGAGTGAAAAGGATTGGGAGAGGGAGAGAGATAGATAAGGTTTGTCATTTTCTTTTTTTTTTCTTTTTTTTTTAAATAAAATAAAATTAAAACAATAAAAAAAAATTAAAAAATGCCGCACTTGCACGCACCTGCTTTTAAAGCAGGGTGCGTCTCTCAAATTTCCAAACTTCCCGCACGTACGAGGCCCAGGCCGCACGTGCAGCGATTCTCGAGCAAATTTTTTTTTTTTTTTTTTCAATATCGGCGTCGCGTCAAGACGAAGCGCCGCGTCAACGACGAAAACCACGCCAAGAGAATTGATGAAGCAGCAGGTCAATTTTGATTCCTATTTGCATTTGACGCAATTAAAGAAAGTACCGACAAGCATGCATTTCATGCCCTTTTTTTTTTTTTTTTTTTTAATGAACAAGTATGACTCACATTTTTATTTATTTTTTATTTGAACAAGTATGATACACAAAATTTTTTTATTATATATATATATTTATTTTTAACACAGAAAAGAAACATGAAAGCACGTTTTTTTTTTTTTTTTTTTTTTATACTAACTCTCAATACCTAACAAAAGGCACCAGAGTTATGGTATAAAGTTGCCACTTTAGAATCCCCCAGGTAATAAAACCCAGCGTAGTTTATAGCCTTCGGGCTAGTACAACCCAAATATACTTAATCATTTCTACCTTCAATTGACATCCGAAATAAATATAGCACATAGAAAATAACGGAATGCCCACTAAAGGTATAATCTTCACGCAAAAATCACGGGTACTACTTTTCTCCCTAACTGTGTTTGTAACTTTCCCTATTCTCCAACAGGGTGACAGACTAGGTTGATTCGGTATCCAGAATCGAGGCACATTAGGCTACCTCAACCTATGGGGCTACCATACAGAGTTCAAGCCGAGGTAGTTTTGAAGCAATCTCCACACCCCTGGGTATTTAAACCAGACTCTAGTCTCGGAAATCCCAAACCTTTGTGTTCTAGGCTTTGCCATTCGAACTCTAGTTTCCACCGTCTCAGTTGGTCTCCTAGGAACTCACTACAAACACGGTTAGGTGGCTATACCAGACCGTCAGATGCCGTTCGGGCACGGCAAACACCAAAGGAATTACACCTTTAGAGGATTTAAAGTCTCCTAGACGCAAGTAAAGCATAACGAGAACAAAGAAAAACAGAATAGCATAGAAGAGAAAGAAAAGAGAACATCAAACCAATCTATCAATCGTAGTAAAATTGGTCCATCAAAGCAATGGACTCAATCATATCCCCATTCCCAATCCCTTCTATATATGGTTTCAATCTTTGGCCATTCACTTTGAAAGTGTGACCGGTCTTTGGATCTCGCACCTCAACGCCGCCATGAATGAATGCCTCAACAACTACAAATGGGCCATCCCATCTTGATCTTTACTTACTCGGAAAGAGTCTCAATTTTGAATTAAAAAGCCACACTTTTTGGTCGGGTTCAAAGGATTTCCTATTAATGTGCTTGTCATGGAATTCTTTAGTTCGAGCTTTAAAAACTCTCGAACTCTCATATGCATCATTCCGGATTTCCTCCAACTCATTGAGTTGCAATTTCCGGTTGAGCCCAGCCGCGCCCATATCGAAGTTAAACTTCTTTATGGCCCACAATGCTCGGTGCTCAAGTTCAACAGGAAGATGGCAAGCTTTTAGAACACCGCTCTATCTGGTGACATACAAATGGGTGTCTTATAAGGCGATCTTGTAAGCCCATAATGCATCAACTAACCTTTGTGACCAATCCTTCCTATCCGGTCTCACAGTTTTCTCAATTATGTGCTTTACCTGCCTATTTGAGACTTCAACTTGGCCACTCGTTTGAGGATGGTATGGAGTGCCAACTTTATGAGTGATAGAGTATTTCTTAACTACCGACTCAAAGAACCGGTTACAAAAGTGTGTACCCTGATCACTTATTATGGCTCTAGGAAACCCAAAACGACTAAAGATGTTTTCATGTAAAAACTTGATTACCACTTTATGATCGTTTGTTCGGGTAGCTATTGCCTCCACCCACTTAGAAACATAATCTACTGCCAAGAGAATGTACTCAAACCCGAATGACGACGGGAAAGGGCCCATAAAATCAATCCCCCAAACATCAAATATTTCTACTACAAGAATAGGAGCCATTGGCATCATATCACGCCGAGACATCGAACCCATTTGCTGACAGTGCAAACAAGTTCTACAAAATTGATGGGCATCTTTAAAAATTGTGGGCCAATAAAACCCGCTTTGTAAAATCTTAGCGGCCGTTTTATGCCCACTAAAATGACCGCCACATGCAGAAGAATGACAAAATGTAAGAATGCTATGCACCTCACTCTCCGGCACATACCGTCAGATCACTTGGTCGGAGCAGTATTTAAACAACTCCGGATCCTCCCAAAAGTAATACTTGACCTGCAAAAAGAATCGATCTTTGTCTTGCTTAGATCAATTCTGTGAAATTTTCCCATAGCCAAGTAATTCACAATATATGCAAACTATGGGGGGCTCGCTTGTGATAGCTCAAAGAGTTGTTCGTCCGGAAACGAATCATACAGAATAAGAGGGTCACTATTATATTCAACAAGGATTCGGGAGAGATGATCCGCCACCACATTCTCAGATCCTTTCTTATCTCGGATCTCTAGGTCAAATTCCTGGAGCAACAAAGTCCATCTAATTAACCTAGGTTTGGTCTTTTTCTTTGATAGTAAATACCGCAAAGCGACATGATCAGTGAAGACTATGACCTTGGAACCTAAGAGATAAGACCGGAATTTGTCTAAGACAAAGACCACAGCTAGCAACTCTTTCTCGGTAGTAGTGTAGTTCAATTGAGCATCCGAGAGAGTGCGACTAGCATAATATATAACAAATGGTGCCTTATTGACCCTTTGGCCCAACACAGCCCCGACAGCATAATCGGAGGCATCACACATGATTTCAAAGGGAAGTGACCAATCTGGTGATTTCATGATTGGGGCAGTGGTCAAGGCCATTCTCAGTGTTTCAAATGCCTTTAAGCATGCCTCATCAAAGACAAAAGGTGCGTCCTTAACTAGTAAACTACACAAAGGACATGATATCTTACTGAAATCTTTAATGAACCTACGGTAAAAACCTGCATGCCCTAAGAACGACCTGATTTGACGCACGGAATTGGGTGGAGGAAGGCCTGCAATGAGGTCAACCTTAGCCTTGTCAACCTCTATACCTCGAGGGGACACAATGTGTCCCAACACTATACCCTCACGAACCATAAAATGGCTCTTTTCCCAACTCAAGATTAGGTTTGCCTCAATACATCGTTCTAACACTCTAGTCAAGTTCCTAAGGCATTCCTCAAAAGACGGTCCAAACACTGAAAAGTCATCCATAAAAACCTCTAAGAATTTCTCCACCATATCGGAGAAAATAGCCATCATACACCGTTGAAAGGTCGCTGGTGCATTACATAGCCCGAAGGGCATGCGCCTGTAAGCAAAAGTGCCAAAAGGGCATGTGAATGTGGTCTTTTCCTGGTCAGCGGGGTACACCGAGACTTAATTATACCCCGAATAGCCATCAAGAAAACAATAAAAACCCTGCCCCGCTAACCGCTCTAGGATTTGGTCAATGAAAGGTAAGGGAAAATGGTCCTTCCTAGTCGAGGAATTTAATCTCCTATAATCAATACACACTCGCCACCCAGTAGTGGTTCGTGTGGGAACTAACTCTCCACCCTCATTCTCAACAACAGTGATGCCCGATTTCTTGGGCACCACTTGTGTGGGACTCACCCACTTGCTATCCGAGATAGGGTATATAATACCCGCATCCAACAATTTCAATACCTCCTTTTTCACCACCTCTTTCATGTTAGGATTCAGTCTCCGTTGCATTTCGCGAGAAGGTTTGGTGTCCTCCTCTAGATGTATATAATGCATGCACGGAGGATCTATCCCTTCGAATCGAATCGACCACCCTATAGCACTGATGTGCCACAAGAACACTCATTAACCGACTTTCTGCTCAGTCAAGTCGGATGCAATGATAATCGTAAAGTCTCTGGGGCCCTAAAAAGCATACTTGAGTGTGGTAGGAAGTGGCTTCAACTCAAGTGTAGGTGGTGTGACCAAAGATGGTGTGGCAGGCTCTCTCGACAGAGGAGGAAGTGACTCAAACCGGGCTTTCCATGGAGGAAAATCCGGTGTAGAAGAAGAATTAAGCAAGACATTCACCTCCTCAACTGACCCATCTATATCAAAATTGTCAAACCCAAAATGAGCTAGACAAGCCTCTAAAGGGTCCTCTACAAGAATGGAGGGCAAAGCCTCCTCCACAATCTCATTCACAACATCCATTAATAAGCACTCCTCTCTCTCATGAGGATGTTGGGATGCTTGGAAAACATTAAGTTTCACTTGCATGTTACCAAATGAAACTTCCATAACCCCGGTCCGACAATTTATGCATGCATTGGCTGTAGCCAAGAAAGGTCGACCTAAGATCACCGGGATTTGTTTCTTAGAACTGGCTACCGGTTCCATATCTAGAACCAAAAAGTCAACAGGTTTGTAAAACCTACCGACCTTCACTAATACATCCTCAATCATGCCACGTGGCACTTTGAGGGACCGGTCAGCCAACTAAAGAGTAACAGTAGTGGGCTTCAACTCGCCAAGCCCAAATTCCTCGTACACAGAGTACGACAACAAATTGGCACTCACCCCTAAATCCAATAAGGCCCTATCGATGAAATGGTCCCCTATAATGCATGCAATGGTTGGGGCACCTGGGTCCTTAAGCTTAGGAGGTGTTTCATTCAACAAGATGGAGCTTACTTGCTCCGTGAGTAGGACCTTTTGGGACACATGTGTCCTAGATTTACGCTTTTGCGTACAAAGGTCCTTCAGAAATTTGGCATATGATGGTACTTGCTTAATCGCCTCCAAAAGGGGGAGGTTGATTTTTACCTGTTTAAAGACCTCCATCATTGCCTCCATAGATGCCGCCTTTTTATTAAAAGGGGACGGTGTGTCAAGACATTAGGGAAAAGGTGCCTTAGGCACATATAGTGCCTTGGGCTCAAATGAAGTGCTAGGGACTACGTCATCCCTCTTAAGTGTTTCCCCCTCACCCTTGCTCTCACTAGGTGAACCACCGTGGTCACCCTTCCTAACTCTAGTTGCATCAAACGCAACTGACTGAGGCTCTAATGTCCTACCACTTCTTAAAGCAACCACCGCCTGCACTTGCTCATGTTGCTTACCATTCCCACCCGAACTCTCAACCCCGTATTGTCCCTTAGGGTTGGCCACAGTTTGACTCGGTAATTTTCCCTCCTCTCTCCGATTCATGTTGTTAGCCATTTGACCCAATTGGGTCTCTATCTTGGCAATAGAGTGAGTGTGGGAGTGAACTATCGGTGCTAACCCCTTAAGTTCTGAGAGAACTTCTAACACCTAAGTCTTAAAGGCAGAGTTGCCCAGAGGAACAGGCGGGGGTTGTGGTTGTGGTTGCCGGTATGGTTGTGGGGGTCTATAAGGTTACGGTGGTCGGTAAGATGATTGGTTGGCAAAATTATTGAAATTCTGCCTTGGTGGTGGAGGATTGTAAGAAGTGCCTTGTGAAGGGGGTCTCCATGAGAAATTAGGGTGATTTCTCCATCCCGGATTGTATGTATTGGAGTATGGATCATTACCCGGGTTGGAGAATCCTTGAGCCGCATTCACATGCTCTTGGACTAACTCCAGAAATTGTGATGCCGAAGGGCACTCACTCAAGTCATGAGCATGGCTCGCACAAATAACACATGCCTCATGAAATTGAGACTGATCGCGCTGGGTAGGGGCATGTCCCGTAGCTAATAATTGGTCCATCTTGCGGGACAGTGCCTCTACTTGTTGGGCTAACTCTAGGTTTTGCCCGACCTCATAAATGTCCCCTCTTTTTGGGGCTCCAACTACGGGTTGCCGGACTTGCCGGGCTGCGGAGGCATGGTGAAGGGAATTATCACTTAAGTTCTCAAACAATTGCCATGCCTCGGCATCAATTTTAGACATAAATGTCCCACCACAGGACGAATCCACCATTTGGCGGTGTGGCTCAATTAAGCCATAATAGAATGTTTGAACAAGTTGCCAATCAGGCACTTGGTGGTGGGGACACTGTTGGAGAAGGTCTCTAAGTCTTTCCCACGTCTCATGGAATTGCTCGTCATCCATTTGAGCAAAGTTTGTGATGACTCGCCTAAGTTGGTTGGTTTTACCTATGGAAAAGTACTTCTCCAAGAACCGTTGCTGTAATTGGTCCCAAGTTGTGATTGAATTAGCAGGTAAAGAATTTAGCCAGTGTTTGGCTTTAACCTTTAACGAGAATGGAAACAATCGCAACATTAAGGCCTCATTTGTGAAATTATGGATCCTCACCGTCGAGCAAATTTCTAGAAATTCATTCAAATGCTTATAAGGGTCATCATGAGTTAGTCCATGGAATGATGGGAGCATTTGTATGGTGCTGGACTTAATCTATAATGAGCAGCAGTGGTGTTGGGCAATTGGATGCATGATGGTGATGTATATGCGGTGGGTGTAAAGTAATCCTTAAGTGTCCAGTTGGGCACATTCGGGACATTAGGATCTGTCATCTCTAATGGCTCAATGTATGGATATGAATATTCAAGCCTAGGAACACGGGCAGAGGCCCTAAGTCTCCTAAGGGTCCTTTCTAGTTCAAGGTCCAAACTCCACAATTCAGGGCGACAAGAACGACGCCCGTACATACACTACCCAAACACACACAACAAGTTCCGACTCTATGCACTAAGTTACGAAAGCAAAATACCAAAGGAAGAAATACTCACAGCGGTTTAACGAAAACGCTTTACTGCGTCTTCATGGATGCTTGGCGTGTAGGCGTTGTCTCCAATCCCCAATTGAGATTTGACTTTCGTTTTAGCACTTTGGTGCTTTGCTTGTGAGTGTTTATACATTTACTCACTTTAGTCTTTGCGTTTTTTTTTAGCTCATTTCTGCTTGCACTACAATGATAGCTCCAATTTCAAACACTCTGCACACTTAGCAACACCAAAAGCATAAAATCCTAAACTAAAAATTAAAATAAAAATATAACTTTAAATTAACTAATTTCGCCAGAAGTCCCCGGCAACGGCGCCAAAATTTGATGGGTCGTTGAACACACCAAAAATAATCACTAAACTATACCAAATTCTATTAGAATAATGGCAAGTCCAGGTTTCGATCCACAGGGACTATTGTGAAATTAAACTAATTTAATCGTTAAATTCCTAAATTAATTTTGATAAAAAGATTGAATGTTTATAACCTAATTTAAAAACGAATAAATTAAACTAAGGAATTAAATTATTAAGAATAAATGAAATTGGTTTACTGAATTGGGGGAAAAACTAGGGTGGAGAATTCACCACTAACCACATAATTAGGGTTTCTAATTGAAATCAATTATGCTATGGTTTGAACGAATTAATGTTTCGCAACTACAAGTTCGAAGCATTTAACAAGAAGATTATCACATTCAATGTACGAGCACAAACCATCTCAAGTAATACGAATCGTTCACTCTAAACTAGGGTAGTGATACGACTCGTTCCTTGTAGCATGGCTCATCCCATACCTTGAATGTGAAGGAAAAGAAAACAATTGTATGGATAACATTTAACAATCACAGAAAGTCAAATATTCGAAAGAATAATGAAAAATATAATAAAGAAACTTCTAAATCACCATACAATTGTTCAAACCTTTACATAATTTAAAATCAAAAAGAAAACAAAATAATTACATGGTTAGGGTTTCATCAAAACCCTAGAAAAGACGACTAGCCACTCATGGAGGAGTGGAAGGAGGAAGATGGAGAAGAAACCACCATGGAAGACATCTTGGAGCTTTTGCTTTCCTTCTCCTTTCCAAACCCTAGCCTCCCTCTTTTGGTTAAAACAGTTTCAGAACCCTAGAAAAGCCTTTTCCTTTTCTATTTATACTTCTACTCACTTCCAAACAGGTTTAAAATATCAGTTTGACTTTTCCAAAAAAAATCAACTCTGTCCAAATTTTGTCTTTTTGCCCATTTTATGCTCCGACGATATATAACCTGATTGACATTTAACACACATAAAATATACGGTTTGACCAGCAAGTGAAGTTAAGAGATTCTAATTAACGGCCTCAATGATGTACATTTCGGCCTTAATCAGCTATTATTGCCATGAGAAAGGGCACATGAAGCGGGAATGCCGAAAACTCAAGAATAAGGAGAAAAGGCGTGACAAAAGTGTGGATAAGAAGCAAGAAGACACAACGGCAGTTACTACCGATGATCTCATGGTCGTTTGTGAAGATGATTGTATCAATTTAGTGGGACAAGAGAGCAATTGGGTGATTGATTCCGGTGCTTCTTTTCATGTGACTTCTCGAGTTGATTTCTTCACTACCTACACCAAAGGAGATTATGGTTCTATTCGAATGGGTACTGAAGGTTTGTCCAAGATTATTGGCATGGGTGATGTTTGCTTGGAAACAAATTTGGACTGCAAGTTGTTACTTAAAGATGTGAGGCATGTTCCCGACATTCGCCTCAATTTGATCTCTACCGGGAAGCTGGATGATGAAGGCTTTAACAACAAATTTGGTGATGGAATATGGAAGCTCACAAAGGGTTCTTTAGTGGTGGCTAAGTGTAAGAAGACTCATACACTTTATTCGATGCAAGGAAAAATTTATAAAAGTGTTGTCAATGCACTTGAAGATGATAGTTCTACCGAATTGTGGCACAAGCGGCTTGGCCATATGAGTGAAAATGGGCTACAAGTTTTGTTCAAGAAAGAGCTTCTACCCGATTTGAAAGGTACACATCTTAAAACTTGTGTTCATTGTTTGGCGGGTAAACAACATAGAGTTTCTTTTCATAAAAATGTTGCTTCTAGAAAAGAAAATGTTTTGAAGTTGATTCATTCGGATGTTTGTGGTCCTTTAAAAGTTAGAACACATAGTGGTGTAATTTATTTTGTTACTTTCATTGATGATTATTCAAGGAAAGTTTAGGTTTTGCTACTAAAAACTAAAGATCAAGTTCTAGAAGTATTTAAGCATTTTCAGGCCATGGTTGAAAGAGAAACAGGGCAGAAATTGAAGTGCATCCGAACAGACAATGGTGGTGAATACATTGAACCATTTGATGAGTATTGTCGCAGCCAAGGTATTCGGCACCAAAAGACAGTTAAAAAGACTCCTTAACAAAATGGCGTTGCCGAGAGGATGAACCGCACCATTGTGGAAAGAACAAGATGTTTGCTCTCACAAGCTAAATTGCCAAGATCCTTTTGGAGTGAGGTAATGAGTACAACGGTTGACGTGATCAATTTGTCTCCTTGCTATCCTTTGAATGGTAATGTTTCAGAAAGAGTTTGGACCGGTAAAGATGTGTCTTATGAGCACTTGAGAGTGTTAGGTTGCCGAGCTTTTGTTCACATTCCAAAAGATGAGAGGTCCAAGCTTGATAGCAAGTCAAGACAATGCATTTTTCCTGGCTATGGGCGTGATAAATTCGGGTATAGATTGTGGGATCTGGTCGACAAGAAAATCATTCGAAGCCGTGACGTTGTGTTTCTTGAAGACCAAACAATTGAAGACTTTGGCAAAGGTGATCAACTGAAGCCAAAAACTAGTGATCTCATTGACATGGATCTATCTCCTTCATCTTTAGTTGATGATGAAAATGGGGGAGATGTGCAGCCACCTATTGAAGATGTGAAGGATGATGCTAATCCTAAAGAAGTTGAGCCAGAAATTGAGGAAGAGCATCCAACTCAAGAACCGCCACCACAACTTGAGTTGAGGAAATCTACAAGGGACCGGCAATCTTCAAGAAAGTATCCTCCCAATGAATTTGTGTTGATTTCTGATCAAGGGGGGCCTGAGAGCTATCAAGAAGCAATTGAGCATGCAAAGAAAGGTGATTGGAAAAAGGCCATGGACGAGGAGATGAATTCCTTGCTTGAACACCACATTTATGATTTAGTGAAGTTGTCCAAGGGGAGGAAAATTCTGAAAAATAAGTGAGTTTTCAAATTGAAGAATGATGGCAAGAATCTGAGATACAAAGCACATCTTGTTGTGAACGGCTTTGGGCAAAAGAAAGGTATTGACTTTGACAAGATTTTCTCACCGATTGTAAAGATGTCTTCTATTCGGGTTGTACTTGGCATGGCTGCAAGTGTGAACCTTAAAGTTGAGCAACTTGATGTGAAGACCGCATTCCTTCATAGTGATCTTGAAGAAGAAATTTACATGGAGTAACCGGAAGATTTTGTGAAAAAAGGGAAAGAGAAATTTGTTTGCAAATTGAAGAAAAGTTTGTATGGTCTCAAGCAAGCCCCGTGGCAATGGTACAAAAAATTTGACTCTTTCATAATGAAAAATAGTTTTTCTAAAACCACTTCGGACCATTGTGTGTTTGTGAAAAATTTCTCGGATGGTAAATTTATTATTCTTTTGCTTTATGTTGATGATATGTTAATTGTGGGTCAAGATTCTACCATGATAAACAGGTTGAAATTGGAGTTGAGCAAGTCTTTTGCTATGAAAGATTTGGGGCCGGTAAAACAAATTTTGGGTATGAAAATTGTTCGTGATCGTAAAGAGGGGCTAATTTGGTTGTCTCAAGAAAGCTACATTGAGAAAGTTCTTGAGAGGTTCAACATGAATAAAGCAAAGCCGGTTGGTTGTCCACTTATGGGTCACTTCAAGCTTAGTTCGAATCAATGTCCTACAAGTGAGAAAGACAAAGAAGAGATGCTAAGTTCCTTATGCTTTAGCAGTTGGTTCTTTGATGTACGCCATGGTTTGTACAAAGCCGGATGTTACTTACGCCGTTGGTGTGGTGAGTCGTTTTCTCTCTAATCCGGGTAAAGAACATTGGGCAGCGGTAAAATGGATTCTAAGGTATCTTCGAGGGACTTCGAAGGTATCTTTGTGTTTTGAGGATGGTAAGCCGATACTTGATGGGTTCACAGATTCTGACATGGCCGGTGATGTTGATTAGGAAATCTACTTCGGAGTATTTGATGACTTTTGCAGGGGGAGCTGTGGCGTGGCAATCTAAATTACAAAAATGTGTTGCTCTCTCAACTACCGAAACTGAATTTATTGCCATAACAGAAACTTGCAAAGAAGAATTATGGTTGAAGAAATTTTTGCAAGAGTTGGGTTTGAAGCAAGAAAAGTATGTACTTTATTGTGATAGTCAAAGTGCTATTCACTTAAGTAAAAATTCTACTTTTCATTCGAGGTCAAAACACATTGATGTGAGGTACCACTGGATTCATGATGTGTTAGATTCGAAGTTGTTGCAACTCGAAAAGGTTCACACGGATGATAACATTTCGGATATATTGACAAAGACTTTGTCGAGGGACAAACATTTGAAGTGTCGAACTTTGGCGGGTATGGTTGATGTCTCCACCTAAGTCGGTAGGGGGAGAATTGTTGGGTATACCTCATTATTGGAGTGTGGGACCCAATGGTTTATTAAAAGAGTTTTAATTTGGTTTGGTATTAGTTATAATATATTTTTATATATTATATCTAATTTGTGGAAACCTAATTCAGTTTGGAAACAACTAAGGTTTTGATAATAAACCCTAGATTCACAATATTTTAGGTATTGTTTTTGCTCATCCCGAAGTGAAGAGAACGGCTGCTACACATACTCCACTTTGGTAAAATCAATTATTTGGGTGTGTGAAAAGTGGAATTAATTTGGGTGGTTCTTTGCTTCGTTTTCGGTGTTGATTTGGTTCATTATTTTGGATCTTCTACAACTCTGGTTCTGAAGATTTTTGTTCATCTATTTGGTGAGGTTTTTCCTCTTATTTATTTGTGATTATTTGGAATTCACCTAAGGGTGGTTTTGTGACACCATTAGTGTCTCGTTTGTAATCGTTTGGAACTTATTTGGTTGATAGTGGAATCGGATTTCGATCACGTTGACATACCTCACATTGAGGGAACCACGTAAAAATTCTTTTGTTGCCTTTTATTTAATTTTTTCGCATTAATTTTATTCTCATTGATTGATTTACTTGTGGGGAATCACATATTTTCCCTAACAGGCATGTCTCGAGTTTATTTCGAGAATCTAAATTATTCATATTATAAAATTTGTCGGATAAATTATCCATAAAAAAAAATCAAATTTATTAGATATCTATAACCCCATAACAAAATCACATTTGTGTTTTAAAATATAAACGGTTAACATGATTTTGATAATTTTCAAAAGAGAAATAAGGTTAGATCATTGCTCTATACATATATGATTAATTTGATTTTTTTTATTTATAAATATATACTTTACAAATTTTATAATCAAACATGATTGGTGCCCCGAATATAGGGACACTAATGTCCCGAAATTGCCTAAAATGGAAAAAAAGAAAAACAGTCAAGGCAAAAAAAAAAAAAAAAACCAAAACTGGAAATTTCGGAGCTTTAGTGCTAAAATTTTTAGTGCTAAAAAATATTTCTCTTTTATAATATAAATTATTCAAATCATCAAAAATAAACTCGGTACAAGTCAACATGGTATTGAAGTGACACTTTTAACTTTTAATTTTTAATTTGTTTTGAGTGAGAAAGATGGTGTTAGTTATAATTGCTAAATTTGCGGATGGTGAACCGGTGCCGTACGAAGAGGGAAATGGAGTCAATGTATAAGATTCAAGCCCTAACTTAAAAAGATTTATAAATTGTCAAACCCAATAAAAGAAAATGACACTCCCAAAAGTTTGAAACAAAATTCATAAAAAATACAAAAAAAAAAAAAAAAAAAAAAAAAATGATCTCAAAAGGGAAAGGAAAAGGGAAAGTTGAAAAATATTATCAATATAAAATAATTTTGTCTCGATATTATTTTTTACAATTATTTCAGAAGAAAATATGCCACCATCTCATCTATCGCGTTTTTTGATTCGTTGGATACAATTTTTTTGTGAGTTCAAAATTTATAATAAAAGAATAGAAGTTAAAATTATACTTTTTTAAGTTTTTAGATAATTAGTTGTTTTAAGTAAGTTATTTCAATTTATCAAGATATAAACATAAATTGCATCAAACAATTTATAACAAACATCTACAATAAATAAATAATTATAAACAATTCAATAGAAAAAGTGTGCTTGTATATATACTTATTGAGACACATTAGTGCAAAGTTCCTCACGTAAAAGGCACAATTCACAAATTCTTCTCAAATAAATTTTAATATAAGGTAAATTACACTTTTCATTTTTGAATTTTCACTCAAATTTTATTTTGATTCCTGATCTTCTAATTATAACAATTTAGTTCTCACATTTGAACACTTATTTTAATATGGTCATTTCGTTATCCCCCGTTTGAAATTTAAGTGAATGCTGAAACATGAAAATTTAAATTAAAATCTGAGTGAAAATTAAATGGTGAAAGGTATCATTTTTTTCTTTAATATCCTTGGGATGTGCTTATATGGCTCTTACATTAGTACTTTTTGTTCAAATTTTTAATGATAAGTGATAAGAAGATCACATTAAAATACAAGTTGAAATTCGAAAAATTATATATTAGGATTAAATGATAACCAAAGTAAAATTAAAATAAAATTTTGTAGTTACATCACTCATTTTAGGCTTCCGTTGACACTTGCTAGTTATTAGCTCAACACAAATAAGTTATTGCTCAAATAAGTTAGTCTGTTTGGCAAATATATATATATATATATATTGCCTTTTTTATTAACTTTTTTAAGTGACTAAAATTATATATTTGACAAGAAATAAACATGCCAAAAGACTTAGAACTTTTTCGGCAAATAACCCAAAAGTCTTTTCTTTTTTTTTCTTTGAAGTGTGTATTCTATTTAATTTCAAAACCTTTTAGATAAATTCAAAAGTCCTATACTCATTTATCTTCTTATCTTTTCCTATATCTTACTTCTTCTCTTTATCTCTCTTTCTCTAATATCGGCGACGACCACAATGACCACGACCACGATGACCAGGCCTACCTTCTTTTTTTTCTCTTTTTAATCTGCAGTCACTAGTGACCCGCGACCACCATTAATTGAGATTCACGGGCAACTCCCGAATACTAACTCCTGTCTTCATGCTCATCGACAGCGAAAAAGACGAGTTTTCGACGAAGAAGATGCATAGATATACTCAAATCAGATGTAGATCTACTCAAATCTAAGTAAATCTATGTTAGATCCGGCTAGATCTAAACCAAAAAATAGTTGTCAAAGTATAAGTATCTCTTTATATCTATTTATTTCCTTCGATCTTTCAGTTTTAATCTTTTTTATGTATTACACACTTTTATTTTCCCTTTATAATGGAGAAAATTTTCAAACTCTGAACAAATTGTTTTTGAGTTTTAATTAAAGGCGATGAAAACTGTAAAATTTTACAGTTTTAGGTTTTTTTTTTTTTTTTTTGCTGAAATGAATCATTCTTTATAACTGTAAAATTTTGTAGTTTCATAACTTTCTTTAGAATTATAAAATTTTATATTTTCAAAACATACTTTTCAGTTTGATTAATAAGGATAAATACTTAATAGAATCATACTTTGAAAATGTAACAATTTACAATTTCAAAACTTGCTTTTTAGTTTGATCAATATTGAAAATTATTTACTTTAAACCCTACAAGAATTGAAAATAACACACACACACACATATATATTCCATTATTGCTGCTTGTTGTTCTTAGTTTTTTTTTTTTCTTCTTTTAATTTATCAATATTTAGCACATTTTACTATATTTTTTCACTTTAATTTCTCAGTTTATTTTTCTTATTTTTTTTCAATAATATTCTAGACGTTCCGGTGAATCTCTGGCGATATTTTTGACGTCTGGAGAACATTCTAGACATTTTGACGACTTCCGGTGACATTTAGAACATTCTGGCGATACTCCGGCAAATTTTCGATGATATTTTAGCCACTTCCCAATGATATTAAACATTTCGACGAGTTTCCGACAACCGTTTGACGGAAGTCCAACGGTGGTGGGATATAGCAATGTCTTTCTTTATTTTATTTTTTTAAATAAGATTTTTTTAGTGACAATTAAAAATATATAAAACTAATTTATACAAATATTTTGTTTTAAGACTAGATAGATTTTAGACTTTATGTATGAGATTTACCAATAAGTTCCCCAGACTTTTTTTTCCTTGTAGAATGGGCTTATAAGCATAAATAAGTATAAAGCACTTTCTCAAGACGTGTAATAGACATACATGTGAGTTGAAGTGAATTCACTATAACATAGTGTTAGGAATTAACTTTTTTTTACCTTCAAATATGAAAATTTTATTACAAAAATATTAGGACATCAATTTTAAGCGTAATGGAGTCGTCCCAAAAAGGTTATCCTAAGAGGTTAGAAAAAACACCAATTTTTCTTTTTTTTAAGATGTTGATAGTAAATGTACTTTAGGAACAAAATAATTTTGTGCCAACAAGGTGTATTTTTTATATGAAAATTTTAGTTTCAAGAGAATAATAATTTATTATTTAATATCTAACTTTTACACTAAAAATACGATAATAATCCTTTTGACAACTAAAATATTTTATTTTTAAAATTTGATTCGATTCTTAAATTTTAATTTGTTGCAGTGATTCTACGAATTATAGCTAATACAAAGCATACTTGCTACTTTGCTATAAAAAAATAAAAATAAAAAAGCATCATTGCTACTATGGGGATACGAAACATCCTTGGGCCTGACTCAATTAAAGGATCACGATGGAGCAATCAAAACTAAAAAGTCCATCAAATAAAGAATTAGGACAAAGACAATCACTGCTATAAAAACAAGACAACCCCTTTAAAAACAGGGATACCTTATCTCTACAGGCCACACACAAACACGGTTAGTTCTTCTTCTCTCACGAAAGATCATTTCTAACTTTATCATTTCCGACTCGAAAACGCCGATCCTATAGGAAAAATATCATTTTTTTAAAGCTTTTTTAAAATAAAAATAAATAAATAAATGGGAAACTGGGCAGTTTTTTATTTTTTTTTATGGAAAAGTGATCCAGGAAGAGAATGTAAACTACCAACTTAATGTGTAATTTGACAAGAAATTTCACACTTCACAATTTGGGCATATACCTTTTGTTATCTGCACAGCCCAAGAATTTGGTTGAATTACGCATTGAATTATGATAAAACGACCAAAAATGCTAAAAAAAAGCCATGTTACAAAGAATATTCAGGGGTGAAAGAACAAGCAATACTATCATCATGCAAACTACCAAACATATCCAAGAAACAATGTTCTTGTTCAACCTTAAAAAATGTTACATACAAAGGAATTTCATCAGAATTGATCAGGAAATCATCATTTTCTCTTCGCAATAGATCAAAAAAATTGAGGGATAATTGCTTATTTATAGAAAATTCATAAGACTTGCTTAAAATACACACGAGACAAACTCCTTTCATACTACATTCACACACTAAGACCGTCCAACAAAAGAAAGAAAAGCTAAGAATTCATTACAATACATAGTTTGGCTCTTTCCACATCGTCCAAACATCACAAAGCTCAATTCAAGGCACATGTTCTACATGAAAATGCTTAACAATACTTACCGGGGCACTAACTTTTTAACGTGCAAAGGTCTTGCTATAAATCAAGAGGCTTTCTTCGCTGTAAGGATGGTTGCTAGTTTCTTCATAGCCAACTGAAGTGGACACCGAGTCAGCATTGGGGTTCCAACCGGCAATTAGCATGATGCTCTCAATCTCTTTTAACACCTCACCCATTTAGGCCTCGCAGCTCCTTCTTCGACACACCTCATTGCCAGATCCAAAAATTTCTCCAAACCTTTCAGTGCGGTGCTCAAAATATTTGGATCAAGAATCTCAGGAAGATCATATAGAACCTTTGTCTTGTCCATTTTCTGCCTCACCTCTCTTACAATGCATTTGCCTTTCTCGATTGGTCGTTTCTCAGTTATTAGCTCAATCATTTGCACTCCAAAGCCATAAACTTCATTCTTCTCGGTGAATTGTTGAGTCATGCAATATTCAGAATCTAAGTAGACCTACACCAATAAAAAAAATTCTGCCTTTTAGTCCAAAATACTAAGCAATATCATGGATCTTCAAAGAACTCAAAACTATTATCCTCCATGGTCCACTCCATAACTTTGTTTTAGACATTCTTTTTAGCAAAGATAAAATTATGTGCATCCTTTTTGACAATGAATGAGATTTCCCATGATCCAACAAAAAGAATAAGAAAAAATTTATATATAAAGAAAGAAAGAGAGAAAAAAAGGAGACATCCCGCACACCAGCAGCATGTAGATAGTAGGCACTAGGATCTTGTAAAATTTATGGGATTATATAACCTTTGACACTCTTCTCATTAACAAAATTGTGTAACCTCCATTGGATCTCTATAGCCTTCCCCAAAATAGGATTGCTGATAAGTAGAAATTTTTTCAAGTCATATACAAGAAGTTGGGTCTTGAATGACGATTTTTTATTTATTGATTATTATTTTATTTTTTTTTGGGCTCTAAAGAACTAATTTCATCACTATAGATATTTGTGAGAAAATAGTTTCCTCACCAGTTTCGTCATTGAATGTTTGTCACTAAAAATCACCGTGCGGAAAAATAATTTCGTCATCAATGAAATTACTTTAGTGACAAAAAAATTTGTCACCAATAAGACAACATTTTATCGCCAAAAATCCTCATTTTCGTCACCAAATAATTATTCAGTACCATATTTATAACTTTAGTTGACAAATATATTTGTCACACATGTTGATCATTGACAAGGAAATAATTTTGTCACAGTAAGATGTAAAGTTGATGAAGTTTTTCGTCTCAAAAAGTCAGACATGGGTGACAAAATATATTTCGCGGCAAAAATATGTATACGTGACGAAATTTTTAGTCACCAAACAACAAAATCAATGAAAACTTTCATATATAAGCTACAATAAATTTTGTTACAAAAAATATTTATTAGTGACGAATAATCACTTTGTCATAATAACAAATATAAATGACGAAAAAATTCGTTACCAACTTGTTCCATATTTTATATTTCAATTTAAATTATTATTTCACAAATATCCCTATACTAAGAAATCCACTAGCTATTATACACCACTCCACAAAAAAAATTCACTAAACAATTTAGATTATAAATCGAAATATATCCATCAAACAAATTTAATAATAATCCATTAAGTATAACAAAAAAAACCATCCTAACAAATCCCAAAATGAACTAACTTGGAGTTTACAAAAAAAAAATCAACACTCAATTTTGATTTGCAACTAGAATTAAGTATTAGTTCAAAATCAAAAATCAAAAAAAAATAAATAAATAAATAGATAATTTCAACACTTGATCTTGATTTGCAAGTATGTTTCCAAACGTCATCAAAAACCAACCTTCAAAAAAAAAATAAATAAGAAAAACATTAATATATTATCAATTACATCTAAACTCATATATAAATAATTTTATTTTATAAATCAATTTAGTAGAAATGCATATAACGATCCAAAACTTCAAAGAGTTGAGGTGGTCTTTAATGATAAGCAACACAAATACTAGAAGATGCCAAAAGATTGCAGAAATACTATGTATCAGTAGCACTAATGCCAACAAGAACCAGAGAGAATCACAATTGAAGAACGTCCCCAAAAGCACAACATCCCGTTATATAGGAATTCTTCTCATAAATTCGACTACCTTCTCAAGTTGATTGGCCCTCCCATACAAATCAATCATACACGTATAGTGATCAATTTCGGGTGTTATGGCATAATCTTCTGTTATGGAATGAAAATATTTCTCACCTTTTTCCACTAAACCATAGTGACGCTTGAAAAAAGTGCAGGAATGGTGACTTCATCGAGTCTAAACCATCGCTCTAACATTTCCTCAAAAAGCCGGATATCATCATTTTCATATCCACAATGAGCATAGCCACTATAATCACATTGTAAAGGATTGAATCTCTAAAATAGCCCTTTCAAACATTTTCGTGCATATGTTACACATATCAACCATTGCACTAATCAATTTCTCTTCCATTTAAGTTCTGTTATAATATGTAAGCATGAATTTGCTTGCCAGGACCCATAGCCCCTTGTATTGCACTGACACCAAACACAGTAATGAGGATCAAAGCATCAAGAACAGTCAATTTCTTTGCTTTAAACTCATTTAAAAGGTTAAAGACAGCCTCACATTGATGGGACTTCACATACTAAGAAAAAATAACTGTCCACACAACACAATTCTTCTAGGAAAATGAATCAAAAAGCCTTCTGGCTTCTACCATGTTACCTTCTCTACACAATATAGAGAGGTGGGCTGGGAATAAGGAGGATTAGAGAGGTTAATAACTGTCTTCTTTCTAAGTGGTGGTGTGGAGGTATGCTAATAAAGATCATGCTGTACGGAAAAGAATTATTTGTTCAAAGTATGCTGTGATAGGAAGCAGATGGTTACCTTTTCTGGGAATTGGTAACAGAGGCTCAACAGTCTGGATTGACATTCTGAGCATTGCATATAGTAATCCCCAATTAAAGGATTTTTATCTATCAAATAATGAGATTGCTGTTGGGAACAAGACCAGGATCAGCTTCTAGGAGGATAGTTGGGTTGGTCAGCAGAGTTTAAAAGGGAAATTTCAACTGTTTGAGTTGTTTACAGGTAAGTATGATACATTAAAAATGATGCCTCTAACCTAGGGAAAGTAGGAGATGACCACCTTAGAGAAGGAGACAAGGTCATCTATATATATAGTAGGGCCAGCTAATGGATTAATTACACCAAGACCTCCTCAACTATTAGCCAATATCACCTTACCTCCATCATCTATGAACCCATACATATTGATCTCCTCAACTATTGAAAATTGTACAAATGCCCCTATTCTGATGGTGGTCTGGAGCGATGAAATATGTTTTTATAACTGAAGAGGTCAAAATGTATGGGTTCGTAGATGAGGAGAGTAAGTTGATATTCACTAATAATTGAGGAGGTCTCTGTCACGCCCCACACCTGCCCCTAAAAGTTTGGGCATGACCTAACCAGAAACAGACACTTCACTTACTATATAGAATATCCGGGGCCTGAATGGAAGCGCTAAAAGAATAAAATAACATGCAGATACATCCATTGAGCTACTACACATACGCCAGGACCACGATTCAGAATTAAAACTCATAGTGGACATGCATCTGTGATTCAGTTACATATACATCACAAGTTTAGCCCAGAGATTAGGCATACAACAAAATATTAGATACAACAACTGGTTAACAAGCATTGGTACAAAATGACAAGGTTTAACAAAACTGCCCTAGCATGCAAAAGGCTTCTCCAAGTGCCTGGTTGTTCTTAGGTTGACAAAACATATATGATAACGGTGCTAGATCGACTTAAGTTGATCGATACCTCTGAATCGAGACAAAATAACAGAGTGAGACAAGCTCAGTGAATAATAATAATACTTGAGCAGTCTAATAATTAATTGTAATTACAATGCATGACAGCATGTTCACAAATTGAGATCCCAAAATGCGTCGTCACGGTTTTATTTCGGAAGCGGCCTTTGGCGGAAACGACCTTTACGGCTCGGAACAGCTTCTGACCCATAATAGCCTTACAACCCAGAATAGTCTTACGGCTCTTTTTTGATTCACAAATTCACAAGATCACAAATTCATATTTCACATATCAGCCCTTGGCCTCATAACATCTTAGTTCACAAATGGCCTTTGGCCACATAGTTTCACAAATGGCCCTTTGGCCTCATAAGTTCACAATATCACAAATTGGCCCTTTGCCTCATAAGTTCACAACTTAGAGTCATAACTTCACACATTGGCGAATCATACTTCACAAGTTGACTTTCAGCCTCATAACTTCATATTCCACAAATTCACAATTCGCACAAGTAGGCCCTTCTAATTATTCACACGAGTTAACATAGTTACGTTACGTACCACAGAGTGCTAATAAATTGAACTTCATAATGCATTCACATCTCATTTGTTTGTCATGAATTAGTGCCACTAGTTCATAGATAACAGAGTGTTCGTAGTAACTAACACCATGGTTGTCTCGTATATAGCAATGCATAACATTAATGTGGATCAGAGGGCGACTGTGCTATTAACAGAGGCACATATGTCATTCCATTATATTTAATAAAGATAGACCAATTTACATTCTAACATGGTCACATAGTAACATTAAACCCTTGCATTCATATCATAGGATCTGAACGATCTAGGTTCCATAGGTAGCACCTTCGTTATTAACAGAATAAAATGATTACCAAGTCATACCAATGTATGCCAACCTCTCCATATTCACATTGATTTCCTATCGTCATAACTATTCTTATAACACTTACAAGGAACAAAGCGTTAGTGACAATAATTATCAATGGTAGATAAAATGTACAAATGGTGTACTATTACTCACAGCGATGTGTCAGCATGCTAGTGCCTTCAGGAGTGTGCCCTGCACATAATCATAACTTATAAATTAGTTTCCTTTTTGCTTGAATTATTGGGAAACCATTTGGTGTTATCATGCTTCATATGAATTTATAATCATCTCAAAGTCATCAAAAAAATCCTCTAAAAAGACTAGAGAGCACAGCACGTAAAGTGGAACAACACAAATTTTTTCCTGAAAAACAGTCCTCTGCTCGAGCGCCACTTTGGCCGCTCGAGCGGACTGCACAATTTTACTAAAAGATGTTGAGAGAGTGATTTTCCCGCTCGAGCGGGCTATCCTCCGCTCGAGCGGACCAGACGAATTCTGAAACTCTGTTTTTCTCCATTTGAGTTCCAACTTGATATTCAAACTTCAATTTCTCATTGACAAGCATGATCAAGGGTTACCATAGTTCTAAAATCATTCAAACACATAATTATTTCATATAAATATCTTCCTACAAAATTGAGTTCAATCTTCACTTAAATTCCATAACCCACTCCTAACTCACTTCATACTTCATATACACACACATATATACACATAAAGCTACTCAAGCTTCCAATTCAACTCATAATTGCATATTTTCATGGAATAGTAAGGCTTTAAAGTATAAATTCCCTCCATGACTCATCTTGATTCTAAAACACAAGTTATCACATAAGATGTGCAACATCTACCTTAGCTTTCCAAACAAAAAGGAAATGCTAAACTAAGAGCAAGAGAGAGATGCTAGATCAAGGAATTTCATACCTTGAGTTAAATCCACACAATCTTCACAACTTTCCCCTAATTTCTTCACTTTGGAGAGCTTCTCTCCCACACCCACGTTGTCCCCCCCTTTTTGTTTCCAAGAGAGTTCTCAGTCAACATTTCCAAGGAGTTTTATAGATATATATGCACTTAGATATTTATGTTTTATAATAAGACAAAATTGAATCGTTTTATCATTCCGAAATTGAAATTTTGTAAACGTATTTAATATTACCGTAAAATTATGCGATCATGATATATAATCAATTTCAGATAATTAAGCCATTAAGGCATCCAATTTCTAAATCAAACGTTTTAATGGTGACAGATAGTTTTCTTGTGAAACAGATAGACTTCTTTTAAACTTGGAATTTTTCCACATGGAAATTCACAATAAGCATATAAATAGATAGAATAAGGAAACTGAAAGTATACCAGGATCATAGACGAGGGTCGGGTTATTACAGTCTCGGTGTAATTAACTCCCAACTAATGGAGGCTAGTTAGTGGCATGTGCTTAGAGGACAGCAGGCAAGTATTAGTGGAGCAACCTCAATTGTAGTGGAAACAGACGCTAGGGAGGTTTTGTTGCATGCTTCTTACGTATGGACACATGTGGATCGTGTTGGCTGGTCCTTGGAGGATAATGACATCTCGAAATTTCTTTTATTCTTTAAGATATTAGATTTTGCTGTTTAATGTTTTGGGATATGGCTAGTGACTATATTACAAGTATATTGTGATTTAACATGAGAAAAATGAAAAGATAAAACAAGTGAGACTTACCAAAAAGGTGATCTACGAGTTCATGGGATGGCTCATCCTCTAAATTGTCCTTTGAAACCTTGTTTCTTAAGAAACTCCATGATGCTTGATGTTATCTCCAAATGCTCCTCACTCGACTCATTCATCTTCGCTATCACATTATTTTGTGCTAGAATTTCCTCTTTTTGTGCTTGAATTTCATGTTTCCGTGTTGTAATTTCCTCTTTTTTGTGACTGCATTTCCTTCTTTTGCTCTTGTATTTCCATCTCTAGACGCCTTACATAGTCGTTGTCAGTAGAAGCAGTGGTAGTCCTGTGACAGAGAAGGAATGCTTGAACATTAAGATAAATTCATCATGCCTTACTATATTTATATATCTTAAGCTTCATACATTCACTGCTTCCACAAGATCCCTGGCAATTGAATTGAAATACACATTAGTACAAAATGATGGTTATTATTTCCTTCAAACAATGTGTGTGTGTGTATTAAAATCATGATCCTATATGACTATTATGAATTTGTCATGGTTTATCACCCTAACTATATTGTTCTTATATTTTGTTTTGTTTTTTTCTTTTCTTGAGCCTTTGTTTTTGGTTTTTGAATTTCTCTTTTATTGACCTGAGCATAATAAGTTCTTTATTTTCAATAGATCCCTATTATTTATATTTCTAAAAATGTTTGTAAGTCATCAGTTGATTGGATCAACCAACGACCCTCTAAGGCACTTCAGTCCTTTGCATTATGGTCATTAGATAGCATTCTTGCTAACTTAGGAAGCCGACAAGCAAGTGTTAAATGCTGCCAAAAGGATGCACCATTAACTTCATTAAAATCTCAGGTAACTTGTTGAATATGATGCTTTCCTGAGTACCTTCTTCAGGTCTAGAGCTATTGATTAGTGATGATGCTACTTTGCTTAGGTTGGCTTAGAATTATTGCTTGGAATTCTTTGTTTTTGTTGTTGTTGTTGTTGTTTTTTTTTTTTTTTTAATGTACTAATAAATGTGCATTGTGCAAGTATCATTCTATTTCCCACCTCTTTCGCCCTCTCTTTCTCTCTCTCTACAATTGTTCATCACCAGTAGCACAACCCAAGGTCACTGTGGCAATGTTTCCACCACTGGCATCGTAACTCTGGCAACCGCCACCACCTCAGCGGTGTGCTTCCATCGGTCTGCCACTGTCAGTTGGAATGCCACCGCTAGGTAACCACCGACACCATTCACCACCGTCATTATCAACTACCACCACAGCCACCGTCACTAACAAGACCCAAAAGCCATTAAAAAAATTAAACATGCGGGCTTTAGTGGGTTGTTTTCTCATGGCTGATGCTTCAGCTTTAAGTTGCTAGGCATTTTGGAAACTGTTTTTGTAGGCCATCCATCCTTACATAAGCTTCAAATACTTTGTAATAAATTTCATTTGTCTAAATCTGTTAATAAGTCCTCTTCATTGTGTAAGCATTGCTCTGTTGCTAAGAGCCATAGACTTCCCTTCAGTCTATCTACTACATCTGTAAATCAACCTCTTGCACTTATTCACAGTGATGTATGGGGACCGTTCACATCTGAATCTTCTTCTACTAGTTTCAAGTATTATGTGTTGTTTGTTGATGATTTTAGTCGCTTCACTTGGTTGTTTCCTTTACACTATAAAAGTGAAGTGTTTTCCAAATTTATTGCTTTCAAACAGTTTGTGGAAAACCAATTTGATGTGCATCTTAAAATTTTACGAACTGATAATGGTTATGAATTTCTTAGCCATGAGTTTCAGAAATTTTTAACAGCTCATGGTATAGATCATCAACTCAGTTGTCCTTATACTCCACCTCAAAACGGTGTTGCCGAGCGCAAACACCGACATATCATAGAGACATCTATAGCTCTTTTACAACATTCTCATGTGCCTTTATCCTATTGGTTTGATGCAGTTGCTACTGCTGTCTTTCTAATCAATCGGTTGCCCAGTTCTAAGCTTCAAGATCTTACCCCTTTTGAGAAACTGTTTCATCACTCACCTGACTTCTCTTTTCTTCGCACCTTTGGTTGCCTTTGTTTTCCTTGGCTCAAGCCTTATTCACCTCATAAACTTCATCCCAAGTCTATTCCTTGTGTCTTCTTAGGTTATATGCCCTCTACTAAAGGCTATCGCTGTCTTGATCCTCTCACAGGTAAGATATACATTTCTCATCATGTTGTTTTCCATGAGGCCATCTTCCCTTTTTCTACCATCTCTTCTTCTCCACAGTCCTCTTATGATCAAATAAGGTCTTTCTTTTGTTCTTCAGCTCTGCTTCCTACTGCTGACTCTATCTCATGTTCTGCTCCTACGCCTACTCCTGCACCTTCATATTATGTCCCTCCTGCACCTACTGCTATAACCACTCCTGCACCTACTGCTGCTCTTCCTTTTCCTACTGTTACACCCACTGTTGCACCTATTGCTGCACTTTCTTCTTCTCCTGCTGTACCCACTACTGCTCCTTCTGATGTTCTTCCTTCCTCCTCTTTATCTTTTGGTTCATTGGTTGTTGATCTTCAACCTTACTCTCTTCCTCTAGTACCTTCCAATACCCATCCTATGACCACCAGGTCCAAATCTATTTCTTCTCACTCTCAGTCTCAGTCTCATTTGTTATCTGCTGTTATTACTTCTGATCATGTTGAACCTTCTTCCTACCAAGCTGCTGCTCGTTCTAAGGCATGGTCTCAAGCTATGCTTGAGGAGTATCAAGCTCTTCATAAGCAATCTACTTGGACTCTAGTTCCTTTGCCACCTGGTAAACAGGCTATTGGTTCTAAATGGGTTTTTCGACTTAAAAAGAACTCTGATGGTTCTATAGCTCGCCACAAAGCACGCCTGGTTGCTAAGGGTTATCTTCAAGAAGAAGGTTTGGATTACCATGAGACTTTCAGTCATGTTGCCAAGCAGCCTACAATTCGCATTCTTCTATGCTTAGCATTACATTTCAACTGGCCTATTAAACAATTGGACATCTCCAATGCATTTCTTCATGGGGTTTTGGAAGAAGAGGTCTATATGACTCAACCTCAAGGGTTTATTGATTCTCAACACCCTCATCATGTTTGCAAACTTCAAAAGGCTTTGTATGGGCTTAAACAAGCTCCACGGGCTTGGTATTCAACCTTCTCCAAATTTCTTCTCTCCATTGGCTTTGTTATTAGCTCTTCTGACTCTTCTCTCTTTGTTCAGAAGACTGCTAATACTCTTACTGTTTTGCTTATCTATGTTGATGACATTCTCATCACTGGCACTAATTCTTCCCACATTACTTCTCTTATTGCTCATATGCATTCAGTGTTCTCAATGAAGGAATTGGGTGATATCAATTATTTCTTGGGCATTTCTGTTGCTCAATCCTCTTCAGGTTATTTTTTATCTCAGTCCAAGTATGCACTTGAGATTCTTGGCAAGGCTGGTATGACTAAATGTAAACCTTGTGCTTCTCCCATGTCAGTTAAGCCTTCTTCTACAGCTTCATCTTCGGTTGCTTTTTCCCAGCCTTCTCTTTATCACAGTATTGTTGGTGCTCTGCAATATCTCACCATTACCCGGCCGGATATTGCCTTTGCTGTAAATTCTGCTTGCCAGTCCATGCAATCACCTTCTGAAGCTGATTTTGCTGCTATTAAACATCTCTTGCGATATCTCAAGGGTACTTTGCATAATGGTCTTCATTTTATCGCAGTACTGTTGGTGCTCTGCAATATCTCACCATTACCTGGCCGGATATTGCCTTTGCTGTAAATTCTGCTTGCTAGTCCATGCAATCATCTTCTGAAGCTGATTTTGCTGCTGTTAAACATCTCTTGCGATATCTCAAGGGTACTTTGCATAATGGTCTTCATTTTACTCCAGGTCCTCTTGACTTATATGCCTTTTCTGACTCCGATTGGGCCGGGTCTGTTGTTGATCGTTGCTCTACTATAGGCTATTGTGTTTTCCTTGGTCCAAATCTTATCTCCTGGTCCGCGAAAAAGCAGCCTACCGTCTCTCGTTCTTCTACCGAAGCCGAGTATCGTGCCCTCGCCCAAGCTACTGCTGAACTTTGTTGGATCCAAATGCTTTTAACTGATCTTCATGTTTCTGTTTCCTGTCCTGTCTTATGGTGTGACAATCTCTCTGCAATCTCCTTATCCTCTAACCCTGTTTTTCATGCCCGTTCTAAGCATATTGCTGTGGATTATCATTTTATTCGTGAACGGGTCGCTGCCAAGCAGGTTCTTGTCAAGCATATTGCTTCTTCTGATCAACTGGCTGATGTGTTTACAAAACCTTTGTCTGTTTCTCGCTTCCAGTTTCTTCACAGCAAGCTCATGGTTCTTTCTCCTCCCCTGAGCTTGAGGGGGCCTGATAAAGACTCCCCTGCTGAAGGTAATACTCCAGAGCAAAGAGCTACATGTGTGCCTAATGGTCCTGCACCAGCACAGCAAGTTACACGTGTTTCTTCCTCCAGGTTTAGTTAGTTAGAGTTAAGTTTGTAAACTGTAAACTCACATTCGTTGACCATGGTATAGTTAACAGTTGTAACGCACTCTATTAAAGAGATTCAGTGTATTCTGGAATAATAAGTTGAAGTGTATTGAAACTTCTTTACAAATGGGCACAGTTGTATTTGTTTTGCTTCCCATTATTTCAATATTTATTCTACGTGTTGCAATTTCTTTGACTGTGTATATACAAAAATGTTATTGTCCCAGAAAGAATCACCCAGATGGGATTGTTCTGGGTGATGTGGTTGTGATATTATTAGTATTGTTTGTATTTTAATGCAATTTTATGTTGGGGAGGGGAATATAATCCATTCAGATTGAGTGATTTAATAAAAAAAAATGGAAATAATAAGAAAGAAATCACATAAGAAATAGTTGGACAAGGTAACAAAAAAAATTGATATGTTATAATGTCAATTTTATTTCTCACAAAAATGACATTCGGTTAAAAATTAAATTGATTTATTATTTAATTTTTATAATATTAAAACTACCCATAAAAATAAGGAAGAAAAAAAAAATCATTTACTTCTCTAATTCACATACTTCACTTTTTAAATTGTCCAAATATAAAACAAACAACTTATTTTTTACATCACATAACAAACCAAGTGCTACAGCTCTCGAGTAATCTACTTGTGTTTTGATAAAGACTTTCTGATGGCCAAAAACAAAATCAAATTATTGATTACATCACAAATACTAAAATGTTAGCTAGACAACAACAATTGAATACTTCACAAGTATCAATCCCATTGTTCGTCTGATACCCCCCTAAAAAAAAAAAAAAATTCCAATAAAACTGTTTTCACAATTTTCTTTGAAATAAATTAGCAACCTCATCCTCTATTAGCAAAAACAGACACAATCAACCTCCAATCTTTAATCAAACATAAACATTAATATCTTCAAACTTCTTATCCCTTTAATATTGAACAATAAATCATTTAAACTTATCAATTTCATACTTAACAGTTTTGCAGCTGGCATGAAGAAATACAAGTAAATAAATAATAAATGAATAAAAAAAGCTAAAGAAATAAATCTAAGCAAAACTTGTAGACATAAGGAATGTTACAATCTGTTAGGTCCCTACTTGTTGCCAATTCCGCGAACAAACATATCTTATTGAGTTATAAATGTGCCTATGTTTTTGGCTTGATTACTGGAGCGGTGAAAGCGTCGCTCAAGCAAAGATGTAAGCCTCACAGAAGTTTGAACTGACTGCAAAAGTACTGGGAGTTGAGTCTTCACACTCGAGCGACCTTTCCATAGCTCGAGCAAAGTCACTTATGCAGAAACGCTTATTTAAGTCACACCACTCAAGTGACCATTCCATGGCTTGCGCAGTGATTGCGAATTTACCTGCTATAAAGCTGCGAACAAGTGCAATTCTAGGGTACGACTTCCAGATCTTCTTATTGGATATTAGGGTTTTCTTCTAGAGCTTCTTTACTTATTTCCCTTGATAAATGTGTGAGTTTATCTCATGAATTAATTGGTTCACATCAAAGGGTTTTGTTTGATCATTCTATACAAAAGAGTTATTTGTTGGTGGATTCCGAGGATTCGAGCGTGAAGTCTTTGAAGGAGTTTGAAGCTGCTCGTGGTCGTGGATTCGACATGGATGTTGTGGATTCGACATCAAGCTAATCAATTCTGAGACGAAGGCGTTGGTGAAATTTGTGTTCTTTCACTTTGTTTGGTAAATTTGTGTTCTTTCATTCTTCATAGTGAATTGATTTGTAGCGTTTCGCCTATGATTTTTTTTATCACAATTAGGGATGCTCTAACTATGGTTTTTTCCATGTAAAAATTGTGTGTGTCGATTTATTAATTGTAAAACAACAATTTAAATCACTTTTGTACGTGCTAGATGATTTAGATTGTTAGTTCTTATTGTTTGGGATTTGTTGCAATTAAATCTATTACGAAACACAAATCATGTAGTTTTTCAATTGGTATCAAAGCATGTCACTCTTTGCTTGTTAATAAAACTATAGGAGTTTGATTTTGTGTGATTCGTGTCATGGATTCAATTCGCGAAGATAACTCAACCCATAGACCTCCTTTACTTGATGGGACAAACTATTCTTATTAAAAAGCTCGTATAAGGGCATTTTTAAAATCTATTGAAAAGTTTGGCACTCTGTTCTCTGTGGATGGAGTGAACTTGTTGTTACCATAGATGGTGTTGATATCCCTAAACCAATTGATAAATGAGACACAATTGATTATCAAAACTCGAGTTGGAATAGTAAAGTGCTCAATTCTCTCTTTTGCTCCATCACACCTGAAGAGTTCCGTCATATTTGTACGTGTGAGGTAGCAACAGAGGATTGGGACATTCTTGAAACTATTCACAAGGGTACTACTCTTGTTAAAAGATCAAAACTTCAACGTCTCACCTCTTCTTTTGAAACTCTTTTTATGCGAGATGATGAGATGTTTGATGATTTTTGTGCCAAACTTTGTGACATCGTGAATTCATGTTTCACACTCGGTGAAAAAATTCTTGAATCTAAAGTTGTTGGTAAAATTTTGAGGTCCTTACCCGATGGGTTCCAATCAAAAGTGATAGCTATAGAGAAGGCTCAGAATGTTGAGAACCTCAAGCTTGATCAGTTGGTTGGAAACCTGCAGACTTATGAAGCCCATCAGATTTCTAAGAAAAAACAAAAATATAGTGTGGCCTTTACTAGTGCTCATGAGACTGCTAAAAACCCTAAGGTAGAAATTGACCTAGAGTCCAAATGATGGCTATGTTTACCAATCAGTTTTTAAAAAAATTTAAAGAAAAAGAAGCCTAATTTCAAGGATTCTAGTTCTAAAGATAAGGGCAATGAAAAATTCAAAACTGTTCCACCCAAAGTTACTCCGAAAGATGAGAAGAAAAATGTGAAAGGACAAGGAATCAAGTGCTATGAATGCCAAGGGTTTGGGCATATTGCACTCGAGTGTCCTTCAAAAAAGAATCGGAAGAAAGTCTACACAGTGACTTGAGATGATGAAAGCGGGTCAAAGAAGGAATCCGAAGGAACTGAATCCAGTGAAGATGGAGATAGTACCCACATGGCATTTTACTCTTGCTTCACTCAACCAACTCCAAAGCCAATTGAGTTTGCTCATGGGCCTAATGTGCATCGTGTTCCTACTTTTGATGGGAGCAATTATTTGTATTGGAAGTGTAGAATGAAAGTCTATCTTAGAGTTTGGGATCCTGAAGGTTGGCACACAATTGAGGAGAATGTCGAAGCACCATTTGTGATCAATCCAAACACCAATCAAAAGGTTTCAAAGCCGACTGAGGAATGGAGTGATATTGCAAGAGCTGGCATGAAAAGTAGTGAAAGAGTTTTGAACACTATCCGTGAAGCAATTTCTGAAGAAGAACAAGAACGGATTGCCCACTACAAGAATGCCAAAGAGGCATGGGATGTTCTTATGCAATTCCATGAAAGAAGAGAGTCATCTTTACAACCATCCTACAATCTTCATGCCTTAGCTGCTTGACTGGATACGCTCAAGGAGAAAAAGAAACAAAAAGAAGATGATGAAACCTTGGAAGATAATGATGAGATTGATAGTGAGGAACTTCAACAAGCCTATGAAAAGCTATACAGTGAATCTTTAAACTTATCCAAGATAAATGACAAACTCATTATCAAACTCAAAGCACGTGAAAGTGAGAATGTCAAGCTAAAGGAAGAGATTTCAATAGCTAGAAAGGATGTCATCAAGATCTCAAGTGATAGACAAGACCTCTATGCAAAGCTTCTGACTTGTGAGACCAAACGAAATGAACTTCTCAAAATCTATGTCACATATGAAGAGAACATTGAATTCCTTGGGATGACACAAGTTGCCTCAGAAGAGTTAGTCAATCAGAAAGAGAAAGAAATCAAAAATGCTAGAGCCACAATTGACATGTGGAACAGAGGGTGAAAGACATCATCGGGTCATAACAAATGAGTTGTGACAAAAGTGGGATAGGCTATGGTGATGCAACACTGCAAAAGGAGAAGGCCTCTACATCTCATGACATCAAGACTCAAGCAAAGGGAAAGTTAAAAATTCAACAGGATGATTGTAGGCACGCCATTTTTGACCGTCCTCAAGACTTGGACGTCATCGTTTGAACACTCGATGATCATCCATGCTCATGTTCGTTTTGAGTTCCTGAAGGTCTCGGCTATGCGCCTTGCCTTGGAGCCTCTCAACCTGTCTGTTTTGTGCTTGGTTGTGGACTAAGAGCTTGTGGCTTTGTTTCTGAGGGAAGGGGGTGGCCTGCTGGCCAGCCTTACAACCCATCGGCCAGGCCCCGTGCCTATCGGCCGTTTTCTCTTTCCATCGGCCATCAGTGGTGGTCGGTCAGCCTCACTGATGGCCGGTCGGCCCCTTTAATGGTCAGTTGGCCATTTTTTTTGGCCGAGGCCCTTTTCTTTGCTTTTGCAAATATTTTTTTACCAGCTGTGCCAGCTGGTGAACACAGAATGCATCCTCCATACATGTATGGAGGGATTGCACCAAGCTTCTAGCTTGTCCAACAAGCTTGAGACTTGGATTTCTATAAGAGGGGAGGCTCCTCTCCCCTTTCAGAGGTTCAGAAAATTTGCTTAGGGCTATAGATATCCCTCTCTCTATATTTGCACTAGTTTGTGCCTTAAAGTGGTTTTTCTTCACACTTTTGCACTAAGGCACCTAGTGAAACACCTTCACTCTTGAGTTGACGCACTTGGAGGTTTGTTTGAAGCTCAAAAGCTTGGTTTTTGCCTTAGAAGTTACTGTTTTGAAGTGGTTCTTCAAGGGTGAGTCTTTATCTCCTTTAAAGCTTTGTTGTAGTTGCTTACTTAGCCATCCTTGCATGCTTATTTTGGCTTAGCTTTCTACTGTAAAAAGTTCTATTTTCAAGTGCTTAAGGTGGTTGTTTGAGACCTCTTTGGTGTTAGGGGTGGTTTACCCCATTTGGTGGCTTGTTTGGCCTTGCCTTAAGCTATCTCTTAAGGCCTTTGAGATCATCTTTGTTTGGCCTTTTAGCCACTAAAATCCAGTGAATTTTCAGTGGTAAAAATGTGGTTTTGAGGTCCAAAATGAGAGGGGGTGGTCCCCTCTCCTCTTGTCATGTTTGCTTGCCTTATTGGCCTCATTTTTGAGCATGTGTTTCTAGCATGTGTTGGCTTGTTCTTAGCCTATTTTTGGCCCTATTTTAGCATGGCAAAACTCTGTTTTGGCTTGGTTAAGTCACCCTATGCATGCTTTCTACACTTGTAGTGTAATCTTGCCATTTAGCCTTGTGTACTCAATGCTTTAATCCATCATGCTAGCCTATTTTAGTCCTATCTCAGCATGTTTTTGGTGTTATTTTAGCATTCCGTAGCTCTGTTTTGGGTTGGTTTGATTGCCTCTTGCATGCTTCATACCCTTGTAGTGTAATCCTCCTTATAGCCTTAACATTCATCATGCTTTGGACCATCATTTTAGCATGTTTTTGGCTCCACTCCAGCAAGCTTGTACTCATGTTTTGCCATGCTTAAGCTCTGTTTTAAGTGGTTTTGGTCATGCATACCTTGCTTTGTATAGCCATAGTGCAATCTTGCTCACTAGCTTTGAGTTTCATAGTCTCTAGCATGCATTGCTTGGGCTATTTGCATGATTTAGCATCATTTGATATATGATTTCAGAGCATGTTCCACTTCCATACCCTCATGTGTATCACTCTTTCAATGCTTTGGAGAGTTATGCTTTATGCCTCAATCATGAGCCAATTGGCATGCATGCTTGCCTAAGCTTTTGGGCTACCATCTCAATGTGTTTTTGGTCTTATTTTGCCATGATACAACTCTGTTTTTGGTTGGTTAGAGCATCCCTTATTTGCTTCTTACACTTGTAGTGTAATCATGCTCTTTGGCCTAGCTTACTTGGTGTTTTGCCCTTTTATTCTGGCATATGTTGGCTATGTTCAAGCATGTTTTGGCCTTTATTTTGGAGCATCGTAGGTCTGTCTATAATTGGTTTGACCATTTGAGCATTGTAGTGTATGCTTCATGTGTAACATGTTTCATTAGCTTTGGTGCCTTAGCTTTTAAACATGCGATGCATGCTTTGCTTACGTGATGAAGTCTTGCGCATGCCACATTAACATTGTTAGATAGGCATGTTGTGTGTGTTGCATTGTGTTTGGATTGGACGTCAATCCAAACATGAGGAAAGTCGCACGTTTCATACTTGAAGTGAGGAAACGCACCTCATTTCTCGATCGCCGACCCTCTTGATCAAGCATGATAGAAGTGGAGGCCCTTATGTGTTATTTGTGTGCATTCATTGACATTGACTTGTGCAACTTGGCCTCTTTGGCCATCATGCATTGAGATGACTGATTGGTGGCTCGAGAGCCGAGCACTACACTCTTTTGAGCTTGAGACATGATAAGGAGTGTAGTTGCACACACATTTCTTGCAAATACACTGCCATGCCTCTGCTTGTGCTTTATTGCAGCAAAAGGAGAAATTGCAGGAAGCTGTGGCCAACCGGCCAGCAAAGCTGTCGACTGGCCACCAAGTCTGCCGATCAGCTATCAGAAGTGGCCGATGGCCATCAACTTTGGCTGACAGCTATCCCTCTTGGCCAATCACCCCTCAACATGTTCCTAAGGTGGGTCAGAAACATTCTGGAAGTTGGCATGATTTTCAAAAGATCAGAAGTGTGCAAACAGAGGCATCATGAGGCACGGTAGTGGATTTCCAAGCGAAGCCGACCGAGCATGCATATCCCCCTCACTTCCCGAGGCCATTTGTTTAAATTGCTTAACTAAACTAGTTCATTAGCTTAGTTATTTTGTAATTAATTAGTTAAGTGTTTAATTAATTAATTTGGTTTGTACTTAATTAACTTAGAATAGTTAGTTAATTAGTTGATTTGTAATAATTAGTTTAATTGGCGTAGTTAGTTAGCTAAATACATTCAGACCCTCCGTCGAGAGGGCAAATATTGTAATAAGTGTACATGTGTGTGATGCGTGTCTTCCAACCCCATTTCTTTCACCCTTTTACTTATTAGCTTTCGATGGTTAGTTTAGGGCATATCTCAATGAGCATACTTATGCTTTGCATGCTGCATCATTCATTCATATTGCATGCACCAGGCTCGGCGCATCATTCAAACTGCATTGTATTTCAATTCCTATTTGAATACATGTATCAATTGTCGCATTCATATGCCATCTTAGAATAGCCAAGCCTACTTTAGTCGCACTTTGCATATGTTGCATTAGGCATTGTTGACATAGCTAGGATCATGCATGATTACTAACTAGCTTCTGTTTTGGCTCGGAGTACACTGTGAGTGTTTATGCTTTAGCATCCTTGTATGTATGTAAGTGACTGCCATGATAGCATACTTGCCATGCGGCTAAATGCTTAAGTGTTTAACTGCATGAATGCCTGTGAATGAAGGCTTCATTGCTTGAATTGGAACAACTCATCAAAATATGAGTTTTAAGCCCACTTGAAGTAGCAAATCATCATGTCTTCTTAAGCCCACTTGAGGGTGGCAAATCCGCATTTTAGCCTACTTGAGAGTAATAACTTCAAACCATTGTCAAAAAACAAACATGAGATGTTTTGTTCCAAATTGAGCGATTTAGTCTATACTTGTGTGCTGTGCACATCACATAGTAATTCTAGATTAATAACCGGAATAAGAACAAATATGTTTTCAAAACAACATATCATGATTAGTAGAGGCCGATCCTTTGATCGGGTGAGCGGGGGTGCTCATTTCATGACCTTCCCCCCTCGTACCCAAGTTCCCGAGCTGAGGCAACTTTGGTGATGACGGACACGTGGCCTTTGGCACGAGTCAGCGTTTCTTAAATTTTCCAAAAACAAAATATTTAGGTGGCGACTCTGTAATCTGGCAAAGCAGTCCATGTTTGGCACTTCTTGATTAAAATCAATTTTCCAAAACGATTTTTTGAATTTGGACTCTTTGGTGATTTATCAGTCTTACATTGCACTTTGTGAGACTAGATACAGAACCGTGACAGAAGTCCGAATAGGAGTAGCTAGGACTACAATTCGCGCCTTCGCGCGCGGAGCGAAGTTCGAGCTGTCTACAGATGATAAACCTCTCCATCAACCTAAAGAGGGTATGATCAATAAAAGGGAGGTAAAAGCTTTTTTTATTTGTCATCATTGTGGTAGGTATGGCCACATTCGCCCTTATTGTTATGAGTTGTTTGGTAAGGTGTCTCAAAAATTTAGAAATTCTAATACTTCATGGGTTTGAAGACAACCTTACATGTCTAGGTGGAATACCAAGATACATAATGGTGTTCACAATGCTAAGACTTTTAACAAGACTACCTGTCCCGTTGCTTTGAAGAACAAAAAGATATAGGTGAGAAAGAGTAACCTAAATTGTTTTGTTGTTCACACTACACTGAAAGCACATGAGTTACACATGTGGTATCTTGATAATGGGTGCTCTTGTCACATGTCAGGTGACAAATTCTACTTCACATCTCTTGAGAAATATGGTGGAGCAACTGTTACCTTTGGAGATGGTGGCACTTCTAGAGTCATTGGCAAGGGCTCTGTAAGTGTGGTCGGTCTACCTAAGCTTGAAAATGTTTTGCTTGTTGATGGCCTCAAAGCTAATCTTTTGAGCATCTGTCAAATCTGTGATTCTCATCATGAAGTATTATTTTCAAAAAATAAATGTGAAATTTTGGATAAAAAGGAAAATACTATCATACATGAGGTTCACATATCTGATAACTGCTATGGGATTCTTACCACTAATGTCTCACTTGTCACTCGGCCATCATAAGTAATCTTGACTTGTGGCATCAAAGATTAGGTCACATGAACTTTAAAGAACTAACTAAGATAGCCAACAAAGAGATTGTAAAAGGAGGGCCCAAAATGGATAAGAATGTGAACCATTTATGCTAGCCATGTCAATTAGGGAAGCAAACTCGTGCCCCTTATAAAATGGTGAACAGCTTAACAACCAAGCGTCCTCTTGAACTTGTTCATATGGATCTTACGGGACCCACTTGTACTGAAAGCATTGGAGATACAAAATATATTTTTTTAATTGTTGATGATTACACTCGCTTTTCTTAGGTTAATTTTTTTAGAGAAAAATATGATATGTTTGACGCTTTCAAGTCATTAGTCCTCAAAATCTAAAATGAACAGAGTGTCTCTATTGGGTGTATCATAAGAATCTGAACTGATCATGGCCATGAATTGAAAAAAGGATTGAGGCCTATCTACCCCTTTCTTGAATGCTTTCTAAGAGAAAAAAATGGTAAAAAGGATGAGCACCCTTAGAAGATGCGTTTTGGTTCTGCTTTTGGTTTATTACACAAAACAGAGTTTGTCTCAGAGCTTATACCCAACTGGATCTTTTTCCATTCAGCCGGATAATTTTATATATGACCAAATGAATTTTGTCTCCAGACAAAGCAGAGTAGAACAAGGCAGTTTCTGGGAAGTTCTCTCCTAGGCATTTGTGGCTGTTGTTTATAGTTTGTTTTTTTATTATTATGATTTGTTAGATTCAAAATTTTGGCTAACTCAATTCATTGTTGTAAATAATTCCCAACCCCACATCTTCAATCAATTCATTATTGTAAATAATTCCCAACTTTACGTCTTCTATTCATTCATGGTTGTAATAACTCCTAACCTCATGTCTCTCTATCTCTTTCATTTTTATGCTTTCCATATATGTCATAAAGCATCATGTTTTATTTATCATATTCATTGCATCCATTTTTCATGCATCTAGGTTTGGCTCATTTGTATTTGTGAGATTTATCATTTCTAAAGTGATTATATGTGCTACATCATGCCTTGAGATGATACACATATCATGTGTTAGTAGTCGGACTCCTAGGTATATTTTGTGTATATATTGCATTAGCTATTTGTATATAGGATCATGCACATACGTCTAGCACATTCTTTTGGCTTACTACGGAGGAGTATTAGGTGAGCATTGTTTTTTTAGTTTTAGAATCCTGCATGTACATGTTACTTACTATATCTGACATTATGCCATATGGTATATGCTAAAGTGGAATATCTATGAGAATGCCAATAGATGGAGGCTGTCTTTCTTGCGTTGGAATGGGGTTAATTCTTATACTTCTGAACTCCTTGTTACTTTGTAAGTTGTGCAAAAAAAGTTTTCCAAAATGCATGAAATCAAAGCAAAACCAGAACAAGTGACATAATCTATATTTATCTGCCTCAGATAGTAATGTTAGCATTATTAAAACTAGAACATGAACATATGGAGACTATGAAACTCATATCATGACTTAGTAGAGGTGGATCTTTTGATCAGGTGAGTGGGGGTGCTCAATTCATAACCTTCTCCCTTCATACCTAAGTTCCCGAATCGAGATACTTTGGTTATGACGGATAGTGACCCTTGGCATGAGTCATAGATTTCTTAGTTTTCCCAAAAGATTAGGTGGCGACTTTGAAATTTGGTGATGTAATCCATTTTTCGAAAAAGATTTTGCAATAAAATGGATTTTTTGTACAAGTTGCCGGATCTGGACTCTCATTTATATTTCACATTATACTTGTGAGACTAGATCGAAGATCGGGAGTCTAAACTGTTGGGTGCGCTCGGTAACCCTAAAAAGCATCCTATAGTCACATATTTAATAATTCATAGGGCTTAGATATTCATAAAGAGATAGAGATAGAGAGAGAGAGAGAGAGAGAGAGAGAGATGCAACACATTCAAGTTTATACAGTGTGCATGTAGGCTTGAAGACAGATAGTAGGGAGGGAAAAAACAAACCAGATAGACTTAATCTCTAGTGGCATATTTCCCCAAATAATCTTTTAATAGCTTCTCAAGAGCTGTAACATGTGTACATAGAAATCATTTCAATTCAACTCCCAATTTTCAAAGCAACCTTAACCATATCATAGCAAACTTGTCATTCGTCATCACTGTTTGCCCAGAAGTTACCATTCTCTACTTGAAAATTTCCCAACTCAAAAGTTAATATGGTCTAGGATTTGTTCAGAAGATTACCATGTACAAAAGGAAGCTCCTATTAACAATAATTTTAAAATAGCACTGATCTTTTTCCCTAATGCTTAAAATGAGATCAAATTCTTACCTAATGTTAACGTAATTGAAACCTAACCAAAAGAGTGTAAAAGCTAGCCAAATGATATACTTTCAACCCTTTAATCCCCATATCCATTGAGATGATTATCTATTGAATGTGCTAATACTAACTATGACTATTCAATAAGATACGTTAATGCACTTTTATTGAATGTGTTGATACAATCCTTTTAAAGCACCAAAACTGGTGTGTGTACATCAACAAAGTCCTATATTTACAATACTATGGTCATTTGAATGGTTTGTAGATCCTCATGGCATAAAATATAAAATTAATTTAACTTGCGAAATAGGTTGTTTGGCTTAAAAATTAAGGGGGATAGAACATGTTTTCCATTGGACTAAACCATACATGGTATTAACCAAGGTTTATCTTTTCATATGAGCTGCTACTAATCCAACTATTTACATGTTTGTTAATTGAAAAACAATTAAAATACATGAATTAAATTGAGATTCTCATAAAGGAATTTAGATCAAACTGCGATGTCCATGGGTTGCACACACTTGCTCTTTGATATGAACAATGAAACAAAGTATTGCTTGGAAGATAAGAGGCAACAAGTTAAGAAGGTGAAACATGTTGTAGCATAGTGTGCTCTATCAAGCTCTACACAGCCAACTTCTGTATTCAAACTGGCACGACAAATTTCTTTAATTATATATCCAAATTTGGTAGATCATTAGGTAAAGCTTACCTACAAAGCCTTTCCAAATATGATATTGAACCCAAACAACCCTCTCATCAGGATGAACTTTTTTCGCAATATACTTCTGTAAATTGAAAAGTAGGGAAAAAGATACCTATCACACTATGCTAAAAAATAATTTCATGATAGCATTATATGAAATTTTAGCAATGAAATAGTAATCTTAAAGCAATGATCCTACTCCAACACTTACTAATACACCTACATTCTAAAGGGGTTGTATGCTTGAGGAAACAATATTTCTAACCTTTAAATCAAATAAGAAATATATTGAGGATTAGTTTAAGGAATCAGAATAGAACAATATGAAAAAAAATAAAAATAAAAATAAAAATAATTATGTAAAAGAATGAGTGAATAGTTCTGAAAACCTAAAACATAATTATTTTACCAACATGTTAGTCCCTTAAAGCTAGATAAAGAACTTTAACTAAAGCAAGGGTGTTCTAAGGATATCCTTTTCTATGTAAAATGATAATTGCATGAATGTGTCGGACTCATCAAGGTACAATTACTTAATTACTTTTTGAATTTTAGTGGTACTGCTGTAGCCTATACACCATCCTCCTAAGAATTCCCGTTTATTTAAAAAGTTTCTTTTCTTATCTAAAAAATGAAAATACCACCTAAGATGCATATACTTAATCACAAAAGATCACATATGTACCAACAAGTGGACTTGAGCACCAAACATCAAAGATGAGAGGTCAAACAGATACTACTAAACTTACAACAATTTTCTGTTACTAAAGAGTTCAAAGAATTCCTATGTTCCTTCTTTTATTTTTTTGATTTTTTTTTTTATTGGCACTAGGGTGTCCGGATCAAAGCCTGACTAATCCCTAGGGGTGCTTCCTATGTTCCTTATTTTGTGATTGAGAACCATTTGATGTCATTGTATTCCTCACATTAATAAAAAATTTTGATATATAAATCAATATTATTTAAAGAAGAGCATCAAGATGATGCTGACAAATACAGAAAAATGAATTAACCAGCCAACCCCACCAAACCAAACAGAGTAGTCTGAAGAAACTTTGACAGTTCCCTTATTGGTAACCCCATTCAAAAGAATACAAGTCACCTTGGTTTGAGGAATATCCTTGTGGAAAGTGACTACTATTATTGGCAATTCATTTGGCTAGTAACTTCTCATAGCGTCTGTGGAGGTATCAAATCTATGCATGAGGTGTTGGATTCTTTTGATGAAAAAAATATGTTTACCCTTATTGTGATTTATATGAAGGGAGTCTATTAGCACTTGAAGCAACTAACATGCTTACATGCTAGTTAGCCCGATGCAACCAAAATTTGCTACAAATGAAGTGGCCTTGTGAAGAGGACATTTGAACTTATGATGTGTATATGGCTCTATAGGCGTGTCATTGACTAATACCAAGATAGTTATGACCTCCATACAATTGACAAGACCTTCATAAAGCAATATTCAACTATGAAAGTAATAAGATGCATGTACTACAACTCCATAACAATGTAATGTCAATTCTATTGTCACATAATGAATTTTAAGCCAACTAGTGTTCTTCACCAGGTCTGAATTCCTCATAAAAATTGATCTTACTATATTTGGTTTGAATAAAGTTTGCTAAATATTAGTTGTTACTATATTCAGTTTGGATATAGTTTGCTAAAATTGGTGAGAACTTATAGAAAATATACAACAACATAAAAACTATACAAGTAATGTGAACTCTAGCCTTTCTAAAGTCTCAGATGGATGCTCAGGTTCAACCACATCAGGTCAAATAAATATCATACTCATGAGTAGAACAAGGCTAAAAAATCTTGTTGTAACTTTCAATAATAAACAATTCATAACAACTGATCAAAAAAATAAGAGATGACATGCATTCTACCTAGTAATTGATTGCTCTTCTTTGAAGATCACAATGCAACAATAGATGTTGAGCATACTTCTCTTACAGATACTAAGCACATATTAGAAACATCGAAAAGCCGTATGACAATCAATTCCAAGAAGGTAGAATGTCAAATCACTCACCATTAAGATTACAAAAGAGTTGGAAAGTACAATGTCCTCATCCACCAACATCGGTACATAACCAATAGGATTAAACTTCAAAAATGGTAAATTCAAGAAAGGAGAAAAAATGTTATGAAGCATATTACAAAAAATCAATACCCTTAGAATAGACTTTATTAGAGGTTGCAGGCCCATTATAAGATTAGATGAGTGTTATCTAAAAGGAATCTATTGTGACTAATTGTTATGTGCACTTGGAAAATATGGGAATAATAACTATTTTCCAATTTCATGGGCAGCTGTTAAGGTAGAGACTAAAGTTCTTGGGTCTGGTTTTTAAGGTAACTCATGGATTATATTAGTAGTACTGATGACATGGGATGAGTCTTCATTTTTTATAGACAAAAGAGATTGGTACTTACATTTGAGGAGGTGACGCCAAATGTGGAACATAGGTTCTATATGAGGCATATTTACACAAATTCTAAAGTAAAGTTCAAAGGGATTGAATTAAGGGCCCTATTGTAAAAGGCAACTGCAGCTGGAACTATGAGGGAATTTGAATTTCACATGAACAACTTAAAGGAAATAGATCTAGAAGAAAAAGCATACAAGTGGCTAAGGAAGATGGATCATGCTCTATGGACTAGGACCCATTTCAGTCCAAGAAGTAGGTGTGATACATTAGTGAACGACATGTTGGAAAAATGGTTTGGAAGCCATTAATAGGTGAATGAGAAATTGTGTCATGCCTCGGATTTCTGAGATCCAACCCACGTGAATAAACCACCCATAGACGGATAAAAGACAACAATAATATAAAGTATAGTACGACTCTCATGCAGATAGATGCAATAATTTCATACATTATATGAATTCTTCTGATTACATACAACCTACATACAAGTTCTAGGTTGAATAATTGTTCTTACATATACATATGCCATAAGATCATACAGAACTAATATGCCTGCAGGCTTACATTACATACAAGGGTAGAACCTTTTACAAGAATGGCACACAGCCAATAAGAAAAAATGGCCCGAGGCCTACAAATAGTAGAGAAGTCTCACTCAGTCCACAAACACATCCAATGCCTTATCTTCACATCTGCCATGGTATTATACTTGAAAAATATGTCAGTCATGTAAAGTGAGCATAAAACCCAGTAAAGAACATTTCAAAAACTAAATACAATTTCACTAGCATAAATGATCATGATGCTATATATATAGTATGCCTAATGCCATTTTCAAACCCTTGCCTTTGCTTAGACAAACCACAAAACCAAATAACAAATGCATTGTTGTATGTTTCCAGAGTTCAAATCATGATCCATTATTCTTTTCTTTTAAAACAGAAAACATTGCGGTAAATACAAATACTGGGAATCTCCAGGCAAGTGTACCAAAAGTAGGCTATAAAAGCATAACCAAGATTGCCATTTCACTAGAATTTCGCCAGCGGGACCGGCACCCATGTAAACGTAGGCTATACAAGCACTACAATTGTCATTTTGCCAGTACTATCCAGAAGGATCGGCACCTAACCACACGGGTTTCTAGACTTTCACCAAAGACACACAGCTACCCAGATTCCACACGGTAGTCACCCCTTTTTCTCAACACATTATAAGTATTTCCAAAACATAAAGTTTCTAATTTCCAAATCCTTGTTATGCATAATGAGATGTAAGGTTTAATAAACAATTCAATTACCTAGTCACGTGCTTTTCTAACACATGGCAATGTTATCCTCCATTGATAGCCAAAATAGATATCTCTAATGCATTAATTAAGAGATAACAACACGGATATACTGTGACGACCCCGACATACGTATTATTTTTATATATTATTTTAGTGAGCATAATTGCATGATTATATGTTTAATTTGTGCTTATTTGTTTGCTTATGAAATATCTGTTAGAATACCGACTTAGAATTCGAAATTAATAGCCCAAACGGATTTAGAAACCAAAACTCACTAGTTCAATAAGCTAATTGGAGTATTTAGAATCATAAGGTAACTTTGATTAAAATTTGATTTGAAACAAAATAATTAAAATATATCAATTAGAATTGATTAGGATTAGTTAGACTTAAGCCTAATTACTTAAGCCTAATCTCATTTTATTAGCCTAACCTAATTAAGTATAAATATAGGTAGTATAAGCTTTTCTACTCATATATCTTCAACCCATTGAGTTGAAAATTAGAGAGTGAGTTTAGAGCTCAACACCTCTAGAGAGAAAGTAGAGACATTGTAGAGAATTTGAAGAAAATTTGAAAAGATTAGCTAGCACGCCTTCAATTCAAGCTCTAAGTATGGAATTCACCCATAATTCTTGTAGATAATTCATGTAGAAATTGAATTCACTAAGTTTGTGGGACCATTTGCATGAATTTGAGTAGAATATGCTAGAATCACCATGAATTTAGTAAAAATGATTGAAATTGGACATGCATGCATAATTCCATTGCATTTGATCATTTTGAGTTTGAATTCTAGTGTTCTTGTTAAATTAAGAGTTGAATTTTGCATGCATCAAAGAATTTTAAGTTTTCAAGAGTTCAATTTCATGTTTCAAGGTTTTGAAAAGACTTTGAAAACAATTCAATACATGCATGAAAGATTTGGTTTCAAACTTGACAATTCATGGTGTTTTTAAGCTCATATTTTCAAATTAAGTACATGTGCATGTTTTCTATGAGTTTTCATGAGTTTGGTACAACCATGCAAACTTTGAATTTAGATATCCATGTTTGAACTTGAATTCTGTTATGGAAATTCCAGAATTCGTCCACTTCGCTTGAGCGATGAAGTCGTCGCTCGAGCGAACTTTTGCATGCTCCCAGTATTTTTGAAGACATTTGCAGTTGGCTCGAGCAACCAAGTGTATGCTCAAGCAAACTCGACTTGGTATTGCACTTGGCTCAAGCGAACATTGAGCCTAGTTTGACACCATCCAATACTTTTGCAGTCAGGCCACACCGCTCGAGCAACCAAATGTGCGCTCAAGCAAAGACCCTGTTTTCAGCAAATTTTAGTAAACATTCTTATGTACATATTTGCATCCTCATGCCCTTTTAGGCATTCTTAAACATCATTTAGAAATCCTTAGCCATGGAATAAGCTGGGAACACATGTAACAGAATTGAATTAAGATACGATATTTGTTATGAACGATTGCTTCAATGTATATCTTTGTTATGTGTTTTGTGTAGGTGGTCAACCGAGGTCCAACACTTGTACCAGCCCACTATGAGTATTATTTTTGTAAAGATATGTTGAAGTGTATTTTTGAATTACTGCAAGAATGTTATTTTGAAATGTTATTTTGATAAGAATGAATGATTGTTTCACTTGAAAAGTAATTTTGGCATCCTTAGTGAAGCACTCACCCGAGGAAAACTATACCGTGGCCCTTTGATAATAAGGCCGTAATAAGGCCCTCGCCCGAGGGAAACAATATCGTGGCCCTTTATTATATGTGCATAGAGATCTCTGATGTTGACCCAAGTAGTCCCTTTGCTTGACCTATATGGTCCCTTTGTTGACCTTAAGGGTCCCTTTGATATGCCTTCGAGCCCTTTGCTTTGCACTATTGGATGTACCACATATGAATATAATTTGTGAACTTTGATATGACAAGTACTTAATTATGCTTTGTTTCGAAACTCATAAAACATGATTTTGTATTATGATAGATATCATTCATTTAACCTCTTTATATTTATAAAGCCCATCCCCTTCCCCTATATATATATATATATGTAGGTGAGCACTCAGAGCATCTAGTTTAGAGCAACCTCGGGAGTCCACCTTCTTATGAAGTCGTTGTTGGAGTGCCTCCGTGATGGGGCATTCTTGGACTCAAGAGGAGCTGAGCTGTGTCAACCCTTTTGTTTTGTTTTCTTTTGTTATTTGGAAACTTTCTTTGTATGGATGTTTGTATAAGTGTCTAACGAAATTATGATGTATCTTTGTGCTTATATCTATGTAAGAAGGTTGAAGTTTTAAACACTTATGAACTTTGCATATATGCATTGCTCGATGGACATAGATATGTTTTAATATTGCTTCCACAGTGCCCCATTTACTATTCTTTATTATCTATTTTGTCTTTGAGGCCAAGTAATCTAGGATTACTAGCTAGTCACGGCCTAAACCTCTAGGGATGAGTTTCAGTCGTGACATATACAATCCAACATATAACCATAACTTGAACTCCTTTATGATTTCCTAACATCTGAATAACCAACATTCAATACTTAATATTTCAAATTCTCAAAACTTATATAATTTTCTTCCAACAAGCTCAACATTTGAAAAGAGTAATAGATACTTAATATTTCCAAAAGTGTTATATGCAATTTCAAGCAACTACTCAGTTTCAAAACAACTTCAAATCCCTCCCCAATTAATCTAGTAATTCCCCCAAAATACCAACATTTAGGATTTGTTTTACAAATTGGGGCTTTCTCACTTTCAAATACCCACATGAAATGTCTTTTACACAAAATAGATTTAGTAGTAAAATAATAGCTAATCAACCCCCCAATTTCAAACCCTCAACCCACAATCCATGAATTCCAAAAATTAAACCCATAACAATAACGTAACACAATCACAACATGATTCTTTATACCTAAAAATACCACAAATACACTAACAAACCCATATTGAGTCAATGAAATAGAACCCTACCTCTTAAAGAGAAGAGGAGAAGGTAGAAGCAACACCCCATGCCCAAATAAATATTTTACTAAGATTAAAACAAAGCCCTCACCAAGCTCTACAACACCCACGAAGGAGTCAGAGATCAAACCCAAGGCTAAAGGCCTCAAAATCAAGACTTAAACCCAAGAATATTAGAGAAAAAGTCTCCAGAGGAGAGAGGGAAGAGAAAGTGGATCACAAATGAGATATTTTCACGGACTGCTCTATTTTATAACAAACAGGACTGCGGATGCGATTAAGACGACAAGGCAGATCGCTGGCACAATTAACCCTACCGCGAGTGCGACTATAAGGGTCGCGAGCCCTCACCTCGGGCCACGCACCCAACTCCCCATACCTAGGCCTGAAGGTGGGTTTTGATCGCAGCCTGGTCGCGGCTTTCTACGAGCTCGACCACCACACTCGTGGCCATGATGACTGTGGTCACGGGGGCTACCAACTTGGTACAAGTTCTGCTCTTCAGTTCCTGGGACAAATTCTAAGACAATAAAACCACTCCTAATAGCCAACAAAATACCAAAAGAGATAAACAAGATAATAATGATGTCTCCACTCATTCACAAACCCAAAGGCTAAACGAAGCAACCAAACTAACGAGTTCAAATCGGGTCTAAGAACCTGGGACGATACAAATTGACTCCAAAGTGCACCATTTGAGAATGGTTTTAAGACATTTTATTTAATATAAAATTTGATTTTTATTTAAATAAATTCTTTCTCTCTTTTTTTTTTTTTTTGTTGTCAAAATTGAATCAGATTCAATACAACATTAGAACCTGTTTGTGAAAACAGTCATGTCTATTCAATTGCACCTATTTAATGGTAGAGGTGTGTCTCTTCATCAAAAAGTCAACATGACCATTCGAAGAGCCACTAATTCACTTATATAAACAGGTCCCCATTGTATTCATAAAGCATCGAATTCATCTTGTGTTTCTCTTTTTTGGCACTCTATACTTCTTCTGTAAAAGAGAATTCTACACATTAAGGTTTGCCAAACTTGCAATGGTAGTGCTGTTTTTGCAAGGTTCAATCGTTGTATCCTGAGAGATGAACGTCTAATAAAAACTCGCGAGCACCTAGCGATGGATGAATTTGTCTTAAGGAAATTGTGTCCAACACAAGTCTCGATCAAATTGTTATCGATTCCAAATTTATACAATTTGTCTGTACATATAGTTGATTCTCTATATATGGTTTTGTTTGGTTTTACCCAAACAATTTACATTGTTTTCAACTTATAATGTTTTTTTATATAATTTAATAATATATTTAGTACAATTATATTACGTGTTTTACACAATACGCATAAGGAATAATTCCATCAATCTTAAGACAAATTCAAGTTCTTTTTTACAAATAATTGTTACTTTTTTCCTATTCTAGTTAAATACATAATTTTATATTCTGTATTTCGATTTAATTTTTGTATACTATTGTTTGTGAATTCATTGAATTTCTTTTTGAGTCCCCGCACAATGAATCAATTCGTATGTACAGTGGTTTTGCTATTTTCTTAATCATTGCTTTGTTGTTTTCCTATGAATATTGTGACAAGGTCACTATATGTATATTTATTATATTCTATATGAATAGTTGTCTTACCTTAATAGGCATAGATTTCTCCTATTTGATCATAGTGTCAAAAACAATGAAGACGGTACTGATTGGTTTTGAAACGGTAAAGTGTGAGAATCGTATTTTTGTAGTATATGAATTAATTTTAAAATTGTTATAGTCTTGCGTCATAAATGGTACAAATCTTAATTGTGATGTAGATGTTTACATCCATATTCTATATTTACGAGTCCTTTGGTTTACATCTCATTAAAGGATATAAACTCATATAATATTTGATATGGATGATATTTGATTTAGTCAAAATTGCTTTAATAGGTTTTTGGTTTATCTGTTTGATTGTATTGTTCTGAAATTTAAAATTATACATTTTTAAATTTTAATGCCCTATGTATTATTTTTTTAATGAGGAAGAGATTCAGTCCATTTTGATTTATACAAAATTCTTAGTTTCTATGTCATTATCAATTTTTGGTTCAGCCATATTTAATTGTGATGAAAGGAAAACAATATTAGTATGCAACTTTTCATAAGCACAATATTCTTGTCATCCAAATACATCACTTACTATTCAAAATTTGCATTTATATATATCTATATATATTCTTATATATGTTAATTTCCTCAAATGCCATAATATGGATCTCTCTAACTTTGTATGGACAGAGTGTTCTTTAAGAATTGATTTGCCTGTGGAGAAACAGTATACAGTATTTTTTCTTTATATAGAGACATGACTAGGATGAATGAGTGCAACTATTCATCTGGATTTAAAAAATATTAGCGGTAAAACTAGTATATACCATTAATTGTTTTGAATGTTTATTTTATTGGATAAGATTTTTCCATTACAACTGTGCAGTTGAATTTGTGACTCGTGAACAATTACTAAATTTATATATCTATTTTTTGTACTATTTTGCCTGAATCTTTTTATTAAGATGATTAGTTTGTGCCAAATTATTTTACAAACATGATAAATATAATGTTTGATTTTTGTTATGTCTCTTATAGTTTGTATAGAATTAATTCTTTTCTGTAAATATTCATTTGATTAAATCTTTCTTGGTTTTGAATCAAAATCAAGTATGTGGTATAATGCATGATAAATTTGTTTATGTTAATTTGTTCATAAGACTTATTTAAGTATAAATATAAGCTCATGTTATTTATGTTCAAAAGTAATTTCATGTCATTAGAAATGATAAATTGATTTGTTGACTTAGTTAGTAATTGTTTATCATATTATTGATGTCATTTACAGGAGCATATTAACTTCAGTTAATTTGAAATGAGTTTTAATGACATCATGTTGCCATGAAAATTTTTATGGAAAAATTGTATATATATGTTATTTTCTAACCGATTTAATTTCAATGATATGTTAAGAATTAAAAGTTTGTGAATTTTCAATTCATTTGTGGTGGTGATTATGACATCCATGCTACTACCAATGTGTCTCTTTTGGAGTATTATATGAAAAAATATATTTTACGTGTAAAGAATTTTTGGTTTGACTATGGTAGTAATATTCTTGAAATGTCAAAGCAATCATTAACACCAAAGAAGTTTAAACATAATGATTTAAATTGTGGCGTCATTCTATTTAATTGGAAGAAGATTGAGGAATCTTTTGTGTTAATTATTATTTTGTTAATAATCAATTTGAAAGTTAGTTTTAAAATAACTTTGAGTATTGTGACATAAGTTGTCATCAATTATTATGAAACTTGTGAAGTAAACAATGATCCAAAAATTAAACTTTTGTGAATTTTTGGAGCGTAGAGTACATTGTTAAAAGTGAGTTCCTTCCCCAAGGTCATCTTCAGTACAATTTTCTCTTGTCCTTCTACAACTGATTTGGAGGAATTTCCCATGAAAAGCTATTCGCCATTCTTCACCACTTTGTAGGTTGTGAACATCTTTCTATCTGCGCAAATATAGCAAATTGCTCTAGTATCCACCCACCACTCCTTGGAGTTGCCCACCAAATTAGCCTCAAAGACTACTACAGAATGATTGATGTCCGCCATACCATAAGAAAAATCATACATTTGGTTATGTTGGCTTGTGCTAGTTTCATGCTAGAACTTGCTCTATCATTGCGGCTTCGACAATCCTTTACTCTATGTCCATCACCGCCACGCACATAGCACTTACCTTTAAATCTTTTGTTGTCCTCACTTTTGAAGCCTTGCTTAGACCTTTTGCCATCATGATTTATCTTCTTGTTTGTTGCACTAAGCATTAACCATAAAAGAAAGAGTAAATAGTTACTTATGTGGGAGTTTCACTCTTGGTTAGATAATTTAATTATCTTTTGTTACAAATATTTGTTTGGAATGAATAAACAATGATTCTATCAAACATATGTCATTAGTTGTAACGGTGACACTTGTCTAACAATTAGTCATATTTTTGTGCTAATTTATATATTACCACTAATGTGGGGGAGAGAAGTAGAGTTGTCTGCTAGTCATAATTCATGACAAGTTACCCACAAAAACTCGAACAAGAAGTATTCAAAATTAAGAGTTTGAATATTAATTTGGAGATACAAGTATTTTTACTTGATTGCATTGTAAGGATTTATACAATCAAATGAGGCTTTGAATTGTTTGGTTTTTGAGCAAAATCTTTATGATGATATAATTTTGTTTAAGCATTAATTTTGACGTGTGTAGTTTTAATTATTCTGGGTTTTCTATTTTATAAATTTGATTTTGAGTTTTGTTACTCAAGCACGCCATAGTTAACAAGTAATGGATGTTATATTTTGGTTTATATTAGAATTGCGGGGGTGTATTCATAGGAAATTAATTTTTCTTAGAACACTTCAAATGTGGAGGTGCTTGAAGGATTTTACTAAAGTAAGTGTAGTCATAATTATTCTGGGTTTTCTATTTCATAAATTTGATTTAGAATTTTGTTACTCAAGCATGCCATAGTCAGCAAGTGATGGATGTTATATTCTAGTTTATATCAAAAATTGTGGGGTTGTATTGATAGGAAATTAATTTTTTGTTAAAATACTTAAAATGTGGGGGTGCTTGAAGAATTTTAAGTAAGCATAGTCATAATTATTCTAGGTTTTCTATTTCATAAATTTGATTTAGAATTTTGTTACTCAAGTACACCATAGTCAACAAGTGATGGATGTCATATTCGAATTTATATCAGAATTGTAAGAGTGTATTGATAGGAATTTAGTTTTTCTTAAAATGCTTAAAATGTGGGGGTGCTTGAAGGATTTTACTAAAGTGACAGTTCCGATGATAGGTCCACAAAGGATTTCATTTCTTTGTCTAAAACAAAGCTAGAGGAGAAACAAAAATTAATTTGTTAACTCCTAGGAACATCTCTATGTCTATTAATTAATTTTAGGTATGGGAGTGATATAGAGTAATGGTAAGTCTCAATGTAGTCAAAAACTTAATACAGAAGGACATTTGCTTTCAATTTTGAATATTGTTTAAGGACAATATAGTGGATTCACTAATTACTCAATGATATATAACTGAGAAGGTCAAACGAAAAATAATGGCCATTACACAAAAGGTTTAACCAAAGAACAAATGAGAGAAAGTTCATCGAGGGGAATGTAATTAAGCCTATTAATTTCGAGTCGCCATAATGGCAACCTAACTTAGTGTAGACACCCATTTTTGACCACCCTTAAGACTTGGATGCCTCAGGTTGATCACTCAATGATGAAAAGTTATGTTGTACGAATGTTCGGTTTCTTCAGCAAAAAGAGCTTCTAAATCCAAACCTTACACCCTATTTTTGATGAAAACTATTTTAGACCTTAAAACCTTTTTTTTCAAAATATTTTTTAAAATGTTTCTACGATGTTCCGAAACTCGCATCTCATTTAAAATATTGCACTTTTCGGTAAATCGAGTAAAGACAAAGTGGAAATAAATGGAAGGGAGATGAACTCTTTGAAAAATCTTTAAAAACATCTTATTTATAGGTTTGGAGTTGAAGAAAATAGGAGGGGATGGAAGAAAACTAGTTGGGGAAATGGTTAAGCATGAAACCGTTAAGAGAGAATTGGGCAGCCTTCACTAAAATAGGTATATTTTTTTTTACACCTAGACTTTAGTTATAAGGCCACCACCATTGGAAAGTGGACTTTTGGGGCTTCAATTTAGACTCAACAATATCCTAAATCCAAGTCCGAATGAGGGAGATATGGCCGTTTGAAGTTAGGCATCAATCCAGTTAAAATAAAAATGAGCAACCTTCACTAAAATAGGCATATCTCTTTGTACACTTAGAATTTAGATGTGAGGCCACTACCATTAGAAATTATACTTCTGGGGCTTCAATTTAGACTCAATAATGACCTAAAACCGAGTCTGGATGAGGGAGATATGCCCGTTTAAAGTCAGGTCTAAAGCAAATTTTTGTGGCCAGACCCACTATTTGTGGACGACCGCCCACTACTTCGGCTGCCACCACTTGTGTAAAACCCAGATATTTGTTGCCATTTGTCTCCCAAAAGCTCCAATGTTCCTATATAGATATTTCCGACTTGAGAGGTTGTTTTCTATATATACCAGCTAACCCTCTTGGTTTGAGGTTAGAAAAATTCCTTAAGCACCAAAAGTTAAAATTCTCTCTTTATCTCTATCTTGCAATACACACGCCTTACCCAAACACTTCCTAAACCAATATTGGAGCTCTCCTCGCTAAGATTATTGAGTCCAAATTTAATTCCTTGAGAGTGTAAGCTTTGTAGTTTGTGAACAAAAAAGCTACCTTGCTTCAAGAGGTATAATTTTGAGCATCTTTACACTATTTATTTTCTATCTTTTCTTGCTGATTTTGAACTGTTTTTACACTATTTTTATGGGCTGAAACTTGTGGTTTATAGCTACCAAAGGTGGAGGCGTTAACCACCCTTCTTTGAACCTTGTTCTTTAAGCTTTTGCCCTTGTGTTTCCCATTCTTTTATCAACTTTTTTTGAGCTTTTTACCACTGGTTTTCAAAGTTTTCCAAAGGCTAAAAATAATGTTTTAAAGTCCTAAAAATAGAGGGGGTTGGCCTCCCCTCTTTGTGCTTGTTTCCTAGCTTAATTGCTCCATGTTTTTAACTTACTCTTTTAGCTGTTTTTCCTTTAATTCTATCACTGTTTTAGTGTAAATTAGGACTTTTTTAAGAGTTAGCTTCATTTATGCTTTGTATTGCATACTTGTAGTGTAATGGTCCTCATAGGTTTGGTGTTTTAAGCATTAGACACCAACCTATTTGAGTTAATAGCATTTATTTCAAGCTTTCCACACTTGTGATCACCTCTAATCGTCTCTGCAACCTCTCTCTTTTCTTGGCATTTTATTTGTTTTGAGAGTTGGTTCAACCGATTGATTGTTTAAGCTTGAGATTGAGATCGTTGTGTTTAATGGTTTAATCTCTTCGGGGGTTCATGTAATAACCCCGACCCTGATTAGCGCTAATTGGGACTTAATTATGTCTAATAATAATTAAGGGAAAAATCTGGAATTTAGTTGTATGTGCATTGCATGACTTATGTGTTTTTATCTGTTCGGTGTCGGAATATCTATTCATATTTTAAACTTTAAACTGCAAATAGGAAGCCGTATCGGCGCCCGATTCTGAAATTGATTAGTGTTTTGGACTCGTTAGATTTTATGTGATTTTATGGTAGGTTCAATTAAAATTCGAGTTGGAATGTTTAAATCTGATTAAATAACATTTTAATAATGAACCTAGCTTAATTACCATTTTGCCATTATGGTGGGCCAAATTGTCTAAGTCTTGGATTAGCTCCTAGACAACATTTTAATCAGCCCCTTTCTTCATCAAATTCGGCTAGAGAAAGAGAGTAAGTGTGAGGGGAGTTTGATTTCAACAAGAATTGCTAGAAGAATTGGTAGGAGGGTTGCAAGTTTGAGCTCCCATACCTGAAGTTGAGAACTTAAGGTAGGAATTTCATTTCCTTGAATTAGAATTCAGATTTGTTTTTGCATGATCCTTGGTTAGATTGGAGTATGAAGTTGGAAATGGGTCTAGGATGTTGAATTGAGGTCCATAACATGCATGCATGTGCACATTCATGGGAATTGAAGTTGTTGGGTGTTAAATTTCTACATGCATGTGCATATTTTTGCTAAAGCTTATGAGTTCAACAAATTTCTGAGTTAAATGTTGCCTTGGATCATGATTTGAAGTCTTGAAATGGAATTGAACTCATGCATGTGTATTTAAACTTGGTTCTTGGAAATTTATGGTAATGATGCTCAAATTGACTCACTCTTGGGCAATGATTTTATAAATTAGCTTTTGAAACTTGATATACTATGAGTTTAAAGTGTTTCTCCAGGTTTTGGGCCCAAGAGGTTGAGTTTTGGGTTGTTGAATACTTGGTTCGAACTTGGGAGACAAATCTGGAAATTCCAGATTTGGCTTCCTCGCTCGAGCGAAGGATTCCTCGCTCGAGCGAGCACCTTTTTGTCCAGGGCTCCGCTCGAGCGAGCATCGCGCGTAGATTTCCAGCAACCAGTACTTTTACTGTTTCATCAGACCGCTCGAGCGAAGGAAGGTTCGCTCGAGCGAAGCCTTTGATTTTGGTGAGCTCGCTCGAGCGAGCATCGAGCGAGCATCGCGCGGAAAAATTCAACATCCAAGATTTTTCTGTTTCATCGCATCGCCGAAGGAAGGCTCACTCGAGCGAACCCTTTGATTTTGGGAGCTCGCTCGAGCGAAGGAAGGCTCGCTCGAGCGAGACCCCTATTTTCCGCAACTTTTGTAAAATGTTTTCTAAGGCATTTTTGCATCCACATTCCATCCTAGGCATTCCTAGGCCATGATTAAGACTCCATACTAAGGGTAAGGGGTTAGATATACACTTAGAATCATGGATGTAAGTTTTGTACAATTGAAGTACATGTTTCAAAGTGTGTACCCGTAATGTGTTATGTAGGTCACGTGCCGCAATCTGTTGACCCATTGACTTCGTCTACTTGTATCAACGCCCACTGTGAGTAATAACTTTGTAAAGTTATGTTCAATGCTATGTATTTTCAGTATATTATGATACGAAATGATTGGTTCTTGAAAAGCTATGATATGTTGGAAATGAATGAATGAATGTCCAGTTTTTCTGAAAAGTATTTGTGGCACCCTTAGTCCGGATGGCCCTTGCCTAGGGGTAACAATACCATGGCTACTTGCGCGCAAGATATGGACCTTTATGGTTGTTGGTACCAACTTTGTTGTGGTCTTCGGACCTGCCTGTTGTGGTCTTCGGACCTGCCTGTTGTGGTCTTAGGACCTGCCTGTTGTGGTCTTCGGACACGCCGTTGTAGGTCTTGACTGGGCCTCGACCGATAACTAATGGGTGTACCACATATGATCTTATGCAAAGTCTGAGTGTGTTTATGAATATGAACATGAATCTGAATCTATTTCTGATTTGACGTCTAATTATGCATAAGACTCTGTTTCTGTTAAGATTGTGCTTTATTGTAATTCTGTAGTGGACATCATTCATTAACCCCCTTTACTCTGTTTATTATTCACTGGGCTTTCGCTCACAGTTTACTATATATATGTAGGTGAGCCGACATAAGACCAGGGCCAGAGTTGAGGGCCTGCAGTACCCTTTTTGTTAGCCAACTGTTGTGCCTCCCGAGGAGGTTCCGGTCATAGCTTAACGCAGTGGCTGTTCCGGTTCATGCTAGTCGTGTCTGTTGTTTGTGACTTGTAAAGTCGGATCTTGGGATGTACTGATGTGAATACTATGAACATATTGGTGTACTTTGACTAGCATGTTATGTATATAAATAAGTTTTAAATTTTCTGTCTCATGTATGTCATCACAGCTCATTAGACCTTGGTTGTTTTACTATATTGCTTCCACAGCCCCTTAATATTTGTTAATCTGCTTGGAGGCCGTAGGTAATCCACGGATTACTGGCCGGTTACGTCGCCGAACCTCTAGGGGCGGGTTTGGGTCGTGACAGTTCATTACCAACAGCATGACATCTCTCTCATGCTTAAAACAACTTTTTGTTTGACACTTTTTTCCATTAATGGACTTAATGCTCATTTTTTGACTTAATTGACTAATGAATGGAAGGTAATTTAAAAGAGGTAATAAAATTGGGACTAAAGTAATGCAAGATAAAATCAACTTGGGTTTAATCGGACATTAGTTGAACCCATTGAGTCTTGAGTCGTTTCATATTCATTAGTGATGTAAACGGTTCAAGAGTCAATGTCAACCACTTCCCTTGATCAATCCATGATAGGGAGGACGTTTTGTTGGTCTTTCATTATGAATTTATTGAAATTGTGTCCCTTGATTCATAAGTTATCAAGTAATGAGATTGCATCGATTGATGACTTGCGAGCCAAGCCTACCCCTCCTTTGAGCTATTTGATGATAAGGAGAGGCAAGGTGGACAAACATACCTTGAGAATGCCCTGTTTGTGCTCTGTATGCTTTCTGTTGCAACAGGAAGAACCAAGCTTCAGTGGTCGGCATGCCACTTTTTTTGGCCGACAGACCACTTTTTCTGGATAGCTGGCTACTATTTGTGGCTGGCCGACTACTACTTCTGGCCTACTGACCAGTTTTGTCAAACCAAGCAGCAACTTTTTGAAACAAAACAAAGCAGAGGCTGAGGTAAAAAACAGTGCAAATGTTCTACTTGTGCAACAGAGGTATTCTGGTAGTAGAACAGTGGGTTTTTCGAATGGAAATCTGTTTGCATGCATAAGCATTCCTCACTTCCCGGGGCTGAGTAGTTAGAGTAGTTAGCTTAGCTATAATTTCTTTTGGATTGTAAGTGTTGTAATTAATTAGTTAGTTCCAATTTGTAATAATTAGCTAGAATAGTTAATTAATTGTGGTGTTGTAATAATTAGCTAGCATAGTTAGTTTATTTTATTTTCATTTGGTTTGTAATAGTTAGTTAATTCGTAGTAATTAGTTAGCTAGTTAGTTTATTCGAACCCTCCTGTGCAAGGGCAAACTTGTAATAATGTGCATGTCTTCTAACCCCACATCTTTCTCCCTTTTATTTACTTGCTTATGATGGGTAATTTAGAACATCACGTTTCTTTTAGCATTTCACATGTTTGCATCCACTTGTCTTGCATGCATCAAGGCTCAATTCATCATTCTAACAAGCATTGTAGTTTACATACTTTGTTGAATACGTGTTTAAACCGCATGCTATCAAATCGATTTACACGTCATAATTAGTAGCCGAGTCTATTAACTGTATATCACATGCGTTGCATTTGTCATGTTGCATTAGTTAGAAGCATGCATGTTTTCTAACTCTTTTGTTTCTTTTGGCTTGCCTTGGAGTACTAGGTGAGCATTTTTGTGCTTTAACATATTGCACGAATGTGATTGTTGCCATGTTTAGCATACTTGCCATGAGACTAAGTGCTTAATTGATATATCTACTTGAATGCCTGTGGATGAAGGCTAATTTCTTAAATTAGAATAATTTGAGTGATGTACATAAGCAATCACTTTTTCAAGTGGTACATATTGAAAACAATTTTTAAAAACAAACATGAAATTAAAGTGTTCCAATTTTTGAAAATTTGTCTATATTTGTGTGCACATCACCTAGTAATGCTAGTCTAATAACCGGAACAAAAGCATATAATATAAATAAGATTCACATCATGATTAGTAGAAGCCGATCTTTGATCGGGCGAGTGGGGTGCTCAATTCATGATCTTCCCCTCTCATACCTAAGTTCTCGAGCAAAGACAATCTTGGTGATGACAAATACGTGGCCTTTGGCACGAGTCACGGGTTTCCTAAATTTTTCAAAAATATTTAGGTGGCGACTCTGTATTTGGCAAAGCAGTCCATTTTTGACATTTTTATTCAAAATCAATTTTCCAAAAGATTTGCTGAATTTGGACTCTTTTGTGTTTATCTATTTTACATTGCAGTTATGAGATTAGATTCAAAACCACGGGAGTCCAAACTGTAAGGCTAATCGTCTTCCGAAAGGAGCACAAAAAGTCGAGCTACACTTAGCTGATTGGAGATCCCAAGATTTAGGTTCAAGGGGATAACCGAATTATGGATGACTCACCAGAAAATCACTAAGGGAGTCTATCTCCTATCCATTCCTATGATGAGAGTGATATCTGCAACATGTGTTGTGCAGGGGACTTAAGATAAACTATGCTTTTAATGATCACTTATATCTTGAAAACCTAAAGGGGTATCTTTTAACAGGAGTATTTAAGATACTTGAAATGAGGATCATCTATATAAGTGTGAATGGGCCACTTCTATGAGAATTGATAAGGTTAAATTTTCTAAACCACTCATGAAACACCAAGACATGCCCAAGGCCAAAACAGGCACAACCGTGAGAACTAAGCTGTGTCTAGAAATATTCTATGTGAATTCTATTTCTTGGTTTACATAAACGGGTAAATAGTTCAAGGCATCACGTCCACTGATTAGCTAATAAGTTCGATAGTCTTTCACTAAGAAATGTTCAAAGCCAAAAGTTACCTATCCCCATGTAGCCAATTGAATTCTCTTTGAGTTTACATTAAGTCTTGCATACTTTTTTCGTGATTTCATTCATGTGGAGGATTGTTTGAAAAATGATTTGGAAACCATTAATACGTGAATGAGAAATTGACTCCAAAGTGCACCATTTTATAATGGTTTTAAGAGAAATTTTATTTAATATAAAATTTAATTTTCATTAAAATAAATTCATTATTTTTTGGGCCAAAATTGAATTAGATTTGAACCTGTTTGTGAGAACAGTCATGCCTGTTTAATTGCACCTATTCAATGGAAGAAGTGTGTCTCTTCATTAAAAAGTCGCTATGACCATTCAAAGGGCCACCAATGCACTTGTGTAAATAGCCCCCCATTATACTCATTAAGCATCGAATCCATCCTATGTTTTTCTCTTCTTTGGCACTCTGTACTTCTTCTGTAAAAGACAATTCTGCATAACAATGTTTGCTAGAGTTGTAGTGGTAGTACTGTTTCTGTAAGGTTCGATCGTTGTATCCTGGCAGACGAACATCCAATAAAAACTTATAAGCACCGTAGCAAGGGACAAATTTTTCTTACTAAAATTGTGTCCAACACAAGCCTCGATCAAATTGTTATCCATTCCAAATTTATACAATCTGTCTGTAAGTATTGTTGATTCTCTATATATGGTTTGGTTTGGTTTGGTTTTACCCAAATAATTTACATTATTTTCAACTTAGATTTTTTATATAATTTGATAATGTATTTAGTTCAATCATATTACATGTTTCACACAGTACACATAAGAAGTAATTCCATCACAACATTTGTGAGACATTCAAAAATAGCATATTGGATGCTAAAGGCAAGCCCTTAATTAGTATGCTTAAATGGATTAGGAGGAGACATAGGCACGTGATCCAAATTAAGAAGGAAGGGATGTAAAAGTACATTTGTCAAATATGTCCTAACATTTTGAAAGATCTTGAAGCACTGAAGGTGGAAACTAGGAATTGTTTTGCAACCTATTGTGGTGAAAAAAAAAATTTGAAGTAGATTATTGTGATACCAAACATATTGTTGATTTGGAAGAAGGGACATGCAATTATAGGATGTGGGATTTAGATGGAATACCTTGCAAACATGCAATCAACTCCATATATGTTCAAATAGAGAAGCTCGATGTAACACCCCCTACATTTTATTACTTGGATAACTTTACCAAAACCATTATTATAAATTCAAAGACAACGTACTGATCTTCAAAACATTAACCATGATAAATAGATAAGGGGTTCTCTCATTCAAAATACATAATTGATGCAATATGTAACATAATTAATTAAATTGCCTGCATGCTTACACAACTACATAAAAGACAAAGGGTTCAACCCTTTTTACAACAACGGCATTCCACTAGCAGATATAAGGCCCCGTGGCCAACTGATAAAAAAGATCATCGATCTTGGAAACACTTCTCGACGTTCTCCTAAAAAAGGATTAGCAACGTGGGATGAACATAAAGTCCAGTATCCAACATGATCCTAAACAATAATAACTTATAGATAGCTATGATCATAAATGATCCAACTTATACTATGTAAATAATGTGATGGTTTTTACTAAAGTATATTTACATAAGTATACTTTTCCCAAAATCATCCAATTCATTCAACAATACAGATAGTTCACATTTACTTCATGTTTTCCATTTCAACAATATCACATAACAACTGTTTTATTTTTGAAATACATTAACAAAAGTTTCGATTTCCTCTTTTTACTTAGAAACTCAATACGTAACCTACGTCCATTTCCAACACGTTCATTACATTTTTCGGGCCTTAAGTCCAAAGTTAAAAAAATACTTTCAACAATTTATTTGATCCACTCACATGTATACACAATATCCCATACTAAAAATGAAAACAACAAACACCCAACAACTACTTACTCAACATATAAGACAACACAATCTTCCTAAACCTTAATTATCATAACACATGATATACCCAGATACACGGAGACAATAACGATAAACAAAACTCTACTCTACCTTCCATAAGCACGGTAAGCCAAGGATACATCTTTCCATAACACAATCTAATTTACCAGTCACCAGTTGGAAGGGAATGGAACTTCTACCAATTTACCAGACACCCGTTGGAAGGAAATGGTACCTCTACTAAGTTCTCCAGGCACTAGCTAGAAGGTATTGGTATCTCTTATTCTAAGCGCAACCAATTTCTCCAGGCGCTAGCTTGAAGGTAATGGTACCTCTCATTCTCAGTGCGTGTATAGTTCCAACCATCATAATATGTCACAGCATAAATAACCCGAGTGTCCTACATACACATAATATGTTCAACATCACAATGTTATCCTCCGCCGATGACTAAGGACACAACCTCTAAACATATGTATTAAATACACAAGAAAAAATAATCCGATTCTCACAAGACCTTAAGTCCCACAACAATTATAATAGTAATATTTAAAGGTTTCAAAATCCAACCTCAAGTTCATTTTTAATTAACGAAAGATTATAATTTCATTTTCATTCTATAACCAATTTCTACATTTCATTAAAATCCACATTCGTGATGCCAAAGCCATAACCCGATTCCACTTGACATAATCAATCCCACTTAGTCCCATGATCATGGTTAACTCTCCACTTTAGCAATTTACACACTTACACAAGCCATATTAAATAAAGTATAACCATGATTCAATTTTACCCTTTTCTAATTCATTAAGCTAATAATATTAAATTATGCCTTTTTCCCATCTTCAACATAAACACGTAAAACTACTCTCCAATTAACCAAAACAATTACCAATTACCAATTAGAAACCCCATATTATCAAACCCTAGATCTCTCTTACATGCTTTTCAAAAATTCATAATAAACATGCTTTTTGTACAACAAAATCTACCACATATCTATCTATAGATAAAGTATTGAAAAGGAGCAAAGAAATCCCTACCTCTTGAAGCAAAGAGAAGATGACCCAAAAATCATCGACGACGAAACAACAATCTGCTCAGATTAAAAGAAAGCCCTTCCTGAGCTCTACGTTTTTCTCCAAAGGACTAGGGTAAGAAAACCAATGGATTGAGGGTATTTAGAGCTAGAAGGTAAGAACTTAAAGAGAAAGAGAGAGAGAGAGAGACAGAGAGAGAGTGGATTTAGGGTTTTGAAATGTTTAGAGAGAGAATGAGAAGAAAAAGTGACTCAAAAAGGCCCTCTTTTGGACTGATATAAGCACATACTGCTTGAGCAACCAAAACATCGCTCGAGCGAACAGACACAAAAAGTGACATCGCTCGAGCGACCAAAACCACCACTTGAGCGCATAATGACCCTCTTCTAGAAGTTTAAACTGCAAAAGACTGCTCAAGTGCAAGAAGTACCGCTCGAGTGTAAATATCACACTTCTAGTAGTTTTACAAACTGTAAAAGATCACATGAGTGCAAGAAAGATCTCTCGAGCGAACAAGCAAAAATCTAGGCAACAACTCATTAAAAAAATGACTTCCCAACCTTTTCCAAACACAATCAACTTTCCCAATAGCCAAATTCAACAAGCAACAAGGTGGAAATGAGATGAACAACAATTAAGTACATGGGTCCTCAGATTTGAAATCATGAAGATGTATTGGGTCTAAACTAGAATCGTTATACCTGAGGACTGTGTGCACCCCTTTATTATAATAAGGATTGTTATCTTGTGGCTTACAACTCAATGATTCACCCTGTTCAAGCCAGCATGATTGGGTTGAAATTGGATTACCAACAGTGGCTCTTCCATTCTACAGAAAAGCAGCTTGAAAGACCACCCAAAATGAGAAAGAAGAGGGTAGATGAGCAAAAAAAAAAAAAACCCTGCCATAGTGTCAAGGAAGAATATGTTTATTATTTTTGCTAGATATGCCTTGAGAAAGGCCACAACCAGAGGCCTTGTAAGGGTTCTGTCCATCCCAAGTCCAGGCTTTTTAAGCAAAAAAAAAGGCCAACAGCAACAACGAGCTTCAGCAACAACATTAACATCGACAACATCAGCTTCAAGATCAACAAGAGGAATAACAATAGTAGCAACAACAACAATAACATCTCAAGAAGCTTTGTCTCAAAATTCATTTAATTTTGCAAGGTATTTTGTAACAATTACATAATAAAGATGTAAATCATTGCAACCTAGAAGGAAGCTCCCAACTATGAAGGCCAACACATCATCATCTCAAGTAAGATCTCTCCACTTTGCAATTTCATTTGTTTTTGTATTATTTCACAACATTTAATTGCATACTTGTGTGTGTTGCTGTCCACTATAGTTGCCCATGCTTCTCCAGAATTTCTAACTATGAAGGGCAACACATCTTTATCTCAGGTAAGCTTTCTCTCTACTATGCAACTTCATTTGCTTTTCTACTATTCCACAAGATTTAATTGCATATTTGTAAGTCATTGCATCCCACTAGAGTTACCCACCCTTCTCCACATTTCCCAACTAAGATGGGCAACACTTCTTCATCTCAAGTAAGTTTTCTTTCTACTTTGCAACTTCATTTTGCTTTTCTACTATTCCACAAGATTTAATTGAATATTTGTAAATCATTGCAGTCCACTAGAGTTGCCCACTCTTCTCCACATTTCCTAACTAGGATGGGCAATACATCATTATCTTAGGTAAGCTCTCTCCCTCTCTCTCTCTCTCTCTCTCTCTCTCTATTATGCAAACTTCATTTTCTTTTCTACTATTCCACAATATTGAATTGCATACTTGTGTGTGTTGTAGCCCACTAGTTATGGCAAAGGACGGGGTAGGGCAATTGGAAGTGGCAGAGTTATGTCCATATCTGCATTGGGAGGTAGCTTCATAGCAAGCGGTAGAGGTGGAAGTAGGCCTACAAAAGCTACAACTAAAAGGAAAACTGACAAAGCCAAAAGAAAAGCATGATTGAATAGACCAGTGGAATTGTGCAAGCATGCCTTTAATGTCTTTTGAGTACTTTTTTGAATGTTAAATTAAGTGGGTAGTAAACAATTACTTTTTTTGAATTTGCAAGTGGACAGTAAGCAGGGGTTTGAACAGTGATTTGTTGAATGGCTTGTTGACTGCTTTGTTGAAGACATAAACAATAGATGTCTTAGTTTGGCATGTTTTGAATTTTTTGTGTTAAGTGGGTAGTACACAATGGTTGCATTTTGGCATTAAATAATGGTTTTTGTATGGTTGGTTGAATGGTTTGTTTACTTATTATTTTGACAGAACAACTACACCATTGTGTGTTTGAATTATGTTTGCTTATCAATTAACTAGGTCTATGTTGAATTATGGTTTGTATTAAAAAATTGTGAGTTGAATTATACAATTGTTTATGTGTTGTTTCTTGTCCACAAGTTTATTTGGGTTTTGTATTATGTGCTTGAATGGTTTGGGGAAGTAAGCTAACCAACTACTGCATAAAGCAAATATTGAAATATACTTTGCTTTTGAATATGCATAAAGCAAGTTAAAACAATGCAGGAGAATTATAAAACATATTTGTAGACACCTCATTTTTTACCGACCTTAAGACTTAGACGTCATCGTTTATGCGCGCGATGATTATGCATGTTTGCGCTCGTTTTAAGTGTCCGAAGTTCTCGGCTGAGTGCCTTGTCTTTGAGCCTCTTAACACACTGTGTTTTGGCCTTGTTTTTGGGCCAAACCTTGTGCCTCTTGTCTGGGAAGGGGAGGGAAGGCCTTGCCAGCCACTTTTCTCCCTTGTAGGCCACTTGAGGTGGTCGGTTAGCTAGGGTAGGTGGCTGACGGCCAATTTTCTCCTTTTTTAGATATTTTCAAATCTTTTGAGCCAGCTGCTGAGCACTGAGGCTCATCCTCCATACACGTGTATGGAAGGATGAATACAAGCTTTATGCTTGTATTCCTATATAAGGGGAGGTGCCTCCCTCTTTTGAAGGGTTCTGAAATTTTGGAAGCAAAATTTTACTCTCTCTAGAACTCTATATATATATATATATATATATTGTGCTTGAAAGTGAGCTTTCTTTGCATTTTTACACACAACCTCTTAGCCAACTTAGACTAACTTGTTGCTGAGGTGCTCAAAGGTCTTGTTTGGGCTTTTGAAGGCTAGTTTTGGCTCAGAAGTTGCCTGTTTGTTGTTGTACTTCAAGGGTGAGGGTTTTCCCTCTTTAAAGCTTTGCTTTCATTACTGGTTTGACCACCTTTGCATGCTGTTTTTGGGCCTAGTTGTCAACTACAAAAACCTCTATTTTTTAAGTGTAAAGATGGTTGTTTAAGGCCCTTTTGGAGTTAGTGGTGGTCCACCCTCTTTTGTAGCTTTATTTGCCAAGCTTTGTGCCATCTTTTAAAGCCTTTAAAACAATCTTGTTTTGGCCTTTAAACCACTGAATTCCAGGGGAATTTCAATGGTAGAAAGTTTGTTTTGAGGTCCAAAATAAGAGGGAGTGGCCTCCCCTCCTTGTCTCTCTATGCCATGTCTTGTTAGCACTGTAAAGTAGCATCTTTTTGTGGCTTATGTTAGCCTAGTTCAAGCATGTTTTTGGCCTTATTTTAACATGGTATAACTCTGTTTTTGGCTGGTTAGAGCACCTCTTATTTGCCTCTTACACTTGTAGTGCAATCATGCTTACTAGTTTAACATGCTTAATGAGTTAGCCTATCATTTTAGCTTGTGTTAGCTCCATCTCAGCATGTTTTTGCTCATGTTTTGCCATGCTCTAACTCTATTTTGAGTGGTCTTGGTCCTTTGAAGCTTGCCTTGCATAGCTATAGTGTAAATGGCTTTACTAGCTTTGTGAGTTAAGGCCCCTAACATGCTTTGCTTGAGTTGTTTGCATGTCATAGCATCATTTCACACATAATTTCAGTGCATGTAGCCTTGTCATACTCTCATATATATCGCTCTTTAATTGCTTTTGAGAGGTGAGCTTTATGCCTTATTTATAAGCCAATACATGAGCATGTCTTTCTTGCTTTTCATGCCACCATTTTAGACTGTTTTGGTCACTATTTTGGCATGGTTTAGGTCTGTCCATAGCTGGTTTGGCCATTTGAGATTGGTATTGCTTGCCTCTAGTGTTGTGTCCTTCACTAGTTTCAATGTTTTTGGCCTTTAACATGTTGTGCATGTGTTGTTTGCATGTTGTTGTCTTGTTTTTCATGCCACTTTAGCACTGAAATATCTGTTATCTCCCACATTTCTTCACTTTTGATTTGTTTTGAGGGTTGGTTTACCTTGTGCTTGTGTTTAAGCTTGATAGAGTTTGTGCTCAAATGGCTTTAACCCTCTTATGAGGATTCCTCCTAGCCAAAGGCATGATCTCTCTCATGCCCTAAACCATTCTTTTGGTTAACCTCTCTCTCATTAGAGGACTTTCACATTGGACAAAACGAGTAAAGAATGGTTTGGCAATGTAAAATGAGAAAACAAGAAAGTGGACAAGTAAAACATGAATAAGATAAGCATTTGTGTTGCATTGCATGTGTTTGGATCGGACGTTAATCCAAACACAAGAAATGTGAGACGTTTCATGCTCATAGTGATGAAATGTCTTGCATTTCTTGGTCGCTATCACCCTTGATCACGCATGATAGAGTGGAGGCACTTTGAGTCTTATGTGCACATTCACTAAGTTTGTACAAGCTTGGCTTTTGGGCCATCATGCATTGAGATGCTTGGTTGGTGGCTTGAAAGCAGAGTGCCACACTCTTTTGAGCTTGAGAAATAATAAGGAGTGTGGTAGTACACACATTTCCTTGTAAATACATTATTGTGCCTCTGTTGTTCTCTGTTGTAGCAAAACCAGAAGCCTAGAAAAGCAGGTGGCCGACCAGTCACTTGAGGTAGCCGACCGACCACTTTTACTAGCCGGCTGGCTAGTTAAGGTGGCCGACCACTTTTTGTTTAATCGCCACCAAATTCAATTTTTGTGCAGAAATGATCCTGTTTTGGAGCAGAAATAATGTAAAGGTTGGTTCAATGTTCAGAAACCAAGGCACGTGCAAATAGAAGCAATTGACGGCAAAGTAATGGATTTCCGAGCGGACGCCAACCGAGCATGCATGTCTCCCTCGCCCGCGAGGCCACTTTATCGCTTTATTAGCTAGCTGTAACTGATTAATACATGCATTGTAATTAATTAATTCAATTTGTTTTGTAATACTTTAATTAGCTTACATTGGCTAGTTTCTCAATTGTGTTGTATAATTAATTAGCTAGAATAGTTTCTCCAACCGATTCGTCTTTGCAACCATCCTTGGCAACACCTCCCTCACATATTGGTACATGGATAGGTCAAGCCATTAAAAGTAGCCACAGGTTGCATCAACCTACAATAAAAAATATGAACCCTCAAATTCCTTTTCCAAAAAAATTCAAGCTTTATTTCCAAAAAAATATATATATAATTTTAGCTTACCCGATATCTTGCACAATCATAAAACCTTCTGCCCATATTTTCCAGTTGTCATTGAAGTCTTCACAGGAGTCTCTCTTCACAATAGCATAATCTTGGAGCATTTGTCGTTGGAGGTCCAGTTTGAAAAGAAAATGAAGAAGCCATCCAACAATTTCTTCAACTTTTAGAAAATCTGGGAAGTTTGGAAACGAAATCAGAATTTTTTTTGGAGCAATTTTGGGTAGTCTTGTGTATATAGCAATATAATGAGAAATATAGAGTGTTTTGGTCATGTCTTACATGATTTTGAGGGGAAAATTGATGCACTTAACCATTATGGTCAAGCAACGCACGTTCTGTTGAAACAAACGGTTCCTTTTGAAATTACAATATGGTATGAAGTCGAGGGGATTTAAGTGTTACAAATGAAAATACAGAGGGCTCCTTGTTTTTTCGGCAAACAACAAGGGGTTAAAGTGTAATTTATCTAAAAAAGATATTTATGTCAACTACAACGTCGTTGTATTCCCAAATTACAAGTTGTTCTAATAAATCTAATTTATCCAAGCACATAAGAAAAAGATGCCCTAACATATTTTAAGTTTTATATTTAAGTGTCCTGATATATATATATATTTGAAGCACTTAATAAGTTTTACCCTAATAAGCCCATCTAATTTGATTACATTTAACATGTGAAGCCCAATTGCCTCATTAAACCCAATCAAATAAGACACTTAAAAGTTTCCACCCCATTGATCTTCTTATGAGACATCTTTTAAAAAAGTGCCCCAAAAGCTCAATTTTGTTGTAGTGACGGATTGTGAATGTGGTTGGTAGTGATTGTTTTGATATTTTTTGTGTTGTAATAATGTCTTTCTTTGTAGATATTTCTTTCTTTTGTAGAGGTTTTTTTTCTCTACGTTGAGGCTCTATTTATCCATTTTAAAATCTATTTTGTATTTCATATTTAATTTGGATGTGCAATGTATGACCTTTCATACAAAAATAAAAAATTATTTATTAAATGATAAATTTTTGATTTTATATATCTATATCTATATATATATAAGAATCTCTTTCATTTTGATGGTTTTTTTTTTTTGTTACCCATTTTGCTTTTTTATTTATTTTAGCTATTTTATTGTTGCCTTAGACCTTCTAAATAATTTAGTTATATTTTGTTGGATTTATTAGTAAATTCACATTTTTCTTTATTTAATGGAATTTAGCTCTCATGTATGGGAAATTCTATTTTCACACACATACTTATCTCAGTACACATAATTTCTCAATATACACACTTATGAATTTGATTAGGTATTATTTATCTTATTTCACACACTACATATTCCAATTATAACCCTTAATTCAAATACTGTACCCACACTTTTCACCCAAACACACACCCAATTCAACTTGACCTACGAATCTGTATTTTTTTAATATTCATAGCCCTAATTTTCTCCATCTTTGGAGCTTCAAGCATTGGAACCCCAAAATTTATGGCTTTTGAGATCATAAGCTAAGGGCTTTCCATTTCTTTACCATCATCATCGTGAAAACTGGGTCAACTTAATTATAGTGACTTTGCTAGTATAAGATTGTTGATATCTATAACCTACTATTCTTTGGATACCAACATACCACAGTTTTGAATGAACAATGTCAGTGTGTTCACACTTTTTCAACAGTAAAAGCAACCTAAAAAGTTGCAGAGAAGAGATGAAGAAAGTGAAAGGAAAATCTAAGTGAGAAAGAGTGTACAACAATGTTAACAAAACTTGTTTTCATGTTACGAAAAGACCGCCCTTCGATTTGGATTCGTTTGGTGCACCATTCCCTAAAAATGATGGAGATTTCTGCAACATCCATAACCTACTGTTCTTTGGGGCTTGCTTGAATGGTGTGGTTTCGGCAAGATGAGAATAAGTTGGTTAGGGTTTTGATAACCATTATGATCATTTATTTTAGGTTATTATTGTCATTAAAATGAAGTTTCATTAAGTGTGTGGATTGAGGTAAGTAAGTTTGTGAAAATAGAATTTTTCCTGATGTATGGATTGATAATGATTAATTTGGTAGCTTGTAATTTTTTTTCCAATTTTGCCCTTTTGCCCTTTTGCCCTTTTGCTTGATTTTATTTACCAATGGTGGCTTGTAATTTAGTTTTCTCATTTTGTCATTTTTTTTTATTAGTTACCAATATTGGTGAGACTAATTTCAATGAAGGGTTTTTCATAATTATGCAAAGAGTTTTGGTATTTTGTTTTTGGATAAACTATAAATACACCTCTAAGGTTTGTTTAAAATATGAATTGGTCATATAATTTAAGAAATTACAACTACCCCTTGTTAGTTTTTTTAAATTACTAGAAATAACAGGGAAAATAAAATTTTTTACTACTCTCCTATGTAAAAATAAAATTATCAAAATTATTTATTGAAAAATATTTCTCATATTATTAAAAACTGTTAATTGACTTAATAATTTATTTATTAATAATATGGATAATTTTTTATGTGTTCATGATTTATTTCTTAATCAAATAGATAAAAAAAAAAATCATATTTTACTCTCTCTCTCTTTTTTTTTCCTTCATATTTTATCTTATTTATCTTTTTATGTTTATACCATCTATATTAGTTCTAATCACTTTAGTTTTACTAGAAAAAAATATATATAATTATATTTAAATTATAAGATTTATTATATTTTCTTCAATTTCCTATTATTTATACTACAATCTATATAATTCTATATAATATCAACCATAAAATACGTAACCTTGTCAGAAATTGACATAACAACAAATGTGTAATCAAGCCACAAACTTTTGTTACATGAACCATAATCTTTTGGACATTTTGTTACGTTAATTTGTGACGAGATTATACATTTTATGATTAATGTTATAAAATTTAGTAACATTACACTATTTATAATAAGGTACACACGGTACACACTTATATTTAATGATTTAGTGTATTCAATTTCATTAAAGAATATTCTTCCTTTTAAAATTACTATCGAAATAAAAAATTTAAATGGGACAATTACTTATCAGTAAAGGTTGAGAACTTATATTACAAATCAGTGGGAACCTTTTTATAATTACAAGATAAATGAATAAAATAATTTTAATTACAAAGGTGAGGAGTTGTTCTCTCTTTCTTGTGTCTTGTAAGTCTATCCCCTCCCCTTCTTTCTCTCTCTCTCTCTCTCTCTCTCTCTCTCTTCCTTCTCCAACCGTAGCCGTTCTTTCTCACTTTCTCTTTCTTTCTTCTTTTTTCTTTTTTCTTTTTTCTTTTGTTTTCGTTTATTTAAAAAAAAACATGTCTAATTTTTAATATATAAATTTAATTTTTATACAATTAATTTCATTGAAAAGATATTAATGATATTTTTAAAGTGAGACTAATATTAAATATATAATTTTGAAATTTAAATACATAAAAAATAAATTATTTTTAAAAATTACAGAACTAAAATATAATTAAAATTGGTATGAATAATGAGAGTACCTAAACTTACTTAAATAAAAAAAATATTATTTAAGTTTCTATGTAAAAATGTAAAAATTAAAACAACACAATTATGTTGAGTGCAAATGATAAAAAAAAAAAATTTAAACAACACACTCTATTTTGTTATACGTAAACTAATTATACATTTAAAAATAGAAATAAAAATATTCAAGCACACATATATTAAAAAAATAATTTTTTTTCAAAAAAAGATAGAATATATGCAAATGAAAATGATTTTTTTTACCAAACTGTTTTTAATTTTTTTTTAAAGGCAAAATTTAAAAATTCAACCAAATATTTAATATTTCAACTTTAAAAATAGTTACAAAAATTAGTTTTATAAAATTAATCGCACAGTATATTTCAACTTTATAAATAGTTATAAAAATAGCAATAATTAGTCACAAAAAAGAAGAATTCACTTAGTATATTTGAACTTTAAAAATATTTGTGCGGGATACAAGTCCAATTTGTATTCGAGTGCAAATTTAATTTGTATGGGTGTAAGTTCAATTTGTATAGAGTGCAAGTCGAGTCTGTGTGGGGTGCAAGTCCCTACATATAATGGACTTGCACCATACACAGACTCGATTTGAACTCCACACAAAATGGATTTTCACCCACATAGACTCAACTTGCACCCTACACATATTCAACTTGCACCCCACACAAAACAGACTTTCACACCATACAATCTCAACTTACACCACACATAGAATGGACTTATACCGCAGACTTGATTTGCATCGCACACAGACTAAACTTGTACCCTACATAAATTGGACTCGTACCACCACCCCACACAGATTCGACTTGCATCTCACACAAAATAGACTTTCACACCACACAAATTCAACTTACACCCTACATAGAATGGACTTACATCCTACACGGATTAAATTTCCATCCCACACGGACTGTAACGCCCGAAATAATAGCGACAACCCACTTCATGATATCCAATAGAAAACATAAACATGTGAAATATTAACCTTTCATTTATATTTCTTTACAGTACAAAAGATGACTTATGCGAGTATACATTTATAAATTCTAGATCCTGAATCTATCACATATGGCATATATGAGTGAACTGTAATAATAGGTAATACAGATATGTTTATGCTGTAATAGCTACATTTTTCGAAGACATTGCTTGGTTACAATAAGATGAATCAAGTCCAAAACAATTAAAAAGCCTGAGACTTGTACAAAAGATAATTACAACAAAGAAACAAAAATAAGCCTTCAGCTCCATGGTCATCCCAAGTTAAGTCATTGGTGGAGGCCTATCATCTGCACCTGAAAGTTGTTTTTCATATAAGGTGAGTTAAAACCCAATAAAGATACTTTAACACTATGTATGAAACTTAACGAAGTCATAAGGTGAATGCATATGGATGTCATTTGCCAAACATAATACTTTTCCACCTCAAAACAATGCAATGCCAATTATTATTATATTTCAATTCATGAAAATACACTTCTATATTAGAAAAATAGGGTAGTGGATACAAAATACTAGGAATCTCCACCTACGTATATGCCAGTAGGCTATTCAAGTAGTACCAAAGTCATTTTACTGGTACTAATCGGAAAGGTCGACACCTAACCATGCTGGTTTTTGCATTTTTACCAAGGACATACAGACCAACAATATAAATCACAATCACACCCCTTAACTAGATTTACCAAGGCATACACCCTTTTTTCTCAAAATAATACATTTTCAATGTTCAAGTATGAGACAATGTTCAATGCAAGATGAATGAGGAATTAGTTTCAATTTAACCTAATCCTCATGCAATTTATACAACAATCAAAGCTATCCTCCATTGATAACCCAAAACAGATATTTCTACTCAATAGACAATTTTCCAACAATAGATAAAATCTCATAAATTTCAAAATGGGATCAATAATATATATGCAACTCTACTCTCATCATCAACAAATACATTCTCCATATCTTTTCAAAACCCAACATCATTTCCTTTTCTTTCATAAATCAAACATCGATGATCTTTAACAAATCCTCTCTCATTTTCTAAATCACATTTAAGGAAGAAATTTCCAACAGAACCCAGCAATACACACACTTCCACAACCATTCTCAAGAATTTATTTGGAAAACCTCTCTTTTACATTTCAAAATCAAACCCTAGATTTAACTCAAAATCCCCAAATCACTAAACCATTTCAAAAAGCAAATACCTAAGCTAAGAATCATACTTAAGGTTGAAGAAATCTCTACCTCAAAAGTAGAATATAAATGGAGCAAGGATGGAAGTTTGACATGACCAAAAACGAGATCCATTCAGATTAAAACGAAGCTTCCTGACGAGATATACCTTTTTCTCTAAGGAACTATGGTACAGAAATATAGCGATCCCGGTTGTCCCTTTACTGTTCAGTTGTATTCCGGACTCGGTTCCGTGAAGTTGATAGTTGTAATTATCTTGTTTACATCCTTTGCACTTTGTGTTTGGGTTTTGGAAGTTTTGGGCAGGTGTTATAGGTTGGTTGAGCCTAAGTCTCAAATCTAGTTGTCTAGGTTTTTGGTGTTATGCTCGAGCGAGTTATTCTACGCTCGAGCGGAGTTGGGTTTTTGGTTGTCCGCTTAAGCGGGCCTTATTGCGCTCGAGCTGATAGTGTTTTTTTTGGTGTAAGTTCTGGGAGGGAGAAATCTACGCTCGAGCGGACTGGTTTTTTGCGCTCGAGCGGATGTACTTTATTCCTGTGTCTGGGCGCTCGAGCGGGCTTTATTGCGCTCGAGCGGACTTAATCTTTTGTTCTTTACGCTCGAGCGTTGTGTTCTCCGCTCGAGCGGGAATGTCGCATATCAGTTGGTAGCTGGGCATTTTAAAATCACTTTTTACATTTACACTCTCTCTCTTACTTTCTAGAAAGACATTTTGAGAGTCTCTCTCTCTAGAAACTCTCTTCTCTCTAGAGTTTGATCTAGTTAGAGTGCTTTCCTTACCTTTGGCCTTCACAAAAAGGTTGTTGATCGTCGAGGGCTATGTTTTGATCCGAGCATATTTTGTTTTGGAGCATTTTGGTTTTCTTCATCTTCTTCCCTTGGGCTCTAAATTTGAGGTAAGGATTCATACTCACTACTATGGGTTTTGACATAGATTTTTGGACATTTTGTTAAATGGTTGATTTTGGAAGTTAGGGTTTGAAAATGTTGAAAAGGGGTTTTGTTATTTTGATTCTAAAAATGTGTATTTTGGATTTCAAAATAATGAAATTGTTGTTGGTTGTTGATATATAGACCATTAGGTCAATATTAGGACATGGGGTAGAAAACCCTAATTTGTTGTACAAATTAATTGGTGTAATTAATTTAGAAAAATTGTGGTTATATGGAATTGAGTTGGAAATAATGAAATTGACTCATTATATGGTAGAATGGTGGAGTTGGATTTATTAATCGCTCACTTTTGAAAACATTGATATTTTATCTGTTGGAGCTTTTATTATTTGTTTAGAAATAATTGCTTTGGGCTACCGATGGAGGATAGTTGTAATTGTTGTAGACAATGCATGATGATTAGGCAAACCAAAACTAATCAATTGGATGTGTCATAGAGTATGACGGTTGATAAAATACATTAACGCTATGTACTGTTTGATTGAGTATATGACCTTTGTGTATATACGTTGTGTGTGGGGGAGGAGATAGGGGATGTACTCCACAGTTTAGGGGAAGATAGGGGATGGACCTCTAAACTGGATGTTGTTTGGGAGAAGATAGGGGATGGACTCCGCTGATACGGCTCATATGCTTGTCAGTTAATGTGTTGATATAGTTCATATGCTTATCTATGGAAGTGTTGATATAGCTAGTATGCTTATCTATTGTGAAATGGGAATCGTTTAATATGAGTTATTGTCTCATATAAGTTGTTGGCCAGGTTCTGAGCTAGTGCTGTGAATTGTGAACTTGATAAGAAATGAAAAATGAAATAGAACATGGATATAGTGGTCATGTAATGGAAATGAATTATGAATTGATTTATGTGATTTAAACATTTATCAATTGCTAATGTCTTAGTTACTGCCCATACTGTGTTTAGCATATCTCTACTGGGCGTTGGCTCACCCTATATGGGACATTATTTTCAGGTACAGGTAGCATGCCACCTTCAAGGACTTAGCTTGGATGGATATGAGAGTTGAAGACTTTTTTTTTTTGATTATTTTGTTTCTAATACATGTATATTAAGCCCAGGGCTTATTTTGCATAGAGTTAGTACTCTTCTTTTGTGTACCAAGTGTTAACTTGGAAAGCTGTAAGCCTATAGGGCATTTGCTTTTGTTGTTAACATGTAATATTGTTGTAGGAACTACTCTGATGAATGGAAATGTGTTGATTTCTTTTTACCATTGCATGTCTAAAATGATGGGATTTATGTATTATTTTGAAGGCGTTACAACTTTGTATCAGAGCGTACTGGGTTCGAATACTTTGGGTACGCGGGAAGTGATTAGTATCACAATGGGTTTGTCTCGCTTATTGAGAGACTTAGATGTAATGTTATATGCTTATGTGATAACATGCTTATGTGACTATATGGGTATGGGATTTGATTTCTGGGATATCGATTGGATCCTTGGGTTTCTGTGAGTCTTGCTGAAAAAGCACTTAATTAATGCTATTTCTAACCGGAACTCTAGTAACGCCTTGGGACTGTCATTATCCGGGAATGAAATTTGTAAGTGCTTATGTGTTTATGTGCTTACGTGGAGTGAATTACAGTTGTCCATGCATTAGGACGCGGGTGTTTAGTTTCAGCACATTTATGAATGTGCTAACGTCTTCGTTACCTTTAATAGGTTGTCAGGACGAGGTGGTAGGCCTAGGAGGCAGGAGGTGCCTTTACCGGATGACGTTCCGGCAATGCAGAAGGGAGTTGGTCAGGTTAATGTGGCCGAGCTAGTGGGTCAGCAGGCTATGGGTGCCTTGGCCCAGGAGATAGCGGGAGCTTTGGGTATTCTCAGAGTTGAGAATTAGGTTGCAGAGGCAGGGCCTTCTTTCTTGAAGAGGGAATTTTTCCGGTCTAACCTGGACGAATTTGTTGGAGATCTAAAAGAGCCACTTAAGGTTGACGAGTGGCTGGAACAGATGGGGAAGACATTCGAAATGCTTGGCATCGAGGACGGGGGTTTAAAGGTGACCTTGGCATCCTTCCAATTGAAGGGAGATGCGGGCCAATGGTGGAAGTACGAGAAGGGCCGCGTTGGTGGTATATAGGGGGCTTTTGTAGATGCCTTCCAAGAGAAGTTCTTGTCTTCAGCTGCTAGGGAGAAGCTGAGGGAACAGTTTTGCCAGCTTAAACAGCAGGACTTGACAGTGGCCGAGTTTGAAGCTACTTTTACCAGTCTGTCCAGTTTTGCACCTGAACTTGTGGCGTCCGAGGAACGCCGTTGCTTTGAGTTTGAGCTGAAGTTGAGGCATGGACTCAAGTTGAGGGTTGGAGGGTCGTTTATCCGAGAGTATAGACGTTTGGTAGATGCTGCAGCTCATATGGTGCTTATGATGCAGGAGGAGGATGAGGAGAAGCATAGAGGCTCCAAGAGGAGCCAAGATGGCCAGAGTGATGGCAGGAGACAGAGGGGTTTTAACCCTCAGTAGTCTCAAGGTGGTTTGGCTAGATCGACCTTTCCAATACCAAGTGCAGGCTTCAGGAGAGGTAATCAGGGAGGCTTGACTTGTTTTACATGTGGCCAGCTGGGTCACAAGTCTTCGGTGTGCCCACAGAAGGGAGGGGGTCAGCGAGCTGCTTCTTCTTCAGCTAGACCTCAGGACCAGAGTCAGGGTAGGGACCAGCCTTTGTCTTGTTATCAATGTGGTCAGCCTGGGCACCTGAAGAGGTTTTGCCCATAGTTGAGTGCCATTTCAGGGGCGTCTGGTTCTAGGCAGACGCAGAGTTATCAGCCAGCTCAGTCTGTGCAGGTCTCGAGGGCCAATCCGGGAGCTTCGTCATCCCTGTCTGTGCAGCAATCTTTTGCTCCTAGAGGCGAGCAGGTGGATCAGGGGCCTACAGGGCGCGTGTATGCTGTTATCGCGCAGGACCTGGTACCGGTTCCGTCAGTTGTGAGAGATACCTTTCTATTTTGCAACTCGGTTGCTAGTGTATTGATTGATACTGATGCGTCCCATTCTTTTGTGTCTGCGGCATTTGCATCTGTGTTAAAGTTGGAGTTGGCATTATTAGCATCTCCTATATGTATTGTATCGCTTGTTAGGGGCGAATTGATTTTGAAACATGGATGTAGAGATTGTGATATAAAGGTCGCCGACCATAGGCTTCCTTTTCCCTTTGTTGTTATGCCCATGAAGGGTTTTGATGTTATTTTGGGTATGAACTGGCTATTGTCATACTGGGCAGTTATTGATTGCTACCGCCAGAGGGTCACTGTGTGTACCTTGAACGGGGAGTGTTTCCATTTCTTGGGAGATCGGGTTGGTAGTGTGTTGCCATCGGCGTATGATCCGCGAGGGCGGAGTGAGCTTAGTGGTCTACTTGCTAGCTTTATGAGTGGTGAGTGTGATGAGACCCATATTGTGTTGCCGAGGGTGGTTTGTGAGTATTCGGATGTTTTTCCCGAGGATCTTGTTGGTTTGCCACCTCACCGTGAGATAGAGTTCTCCATTGATTTAGTGCCCAGTACAACGCCGATTTCTATGGCACCTTACCGTTTTGCCCCAGCCGAGTTGAGTGAGTTAAAGATTCAGCTCCAGGAGTTGCTGGATAAGGGCTTTGTTCGCCCTAGTGTTTCACCGTAGGGAGCACCGGCCCTCTTTGCTAAGAAGAAAGATGGTTCCTTGAGACTGTGTATCGACTACCGGAAGTTGAACCGGGCTACGGTTAAGAATAAGTACCTTATGCCCCGTATAGATGATTTGTTTGACCAGTTGAAGGGTTCCCGTTGTTTCTCTAAGATAGATTTGAGATCGGGTTACCACTAGTTGAGGGTCAGGGAGGAGGATATTTCGAAGACGACAATCCATACACGGTATGGCCATTATGAGTTTATGGTGATGCCGTTTGGGCTCACCAATGCACCGGCAGTCTTTATGGACTTGATGAACCGGATCTTCCGGGAATTCTTAGATCGTTTTGTAGTCGTCTTCGTGGTCGACATCCTTATCTATTCACCTTCGGAGGAGGAGCAAGAGACACACTTGAGAGTGGTGCTTGAGTTGCTTAGAGCCCATAGGCTGTATGCCAAGTTTGGGAAGTGTGAGTTCTGGCTAAGGGAAGTCAAATTCTTAGGCCATTTAGTATCCGGGGAAGGGGTGTCTGTTGATACATCCAAGATTGAGGCAGTGCAAGATTGGGCACAGCCTAAGAGTGTGTTTGAGATCCGCAGTTTTTCTGGGATTAGCTGGGTATTATCGCCGGTTTGTGAAGGATTTCTCCAAGTTAGCTTCACTGTTGACTAAACTGACTCAGAAGGGAGTCAAATTCGTATGGAGTGAGACTTGTGAAAAGTCGTTCCAAGAGTTGAAGGTTAGATTGACCACCGCTCCGGTATTGATTATTCCAGAGAGAGGGTTGGGTTACGCGGTTTATTGTGATGCCTCACGAGAGGGTTTGGGTTGTGTGTTAATGCAATAGGGGAAAGTGGTAGCTTATGGCTCACGTCAGTTGAAAATACATGAGAAAAATTACCCTACCCATGATCTTAAATTAGCAGCGGTAATCTTTGCCTTGAAAATCTGGAGGCACCACCTTTATGGTGAGAGATTCAAGGTGTTCTCGGATCATAAGAGTCTGAAATATCTGTTTACACAGAAAGACTTGAACTTGAGGCAGAAGAGATGGATGGAGTTTATTGAAGATTACGACTTTGAGTTGCACTATCACCCGAGGAAGGCCAATGTTGTGGCCGATGCACTTAGCAGAAAATCCATAGGTGATGTAGCTTGTATAGCCATCCGGGAGTGGGAGATGTTGAGGGCACTTGACGAGTTTGATTTGCTACTGGGCGAATCTGTTGAGGCTGCGACCTTGTTTTCTGTTGTTGCGCAGCCTACACTTATGAGTAGAGTGTTAGAGGCACAGAGATGTGACCTTGAGGTAGAATCTTTCTGAGAGAAGATCTCCAGCGAGAAGGTTGAGAAGGATTTGACGGTGTATCCTGACCTGAGTGTGAGATACCGAGACTGTTTGTTTGTGCCAGAGTCTTGCCGAGAGGAAGTACTCCGAGAGTTTTATCATTCACGCCTTACGGTGCACCCGGGAGGCACTAAGATGTATCGGGATTTGGGTCGCCAGTTCTGGTGGCGAGGAATGAAGAGAGATGTGGCAGTTTTTGTGTCTAAGTGCCTTATTTGTCAGCAAGTGAAGGCTGAACATCAGAGGCCAGCGGGTTTGTTGCAACCCTTGCCTATTGCTGAGTGGAAGTGGGAGCATGTCACTATGGACTTCGTTATAGGTCTTCTGAGGACTCAGCGGAGTAGTGATGCTATTTGGGTGGTTGTAGACCGGTTGACTAAGTCGGCGCACTTTATCCCTATGCGCGTGAGAGATTCTGTAGATCACCTTGCCGATTTGTATATTCGGGACATAGTGAGGTTGCACGGGGTCCCAGTGACGATCGTCTCAGATAGAGATCCTCGTTTTACTGCTAGGTTGTGGCAGAGTTTGCAAAGTGCCTTGGGCACTAAGTTGACCTTTAGCACGGCTTATCATCCTCAGACTGACGGGCAGTCCGAGCGTACTATTCAGATCCTTGAGGATATGCTTCGAGGTTGTGTCCTTGACTTTAGTGGGACGTGGGAAATGCACTTACCATTGTGGAGTTTGCCTACAACAATAGTTTCCAGTCTAGCATCGGTATGGCACCGTTTGAGGCCTTGTATGGCCGACCGTGTAGGTCTCCAGTATGTTGGACCGAGGTGGGTGATGCACCTTTGTTAGGTCCGGAGTTAGTGAGGGAAACGACGGAGAAGGTTGAGCTTATCCGTAGGAGGCTTGTTATAGCCCAGAGTCGTCAGAAATCTTATGCCGACCGTAGGAGGAGACCTTTGGCGTTTGAGGTAGGTGATCACGTCTTTATGAAGATATCACCTAGGCGAGGTTTGATGAGGTTTGGGAAGAGTGGGAAGTTATCCCTTTAATTTATCGGTCCCTTTGAGATCTTCGAGAGGATTGTGGAGGTTGCTTATCGTTTGGCTTTGCCACCACAGTTGTCTGGGGTTCATGACATCTTTCATGTCAGTATGCTTCAAAAGTACGAGCCGAATCCGTCCCATGTGTTGGATTGGACCAATTTAGAGGTAGATGAGGATGCCTCGTATGAGGAGAGACCGGTGCGGGTCTTGGATAGACGGGATCGAGTTTTGCGAGGCAAGACCATTCCCTTGGTAAAGGTTTTATGGAAACATCACGGAGTGGAGGAAGCCACTTGGGAACGTGAGTTAGAGGTCCGTGAGAAATATCCGGACTTGTTTGTTGATGTGTAATCATGTATAGAAATTTTGTAACGTTATTGAACTTTAAGAGCATTATGTATGTCTTAAGTTGTAAAACATTGTGAATGTTTTGGTAAATGGAAGTTATGTTAACATTGTATATGTTAAGTATTGTGGAAATGCAAGCATGATATTAATGTTGCATGTGTTATGAAATTGTGGAAAATGAGTTGAAATTGGTAAATTTCAAAGGGATGCATGTTGATAATACAGGTTGTTATATGTAATGTGAAATGCCTCTTGAAAAGAGATGAGATTGACCGGTAATGGGTCGGAATGTTGTAATATTATTGAGAATGGGAAAAACCTGTTTTTGAAAAAAAAAAAAAAAAAAAAAACTTGTTTTTAATTTCGGGGACGAAATTCTTTAAGGGGGGAGGTTATAGCGATCCTGGTTGTCCCTTTACTGTTCAGTTGTGTTCCGGACTCGGTTTCATGAAGTTGATAGTTGTAATTATCTTGTTTACATCCTTTGCACTTTGTGTTTGGGTTTTGGAAGTTTTGGGCAGGTGTGTTACGGGTTGGTTGAGCCTAAGTCTCAAATCTAGTTGCCCAGGTTTTTGGTGTTACGCTCAAGCGAGTTATTCTACGCTTGAGCGGAGTTGGGTTTTTGGTTGTCCGCTCGAGCGGGCCTTATTGCGCTCGAGCAGGGTTTACACACTTCCAGTATTTCGTGTTCCTACAAACTTTTGCAGGTGTGTTTTCTACGCTCGAGCGGATTTCCTGCGCTCGAGCGGGTCACGCTCAAGCGGGCTTGTTGGCGCTCGAGCTAGTAGTGTTTTTTTTGGTGTAAGTTCTGGGAGGAGGAAATCTACGCTCGAACGGACTAGTTTTTCGCGCTCGAGCGGATGTACTTTATTTCCTGTGTCTGGGCGCTCGAGCGGACTTAATCTTTTGTTCTTTACGCTCGAGCGTTGTGTTCTCCGCTCAAGCGGGAATATCGCATATCAGTTGGCAGCTGGGCATTTTAAAATCACTTTCTACATTCACACACTCTCTCTTACTTTCTAGAAAGACATTTTGAGAGCCTCTCTCTCTAGAAACTCTCTTCTCTCTAGAGTTTGATCTAGTTAGAGTGTTTTCCTTACCTTTGGCCTTCACAAAAAGGTTGTTGATCGTCGAGGGCTACGTTTTGATCTGAGCATATTGAGTTTTGGAGCATTTTGGTTTTCTTCATCTTCTTCCCTTGGGCTTCGAATTTGAGGTAGGGATTCCTACTCACTACTATGGGTTTTGACATAGATTTTTGGGCATTTTGTTAAATGGCTGATTTTGGGAGTTAGGATTTGAAAATGTTGAAAAGGGGTTTTGTTATTTTGATTCTAAAAATGTGTATTTTGGATTTCAAAATAATGAAATTGTTGTTGGTTGTTAATATATAGACCATTAGGTCAATATTGGAACATGGGGTAGAAAACCCTAATTTGTTATACAAATTGATTGGCATAATTAATTTGGGAAAATTGTGGTTATATGGAATTGAGTTGGAAATAATGAAATTGGCTCATTATACGGTAGAATGGTGGAGTTGGATTTATTAATCGCTCACTTTTGAAAACATTGATATTTTATCTGTTGGAGCTTTTATTATCTGTTTAGAAATAATTCTTTTGGGCTACCGGTGGAGGGTAGTTGTGATTGTTGTAGACAATGCATGATGATTAGGCAAACCAAAACTAATCAATTGGATGTGTCATAGAGTATGACGATTGATAGAATACATTAACGCTATGTACTGTTTGATTGAGTATATGACCTTTGTGTATATATGTTGTGTGTGTGGGAGGAGATAGGGGATGTATTCCATGGTTTAGGGGAAGATAGGAGATGGACCTCTAAACCAGATGTTGTTTGGAAGAAGATAGGAGATGGACTTCGCTGATACGGCTCATATGCTTGTCAGTTAATGTGTTGATATAGCTCATATGCTTATCTATGGAAGTGTTGATATAGCTAGTATGCTTATCTATTGTGAAATGGGAATCGTTTAATACGAGTTACTGTCTCATATAAGTTGTTGGCCAGGTTCTGAGCCGGTGCTGTGAATTGTGAACTTGATAAGAAATGGAAAATGAAATGGAACATGGATATAGTGGTCATGTAATGGAAATGAATTATGAATTGATTTATGTGATTTAAACATTTATCAATTGCTAATGTCTTAGTTACTGCCTATACTGTGTTTAGCATATCTCTACTGGGCATTGGCTCACCCTATATGGGATATTATTTTCAGGTACAGGTAGCATACCACCTCCAAGGACTTAGCTTAGATGGATATGAGAGTTGAAGACTTTCTTTTTTCAATTATTTTGTTTGTAATACATGTATATCAAGCCTTGGACTTATTTTGTATAGAGTTAGTACTCTTCTTTTGTGTACCAAGTGTTAACTTGGAAAGTTGTAAGCTTGTAGGGCATTTGTTTTTGTTGTTAACATGTAATACTATTGTAGGAACTACTCTGATGAATGGAAATGTGTTGATTTCTTTTTACCATTGCATGTCTAAAATGATGGGATTTATGTATTATTTTGAGGGCGTTACAAGAAATCAATGGGTGAGGGTGTATATGGACTCGCCTTTTTCCATGCCCCGCCTTTCGGAAAGGGTTTGAAAATAAGGCCTCACAGTTCGGACTCCCGAGATTCTGAATCTACTCTTACAAGTGCAATGTGAAATTGATAATCACCAAAGAGTCCAAATTCAGCAAATTATTTTGGGAAATTGATTTTCAATCGAATATTGCCAAAATTAGACTGCTTTGCCAAATACAAAGTCGCAACCTAAATATTTTATTTTTGGAAAAATTTAGGAAATCCTGACTCATGCCAAAAGCCACGTGTCCGTCATCACTAAAGTTGCCTTGGCTCGGGAACTTAGGTAGGAGAGGGGAAGGTCCTGAAGTGAGCACCCCCACTCGCCCGATCAAAGATCGACCTCTACTAATCATGATATGTCATTTTATAAACCTTATGTGTTCTTATTCCAGTTATTAATCTAACCTTACTATGTGATGCGCACTAGCAAATATAGATTAAATCATAAGAATTAGAACAATTCAACTCGTGTTTGTTTTGCGAAAACAGTTTGAATTTGCCACTCTCAAGTGGGCTTAAAGATACGGATTTGCCACCTGAAGTGGGCTAAAAACATGATTTGCCACTTTAACAAAGTGGGCTTAAAATGCGTATTTGTTGAATTGTTCTAATTCAAACAACAAAGTCTTTATCCACAAGCATTCATACAGTTTAGCATTTATGCACATAGCCTCATGGCAAGCATGCAAAGCGTGGCAATATGGTAATCATACTCATGCAAGTATGCTAAAGCATAAAACTCACCGAGTACTCTAAGCCAAAACAGAAACTAGTTAGAAAAATACATGATCCTAACTATCCGAGATGTCTAATGCAACGCATGCAATGATGTAACTAAATAGGCTCGACTACTAATATGGCATATGAATCAATTTGAACAACATGCGATTAAACACGTATTCAAAAAAGATATTGAAATTGCAATGTAGTTTGAATGATGCGCCGAGCCTCGGTGCATGCAAGACAAATGAATGGATGCAATCATGCACGCATAAGATATGCTAATCGAAACATGCCCCTAATCTAACCATTAAAAGCGATTAAGTAAAATGAAGAAAGAAGTGGGGTTGGAAGACATACACACATGCACGCATACTTATTACAATATTACGCCCTCGCGAAGAAGAGTCCAAATGAATAAGTTAACTAGCTACGCTAATTAAACTAACTATTTATTACAAAACTCGAAACTAATTAACTATTTGAGTTAACTAATTATTACAAACCGAATTAAGCTAATTAATTACAAAATTAATTAATTAACTAAATAGTTACAACACTTGTATGAATGAATTAGCTATAACTAACTAATTTAAGCAAAGTAAGTAAATGGCCTCGAAGGGTGAGGGATGCATGCATTCTCGGCTTCTCCACCTGAAAATGCCACCGCCTTGCCATTGCAGCCTCTGTTTGCACATTTTTTATCACTGAAAATTGCATCAACTTCCAAAACACCTCTACTCCACCTCAGGAACACACTAAGCAACTTTCTTCATTGATGGCCGATCGGCTACCAATGGTGGCTATCGGCTACCATTGGTGGCTCGTCGGCTACTGCTGATGGCCGTCGGCCACTGCTGGTGGCCAGTCGGCCACCCCTTCCCTGAACTTCCTTTTTTTGCTGCAACAGAGAGCAAACAGAGGCAAAGAAGTGTATTCTCAAGGAGTATATATACTGCTACCCTCCTTATCATCACACAAGTTCAAAGAAGTGTAGCTCTTCGCCCTCAAACCATCAACCAAGCACTTTCCATGCATGATGGCTAAAGAACCAAACTTGTACAAGCTTAATGAGTGCAAAACAAGACTCTACAAAACTACTACCTTATCATGCATGATCAAGGGTAATGGTGACGAAGGAAAGTGGCACGTTTCATCACTTTGAGTATGAAATGTGCCATTTTCCTCGTGTTTGAATTAAAGTCTGATCCGAACACATGCTATGCAACACAAAAGATGCTTTATTTTGTCTCTTTTACTTTGTTCATTTTGTTTACTCATTTTAGTTACCAATCCATTCTTTAACCGGTTAAGTTCGAAAGTGAGTATCTTCTAAAGCGAAAGAAGTGTCAACTGAGGGGTAGTTCAAGGCATGAGGGAAGCTTCATGCTATTGGTAATGAACCCTCAAAAGAGGATTAAACCATTAAGCATGAGCCTCAACCTCAACCCTCAAAGCAAATGAAAAAGTGAAGCAAAGAGGGAGGTTGCAGAGATTTTAAGTGCTGGAATTAGGCATGAAAAAGCATTAAAACATGCAACCAAGACACACAAATGATGCTCAAATGCCTAGAAACACTAAGCTAGTGAAGGAAATTACACCACAGCTATGCAATACAAAGCTCAAAAGCAATAACTAGCCCAAAACAGATGCAAAACAGCCCAAAATTAGCTTAAAACATTCTGAAATTAAGCTAACACAAGTTAGAATAATAAGCTAAAACATGAAGCATGCTAGACTAGTAAGCAAGACACAAGGAGGGGAGGCTACCTCCTCCATTTTTGGACTTCAAAACATGTTTTTATCCACTGAAATAGCTCTGAAAAATAGTGTTTAAAAGCTTGGAAAAAGATAGCAAAATGGTGGGAAACACAAGGGCAAAGGCCTCCAAAACAAGGTATAAAGAAGGGCTATTAACCCCTCAACCTTTAATGGCCTTAGGACCCAAGCTTTAGCCCAAAAACACAGAGTTTTTATAGCCCAAAATCAGTTGGAAAACATGCTGGAACGAAGACAAGAGTAGCTAAAACAATAAGCTAAAACATGGGGTTACACTACAACCATGCAAAAGACTACTCATACAACACAAACAGCCTAAAATAGAGCTAAAGCAGCCCAAATCAGAGGTAAAAACATGCTGAAAATAAGCTAAGTTAAGCTACAAAAACAAGCTAACATATGAAGTTAACTAGGCATGCAAACAAGACACAAGGAGAGGAGGCTATCCCCTCTAATTTTGGATTTCAAAAGTAGATTTTTGTCACTGAAAACCCTCTGAATTTCAGTGGTTTAAAGGGCCAAAAAGTTTGATTTGAAGGTGATGAAAGATGGTACAAAAAGCTAAACAATTAAGCAGCAAAAATGGTGGACTCCCCCTTAACACAAAATAGCCTCAAACCACCATTTTTAAACCATAAAAACAGAGTTTTTTGCAGTTGAAAACTAGGATAAAACAGTTTGAAAAGATGGCAAAACAATTGTTCAAAACAAGTTTAAAGAGTAAAGGTTATATCTCTTGAAGCCAAGCACATTTTTAGACACAAATACAAGTCAAAACCACCTTAAGGAGTTCGAAGAGAGCTTCAAGCAACCTCAACCAAAAAATGAACCACTTTGGTTAAGGTTTGATAAGTTAAAGTTTGAAGTATGTAAGCTTCTAAGCACAAAAGCTCAGGAGAGAGAGATGTCTAGAGAGAGAGATTTTAAAGAGAGAGGCTCTCAAACTTTCCAACCTTGAAAACAATAGAGAAGGCCCTCTATATATAGAAAAAAGAGAGCTCAGGTAGAAAATATCAAAGAACAGATAGCTGGAGCATTTGGAAGACAGCTGGAGGAAAAAATCTACAAAATCTATGCTTTTTCATTGGTGGCCGACATTTTTCATTGGTGGCCAGTCGGCCATCAAAAATCTGCTTCTAGACCCAACTTCAAATGAGCATAACTCCGTCATCTGGACTCCTTTGTAGGTCATTCTTGAGCCTAAATTGAAGCCCCAGAAGTCTTCTTTCCAATGGTGCAGCCTTACATAAAAATTCCAAGTGTGCAAAGAGATATGTCTCTTTTAGCGAAGGTTGCTCATTTCTAGCTCAATCGGATTGATGCCCAACTTCAACCAGCCATATCTCCCTCATTCGGACTCAGCTTTAGGAGATTCCTGAGTGTAAAATGAAGCCCCAGAAGTCCACTTTCCAATAGTGGTGGCCTCATGGCTGAAATCCAAGTGTAAAAAAGGATAGACCTGATTTAGTGAAGGCTGCCTGGTTCTCTCTTAACGATTCATGCCCAACTTTTTCCCCAACCAGGTTTCTTCCTTCCCCTTCAATTTTCTTCAACTCCAAACCTCTAAATAAGATGTTTTAAAAGATTTGTGAAAGATTTCACCTCTTTTCCATGTATTTCCACTTTGTCCTTGCTCTTTTTACCGAAAAGTGCAACATTTAACGAAACGTAAGCCTCGGAACATCGTAGAAACTTTTTCAAAAATATTTTGAAGGAGAGGGTTTTAAGGTCTAAAATCATTTGGTCCAAAATGGGGTGTGAGGTTGGGATTTGAAGCTCCTTTTGCCGAAGAAATCGAACCTTTGCACAACATAGCCTTCATCCTCGAGCAATTAACCTGAGGCTCCCAAGTCTTAAGGGCGGTCAAAAATGGGGTGTCTATACTGAATTTGAGGTTTTAAGCAAGAACTAGAGAGACAAGGGGAATAAATTATGGTTAGAGGTGTTTTAGAGAGAGAGAGAGAGAGAGAGAGAGGAAGTGAAACAGTGGTTAAAAATTCACTTTTCTTGATTTGATATATGTACAGACCGCTTGAGCAACCAAAACACCGCTTGAGCGCACAATGACCCCCTCGCAGAAGTTTTGCAGACAACAGAAGACTACTGTAGACGTCCCCGAACGCCCCGGGAGGGTTAAGTCCCGTTCCGTTCATATTGGGTTTACTACAGTTCGGACTCGATTTGTGTCGGTTCTTAATCTTGAACCAAAGAGTCCAAATTCGGCAAATTGTTTTGAGGAAAACAGATTTTTGAAAAGTAGTGCCAAACATGGACTGCTTTGCCAGATACAGAGTCACCACCTAAATGTTTTTTTTTATTGGGAAATTTAGGAAACCCTGACTCGGTGTCGAAGGCCACGTGTCCGTCATCACCAAATGTCTTGGCTCGGGAGCTTGGGTACGATCGGGGAAGGTCAGCTATGAGCACCCCCTTTCGCCCGGTCCGAAGACCGGCCTCTACTAACCGTGATATCCGATTTTGAAAACATTACATGTTCTTATTCCAGTTATTAGCCTAGAATTACTATGTTATGCGCACAGCAAACAAATATAGACCAAATCGCCTAAATTGGAACAAAACATTGTAAGTTTGTTTTGGAAATGATTTGCTACTCACAAGTAGGCTAAAATGCAGGTTTTGCCACCCTCAAGTGGGCTTTAGAAAAAGATGGTTTTGCCACTATCTAGTGGGCTTAAAACTCACAGTTTTAATGCATTATCCCAATTTAAGTGATTCAACCTTCATCCACAGGCATTCATGCAGTTATATCACATAAGCACTTAGCCTCATGGTAAGCATGCTATCATGGCAACATTCACACACATGCGATATGCTAAAGCATAAAAGCTCACCTAGTACTCCAAGCCAAAACGGAAGCTTATTAGAAGTCCATGCATGGACCTAAGCATACTGAAATGTCTAATGTAACACATGCAAAGATATAATCTAGGTAGGCTCGGCTAACCCTAAACATGGCACATGAGATGCAACAACTATCACGTATTCAATTTGGGATTGAAAGTACGATGCACTTTGTATGATGTACCGAACCCGGTGCATGTAAACAAAATGCATGAATGCACGCATGCATTGCATAAGGTATGCTAAAATAGACATGCCCTAATCTACCATCGAAAGCGGGTAAATAAAAGGGAAGAAAGAAATGGGGGTTGGAAGACATACACCCACTCACGCACACTTATTACACTTTTGCCCTCGCTCGGAGGGACCAAAATAATAATACAGTCCAACGAATAAATGAATAAATAAATTATTACAAATTTATTAAAATTAAAGCAAATAAATAGATAAATGTAATGGGGCCTCGGCCCTGCCTCGGGGCGCGCGAATGATGCATGCTCGATCCGTTTTGCCCAGAAAATCCGTGTCATGGCATTGCTGCTTTTGTTTTTACTGTCCTGCCTCTCCAAAAATTCCTAAAGTTTCAGAAAACCTCCCAAATGGTCTGAAATACCCCACCGGCTGGGGGAAGAGCTCATCGGCTGCTTAGGTTGACCACCGGCTGCACTTGGAGTTTATCGGCATAAAAACAGTGCCGATCGGCACAATAAACTGCCGGCCGGCAGAAAGTCCCTGCAGCAGACAGATTGACAGCAGCAGCAAGACAGCAATGCATGGCATGGGTTTTTGGGGACATGTAAGCATAGTCATTGCCTCCTATCATGCTTGGGGACTCAAGGGGGTAAGACTCTTAGTTCTCGGGCCACCAATGGTGCATTTTGATGCATGATAGCCCTAAGAACTAAGATTGCATTTTAATGTAAATGCATGCAACACAAACAAATGGATTAAGCCCCCATCATGTTAATGTCAAGGGCCTTAACGACATGGGGGGTTGAGGTGTGTTTTGTCACTTAAGGTACAAACACCCTTCAACTCCCACACTTGGTTTGACACCCCAAACCAAGTAATGAAATGCAATCATGCAAACATGTAAACATGCAAGCATACAAACATGGGGACTAAGATGCTAGCCAATTAGGCATGCAAAATGTTAGAATATGGAAAGCATAGAAGTCATGCAAGGAGGGACCAATTAAGCATAGAACTAGTATGCCCTCAAGGCTTCTTTGACCAATCATGCAACAACTATGTAATGAGCATGCAATAATGGACTTAAGCCATAGTGGGCAGCCCTCAAACTCCCCTAAAACAGTGGCAAAAAAAAATGCCTCAAAACTTGATTAAAATGCTACACAAGCATGCTAGTCAATGGACCCAAGTCTAAGGCACCAAAGAGACTAACTTGACACCACTTTCACAACCACTCATGGCATGCATCTAACAACCAAAAACAGAATTTTTCATGGAAAATGGCACCCAAACCCTCTTAATGGCAACCCCAAAATGCACTAAACATGGAAGCATGCATAATGCTCTTCTCAAGGCATAAAAGACCAACAATTCAAAGCATGGATAGGATGGTAAATAGAGGTTCTTGAATCATGATATGAGGACTGAAATACCACCCATAATGATGCCAAATCATGAGATCAAGTCAAGCTAAACATACTAGAGCTCCATACAAGCAAGGCCTACAAGCCAAAATGCAAGACAACCAAAAGAAGCATGCCAAAAGGGACCAAAACAGTGGCTCCCAGCCCCTATACACAACAAGGTGATGCTCTTATCTTCATGAAATCATGCTAAAACATGTAAGAATCAAGGCCTCAAAACATGGCATACCTTTGAGCATAAAAGAACATTTTAAAGCAAACATAAAAGACATGTTAGAGATGACAAATCCGACCAAAAACAGAATTTAAACATGCTCTAAACACATTAAAAAAACTCTGAAATGAAGTCAAACAAGACTATGCACACATGCTATTCTTTGAACTCAAAATAAAGGCAAGCAAGGGACCAAGGAGAGAGGGGTGTCCCTCCCCTTTATGAGACCTAAAATCATCTTCCCCACCACTGAAAACCCACTGGTTTTCAGTGGTGAGAAGGCCAAAAACACCAAGCAAACAAAGTCTAAGATAAAGGTCACCAAAATAGCCAAATAAGGCCTAAAAGGGTGAGCCTTTGCTCAAACCACAAAATGACCTTAATGAAGGTTCAAGAACAAGTAAAAACAAGAGTTTTTTTATCTTAAACACAAACTCAAAAACACAAAGCAAAGAGGGTAGAAAGAGGTTGCAAGAATGGGGAATATAAAGTAAAGTGTTTACCCTTGAAGATCCCTTGAAGAACAAAGGTTCCAGCCACCCTCTAGTGATCAAAACCAACTCAAAACCACAACAATCAACCTCCCAAGCCTCTCAATCTCGAGCTAAGGTGTAAAGGTGTGTGTAAAGGAGCAAAAATGAGGTAAAACTACACTTTTTGGCCTAAAATCACACACACAAGAGGAGAGAGATGGAGATATAGATATATGGCAGAAATATATGTATATGAGCTCTGGTTTTTGTCTCAAAAAAACTCTAACCCTAAGCCAAGAGAGAGAGTTCTCCTCTTATAGAACTTGTAAGACTTACAAGCTAAGTCATCCAAGAGCTCATCCCTCCATACACGTGTATGGAGGAGAGCAACAAGCTTTACAGCTGTGAGAAAATATCTCATAAAGCAAGTGTACAGTGCTCGGCCGGCAAAGAGTACTAAATGGTAAAATTTAGTGCCGGTCGGCACAAAATAGTGCCGGTCGGCACAATAAAGTGCCGATAGAATCTACAGCCAGCCGGTGGCCTCTAGCCCCAGCCGGTGGTGTGTAGGGATGCCTCATAAGGCATTCCCTGCCCTTCCAAAGCAAAACACAAGCGTTTGGTGCAAAACCAAATACGAACGGTCGAGTTCGGAGGTCCTGAGGCAAGGCGCGCGCAGCCGAGAACTCCGGGAACTCCAAACGAACACAAACATAGATAATCACCGAGTGTTCCAGCGGTGACGTCCAAGTCTTGAGGACGGTCAAAAATGGGGTGTCTACAACTACTCGAACGCAAAAAAGACTGCTTGAGCAAAGATACTGCACTCCTAGAAGTTTTGCAAACCAGCAAAAATACTAAGAGATTGCAAAGACCGCTCAAGTGACCAAAACACCGCTCGAGCGAACAAGAAGGAAGTTGGACAACAACTCTTTTGAAAAACTAACTCCCAACCTGTTTCAAACATAACCAACAAGATGATAAAAGGGCATGAACAACATTAAAGACACGAAATCTCGGATCTAAAAGTATGAACTGGGTCGGGGTTAAACCAGAACCGTTATAATTTTCCTCTTAAGAAATTTCGTTCCCGAAATTTAAATCAAACCAGTAACCAATGGATTGCAATTCCATTGGCCATCCACTTTAATAATGATGGTAAAACAGAGTCCTTCAACACAAAATATTACAATTCAAATTTCTAAAACATTTACAATGTTTACATATTACAACATGAATAAAATTTGCAATTCAAGTCTCAAATATCAACAAATAGTTCTAGATACTTCTCTTGAACTTCCGCCTCACACTCTCAAGTCACTTCCTCGACTCCATTGTTTCGCCACAACTCCTTAACCAATGGTATAGTCTTGTCCCTCAAGACTTGATCCCTAGCATCTAACACCCAAACTAGTATCTCTTCGTACGAGGTATCTTCATCTACCTCTAACTTGGTCCAACCCAGCACGTGTGAAGGATTAGGCTCGTATTTTCGAAGAATACAAACATGAAACATGTCATGAATTCTGAAAAGTTGGGGCAGTAGGCCAATCAATAAGCTACTTCCCCAATTTGCTCGAAAAATCTCAAAAAACCCAATAAATCTAGGAGACAACTTTCCGCTCTTCCCAAATCTCATCAAATCCCATCTCAGCAATATTTTCAAAAACACATAATCCCCCACCTTAAAAGACAATAGCATTGTCCTATGGTTGGCATAGCTTTTTTAGAAACTCTAAGCAGAAACCAACCTCTTACAAATAAGCGCAATCTTCCCTGTTGTTTCTTAGACTAACTCTGGACATAACATAAGTTCATCATCCATCTTGGCCCAACACACAAGAGATTTACATGGTTGGCCATACAAGGCTTCAAAAGGTGTTATACCAATACTCACTTGAAAACTATTATTCTAGACAAATTCCACCAAAGGCAAGTACCTCTCCCACGACCCCTTAAAATCCAGAACGTAAACTCGAAACATGTCCTTTTAAATCTAAATGGTGTACTCAGATTGCCCGTTAGTCTGAGGATGATAGACGGTACTAAAGGTCAACTTAGTGCCTAAGGTCCTTGTAGGCTCTGCCACAACCGAATTGTAAAACATGGATCTTTATTCGAAGCAATAGTCACTAGGACCCTGTGAAGTTGCACTATATCTCTAATATATAGATCAGTAAGGTAGTCTACTGAGTCAGTCGTGCGCATAGGCATAAAGTGTGCAGATTTGGTTAACTGGTCGACTACTAAACATGTGGCGTCATTACCCTGTCGTGTCCTTGGAAGACCCATAACAAAATCCATTGTAATATGCTTCCACTTCCACTTCCACTCAGCTATAGGTAAATGTTACAACAAATCCGCTGGTCACTGATGTTCGACCGTCACTTGTTGACAAGTAAGAAACCTCAAAACAAACAAGGCTACATCTCTCTTCATCCCCTTCCACCAAAATTGGTGACTAAGGTTGTGGTACATCTTTGTGCCTCCCAAGTGTACCTCAAGGTGTGAATAGTGGAATTCTCGAAGTACCTCCTCTCTACAAGATTCTAGCACATAAAATCGGTCTAGATATCTCACATTTAAATCTAAATAAATGTTCAAACCATTCTCCACCTTCCCATTGGATATCTTCTCTCGGATAGCCTCTACTTCATAATTACACTGTTGTGCCTCTCACCCTTAAAGTTGAAATATAAAATATTTGGTTGCATTTTTAAATTTTATCTTCTAATTTTTTTGAAAAAATACAAAATAGTTTGGTAAAAAAATCATTATCATTTTCATATGATTTTATCTTTTTTGAACAAAAATAATTTTTTTAAATATTTGCATGTTTAAATATTTTTATTTTTATTTTCAATTATATAATTTGAGTTAATATTTTTTGGGTAAATTACAAATACACCCCCTAAGATTTGATTAAAATACGAATCGTCTTCTGTGGTTCTGGAAATTACATTCTACCCCTTGAAGTTTTAATTTCATAACAAATCGTCTATTTTATTAATAAATCATCAAGTCAACTAATAATTTTTAATGATGTTGGAAATATGTTTCAATTAATAATTTAGATAATTTTATTATTGTATAGGAAAGCAATTATGAATTTCATGTTTTTAGCTAATTCTGTTAAATAAAAAAATTCTAATAAGGAGATATTTGTAATTTCCAAACCACAATGGGTAATATGTACTTTTAGCAAATCTCAAGAGTTGTATTTGTAATTTACCCATATATATATATATATATATATTTTTTTTGTCGAACCAGTTTATATATAATAAAACAAAGTGTGTTATTTTTATTGTTTTTATTTTTATCATTTGTATTCAACATAACTATGTTTCTTTAAGTTATATATTTTTACTTAGAGACTTAAATAATATTTGTTATTTAAATAAATTTAGATAGTTATTACTCATATCAACTTTAATTATATTTTAATTATGTAATTTTAAAAAATAATATATATTTTTAATTTTAAAACTATATATTTAATATTAGTCTTATTTTAAAAATATCATTAATATCTTATTAATTTTATAAAAATTAAATTTATATATTAAAAACTATACACTTTTTTTAAAATAAATGAAAATGAAGGAAAAATGGAAAAAGTAGAAAGACAGAGAAAGTGAGAAAGGACGGTTGGGAAGGGGGGAGAGTTACAGAAGCAAGACAGAAGAGAAGAAGGAAAATGTTATAAATCTTAAATAATGTATTAAATTTTTTATATGAGTGTAAAATTTACACAAATTTATGTGTGTGGCCTTATATTTATATGAGATGTTTGATAGAAAATTTGATAAATTTTTTTGAAATTCCTAATATAATTCAAAGAAGAAAGAGGGGGGGGGGGTGAGTGATGAATTGGTTTGTGGTATGGCAATACCCAACCATTGTAATTAAAGTTATTCTATTCATTTATCTTGTAATTATAAAAAGAATCCCAATGATTTGTAGTAGAGTATTGTTATTAGCACTCTATAAATTATTTTGGATCCCTTAATTTTTGTTTTTTTTTTAATTATAATAATAACTTCAAATAAAATTACTACAAAAAACATCATTAATTTTTAGGCACCCCATCTCACAATCAAACCTACACACTTATTACATCTTAAATTAGGGTTTATGAGAGTACCTACCTCCATCACTATCCATCCATTTTTCTCAAATCTCACTTTCAAAACCTATCCACTCTCAAAATCTTGAAAATCCTATAGTGGCAATATTCCGACGGTAATGATGGCAACCATTTGCTTATCTATATTTCTCCGGCAATGACAATGTGTGAAAGTTTGTCTAGCAACCACTACTTCATAAGATGAGAAGAGTACAACAATAAAAGTTTGGAGGAGGTTTCTAACTTTGATGTTGTTCTTAACTCAGAAGAGATTGGCTTTGTAAGAGTAAGTTTCTTGAAAAAAATAGTAAAAATAATAAAATCTGTTCGTTATTTTTTCGGGACTGAACTCTCAAATATATGACCAAAATTCGAGAACACAGGCTCGAACATTATTTATTTGTTTGACAATCGGTAATCGAACATTTTTTATTTGTTCGGAAACTAGTAACCGAACATTATTCATAGGTTTGGACCTGTTTTACTGAGAAAACTAAACCAATTATTATAATTTTTTTCTGCAATAGAAGAAATTATTATAAGAGAACTAAAAAATTATGTGTATATATATAGAGAGAGAGCATACCAATTATGACAATGGTGGATGAGGCAATAGAGACAATAATTATATTGCCTCTTCTTCTTCTTCTTCTTCTTCATGGGCTTTGTTAGGGTTTTTTTGGAAGTGGGGGTTTTTGGGGTGTGGGTGCTGTGCATTTAATGGATGAAATCTTTTCACAAGGATAATTTTGATATTATCTAGGGGAAAAAAAAGAAATTTTAAGGGTTTCAAAATTTATAAGTGGTAGTCTAGAGAAATGAGAGATCCAAAATAATTCATGGGGTGCTAATAGTATCCCTTTTCATTGTGTAGTTTTTCAAACCCTTTTGATAAGTAATTGTCTTAATTAAGGGGTGGTTTGGGATGTCCTAAAGGAGAATTAAGGGGTGATTTGGGATGTCCTAAACACCTGCCTTGTGCATGCCCCCCCTCCCAATTCTTAGGCCTCGTTTGGTATGTTATAATTTTAGTTTAAAAATTAAAAAATTTATGACCTATATTAAAAAGTTAAAGGGTGTGTTTGGTTTGTGTTTGTATAGTAGTTTTTGAGATAAAAAAGCACAAAAACTTATTTAGTTTGCCTTTTTCTCAATGTTCTCTCCAAAATAACTTTGACTTTTTTTGTAGAGTAATTTTTGAGATAAAAAATATAAAAACTTGTTTGGTTTGTCTTTTTTCAAATATTTTCTCTAAAATAACTTTGGTTTTTTTTGTAGAGTAGTTTTTGAGATAAAAAAGTATAAAAACTTGTTTGGTTTGCCTTTTTGTAGAATAGTTTTTGAGATAAAAGTATAAAAACTTGTTTGGTTTGCCTTTTTTGCAAACATGTTTCAAAAGTAATTCTGAAAATTGGATAACCAAACACATTTTTGAGAGTTTTTTAGGAAAATCTATTTGGTTTGATTACTCTTAAAAAAGTGTTTGGCTCCGTTTGGTAGAGCTGTGAGAAAGTGATTATAACTTATAGTCTAACAGCTTATAACTTATAGCTGTGAATATAAGCTGATTTTTGACTTATAAATTAAGCTTCTACTCCCTCACTCAAAGAATAAGTTGATTTTTAACTTACAAAAAGCTATAAGCTGTATTGTTAAACTGAACCAAACACATCAAAATAACTTAAATTAAAGGCCTCGTTTGGGAACATGCTAATTTAGTAACTTTTTGGCTATTTGGCTAAAATATGAGTTAAAAAAAACTAGTATGTTTGGGATGACTTTTTGGCTAATTACGAAAAGATGTGCAAAAAGTAGAGAGAAAAGAGAATCTTTGACTTTTTGGTATGGGTTGTTGGCTTTTTGGCTAATTTAGTAACTTTTTAGCTTTTTGGCTAAAACAGAGCCTTCCCAAACGAGGCCTAAAAGCTGAAATAAGCTGGAAATAAGCCCTACCAAACAAGGCCTTTGTAGAGCATATTTCTAAAAAATTTCTCCAAAAATCAAACCAAACAAGACCAAAAATTCTCTTTTTTTTTTTTTTTTTTTTTTTTTTTTTTGTGTGTGCACATTTTTCTTAAAAAATTAAAAAATAATTGCAAACATATTAATTTTTTTATTTTATATTTTAATTAAAAAATAAAAAAAAAATATTAAAATAACCTGTTTCTAAATGAGATCTTAGGTCAAGTTTGGCATATAGTCAAAAAGTTAAAAAGTCAAAAAGTTACTCAAAAAGTTAAAAAGTTAACACTATTCACCAAAAGTCAACAATTACTACTGACAACGAAATCTAAGCTAATTTTTCCCTACAAATCAATTTTTACAATTTTTTATTACACATTTTTTCATAAAAAGTCAAAAAATTAACCCAAACATCCATATTTTCAATCTCTATTTTTTAATCTAAAAAGATAAAAAGTACACTTATTTTGGGCACCCCAAACAACCCCTTAGTATATATATTTGTTTTGCTATCAACTTCTAATTATCCCACGTCAAAAAGTCCAAAGTTAAGACATTTTTTCATACAAAATCAAGAAATATATTTATTTATTTAGATTTAAAAAATAATAATAATAATAATAATAATAATAATAAAAGTCCAAATCTTCTTCCTCCCATTTGGAATCGCAAAATGTCGAAAACAAAAATGTCAAAAAGCCCACTCTTCGTTGCATACACGATATCTCCCTCTGCCTTCCGATCACTGTAATAATTTACGACACTTTCTTTCTTCTTCTTCTTCTTCTTCTTCTTCTTCTCTCTCTCTAGATATATCGTGGGTGGGTGGCTTATTGCAGTAGAAATTAGCCCTAATAAGAGGAAAAAATAGAACCAGGGGCGTTGAAAAATAAATGTCGTCGTGGTTAAGATCTGCGGTGAGCAAAGCGGTAGAGGTTGGGAACAAGAACAACCTCACTCGCACCGTCAAAAACTATGCCGACACCGTCGTCCAACACGCCGGTCAAGCTGTTGCCGGAGGCGCCAAAATCATCCAAGATCGCATTGTATATTCCATTTCTTTCTTCCTTCCTCCCTTCCATGCTTGTTTGCAGCATTGCAATTTGCGACGCTATTTTACTATTTTCTCCCAAAAATATGATTGTGTTTCCTTAGAATTTCTTGTTCATCATCACTCTATGCTAGGTTACTACTATTATAATTGTTAGGGATCAATCTCAATGCAATCTTTCTTCTTTTACCTATCATTCTAATATAAATTTAGTGTTATTGCTAATTAATTGCTGCCTATATCAGCTGAAATTTGGGCTCTGTACTTCCACTGTTATATAAAATCTAATCTATGACATGTATTCATTTGAAAATTAATGTACCAGAATGATACTTGTCTAGTTTCTAGTGATAGTTACTGCAAGTGTAGGTCATTTTGGGAACTTTTATAGGGCACATGAAAAGTAAACTAGGTGTTTTGTGAGACAAGGGGGATTTTATTATGATGATGAGATTGTTGGGAAAGTGGGAGGAGAGAGATTTGACTTCTACAGTTGGAACTTAAATTCATGTTTCTTGATACGAAGACGACTCAATCTTCATTTGCTAATTTACTTGTAAAATAAGTACAAAAAATGGAGGAAACTTCACTTGATAATTTGCAAAAGCACATTGCATCAATTTGTACTATCTTCCCTTTGAAAGGATATATTGGCCGTAATCTACATTTTGTTATGTTGTTACGAGTGTAGGAAACATATATTTTGATGTTACTCCACTTGGTGTTGTTTTAAGCCTTCTCCTTTATTTATTGGGTATCTTGTTTTACTAGTTATTTGACATTTCTAAGTTGCATTCACATGCAGGGTGCTCGGAATTTCAAAAGCTTTAGGCAGACTCTTAAAAGATTAGAAGAAGCTGCTGTTTCTTGTAGGGGCCCGGAGAGAGCCCAGTTGATGAAAAGATGGTTGGTTGTGCTTAAAGAAATTGAAAAATTATCTGGGGTTTCCTTGGAGGATAAAGAAAAGAATCCAGAGCAGAATCATCCCTCTGAAGAACCAAAGGAGAATATGAAAAAACCTTCTATGGTGAGTATAATCCTATTTTGTAAAAACTGGATTTTCATCTTGTCAAATTGGTATTAATGATTATGATACTTTTTTTGGGTCTATAATCCTGTAACTCCAGTCTGATTTCATTTGCTTAGTCTCTTTTATAGGCTCTAGGTTAGGCATGCCCTTTGTATTGCTAATAATAATCTTATAAAATTCTTTCTAGGGAATTTAGGATATGAAAATAAGCCACCATTTGTGTTGGGTGGGAGCTTTTCTGTTAATACCATTGTGTAGAAATCTTCATAAAGACTTTATACTGTGGAAACTATGTAAAAGTTGTATGAGTTGCTCCACAACCATATTCATGACTTATGGCAAGCTTAATATTAGGATCAACACATTAGGGTGTGGTGACCTAGTTTGGCCTTCTTGAATAATATACCCATGGATGTGAACCTGAACTATAACGATGCCCCAGGAATAGTAATACATTTTGAATGCCATACAAAGCAAAGAGAGAAAAGGAAGAAACTGAATGAAAGTTCTGGCAAGCTTGGGTAGGATCGACACTAATGAATGCAGGGTGTGCTGGCATAGTTTTATTTAAATTGAGCCCTCTATTGTCAGCTTTTGGTTCAAAGACAAATTTTGTGATCCTTGCTTTGGGATATCATGTTACACATCTTACTCTTTTTTCTTTTGTTTCATATTCTTCTAGTGGTGCAACTATATTTGTGCTTGTTCTTTTAAACAATTGAAGAGATTATAGTTTGACTGATTGGAATTTCTTCAGGTCCTTGCTTTCTTTTGTTGAGCCATGATATGCCTTTCAACATGTGAAGTATTGTGGAAATATTCCTGAAGGGTGGATTATTTATATATATAAAAGAAGACGAAAATAGTAAAAATGCTGGAGAGTGCTTGTAGTTTGTAACTGTTGTTTAGTTGCCATTTCCTCAATGTGAGGAAACCACTCAGCTTCGATGTTGTAATTTGTATTCAGAACACACCAATATTATATGGCCCCACCTTGACATTTTGTTGGAAAAGGAATATTGATATCGTAATACATTTTGCACTTTCTTGTATCCTTAGATAAGAGAATAAGATAGGAATATTCACCCAAAAAAAAAAGAAAAAAGAATAAGATAGGATTGCATATCATTGGCTTACAATATTTTTTTGTTGATTACTGGTGAAATGTTGGTCTCTCGCATAAAAAAATATTGACACATGCCATCCTTTGATAAGTTTCTAACTCTTGTTAATTGTGGTTAGGTTTTGTATTATGATCCGGATGTGGGAGGTGAACCAATGAATTTTCTGGATGTTTTTCTGTACAGCCAAGCTTTGGAGGGAATAGCAATATCTATGGTACGTGAAATTAGTTTCTGTCATTTCTACTTGTTAATTAAAAATAAAATTAGCTAAAGAGAAACATGATGGTCTCCTGCAATTTTAGTAATTTGTATATATATAATATATGTACTCTCTAGGATTGATCCACATGATTTGCTCTTATTGTATCTTAAAGTGTTTTGCTTGGTGTAAGCACACGCAAGGAATTTACATGGTCATTGAGAGTGGTGTGAGCCTTAAGAACTTATGAATTATTTTTTCTTTTCTTTAGTCAACTTATCAAAACGACTCACATAAATGAAGAATGATTGATGTTGTTTCACTTGCTTGGGATCTATGTAGTTTTGGTGGTTGTTGTTGAGGTTTTTACATCATAATGGTCATGGGGGTTAACTTGGTTTTTTATTTTTATTTTTATTTTTTTTGTTCAGATTCTTGAAGCACCAAATGAAGAGGAAGTTTCTCTACTCCTGGAATTGTTTGGGTGAGTTTTTCACTATTTTCATTTTAGATAATGTATATTTCTGGCTCAACCCAAGTACGAGGAAAGTATATTTTCTTTGTGAGGGCAGGCTGCATTTTGATTATCTGATCCTTGGAGTCTGCTTCAATTGTGTTGAACATTTTTTATTTTTATTTTTTATGTTTGATCACATGCAGGTTTTGTCTTACTGGAGGGAAAGAAGTTCATAATGCTATAGTGAGCAGTATACAGGATCTTGCAAAAGCTTTTTCAGGATACCAAGATGAAGTACTAGTAAGGGCCTGGAATGTTTTGGTACACACGTTGGGGATTTAACTGTTAAATGTGCAAGTTTGAGAAAACCCTATGGATGTAAATCAGTACAATAGTTTTTTGGGGGGTGGGTGAATTAAACATTTTTCTTATGTGAATAAGTAAGGCATGTACCTTAAACGTTTTCCTTTCTCGCTTTGGAGGCAGTGAGTTTCCTTGTCGGCTAAGCAAATTCCACCATCTTTGGGGGCCGAGCGCCAAAAAGTTTTTATGTGAATCTATATGGTAAAGTGCTGCTTGAATTTGCAATGGATGCGGAGTTAGAATGAGAGGCGAGAGACATGAAGGAGGAGTTCAGGGGACCCTGAGTGCTAAAATGGAGATAGTGGTCTCTTAGAAGTGATCCAAGCTCAACCGTGTGTGATTGACGAAGCTTTTATTTTCAGAAGAAAGCCCTATGCTACTTCACAATCAACAAGGAATTTCTAGAAGTCACATTCGTATAACCTGGTCTCATTTAGCTTTCAATCTGCCTGCCTTATTAGGTTTGAGTCCCAATCACAGGTCCTTTCTTATGTTCACTTGTTTCCTAGTCTAGATCAACTGAAACCCTTGTGCAAGCTGTTTGGTTAGTAGACATATTATGCTCTAGGATGCTTTGAAGGTTGTTTAGGATGCTTTTGAGGTTGTTTAGGATGTTTTTATGGTTGTTTAGGGGTTCAAATGATTTGTGCCACCAAGGGATTTGTATTTGTTTTGCATAGAAACTCATTTGTTTCTAACCGTCTCAGATGAACTTCCAGAATCTGGATTAAAATGAATACCAGCTGGGGAAGATCAAATTACTCTATACAAATGAAAAGGACTTCGAGGATAATCCTTGATTGTCAATATTAGTGCTACACCAGTGACCTGGAGCGATGACAAGTGCTATCTGCTCCTAGTGCTATGGCATGGGTTCAGTCATGGGAAGCAGTCAGTATCACTAATGAATTTAAGATGCAATGCCTTCACCTTCAATTTGTCTACAGTGAAACTTTGTTTCCTTTACACTTTTGGCCTGTGAATAATGAAGGCCAAGAGATGGGAGGCTCCTAGAAAATGCCTTAAAATACCTCAAAGCGGCCTCTAGGTGTTGTGGAATGCTTTAATAGGACCTGCGCAAACAACCATAAGTAGTTCAAGAAAGGTCTGGTGATGATGAACCGATCATGGTGCTGAATGCAAAATTCAATTCTGGAAAATATTTAAATAGAAGTGGACTCCTGTACCTGTTGTGGAACTAGGGGAGAGAGACTATGATCAATAAACATGAGAAAATTTTTGGATGGTTGTAGCATTTATTTTGATAAGTATACCATCCATTTACAAAAGGGAAAGCTATACCAAAACAGCCAATACATCTTCCTTTACTCAGAAGACTGTTGGACTGTTTTATAAGTAATATTCACATATTTTTTTATATATATATATATTTTTAATGTGTGGATTGAGTTCTGGAGTCACTTGGAACTCTCTGCTATTTTTAATGTTGCCTTCTTTGCATGGCTGCTCCCCCTCCTAAACTTGTTTCTAAATTATGTATTACATTCTTAGACACAAATTCTTCTTTATTACTATGTTTAAAGCATAGGATGTTGGCTTATAAGTTTATTGGCACTTTTTTATGTCAGGTGAAGCGGGAGGAATTGCTCCAGTTTGCACAAGGTGCCATCACAGGGTTGAAAATTAATGCTGATCTTGAAAGGTAACTAATGTAACCATGCTTTTCTTCTCTTCTTCCCTATGGATGTGTGCACTTGGCTTTAAAGTAGAAACCTTCTTTTTTTTTTTTTTTTTCTAGTATGAGAGGTGGACATAATTTTGTGTGATGTTTGCCATGTTTAATTTTTTGCTACATTCTAATGTTTATAAAGATGATGACATTAACTTCCTTCCCTATGCTGTATTTCATTTCACCTTTTTTACAATAATATATATGTATATACTCGTTGGTTTAGCATTTTAAAATTCTCTTTTTTTCCACAAAAAAGTCCTGCTGATTTTCTTTATTTTTCTTTGTACATAGGTGTCTGTTTGTAAGGAGGCTTTTGACACAATACATCTGAACACCCAAATTGCCAATTTCTATGGTCATGCTGACTTGTGTCCAATATGCATGATTATAGATAAATTTGCATCTAATGGGATCATTCATTCAATAGTTATATTGACTCAATTGTGAAAATATACTCCCTTTCCCTCGTTAATTGAGGGGTTCCTTGGTCACATGATGAATTTGGAATTCCAGTTATTGATCAATAAACATATGAATTCTTTGAGTAATTTTTCGTTTCATGGTACTTCTCCCACTTGTAAAAAGTGAAAACCCCACAACAGTTGTGTTTATCAAGTTCTTGCTCTCAGGAAAGGCCTTTGGCTTGCTTGGTGCTGTTTTAAAAAACAAGTTCTCTGAAGTGAGTATTGATTTGATCAAGCTAAATTTAAGGGTGCTATCTAAAAAAGAAAGGTTAAATTTAAGGGTAGAAGCTATTTTTCTCAGATTCGGTTTGTGCTTCCAGCCTGAAAATGTTCAGTTACCTGCCACCAATTTTTGGTTTAACTGCAGTTGCTAATGCGTAAATCAGAGCTTATATATGTCTGCTTTCTTCTTGCAGAATAGATGCTGAAGTCTCTTCTCTAAAGAGAAAACTTGGTGAAATGACAGCAACCAGGGATTTTATTGGTGAAGGTCATGAAGCAGCCTCCAAAGAAACAACTGTTGCAACAATAGAGGTGACTCTAGTTGCTGTGATCTTGTTCTTTCTCTTTTTACCAAATTTCTGTTTATGATCTTAATGAATTATCACTCAGATGTTAAGCATGTGATTAGAATCTTAAATAGAATATTAAACAGTCTGTGGTGCGTTGATTAGTAATTGCATTTAATGTGAATCAAAAAAACATTATCTGGAACCATAGTTGCTAAAATTGTGATCCGATCATAGCATCTTACGATCCTAAAAGTCAAAATTTGAGATCGTGATAGAGATAGGATTGTATTGGGATTGCGGATTGAGTCATAGGATCCTACAATCCTACTATTTTTGTGAATTGATCTGTTCCTTTTGAATTTTTCTTGCACTTTCCAATTTGTTACATCTTCCAGTTCAAATAACAATAGTAAATAAGGCTCACAACTTGGTAAATGTCGTGATTCAATCAACTAATTTTGATTTACGTTCCGATTTTGCAACAAAATCCTACATAGTTGAGGAGGTGATTGTTAAGGACAATTTGCATTTAGTGCTCCAAGAAGGTGTCTTCTATTTTTGAAATGTACGAGTTTGATGCTTGTCACCTTGCTTATAATTATTTTTATTTAATTTTTTGGTTATTTGACTTGAGATGTTTCAAGGTAATTTATTCCACACCAAGCCTTCCTCCCCCGTTTATTATTGATTTATGTATCTATTATTCTATTTTATGGCTTTGAGGGCTATTGAAATTGAGGATATTACCAAGAAAGTTTCTCATCACATTTTTTTCTTATTATCATATGTATCTAGTAACCAAATGTGACCTAATTGTAATTATTTTTAATTGTTCCTCTCAAAACAAATTTTGTTTTGTGACAGAGGTACACCATTGTTTTATTATTTATTAAATTCAATTCATTTTATGACTTCATGCTATTGCTTGATCTGTATGATTAGTGTAAGTTTATTTGGGAATAAGGATGTCCTAATTTTAAAAATGCCACATACTTGATAACTTAATTTGAGGGTTTTATTGTTTTACTCATCCATGAATTGTGCGTTGATTATAAAACCCTAGGCAAAAACAGTAAAGTCTATGTTTTGAAGGATATACATGAATTTTGCAGCAATAATGGTTTCTTTTCCTTCCTACCTAAATGTGTTAAATCTTTGTTAACTGCGTTGTCTATTATTTTAAGGTGGTAAAGTGTGTTGTGCAGAACACTACAAATGAGAAAGTTGACTTTTTCTATTTTTTTATTTAACTTGTTCTGCATGCTCTTCATGTGCTTCTAGTTTTAGACAGTTCATGCATGCCGACTTCTGTAGTGTTGAATTGATTATCAGAACTGTTATAATTTAGGTGTATTATTATTGGCATTGGTTCTCCAAGCTTTCAAAGGCTATGAAATGTTTTCTTCTAACCCAAAAAGAAGGATGGTTAGGAAAACAAAATCACCATGGAAGCGACTCATAGTTCTGATACATTTAATTTAGCACCCACATTTAAAAGTCTAAAACTTACCAATGAAGAAAAAGGAAATGATTTCAACATATTAATTTTTATATAAAAATTTATTGTTATTTTTTGAGGCTTGAGTTAATTAGAAAATAATGATGAGAAATTCCACAATCATCCGTCTGTTTCTTAACGCTGTGATGAGTGTAGATTTATGGGCTAGAGAACTAATCATTATTCTTCTAGTAGGCTCTGAAAGAAGCTCTTGCACATATTCGAGTTTGTTCCAAATTAGAAGGGCTTCTACTGAAGAAAAAATCTGTCAATGGTGGGGACTCTCCAGAGATTCATGCTCAAAAGGTACATCTCTTTCTTGCTTTAGGGTTGTTTTTCTGGAAGTATACATTTATGTTGGTACTGCCTTGTGTCCTGTGTCTGAGACAATAGTTGTGTGGGAGTCACTTACCCAACTTTGGATGCTTTTGAATCTTGCCATAAATGGTTTGTATTCAATACATGTTTCAGATTTCATTGTAATGCTGTATATATATAGTGTGAATAGGACATTGTTTGGTTGATGTTGTTGGTACCTGTGCTAATGTCTAGTCTAGTGACTAGACAACAGCAGGGAGTAGGTTCACCATTCACATAATTGTATGGGGAGTAAATCGTCAAGTTATGATCGACATTTTTGACTTGCTTAACAAGGAAGCAAAGGCTTAATTCGCCTAAGATATACTGGTACTGCACTTAATTGGCGGACGCAGAAACTTTTTGATATTTCCAGTGGATGCTGGAAACTTTTTTTGTGGCAGGAATAACCTTCTTTCAGATAAACTTTAATTTAATGTCCCCTGCTTACCTTTTACAGTTTTGTTTATACAACCTGTTACTGTGTCACAATGAACACTTATTTACTTCATGGTAATGTCTTACTAGTACTACTACTACCATGTAACTTTATAAGTCAGTCATAGTATTTTTTTGAGTGGCATATGCTAAGGTCCCTTTGGAGCTGTAAAAGTTTGTATGACTGAAGTTCTCTGTTTACAATATTGAGCAGATTGATAAGTTGAAAGTCTTATCTGAATCTCTTGCTAGCTCTAGCACAAAAGCCGAGAAGCGCATATCAGATCACAGGTACAAAATTGCATATAAGAATTGTGTTTGCGTATTCTTTAAAATGAGAAATTCTCAAAGCATTTTGCTAAATACTGAGCTACACCATCTATTACTGTAGAAAACATGCCATGTAATCTTGTTACCAGTACAATTTATAGTTATACCTATTTAGTTACAACTTTCTTTTTTCCTTTGTGCTTTGTTGCCGCATAGGGCATTTTGATGTCATGCTAACTTGTCATCCTTGTACAAGAATTAAACTGTTTCTTCTTTCAATCTTACAACTATTTGGGTTAAAAATTGCAATCTGAAGTCAAACTGGAGCTCAAAAGGTAGGTGGGCTTTTTATGTCTGGGGATAAGTGGGCAGGACCCTCATGTTTCTTACCTTTTGGACCCTGTTTGTTTGCTTTTCATACTTAGATATGAGGGACAGTGATGGTTTTTGTCTCTAGTTTTAAACGGAAACTGGTTTTGTGTCATCCAATGGTAAAACTATTAGTATCAAACAAATGATTGATGCTTGCTTTCAATTTTTTTTTAGAAGTATTTTTGTTAAAATTACAATCTAAAGTTAACTGAACTTCAAAAGGTACATGGACTTTCTATAGCTAGGGATAAGTGGGCAAGACTCATGTTTCTTACCTTTTGGACCCTGCTTTGCTTTCTTTCAATAATTAGATATGAGAGACACAGTGATGGTTGTTGTCTCCAGTTTTAAACGGGAACTGGCTTTGTGTCATCCAATGGTAAAATTACATGCTTAATCTTAAGTAACGAGCAGATGGATGATGCTTGGTTTCAAATTTTTAGTTGAGATCATAAGAAACTAGAATTGGCATTATTGAATACAAAAGAAAGAATACCTACACTGAAAAGGATGAGAAGAAAGGTTGAACAACAGAAACCAATGGAAAAAGATAAAACAAACAGCATGCGGTTAGCTTGAATGGTATTTCTATCACCCCAAAGAGGGAGCTGTAGGATTCAAGTCCCATTTGGGACATGGGCATATACATTGAAGAATTGACAGTTTTATTTCCTTACCTAGTTACGCATTTAGTTTGCACTGAATATGTGCTCACTCGAATTCATGTCTTCTCAAATAGAATTTTCTTGTTTTTTCCACATTTCTGCAGATCTCAGAAAGAGGAAGCGGTAAAATTTCGTGTGGCCAAAGAAAGTGAAGTCAGTGAAATAGAGAAGGTACTGTTCCATGTATAATCTCTTTGCCTGTTGGGCACCACAAAATTGCAGAAGACAAAATAACTGTAGGATTTTCTTTCAATCATGGATTCTAAGTAGTATGGGTACTTCCACAAAGAAGATCTGCTTATGAGATTCTGTTGGATGCTCAACACTTTGCAGATCCTGAAATGTGTATCATTGTCTTAGACACAACCATGTTTTTTTTTTTTTAAAAAAAAAAAAAAGAAATTAGAAGAAAGGATAGACAAAAAAAAAAAAAAAAAAAAAAAAACCAAGCTCTAAGCACATGCCTGGATGTGTTGTTTGACACGTCTCTGGCATTAACGTTTTACACTTTCAAGTGTACAACCTAAAACATTACATAACAGCCCCGTCCCCCTGGCAAAGTAGGATGAGTCGAGTTGTCATGATTATACATTAATCCACACACATTCTCATTTGCTCCGTGTCCATTTTCTACCTTTTTCAGAATTTATGTTATATCTGTTTCTGCATGCCACCAGTATAGATTGAAACACCAAGTCTGGGTATCGTTAATTTTCATTGATGATAAATGATAAAAATAATGCAATTGGCTTGGTAAGAAAGCTTGCATTTCTTGTGTATTGTTAATTATGTACTTACAACTCTGCATCATTGTATCAAACTAAATTACTTTTTTTGTTTTGTTTGGAATTCTTTTCTCAATTGGACCACATTGGCTCACTGTCCAAGCAATCAGAACATTTCCTTCACGTGCATGTGTTTATTCATAAATGTGACTCTTTGGTCATATTTAAAACGGCTTTGCTTGTTTGATAGCTTTTAACTGATTCAGCCTGTATATTTGAGAAACATATTAGGAAAATCTCTTGAAGCACCGTGGTGCACTTGTGGAAAACTCCTTGCCCCCCTGTGCACCCTTGGGGATTAGTTTGGCTTTAATCCGGACACCCTAGTGCCAATAAAGTTTTTTTTTTTAAAAAAAAAAAAAAAAAAAAAAATCTCTTTTAGCACCATAAATGAGGTGAAGCCATGCTTGCTTCAAGCATGCAAGATTTATGTATTTGGTGATCCATTTATTTATGAGGTGAATTGAAAGTTGTTTCTGTGTCAATTTCCAGGAATTAGCAACTGAGGTTTCAGGACTTGAGAAACAAAGAGATGAACTTGAAGCTGAATTGAAAAAGGTATCCCCATCTTCTCTCTTTTTCTGTCTCTCAATCATTTGGAAATGAGAGTTACAAGGATAGACTTCTGTTGACATATATTGTTCTCATGAAATCTGTGGTTGTGTTTATTTATTTAGTTATTTCTTTATATGTAAAATTAAATTATTTTAGAGAAAGTGTCAACGGGGCAACAATCCTTGTGCAAAATAGAATTAATAAAAACTCGTCTCTCATCCAAGAAGAAAAACAAAGCACAACAACAATCACTTCTCTACATGCCTCTTCTTTATAACCCGGTTCTTTATGTCACTCACTTCTTCCTGTGCTTCCTTGCCAAATTTTCATCCAAAGTAGATTTCTGTTTTGCTTCATTTTTTACTCATATTCAAAAGTGGAAATTTCCATATCAGTATAGCTAAAAAAATAATTACAAATAAGTTGTAAAGTGCATAAATATTAATAATTAAAATCATAAACTTTTCCATAAATATGTAATAATTTTTTCAAATTACCACTGATGGGTAATTTTCCCTATTCAAAATGCATCTCTCAAATTATTTTAAAGGAAACCAACTCATTTTTTCGGACCTTCCTTCGTTTTCCTCCTTCAAGCTTCTTCCTCCATCACCATAAGCACAACAATGGGTTTTCCCACTGGCCATCACCACCAAATCTGAAAGATCCTGCCCCCTTACAACATCATTCCTGACTGAACCTGCATTTTCCTCACATTCATCCTGTCTAACATCAAGTTCTCCCTTCGATGCTCATACAATCTCTTAATTCCTGGGCTCTTGGGTTTGCTCCAGTACAACAGAGAACAGCCCTTCTCAATGACACACCATTTTCTCCCTCTGCTAGAGATGGAAGAACCTCGAACTTCCTTGACCCTTGGGCTTGTCATTAAAAGAAGGCTCAATCTGCCTGAGAAAAACCGATGCCTCTCTATTTGGAACAACTGGACTTTGGGCTGCAGCTCCCCAATTAAAATCTGATTGGACCACTTTCCTTTGCTTTGAGCCTAGTCCAATTTCCCGCCTTATTGACTTAGTTCCCTATCAGTTTAAATTACACTAACGAAAGGTTCAGTTGACCTTATTTCTTTAAAGTCCTTTTGATTTTAGTTTTTTTTATCCTTTGTCTTGTATTTTGCATTCCAGTTGTGTGCTTATAACTGGGTTACTGGTTTAGGTTAATATCTCCTTGGCTGCTGCCCAAGCACGCCTTCGTAATGCCAGGGAAGAGAGGGATCAGTTTTATGAAGCTAATGACCAGATTGTTGCGCATTTGAAAACAAAGGTATCCAATTGTGTAGTAGTGTGTTTATCTTCTGTTTCTTTCCAAGCTTGTTTCAGTAAAAGTGTTTAGAATTTTCTTCTTTTTGCATGTCATTGTCATTTCTAATATTTCTTTCTTTGTTAAATATATAGGAGGATGAGCTTTCGAGATCAATTTCCTCAAGTAGGGTAGAAGCAGATGTTCTGAAAACTTGGATAAACTTTTTGGAAGATACTTGGGTTCTCCAATCCTCATATGTGGAGACTAAGGAGAAGCAGGTCAAGTATGTATATTAACTTAATAGTTTCTCATCCTGTTATATCTTGTCTTACCACTCATTGGATGGTTCTTAACATTCTTCAGGCCTGGAGGAATAACTTTTAACAAATTTTGTCGCTGTTATTTCTATTGTACCATCATTTCATGTGGATATGTATTATAATTCATAACTGAAATACCTGGAGGCTTTCTTTGTTACTTATTTCCTGTTTTTCATTTTCAAGTGATGAATTGTGGAGACATGAGAGCTATTATGTCAACTTGGTCGTTAGTTTCCTCTCTGCTTATGAGGTATTTGTAAAGTTACTTCTTTAAAATATCGTACTCCTTTAATATATCTAATGCCTTTTTTTTATAAGCCTTTTAATGCTATGAATTAAAATTTTCCTCCTTGAATTCTTTGATGTGACCTTGTATTTATTTCACAGAAAGAGCTGAAGCCTTCCATTGAGCGCATCAGGAAATTTGTGGATCACTTGAAGAATTTGAGGGAAGGGTAATGTCGTTTGTCACAACAGAGATAATTCTGATCTATTTTGACTGCATTTCTGAAGTTCCTCGTGTCATTGGACAGGTCAGGAATGGCATCTGGTGTTGGTAAAGAAGATTCCAAAGAACTAAACCCTGGAGAAACTCTTGAGGAGCAATATGTGGACTGTGAAGCAAAGGTACAAATGTGACCGTCTTCACACATTAAGTTCGTTATTGCTCGAGTACAAGTGTCATTGTTCTTCAGTTTTATTGAATACATAGAAAAGTTTGCTTAGATAAAGTTATTTCTTTCCTTTTAGTTTTCTTTATTTGTTATCCCTCCTAGCCTAGGAAGCATAGATACGGATACGAGATACGGATACGACACGATACGGATACGGCGACGACAAAACCTAAAAAAATAGGATACCGGTACGGTTAGGATACGTTTGTGAAAAATATATTTTTTAAAATTATTAATAGTGAGTTACACATAACCTAAAGAACGTTGAGAAACCACAATGTAATTTTATAATGCAAAATACTAACCTTTAAGAATTTTGTATTAATTTAAGCTAGTGGCTTGTTTGCTTTTTAAATTTTTAATAGGCTTTGCAAATATTTCATTTCAATATCAAGTTTAATATATTTATATTACAATAATAGAACAATTCACAACTTGTTCCTATGCTTTTTCCTTTGACATTGGTGAAAAATATTGTATTCAAGTTTACTTGCTTATTGATTTATTGATACTAAATTTTACTATTGTTATATTCTCTTGTTAATTCTTACTTTTTATGCAGTTATAGGGGACATGCATGAAATAATTAGGATATATTAATTTGATAAATTCTATTATTTAACTCACTATGCTCATCTTATTGAAGAACTTAACAAAGTATTAGAAAAATATTCTTATATTTATACTTGCAATTATATAATATTATATTACTATGCAAGAATGTTACAATTCTAATTTCATAAAATAAGTAAACATGACTTGGAGTATCCGATACTTCAAAATTAAGTATCTGATACTCCAAAATTAATGAAAAAATAATTAAGAAGTATCTGATACTTTTAATAAGTATCTGATACGTATCCGCGAGTATCCAAGGAGTATCGGTATCCAATACGGATACGTCACCCTATTTGAAGTATCCGTGCTTCATAGCTCCTAGCTAGCAGTTATCAGTTTTTGACGCACAATTTTATAATCAATTTATTATTTATTTTATTTTCTTGTTTAAAATAGTCTCATGTCTTCGGAAGTACATATTTTTACATACAGCACAATATCATTTTGCATGTTTATTTCTCAAGTTCCAAGAATAACTTGAACACAGTAATCCTCATTGCAAGTTGTGCTGCTTTCTAATTAGTAGCATATGCTTTATATACGTGAGTGCATTTATATTCAGGAGCATTTTCTGCAATGTTTTCACATTTTAAGGTTATTCAGGAGCATTTTCTACAATGTTCTCTCTTGTGCAAGTTTTCAAACTAATTACATCGTTATGTTTCATTATCGAATATTAATTTGTATCTGCATGCTCTGTAATGAAAATTCTTGTGATGGAACACTTTGGTCTAATTAGAATAAAGAAAGAGAAGGCATTACCGAGTACTGACTGGTGGCAGTGTGTGTGTTTTGTGTTGTATTGTTTTTCTTTTACAGATTATAACCACTTTCAGTGTAGTAGATAATATGAAAGAGCAGTTCTATACTCAGCAAGGGAAAGTTTCAAGGTGCTTTACACTTACGATATTGCTTAGTTCTTTTATGGTAACCTTATTATAATATAACATCATACTCCTGAAAAAAAACTGTTTGCTCCCCCAATCCTCCAGGGAAGATGATGCAAGGGTCAAAGAACTGTTTGATAGTATTGAAAAATTAAGGGAGGAATTTGAATCTATTGAGAGACCAGTTCTAGAAATGGAGAATCCCTCAGAGGCGGACACTCCTCGGGAGAAACAACCGGACAGTCCGAGACACCCTCCGATGCAGGCAACAGAATCACCAAAAGCAGCGAAGGATAAGCGCCCCAAGTCACCTAAAGTCGAGGCTGAGCAGGGGCTCGATACTGAGGCAGAATTGGCAAAACTGGAATCTGAATTTGGGAAGGTTAGTCAAGACTACTCAACCGAAGAGGTTGGTGACTGGGAATTTGATGAGCTTGAAAGAGAGTTGAGATCTGGTGACTCAGCAGCAACAAAGTAGAGATGAAAACAGTTGTGCCGATGATGAGAAATCATTGTATTGTATTCTAATAAACAAACCGATAATTGTATACGATTTGCTTGGAAGCTTTCTTTGTAATGTTGGGTTCTTGTTCTTTTATTCATGTGTAAATTCTGAAACTTGTATTGGGAGTTCTTGTAACAAGCGTACAACTTCAGTATACTGTAAAATATAACCCTTTAGCATATGTTTTTTATTTTTTTATTTGCAACCTATAAATTTACAATGTGCAGGAATTGTTTTTTTTATGCTTGGTGAGGATCTTCAACCACCTCCGAGTAGGATTTCTCCGGCCCCCTCCCACCAAGTAATAAGAGCTGAGTTCACAGCGTCTCCCTATTTGTAATGGCTAATTCAACAATGGCTGAATGAAAAATTTAAGGTTGAGTCTTATTGGGGAGGCTTTATTTGCACATCATAGTTTACCTGAGTAAACACCATTGCTCAGGTCACATACCCACATCATTTTTATTTTTTTATTATTTTCTCAAAACGCCACCTTATGCCAAAAATATCCTAGCCCCACCCTTCTAACCCAGCCACCACTAGCTTCGGTGATATACTTCCCCGCCATTGCCAGCTTTAGCAACCCATTTCCATCTTTGCCCTTGTTTGCCCCTCGACAGCCCATCTCGGTTGCTGCTGTCCCTTTCTTCCCTGGACTCCTTCAGCACTTTCCTATTTTAACCCCTCTGCACTTTGACACCCTCTCAACCTCTTCCTGCCATCACTGCAACCCTAGCAACCATCATTCTCAACCATCGTGAGTGCCACCCCAACCCTCATGATCGACTGAGATCGATTGAGAGAGAAAAGGGAGGAAGAAGAATTGGTAGAGGGATGGGGGCTGTGGTGGTTTTGGGGGAATGGGAACGATGGCGAGTTGAGGGAGGTGTTGCGAGGGTTGGTTCGAGGGAAGGGCTAGGGGGTTGCATTGGGGTAATGGAAGAAGGGTTGTTGGAGAGTTGTTGCAGAGTGGAGGTGGTGCCGAATGTGGGGGCAACAGCGGAGGAAGCGGAAGTAAGTTTTCAGAGGTAGGGGTGGCAGGAGAGGGTGGGGTGGGTGGGAAATAGAGTTATCGGAGGTGAGGGGTGGCAACTGGCAATGGTGAGTTAAGAAGTAAATATGAAGATAGAGAGAGAGAGAGAGAGAGAGAGAGAGAGAGAGAGAGGTGTATAGATAATTTGATTGAATATAATAGTAATTACAAAAAATTGGCATAATAGTGTGAGTTGAGACAATTAGTGGTGTGCAAATAAAAACTCTCGTCTTTTTGTGTAAAAAAAATGGCAAAATACATGGACATCCCTTGAACTTTGTCTAAATTATACTCAAGCCCATTGGTATAGAAAAATGGCACCAACCTCCCCTATTAGGCTTCAAAACTCTACTCCTTTAATAGAAAAGGTAAAATGACATAAATAACCTTGCGTAAAAATGGGTTAATTAGTGAGAAATGGGTCAATTGGTTTAGAGACATCAATCATCTCTATTTCCCTTGAGAAAAAAAATCCTAGCTTCTTAGTTTCATCAGTAGAGTTCAATCTTTTTTCTAAATTTCTCATCAATTCTAAGCCTTAAATCCAAGACTTAATCGATCATCTAGATCAACAACGCGAAGTTTTGAGTTGCTCTCTCTCTCTAATCCAAGAAGAACCTAGAACACTACAATACTTTCGAGACCCTTATAACCCCTTGAGCGCTGCCACAACCACAAGAATCTCCTCCAGCGTCGTCCTGACCCCTAACAGCCTCACATCCAAACACAACCCATCCTAGTGCATCGTCACCAGTTACAACTGCCATCGTAATGCAATGTAGCCGTAAAAGCTATGGCAAATCTAGGGTTGTTAAGGTGGTGACCATGGGTCACGAAGTTGGAGGGTGATGACAGTGGACTTTGTAGTCGTAACTATTGTGGCGTCATGGTGGAAGGGAGACAACGATTGCATGGGGGTGCGGAGATTGTAGATCCAAGAGGAGGAAAGGAAGATTTGTGGTGTAATGGTTAAAGGAGCTCGTTGTCATAGGATCTTGGTTTGCGATTGTCACACTGAAAAGAAGAAGGTGGTAGGAGTGGGGTGAGGTAGAGGTAAGGGCAAGGGCAAGGGTAATGGTAGGTAAAGTAAAGGTAGATGGAAAGGAGAAAATGAGGTAGGGGTGCACCTGGGTTGATTTGGTTTGGGCTGACACTAAATTTAGAACTAATCCAATCATAATTGGTTCTAAGTTTTTGTATTCATTATCCATGCACAAAAAAAATAAAATAAAAATAAAATAATAATAATAATAATTTTGCACTTAGAACCAAACAAATCATGTATTAGAACCAAACTAACCCGACCCAATGCAACTTGGGTTGGTCATCGTTTTGGTTCGGATTGGAACTATAGTTTCACTATACTAAAAATAAGTGAATTAATCAAAATAAACAAAATTTAAACATTTAAGCGTAGCACAAATAAAAAATAAATATTGTTTAATACAATCCAACAACTGGAAATAGTAGAGTGTTATCAATTATGTTATAATAGACTAATTAATTGAAAACATGTCAATATAAATAAAATTTTATATAATATATATATTTTTGGTCTTTAGGAACCAAGCCAATTCTATGGGAAATTCTATTTCCATGCACCAAATTATTTCTGTGTATATTTTTTTTCAATCCACACATTTAGTAATTTGATTTTTACTTCTTTATCTCAGTCCACACACTTCACATTCGAAATATCCCCTCACCTTCTCTGTGCACATCCTCTCCGTCCATCCTTTAATGCCTCTTTGCCTTTTTCTTCTTTCACTTGGCCTTCTCTCTCCTCCTTTCCTCTTCAAAATATTCAAAGCCGCTAGGTTGGCTTCAATGGCGGACCAAACCCAATTCGAATCTCAGAAATCCCAGTTACAAAATGAGACATAGACAGTAGACAGAAGCATGCGACACCATAGCATGCCTAAGCAACAAAGAAACGTAGCTAAATTACCAGTTACCTAAGTTATTTCCTCAAGTTTCCTCAAGCACTCCAATCAAACATGTTATGCACAATTGAGTACTTAAATATATACAAGAACAAATATTATGTATAAATACAAATTATAAGAAAAAAGATTATACTCAAAAAAAATTTATGCCTAACTGTACCTACATTATGTATCCTTTGATCTTCTGGAGCAAACATAAACACAACAAAACAGAACAATGAAATCAGGCACTCTTTACAATTTTACACAAAACCAACAGCCTGATTCCAATTCCTACACACTATCATCTTACAATTGGCGAACACAAGAATTAAATGACGCATTTGGTTTAGGAGAACAACCATCATATGTACCCCATAGTAGCAGAAAATATGTAATGTCAGAACAGTTCTACAAGATCGATCATTTTGGTGTTGTTTGGTAACATTTACAGTCTACTTTTTTTTTTTTTTGTTTTGTTTACAAGATCGATCAATTTGGTGTTGTTTCCCACTTTGTATGGTTGAGGTTTGGGCATGGGAAGTGATGGTTGGCGGTGGTCGGAGGTGAAGTGGTTGGTGAGATGGTGGTGGGTAAGATGTGTATGGAGAAATTGTGAAATGTGTAGGTGAGATGGTGGTGGGTGAGATGGTAATTTTATTAAAGGATAAAATTGTAATTTTGAAAAAATTCATTAAGTGTGTGGAGTAAGGAAACTTAGTGGGTGGAAATAGAATTTTCCCAATTCTATTGGGTTGATGATTTGAAAATCCAAAACTAACCGAATGTACTAAAAATCTGAACTAACCCCACTCAAAGTAGTCGGGTAGATTCAATTCTTCGATTTACTGGGTCATTTGTGCATCCCTAGAGAAAGGGGTGAGTTGGCCAGTGGAGATAGAGAGGTGAGGTGGCCGAACATTGGAGTGGGACACTGTAAGAGAGAGAGAGAGAGAGAGAGAGAGAGAGAGAGAGAGAGAGAGAGAGAGAGAAGAGGAGAGAGATATATATTGGTTATAGAGAAGGGTGGGAACATAACACAATTTCTCTTTTGATTTTTAAAAAAAAAAAATAAACAAGAGTACAATTGGTATTTCATAAATTTTTTTTTTGATGACCTTAGGATTCCATGCTCGTATCGATGAGTCATGGAGGTTTCAATGCCAAGTAGTGCCATCCCATGCTTCATATCGATGAGTCATGGGGTTTAATAAATGCCAAGTGGTGCCGTCTCATGTTTCGTATCGACGAGTCATGTGGTTTAATAAATGCCATCCTATGCTTGCATCAGCAAGACATGGGGTTTATTGGGTGCCAAGTGGTGCCTTTCCATGCTCATGTCGACTAGACATGGGGGTTTATTGAGTGCCATAACACACGCATTGGCAAGACGTGGGGTATATTGTATGCCTAGTGGTGCCTTTCCATGCTAGTGTCAACGAGACATGGGGGTTTATTAGATGATATTCCACGATCGCATGGACAAGACGTGGGGTTTATTAGATTCCATGTGGTGCCTTTCCATGCTCGTGTCGACGAGACATGGGAGTTTATTGAGTGCCATTCCACACTCGTATCGGCAAGACATGGGGTTTATTTCATGCCTAGTAGTGCCTTTCCATGCTCGTGTCAACGAAACATGGGGGTTTATTAGATGCCATTCCATGCTCGCATTGGCAAGACGTAGGGTATATTGGGTGCCAAGTGGTGCCTTTTCATGCTCGTATTGATGAGACATGGAAGTTTATTAGATGCCTTTCCTATGCTCTCATCGGCAAGACGTGGGGTTTATTTAAATACCAAGTGGTGCCTTCTCATGTTCATACCGATGAGACATAAAGGTTTATTGGGTACCATTCCATGTTTGCATTGGCAAGACGTAGGGTTTATTAGATGCCAAGTGATGCCTAGTGGTTCCAACTTTGACAAGATTTACTAAGTGGTATGGAATGTTTTACCAAAATGCATTAAATGGTGCCAAGTATTTTTGCCAAAATTTACTGAGTGGTGCCAAGTATTTGCCAAAATTTACCGAGTGGTGCCAAGTATTTGCTAAGATTTACCAAATGATTGCAAGTGTTTTGTCAAAATTTATTAGATGGGTGTTGGGATTTTCCAAGGGTGCTATGATGCCAAACGTGATTTTGAGAAATATTTTTGCAATGCCAAATGATTTGTGTGTTAATGTCGTATAGTGCCAATGCCATAGATGACGTGCCTCGAAAGGCGTGCTAATGCTTGAGATGATAAAATGATGTGTTTCGGAAGGTGTGCCAATGCCTGAGATAACAAAATGATATGCCTCAAAAGGCGTGCTAATGCTTGAGTTTGAGTTTAGAACGTACTTGTGCCTTGAGGATGTCAAAAAAGGTGCCATAGGTTGGCCACACACGTGAGGCATATGGGCCACATGTGTGCCAGCATAGGGTGTGTGCGTGCATAACTGGTCGATGTGTGTGCATACCAAGCTTGTGTGCACGCATAATCGACATGGCCTGGGACAATTTGCCCAACCTGAAGGGTTTAAATTTATTTTGCGGCCTCATTTCTTACTCCACTACCTTTGAAAATCTTCTCTCTTCCTTTCTAGGTTCTCCCTTTTTCTCTTTGGTGCTTCTTTATTGCTTGGTGACTCGGGTTTTCATTTGACTTTTCAGATTCCTCATTCCATAACCTTTGTTTCTACCAAATGATTCTTGATTTTGGTCACTCTTTGCTCATTCTTAGGTATTTTCATTGTTCTTTCTACTTCTTTGGCTTTTCTTTCATTGTTGCATCCTCTTATGGCTTTACACGAGCCTTTAGAGTGATATTTTGATTATTTGCATGAATGTCAAGAGTTTTCTCCCATGTTTCCTATTTGTCTACGAATATTTGCATGCAAGTCATTCTATCATCACCATAACCTCATATAGCCCATAAACACCCATGCTCTTGAGCTTTTGTCCTATTTTTTGTACTTTTTTACTATATTTGCCACTTTTTTGCTATGCTTCTCACTATATTGGCCACTGTGTTTACTTGTGGCAGGCTATTTCATGGCTTGGCAATTCCCATCCTTCGACCTTGCCACTTATATGCCTCCCATCCATACGCCACGGATCGGGATGGATTTGTTCTTCGAGATGGATGGGGAGAGTCTTCATTTGGTGGTTCTTAATGAGCCTGAGCAGCATTTATCCTATACGGGCTTCAAGGTATGACTCCATCTCTACTTACACACTTTTTGTCGTGTTTCCTTCCTCTTTTCCATTGGTTTTACTTATCTCCATATTCTCTTTGCAGGAGCGCTCCCATTATGTTCGTGGCTTCAGCTCTACATCTGGTGTAGCTAAATGGTACCTGGCCTTTCTTGTGATCGTTAGGACTTTAGTGGATAGGTACGACTTCGGCCCCCTATGCATGTCCTTGGGCGATACTCAGGTTGGTCACAGCCTACTTGCAGCCATTGTGGAGAGATGGTGGGACACCATGGACACCTTCCACTTTTCCAGCTTTGGTGAGATAACTATGATGCTGAAGGACTTTATGATGCTATCGGGTCTTCCAGTTGGTGTCCTCTCCATACTACTTAATCCTGACCTTGCTTACCGGGATGATGCGCCGAGTCACTTTCTGAGTGTTGCCCTACCTCATGAGAGTGGGTTGGTTCCATACTAGTGTATCTATACCTACTTCCGACACCATCAACCGATCTCTCATGTTCAGATTGCCCACTACACCAGAGGATTCTTGTTATACCTATTCGAGAGTGTTCTGTTTGCAAATAGGTCTAACAGGGTCCACGTTCGCCTGTTGGTCTCTATGGTGGATATGGACAAGATTGGAGATTATGACTAGAGTGGTGCAACTTTAGCCACCATGTACGGTTATGCGGGGTGCTGTCTCGTATAACCATGGCATTAGATTAGGCGGATACTGGCAACTATGGGAGGTACATTGTTTCCTTTCTTCTTTCGTTTTAATTGGACAAGTTCGTGTTTTCGGTTCCATCGAGTTCTACCCATCTTTCCTTTGGGTGGGTCTTCTTCTTAAGGTAGGAATTACATTGACTCTTTTTATGATTTTTAACTTAGTTATTTGTCTTTTAAAAAGGATATTGTGACTTCGGGGTTTTTGGGTGAAATCTAGGGTTTTAGCTTTGAGATCAAAATATGGGGTTTTCAAAATGAGTTCTTGTATATGATTGTGGCTTTGTAAAAATGGTTGGGTGTGATAAATGGTAGATTTTATCCATGGAGATTGATTTTGAAAGAAAAGGGGTTTTTCCCTAAATTGTATACATTTGATTTTTGTAAAGAGAAAATGGAATCGATGTTGGTTTTGATGGAATTGGAACTATGATGATGATGGTGGTGGAGTTGGATATAAATTATCACTCGTAATTAGAAATGTTGGAAAGTGTATCTGTGTTGAAAATTAAATATTTGTTTAGAGATATCTGTTTTGGGCTATTGGTGAAGGATAACTATGATTGTTGTAGAAATTGCATGAGAAATTAGGTGAATTGAAACTAATTTCTCATCCATTGCATTGAGCATTGTAAGATGTTTAACACATTGAAAATGTTTATTGTTTTAAAAAAAAAAGGGTGATTACCTTGGTGAATTTGGGTAGGGATTGTAGTTATGGTTTTAAGTTGGTCTGTGTGTCCTTGGTAAAAATCCAGAAACCCGCACGGATAGGTGCCAAAACTTCCGGTTAATATCGGTAAAAATAGTAATTGGTAGTGCTTGTAGCCTACTTACAGACACATCCTAGAGATTCCCAGTGTTACATCCACCGCCATGTTTTCTATTATGACGTAAATGATTTCATGAACTATAATATAAACTTGGCATGGCATGGTTTTAGAAAGAGATATAAAATGTTTTGACACTAGCATTGCGTATGTATTTAACTTATTACTCTGTTAAGATTTATACACTATGTCAGATTATCTTTATTGGGTTTTGGCTCACCCTATGCGGAAAACCATTTTCATATACTGATGCTATGATTCCACCAAGGCAATAGTTTGGGAGGACTTGGAGCCAAGAACTTCTATTTTTTGTTGTTGTTGTATTTATTTTGTACAAGCCTAGTGCTTTATTTGTATTGAGTTTAAACTCACTTTTGTTGTAACCAAGTACCATCTTGGAAAGTTGTAACCAATAGGGCACTATCATATTTGTTTATTCTTATTTCATATCTTTATTGATGACACATGCTATAGATTTAAGGTTAGGACTTGCGAATGTATTACTGCATGTGTTACACTTTTGTAAAGAGACGAAACCTTATGAATGGAAGAACATTATACTCAGACCTCTATTATTATTTAATATCTATCGTGGGATGATCTTATTGTTATATTTTCGGGACGTTACACTTATATGATTAAATAAAGCCTAAAACGTGTTGTTCTAATAAAGTAAGAAGAATATACAAGAGAAAGGTAAAAAAGATAGAAAAACCTATAAACTACATGATGGGATGATGAGTTAACACCTTAACACGAATGAACAATGAAAATTACAATAAGCAACTATTGAAATATATAGAAAAGAAGGAGTTTACCTTTTGGTTTTAGTACACCGAAGAGAAAATGCAAAGAAAGCTCAAGTTCTTTGCTTGCAAACCTCCTTTAAGCTTAGGTTCTAATTAGAGTTCTTTTCTTCAAGCCTTAGAATGTTTTCAGAAGTTTAGAGTTGCCTTGGGGTGTGTAATTTTTGGAGCTAATATCAAAGGAAGGGAGAAGAAGGTGTTTAGCTCTCAAAAAACTCACAAAAGCTTTCAATTTCTTCACTTCCTCAAAGGAAGGGGGGACATGAACTATTTATAGAGCTAGGGGGAGGCTCTGGAACCTTTCTAGGGTTTCATTGCTTTTTCCTCCACCGTTCTCTCAAAAAGTGCACCAAGATTGAGTTTCCATACCTGAATCTACGACACTTCGATGTGCGCACACACCAATTTTCTTGGTACAGGTGCCATGCATGCATACATAAGTGTGGGGTCTTATGCCTTTGGCTTGCTTGTAGCATAAGTAAACCCGAATTGCATTCTAATCAATGTTATTGATAAAATCGGCCACTAATTTTGAAAAATATGATTAATCGAAGCACAACTGGACTTCTCTCTCTCTCTCTCTCTATGGGTTAAAATGTTAGTTTTCAGCTAAAAATGGTCATTTTTGCAAAAAGTCGATTTTTTTGTCAAAACGGGCTTATATAGTAACTCCAAAAAATTTTAAACATTTATAAAGATGAAGTAGTTTGCCATTTCATCATCGGGGAGACTTGCAAGCACTTGAAGTCTTAGAGCCAGTCAAAATGGATTGTCTATAGAGATCTCCTGGAAAACTTCACGATTCCCTCTAATGAGACAGTTTTTGAGTTCTTCTGTGGTATTTTGCAATTCCTAGGATAGGACCTTCTATGTTGCAAAAGTGTGATGTGCAGTCATGGAAAAACTGTCTGGTGATGCCTCACCAAGTTGTTGGCCTTCTGTAGGATTTTTTCCTCTTCCTCTTCCTCTTCCTGACATTTTCCCTTACTAACTCCATAGGTCCCATCGGGCATGCCAAAAGATGTTTGTGCAAAAAATACAAATATATAATTTTGAACAAAACATAAGTTTTTGCTAAAACTAGGAGGTTTTGCGTGATTTGCGGGCGTGCCAAGACAACAGTGCCTAAGTTGTGGAAATGTACTTGGAAAAAATCTGACTTCTGAAAACAAGAGGTTATGTGAGGGTCAAAGGGATAAAAGACCTCTTGATTCTTGTTTTGTCTTAATTGAGAAGATGTAAAATCTCCATGGAGTTTTAATGTCAAAAAGAGAGGTACATAAAGGAAATGAACACCAAAACACATACTTTTATAAATTTAACGGATTAAAAATTACAAAAGTATATGAACAAGTTTGAAAATATGAATTTGAACTACAAAATGGAATTACAACACAATTTAAGTTCCAAAACAATGCCTATAAAGGCCAAAAAGAGACTAATTTGACACGAATGTCATGGTCTAAAACTATGCCAAAAATGCCTTTCAAGTCTACTCCTAAATTGAATTATAGCTAAACTAAGGATAAATAGCACTGGATTATGTACAAAGTTGTGTTGAATGTTGATTTACTGGGTTTGCTCTATCTTTATTTCTTGTATTTTATAGCAATCAAGTCCTCTTGAAAATCTCCATAAAATCTTGAAAGTGAGGTGCTGGATAACCTCCTAAGCCGACACTTGTCCCAACAGCCTCCTCCTTCCATGCAAGTGGTTGGTTTGTTCCTCAAAGATAGGGCTGACCAGATCCTCCTGAAAACATGAGCCATTTGATGGTGGGTGGGGATCTTAAATGGATGATTAGTGTCCTTCTTTGGTTAACACAAGCCTCCTTTGTAGGAGCTATTGAGCACATTTAAACTCTCACTGTTGGATTGCTCTAGGTAGTGGATATGGAACCTCCTGGATTGCTCTACCACATGTCCTTCTCATTCATTATCTAGCAATATATATTAATTAAGATATATATAAATAAGAAGAAATAAAAATGGGGCCCATGTGAATCCCAACTCCCTAGAGATTTGACCACCAAATCACACCATGATTGTAACACCTCGAAATAAATACAATAATCCATCCACAACATTAACAAATAACAACAATGATAAAATAATTATCTTCCACTAATTCCAATCTCTTGTACATAAGAGTAACATATGCAGATATACATTCACAAGTCTAACCCTGAACCTATAGCATATATTACATAGTAGAAGGAAAGATAAATGATTAAGGTAATGCCCTAAAGATTTACAACTTTCAAAGATAGTTTTTGGTTACAACAAAATGGAATTAAATCCAACACAGTTTAAGCCCTTGGCTTGTTCAAAAATAAATACAACATATATGCAAAATGAAGCTCTTGCTTCAAGTCTCCCCAAGCTATTGCTTTGGCGAAAGTATATTATCAGCACTTGAAAATATTTTTCCACATAAGGTGAGCCAAAACTTAGTAGAAATAATCTAACATAGTATATGAGTCTTAACAGAGTTATAAAGTGAATGCTTATGCAATGATTGCGCCCAAAACATTTTATATCTCTTTCAAACCATGCAATGACAGGTTTATATCACAATTCATAAATATTTCATTTTCAATAGAAAACACGGTACTGAATCATAACTCTGGAAATCCCAAACAAATACAGGCCTTGTTTGGTTTGTGTTTCCCAAAAAATTTTGGGAAAAATTCTCTACAAATAAGTTTTCAAAAGTAATCAAATCAAATAAATTTTCTCAAAAAAATTTCTCAAAACTTGTTTGGTTTACAAGTTTTCCAAACAAATCTCTCTCTCATACACATCAAATCAATCACTTTTTTCAAAACTCTCTCTCAAAATAATTTTTCAAAACATCTTTTGAAAAAAACCAAACCAAACAACTTTTCGTACTTTCTATCTTTAAAACTCATCTCTCAAATTCAAACCAAACATACCCACAATCTTTCACGAAAATTTTGTCTGTAGGAAAATCGTAAACTGGCACCCATGTAAACGTAGGCTATACAAGTACTACTATTTCCATTTCACGAACATTTCGTCTGCGGGATCAGCACCCATGTACATACGCGGTTTTTAGGACTTTCAACATGGACACACATGCCAACTTATTTCAACGAGACAACAATTACTTCCTAGATTCACCATTTTTTCTCAAAACAATAACATTTACAATGTGTTAAATATGCAACAATGCTCAATCCAAATGAATGAGAAATTGGTTTTAATTCATATAGTCCTCATGCAATTTCTACAACAATCAAAACTATCCTCCACTGATAGCCCAAAATAGATATTTCTAATCAATAAAAAATTCCAATAACAGTAAACATTTTCATAATTTCCAAAATGTGAGTGATCTTACATATCCAACTCCATCATCATCATCATTAATATCTGCATTCTTTCCAATCTTACAAAACCAACATCATCTTTCAATGTTTTCCAACACAATTCAAAACCCATAGTTTTGGAACAAAACCTTATTTTCTTTCAAAATCACTTTTGAGTGAAGAAGACCATTATTTCAACATATAAGAACCATCATCACATCCACACAACCTTTATCCATGGTTTCATTTGAAAACCGCTCTTTTGATTTCAAACCAAAACCCTAGATTTTTGTTCAAAATCCCCAAACCACAATCTTGTTTTAAAAAAGCAAATAACTAAGTTAAAAACCATACAAAAATGTGGAGAAATCCCTACCTCAAGCATTGAAGGGGAAGAGGAGAACTCAGAGAAAACTCGACGTCGATGAAACCAAGAACTTTTCGGATCAAAAGTAGGCCCTTGACAAGATCTACAATCTATCCCAAAGGACCAAGATGAGAAGACACCTCTAGGTGAGTAGATCTGAAGATCTTAAGTAAGAAAAAGCTAAGCTTAGAGAGAAAAGAGTGGAATCACGATTTGAGAGGAAAAGAAGAACGAAATAATAAGAGGAAAGTGTGTTTAGAGCCCATTTATAGTGGCTAGGTGTTAATAGAATAATAGCTTCAAAGTCAAATGAAAAAAACAAGTCAAAATCCCCAAAAAGTAAGGCCCAAAATGACCCAAAATCTGGAAATAACTCACAAGGGTTGACCCATAAGTCGGTGGTGTCAACCCTCAGGAAGAAATGCCAAAAACACCAATGTGTATAGCGGACAAGGTGTCGACCCCTGAACTCGTGGTGTTGACACCAAATTTTAGTAGCAAAATCTAGACTCAGTAGCAGACAAGTGTCGACTCCACCCAGACTGGTGTCGACCCCAGAGGCCAATAACAAATGACAAGTGTTGACCCCAAATTTCAGTAGCTACACCAAAAGCACAGCAACAAGGTGGTGTTGACACCACCAAGTCTCGTGTCGACCCTAGGAGTAGAACATAAAGGGAAGGCAGTGTCAACACCACCAAATGGTGTCGTCTCCTGAAGCCAAAACCAAACATGAAGAGAAAAGGAAAGATCGTCACAGATAAGGTTTTCCAGATTAAAAGGCAATAAACGAATTGGGTCTAAATCAGGATCCTTATAATGATTGCATCACACTCATTCCAGAGCTCCAAATCTGTCACCATTTGGGGCTTTCTAAAATTACAAGCTTTGGATCACCAAATGGACACGTGGCGTCGTCCGGTTGGTCATTTTCAATACAAACAAAATTACATATATACAACAACTCACATGTTAAACAAGAAGGTTTACCAAGGTAAAAATAAATAAGAACCAAAAGACTAACAAGTTTGTCACTTTAATAAGTTTGGGGTTCAAGTTTATAATTTTGGAGGTGCGGAAAGTTACATTTTTGGGACTCTTTTAGTAATTACTAGTATAATATGATTATTAATTTTTTTCAAATTTTTGGAGGCGTTATCCCTTTGGATCCATCCTTGGGTTCGGTGGGAAAAAGAGCTGAGTGGTTGTTGAAATTGGTGGTTTGGACCCAAAACGAAGTTAGAATTTTATTATTGGAGGGGTCAAAAGATGATTAAATATTTTGGTATAAATTGCAAATACATTGTTTGAAGTTTGCTTAAAATATGGATTGTTTCTTGTGATTTTAGAAATTACATCACACTCTTTCAAGTTTCTGATCACATAACAAATTGCTCATTTTATTAATAAATCATCAAGTCAATAAATAGCTTTTAATGTTATGAGAAATATATTTTAATTAATAATTCAGGTAATTTTATTATTATATAGAATGCTTAAAATATAGATTGCCTCTTGTGGTTTTAAAAATTACATCACGCTCCTTAAAATTTCTAATCACATAACAAATTATTCATTTTATTAATAAATCATCAATTCAATAAATAGTTTTGAATGTTATGAGAAATATATTTCAATTAATAATTCAAGTAATTTTATTATTATATAAAAGAGTAGTTAGAAATTTCATTTTTTCTATTATAATTTTGTTAAATAAAAAATTCTAACAAAGAAGTATTTGTAATTTCTAAAACTACAGGGCCTAATTCACATTTAAACAAATCTTAAGAGATATATTTATAATTTACTTTTTTTTTTTTTTTTTTTTTTTTTTTTTTTATGATTATTAATTTTTTTCAAATTTTGGAGGCGTTATCCCTTTGGATCCATCCTTGGGTTTGGTGGGAAAAAGAGCTGAGTGGTTGTTGAAGTTGGTGGTTCGGACCCAAAACGAAGATAGAATTTTATTATTGGAGGGTCAAAAGATGACTAAATATTTTGGTGTAAATTACAAATACATCGTTTGAAGTTTGGTTAAAATATGGATTTTCTCTTGTGATTTTAGAAATTATATCACGCTTTTTCAAGTTTCTGATCACATAACAAATTGCTCATTTTATTAATAAATCATCAAGTCAATAAATGGTTTTTAATGTTATGAGAAATATATTTTAATTAATAATTTAGGTAATTTTATTGTTATATAGAATGCTTAAAATATAGATTGCTCCTTGTGGTTTTAAAAATTACATCACGCTCCTTCAAATTTCTAATCACATAACAAATTGTCCATTTTATTAATAAGTCATCAATTCAATAAATAGTTTTTAATGTTATGAGAAATATATTTCAATTAATAATTCAAGTAATTTTATTGTTATATAGAAAAATAGTTAGAAATTTCATTTTTTCTATTAATTTTGTTAAATAAAAAAATTCTAACAAAGAAGTATTTTTAATTTCTAAAAGTACAGGGACTAATTCACATTTTAAACAAATCTTAAGAGATGTATTTATAATTTACTCTTTTTTTTTTTTTTTTTTTTTTTTTTGTGTTCACCATATACAGAAGCACACATATATGCATAATATGATATATAAATTATATAGGGCAAATTACACTAACACCCTCTGAGGTTTTTGTTTAATACAGATTCTCCTTCATATTTGAAAAATTACATTCCCCTTCCTGAGGTTTGTAATCTCATTACAAATTGCTGATGTCATGCTCTAAAATTTTTTAAATGACCATCTTGCCCTTTTTCCTACCATTTTTTCTTCCTATCATCATGACTACATTCTATAACTTTTCATTATTAAATTCTACCTGAACATATTCTTATTGAGTGATGATATATAAACATAAATTTTATATAGGAATTTCAAACACAATGATATAGTTTAATAGTGATATTTTACTTTAAAACAAAACACCCATAAACATGATTTATGTTTACAACAATATCACTATCATAATATTTTTATGATATTTTTTTGTATAAATTTTTATATATGAATATAATTTTTCATTTTTATTTCTACCTTATATTTAGATTAGATTATATGAATTTAATCTAAATATATTTTAAAAGTATGAAATTTGTACAAAAAAAAAATTTTTAAAAAATTCATTGAATACAACAAAATAAGATAATGTATTGAATGTTTACATTTTTTGTATTTGGTGAATTTAAAAAAAAATCACAAAATATTATACTTCTTAAGTATATCTACATTAGGTGTATCTAAAAAATAAAAATAAAAAATTACTTAAAACATTAAAAAAATAATAATAATAAAAATTTAAAAAAATGAAAAAACTCAATTTTTTTTTGTGAGTTAAACTAAAAAAAATGATTGTTATTTCCTCTGAAATGACATGAACAAAACTTCTACAATATTTTATTATTTTATATGTATAAAGGCTAAAGGACAAATATGTCATTTTAATCTGATAAGGGTTGAGTGTAATTTTTCCAATGTAAAGGGAGATCTGTATTAAATAGAAACCTCAGGGGGGTATTAGTGTAATTTACCCAATTATACATACATACATACATACACACAACAAAATAAAATAAAATAAAATAAATTCAAACACTACGGAAGCAATTGTGCAAAATAAAAAGAGAATGTAAGATGGGAGAAGAATGAAATATATATATATTTTATACTGACATCATTTTATGTGTAAAATGAGATATATATTTTTTAAAATACTGTGACAAACAATATCTTTTACAAAAATATAGGGACTTCATAGTCTTTTCCTAATTTCGCCCTAGTGGCGACGAAAGTAGCGACTGACTGATTACAGAATTTTAAGATTTCGTCTTTATTGATGATTTGAGTAGGATAATATTTTTGAGATGCACAATATATTTGAGACGCATTTAGTGTTTCGGTAATGTGGTGTTGGATGGAGTTGGAGTCACTGCTTTGTGACTTGTATAGTGACTGTTGTATGGTTCATGAGAATTATTTCGGACTTTATTTTCATCATTTAAATCGTTAAGTTGATTGGATATTGATAGACCCTTCATCAACTCACATTTGTATTCAGTTTAATATTTATATATATTTATTTTTTATATATACAAATTCAAGTTGATGAAGGGTCTCGATATCCGATCAATTTGACTTTTTATAAGTATGTTCTACTCGATGTTCATTAAAAATTGAACGATTCGGATGATGAAAATAAAATTTAAAATAATTTCCATAAACCGCATAACAGTCACTACTAAGCAAGTCGCACAGTGGCCCCGATTTGTGTTGTGGATGACTTGGAAGTGGTGATGGATCTGCCTTGAAGTCTCACCATAATGTTGAATATCACTTTAAAGTGGGGTGGATCCGCTTGATTTTGATGGTTAGATATACCCGTAAATGGTGTTTGGACAGGCTGCGAAGCAGTATCGTTTATGTTTCAAAGTAATGATTTTAGTTAGTTATGCTATGAAAGTGAAGGTGCATACGAATATGCATCCAAAACAAGAATGCCATGTAGCAAGACCCAAAAACAAAACACACCATTTTCATATCCTTTGATCGAAATGTTTTTGAAAATTTAAAATTAACTTTTGGGTGTTTGATAGAAAGTGGGTTCTTTTAACAAAAATTCTTAAAAACAATTTTCACAACCAGTCGCCAAAAAATTTGTGTTTTCCGAAAAAAAAAAAAAAAAAACCAGGTTTTTTTGATCAGTTTTCACCTGTCAACACAGAGAGATTGTGACAGAACCATCCAAACTCCTTTTCCCTCTATCAAGATACAAATATATAATTTTGATGATGGGATGTCAAAGATAATTCACATAAATGTTCTCCAAAAGAGTTTGTAGAATGATGGCAAAGTTGTACCCATAATCTACAGTACACCAACCTTCGGAGTTGCATTGTCTATTGATGATGACAACCAGTCGGAAGATTTATAGACATAATTAGCCTTCAGTGGGCTCTGAATAATACATATGAATGCTTAAAACAGTGGAAAAAAACCGACTACTCCAAGACGTTCAAATATCGACCCTCTAATCCCACCGTCGGGCAATTCCAGAAAGCATAGCTTCACATGACCAACAACCCATGTTCTTGTAGCCAAAAAATGACAGTAAAGACGAGTCATTTCACGCGCAAGTTATTTTGGTTTCTCTAGAATTTGGGTCAAGAGATTAACTAATTCATCAACTAATCACAGAATTTGAAACTCGGACCACAACCATTGGCACCTTCTGAAAAAATTTCAAACTACATAGTCCTCTCTAACGTCTTCGCAGATATTGGGAACCTTAATAGGGCTTCAAACTCTATAAATAAAGCACAAAATGAAAGTAACCAGAGTTTTTGCTTTTTTCCTTTTAGCCCAAAATACATGAACAATCTCCTCTTCAAACTTACAATAGCAGAATGTAGACAACAACACTACCTCCATTAGTGGTCTTTTAGGAAGGCCACTACAAACAACACTCGCCGGCTTTGCTCCACACAATTTTCCATTTGATGCTTAAAATGCTCACATCAAAGGGCATAAATCCGATCATTTTCAGAATTGGAGAACTCAGAGTGTTGCCACGAGGTTGATCCACTCCTTGCAACCCTCCTCCTTATTGATCGGCTCCTTTTTGATTTAACTACATAATAAGTCATGGTGCCAAGAACCCCGGCCATTATCACCCCCCCAACAACTGTAACCAAAATTGCAGCCCACTCATGCTTCCGACCAACCACTATATAAGACGAGGCCATAAACGCCACAGAAGTGCAAACAGAAGCCAACCACATCAACTTGTTAATCACCTCAACTACCCTTCTCTCGGCTTTTGTTTCACCTCTAACTAATGTAATCTGAACGACCACAACAGCCAAGGATGTAAATAGTGCAATGGCATTAAAGATGAAGAAAATTTGGAAAGAAATACTGCTTGCCACCACAGCCATCCCATTGTCATTGTCACCACCAGGTACGGTGAAAATAGCTGCAAAGGCAACTGTAGCGAAAAGCACGGCCACCACAGTTACTGAGTTGGTAGCATTATTGATCCCTTCTCTATGGAGTTTTCTGAGCTTTTTAGCAATCCCATGAACATTTTTGTTGGTCCTCATGGTTTGTTCAAGCTGCGTGTGGACGTCGTTCTTAATCTGAGTCACGGTATTCCTCAACTCGTCCCTTGGTTGGTTCAATTCATTAGCTCTAACAGCACCAGCGCGATAAAGGCAGTCTTTTATCGCAGAAGATTCCTCTGAGAGGGGAAGCTCTTCGGCTATGTCAATAGCAGTTTTGTGATCTCTGGTCAGTGCATTAACATTGGTGTCTCGGAGGTGTAACAATTCATTCACGATCTGCAAGAGAAAAAAAAATAAAAATAAAAATCAATATTGAGCCAGGCAGTTGTTTAATTTGGAGTTCGAATCCTCAAATATATATTATTCTGTCAAGATTGAAGGTGGGAAAATAAAAAAAGGGGAGAACAAATAATCAGGTAACTTGAGAAACAACATAAAACATGCATGACAAGCTAGAGAGTGAGGATGCATGAAGTTAGAACTATTGGAAGTCCACTTTACACAACATTTTTGTTACAGTACTATTTGAAGTCCACCTTTCACAACGTTTTTGTGGCTTCATACAAATTACAAATTGAACAACCGAAATCACAGCCTGTTCAAATTTGGTGGTGGAAAACAAAGTTTAAACAGAAATTAAGATCACAATATACACACAAGGCACAATATTTACATCAGCTGGGAAAATTACATGAAGCTTATGTAATCTCCTTCTGACAGTCCTGTTCTTGAATAAAGGGTGAAAAGTATGCTAATTCAATTTACAAAATTTAGGCCAACTCTATAACAAGATGAAAAATTGAGAATTTGAGAAAAAGAATCAAATGAATTTGCATCAATAGTTCATAGTAAGGAGAAATTGGATTATTGGAAGTTTGGAATAAATTAGATTTAAAAAACAATAATAATCAGCACCACCAAAATTTACCTCTGCTCTCTTTTTCCTGGTGGCTACATGTAATGCTGTGTTGCCAAACTTGTCTGGAAGCATCACAATGGCTGCATCAGCCTCAAGTAGCAATTTCACCACCTCACAACTAACCCCTTTTACAGCCATATGCAATGCAGTCTGCCCTTTCTTGTCTGTCCTCCTTGCCAATTGTGGATCTTTGTCGAGCAATGCCTTCACAATATCCGCATGACCTTGTCTGGCAGCTAAATGCAATGCATTTTTGCCATTGGACCTAGAAATCTCTAACAAGCTACAATCCTTTGACAGAAGTTCATGAACTACGGCTGTATGCCCTCTTGTTGCAGCAGATATAAGAGGCGTTGCATTGGATGGGCCCGTTGTTTTACATAGCTCTGGCTCATGATCTAGCAGCACCTGGACAATGGCTGCAATAAAACGAGTAGCTATAAGTGTGCACTTGTGAGGTGTTGTTGCACAGAATATACATAACTTAGGAACAGAAACCCACTTTTATGTTTGACATTTGATATTTATAACCCAATATTTGTTCAAGAATTTTTACCTTTTTTTTCTTTTGGGATATCATTTAAAATTTAATCGGGGGGAAAAGGATAGAGCAAATCAATTGCAGAGGTATCATTTGCAATTGAAATTCCACCATTTGCTCACAGCTTCAGTAACCCACTTTTATTTTTGACATTCGATATTTATAACCCAATATTTGTTCAAGAATTTTTACCTTTTTTTTCTTTTGAAATCACATTTACAAAACCAGGCAATGAAAATGAGCAAAGTCAGAAAGAAAAAGATAAAACAAATCATACAATTAATCACTACCATGGTGTCCTTGAGTTGCGGCTATATGCAGAGGATCGAAACCAGACCGATTCTTTTTCGAAATACTTTCCTTATTTGCATACTTGAGCAACTCCTTCACAACATCAAGATGACCTCTATCTGCCGCGGTAAACAACACGGTCTCTCCCAATTCATTCACTTCATTCACAACCGAGGCCTGAATTTCTGCAACCTCAGAATCAAAATCTGCTCCGCTCAGAGTCCCCACCATCTGCAAATCGATACCGCCAAGAATCTGTTTCACCGCGGCCAAATCACCACGCTGCGCCGCCAAATGTAGCTCGGTGTCGTTGTGGCGGCCGGTGACCTGCTTCACGTACTTCTTCTTCCCGGCCTGATCGATCCGCTTGCCAGAATTTGACAAAACCAGAGCCGGAGCAGTCGCCGATGACGGCGACGGTGACGGCGACGGCGATGGCGACGGCTCCCCCAGAGGGTTTTGGTTCTGATTCGGCGGCGGAGGAGTCATCAGCCCCTTCTCTAAATCCCTTTCCCCTCCTAATCAATTACTCAAGAGTTAACATACAAAAATCGAGGCCAAACATATATATATATACAGATGATTGAATTTTGATCGGTTTGATTAACCAAACCAGAAGTTTTAGTTTATGGAATCTGAAATTGCGGTTGGGAGAAGAATATCAATTTACAGTTCAGCACCTGTGTAGTAGTTTGAATTATATATTTTCTTGGAAAAGTTTTAGTCGGAAGTAATATTTTCCGAGAAAATTAAACAAAAAGCAAATACATACAGTAAAGAACAAAAATGATCTGGGTAGATGTCCGGGGGTACACTGGAGAATCAAAGAGAATTGAGTAAAGAGAAAGGAGAGTGAGAGATAGTACCTTCCTCGATAGATGAAGCCATGTTGAGACTTTGGAGTGGGAGGTGCGAACCCTAGAACGTGAATTACAGAGGTGAGGAAAGACAAGTCAAGGTGTGAGAGAGAGAGAGAGGAGGCGTTGAGTTGAACGATGACCATAAGAGGACAAGACGACGGAAGAAAGGAAAGTGTAGAGAAATGTCTGATTTTTGCACATGGTTTTGTATTGCGATACCTTTTTCACCTTTATTTATTTATTTATTTATTTTAATTTTTTTTATTTTAATTTATTAAATTGGAATCATTTCTTTATTTTAATTTATTAAATTAAATTGGAATCATTTCATAATTTTATAAATAAAAAATTAATGGAAGAATTAGAGGTCAGTGGGAAGTAGAAAAAATATTTATAAAAAAGTGAGAAAGTTTATAAGGTTGTTATAATGTTTTTTATTTTTTATAAATAGTTTTTATAGTCTTCGCTTATATGTAATTCTTTAATTTTTAATTATTAATTTTTTAAAATTTACCATTAATTTAAGATTTATTTTGTAAAATTAAGTGTTAAAGACTAATCTCAAATAGTGATCTTATGAATTATGTGGTTTTTTTTTTTAAGACCAAAAAGTCTCATTCTAGTACGAATTATATAATTGTCAGGGTATAAACGTAAGTGTGTTATGTATTGTGGTTGTGGGTTTTCTCATAATATTGAAATTACTAAACGTAACATTTTAAAAAAAAAATTCATAGTGTACTTTTCTCAAACGTAACACTGTGGGCTTACCTTTTTCTGCGCCCCCGCCTTTCGGAAAAGGGTTTGAAAAGAAAGGCCCTCACAGTTCGGACTCTACCTGTGGTTTTGAATCTAGTCTCACAAGTGCAATGTGAGACTGATAAACACCAAAGAGTCCAATCCGACAAATCGTTTTGGAAAATCAAATTTTGAATTAAATAATGCCAAATTGGACTGCTTTTGCAGATTACAGAGTTGCCACTTAAATATTTTGTTTTTGAAAAAATTTAGGAAACCCCAACTCGTGCCAAAGGCCACGTGTCCGTCATCTCCAAAGTTGCCTCGGCTCGGGAACTTGGGTACAAGGGGGGAATGTCATGAAATGAGCACCCCCGTTCGCCCGATCAAAAGATCGGCCTCTACTAATCATGATATGTTATTTTACAAACCTCATGTGTTCTTATTCTCGTTATTAGACTAACTTTACTATGTGATGCACACAAGTAAGTATAGACTAAAATCGCAAGAATTAGAACAATTCAACTCATGTTTGTTTTCGAAAATGATTTGAATTTGCCACCCTCAAGTGGGCTTAAAATATGATTTCGCCATTTCGCAAAGTAGGCTTAAAACACACATTTGATGAATGGTTCCAATTCAAGCAACAAGCCTTCATCCACATGCATTCATGCAGTTTAGCATTTAAGCACATAGTCTCATGGCAAGCATGCGAAATATGGTAATATGACAATCACACTCATGCAATCATACTAAAGCGTAAAAGCTCACCGAGTACTCCAAGCCAAAACAAAAGTTAGTTAGAAACAATGCATGATCCTGACTATATAAGATGCCTAATGCAACACATGCAACATGAAACTAATAGGCTCGGCTACTAATATGGCATTTGTAACACTTTGAAAGTATTGAATTGACAATGCAGTTGGAATGATACGCTGAGCCTCGATGCATGCAAGACAAATGAATGATGGAAACATGCAAGCATAAGGTATACTAATAAAAAATGATCCCTAATCTAACCATCGAAAGCGATTAAATGAAAAGGAGAAAGAAGTGGGGTTGGAAGACATACACACACGCATGCACACTTATTACAACATTATGCCCTCGCAAAGGAGGGTTTGAATGAATCAGAGCTAAGTTAACTAGCTACGCTAATTAGGCTAAGCTATTACAACACAATTAATTAACTATTCTAGCTAATCAAATATTACAAACCGAATTAAGCTAATTAATTACAACACTTGTATGAATGAATTAGCTAAGGCTAACTAATTAAACAAAGCAAGTAAATGGACTCGAGGGCGAGGGATGAATGTAAGCTTGGATGGTTTCCTCCCGAAAATCCACCGCCTTGCCTTTGTAGCCTCTGTTTGCACTTGCTTACCAACAGTGCTACCAACTTCCAGAACATCTTTGCTTCAACTCAGGAACACACTTGTACAAAATTTCATTTTTGGCCGGTCGGTTACCAAAGGTGGCTGTCTACTACCATTGGTGGTCGGTTGGCCACCCTTTCCTTGAACTTCCTTTTTTACTACAACAGAGAGCAAACAGAGGCAAAGCAGTGTATTCTCAAGGGGTGTATGTACTGCTACCCTCCTTATCATTACACAAGCTTAAAGGAGTGTTGCTCTTGGCTCTCAAGCCATCAACCAAGCATTTTCATGCGTGATGGCCGAAGAACCAAGCTTGTACAAGCTTAATGAGTGCAAAACAAGACTTAACAAAACCACTACCCTATCATGCATGATCAAGGGTGATGGTGACCAAGAAAAGTGGCACATTTCATCACTTTGAGTATGAAATGTCCTATTTTTCTCGTGTTCGAATTAACGTCCAATCCGAACACATGCAATGCAACATGAAAGATGCTTAATCTTGCCTCTTTTACTTTGTTTATTTTGTTTACACATTTTAACTTACCAATCCATTCTTTAATTGATTAGTCCAAAAGGTAAGTGTCCTCTAATAGAAAGAGGGCTTAAACCACAAGTACCTTGAGCATGAAAGAGGCCTTATGCTGTTGGTAATGAACTCCCGAAGGAATTAAACCATTAGGCATGAGGGTCTCAATTCCACACTCAAGCCAACAAGGGGTTCAAAGCCATTTTCAAAACAAATGAAAGAGTGAAGAATAGAGGGAGATTGCAGAAATTTCAGTGCTGAAATGGAGTGCAAAATGACACTAAAACATGAAAACAACTCATTCAATTTATGTTTGAAAGCCTAAAACATTAAGCTAGTGAAGGAGATTGCACTACAACTACACAATACAAGCCTCAAAGGATTAAACCAGCTCAAAACATAGCTAAAACTGGTGAAAATAGTAGCAAAAACATATTGAGATTAAGGTACAAAATGCTAAAAAATCATGCTCACATGTTAAGCTATCTAGGCTTGTAAACAAGACACAAGGAGGGGAGGCTACCCCCTCCAATTTTGGACTTCAAAATTAAGTTTTTACTACTAAAATAACTCTGAATTTCACTGGTTTAAAGGGCCAAAAATTTTGATGTGAATATGCTAAAAGATGGTACAAAAGCTTACACAATAAAGCAACAAGAAGGGTGGACTACCCCTTTACACAAAATGACCTCAAACCATCATGTTAGGGCTTAAAAATAAGAGTTTTTTGTAGTTGAAAATCAGGCCAAAACAGTATGAAAGGATGGTAAAACAAGTAGTTAAAACAAAGCCTACAAGGTAAGTCTTATACCTCTTGAAGCACAACACAAAACAGCTGCAATTTCAGGCTCAAACCTCCTTCCAAATGCTCAAACTAGGCTCCAAGGGACCTCAGCTCCAAGGTGGTCAAGTTTGATTAAGGGTTAGTGTGCAAAGGTGTAGAAAAAACTAACTACCAAGCACAAAACAAGAAGAGAGAGAGAGAATTCTAGAGAGAGAGAAAATTTTGATCCAAAATGTCTAACCCTCCAAAATGGGGGAGGACACCCCCTATATATAGAAAATCAAGATTCAAGCTTGTATTCATCCCTCTATACACGTGTATGGAGATGCACTTTAGTGAACAACAGTTGGCACAACTAGCAAACAAATATCTGAAAAAGGAGAAAAATGGCCGCCGACCATCACTAGTGGCCAACCGGCCATCAATGTGGCCGACCGGCCACCATTGATGGCCGGCAGGCACAAGCCATGTCTGATGGACTGTGGGGATGGCTGACGGGTCACCATCTCCTCCAGACTTGAAACCACAAGCTCTTGGTCCACAACCAAGCAAAAAATAGACAGGTTTAGAGGCTCAAAGACAAGGCGCTCGGCCAAGATCTTCGGGTACTCAAAACGAATACGAGCATACAAAACCATCGAGTGTTCAAACGATGACGTCAAAGTCTTGAGGACGGTAAAAAATGGAGTCAGAGAGGAGACATGGGTGTCGATTGGGGTTGGGGTTAGGAGATCTGAAAATTAAGGACCTGCTCAACAATCATATATTTATGAATATGTGTATTTATATGTATATGCATGTTAGAGAGAGCACAAGTTATGGATCCTATTCTCTCTCTCTCTCTATATATATATAAACACTATTTTATATATACATATATGCGCTTAATATGTGTGTGTGTGTGTGTAGATAAGGAAGAGAAGGAGAATAGAGGTTGGGCTTAGGTAAGGAAGAGGAAAAAGCTTAGGTGCAGGTACATTTCTCAGTATTGCAACAGAGTCACATTTAGTAAGTGAGTTACTAAAATGAATTTCAAGCAAAAGGTTTACTTACAAAAATATTTTACCCCATTATACATAAACAAACACCGAAAATTTAGGATATTTAACATGGAAACAAACAAAGCCTTAGTTACATTACATTTCCTATCATGACCGAAACCTGTCCCTAAAAGTTTGGATAATGGTCGGCCAGTAACCTTAGATTACCTTCTGCCTCAAAAACAAAATTCAAAATATTCATATCATATTGGAGCCTAAAGCGGAAGGAAAATCAAATAAGAATGTCCATTGAGCTTGTACATACATGATAACAGGAATAATTAAAACATTTAGTCACACTAGTACTTTATATTCATATACAAATTTTACATATCTCACACACACATGCAATAAAATACAAAATTCTAACAATACAAAATTAAAGCCTCGACACAAAGGAGCATCTTAGGTGGCTTGACAAAAGGACAAATTTTACATAGAGAATCTCAAAAGGGGAAAAGCTCCATCTTGGAGACTGACATAATAGGTCCACAAAAGGACTCCAGAAGCTGACCTCAGGTTGGTCTCCAGAATCAGCACCTATGTACATATAAAATATGGAGTGAGCGAAGCTCAATGAGTAATAATACAGTAAAGAGGTTTAAATGAATGAGCCTAACATCATGATAAGCATAATAACATAAACTCATACTTTTCTTAAATCACATTTATAGAATGACCTCGGGTCCATAGAACGGCCTCAGGCCTAACATTTATCAGAATGGCCTCAGGCCCACATATGATACAGAACGACCTTGGGCCCGTGTAGACGGCCCCAAGCGTCCCGGGAGAATCCCATTTTGTTTATTGGGCTTACTACAGTTCGGACTCAAATGTCACGGTTCTGAATCTGATCTCGCAAAGTGCAAAGCAAGACCGATAAATCACTAAGGAGTCCAAATCCGGCAAATCGTTTTGAAAAACTGATTTTTAGAAAAAAATGCCAAACATGGACTGCTTTGCCAGATATAGAGTCGCCACCTAAATATTTTATTTTGGGAGAATTTAGGAAACCCTGACTCGTGCCTAAGGCCACGTCCGTCATCACCAAAGTTGTCTCGGCTCGGGAACTTGGGTACGATTGGGGAAGGTCATTTCATGAGCACCCCCGCTTGCCCGATCAAAGATCGGCCACTACTAAGCATGATATCGAGTTTTTGAAAACACATGTGCTCTTATTCCGGTTTATTAGCCTAGAATTACTATGTGATGCGCACAACATACAAGTATAGACTGGATTACCTAAGTTGGAACAAAGCATTGCATATTCGTTTTGAAAATGGTTTGCTACTCGCAAGTAGGCTAAAATACGGATTTTGCCACCCTCAACTGGGCTTAGAAAATATGGTGATTTGCCACTCTCAAGTGAGCTTAAAACTTGCAATCAATGAGTTGTCCCAATTCAAGTAACCCAACCTTCACCCACAGACATTCAGGCAGTTATATCACATAAGCACATAGCCTCATGGTAAGCATGCTATCATGGTAGTCACTCACACACATGTAAGGATGCTAAAGCATAAACACTTACCGGGTACTCCGAGCCAAAGAAAGAAGCTAATTAGAAATCATGCATGAATCCTAACTATGCTAAGAATGCCTAATGCAACACATGCAAAAATGCAACTACAATAGGCTCGGCTATTCTAAGATGGCATATGAGATGCAACAATCGATACATGTATTCAACTTGGAATTGAAATACAATGCAGTTAGCATGATGCGCCGAGGCAGTGCATGCAATCTGAATGAATGAATGCAAACATGCGAACATATAGATGCTAATTGAAACATGCCCTAAAACTAACCATCATAAGCTGGTAAATAAAAGGGAGAAAGACGTGGGGTTAGAAGACATGCATCACACAAATGCACACTTATTACAAAGTTCGCCCTCTCGCGGAGGGTCTGAATAAATAATACAGGACCAACTAGCTAATCTAAGCTAATTAAACTAGTTATTACACAACCGAAATGAATAATGGATTACAGCTAAATATTACACAACATTAATTAATTAACAAATTAAACTAAGGAAGCAAATAAATTAGCATACAAGCTACATGAAATGGACTGCCTCAGCTCTGTTCCGAATGATAAAGGATGCATGCATGCTCGAGTCGCCTTGTCGGGAAATCCATCGCGATGTCTCAGCTCGCCTTTGTTTGCAATTGAAAAAACTTGCACAAAGCTCCAAGGAGATGAAACTCCACCCTGAGAATCTAGAGGAAGGCTACCGACCAGTTATAGGCATTGGAGACCACCTACCAACCACCCTTAGTGGTGAAAACTAGAAAATGTGGTCGGCCTGCCAGAAAATTTGGTCGGCCAGCCAGTTTCTTCTCCTGGTTTCTGCATTTTCTGCAACAAAGGCAAGAGAGAGAGAATGCAAAGTATCTTCAACATATGTGTGCCCGACCACTCTCCCCGTCATTGCATAAGCTCTAGGGAGTGTAGTCCTCGATCCTTGTGCCATCAATCACGCATCCCGATACATGATGGCCGAGGAGTTGAATTGCACGACTCAATGTGAAATGAATGCACATGTAAACACCTAAAGCCAACAACTCTATCATGGATAGTCAAGAGTGTCGGTGACTAAGAATTGAGGCACGTTTCGTCACTTTGAGTACGAAACGTCCCTCGTTTCCCGCGTTTGGACTAAACCCTGCTCCAAACACAATGTAACAAATAGTGTATGGACAAATGCAACTCTAGCATGCGATCTAAATACAATGCAACTAAGTGATGCGAAGATGCACGGAATGACATGCAAACATGCAAATGGCATACACAATGCTATGAACTAATCAATGGCATACTCAATGCACATGGATTATATGGCATGCATACACAATGCACTAAAATACGCAATGTTATAAACGAGGCATACACAATGCAATGATCAAACATGCGATAACATGGGCTATAGGGCATACACAATGTAAGATGGACTTAAACCAAGATGGATGGGCCTCGGCCACACCCAAATCAGTGGCCAATATGATGAAAATGAGGCAACAAGGTACGTGCAAACATGCACAAATGCAAGGGACCAAACCCAAGGAACAAAGTGCAACTCTACCAAAGCATGACAAGGATGAAATATGGTATATAATGACACATGTTCCAGCTCTGAAATGACATACAAGATGGTCCCAAATCATGCAAACAACTCACTCGATGCATGTTGGATGGCACAATTACCGAAACTAGTGAAGTGCATTACACTAGAGGTATGCAAAGCGATGCCCAAATCACCAAACCAACCCCAAAAAGTCTCTATACAGACCCAAAACAGCGGCAAAGTGGACTAAAATGATGGCTTGCAATGCACAAAAATGAAGCTCATGCAATAGCCCGAAAATGAGGCATACAAGCACAACTCTCAAACGCATTTAAAGAGTGGAAAACATGGGAATATGTCATAAGTATAAGCTCTGAAATAACATGTTCAATGATGCCAAAACATGAAAACAACTCAAGTTAAGCATGCAAGAGGCTTCAAAACTTGAAGCTAGGCAAGGGTATTACACTACGAGCATGCATGGAAAGCATTGTTCGACCATGGGACGTCAAAACAGAGCTAAGGCAGCCCAAATCATGAATAAAATCAGTTTAGAACATGGCCAAAATATCCTAGAATCAAGGGCCAAAACAACATGCAATGTGAGCTAGTGAACATGGATTACACTACAAGCATATGAAGCATTCAAGAGGCCACTAAACCAGAAAAATTCAGAGATATGACATGCCAAATAAAGCCCAAAAACCCACTGAAACATGATCAATGCATGCAAGAATGACATGCTCCTTTGATAGGCTATAAGAGGGGTTATTCTACACATGCAAGAGACACACCCAATGTGACAAAAAAAATCTAGATAGAGCCTAGGAAGGCCCTAAAAGTCACTGAAAAGGGCTTGAAACAAGGCTTGGAGGTGTGAAAACAAAGGCTCCTTTGTAAGGCTAAAAATGCTAGTAGACAAGACAAGGAGAGAGAGGGTCACCTCTCTCTGATTTTGGCTCTCAAAAACACATGTTAACGACTAAAAATCTGTTAGATTTCAGTGGTTAAAAGGCCAAGCAAAGGTCAACACAAAGGCCTTAGGGCATGGCTCAAAACAAGGCAAAATGAAGCATGCAAGGGGGTAGATGACCCCCAACAACAAAATGACCTTAAAAAAATATCAAAAGGACCTCAAAACAAGACTTTTTTCAGTTGACAACAAAGCTCAAATGTGCATGAAAATAAGGCTAAGAGATGGATCAAAATAAAGCTTAAAAGAGGGGAAAAGTGTGTTACCCTTGAAGCTCAACAAGACAACAACTTTCTGGACCAAAAACTCAACCTTTGAGACCTCTCAAGACCCTCCAAGAGCTCAGTAACAATGGTGGAGGTATTAGGCTATGAGGTGTGGTGCAAAGGGCTAAGAACAATACACTTTGAGCCAAAATGTAGAGAGATATAGAGGGAGATATATGTTTTTGCCTTAGCCAAAATCTGAACCTTCACAAAGGAGGGGGAGGCCCCCCTTTATAGCCAAAAGGGACCAAAGCTTCTCAAAGAAGCTAAAAACCAAGGTTGAAGATCCTCCATATACGTGTATGGAGGATCCAGTCTGTGCCTTCTAGCTGGCATAGCTGGCAACAACTCACAGAGACAAAATTGGGAGAGGCAGGCCGACCAGTTCAAAAGGTTCAAGTCAAAGAAAGGTGGTCGGCAGCCCCATTTGGTGGTCTCCCAACTGAATGCAAGCTAGTGGTATGGTGGGAGACTAGTAAATGTGGCTCAAAGACCAAGGAGACCAGCTTCTTGACAAGAAAACTGGCTGGTGGGAGAAAAGTGGTCTCCAAGGAGAAAAGGTGGTCTCCCACCCTTGTACCACCTCTCAAACAATGAAAACAAGGTCTATGCCAAAAATGAACCAAGACGGATGCAAAATGAGGGTTCGGGGGTCAAAATGCGCAGCCGGGCGTCTCGAAAACAAGCTGTTAAGCATTGAAAGTGGCGTGCGACCACAAATGTGGTCTCTCGGGCCACAGTGTCCCTCTAGAGAGAGGAAGCAAGGTGTGTGCCAAAAACTGTGCCAAACGGAGAAAGTTAAGCGGTCCCGAACTGAGGCGTACGGCCGACGGCTCCGAAAACTGAAAATTGGTCTCCAAACGGGAAAAGTGGCCTACGACCACGAAAAGTAGCCTATGGCCACTGAGAGATGGCCCACGAGACCTCTCCCTCCCTTCAGGAAGAGAAAACAAGACCTGGTTCACAAACCAAGGCAAAACACAAAAGGGTCTTGAGGTCCGGGGGTAAGGCTTTCTGCCGAAACTCCGAAACCTTAGAACGAGCACAACATGCACCATCACCGAGCGCTCAATCGATGACGTCTGAGTCTTAAGGTCGGTCAAAAATGGAGTGTCTACAGCCCGCACTTAGTACAGAACAACTTCAGGCCCAATCACAGGATAACGGCTATTCGGAACTACTTTAGGTCCAAACGTATCTTATCATAGAGTAGATAGAACATCGACATATTTCCATCTCTCCTTAGGAATTCACATTTCATATCCATATTCCATATCACAATTCTTGTAACTCATTCATTTGAATAAAACTTAATTTCAGAAATCATAACATTTACGTGTCAAAATAAATACAAGTGAACATATCTTTACAATATTATTATTCACAGTGGTTTCCAGAAATGGTTGACCGGTCCTCGAATCTTGACCTGCAATCACAATACGCATAGCACAACACATAAAAACATAGAATTACTCTCTCAATCAAATTTACTTCTCTTAATCTTTTCTTAATCAAATAACCCGATCCCTTACTTTGCTCATTAACCAATTATTTGTGGTGGTTCAAAACTCATTAGCCCTCAATGGGTCATAATGCGTGTCTAGGAAAATAGGAAGAAATGAAAGGAAACTGGGTTAGGAGAGGAAATAGCATGAAACGGTTAGAAAGAAAGTGAACAGCGTTAACTAATTTGAACGTATTTATTTTTTTACTTAGAATTTGGATGTGAGACCACCACCATCGGAAACTATACTTCCGAGGCTTGAATTTAGGCTCAAGAATCACTTAAAATAAAGTTCGGATGAGGGAGATATGCCTATCTGAAGTTGGGTTGAAACAGGGGAGTTTCGCATGTGAGGGGCCGAAACCACACATGTGGGAAAGCCAGGGCACGTGCGGGGGCACGTGCAATTATTTCAGAAGCAAAATAGTTGCTGGAATTAGACTTGTGCACATACGGGAAGCCCCACCGCACTTGCAGTTTTGGGCAAAATCCTACTACTGAAAATATCTGTTGGTTCTATCACTTGTTCTTCAATTTTCCAAGCTAGGTTTGAACTCAAATCTCTTAAAAACATGTAAAACTAATAGAAAACATGAGATTATGATTGTTTTCTAAATCAAAACATCAAAAATACAATGAATCTTCAAGTAAGAAAGAACAAAATCCTTGTTTTAGCTCTTTTTCAAACCTTTTCAAAACTTCTTCTTCCAAATTCACATAGATCTTCATTTCATATGTAATTTTATGAGTTCAAACCACACAAAACCTCAAGATTAAGGCTCAACTTCTCACAATCAACTTCAAGATAAGCAAATATAAGGGAATTAACTTTCAAATCTAACAAATGCAAGGCATCCATGCTTAATTTCAAGAGTACAATTTGCTCAAGCTTACAAGTTACAAACCCTAACTCATTTGAGTGTGAAATCTCTAATTTAAGTCTTGATTTTACACAATTGAAGAGGTATTCTAAGAGTTTTAGTTGATTTACACATACCTTGAATTAAATTATTAAATTCCCATACAATTCCTTCAATTTCCCCATGTTTTTTCTTCAATCTTGAGCTTTTTCCTCTTTTTCTGTTGCTTTTCTCTTGTTTCTCTCTCTTCTCTCTAGATTTTTCTTTTCCTTTCTTTTGTTGAGTCTATCTCAACTAAGATTCGTATACTTATATAAATAGAAGATATAATATTTAATAAAATCAATTTAATTCATTATGAATCAGATTTTACAAAACTTCATACTAGGCTCTAAAATTCATGCTGATCATAAATATTTAATCGGTTTTGTTTCCTGGCACCTCTAAGGTCTTCAATTTTCAATTTAAAGCTATAAATTCGACAGATTTTTCTACAATCAATAGATATAGCTTCAAATCCTTATAATTCACATCTTTAGACATGCAATTCCACATCAACAACATATTTAGCCTAATCTTAACTAATCACAAGTCCCACAAAATTTAATTAACCTAATTTGACTTCCATTATAGCCCAATTAATTATATTTAATTTATCAGTCTAAATCAGATTTTTTAAATAAACTCTCAAAAGGCTTCAAACATCAAATTAAGCTTATTTCCATCATCAATTGTGATTTCTCACATCACTAAGGCCCTCAATTTTTGGTCAAAATCAAGGTCTCCATCAATAAATTACATACTCAAGTTGAATACCTCATAAATAAATTTAATTCGCAATTATCTTAATTCCTATTCCTCATAATGTAATAACCCCAATTTGAATCCAATTAATCAAATCTCAATTTTACAAATCTGAATCGAATATTCAATTAAACTCTCACATGGTCTGATACTCAAAATTAAAAGGATTCGACTCACTACTTATTCTTTCTTGAGCCAATCGGGCTTTCAATTTCTAATTCCAAATAAATCTTCAATAGAATCACATACGAATAGTCTCCATAATTTTTATAATTCCCAAATTAAATCAAAATAGTAGGCAATTAAAATTCAAATCTCCATCATTAATTAAATATAAAGTATTACACAATGGGGTTATCACATTCTTCCCCCATTAGGAAGTTTGGTCCACCAAACTTGTGCCACTTGTACTGCAACTAATTCACCATATTTGTCTCATTCCATTTTTGTGCTCAAGTAACTTCCTTACTATTTGATTTTCGCATCACATTATTTATAGGTTACTAACCCAAATTGGTTTAGTCACCAAAAATTATTCTGCAATGGAATGATGAATCTCAAAGTCAACTTCATAGCATCAAAACACAAAACATATCGTCTATAACACTCATATATTCTCCAAATAATTGAAGCTCAATCTCAAATGATATTCATGATTTCACTCCGTTGTTTCCAATGAATCAAAATATTATGTTTTTGACATCCATAACAAGTCCCTTAGCCACAATAGTCCAAATATTCATTTCCATACAGCTTATGTGCCTTTTTGATAAATCAAATAGGAGGGTCATTTATATTCGGAAGCCACAATCTCTATGGAGGGCATTAAATCAGATTCATAGTATAACATTTCCAATAAAAGATCAATTCAGTTTTTAACGAAATGATTCCGACAAACGAATGGTTCCCAACCTAATCATACAAAAAATTTGCTCGCAATTAGCTTAAGTACTTGGAATAATGGTCTTAACACATTGAAGTGTCCCTATTCTAATTATCTTAGCATTTCAGATAAAGTTTCAATTATCCTAGCTTAGTATTTCAGCTCAAGTTTCAATTATCCACACAAAAGAATTCTAACTCTCCAATAGTTGTTCGAGCATACATAGGAACACTAATTCCAACTTAACACTTCTTGCATTCATTAAATATATGTTCATTGACCTTTCTTACCACAAAACTTCCCAACACATTCTTTGATTCTTTTGTTGAGTCCACACTTAACTTCTCCTTTTGATCTTGTTGTTTCTCATGACACGCTAGCCGAACGCGATTCCAATCGGACCTTCAAGGTCATTCAACAGAGGTATGAGATTCTACGGCTCCTACAGTATGTCTTTCACCAAATCAACATACCTTATTCAAATTAAACAATTTCCTAACTCTCAATCACTATAATTCCATACGCTTTATTGATCATCAAATATCTTAATCACTATAGTTCCACATACTTCATCGATCATCAACTGTCTCAATCTCTCAAATATTCTTATAGTCTAATTCAATATGCAATCCATATAATTTTCATGGCTTCAAGCGAAGATTTAAATTTCTTATCCTATCATGTTTCCACAAATCAACATGCTTGTATTCACCATTATTCTAGTCAAAACACCAAAATTCCATAATACTTCCTAACCTTAGCCTCAATATCACATTTATTAAGCAAACACATTCCCATTTCCTTATAATTATCATATTGTCAAATGACTTTCAATCCTTAATCTCAATGCTTAGGCTTCTCTTCTTATCGTCAAAATTTCATGAGAACCTTTAATTCTCAATCTCAACACTGAACTTAATACACAAGCTCTCATACATCTTTTGACATGCACAACATATACCTTCGTTACTAAATACGTGTAACTTAAATGTATGCTAGACACGCTAATGCTCAATGGACACGTGTGTGAGATCTTAACTCGTGCTTTGATACCAACTGCAACGACCCAAACCTGTCCCTAAAAGTTTGGATCATGACTGGCCAATAGCCCTAGATTACCTTTCGCCTTAAAAACAAAATTCAAAATATTCAAATCATATCGGGGCCTAAAGTGGAAGCAAAATCAAATAAGAATGTCCATTGAGCTTGTGCATACATGATAACTGGAATAATTAGAACGTTTAGTCACACTAGTACTTTATATTCATATACAAATTTTATATATTACACACAAATATACATAAGACTCAATAAAATACAAAATTCTAACAATACAAAATTAGAGCCTCGACACAGAGATACATCTTGGATGGCTTGACAAAAGGATAGATTTTACATAGAGGATCTCAAAAGGGCAAAAGCTCCATCTTGGAGACTGACATAACAGGTCCACAAAAGGACTCCAGAAGCTGACCTAAGTTTGGTCTTCAGATTGAGCATCTACATATATATAAAATACAGAGTGAGCGAAGATCAATGAGTGATAATATAGTAAAGAGGTTTAAATGAATGAGCCCAACATCATGGTAAGCATAATAATATAAATTAATACTTTTCTTAAATCACATTTACAGAACGACCTCAGGTCCACAGAACGGCCTCAGGCCTAACATTTATCAAAATAGCCTCAGGCCCACATATGATACAGAATGGCCTCGAGGCCCACACTTAGTACAGAACTGCCTCAGGCCCAATCACAAGATAACGGCTGTTCGGAACGACCTTAGGTCCAAACGTATCTTATCATAGAGTAGATGGAACATCGACATGTCTCCATCTCTCCTTGGGCCCAACAATTCACATTTCATATCCATATTCCATATCACAATTCTTGTAACTCATTCATTCGAATAAAACATAATTTCAAAAATCACAACATTTACATATCAAAATAAATACAAGTGAACATATCTTTACAATATTATTACTCACAGTGGTTTTCGAAAATGGTTGACCGGTCCTCGAATCTTGACCTGCAATCACAATGCGCATAGCACAATATATCAAAGCATAGAATTACTCTCTTGATCAAATTTACTTCTTTTAATCTTTTCTTAATCAAATAAACCGATCTCTTACTTTGCTCTTTAACCAATTATTTATGTTGGTTCTAAACTCATTAGCCCTCAATGGGTCATAATCCGTGTCTAGGAAAATAGGAAAAAATGAAAGAAAACTGGATTAGGAGAGGAAATAGCATGAAACACGTAGAAAGAAAGTGAATAGCCTTCACTAATTTGAATCTATATATTTTTTTACTTAGAATTTGGATGCGAGACCACCACCATCGAAAATTAGACTTTCGAGGCTTGAATTTAGACTTAAGAATCACTTAAAACGGAGTCTGGATGAGAGATATGCCTATTTGAAGTTGGGCTGAAATAGGGTAGTTTCGCACGTGCGGGACTAAAACTTCACATGCGGGAGAGCTAGGCACATATGGGGGTACGTGTAATTATTCAGAAGCAAAATAGTTTATGGAATTAGACTTCCACATGTGCGGGAAGCCCCACCACATGTGCGGTTCTGGGCAAAATCTTGCTGCCGAAAATATCTGTTGGTTCCATCACTTGTTTTTCCATTTTCCAAGTTAGGTTTCAACTCAAATCACTCAAAAACATGTAAAACTTATACAAAACATGAGATTATGATTGTTTTCTAAATCAAAACATCAAAAATACAATGAATCTTCAAGCAAGAAAGATCAAAATCCTTGTTTTAGTTCTTTTTCAAACTTTTTCAAAACTTCTTCTTATAAATTCACATAGATCTTCATTTCATATGTAATTTTATGAGTTCAAACCACACAAAACCTCAAGATTAAGGCTCAACTTCTCACAATCAATTTCAAGATAAGCAAATATAAGAGAATTAACTCTCAAATCTAACAAATGCATAGCATCGATGTTTAATTTCAAGAGTATAATTTACTTATGCCTATGAGTTACAAACCCTAACTCATTTGAGTGTGAAATCTCTAATTTAAGTCTTGGTTTTACACAATTGAAGAGGTATTCTACGAGTTTTAGTTGATTTACACATACCTTGACTTAAATTCTTAAATTCTCTTACAATTCCTTCAATTTTCCCATGTTTCTTGTTCAATCTTGAGCATTTTTCTCTTTTTCTCTTGCTTCTCTATTGCTTCTCTCTTTTCTCTCCAAAATTTTCTTTTCCTTTCTTTTGTTGAGTCTATCTCAACTAAGGTCCATATACTTATATAAATAGAAGATATAATATTTAATAAAATCAATTTAATTCATTCTGAATCAGATTTTTACAAAACTTCATTCCAGGCTCTAAAAATCATGCTGATAATAAATATTTAATCGATTTTTTTTTTCTGGCACCTCAAGGTCCTCAATTTTCAATTTAAAGCCATAAATTTGACAGCTTTTTATACAAGCAATAGAAATAACTTCAAATCCTTATAATTCACATCTTTAGACATGCAATTCCACATCAACAACATAGTTAGCCTAATCTTGACTGATCACAAGTCTCACAGAATTTAATTAACCTAATTTGACTTCCATTAGAACCCAATTAATTATATTTAATTTATCTGTCTAAATCAAATTTTTTAATGAAACTCCCAAAAGGCTCCAAACATCAAATTAAGCTTATTTCCATCATTAATTGTGATTTCTCACATCACTAGGGCCCTGAATTTCAGGTCAAACTCAAGGTCTCCATCAATAAATTACAGAATTTCAGGTCAAACTCAAGGTCTCCATCAATAAATTACATACTCAAATTGAATACCTCATAAATAAATTTAATTCGCAATAATCTTAATTCCCACTCCTCATAACGTAATAACTCCAATTCGGACCAAATTAATCAAATCTCAATTTTACAAATTTGAATTGAATATTTAATGAAACTCCTATATGGTCCGATACTCGAAATTAAAAGAATTCGACTCACTACTTATCTTTTCTTGAGCCAATCTGACTTTCAATTTCTAATTCCAAATAAATCTTCAATAGAATCGTATATGAATCAGTCTCCATAATTTTCATAATTCCCAAATTAAATCAGAATAGTAGGCAATTAAAATTCAAATCTCTGTCATTAATTAAATATAAAGTATTACACTATGGGGTTATCACATTTCCTGTTTAGGTTTCTCACCCATTTCACTCTCTTGCTAGTCACAAAATCAATTAAGCTAGTCACAATTATTTTATAAGAGAATTTATTGATTATTCTTAATTTATTCTTTTCGGTTGTGTAATTTTGAGGTTTTTTTTTAATAAAGAGTTCTAGGATTAAGTTTTGTACAAATAGAATTTATAGAGTTATTTGATAGTTGATCTTAACAAGTATTGAAAAATAGCTGTCACTAAGACTGTGTGTGTGTGTGTGCAATGTACATCTATATAATTTTGTTGATATTGGTGTGGTGCCAAAGTTGACAATGATCTATTACCTTCTACCTATTTCGATGATGATTAATCTCTTCCCATTACTATTACTATTACCTTTCACCTAATATTAGTAACCCTATAGGCCTTGTTCACCCAAGTCTTGTTGTGAAAGTGAGGGTTACAATAGCTCTGATGAGCAGAACTCTTCATTTGGATCCTTCTATGGTGATATAGTAAAATCTATTATGTTTTTCTCTTTTCTTTTTTCATTTCTATTTTTAATTTATTTACAAGTACATTGTTCATCCACAAGCCCCTGTTGGTTGTTGATATTCATGCACTTAGCAATCAACATGGTGATATGTAGAGGTGTTTCTTTCCTTACTATGGTTTATGTCAAGATTGTTGTACTAAATGCAACTGCTCATTACCATATGAGCTAAAATCTTCTATTCTTCTTCTTCTTCTTCTTCTTTTATTTATTTATTTATTTGCCATTTTGCAATTTATATTTTCTTGGATTGTAACTACTTTTTTCAATTAGTTACTTCAACAAGCAGATGTTCCTTAATTACTAATATTGTAGACTCGAGTTATCATTGTCTAGTTGAACATTTAAATATGGAATATCAATTGCATCTGAAATTCAAGTATCCTTAATTTTTTTTTTCAAAAAAAAAAAAAAAATGATTCATCTAGCAAGTCTATGAATGCCCTTGAAAAATTCAAGTACACTTAACGACAGGAATGAACTCGTACTTAGCGTTGCTCGTATCTGGGGCTGCTTCAAAGCTGATAGAACTCCGATTTTCTTTCCGGTTCCAATTGAATTCTTCAAAAGTTGGAAACTTGAATTTGAAAGAAAACCCGAGTGTCTATTTTTGGTCAAACCCATCTGAAAATTCATTGTCTTCTTGTTTGGATTCGACCTATAGCAGTCTCGGTTTCCCTTTACTTTATTTGTTGTATTCGGACGTAGACTCCGTGGAATTGGTTATTGTGTGTACCTTGTTTACACCCTTTCTCTCTCTATATTTGAGTCTTGGGTTGTGTAGGGAAGGTTTGGAACAGATTGGTTGAGCTTAGGAACCAAGTCTAGTTGCCCAGATTTTGGCTTGTCCGCTCGAGCGGGGATTTAGGTGCTCGAGCGGAGAATACACCCATCCAGTATTTCCTGTGTAGTGTTGGACGCTCGAGCGGGGAATTGGCCGCTCGAGCGGGAGTTTGTGTGTGCCGCTAGAGTGGGGAGTTGGTCGCTCGAGCGGGGAACCTGTCTGCAAAAGTACTGGGAGTGTGCATCCGACGCTCGAGCGGGGGATTGGCCGCTCGAGCGGGAGTCTATGAGTGCCGCTCGAGCGGGAGTTTGGCCGCTCGAGCGGGGCGACTAGGTTAAAGCTCCCTGTTTTGACATTTTAAATCACTTTTTCACATTCTCTTCTCTCTCCTACTTTTCCAAAAAACACCATTGTTGAGCTTCTCTCTCTAAATCCTTCCCTTCTCTCTAGGGATTGATCTAGTAAGAGTTGTTGCCTCACCTTTGGCCTTTACAAAAAAGTTGTTGATCGTCGAGGGCTATCTTTTGATCCAAGAAAATTGTGATTTGGAGCATTTTTGTTTTCTTCATCTTCTTCATTGGGTTCCATCTTTTGAGGTGGGGATTCCTACTCACTATTTTGGTCTTTGACTTAGATTTTTGGTTATTTTGGTAAAGTGTTGAAGTTGGTTGATTTCGAGACTTAGGGTTTCAAAATGGTATAATAGAGGGTTTATTATTTGGATTCTTAAACTTGTATTTTGGGTCTCAAAATGATGATTTGGGTGTCGGTTGTTGATATTTGAACCTTTGGGTTAATATTGAGGGTTGGGGAAGAAAACCCAAATTTGTATATAAATTAATTGGTATAATTAATTTGGAAAGTTATGGATTTTATGAAATCGAATTGGAATTAATGAAATTGATTCATTATATTGTGAAATGGTGGAGTTGGATTTATTAATCGCTCATTTTTGGAAAAACATGGTTATTTTATCTGTTGGGGCTTTTATTTCCTGTTTAGAAATATTTGCTTGGACTACCGGTGGAGGGTAGTTTCAATTGTTGTAGATAATGCATGATGATTAGGCAAATTGAAACTAATCAAGTGGATAAGTCATAGAGTGTGACGGATGAAAGAATGCACTAACGTTATGTGTTGATTGAGTATGTATATGACCTTTGTGTATATATATATGTTGTGTTGTGTGGGAGGAGATAGGGGATGTACTCCACGGTTTAGGGGAAGATAGGGGATGGGCCTCTAAACCAGTTGTTGATGGGGAGGAGATAGGGGATGGACTCCACTGATACATCTTATATGCTTGTCAGTTAATGTGTTGATATAGCTAATATGCTTATCTAAGGAAGTGTTGGTACAACTCATATGTTTATCATTGGAAGTGTTGATATAGCTAATATGCTTATCTAAGGAAGTGTTGATACAACTCATATGTTTATCATTGGAAGTGTTGATATAGCTAATATGCTCATCTGTTGAAAAGTGGATACAGCTTGTATGCTTATCTGTTGTGATGTTGATACAACTATTATGTTTATCTACTGTAAATGGAAAACGTTTAATACGAGTCACTGTCTCATGTAAGTGATGGCCAGGTTCTGAGTTGTTGATATAAATTGTGAAGTTGATAAGAAATGGGTTATGAACTGATTTATGGGAATCGAACATTTATCAATTGCTAATGTCTTAGTCATTGTTGATACTGTGTTTAGCATATCTCTACGGGGCGTTGGCTCACCCTATACGGGACATCATTTTCAGGTACTGGTAGCATGCCACCTCCAAGGACGTAGCTTGGATGATGAGGATGAGAGTTGAAGACTCTTTTGTTTCTTTTGTTTGTATTACATGTACATCAAGCCAAGGGCTTCTTTTGTATAGAGTTAGTACTCTTTTTGTGTGTAACCAAGTGTTAACTTGGAAAGCTGTAAGCCCGTAGGGCATTTGCTTTTGTTGTTAACATGTAATACTTTTGTAAGAACTACTCTGATGAATAGAAATAGTTGATTTCTCTTGTATCAATTCATGTCTTTAGTGATGAGTTTTATGTATTATTTTGAGGGCGTTACAACTTGGTATCAGAGCGTACCGGGTTCGAATACTTTGGGTACGTGGGAAGTGATTAGTATCACAATGGGTTTGTTTCGCTTGTTAGAGACTTAAGTGTAATGTAATGTGTTTTTGTGATAGCGTGTTTATGTGATTATTTGGGTATGGGATTTGATTTCTAGGATATTGATTGGATCCTTGGGTTTCTGTGAGTCTTGTGGGAAAAGCACTTGATCAATGCTATTTCTAACCGAAACTCGAGTAACGCCTTGGGACTGTCATTATCCGGGAATGGAATTCGTAAGTGCTTATGTGTTTATGTGCTTACGTGGAGTGAATTACAGTTGTCCATGCATTAGGACGCGGGTGTTTAGTTTCAGCACATTTATGAATGTGCTAACGTCTTTGTTATCTTTAATAGGATGTCAGGACGAGGTGGTAGGCGTGGTAGGCCTAGGAGGCAGGAGGTGCCTTTACCGGATGACATTCCAGCAGTGCAGGAAAGAGTTGGTCAGGCCAACGTGGCCGAACCAGTGGGTCAGCAGGCTATGGGTGCCTTGGCCTGAGAGATAGCGGGAGCTTTGGGTATTCTCAAAGCTGAGCATCAGGTTGCAGAGGCAGGGCCTTCTTTCTTGAAGAGAGAATTTTTCTGGTCTAATTCGGATGAATTTGTTGGAGATCCAAAAGAGCCACTTAAGGCTGACGAGTGGTTGGAATAGATGGAGAAGACATTCGAGATGCTTGGCATCGAGGATGGGACTCTAAAGGTGACCTTGGTATCCTTCTAGCTGAAGGGAGATGCGGGTCAATGGTGGAAGTATGAGAAGGCCCGTGTTGGTGGTGCATGGGGGGCTTTTGTAGAGGTTTTCTAGGGGAGGTTTTTATCTACAGCTGCTAGGGAGAAGTTGAGGGATCGGCTTAGCGGCGAAGGGTTTGTCGATGGCGAATTTGAGGCTACTTTTACTAGCTTGTCCAGGTTTGCACCTGAACTAGTGGCGTCCGAGGAACGCCGTTGCTATGAGTTTGAGCGGAAGTTGAGGCGGGGCCTCAAGTTGAGAGTTGGTGGGTCTTACATCCGAGAGTATAGACATCTGGTGGATACGGCTGCTCATATGGAAATTATGATGCAGGAGGAGGATGATGAGAAGCAACAAGGTTCCAAGAGGAGCCAAGAGGGCCAGGGTGATGGCAGGAGACAGAAGGGTTTTTTAACCCCCAGCAGTCTCAAGGTGGTTTGGCTAGATCGACTTTTCTGGTACCGAGTGCAGGCTTCGGGAGAGGTAGTTAGGGAGGTTTGACTTGTTTTACATGCGGCCAGCTGGGTCACAAGTCTTTGGTTTGCCCGTAGAAGGGAGGGGGTCAGCGAGCTGCTTCTTCTTCAGCCAGACCTCAGGGCCAGAGTCAGGGCAGGGGCCAGCCTTTGTCTTGTTATCAGTGTGGACAGCCTGGGCACCTGAAGAGGTTTTGCCCACAGTTGAGTGCCACTTCAGGGGCATCTGGTTCTGGGCAGACGCAGAATTATCAGGTAGCTCAGTCTGTGCAGGCCTCGAGGGCCAACCTGGGAGCTTCGTCTTCCCAGTCTGTGCATCAGTCGTTTGCTCCTAGGGGTGAGCATGTGGATCAGGGGCCTACAGGACGCGTGTATGCTGTTATCGCACAGGACCTAGTACCGGCTCCATCAGTAGTGAGAGGTACCTTTCTGTTTTGCAACTCAGTTGCTAGTGTATTGATTGATACGGGTGCGTCTGATTCTTTTGTATCTACTGCATTTGCATATGTGTTGGAGTTGGAGTTAGCACTATTAGCATCTCCTATATGTGTTGTGTCGCCTCTCGGGGGTGAATTGATTTTGAAACACGGATGTAGAGGTTGTGATATAGAGGTCGCCGACCATAGGCTTCCGTTTCCTTTTGTAGTTATGCCCATGAAGGGCTTTAATGTTATTTTTGGTATGGATTGGTTATCGTCATACCGGGCAGTTATTGATTGCTACCGCCAGAGAGTCACTTGTTGTACTGTGAGCGGGGAGTGTTTCCATTTCTTGAGGGACCGGGTTGGTAGTGTTTTGCCACCGGGGTATGATCCGCGAGGGCGGGGTGAGCTTAGTGGTCTACTTGCTAGCTTTTTGAGTGGTAAGTGTGACGAGACCCAGATTGTATTGCCGAGGGTGGTTTGTGAGTATTCGTATGTTTTTCCCGAGGATCTCGTTGGTTTGCCACCTCACCGTGAGATAGAGTTCTCCATTGATTTAGTGCCCGGCACGGCGCCGATTTCTATGGCACCTTATCGTTTTGCCCCAGCCGAGTTGAGTGAGTTGAAGATTCAACTCCAGGAATTGCTAGATAAGGGATTTGTTCGCCCTAGTGTTTCGCCGTGGGGAGCACCGACCCTCTTTGCTAAGAAGAAAGATGGTGCCTTGAGATTGTGTATCGACTACCGGAAGTTGAATCGGGCTACGGTTAAGAATAAGTACCCTATGCCCCGTATAGATGATATGTTTGACCAGATGAAGGGTTCCCGTTGTTTCTCTAAGATAGACTTGAGATCGGGTTACCACCAATTGAGGGTCAGGGAGGAGGATATTCTGAAGACGGCATTCCGTACGCGGTATGGCCATTATGAGTTTCTGGTAATGCCATTTGGGCTTACCAACGCACCGGCAGTCTTTATGGACTTGATGAACCGGATCTTCCAGGAATTCTTAGATCGTTTTGTGGTCGTTTTCGTGGACGACATTCTTATCTATTCGCCTTCTGAGAAGGAGCATGAGAAACACCTAAGAGTGGTGCTTGAGTTACTTAGAGCCCATAGGCTGTATGCCAAATTTGGGAAGTGTGAGTTTTGGCTAGAGGAAGTTAAGTTCTTAGGCCATGTGGTTTCCGGGAAAGGGGTGTCTGTTGATACATCCAAGACTGAGGCAGTGCAAGATTGGGCACCGCCTAAGAGTGTGTTTGAGATCCGCAGTTTTCTGGGGTTAGCTGGGTATTACCGTCGGTTTGTGAAGGATTTCTCCAAGTTAGCTTCACCGTTGACTAGACTGACTCGGAAGGGAGTCAAATTTGTATGGAGTGAGACTTGTGAAAAGTCGTTCCAGGAATTGAAAGTTAGATTGACCATCGCTCCAGTCTTGATTATTCCGGAGAGAGGGTTGGGTTATGCGGTTTATTGTGATGCCTCACGGGAGGGTTTGGGTTGTGTGTTGATGTAAGGAGGGAAAGTGGTAGCTTATGGCTCACGTCAATTGAAGATTCATGAGAAGAATTACCCTACCCATGACCTAGAGTTAGTAGTGGTGATCTTTGCCTTGAAAATCTAGAGGCACTACCTTTATGGCGAGAGATTCGAGGTGTTCTCGGATCATAAGAGTCTGAAATATCTGTTTTCACAGAAGGACTTGAACTTGAGGCAGATGAGGTGGATGGAGTTTATTGAGGATTACGACTTCGAGTTGCATTATCATCCAGGGAAGGCCAATGTTGTGGCCGATGCCTTTAGCAGAAAATCCATAGGTGATGTAGCCTGTATAGCCATCCGGGAGTGGGGAATGTTGGGGGCACTTAGTGAGTTCGATTTGCATCTGAACGAATCTGTGAAGGCTGCGGCCTTGTTTTCTGTTGTTGCGCAGCCTACACTTGTGACTTGAGTGTTAGAGGCACAGAGGGGTGACCTTGAGGTAGAGTCCCTCCGAGAGAAGATCTCCAGTGGGAAAGTTGAGAAGGGTTTGACGGTGTATCCCGACCTGAGTGTGAGATACCGAGACCGTTTGTTTGTGCCGGAGTCTTGCCGAGAGGAAGTACTCCGAGAGTTCCATCATTCGCGCCTTGCGGTACATCCGGGGGGTACTAAGATGTATCGGGATTTGGGTCGCCGGTTTTGGTGGCGGGGTATGAAGAGAGATGTGGCAGTTTTCGTGTCTAAGTGCCTTACTTGTCAGCAAGTGAAGGCCGAGCATCAGAGGCCAGTGGGTTTGTTACAACTCTTGCCTATTGCCGAGTGGAAGTGGGAGCATGTCACTATGGACTTCCGAGGACTCAGCGGGGTAGTGACGCAATTTGGGTGGTTGTAGACCAGTTGACTAAGGCGGCGCACTTCATTCCTATGCACGTGAGAGATTCGGTAGATCATCTTGCTGACTTGTATATTTGGGACATAGTGAGGTTACACGGGGTCGCAGTGACGATCGTCTCAGATAGAGATCCTCGTTTTACTGCTAGGTTGTGGCAGAGTTTGCAGAGTGCCTTGGGCACTAAGTTGACCTTTAGTATAGCTTATCATCCTCAGACTGACGGGTAGTCCGAGCGTACTATTCAGATCCTTGAGGATATGCTTCGGGTTTGTGTCCTTGACTTTAGTGGAACGTGGGAGAGGCACTTACCATTGGTGGAGTTCGCCTATAACAACAGCTTTCAGTCTAGTATCGGTATGGCACCGTTTGAGGCCTTGTATGGCTGGCCTTGTAGGTCTCCGGTTTGTTGGGCCGAGGTGGGTGACGCACCTTTGTTGGGTCCGAAGTTGGTTAGGGAGACGACGGAGAAAGTTGAGCTTATCCGTAGGAGGCTTGTTACAGCCTAGAGTCTTTAGAAATCGTATGCTGACCGTAAGAGGAGACCGTTGGTGTTTGAGATGGGTGATCATGTCTTTATGAAGATATCACCCAGGCGGGGATTGATGAGGTTCGGGAAGAGTGGGAAGTTGTCCTCTCGGTTTATTGGTCCTTTTGAGATCCTTGAGAGGATTGGCGAGGTCGCTTGTCGTTTAGCTTTGCCGCCACAGTTGTCCGGAGTTCATGGCGTGTTTCATGTGAGTATGCTTCGGAAGTATGAGCCGGATCCATCACATGTATTGGATTGGACCGACTTAGAGGTAGATGAGGATGCCTCGTATGAGGAGAGACCGGTTCGGGTCTTGGATAGGCGGGATCAAGTCCTGCGTGGCAAGACCATTCCTTTGGTAAAGGTTTTGTGGAAACATCATGGAGTGGAGGAGGCCACTTGGGAACGTGAGTTGGAGGTCCGAGAGAAATATCCGGATCTATTTGTGGATGTTTGAACATATGTTATATATTGTTATATTGTTGAACTTTAAGATCATTAAATATGTCTTAAATTGTAAAACATTATGAATGTTTTGGTTATGGAAATATTGTGGAACTTGCCTTGATATGGAAGTTGATTGTAATATTGCATATATTGGCTATATTATAGAACTGGAGATGTATCATGAAAATTGATTATGATATGAAATTGTGAACCATGTGTGTTGAAAATGGTTGAAGAGGGGAATACATGTTGAAATGTAATTGTTGTGAAATGCCTCTTGATAAGAGATGAAACGGCCAGTAATGGGTCAAGTTGTTTAATGTTGGATTGTAACAATGTTTAAAATAGAGAAAACCAGCTTTCGAAAACCTGTCCTTAATTTCGGGGACGAAATTCTTTAAGGGGGGGAGGTTATAGCGGTTCCGGTTTCCCTTTACTTTATTTGTTGTATCCGGACGTAGACTCCGTGGAATTGGTTGTTGTGTATAGCTTGTTTACACCCTTTCTCTCTCTATATTTGAGTCTTGGGTTGTGTAGGGAAGGTTTGGAACAGGTTGGTTGAGCTTAGGAACCAAGTCTAGTTGCCCAGATTTTGGCTTGTCCGCTCGAGCGGGGATTTGGGCACTCGAGCGGAGAATACACCCATCCAGTATTTCCTGTGTAGTGTTGGACGCTCGAGCGAGGAATTGGCCGCTCGAGCGGGAGTTTGTGTGTGCCGCTAGAGTGGGGAGTTGGTCGCTCGAGCGGGGAACCTGTCTGCAAAAGTACTGGGAGTGTGCATCCGACGCTCGAGCGGGAGTCTGTGAGTATCGCTCGAGCGGGAGTTTGGCTGCTCGAGCGGGGCGACTGGGTTAAAGCTCTGTGTTTTGACATTTTAAATCACTTTTTCACATTCTCTTCTCTCTCCTACTTTTCCAAAAAAACACCATTGTTGAGCTTCTCTCTCTAAATCCTTCCTTTCTCTCTAGGGATTGATCTAGTAAGAGTTGTTGCCTCACCTTTGGCCTTTACCAAAAAGTTGTTGATCGTCGAGGGCTATCTTTTGATTTGAGAAATTTGTGATTTGGAGCATTTTCATTTTCTTCATCTTCTTCATTGGGTTCCATCTTTTGAGGTAGGGATTCCTACTCACTATTTTGGTCTTTGACTTAGATTTTTGGTTATTTTGGTAAAGTGTTGAAGTTGGTTGATTTCGAGACTTAGGGTTTCAAAATGGTATAATAGAGGGTTTATTATTTGGATTCTTAAACTTGTATTTTGGGTCTCAAAATGATGATTTGGGTGTCGGTTGTTGATATTTGAACCTTTGGGTTAATATTGAGGGTTGGGGAAGAAAACCCAAATTTGTATATAAATTAATTGGTATAATTAATTTGGAAAGTTATGGATTTTATGAAATCGAATTGGAATTAATGAAATTGATTCATTATATTGTGAAATGGTGGAGTTGGATTTATTAATCGCTCATTTTTGGGAAAACATGGTTATTTTATCTGTTGGGGCTTTTATTTCCTGTTTAGAAATATTTGCTTGGACTACCGGTGGAGGGTAGTTTCGATTGTTGTAGATAATGCATGATGATTAGGCAAATTGAAACTAATCAAGTGGATAAGTCATAGAGTATGACGGATGAAAGAATGCACTAACGTTATGTGTTGATTGAGTATGTATATGACCTTTGTGTATATATATATGTTGTGTTGTGTGGGAGGAGATAGGGGATGTACTCCACGGTTTAGGGGAAGATAGGGGATGGACCTCTAAACCGGTTGTTGATGGGGAGGAGATAGGGGATGGACTCCACTGATACAGCTTATATGCTTGTCAGTTAATGTGTTGATATAGCTAATATGCTTATCTAAGGAAGTGTTGATACAACTCATATGTTTATCATTGGAAGTGTTGATATAGCTAATATGCTTATCTAAGGAAGTGTTGATACAACTCATATGTTTATCATTAGAAGTGTTGATATAGCTAATATGCTCATCTGTTGAAAAGTGGATACAGCTTGTATGCTTATCTGTTGTGATGTTGATACAACTATTATGTTTAACTATTGTAAATGGAAAACGTTTAATACGAGTCACTGTCTCATATAAGTGGTGGCCAGGTTCTGAGCCGTTGATATAAATTGTGAAGTTGATAAGAAATGGGTTATGAATTGATTTATGGAAATTGAACATTTATCAATTGCTAATGTCTTAGTCATTGTTCATACTGTGTTTAGCATATCTCTACTGGGCGTTGGCTCACCCTATACGGGACATCATTTTCAGGTACTGGTAGTATGCCACCTCCAAGGACATAGCTTGGATGATGAGGATAAGAGTTGAAGACTTTTTTGTTTCTTTTGTTTGTATTACATGTACATCAAGCCAAGGGCTTCTTTTGTATAGAGTTAGTACTCTTTTTGTGTGTAACCAAGTGTTAACTTGGAAAGCTGTAAGCCCGTAAGGCATTTGCTTTTGTTGTTAACATGTAATACTTTTGTAAGAACTACTCTGATGAATAGAAATAGTTGATTTCTCTTGTATCAATTCATGTCTTTAGTAATGAGTTTTATGTATTATTTTGAGGGTGTTACACGACCCCTATGTGTATCCACAGTTGCAACTATGTTTTTTGCCAATAGGAATCGAATCGTTAAGACTGTTTTCTCCAGAAGAAACCTCCGATTGGTTTGAATTGTCCTCTGAAGACCTGTCATTTCTTTTGAATCTGTAACAAACAAAATAATCAGAAACAACATAAGATTTTAAAACAAGTAAGATTTTTTTAATTACCATAAAAATAGAAAAAGAAATTTGAAGACAAGAGTTTTGAAATACCTAAAAAGGTATCTCTTGAAGAAATCGAACAGAGGAAAAAAGTAGGTGGAGACAGAGAAATAGAAAATGCCGACAAAGAGAACAATTTTTTGGTTCAAGAACTGTGTATCGGAACCCATATCCACTTAATCGAAATGGGTACACACCACACAATTAAGCATTCACTCACCCATCAATTTATTTAATCTATCTGCCTCTACTGAATTATGGTAAAAGAGAATCATTACTTCACCCCCAACAACTTATCCTCTTATTTATAGGGAGGTGGCATGGCAATGTCTTGCCCATACCATCCCTTTGAACTTTATTTGTAAGTAAAGTGTCCTAGTAGGGGTTGATTGATCCATTAGTTGGTATCCAATAAATATGACAGGAAAAAAAAAAAACTTGTTAATGGTTGTTGTGAATTTTGGGTGTTGGTTCCTTTATTGTGTTACTGTGTGGCTACTACTGCTGCTATTAGTTGGGAGTGGCCTGCTGCTACTGTGTGTGCTGCTAAGAATTTTGGGGCACCAAATACAGCACCAAAATTAGCACAAAAAATAGCACCAAAATTAGCAAGAAAATAGCTCTGCTACACCCAAAAACATCACCAAAATTAGCTCTGCAGCAACAACAATCAACAGCTCAACAACTCAACAGCTCTCCAGCAGTTCTGCTACACACAACAACAACTAATAGTAACAACAACTCCATTCTGCAGTAGTATCAAGGTTAACTCCCTGCTATACACAGAACACACACTGTGTTGGCATTAGGATTCAATACTCCTATCCTAAGCACAAAAAAAAAAAAAAAAAAAAGCCCCAAACATCCATCAATACAAAACCCTTGCTATACAATGAGCAAAGTGTAGGCATAGCAGGAAGTGAGTAGGAATCATAAAACAAGACTTTTTTGTACACATCTCCACACAGTTAGCAGGGTGAAAAAGCGTAAACATATACAAAGGGTTTTCCACCCTGCAAATGCTTCACTCTAATCCTAATAAAACTTAAAATCATTTTAAGAGCCTATAAATCCAAGTACTTCTTGGTTAGTTCTTTAGATAAAACATATTCTCACGAGTATTAAGATTTCGACAATCACACAATGCATTATCGTGGCTTGTGGTGTAATAAAATTTGGATTTCAAGGCACCCAAACAGATCCAAAGATATCGAACTGAGCACAAATCAATAAATGCACTACTCCTGGAATATATATATATATATATATAGTAAACCAAAATTAGCACGCACATCTCAACTCGGCTAAAAAGCACCGCCGATAGTTCTTTTCAAGGAAGATTAGCATTTTATCTATTACATCATTTAAACCACAAAGAAATAACTCAGAATACTAGATACACACACATGCACACTCAAAAAGGATTTAGAAGAAGAAGAACAACAACAACAACAACAAACAAACAAACAAACAAACAAACAAAACCTAATCCAAAAAACACACCAGATTTTATCTATGAATAAAAATTAGGGACCCACAACCATTTGGAGGACCAAGAAACAACTATCAAAAAAAGAAAAAGAAAACAAGTACTGGTATAAATCCCTCCAAGAAACAGACACTAGACCTTGCTATAATAATGTGACACACAAGAGGTGAGAAATTAGCTACTACTTGCTATAACATAGCTTTCTAAGAATTGCTATATATCCTGGAGGCTACATCAGATACCATTATTCTTGTTAAGGTCACAAGCAATTTTGACCAACAAACTCCCAAGAAAGCTTTGTTCACAAAGACAACATTAGCCAATCATATCACATTTCCCACCTTGGGGCAACAGACCACTCATCAGAAGATGATCCATGAAATTATCCCTAAACCTCGAACATTTTCTTTGAACCATATAATTTAGGTACCAAACCACAACAAGAACTAAATATTGAAGAAGAACAAATGGAATGTTACTTGCCAAACAGAAAAGCATATGAGTAAATAAATGGGAATGCCAGTTGCATGATATGATGATTAGTAGTAACTGCACCTGGAAAAATAGTCTTTGTGCCACCAGTCAAAATTAGGGATGGCAATTTAAACCCAGCCCAACAGGGACCTGCCTCCCCGACCCTGATTCCAGCGGTTTTTCCTCAAAAAATGCCCCTGATGGGCCGAGGATGGTATTCGAAAATGAATCCCTGATGACTTTCGGGTCGGGGACGGGGATACGTTTCCCAACCCCGTCCCCGGCCCCGATTCCCGCCCCGCTTCTTCCCGAAATAAAATTACTACTTTACTCCTGTGTATATAAATATATGCGTGTCTTTTGCGTTTAATGTTTTAAGGTTTAACACGGGTAAATAAGCTTAAACTCTTTTTGCTGTGTAATACACGGGGGTAAATAAGCTTTAACGTTTTATGTTGGCACACTCACACAGTTACTTTGCTGTTGTTGGAAGAAAAATTGAGAGAGAGAGAGGGAGGCTGTTGGCGTGCGAAAAATGGAGAGAGAGGGAGAGAGGGTCCTCTGTCGTTGGAGGGAGGGAGAAAGAGTTGATCCTCCACTGTCACTGATCTCCTCCGCCGAGAGAAGAGAGCCGATCTCCTCCGCCGATCTTCTCCTCCGCCCTCCTTCACCGATCTCCTCCTTCGCCGATCTCCTTCGCTGCCTTCCTCCGTCAATCTCCTTTTCTCAGCGCCGATCTCTATCCCTCTCTCTTTCTCTGTGTTATAGATTGAAGCTCAGATCTTGAGATCTATGATGATGATAATATGTTGATCTTTTTTTTTTTTTTTTTGGATCTGTTGGTTTTTTTTGATCTGTTCTTTTTTTTTTAATCCGTTGTTGATGATGATACATGATGATGATGATCTGTTGGTGTTGATCTCTTTCTTTCTCTATGTTGATCTTCTTCTTTTTTTATCCTCCAGCTTCAAAGCAGTTTTCCAAAAAAAAAAAATAAAAAATAAAAAATGTCGGGGGTTGTTCGGGGTCAGGGAAACCCAATCCCCGTTAGGGGGCGGGGGCGGTGATGGGTTCCCCGCCCGGGATCGGGAGCGGGGGAGGGGACGGGAAAATATGTATATTCGGGGATCAGGGACGGGGAGTGTGATCCCCGGCCCCGGCCCGGCCTGTTGCCATTCCTAGTCAAAATCACTCAAATAACTTTTCAACCACCAGCTCTAAAAAATTCCCAGGTATAAGAATGCCCCTGAAAAGAAGCCCTTAGTATTTATTAAACATTCCCACAAAAAACCTTCACCCCATCATCCACACATGAAGCTTGTAATTTCAGGCCCTTTGAATGATTCCATACAATTCCACAGTAAAGGATCTCGAGGAGTGTGCTAGCCAAGAACAAGATCATCAACTAATGCATTTAGATTAGGTGCATTCTGCAGCAAATCATACCATTTTACTTTGCAAAAGTCCAACCTTGTATAGAGTAAGTATGATGAGTTATATATTCCTTTGTAATTGTCTATTCAAATAATGTTGTGTTCTTACCATTTTACTTTTTTATTAGGATGCATGCAGAGGAGCTTAAGAATTTGGATAGGCGTTTCTTGAGGGATGCTGCATTACTACATTCTAGACAAATGGATACGTTTTGTCAATGGTTAAAAGAGAAGATCAATTCTTGTGGTGGTGAGTGTCAAATACATTTGTCACGACCCAAACCCGGCCCTATGGGTTTAGCATCAGAATCGCCAAGAATCCGAGATTATCAAGGCCTTGAAACGATAATACAATTAAACAGAGTATGAGGGCTTGGCGGAAGCCAATACAAGAAATAACTAGTGTCCATTGAGTCAGGAAAATCAGATGCCAAAAACATTTTTATGCATTCATACAGTTCAAAACAAGGCGATCTATACAATCATTTACAGACATTCAAGACGGGACTCAATCCTCGACAAAGATCAGAAACAAGAGATCCTATACAAAAGTACAATACAAGAGGGAGACAGGGGGAAACAAAACACCCCAAGCCATGGCATGGCGTCTCGTAACCTCGCAGTGAGGCATATAGGTCGCTAGACAAAATCGGGGACTAACCCACGCCTAGCTCCGATCCGTCATTGGGAACCTACATATATATATAACAAAGTGAGCTAAAGCCCATGAATAACATAATGCGTAAAGATGTTATGAGTGAATGTCCTACAAGAATGAAATCAGTTCATTAACAAAGATTTTACTTTTCAAGATTTCACCAATCAAGATTTCAATCAATCAAGATTTCAATCAATCACCATATGTGGTACATCCATTAGCCTATAAACAAGAGGTCCAAAAGGACCGGCCTTAACAGACCAACAAAGAATGATGGCCAATCATTCAAGAACATATGGTTCCACAAGGAACCGACAGAGCTCAGAATCGATAACAATGAGGGTGCTAAGGATGCCACAAAGACAGCCTGTAAATAAAGGACATACATTCATTCAATAAACAATATCAGTTCAATAAACAGTTCAGTTCAGTATTCAAAAGGTAATCATTTTGAACATATCTTTGCACAACTGTTACTCACAGAGTTTGGGCTAATAGCAGCTAGAGCGCGTCCTCGAGAGCCAACCCTAAACAGTTAACAAATAGAACACACACTAAGTTCGCAGTCGAAAAGATGATAATTACATCCCTAAATTCCTCGGTGTGGTTCTATGTCTAAATCCTCATTAAGATGTCTTAAACTAGGCCTAAGGATGCCTAGAATGAGATGAGGATGCAAAAATACAGTTGGAAGGCATTTTTCAAAAGTTGCTGAAAATAGGGGTCTCGCTCGAGCGAGCCTTCCTTCGCTCGAGCGAGGTTGCAAAATCAAAGGATTCGCTCGAGCGAACAATCCTTCGCTCGAGCGGTCTGATGAAACAGTAAAAGTACTGGATGCTCGATTTTTACGCGTGATGCTCGCTCGATGCTCGCTCGAGCGAGCTTCCAAAATCAAAGGGTTCGCTCGAGCGAGCCTTCCTTCGCTCGAGCGGTCTGATGAAACAGTAAAAGTACTGGATGCTCGATTTTTACGCTCGAGCCACCAATCCTTCGCTCGAGCGTGGCTTAGAGGAAAACGTTGGTCGCTCGAGCGAGGAATCCTTCGCTCGAGCGAAGAAGCCAAATCTGGAATTTCCAGATTTGCCTTCCAAGCTCAAACCAAGCATTCTCAACTCAATTTTCGACTTCTTGGGCTCAAATTCTGGAAAATACATCCCAAAACAATGTATAACAAGTTTCAAAATCCAATTTATGAATTCAAGCCCCAAAGGTGAGTCAATTAAAACCATTTTTCAAGCCCATTTCAAGAACACTTTCAAAATATGTAATGCATAAACTTTAAATCAAATTCAAGCTTCAACTCTTGTCCAAATGGACTCATTTCTTCAAGAACATGATGAATACATGGATTTAAACATGAATATGAGCATGCATGTACATTTTTACCATGGATTCAACTCAAACTCATCAATTCAAACATGCATGCATGGATTAAGCTATAATTCTACTCTTTTGAACTAATTTATGTCTTAACTCCACAATTCAACTTGACTCATGCAAGAACAACTTCAAATGCAACAATGAGAGATTCAATTACCTTGCCTAAGTCTTGTATTGAGAGCCTAAGAGATCAATAATGGAGTCAACACTTCAATCCTCTTAAGTTCAAGCACAATCAAGCAAAATGGGATGAAAATCAATCCTCTCTCTCTCACTCTCTTCTAATTTCGGTGGGAACAAAGGAATGGCTGATAGAAAGGTTTGATCAAGTGTATACAAAGCTCAAATGATAAGCTTAAACAAGACCCACTCAATGGTATTTCTGTAATTAAGCCCAACTCTTCAATTAATTCATTTAAATCTAATTTAATCATTCCTAATCAATTTTCAGATAAATATATCATTAAATCATAAAAATTACACTGATTACAAAACACTAAACGGTTCTCTGTTCGGCCGCCAATAAGGCCTTCAATTAGCAATTTAAACATAAAATGCAAACAGATAAATCAATCAATCAAACAGATACAACATGCAATTCAATAGATAAACTTATTCAATTCCAGTTTCAATTTCGATCAGTCCATCCAATACTTCAGTTAATCCAACTATCAGTCATTAGCGGTCCAGTTTAGCAATAATCAGTATATAATTCAGTGGTTATTCAGTAATCGGTACGAGGGTTGTTACAACATTGAAATGGGCAGCTGGCCTAAGAAATAATGCAATGTCATACTTAGGTTATGTCATTAATGGGCATTGCTTTCATATAGCCAATGTTGAGAGAGCTACACAAAATAGCGGTGTTTTTATTGAAGCAGAAACTCTTTGTTGAGCTAGTAAGAGAGATACCAAACAAGTTGTGAACAAAATCTCTTTTTATGGGGTTATTAAATAGATTATTTTGTTGGACTATTATAAATTTCAGGCCCCTTTATTTAAATGTGATTGGGAAGCTATTGGAAATGGTGTCAAAGTTAAAGATGGATCTACTTTGGTTAACTTACAACATGGAAGACATCAATTTGAGAGAGATCCATTAATTCTAGCCCCACATGCAAAACAAGTGTTTTATTTGAGAGATAGTAATACATCTAGTTGGGAAGTTGTACTTAAAACAGCCCCAAGAGGTTTTCATGATTTTGAAATGTATGATGATGATGCTTATATGCCGTGTGCACATGTCGATATAGCTAGGCTTGAAATGGCTAACAATGATGAAGATGAGTGCTATGTAAGGACTGATTGTGAGGGTGTGGAAGTGTTGCTTGATGAATGAGTTACTAAAAATGTTTTGTTGACCTAGTAATGAAGTAAAATAACATTATGAGTACTTGTGTTCTATTGTGATTGATGTTTAAGAACCTGTTTTTCTCTATGTAATATTTGTAGCATGTATGAAATTAATTATTTCTTTTCCCCCCCTTTTATAATACTCTTTCACATACTTGTATCTCATATAATGGATATAACTCGATTTGGTTTTGTTCTTTCATTTTTGCAGGTGGAATTCATTTATAAGGATTTAGTAATTGAAGCTGCCAACCAACAATATGTGTGTAGAGGTAACTTTATACATTATTTAATATAAAATTAAACTTGAAACAAGTGTTTTTTTTTCTAACTTATTTATTTTGGGTACACATTTGTAACCAATTATTGGCTGCTTTGTCTTTATTTTCTCATGTGTCATAAAGAGTGCTAAAAAAGCAGCGAAAAGACATAGAAAAGAGTAAGAAGCTGTAGTTGCTACCACAATGGATGACAAAAGTGACCGACCCATCAGAATTTCAGATAAAGGTTCCAATACTTGACAAGTTGAATCACCAAATGTAGATGGAGCAGTTGACTCTGGTCAAGAACCAAAGAAGAAAACTAGGGGGTTGTCAAAGTTAAAGATGCTTGACAAAGGAAAACAAAAGTGTGATGAGATCGACTTCAATGAAAGGAACCAATTGACAGGACCTGGATCGGTACAATTATCAACCTTAGAAGAGATTTTAGCACGAGAGTTGGTTATTGGGTTGATGTTCCAGTTGAGATTAAGGATAAGTTATGAGATTGTGTGAAGGTAATATGTTTATGTAGTTAATTATAATTATTATACAACAATTCATAATTTTTTTCCCACTTCTAATGCAAAATGTTTGCTTATATGAAAATGCAGCTTAGATACAAAATGCATGATATCCATAAGACACAGGCCTTGGTATTATTACCCCCAGGCGAGGGCCACATGAACATAGGCCTCAGTATTGTGACTCCTAAGTAAAGGCCACATGAACATAGACCACGATATTGTTATCCCAGGGCAAGGGCCACGTGCATATTGGCCATGGTATTGTTACCCCCGGGCGAGGGCCACATGAACATAGACCACAACATTGTTACCCCTGGGTAAGGGTCACGTGAACTGAGGATGCCACAAATACATTTCAGAAAAAAATAGACATTCATTCATAATTCATAAAATAGCCTTTCAGAAAGATATCATATCATTTCATTCAGAAAATACTTATAATCGAACATAGCTTTACAAAGTTGTTACTCACAGATAGCTCAAATGGCAGAATAGATCACGTGGATAGAACAAACTGATTCGGCGGTGCTAACACGTGACCTACACAAAAACGTAACAGATACACTTAAACATTTGCCCCAAAAGTGCTTAACTTATCGATCTTCTCTCTTAGCGTGCTTCTAACTCTTATCCTCATTATCATGTCTTAATTAAGGCTTAGGAATGCCTAGGATGTAATGAGGATGCCAAAATGTACATGGAAAACACTTGTCAAAATTTCTGAAACAAGGCAGTTTGCTCGAGCGGACCCCTTAGTCTGCAAAACTTCTGGGTGCTCTCATTTTATACTCAAGCGCAACTTCTGGTTGCTCAAGTCAAGGCTAAAAAATAAGAGTGGTCACTCTAGCATAGGTCCTATCGCTCGAGCCAACCCTTAACTCTACAAAAGTACTAGGAGCTCATATTCTTCGCTCGAGCGCAGACTCTACCGCTCGAGCAAAGAGTGCGAATTTTGGACTTTATGGATTGCTTCAAGCTTCAATTCCAAAACACCAAAACACATTATTTTGGGCCAAAACTTAAGAAAAACACTTGTAAACTTATACAACATTATGAATTAAAAATCATTTCACAAAATCAAGGCCCAAAAGCAAGTGAATTGTTCAAAGTCACACTTGAAATTTTGTAAGCATAACATGCATGACTTGTTCTGAACTCAAACCTTCCAAAACATGATCAATTGAGATGTTTAGCACAAAAACATGTTGAATTCCTAAAACATAGCCAATATAAGAACATGCATGTGATAATTCTTTGAAATCAAACTCAAATTGTAATGAAATGGACATGCATGCCTAGGATGCTCTTCTTTCTACCCTTCAAACTCAATTCTCATGTTAAAACACTTAAACCTCTTGAATTCATGCATTAAATGAGTCAAACACAAAGATTAAAGATTAAAGATTAAATTTCTTGCCTAAGGTTCTCAATTCCTTGACTTCTAGTAGGTTCTTGCTCAATTTCTCCAATCCTCTCTTTAATTCTCTAGCAATTCTTCCATTCTTCTTGAATTCACTCCTCTCACTCTAGCTCTCCCCCTCTCACATTTTCTCCTCAAGAAATGATGAACAAAGAAAGTTCTAGTGTGTGTATAAGCCTTATTAGGCTTGATTAGTGGACTTACTTATGCTTAGCTTAACTTAATTTAATCTAATTTATTCTAATTATTTGGTTCCGAATTGAAATCTAATGAAACTTACCATAAAATTATAAAATTTTTAGATAATACATAAACGAGGTCACTTTCGTATTCAGGCACCTATAAGGCTTTCAATTCGCATAATGAAATAGAAACTTAGACAGATATTTCTACGACCGACAGATAAAATAGCATATAGCACATATAACACATAATTAACACATGTTTCCATCATAATTACTTATTAAGTATTCTTAAGTAATGTTTATTAGCTAATCATAGGTCGGCGTTGTTATAGTCTTCCCCTTAAAGAGTTTGGTCCTCCAAACTCGAATTATCTTCATTTTGGAAGATTATCGGATCTAGAGGGAACAAATTAGGATATCTCTTCATCATATCCTCTTCGATCTCCCAAGTCGCATATGTTCCTCCATGATTTTGCCAATCTACTTTCACCAATGGAATTTCTTTGGTCTTTTAATTTGGCTGTTTACAAACTAAATTGGCTGTTCTTCATATGTACAATCATTTTTCAGGAGTACATGTGTCGGATCAATAACATGATGTGGATCTCGTAAATATTCCTAAAGCATCGAAACATGAAAAACATTATGCATGTTCTCCATAACTGAAGGTAAAGCCATCTGATACGTCACCGGATTGATTTTCTCGATAATTTCATATAGCCCAATGTATCGTGGTGCCAGCTTCCGTTAACCCCAAATTGACTTTGTCTTTTCATTGGAGTTACTTTGATAAACACGTGATCACCGACTTCATATTCTCTGTCTTTCCTCTAGACGTCCGCATAACTATTTTGACAACTTTATGCAGTTCTCAAACGTGTTGTATTAACTTCACTTTTTCAGTTGTTTCTTACATAAGTTCCGGTCCCAATAGCGGTCTATCGCATACTTCGGCCCAACAGATTAGAGATCAGCATTTTTGCTCGTGCAAAGCCTCATAAGGAGCCATCTCGATACTTGAATGATAGCTGTTATTATACACAAACTCGGCCAATGACAAATAAGGTTCCCAATTTCCCTAGAAATCCAAGACACACATTCTAAGCATATGTTCCAAGGTTTGTATCACTCTTTCTGATTGGCTGCCTGTCTGTGGATGGTATGCACTACTTAACCACAATTCAGTCCCCAAAGCTTGTTACAAACTTTGCCAGAATCTTGAAGTAAACTTTGAATCTCCATCAGACACAATAGATACAAGCCCGTGTAATCTCACAATTTCATTCACATAAATGTTAGCCAATTTATCCACATTATAAAAAGTTTTGACAGGTAAGAAATTGGTGGATTTAGTCAAATGATCAACAATTACCCAGATAGGGTCCATACCTCTAGAAGAACGAGGTAGACCGACAATGAAGTCCATCGTAATATGCTCCTATTTCCATTCTAGTATTAGAAGCGGCTGAAGTAGTCCGACGGGTCATTGATGTTCAACTTTAACTTGTTGGCAAGGTAGACATTTGGCTACAAAATTAGCAATACAACTTTTCATTCCAGGACACCAGAAATTTTGTTTCAAATCATGATACATCTTCGTGTTTCCCTGATGCATAACAAATTTCGAATTATGAGCTTCTGTCATAATACGCTTTCTTAGTTCAGAATGGTCCGGTACACAAAGTCTAACCTGAAATTTCAACACATTATTTTCATACACATATCCTGGCCTTGGTTTTGATACAATTTCATCAACAATCTTCTTCAGAAATTCATCTTGTAAGTATAGCTGGTTGTGCAGAGATGGCGGCTAGAACTCCACCATGTTCACACAAAACAATCTCAATTTCATTTCTTTCTAGCTCATACAACAATTTTTTCTGACCGGTAAGCAAACACGCCAAAATTCCAATGGATTTTCTACTCAAAGCATCGACAACTGTATTTGTCTTTCCCAGATGGTACAAAATCTGTAAATCATAATCTTTTATCAACTCGAGCTATCTCCTCTGTCTTATGTTCAATTCTTTTTAAGTAAAGAAATATTTCATGCTTTTATGATCAGTATACACTTCACAAGTCACTCCATACAGATAGTGATTTTCAGAGCAAAAGCCACAGCTACAAGTTCAAGGTCATGGGTTGGATAGTTCTTTTCATGTGGTCGGAGTTGTCGTGAAGCATATGCAATTACTCCTTCATCATGCATTAACACACATCCCAAGCCTTTGTACGATGCATCATTGGAAATCTGAAACTCATCTGTACCATTAGGTAGAGTCAGAATTGGTGTAGTCACCAGTCTAGTCTTCAATTCTTGGAAAGCGGGCTCTCTTTGATCATTCCAATCAAACGATACATTTTTTTGTGTCAACTCTGTCAATGGCATGGCAGGTTTGGAGAAGCCTTTCACAAATCTTCTGTAATAGCCAGCAAGCCCTAGAAAACTTCTAACTTCTGACACGTTTGTTGGTCTTGGCCAATTCATAATAGCTTCAATTTTCTATGGGTCAATCGATATGCCATCCTTGTTGATTACATGCCCTAGAATGATCACCCTGTCAAGCTAGAACTCACATTTGGAAAGTTTTGCATACAATTTCTTTTCTCTGAGAATCTGTAACACAGTTCTTAAATGGTTTTCATGATCTTCTCCACTTTTGGAGTAAATCAGAATATCATCAATAAGCACAACAACAAATTGATCAAGGAATTTTTTGAACACCCTATTCATTAGGTCCATCAAAGTTGCAGGTGCATTAGTTACCCCAAATGACATTACCAGAAATTCATAGTGCCCATATCTAGTTCGAAATGCAGTTTTTTTTATGTCTTTTGCCTTAACTTTCAATTGGTGATACCCGGATCTAAGATCTATCTTTGAAAATACTTGGGCTCCCTGAAGTTAGTCAAATAAATCATCTATTCAGGGCAGTGGATATTTGTTCTTGACAGTTACTTTGTTCAATTCTTGGTAATCAATGCATAACCTCAAAGACCCATATTTTTCTTAACAAACAACACTGGGACACCCCAAGAAGAAGTGCTTAGGTGAATGAACTTCTTGTCTAACAGTTCTTGTAGTTGAATTTGTAATTTTTTCAATTCAGAAGTTGACATTCTATAAGGGGTTTTAGAAATTGGCTGGGTTTTAGGTACTACATCAATAGTAAACTCAATTTCCCTATCAATTAGATCCCTGGGCAGTTCATTTGGGAAGACATCAGGGAATTCACAGACTACAGGAGTAGTTTCCACATTAGGGCTATAAGAAGTCACACTTAAAACACTACACAAATAACCCCTACATACCTTTCTAAGCAATTTGGTGGCTTTCATAGCAGAAATCATATACGGAGGTGGAACTATCCCATTCCAAGCAAACACAAATTCAGACAAGCCAAGTGGTCGGAAGACAATAGATTTATTCACACAATCAATAGTTGTATGGTACTTAGTCAACCAATCCATACCCAATATATAATCAAAATGGGCGATGTCCAATGGCAGCAAATCAACATATAATAACATATCCATAATCATGGTGTCACATGCAGAATACACATGAGCACACACCATAGAACCCCAGAGGGTGTAGATACAGATAACAAATAATTCATAGGTTGTCGTGGTCTAGTCAATTTTTGAGAAAAAGCATGCGACACGAATGAATGGGTAGAACCAGAATCTATCAATACATATGCATTCTGAGCACAAATAAGGAGTACACCTAACACCACAGATTCAGTGTTCTAGACGTCCCCCGGTACAAGCGTACAAACTCGACCTTGCCTTAGGGTTTCCTTTCTTGTTCTCACATTTGATCTTGATACAGGAGTAGATCTGGTTGAACTTGTCGTAGGACGGTTGGCATTTTCAACTATGAGTGGACAGTCTTTTACTATGAGGCCAGTTTTGCCACATCGGAAACAAGCACTCGAGACTCGGTAGTAGGCACCTTTGTGTTTCCTACTACATTTTGGACAAGCAGGTACAGAACCACTTCCCTAACTGGAGCTACTAGTTGAACCTAGATTCTATTTCTTATTCAATGAAAATGAACGACCCCTTTTGAAATTGAATCCGGATCTTTTGTTTCTCTATTCGGTTGTTGGGGCTTTGGTTTGTTTCATAACTGCTTGATTGGCCTTTGTCATCAAGGCTCTATCAAGCACATCCACATACTTGGGCAACTTTAGCATACCAATTCGATCAAATACATCTAGGTTAAGGCCTCCTTCAAATTTTTGAGCTTTCTTGTAGTCTGAGTCCACCATGTGTGGAGCAAATCTGGCCAACTCAGTAAATTTGGCTTCATATTTAGCTACATGTTGCCTTGCTTCGATTGTTCAAATTCTGCCACTTTGTGGTCTCAGAAGCACTAAGGGAAGTACTTCTCATAAAAGACCTCTTTGAATTGGCTCCATGTCATAGTCCCATTGTCATTTTGTATAAGTATCCACCAACGATGGGCTTTCTTTTTCAGAGTGTAAGTTGCTAGCAAAACTTTTTGAATTTCAGAGTAGAGGAACACTTCAAATAATTTCTCAATTTCTAGCATCCACGTCTTAGCCTTTAGTGGTTCAATACCACCCAAAAAAGTTGGTGGCCTCATCTTGTTGAATTTTTGAGTCAAACTGACTATGTCGTTGTTTAGTGGCTCTACCTGCACTGACGGTGGCGGAGGGAGCAAAGGTTGATGTCCCTGTTGTTGTCTTAATGATTTGGTCAATGTTTCCATCATTCTTTCGAGTTGGTCAAAGCGGGCATCAGAGAATTCAGTTGCATCATTACTTCTTGTATTTTCCATATTCTGTAGGTAAACAGAGCACTAATAAACACATGAATAATCTTATCACAGTGTTCAGTTCAGCTCATTTCCTTTCATAGTCATTTCACATTGATTCAAATATATTCACATGATCTCACACACTCACACATGCATATGTAATGTTCCTAATTCCTTTCTAGGACATCCTATAGCTCATATGGACTCGTGTGTGCGACATAACTTGTGCTCTGATACCACTCTGTCATGATCCAAACTTGCCCCTATAGGTTTAGCATCGTAATCGGCCAGTAATCCTGAGATTATTGAAGGCCTCTAAACAGATTAACAAAATAAGGGGATAACGGAAGTAATTTTACAAACATATAATGTCTATATAGAGCTGTGTAGACATTTATAGGACAGTAAATTTTAAACTTATATTCACATATATGTGACGTCATATTTACATCAGTCTTACGTCACCCAAAAGCGGATAAACAAAACCAATCTAGAAAAAAGTCTTATCCCAAAAGAGAAAAGGGTAAAAGATAAAATAGACACCACGTGCACTTGATTTGAATGCTTGAAACACTTAGGAACCTCTTTAGGAGGCACTGTGGCTAGCTTGACAAAACATAATTCCAGGCAACAGCTTAAGCCTGGTCCTGCACCTAATCACCAACATACATAATAATACAATGAGCTGGAACCTAGTGAATAACGACAGAGTAAAGGGTTTAGGAATGATGTCCATCACAAATTTAGAAATCATATTTCATATCAAAAACAAATTCAGATTCACATACTTATATAGATTTCATAAACAATTATACATGGTACATCTATTAGCTAACAGATCTAATTAATCATAAAGACCCACGTGCATAGTTGGTACCGACGACCTTAAAAGTCAACATCTTTGTGCACATATAGCCATGGTATTGTTAACCCTAGGCGAGGGCCACGTGAACATAGGCCTCAGTATTGTTACCCTCGGGTAAGCGCCACACGAACATAGACCACGGTATTGTTACCCCCAGGGAAGCGCCACGTGTATATTGGCCACGGTATTGTTACCCTTGACCGAAGGCCACATGAACATAGACCACGGTATTGTTACCCTCGGTCAAGGGCCACGTGAACTAAGGATGCCACAAATACATTTTAGAAAAAAATGGACATTCATTCATGATTCATAAAATAGTGTTTCAAAAAATAGATCATATCATTTAAATTGTAGAACACTTATAATCAACCATAGCTTTACATAGTTGTTACTCACAGATAGCTCCAATGGTAAAACAAATCATGTGGACAGAACAAACAGATCAGGCGGTGCTAACACGTGACCTATACAAACACGTGACAGATATGCTTGAACATTTGCCCCAAAAGTGCTTAACTTATCGATTTTCTCTCTTAGCGTGCTTCTAACTCTTATCTTCATTGTCATGTCTTAATTAAGGCTTAGGAATGCCTAGGATGCAATGAGCATGCCAAAATGTACATGAAAAACACTGGCAGTTCGCTTGAGTGTAACTTTGGTTGCTTGAGCGGACCCCTTACGTTGCAAATCTTCTGGGAGCTCTCATTTTACGCCGAGCGCAACTTAGGTTGCTCGAGCCAAGGCTCAAAAATAGGAGTGGTCGCCGAGCACAGTCCTGTCGCTCGAGCCAACCCTCAACTCTGCAAAAGTATTGGGAGCTCGCATTCTTCGCTCGAGCGCAGACTCTACCGCTCAAGCGAAAAGTGCGAATTCTAGACTTTTTGGATTGCTCTCTAGGCTCCAAGCTTCAATTCCAAAACACCAAAACACATTCTTTTGGGCCAAAACTTAAGAAAAACACTTGTAAACTTGTAAAACATTATGAATTAAAGATCACTTCGCAAAATCAAGGCCCAAAAGCAAGTGAATTGTTCAAAGTCAAACTTAAAATTTTTTAAGCATAACATGCATGTCTTGTTATGAACTCAAACCTTCCAAAACATTATCAATTGAGATGTGTAGCAAAAAAAAATGTTGAATTCCTAAAACATAGCCAAGATAAGAACATGCATGTGAGAATTCTTTGGAATCAAACTCAAATTGTGATGAAATGGACATGCATGCATGGAATGCTCTTCTTTCTACCCTTCAAACTCAATTCTCATGTTAAAACACTTAAACCTTTTGAATTCATGCATTAAATGAGTCAAACACGAAGCTTAGAGATTAAATTTCTTACCTAAGGTTCTCAATTCCTTGAATTCTCACGAGTTCTTGCTCAATTTCTCTAATCCCCCCCTTTAATTCTCTAGTAATTCTTTTTTTCTTCTTGAATTCACTCCTCTCACTCTAGTTCTCCCTCTCTCATGTTTTCTCCTCAAAAAATGATGAACAAAGAAAGTTCTAGTTTGTATAAGCCTTATATAGGCTTGATTAGCGGACTTAATTAAGCATGGCTTAACTTAATTTAATCTAATTAGTTGGTTCCAAATTGAAATCCAATTAAACTTACCATAAAATTCTAAATAATACATAAACAGGATAAATTTCGCATTTAGATGCCAATAAAGCTTTCAATTTGCATAATGAAATAGAAACTCAGACAGATATTTTTACGATTGACAGATACAATAGCATATAACATATATAACACACAATTAACACATGTTTCCATCATAATTACTTATTAAGCATTCTTAAGTAAGGTTTATTAACTAATCACAAGTCGAGGTTGTTACAAATACCATGGCCCTTTGCTATGTGGCCATCGCCTAGGGGTAACAAAGCCATAGTCCTTCGTTATATGTGCACAGAGATCTCTGATGTTGACCCAAGTGGTCCTTTCGTTGACCTATATGGTCCCTTCATGTGACCCAAGTGGTCCCTTTGTTAGACCCATGTGGTCCATTTGCACACTAATGAATGTACTACATATGATTGTGAATTGTGAACTTTGATTCTATATGTATATAGATATGAAATGCTTTGAACTCATGCGATATGATTTGTACTATGATTGACATCATTCATTTAATCTCTTTACACTTGTATTACTCACTAGGCTTTCGTTCTCCCCCTTTCCCTATACATATATATATATATATATGTAGGTGAGCAAATGAAGCGTCAAACATAAGGCAACCTCGGGAGTCCACCCTTTTGTTAGTCATTTTGGAAGTGCCTCCGTGATGGAGCAATCTTGGTCTCAAGCGTTGCCAAATGTGTCAACCTTGTGAACCATGTTACTTTGTTTTATTTCTTTTGTTCTTTTATTTAGTACTTTGTTTTGGAACCTGAAATGGATGGACAATTTGTATAAGTGTTAGATGCTATGATGCATTTTTGTATCTATATCTAAGAAGGAGTTAGATTTTTAAATTTGTATGATTTTCATGTATGCACCACTCGATGGACATGTTACATTTTAATATTGCTTCCACAATGCCCCTTTATTATTATCATTTATCAAATTTGTCTGTAAGGCCGAAGGTAATCTAGGATTACTTGCCAGTCATGGCCTAGACCTTTAGGGGTAGGTTTGGGTATTGACAAATCCAATATGTGTGAAGGATCAGGTTCATACTTTTCAAGCATACAAATATGAAACACTTTATAAGCCCCGGAAAGTTAGGGTAGTAAGGCTAAACGATAAGCTACCTCCCCAATTCGCTCTAGGATCTCAAAGGGCCCAAGGAGACAACTTCCCGTTCTTCTCAAATCTTATCAAACCCCATCTCAATGATATTTTAAGAAATACACGATTTCACATCTCAAAAGACAATGGCCTTTTCCTACGGTCGCAATAGCTCTTCTGGCGGCTCTGAGCCCAAACCAACCTCTTACGAATAAGTGCAACCTTCTCCGTTATTTCTCAGACTAATTCAAGATCTAACATAGGTACATCATCCATGTCGTCCTAACACACTGGATATCTATACGATCAGCCATACAAGGCCTCAAAAGGTGTCATGCCAATACTCGCTTGAAAACTATTATTATAGGCAAAGTCTACCAAGGGTAAATGCCTCTCATATGACCCCTTAAAATCAAGAACGCAAGCCCGAAACATGTCCTCTAAAATCTAAATAGTGGCTCAAACTGCCCGTTAGTCTGAGCATGATAGGCGGTGCTAAACGTCAACCTAGTGCCCAACGCATTCTGTAGGTTCTACTACAATCGAGCTGTAAAATGAGGATCTCTATCCGAGATGATAGTCACTAGGATCCCATGAAGTCGAACCATATCCCTAACATATAGGGTTGGTAAGATAATCTACAGAGTCACTTGTACGCATAGGTACAAAGTGTACTAATTTGGTTAACCGGTCGACTATTACCCATATGGCATCATTACCCTGTTGAGCCCTTGGAAGACCTATAACAAAATCTATCGTGACATGCTCCCACTTCTACTCGGCTATAAGTAAGGGTTATGACAAACTCGCTGTTTCTTGATGCTCGACCTTCAATTATTGACAAGTAAAACACTTCGAAACAAACAAGGCTATATCTCTCTTCATCTCCCTCCACCAAAACTAGCAACTAAGGTTGTGGCACATCTTTGTGCCTCCCGGGTGTAATGTAAGGCATAAATAATGGAAGTCTCGAAGTAATTCATCTCTACAAGATTCTAGCACAAAAAGACAGTCTGAATACCTCACACTCGAGTCAGAATAAACATTCAAGCCCTTTTCTACCCTCCCACTGGATATCTTTTCTCAGATGGCCTCTAATTCTTGATCATTCTGTTGTGCTTCTAGAACTTGGCTAACTAGAGTAGGTTGTGCAACTATAGTGAACAAAGCGGCCGAACCAATGGACTCACCAAGATGCAAGTCAAACTTGTCTATTACACCCAACATCTCCTATTCCTGCATTTACGATGATAGCTACACTACTTACGGATTTCCTACTCAAAGCGTTGGCCACTATGTTGATGTGGACTCGCCTTTTTTCGTGCCCCCCTTTCAGAAGGTTTGAAATGAAGGCCTCACAGTTTGGACTTCTGTAGTTCTGAATCTAATCTCACAAGTGCAATGTGAAACTGATAAACACCAAAGAGTCCAAATCCGGCAAATCGTTTTGGAAAATTGATTTTGAATAAAAAAAAATTACCAAAATTGGACTGGTTTGCCAAATACAAAGTTGCCACCTAAATATTTATTATTTTAGAGAAATTTAGGAAACCTTAAGCCGTGCCAAAGGCCACGTGTCCGTTATCACTAAAGTTGCCTCGGCTCAGGAACTTGGGTACGAGAGGGAAAGGTATTGAGCACCCCTGCTCGCCCGATCAAAGATCGGCCTCTACTAATCATGATATGATTTTTTATAAACATTATGTGCTCTTATTCCGGTTTATTAAACTAGCATTACTATGTGATGTGCACAAGCAAATATAGACTAGTTTGCTCAATTTGGAACAATTCAACTCATGTTTGTTTGCGAAAATGGTTTGAATTTGCCACCTCAAGTGGGCTTAAAGTTTGCGGATTTTCCACCAAACATAGTGGGCTTAAAACATGATTTGCCACTCAATGAAGTGGGCTTAAAACACACATTTGTTGAATCGTTCCAATTCAAACAAGTAGCCATCATCCATGGGCATTCAAGCAGTTTAGCATTAAAGCATATAGCCTCATGGCAAGCATGCTAATCATGGCAACATTCACACTTATGCAAGTATGCTAAACCATAAAACTCACCTAGTAGTTCAAGCTAGGAAAACATGAGCTAGTGAAATATGCATGATTCCTAACTATACAGGATGCCTAATGCAATGCATGCGAAGAATGCAATTAATAGGCTTGGCTACTAATATGGCATATGGATCGATTTGAACAAAATTTGATTAAACATATATATTCAAATAAGTATATTGAAATGACAATGTAATTTGAATGATGCGCCGAGCCTCGGTGCATACAATACAAATGAATGGATGCAAGCATAAGGTATGCTAATTGAAATATGATGCTCCTAAACTAACCATCAAAAGCAGTTAAATAAAAGGGAGAAAGACATGGGGTTGGAAAACATACATATACGCACGCACACTTATTGCAACATTACGCCCTCGTGAAAGAGGGTCCGAATGAATAAGAGCTAAGCTAATCTAAGCTAAGCTAATCTAATCTAATTAAGCTAATTAGACTAATTATTACAAATCAAATGAATAACTAGTTAAGCTAATTACTAATTATTAGAACACTTTAACTAACTAGCAAACTAATTAATTGAATTACAACACAAATTTACACGAACTGAGCAATTAAGACATTAAATTATGCTGCCACTGCTTCGCCTTGAGAAGTGGAAGGTGCATATTCTCGGTTTTGGCCCGAAAAGATCTCCGTTTTGCTCTCGAAAGCCTCTGTTTGCAGGGTTGAGCGTTTCCAGAACCTTCATGCTCCATCCTACCAAGTCTTTACTGAGATTTACATCAGTAGCCTATTGGCCATGGAGGGATGCTGCGGGCCATCTGCCGGCCAGTGAGGTGTCCTGTGGGCCAGAAATGATGCACTGCCAGCCATGGATGGTGCACTGCCAGCCACTGATGCATTGGATCACCATACTGCAACAGAGCACAAACAGAGCAAAAAGAAGGTTTTTCCAAGGGTTGTTTGCACAATTCACCTCTCCTTTTCATGGACAAATCCAAGGAATTATGAACTTAAATCATAAACCACCAATCAAAGCAATTTCATTGCATGATGGCTTGTGCTTCAAGGTGTGCAAGCTTAATAAATGCAAAGCCAAACACTCAAGAACCATCACATCATGCATGATGAAAGGCAATGGAGACCTAGGAAAATGGCACATTTCATCACTTTTGAATATGAAATGTCCCATTTTCCCTGTGCTTAAACTAACGTCGATTTGAGCATATACAATGCAACACAAAGAGATGCTTATCTTGCCTCTTTTACTTGTCAACTTTGTTTACACATTTTAATTACCAAATCATGCTTTAATCAATTTGTCCATTGGTGAGTATCCTCTAAGGTGAAGGAAGTGTCAAGCAAGGAATAGTGTAAGGCAAGAGAGAGACCATGCCTTTGATAATGAACCCTTAAAGAGGATTAAATCATTAAGCATGACCTCAATCTCAAGCTTAAAGGATCCCAAGTTTGAAATAACCCTCAAATGAAAGAGTAAAGCAAGGAAGGAGGTTGCAGAGATTTAGGTGCTGAAATTGAGTGATAAAAGCACTAAAAAACATGCAGCCAAGTCACACCAATGATGTTTAAAGACTTAAAACAACAAGCTAGTGCAAGGATTTACACTACTACTACACAAAACAAAGTTCAAATGAACCAAAAAGCCTAAAACAGAGCTAAAGTAGGCTGTTTCAGAGGCCAAAACATGCTGGACTTAAGCTAAGTTAAGCTCGAAAAACATGCTAACATGTAAGGCCAACTAAGCATACAAACAACAAACAAGGAGGGGAGGCTAAACCCACCAATTTTGGACTTCAAAATGAGTTTTTTGCCATTGAAAAACCTTTGAAATTCAGTGTTTAAAAGGTCCACAAAAGTTGGTTTCAAAGTGATGGATAAAGGCACAAAAACTTTGTAAACTAAGAAACAAGAAGGGTGAACCACCCCCTAACTAAAAAAGGGCTCAAACCACCATTTTTAAGCCACAAAAACAGAGTTTTTTATAGTTCAAAACCAGCCCCAAAAACAATTGAAAAAGATAGAAAAACAAGTACTGAAAACAAGATAACAAGACTAGTATTCTACCTCTTGAAGCAAAGAACACTTCAGGCACAAGTTCAAGCCAAAACCACCTTCAAGAGCTCTAAGAAGGCCCCAAGGAACCTCAGCTAAAAGGTGAGAGGATTTGATTTAGGAGAAGTAGGCAAAAGTGTAGAGAAACTAGGATAACACACACAATTTTGCAAGAGAGAGAGAGAGAGAAATCTAGAGAGAGAAAAATTTTATGTCTCAAATTTTTCTAACCCCTACACATAAGGGAGAGGGGTCCTATATATAGAAAACACAAATTTCTCTCACAAACATCCAGCCACACACGTGTAGGAAGATGCATGAATCTGTGCAAACAGTTGGCACAAAGTATCACAAAATATCTGCAGCAAACAATGGTGGTCGGCTGGCCATCAGTGGTGGCCGACAAAGCTTCATTGATGGCAGGCAATGCACATCAATGGCCGGCAAAGGAGAAGTGGTGGCCGACAGCCTCCAAGGATGGCCAACAGGCCATCAGGAACTTTAGGCTGAAAAGACCCAGGCATGGTCCAAAGTTGAGACAAAATGGATACAGGGTTTGAAATGCTCAAAGCTGTGGCATTCCGCTAGAGACTTCAAGTGTTCGGCAATCAAATAGACTCATCATCGGATGTACTTGCAAGAACATTCAAGTCTTAAAGGGCCGTAAAAAATGGGGTTTCTATAGTTGCCCCTCTTTGACAGAACTTGGAGTCATGAGATGATGTGAGTAAATGTCAAAGTCCAGAGACGACCCATTTTGACAAGGCCGTAAGACTTGGACAAACAATCAAGATAGAAAACAAATGGTTGCACTCGCAGGCTGCCTATGTATCCTTTTGCAAGGAGTCAAACCCGCATAGTTTTGGGGCAAGATGCAAATGATATACATGATGCAAGAACATAACTTATGATCATGTAATGAGACTATACAATGAAACATTTAAATGCAAATGCAATGCAATGAAAATGCCACAGTTAAATAGACCGAAATAGGGCACAACAATCTCAATCATAAGAAGGAGTAAGCAAACACACCATGTGTGGGAATTACGAGCCAAACCACATTTCATGTAGAAAGGACGCGCAGGAAAGATGAAGAGCAACAAAATCATCGGGCGTACCTGAGATGTCAAACAAGATCCTAATGCGTTGCACGCGGAAGAAAACAAGGATGGTGTGAACATCGGGACACACCTGAATGTTTTTAACCAAAGGACGGTAACCGAAGGATGGTATGAACATCAGGACGCACTCAAATGTTTTTAATCGAAGGGCGGTAACCGAAGGATGGTATGAACATCGAGACACACTCAAATGTTTTTAGTCGAAGGATGGTAACCGAAGGATGGTATGAACATCAAGACGCACTCAAATGTTTTTAGCTGAAGGATGGTAACCGAAGGATGGTATGAACATCAGGACGCACTCAAATATTTTTAATCAAAGGGAGGTAACCGAAGGATGGCATGAACATCAGGACGCACTCAAATGTTTTTAATCGAAGAATGGTATGAACATCAGAACGCACTCAAATGTTTTTAAGCGAAGAGAGGTAACCGAAGGATGGTATGAACATCAGGACGCACTCAAATGTTTTTAACCGAAGGAAGGTAACCGAAGGATGGTATGAACATCAGGACACACTCAAATGTTTTTAACCGAAGGGAGGTAACCGAAGGATGGCACGACCATCAGGATGCACTCAAATGTTTTTACCCGAAGGGAGGTAACCGAAGAATGGTATGAACATCAGGATGCACTCAAATGTTTTTAACCGAATGGAGTTATTCTAATATGTTGCACATGAGAGGAATGAGAGTAAAAGGATATGATTCGAAGGCCATGAATGATTTTACCTAGAACTCCTCTAAATGGACTGTACATACAATATCGTTTGTCTGTGTTGGCTTCGCTGAATGAACCGTACATACAATATTGTGCCTGTGTACAAAAGTGTGTTATGTAACGACAGTGCATTTTCTATGCATGAAACAAGAATGAAAGCATATTCTATGCAACAATAAAAAAGTGCATATTCTATGCAATAATGGAGAAGCGCATATTCTATGCACGTGTAACGAATAGGAAGCGCATATTTTATGCAAGACAACAACTGAGATATAATGGCATGTTCTATGCGAACCAAACAATTTGAGAGCATATTCTATGCATGATTGGTAACAGGAGCATATTCTACACATGATTCAAAGACAAATGTATATATTCCATGCATGATTCAAGAGTGAAAGCAATAAGCATGTTCTATGCATAACGTAAGAGCGGAAGCACATTCTATGCAGCTAGAATAAGAGTATGTTCTATGTGACGGTATAAGTGGAATGCACGTTCCATGCAACAACAAAGAAACACATATTCTATGCAACAACAAAAGCATATTCGTCAAAACCAATTCAAGAACAACTTCCAATTTACCTCTCAAAAAAGTTGCAATATGTTCAAACGAATACATCTTGCTTATGTTAATGAGGGACGAACATCGTGCATTGGAAATGCAGTTCTAAGCTTCCATAGAGGCATTCTGAACTCAATAATAAACAATCCCTTCAATTTTGAAATCAAAGAACACAAAACAAAACCAAGGACACAGAGGAGACCCTTGGAAACCCGCCGGCCACAAGAGAGGGCTGCCGGCCACCTGCCGGCCACCAGTGTGCCTTGCCAGCCATCGATGGTGCCTTGCCGGCTATCAATGGCAGTTCGGAGAAAAGCTGTCTTTTCATGCACGGGCCTTTAAATACAAGCCACTAGGGCTCATTTCCTTACATCTTCTTGACCGAAAATACTCTCTCTCTCTCTCTAGGTGCTTTCCCTCTCTAGATCTAAGCCTTTTACGTGCTTTCCAACACCCCACACAAACTTTATTTGCTAAATCCTCCTAGTTCTCTTCGCTTTGAACTGATTGGAATTTGATTTCAACGCTTCTTTCCTCATTTCCCTTATTCTAGGCTCATTCCCCTCGAGTTTCTCTCAAGTTCTGTGCACTTTTCTTGTCTTTGACTCTTTCCTTCATTTTCTCTTTTTTAGGGTTGAGTTTTTCCAAGTTTACCCTTTTTCTTCACTTTTCTTCACTTTTCACCCATCTTGCACCTATTTTCAGATGGCTGATGATTTTCCTCATGATGGGGCTCCTCCCGAGCTTCCCCCAGTAGACTTCGAGGCGGACATCGAGGCCGAGCCAGAGCCATTACCGTTGAGTGTACGAGCTTTTGATCTAGCAAGGTATCATCCTCAGCCACACATATTGCCCACTACCGGGGGCATTAGATGTTTTACTGATTTTGCTGACGACGCACCAGAGGACCTCCTGTTGAGGGAGCCAGAGTCTCATTTATCGGCCATTGCCAATGAGGTACGAACTCTATTTCTATGCATTTCTGCCTTTAATTATTTGCATTTCTTTCATTGCCTTCATCTGACTGTGTCTCATACACTACCTTGATCTGATTGCATCTCATGCGCTGCCTTGATCTGATTACATCTTATGCACTGCCACAGGGTGAGTCTCGTGTCTTTAGGGGCTATGGTGTGACGATTGCTTAAGATTGGTATGACGAGCTCCCAGCTGGAGTTCGTGACATTGTTGACGAGGCAGGTTTCGGCCTCTTTTGCTCAGCTTGACTTGGGTTACTGTGAGCCGTCCTCTCTTAGGAGCACTGGTGGAGAGGTGGTGGGCCACCACCAACTCCTTTCACTTTTCCACCATAGGGGAGATGCCGATGACGCCGGCTTGGGCTCTGAGAGTAGGGATGCTGATGTTGAGGGGGGCTCCGAGGCGGAGGGTGGAGACGGCTCCGGTTCAGACTATGATTTTGATCTAGATAGTGGTGCCGATGGAGACAGTGCCCCAGAGTCCTCTCCTTCGAGAAAGAGAACGAACAGGGCCTCTAGATCCTGAGATGACTGGCACTGATCTTTGTATTTTTGCTTAGTTTCTTTTGGTTTATAGTGTTAGCACATTGTACAGCTTCAAACAGGTTTTATTTTCTTTAAAAACTTGTACTGCACCTTTTGTAAAAACAACCATGATCTGAATAAAAACCAAGTTTTTTTTGAAAGAGTGTTGTATTTTGCATCATGAGCACCATATTGCATAAAAAATGAGATTAAATTTGACAATGAAAACTGAATACTTGTATTGTCACAACAATCAGAATTAGGTAACGAACCGACCAATAACTGGCATACAAAAAAATCACTATACAACTCGATAAGCAAAATAACTCAATAAACAACAAATACAACTCAATAAACTTGTTAAAAAAAAAAGAAACAAAAAGGACTCAACACAAGACCTCAAGACACACAAACAGTAGAGAAAAACACATGCATCCAACATTATTCTTCATAAAGGAGGACAACAGGTATGAGAGGAAGGTTGCTGGCCATAAGTGGTGAATGCTGGCCACATGCCGGCCCTGAGGGATAGCTTGCCGGCCATCTATACCTTTTGCCAGCCATCAATGATGCCTTGCCGGCCATCAATGTGCAGGACCTCCACATTGTTGACACCTAGCTTCCAGTCACCGCCTTATCTTCCACAAAAGGCTGAGCTTCGTGATTTCTTCATTTCAACTGCAAATTCTTCACAAATGGAGCCATTTTTCACCGAAAAACTTTCTGATTGGATTGCAACTTTGGATGGCTCGAAAAAGGTGAATTTCTGGGGTTTCAGCATAAATGCACTATTCTCGCTGAGTCGTTCTCCACTTTGTTTTCAGTTCCTTCACACCGCGGTAGTCCACTACTTCTTCAGGTAATGTTTCCCACTCTTTCTAATATGTGTTTCTCACATCACTCTAAGACTCATGCTCGCTTTTCTCTCAAAGTCCTTTTCTCACTTTTTTCTTTCAAAGACATCTCTCTTTTTTCATCCTTCCGGATATGGCTTATGGACAAGTCAAGGTAGTGGACTCTTGCCTCAGATACTCACCGAAAGATACTTCTTCCGCCAACGGCTAGTGGATTTCCCGAACAAGGGGTGGTGGTGCCATTGGATATGCAACAGGTCTGCTGTTGACATTGCTTGGCGTTGCCCTTGGTTTGATCTGCCCAAGATGAGCTACAGTATGACTCGGAAACCTAGCATTCAGCTGATTGGCTTGACACACTGTGTATTCTACTTTTCGTTCCGATTCAGGCATTAGTTCGGACACGACCAGACTTGCCCAGAAGAGGGGGTAGAGTATCCAACTTCATTCCCAATCCGAGGTTCACAATTGGCTCAATATCCCACTACGTGGAGGATGAGAGAACTTCTAGCTTCTGTCCCTAGTTTTAACTATGCACTTTCTGGCGAGTGGCTAACTTGGCTCGAAGATAAAGCGCAATCCAGGCCCACTTTAGCATCAGAAGCTTCCACAAGCATAGGGAGGAGACGCAAGAACACCTGACTCATCTATGCACCAAGTTTATTGTTTTTATCTTACCTTTCAAGTTTTCTTTTTGAATGTAATAAAAGCAACTTTAATTTGAATCGAGAGTTGGAGAACTTTGTATTGAAATCAATAAAATTGAAGTTGTGAGTACTGAAAATTTTCCTTTTGGTCCAAAAATGGTCTAAGTTGTAAAAGGATTAATTTGAACAAAATCAGTTTTTATCAAAACTTCTTAAAACCATTTTCGATAAGGATCATAACTTGACACACATGGAATCTACCCTCGAGATGTACAACCCTGAATCCAAAAATAGAAAATTGCCCCTTATCCGAATGGCACTGCTTAGCACTGTAACTATCTTTTCTCTCAGAGTAAGGATCATAACCGAACTTTTAAATAATGAACAGACAAGGATGCCTTGATCAAACACATGGAAACAATTGATTTGGAGGTGTTTACGGTCGAGCTTTAGAATGAAGTTGCCTATGTATCCTGAAGATGGCAATCAGGCCTTACGTAGTTCGGTTTGGGTTCACTTGAGTATTAACTCTCTCCTTTTACGCAACTTTGGCCAAGGCCACCCTTTCTGGGTTTTCAACCTTGCGAGCTCAGTTTTTTTTTTTTTTTTTCTAATTTTTTGTGCTCTAACTTTTGCATAGGTCGTCCTTCCAGGTTTTCGGTCTAGTGAGCCTCTCAGGGGTAATATTTCTTCAACTTGTCCATGTTAATCAGTTGGGAAAATTCTAGGCAATCTGGGTCTATAAGAATAATAGCTCCACCTGACCAAATAGTTTTGATAATGTAAGGACCAGTCCAATTGGGTCTGAACTTGCCCCTAGGGTCATGGTTGGGAACTCAGTTGTCTTTCAATACCAAATCCCCTTCATTAAGATTCCGAGACTTAACCTTCTTGTTAAAAGCCCTGGCAATCCTACGTTAATATCTTTGAACATGGTACAGTGCTTTCAGCCTTCTCTCATCAAACAACATCAGTTCTTTGAACTTGCTCTGCTGCCAGTCCACTTCTGCTATCTGGCACTTAGCCATAACCCGCAGTGACAGAACCTCTATTTCAATCGGCAGAACAACTTCCATCCCATAAATAAGAGAGTATGGAGTTGCCCCAGTAGATGTCCGAATTGAAGTTCTGTAGCCCTAGAGAGCAAATGGCAATTTGTCTGGCCAGTCCCTGTAGGTCTCAACCATTTTTTGCAAAATGTGCTTGATGTTCTTGTTGGTGACCTTAACAGTTCCGTTGGTTTGCGGCCGATATGTAGATGACTTATGAAAAGCCACGTTGTATTTCTCCAAAAAGTCTATCACTTTTTTCTTGAAATGCGTGCCATTGTCTAAAATGATCTCATTCGGGACTCCATAACGGCAAATGATGTTGTTTCGGATGAACTTAGCCATATGCGCTGCTTTCAACACTACATAAGACTGAGTGTCCACCCACTTCGTAAAATAATCAATTGCCACCAAATTTGTGCCCATTTGACTCTTTCGGTGTAATTGCCCCAATGGCATCAATTCCCCAGACTGAGAAAGGCCATGGTGAAGTCATGTTGTACTGGCGAGATATTCATGTGATTTGCATGGATTTGGCATTTGTGGCATTGCCGAACAAAACCAATACAATCGTCCTCTATGGTAGACCAGTAGTAACCTTGCCTGAGAATCTTTTGGGCTAACATTACTCCGCTCATGTGTGCTCCACACTCTCTCCCATGGATGGCCTCCATTAGGCGCTTCGATTCCTCTGCGTCGACACATAACTTTTGCATTCCCAGTTGACCCCTCTTATATAGTTTACCCCGGCAGATGATAAATTGAACGGCCATCCACCGTATTGCCCTTTTATCTTTGGCATTTGCCCCTAGTGGATAAACCCCCTTTTCCAAGAAGTTCCAGATATCATAATACTAGGGGTTTTGATCTTGCACTTAATCTATTGCGGCGATAGTCTCAGAGGTCAGTCAGATATCTCTGTTCAATGATGATTGGACGCATCCGGACTCCAAACAGGATGTCTATCATAGAAGATAGAGTTGATAAAACGTCAGCAAACCTGTTGTTCTCTTTTAGTCGATAAGTGAAGGTTAGCTTCTTAAACCTAGAAATCAGAACATCTAGGGTTTGGTGATAGATCTTCATCTTTTCTTCTTTGACCTTCGAATCTCCATTTGCTTGAGACACAACTAGGTTTGAGTCCCCGATGACGTCCAACCTTTTTGGCCCTAGTTCCAGGGCGGCTCCCAAACTAGCGATACATGCCTCATATTTTTCTTCGTTGTTGGATACCTTGAACCGGAGTTTGAAGGCTAAGGGTATATGGGAATTGTCGGGTGCTATCAGTAACATCTTTATCCCATAACCATATTGATTAGACGCTCCGTCAAAGTACATTGTCCAAATTTCTTCCTTGATTTGCAGAATAGCTTCATCTAGGAATAGATATTTTACCACTTCATCCCCTTCCATTGGGTGATCCACCAGGAACTCAGCTACTGCTCTCCCATTGACAGACTTGCGAGTGACATATTTCAGATTATTTGATGGGATCTAATCTCGAAACCAGAATTATGGAGTGAGCTAACAAGTAGTGCCTCAACTTCCTGGTAGCCCATACCAAGGCTAAGCAAGCCTTCTCTAGTGGGGTGTAACCGGTCTCATAGTCCAGCATTTTCTTGCTCAAATAGTAGATGGCTTTCTTCACCCTATCCTCAGATACCTGAGCAAGCACGCATCCCATTGTTGTGTTCGTTACTGACAGACATAGAATCAAGGGCTTCATTGGCTTTGACGGCGACAACACAGACAAGTTTTGTGGGTACTACTTGATCTGCTCAAAAGTGAATTGACATCGGTCATCCCATTGGAATTTGTTTCCTTTCTTTAGGAGACCAAATAGTGGTTCACAAGTCAAGGTTAATTTTGAAATAAACTATCTTATGAATTGCACTTTACCCAGAAAACCTCGCACCTTCTTTTCAGTCCTTGGTGGTAGAATTTCTAGGATGGCCTTGATTTTGGAAGGGTCTACCTCGATGCCGCTCTTTGTGATCAAGAAACCCAGCATTTTCCCTGTTGTCACGCCAAAAGTACACTTTTGTGGATTCAACCTCAATCTGTATTCTCTTATTCGCTGGAAGAATTTCTTCAAGGCGGTGTAGTGGCTCTCTCTTTCCTTGGACTTGACAATCATGTTGTCCGCATACACCTCGACCTCTTTATGAATCATGTCATGCAGAATTGTGGTTGCAGCCTTTTGATAGGTAGCCCCGACATTCTTCAACCCAAATGGCATCACCCTGTAGCAGTAGGTTCTCCACGGCATGGTGAAAACGATTTTCTCTCTGTCTTCGGGTGCCATTAGAATCTGGTTATACCCGGAAAATCCATCCATGAAGGAGAGCAATGCATGGCCTGCGGTGAAGTCCACCAATTGCCGATGTCCTAGAGAGGGAAGTCGTCCCTCAGACTAGCTCTGTTCAGATCTCTGAAATCCACACACACCCAAATTCTGCCATCTTTCTCTGGCACTGGAACAATGTTGGCCAACCAAATTGAATACTTAGATATTAGCAAGAACCCTACGTCTATCTACTTGGTGACCTCCTCTTTAATCTTCAAAGCCCAATCTGGGCGTATTCTCCAAAGCTTCTGCTTGATGGGTCGGGCCTCAGGGTCAAGAGGGGTCCGATGCTGTACAATCTTAGGATTGATTCCAGGCATGTCTTTGTAGGACCACGTGAAAACATCTTTGGAATCTTTTAATAAAGTGACTAAGTGCTCGCTCTCCTCCGAAGACAACGTGGACCTGATCTGGAGCAGACGTGGATCCTTCTCAGTACCCACATTAATTGCAATGATTTCATCAACGAGAGGTTTTACAAACCTCTCCTCCTTTCAATTAATCGAATGTTTCAAAACTAGAGGAATTTCTTCCTCATCGTTTTCATCAAAATTTTGAAAATCATGATTAATGCAATAAACAAGAGGCACAGAGAAGTACTCTGAATCAAGCAGTAGTCAAATTCACAAAGTTCACTCATCTAGTTCCTCGGTTACAACCAACTCAAAAGAAAAGGAAAAAGATGACCTGGACAAAACCTCAGTATCCGGGTTATCAACCCCAGGAATACTGGACTCCGACTTAGAGGAATTGGAATCTGATTCTGACTCCATAGACTTTGTGGAATTGGATTCTAGCTCACTACCCGACTCAGAACTACTGGACAGGAAGCCCTCCTCCAGTTGCCAAATAAGGGACGACGCGTCAGATGCATCTAAGATACCACTAGAAGGGCTCACACCCAGTTGGTCTCTGATCATGGAAATGGTTAGGTTATCCCCCCAAGCTCTTTGAGTTGATTTGAGGTTATCCCACCATTTTAGGTTATCCCCCCAAGCTCTCTGAGTTGATTTTAGATTATCCCACCACTTTTCCATGGGGGTACTTCAGCATTTGCTGGAGGGTGAAAGAGACAGCTTTTACTTGGTGTAGTCAGGGTCGCCCAAGTAGTAAGTTGAAAGTGGCCAGAACATCTAGGATATGGAACTCGATGTCCTATTGAGCTGGGCCAACTCAGACTCTAACTGCACTGCCTCGCCACCTCTACTTGTATTGTCATACCCTCGAATCACCTGGGCTATAGGCACAAAATCAGTCAATTTCAGACTAATAGCATAAACCGTACAACAAGGATAGACGTCGATTGCTGACTCGGTGTCAACCAATACCACTGGTATCCACTTTTCTTGGTACTCTATGAATATGTATAGAGGCTTGTTGTGTGTAGAGCCTTCTGGCAGTAACTTCTTGTCTGTAAAGGTCAAAGTTGGCGTATCGCCTCTCGGGAAAACTAATCCCACCAGTTGTTCCAGGGTGGTGTCGATACATAACTTCGCTTTGTTCATCGATGTCAAGACCTATCTCAGGTAATTCCGGCCATAAGCAATTTCAGATAGATATGTCAGCTTGAATCTTCTTCAATTGTTTTAGCACAACCTCTTCCTCTAACTGCTTTTCCTTCTATTTCTCTACTTCTTTGTCCTTTCCGGAGGCTTCGAGTTGGTCTAGATGCGGTGGTTTAAAATATCGACCACTTCTTGTCATGTGGTCGACTTCTTCCACATACCAGGTATTGTCAGGAAGGCCTTCACCCCAATCCTCACCAGTGTGGGCAAGATGCAGATCATCATCTTCCCTCCACATACCTCTAGCAATCGACAAGCAATTGTCCGGTTCCGATCTAAGTGTTCTCTTAGCCGAAACATTCCCCGCAAAGCGTTAAGCTATTCCAACTTTCCGATCACTTTCACTCATTTCTTGCCCAAACTGCTCCAGCACGGCTTCTTGTTCTGTATGTATAGTGCTAACAATGCCCAGTTCCTGAGCCAATTGTTTTTCATCGTTGCTTTCTAGTAGTTTACGTTTCTTATCTACCGCTCGACCATTGTCAGAGTTCCCGCTTATTCTTCGCTTTGATTCAGTTCCCTTATCTATATCGGGTTCATCACTTAACCACCCAGCATTGTCTGTTGACCCATTCAGATCGAACCAATCAATATGCATGTCCCCTTGATCTTGCTCATCAAACAACTGCAAATTGTCTATGTCCTCCTCCAAGTCGGCTAGATCATCTAACCCTTGACCGGGGCCATCTTCACGAACTACATTGACCTCCATCCCAGCTGGCGACACCACCTTCGGCTCTGCTTGATTGATTGGCACAATATAGCAGCACGAGTTGTAACCCTCTTCAAATGAGTCCTCAGAGCCCTCGGGCAATGGACTGACATGTTCCATTGAAGCCAACGTGCCTTCCTCTACCACTGTCACCACCACGGATTTAGTTTGGATTGTTGACATGTTCATCATGCACAAGTCTGTGCTCTCAGGAATGAACAACGCCGACTTAGGTAGGTGGAAAGGGGTGATATACATACTAGGGTCGTAAGGGACGGCCAGTGTATAGACGAGGTTTATATGCCGGGGTGAAGGGACTTGGTTATGTGGTAGGAGAGGATTTGTAGTGACATTGGGTTTTTGAGGAGGTGCTATCACCTTGTTGTCAATAAGATCTTGAATCTCATGACGCAGTCTGTAGCACTGATCAGTGTCATGACCATGCTGTTGGTGAAAAGCACAGTATTTGGCTAGGTTGTGTTTAGGTGGGAGAGGATCGAGCAGTGGGCATTGTTCTAGCGATTTAAGATGCCCTTTTCTGATCAGGACCCCTAGGGCTTTGGATAAGGACATGTAAAGTGGGGGTGAAGGCCCTCTGGCCTCGGCCGATGGCTTGAGGTTTGTGAAGTTGTGTTGGATGTACCGACAAAGGGGTTGGCATTCTTGGGTGTGGTGGTGACCATGCTCACATCCAAAGGTCAGGTAGAGGTGCCACCAAATGTATTGAATTGAGTCATGTAAAGGGCCTTTTGGGCTATTCCTTCTCATGGTCTATCACCGCTTCATCGTGATCCTCAATTTGAACACCTATTTCGTGAAACTCAGTAAATGTAGACAAAGGAAAGACTATCATCTTCTGTAACAGTCTCCCTTGCAAATTACGGACCACCATCTGGATTTGATCCTTCTCGGATGGCCTAATAGTCATCGTAGTGGCCTTGGCCCTCCACCGGATCACAAAATCCGAGAAGCCATCCTTTGGCTCCTAGCGAGTTGCTTCGAGATCACGAGTACTGACCTCGATCTGAGTATTGTAGGAGTACTGCACTATGAAGGCCTCGGCCATTTCCTCCTAATTTGTTTTCATAAAGTCCTCGAGTTTCACATACTAGATGGCCACTATGCTCGACAGGGTTCAGCCAAAAAGCGACAATTTCTGAAGTCTGGTGAGGTCCATTGGTCGAAGGATATCAGAAAATAATAGTAGATGGACCATGGGATCTCTAGAACTGTCAAACCGGTCTATGTGCGGCATCTTGAATCTGTCTGGTAGAGCCACCATGGAATCTGTGTACCCATCCTCAATGTCAGGGATTGAATTCACACCCTGCGCCGATTTGAAAAGTTTTTCTAGCTTGCTGACCTTCAATGCAGTAGTGTCAACCTCGAATTCAAATGGTGCCTCCGTTTGGTAAACTGGTGCCTTGGAGGTCAGAGCTGGGATTGGATCTGCTAAAATGCCCATATTCTCTTGGACATTGATTGTGACCCCGGGTGCTGGAACTCCCGTTGGGGGTGCATGGGATGCAGAGGCTACTATTGGTTGTGGTTGCTATTGTTGAAGCCTATTTTTCACTTCTGCTTAGCGAGCTACGACCTCGGCTTGGTGGGCTGTGATCTCAGCTTGACGGGCAACATCTAGCTGCATGGTCTCAATGGTCTGCTGGAGCTGACGAAGTATATCTTCCATGCTGACTGGGGAATGATGAGCTATCAGGACTGGTGAATACTCTCTTTCTAGAGTAGAAGTAGAAAACTGGGCCTGACTGGGCACAGGCGAAGTAAGTGGTGACTGCTGAACTGGTGAGTTATACCTAATCCTCCTCCGTCTGGTAACCGGTGGGAGTGAAGCAAACACTGGCTATGCCCTGACAAGATCGCCGGATCTATAAAGTCTCCTTACACGAGTCCAGAGTGCTTGGGGGTGTAGACATCCCATTGTTGACCGTCCTCAAGACTTGGATGTCATCATTTGAACACTCGATGATCATCCATGCTCGTGTTCATTTTGAGTTCCCAAAGGTCTTGGTTGCACGCCTTGCCTTAGGATCTCTCAACTTGTCTGTTTTGTGCTTGGTTGTGGACCAAGGACTTGTGGTTTTGCTTCTGAGGGAAGAGGGTGGCTTGTTGGCCATCCCTTCAACCCATCGGCTAAGGCCTTGTGCCATCGGCCTCGTTTTCTTGCTATTGGCCATAAGTGTTGGCCAATTGGCACTATTTTTGGTCGATCGACCATATTTTTGAGCCGAGACCTTTCCATCTGCTTTTTGCAGATATTTTGTGTCAGCTGTGACAGCTGGTGGACACAATTCTCATCCTCCATACACGTGTATGGAGGGATTTGATTCAAGACTTAAGCTTGTTCAACAAGCTTGAGAATTGAAATTCTATAAGAAGGGAACCTCCCCTCCCTTTCCAGAGGTTTTGTAAATCAGATATACAAGTTCTATATATCTCTCTCTCTATATTTTACCTCTCTCTCTTGTTTAGCCTTTGTTTGTGTCCAAAAGTATAGATTCTTCACACTATTGCACACAAACACCTACTAGAACACCATCCTTTGGTTGTTGGGGTCCTTAGGAGTTGGTTTTGGAGTTCTTGGACTGATTTTGATCAGAGAGGAGTGCTGGAGTTGTGTTCTTGAAGGTGTTCTTCAAGGGTGAGTAAACTACCTTTTAATCCCCCATTCTTGCTTAAGCTTTTGGACCCTTTTGCATGCTGTTTTAAGACTAACTTCCTACTGAAAAAAGTATTGATTTTTGGTCCTTAAAATGTTTGTTTAAGGTCACTTTTGTGTTGGGGGTTGTCTACCCCCTCTTAGGCCTTGTTTGGCCTTGTTTTGTGCCTTCCCTTTTGAGCTTTGGAACCATCTTGTTTTGACCTTTCTACCACTGAAATCTAGAGGATTTTCAGTGGTGGAAAGGTGGTTTTGGAGTCTTGAATAGGAGAGGGACACCCCCCTCTCCTTGTGTCCTATATGCTTGCATTATTGGCTCATAATAGTAGCATGTTTGCTTAGCATGTTTTGGTCTCATTTTAGCAAGTATTTGGTGTTATTTTGCCATGCTATACCTCTGTCTAAGGTTGGTTTAATGGTCTCTTGCATGCACCATGTACTTGTCATGCAATCCTCTTTATTGCCTTAACATGCACCTTGCATTTGCATCATCATTCTTGCATGTTTTGGCTCAACTCAAAGAAGCTTTTAGTCATGTTTTACCATGCTTGAGCTCTGTTTCATATTGTTTTAGTCATGCATGCACTGTTTTGTATAGCCTTGGTTCAATCTAGCTTGTTAGCTTTGAGTGTCCAAGTCATTAGCATGCATTGGTTAGACCATTTTCATGATTTGGCATCATTTCATATGTGATTTCAGTCCATGTAGTGTAGCCATACACTTGCATTGTCATCCTTTCCATGCTTTGAAGGTTTGGTGTTTTGTTCCTTAAGAGTGGACCATTGTGCATGACTCTATGCTTAGGCCTTTAGGATGCCATCTCAAGGGTTTTGGGGCTTATTTTGACATGCCATAACTCTATTTTTTATTGGTTAAAGCATGCCATGTTTGGTTGTAATAGGTGTAGTGCAATCCCTCTGTTGGCCTTACTTGCATCATGCATTATGCCCTTCGTGTTGGCTTGTTTTAGCTTTGGCCCTTGCATGTTTTAGACTCCTTTTGTCATGGTCTAGGATTGTTTTGGTTGTCCTTGGCTCTTTGGGGCTTGATTCATGTAGCCTGAGTGCAAATCCCTTTGCTAATCTTAAGCTTTGAGCCTCATGCATGCTATGCTTTTGTTATATGTGTGATCTGGCTTCATTCTTGACATCATTTCAGAGCATGTAGTGTTGTCACACTTGTATGCTTTTCACTCTTTGAGTGCTCTTGAGAGTTGTCCTCTTTGTGCCTAAGTGATGGACCAATATGTGTGCATGTTTGTTTTGCATTTTGGTGCCTTAGTTTTGGTGTTTTGGCCACTGATTTGGGCATGGCTGAGATCTGCCCATTTTAGTTTAAGACCAGCTTTGCATGTTGTTGCATGCTTGTCATATTGCATGTTGTTGCATGCTAATCCATCTTGCATGTTGTTGTATACTTGTTAGATTGCATGTTGTCATATGCTTGTTGTTGGCATTGTTATTGTATGTGTATTACATTACATGTTTGCATTTTGCATGCTTGGTACATTGTATGTTTGCATGTCTAGGTCGCATTGCATTTTGCACGCTTGTTACATTGCATTTGGCATGCTCTTGTTACATTGCATAGCTTCTCCATGTTGCATGCATTGCATTGTGTTTGGTTTGGGTGTTAAACCAAACACGAGGAACGAGGGACATTTCATACTTGAAGTGATGAAACGTGCCTCAATCCTCGGTCGCCAACACTCTTGATCCAACATGATAGAGTGTGAGGCATTTATGTGTTTTTGTGCATTAATTCCATATTGATTTGTGCAATTCGGCCTCTTTGGCTACCATGCATCGAAATGCGTGATTGATGGCTCAAGAGTCGAACACTACACTCCTTTGAGTCTCAAACATGATAAGGGGTGTAGTTGCACAACATTTTCTTGCAAATGTATTGCCATGCCCTTGTTTGTGCTCTGCTACAACAAAAGGATCTGTTTGCAGGAAGAGATGGCCGATCGTCTATCTGCAGTGCCGATCGGCTAACATTATTTGGCCGATAGCATAAAAAGTGGTCAATGACCCTTTTTCTTTGGCCGATGGACATAAAATTTGGCCGATGGCCTCTTAGAATGTCCATGAGGTGGTTCAGAAGCGTCAAAGAGATTTGTATAGCTTTCAGAGGTGCAAAACAGTGCAAATAGAGGTAACATGAGGCATGGCAACGGATTTCCGAGCGAAGCTGATTGAGCATGCATTTGTCCCTCCTCTCGAGGCTGCTTTAACTGTTTTGTAATATAATTAATTTGCTTAATTAGTTTTGGTTTGTAATTAATTAGCTTAGCGTAGCTAGTTTGTATTATTCATTCGGACTTTCCGTCGAGAGGGCGAATTTTGTAATAAGTGTGCGTGAGTGTGTGAATGTCTTCCAACCCCACATCTTTCTCCCTTTTACTTAACTGCTTTCGATGGTTAGTTTTAGGGCATGTTTAGATTAGCATCCTTATGCTTGCATGTTTGCATCCATTCATCTGTATTGCATGCACCAGGCTCGGCGCATCATACTAACTGCATCATATTTCAATTCTTACTTGAATACATGATTATCAAAGTTGCATGTCATATGCAATCTTAGAATAGCCGAGCTTATTTCTTAGTTGCATTTCGCATGTGTTGCATTAGCCATCTTAACATAGCTAGGATCATGCATTGATTACTAACTAGCTATTGTTTTGGCTCGGAGTACTAGGTAAGCTTTTCTGCTTTAGCATCCTTGCATGTGTGTTAGTGTTGCCATGACAGCATGCTTGCCATGAGGCTATTTGCTGAAATGATATAACTGCCTGAATGCCTGTGGATGAAGGTTGGATTGCTTAAATTGGAACAATTCATCAAAATGCGAGTTTTAAGCCCACTTGAGGGTGGCAAATCCACGTCTTAGCTTACTTGCGAGTAGCACCTTCAAACTATTTTCAAACAAACAAACATGAGATGTTTTGTTCCAACTTAGGCGATCTAGTCTATACTTGTATGCTGTGCGCATCACATAGTAATTCTAGCTAAATAACTGGAATAAGAACACATATGTTTTCAAAACAAAATATCATGCTTAGTACAGGCCGATCATTTGATTGGGCGAGTGGGGGTGATCATTACATGACCTTCCCCTCTCATACCCAAGTTCCCGAGCTGAGGCAACTTTGGTGATGACGGACACGTGGCCTTAGGCACGAGTCAGGGTTTCCTAAATTCCCCCAAAATAAAATATTTAGGTGGCGACTCTGTATCTGGCAAAGCAGTCCATGTTTGGCACTTCTTTATAAAAATCAGTTTTCCAAAACAATTTGCCGGATTTGGACTCTTTGGTGATTTATCAATTTGGCATTGCACTTTGCGATATTAGATTCATAACCGTGGCATTGAGTCCGAACTGTAGTAGTCCAATGAACGAAAACAGATTTTCGTGCCAATTCGCGAGCGAAGCTCGTGACGTTCGGGCGCATCTACAGGGGGAAACTGAATCTTCAAAAGCAATGGTGAAAAACTACCTTGCAAAAAGAAATAAAGCAAAAAGAAACAAAAATTAGAAACCGCACAGCACCTCGGCTCAGACACAATCAATATGCAGTTGTAATCATAAGCTGGAGAACTGTACTCAACACTGATTTCTGCCTCAAAACTGATACCCAGACTTGCAACTAATACATACATTCTTGCAGAGTTTCACTCTAACAGCACATATCAAGCAAGTGAGAGCCAAAACACCCCTTTGATGGGGTAGGGTTACCCTGTCCTAATTTTGTCAGGAGTTAGGGATTCACAACTAAAAATAAGTGGTTTCATACAATTCCTATATTCGGGTAAGCAACCTGTCCTAATTTGGGACAGTCTCTATGGTTTCTGATATGCAACTAGGTTGATTGGTCAAAAAGGGTACCTCTCACACCTAATACCGAGAAGTAAAAGGAGGATCAAACAGTACAGCAGTAGTGTTCCCATCTTGGCAGAGCCCGCAACTGGTCAGCCTTTTGGCAAGCTTTTCTAAGCAATTCTCCGGCAAACCGCTCAGGAATAGAAGCTGGCAAACATTGTGACTTAGGTGCACCGATGCAAATGTAAATACAAAGAAACACATAAGTGTAGATAAAACAGCATATCATGAGTCTGAGTTAAGTTCTCTAAGTCCCTAGCAGAGTCGCTAGAAACTGTGAACTCGCCTTTTTTCTCGTCCCCCTTTCGGAAGGTTTGAAATGAAGGCCTCATAGTTCAGACTCCCGTGGTTCTAAATCTAATCTCACAAGTGCAATGTGAAACTGATAAACAACAAAGAGTCCAAATCCAACAAATCGTTTTGAAAAATTGATTTTGAAGAAAAAAAAAGTGCCAAAATTGGACTGCTTTGCCAGATACAGAGTTGCTACCTAAATATTTTTTGTTTTGAGGAAATTTAGGAAACCTTGACTCGTGCCAAAAGCCACGTGTCTGTCATCACCAAAGTTGCCTTGGATCAGGAACTTGGGTACGAGAGGGGAAGGTCAAGAATTGAGCACCCCCGCTGGTCCGATCAAAGATCGGCCTCTACTAATCATGATATGATTTTTTAGAAATATTATGTGCTCTTATTCTGGTTTATTAAACTAGCATTACTATGTGATGTGCACAAGTAATTATAGACTAGTTTGCTTAATTTGGAATAATTCAACTCATGTTTGTTTGTGAAAATGGTTTGAATTTGCCACCTCAAGTGGGCTTAAAGTTTGCGGATTTGCCACCAAACATAGTGGGCTTAAAACATGATTTGCCACTGAATAAAGTGGGCTTAAAACACACATTTGTTGAATCGTTCCAATTCAAACAATAAGCCTTCATCTACAAGCATTCAAGCAGTTTAGCATTTAAGCATATAGCCTCATGGCAAGCATGCTAATCAAGGAAACATTCACACTTATGCAAGTATGCTAAAGCATAAAAACTCACCTAGTACTCCAAGCTAGGAAAACATGAGTTAGTGAAATATGCATGATTCCTAACTATACAGGATGCCTAATGCAACGCATGCAAAGAATGCAATTAATAGGCTCGGCTACTAATATGGCATATGGATCGATTTGAATAACATGCGATTAAACATGTATTCAAATAAGTATATTGAAATGACAATGCAGTTTCAATGATGTACCGAGCCTCGGTGCATGCAATATAAATGAATGGATGCAAGAATAAGGTATGCTAATTGAAATATGATGCTCCTAAACTAACCATCAAAAGTGGTTAAATGAAAGGGAGAAAGATGTGGGGTTGGAAAACATACACACGCACAAACACTTATCACAACATTACGCCCTCGCGAAGGAGGGTCCGAATGAATAAGAGCTAAGCTAATCTAAGCTAATCTAAGCTAAGTTACTCTAATTAAGCTAATTAGACTAATTATTACAAATCAAATGAATAACTAGTTAAGCTACTTACTAATTATTAGAACACTTTTACTAACTAGCAAACTAATTAATTGAATTACAACACAAATGTACATGAACTGAGCAATTAAGACATTAAACTATGCTGCCACTGCTCTGCCTCGGGAAGTGGAAGGTACATATGCTCGGTTTTGGCCCGAAAAGACCTCCGTTTTGCTCACGAAAGCCTTTGTTTGCAGGGTTGAGCTTTTCCAAAACCTTCATGCTCCATCTTACCAAATCTTTGCTGAGATTTACATCAGTGACTTATCGGCCATGGAGGGATGCTGCCCGCCAGTGAGGTGTCCTGTTGGCCAGAAATGATGCACTGCCAGCCATTGTAGGTACACTGCCGGCCATTGATGCATTGGATCACCATGCTTCAACAGAGCATAAATAGAGCAAAAAGAAGGTTTTTCCAAGGGTTGTCTGCACAATTCACCTTTCCTTCTCATGGACAAATCCAAGGAATTGTGAACTTAAATCACAAACCACCAATCAAAGGAATTTCATTGCATGATGGCTTATGCTTCAAGGTGTGCAAGCTTAATAAATGCAAAGCCAAACACTCAAGAACCGTCACCCCATCATGCATGATCAAGGGCAATGGAGACCTAGGAAAATGGCACATTTCACCACTTTTGAGTGAGAAATGTCCCATTTTTCTTGTGCTCAAACTAACGTCCGATTTGAGCATATGTAATGCAACACAAAGAGATGCTTATCTTGCCTCTTTTACTTGTCAACTTTGTTTACACATTTTAATTACCAAATCATTCTTTAATCAATTTGTCCGTTGGTGAGTATCCTCTAAGGTGAACGAAGTGTCAAGCAAGGGATAGTGTACGGCAAGAGAGAGATCATACCTTTGATAATGAACCCTCAAAGAGGATTAAACCATTAAGCATGACCTCAATCTCAAGCTTAAAGGATCCCAAGTTTGAAACAACCCTCAAAAGCAAATGAAACAGTGAAGCAAAGAGGGAGGTTGCAGAGATTTAGGTGCTGAAATTGAGTGATAAAAGCACCAAAAAACACGCAGCCAAGTCACACCAACGATGTTTAAAGCCTTAAAACAACAAGCTAGTGCAAGGATTTACACTACAACTACACAAAACAAAGTTCAAATGAACCAAACAGGCCAAAACAGAGGTAAAGCAGGCTATTTCAGAGGCTAAAACATGATGGACTTAAGTTACGTTAAGCTAGAAAAACATGTTAACATGTAAGGCTAACTAAGCATGCAAACAAGACACAAGGAGGGGAGGCTAACCCCACCAATTTTGGACTTCAAAATGAGATTTTTGTCATTGAAAAACCTCTGAAATTCAGTGGTTAAAAGGTCCAAAAAGGTTGGTTTGAAAGTGATGGATAAAGGCACAAAAGGTTTATAAACTAAGAAACAAGAAGGGTGAACCACCCCCTAAGTAAAAAAGGGCTCAAATCACCATTTTTAAGCCACAAAAACAGAGCTTTTTACAGTTCAAAACCAGCCCCAACAACAATTGAAAAAGATAGAAAAACAAGTCTTGAAAACAAGATAACAAGACTAGTATTCAACCTCTTGAAGGAAAGAACACTTTAGGCACAAGTTCAAGCCTAAACCACCTTCAAGAGCTCCAAGAAGACCCCAAGGAACCTTAGCTCAAAGGTGAGAGGATTTGGTTTAGGAGAAGTAGGCAAAAGTGTAGAGAAACTAGGCAAACACACACAATTTTGCAAGAAAGATAGAGAAATCTAGAGAGAGATAAAAATTTTATGTCTCAAATTTTTCTAACCCTTACACATGAGGGAGAGGGGTCCTATATATAGAAAACACAAATTTCCCTCACAAACATCCAGCCACACATATGTAGGAAGATGCATGAATCTGTGCAAACAGCTGGCCCAAAATATCACAAAATATCTGCAGTAAACAATGGTGGTCGGCCGGCCGTTAGTGGTGGCCGGTAAGGCTTCATTGATGGTAGGCAATGCACATCAATGGCTGGAAAAGGAGAAGTGGTGGCCAGCAGCCTCTAAGTATGGCCAGTAGGCCATTAGGAACTTCAGGCTGAGAAGACCCAGGCATGGTCCAAAGATGAGACAAAATGGATACAGGGTTTGAAATGCTCAAAGCTATGGCATTTCGCTAGAGACTTCGAGCATTCGGCAATCAAACAGACTCATCATCGGATATACCTGCAAGAACATTCAATTCTTAAAGGGCCGTAAAAAATGGGATGTCTACAGTTGACCTTCCTCCGATGATAGTGTAACTGGAAATTATAATCCTCCATAAAATTCTATCCACCTCCACTGCCTCAAATTCAAGTCTTTTTTGTGAAAACAGATATTTCAAACGCTTTTGATTAGAAAACACTTCAATCTCTCCACGTACAAGTAATGCCTCTAGATTTTTATGGAAAAAATCACCACCGCTAACTCTAGGTCATGAGTAAGATAATTTTTCTCATGTGTTTTCAACTATCGTGAGTCATATGCTACCACTTTTCCTTTTTGCATCAATACACAACCCAAGCCTTCCTGAGACGCATCATAATAAACTAAGTAACCCAAACCTTTCTCTAGAATAATCAAAACTGGAGCGGTGGTGAGTCTATTCTTAAGCTCCTAAAAAGACTTTTCGTAAGCCTCACTCCACACGAATTTAATTCCTTTCCTTGTTAATTTGGTTAACGGTGAAGCCTATTGTAGACACTCCATTTTTGATCGTCCTCAAGACTTGGACGTCACCGCTTGAACACTCGGTGATCATCCATGTTTGTGTTCGTCGTGAGTTCCCGGAAGTTTTAGCTACGCGCCTTGCCTCAGGATCTCTCGACTCGACTGTTTTGTGTCTGGTTTTGTACCAAACACTTGTGTTTTGCCTTGGAGGGGCAGGGAATGGCTTGTGGGACATCCCCACACTCCACCAGCCATGGCTTGAGGTCACCGGCTGTGTTTTGTTGCCACCGGCCAAATGTTTGGCCGGCCGGCACTATAGATGGCTGGCCGGCTATCTTTTTTTGGTCAATTGCATTTTTGGCCGGCTAACTACTGTGCATCTGCTTTTGCAGATATTTTTGTGCAACTGGTATGCATTTGGCTCCTCTCCATACACGTGTATGGAGGGATCTCCCTCTTCGCTAGCTTGTCTTGTAAGCTTACAAGATTGAAGCTCTATAAGAGGAGGTCTTCTCTCCTTCTTTTAGGGTTAGACAACATTTCTAGAGAGCTCTGGTTTTAGGGTTAGGATTTGTATCTATCCTATATCTATACCTCCCTCTCCTTTGTGTTTTATGTGTGTTTTGTCTCACTTTTGTGCACAAACACCCACCATTACACCTTCTCTTGGAGCTGAAGTCATTGAGGCTTGTTTTTGGAGTTTTGGAGCTGATTTGAACCTAAAGAACCAGCTGGTCTTCCATTTTTGAAGAGGGTCTACAAGGGTAAGACTTTTGTCCATTTTTACCTCATTTTTGCATTGTATTTTTGCCTATCTTACAACTGTTTTTGAGCTTATCATATAACATAGAAAAGTTCTGTTTTTTAGTGCTCTAAATAGTTTGTTAAGAGTGTTTTAAGTTTTGGGGTGGTTCGACCCCTTTCAAGCCTTGTTAGCCCCTTGTTTTGTGCCATTTTGGTTGAGCTCCGGGACCATTATGTTTGGGCCTCCTCACCACTGAAATCTTGAGGGATTTCAGAGGTGAGGATGGTGCCTTGAGGTCCCATGAAGGAGAGGGCCACCCCCTCTCCTTGTTGTCCTTGAAAAAGGCCATTTTTGTCTCTTGAGGGAGCACCATGTTTAAGTGTATGTTGGCCATGCCTTAGCTATTTTTTGTGCTTATTATGTCATAATTTAGCACTATTTTGAGTTGGTTTTGGTACACCATGCTTGCTTAGCATACATGCCTTGTAATGCCATGTTTAGGCCTTAACATGCTTTAGGTTTTGACCCTTATTCTAGCATGATTTTGGCCAAGCTTTGTGAAGCTTTTGTGTTTGTTTTAGCATGCTTAAGTTCTGTTTTTGGTTGTTTTAGTCGACCATGACATGCTTAGTGTAGCCACCTTGCATTTTGGCTTGTTAGCCTTAGGTGTCTGAGTGTGTAGCATGCTTTACTTGCATCATTTTAGTGGTTTGGAACCACTTACCATGTCATTTCAGTCCTTGTAATATGTTTACATGCTTGCATTTTATCACTCCTTTGATGGTTTAAGAGGTTGTGTTGTATGCTCCATGTTTAAGCATTTGTGTATGCCTCCATGAGTAGATCATTTAGAAACCATCTAAGTGGTTTTTGGGGCTTGCCTTAATATGATTTGGGACTATTTTGATCCATTTTGGTCATTTGCTTCATATGTCACATGATCATGCTTTAAGTACTTGGACCAATTACATGCTATGCTTGTCATGCTTGCTTGATTTGGCATCATCTTTGACATAATTTTTAGAGCTTACATTGCATGCTAATTGTCCATGTTTGCCTCCTTTTAAGTGTGCTTAGAAGTTGTTCCTTTATGCTTGTGTTGGCCCTTATTTCCATAGCATTGGCCACTGTTTTAGGCTTGTTTGAGGGCTGCCTAAATTAGTTTAAGTCCATTCCCTTTGCTTGTTTGCATGCTCACCTTGTATGTTTGCTTGCATACTTGCATGTATACATTGCACTGCCATGTTGCATATTAATTCACATGCTTAGGATTGCATTGCATTGGCATGCATGCTTTGCCTCTTGAGTTGAGTATGATAGAGGTTGAGCCCCCTTTGTTTGATTATGTGCATTGCATTCCATATCAAGATGCACACTTGATTCTTTGGACCATCATGCATGGAAATCCGCGATTGGTGGTCCGAGAATCGAGGCCCATCCTCCTTTGAGTCATACACATGATAAGGGGTGTGGTTGGTGCATATATTGCTTGAAATGTATTGCCATGCCAAGTTTTGCCCTTTGTTCTTTGTCAAACCGGTTTACGGGAAGATTTGGCCACCGCCATCTTCGATGCCGGCCAACGCCATCCATTGTTGGTCGATGGATCAATTTGTGGCCGTGATCATTTTTCCCAGCCGGTGGTGTTCCCCCTCAGCCGGTGGTGTCCCACAGAACTCAAAGAAGCAACCCTGAGACTTTGGCAGTCTTCAGAGGAGCGAGCAGGAAAAGCAGAGCTGACTGCATGATGGGCTTCGGCGAAACCGACGCGTGTGCATTGGACCCTCTTCCTGAGGCTACTTTTTACTGTTTTATTAGATTAGTTAATCTGCTTAACTAGTTTAATTTGTCTGTAATATTTAATTCGCTTGTAGGTTAATTAAGTGTATTATTCTTTCGATCCCTCCGAGCGAGGGCAAATTTGTAATAAGTGCGGGTGCGTGTGTGCATGCCTTCCAACCCCCCACTTCTTTCTCCCTTTTACTTACCTGCTTTTGATGGTTAGTATTAGGACATATTTACTTTAGCATCCTTATGCTATGCATGAGTGCATCATTCATCAGTATTGCATGTACCGGGCTCAGTACATCATGCTAACTGCATTTGTATTTCAATTCCAAGTTGAATACTTGTTAATTGCAGCATTTCATATGCCATCCTTAGATTAGCCGAGCCTATTATAGTTGCATCTTGCATGTGCTGCATTAGCCATTTAACATGGACTTGGATCATGCATGATTACTAACATGTTCTTTGTTTTGGCTCGGAGTACATTGTAAGTATTTTATGCTTTAGCATCTCGCACGAGTGTGAATGTTAACATGACAGCATGCTTACCATGTGGCTAGATGCTTATGTGATATAAACTGCCTGAATGCCTGTGGGTGAAGGTTGGATTGTTTGAATTGGAATAATTCATTGAAATCCGTATTTTAGCCTACTTGCGAGTAGCAAATCTCAAACCATTTTCAAACAAAGGGATATGCAATGCTTTGTTCCAAATTAGGCGATCTAGTCTATACTTGTTTTGCTGCACGCATCACATAGTAATTCTAGCTAATTAATCGGAATAAGAATGCATGTGTTTTCAAAAACAAGATATCACGGTTAGTAGAGGCCGATCTTTGATCGGGCGAGAGGGGGTGCTCATAGCTGACCTTCTCCAATCGTACCCAAGTTCCCGAGCCGAGGCAACTTTGGTGATGACGGACACGTGGCCTTTGGCACAGAGTCAGGGTTTCCTAAATTCCCCCATTAAAAAAATATTTAGGTGGCGACTCTGTATCTGGCAAAGCAGTTCATGTTTGGCACTTCTTTACAAAAATCTGTTTTCCAAAACGATTTGCCAAATTTGGACTCTTTGGTTCAGATTAAGAACCGTGACACAAATTGAGTCCGAACTGTAGTGAGGCCCAAGGGCGCGTCTACACCTATCTAGAGAAATCTTTTACAAAACGTGGGTAATACCCGACTAAGCTTCAGAAACTCTCGATCTCAAAGGCATTGTTAGGTTGTTTCCAGTCTTGCACTGCGTCTATCTTAGATGAATCTACAGTCACCCCTTCCTTGGATACCATATGACCTAAAAACTTAACTTCCTTTAGACAAAACTCACACTTCTCGAACTTAGCATATAAACTATGTTCTCTAAGCTACTCAAGTACAACTCGCAAGTGTTTCTTGTGTTCCTCTTTGGAAGATGAGTAGATTAAGATGTCATCGACAAAGACAACCATAAATCGATCTACGAACTCACAAAAGATTTGATTCATCAAATCCATAAATGAAGCTGGTGCATTGGTTAGCCCAAAATGCATTAACAAGAACTCGTAATGGCCATACGATATGGAATGCCATTTTTTAAATATCCTCCTCCTTCACTCTCAGCTGGTGATAACCAGACCTCGAATCAATTTTTGAAAAGCAACATGACCCTTTTAACTTGTCAAATAGATTGTCTATTCATGGTAATGGGTACTTGTTCTCAACAGTTACCTGGTTCAAATTTTGGTAATTGATGCATAGTCGCAATGTGCCATCTTTCTTCTGAGCAAAGGGAGCTGATGTTGGACAAGGTGAGGTACTAGGGTGAATAAAGCCCTTATCTAAAAGTTTTTGGAGTTAAATCTTCAGCTCGTTCAACTCAATGGGTGTAAATCTGTGCAGTGCCATGGAAATTGGTGCTGTGTCGGGTATAAAGTCAATGGAGAATTCAATCTCCTAATAGAGTGGCAAACTAGTAAGATCTTTAGGAAAAACATCAAGGTATTCACAAACTACCCTCGACAAGTCACTTCGGGCCACGTCATTCTCACTATCCAAGAAAGTCGCACGAAGAAAATTAAGCTTGCCCATATAATGACAACAAAAATATATCACCTTGATCTCCAACAAAATAAAAATAATCACCACTCGAGGTGCACACAACAACTCTTCTACGGTGACAATCTATGATGGTACGATATGAGGACAACCGATCCATGCCCAAGATGACATCAAAACCCGTCATATCTAATAAAATGAAATCAAAAGGAAGTCAATGACCGGCAACCACTATCTCACAACTGCGACATCCTCGATCCAAGACAACCTTACCTCTAACTGGTGACTCTACCCTGAGCGAAGACGCTAACCGAGTCATTTCTAACCCAAAATCGATGTGAATGTAGACAAAATGAAGGAATAAGATGCACCAGTATTAATCAACACATTGGTAATAGAGTTGAAGAATAAAAAGTTACCTATCATAGCAGAAGATGCTGGCGACTGATTTGACACAACATATATACCTTCTGAAGGCCTCTGCTCTATCTGTTCACTGCTTGGAGCATAAGTTTGGTACATGGTTGAGCCAAAGAGGATCTTTGATTGGCACTTGAGGCCTGTGCTGACTGTGTTGGTTGATGGCTCTGTGTCTGTCTCGAACTAGACGCACCAAATGTGCCACCTGACTGAGGGTAAAACCTCCTCAAGTGCCTTGACTACCCATACTAATAATAGGTAGATTGTTGCCCTTTTCTTTGGCCTTGACCTGGAGGATGAGTCAAGGACGACATAAACTGTTGCCCTTCTCCTCTATGTAGCAAACTAACGATTTGTGGCCCAACTAACCACAATTAAAGCAAGTAAATGACCCTGGTTACCTCTCCCCAAACTAGAAATTGATACAGGAAAGGTGGATCTAAATTGAGCTTCTTGGGACTGTTGTGGAGTGGTACCCTTTTGCTGCTCGTTATCCATTTCATCCCCTTGGACATCTCGGGACCTCTATTTGGAGCCTCTCATCCGCTTCTCCTCAGCTTGAATCACGGTCTCTAAGTAAGCCACCGCCTCCACTAGGCAACCGTAATCCCTAATCATAGACCCGACCACCTCGAAAAGAAGCATGGTCCTCAACCTCTTCTCAAACTCAATGCAATGGCGTTCTTCCGTCACCATAAGTTCTGGTGCAAACCTCGATAAGCTTGTGAAAGTCATCTCAAACTCAACTACTGGTGTATTCAACGGCTTGAGCTTTAAAAATTGCTTCCTCAACTTCTCCCTAGTAGTGGGTGGCAAAAACTTGTCCTGGAAGGCATTAACAAAAGCCTCCCAAGTCAATCCTAATATGCCCTCGCGCATGGATTGGCATCTTTTTTAAGTTGGAAAGATGCCTGTAGGCGCGCCCTTGGAGCCTCACTCTACAGTTCGGACTCCCCTGTTTTGTTTGTTTGTTGCGGTTCTTAATCTGAACCAAAGAGTCCAACTTTGGCAAATCGTTTGAGAAAAACAGATTTTTGAAAAGAAGTGCCAAACATGAACTGCTTTGCCAGATACAGAGTCGCCACCTAAATATTTTTAAAATGGGAAATTTAGGAAACCCTGACTCGGTGCCGAAGGCCACGTGTCCGTCATCGCCAAAGTTGTCTTGGCTCGGGAGCTTGGGTACGATCGGGGAAGGTCAGCTATGAGCACCCCCTTTCGCCCGGTCCGAAGACCGGCCTCTACTAACCGTGATATCCAATTTTGAAAACATTACATGCTCTTATTCCGATTATTAGCCTAGAATTACTATGTTATGCGCGCAGCAAACAAGTATAGACTAGATTGCCTAATTTAGAAATAAACATTGCATATCCGTTCGTTTTGAAAGTGCTTTGGAATTTGCTACTCGCGAGTAGGCTAAAACACGGATTTCAACGAGTTTTCCAACTCAAGCAATCCAACCTCCACCCACAGGCATTCAAACAGTTTATCTCATATAAGCATCTAGCCACATGGTCAACATTCACACGCATGCGATATGCTAAAGCATAAATACTTACATCGTACTCCGTGCCAAAACAACAAACTGGTTAGCAAAAATGCATGCCCTAGTTCATGTTAAAATGACTAATGCATCGCATACAGAATGTGATTAGGACAGGCTCGGCTAACCCTAAAATGGCATGTGAAATGCAATCATTCACATATTCAAGTTGGAAATTGAAGATACAATGCGGTTTGCATGATGTACCGAGCCCGGTGCATGTCAACAAATGCATGGATGCACGCATGCATTGCATAAGGTATGCTGAAATAAATGTGCCCTAATCTACCATTATAAGCAGGTAAATAAAAGGGAGAAAGAAATGGGGGTTGGAAGACATATACACACTCACCCACACTTATTACAGATTTGCCCTCGCTCGGAGGGACCAAAAGAATAATACAAATAATTAACTACGCAAGCTAATTAAATATTACAAATTAATTAAATTAACAAATTAATTAATCTAAGAAAAACAGTAAACCGCCTCGGGCGAGGACTCAATGCACTCGGATTCACAAGCGCTCGAATTAGCCTGCCTCTGTTTTCCCTGCTTTGTTCCTCTGAAAACTGCCAAAGTCTCAATGATGCCTATCTGGATACTGGAGAATCCCACTGGCTAGAGGAAATGACCACCGGCACTAGGATGTGGCCCATCGGCACAAAACATATCCACCGGCCATTGATTGACTGCCGGTCGGCACTAAATACTGCCTGCCGGCCGGTAATGAATTCCTGCAGAACCTGCAACTCACAGCAGCAGAGGGCAGAATCTTGCATGGCAGCTCAATTCAAGCTATTTATGCACCAACCACATTCCCTATCATGTTAATGACTCAAGGGGACATGGTCCTTGGTTCTAGGACCATCAATCGTACATTTTCATGCATGATGGTCCGAAGAACCAATGTATGCACTTTCATGTCAAATGAAATGCAAGTCAAACAATCAAAGAGCCGAATCCCCATCACCAAATCAAGGGACAAGGCATGCATGCAAGATGCAATGCAACCTAAGCATGTCATCTAAGGATGCAACATGGCATGGCAAGATACTTATGCAAGTATGCAAGCAATCACGAGGCAAGCATGCAACCAAGCAAATGATGGTCTTAAACATGTTCTAGGCAACTCTAATTAGGCCTAAAATCAGTGGCCAAAATGCCCAAAAATGGAAGCCAACACACATACACGCATGCACATGTTAAGGCTTAACACTTCAAGCATCAAACAAGTAACTCTCAAGCACACTTGAAAGGGGACAAGTATGGACAATTAGCATGCATCATGAGCTTTAAAATCATGTCAAAATGTGGTGCCAAACCAACTCAAATAAAGCAAACATTAGCATGCAAACATAGTCCAAGCACTTAAGGCAAGTCATGAAGGCTTGAACCACACTTAGTACAACCACACGTGGCAATACTTAAGCAACTAAAATCAGAGTTTTGGCACGTTAAAACAAGGCCAAAGGACCACTGAGATGGCATCTAAGTGGCTCAAATTCAAAGGCATGCATAATGGCCAAAACAAAGGGCATACAACACATGCTCTCAAAGCAATAAAGAGGCGACTAAGGCAAGCATATGGGCATGCCAAAGGGACTGATATTACATGTTGGGTGGTTCCAAACCACCAAAATGATGCAAGCAACACATGCTACACATTCACATACTTGAGGCATACAAGCCCGACAAGTCGCAAATGCAAAGGAGCTATACTAAGCATGCCAAAATCGACCCAAACGACTATGGACAGACCTAAAGCATGGCAAAATAAGCACAAAACATTCATAAGTCTAAGCCTAAATCATGCTCAAACAAAGGCTAACAACCTAAGACATGTTAAGAGAATTACAAGGCATTACATGGCAACTACACTAAACATGAATGGAGCACCAAAACCAACACACAACATGATTATATTATGGCATAATAAGCATGAAATGTAGCCTAGACATGATCAACACACACTTGAACATAAGGCTCCTTAAGAGACCAAAAATGGTCCATTTTAAGCACAACAAGGAAAGGGGGTGGCCCTCCCCTTTTGGAGACTTCAAGGCACCATCTCCACCACTGAAATCCCTCAAGATTTCAGTGGTGAAGAGGCCCAAACACCAAAGCCTCGAAACTTGCACAAAATAGCACAAAATGAGGCCTTTCAAGGCCTAAGGGTGGTCAAACACACCCAAACCACAAAAAACCCTTAACAAACAATTAAGAGGGCTTAAAAACAGAACTTTTTTATGTTATACACTAAACACAAAAACAGCTTTAAGACAGGTAAAAATAGGATGCAAAAATGGGGAATAAAAGGCAAGTTTCTCACCCTTGTTGACCACCTTCACAAGTGTTGATGTTGTTGCTTCCTTGGGCTCAAATCCAGCCAAGAACACCAAGAACAACCTCTTGGAACCTCAGAAACCAAGGAAAGGTGAAACACTAGGTGTTGATGTGCAATAGTATGAACAAATGCACCTAGAACACTTAAGGGAGAGAGGTATAGAGATATAATATGTATCAATCCTAGACCTAAAACCAGAGCTCTCTCTAAGTTGTTTTCTCTCCAAAAAGCCAACCCTAAAGCCAAGGGGGGAGGGCTCCTCTTATAGAGGAGCCAAACTTGTAATGCTTACAAGTTAAGCAACCAAGAGGGACATCCCTCCATACACATGTATGGAGGGGGAGCCAATGCTGACATTTATAATAAAATATCTGAAGCAAAAACGATGGCCGTGGTGAAAAATGTCATTTTGACAAAAAAGAGTGCCGACCGGCAATATATATTGCCGGTTGCAACGAAAACCAGCCGGTGGCCTCTAGCTAGTGCCGGTGGTGTGTGGGGATGCCTCACAAGGCATTCCCTGCCCCTCCAAGGCAAAACACAAGTGTTTGGTGCGAAACCAGACACAAAACAGTCGAGTTCGGAGATCCTGAGGCAAGGCGCGTAGCCGAGAACTCCGGGAACTCCAAACAAACACAAACATGGATAATCACCGAGTGTTCAAGCGGTGACGTCCAAGTCTTGAGGACGGTCAAAAATGGGGTGTCTCTGATTGCCCTCTTTGACATAACTCGAAAGTCATAACAATGGCGGAGTGAATGTCAAAGCACAGACGACCCATTTTGACAAGGCGAAGACTTGGACAAACATGCAAGACAAACAAGGTATCTTGGCCGGGGCGAAATGCAAGACAATGCAAGAAGCCAAGCATAACTTATGATCATGCAAAGAAAGCTCTAATGAAGCACGCATGCAACAGTTATAAGCTAGCATACACCAAACTACACTACAATGCAGAAAGGATGTAAGAGAATTAAGCAATTCTCAATACATCTCACTCGGAGGATACAATACCTGTGCGGCTCGTCCGGTTGCACCGGCCTCAAATGAACCGTACATACAATATCGTGCCTGCAAAGAAAGCAAACTTAACAGGTATGATATCGTTAATCAATATGCATGACAATGCAATGACGAATGCAAAATGATATGCAGTATATACAAAACTAAGTGTAAGCAATGCAAATGATAATGTAATGCAATTGAAACTATGCAAACTAAATGCAGAGCAATTGAATCATGATTCAATCATGAGCCGTTCGAAACCACACAAATGTCAAATAGATTGATGGAAGTAACAAGTCCGTCTACCATAGAACGATATCTGAACTATGAGTGATGTAGACGGATACAAGAACAAGTATTGGGTGGAGTGACATAAGTGGGGTGACAACCCGCTAGGGAAAGAACAATGATCCTAATGCCGGATGCAAAACTTACACTACAATGTAATAGAAATGGATATGGCATGTAGCCAAAACCGTGTTTTGCCTAGGAAAGGCATGTACACGTACAAGCCATGTCTAACACAGAAAAGGTGCCGCCACCCTCAAACCAAGTTCATCAAGGAATAGGTGCGTACACATGCAGAACTGTGCTTCAACGTGAAAAGTATGAGCACATACCAGACCAAGCTCAACAAGGAAAGGCGCAAGCCATAGATGGAGGTGGTGATGCAACGGATGCATGCAACTAAAATGCAATATATATGGATGTTTCTGAGAAAATGCATGACATATGCACTATATTACAGAAATGCCTGACATGTGCATGGTTTTTTTTTGGTTTTGGATTTTTTGAAATGCACGACATATGCAATATTCACAATGATGCATGACATATGCAATATTCACAATGGTGCACGACATATGCAATATTTACAATGATGCATGACATATGCATGTGTTTGTTTTTTTTTTTTTTTTGATTTTTTTTTTATTTTTGATTGATTTTTTTGAAATGCATGACATATGCAGTATTCACAACGATGCATGACATATGCAATATTTACAATGATGCATGACAATGCGAACTGTGCGCGTTAAAACGCGTGTGTGTGTGCATGATGATGCAAGGGACGATGTGTGCCACAGTGCATATTGACATGCGAACACCATCCTAGCGTATTTAAGGTCTCGCCAGACCGCGGGCGTGTTTAAGGTCTTGCCAGACCGGTCTTGGGCACAAGACAGTGAGGTGTGCGAAATAGCACGATGCGATGCATGCCAAATGCAATGAGGTGTGCACCTTAATGCACCGAAGGTCTTGCACCTCCCGAGGATTTAAGGTCTCCTAGACCGTGCGTGAAAAGTGCATGGTGATGCAAAATGTGTGCGTTACAATGCGTGCAGTCATACAAAATGATGCAAGTGATGATGCATACTACATCACACGCGGTGATGCGTAACAATAAAGGTTTTGCACCTTCGAAGGATTTAAGGTCTCCTAGACCGTGCGTGTTTAAGGTCTCGCCAGACCCGGGTGCAACAATTATACAACATTTTAAGCGAATGCATTGCAAGCAAGCAAACATGAACCAAACTACATCTCATGCAGAAAGGATTAAGAGAATTAAGCAATTCTCACGGTGCCTTACACGGAGAAGGCTAAAAGCGACTACTGAGAACACCCAGAGTCTCAAACACAACATCTCTCAGTGTATCATACACAGGAGAGGAAAAAGCAAAGCAAAAAAAGAAACCTCTCAGCGTAGTACACGCGAGAGGGGAAAGACAAAAGGCCTCTCAGTGTAATACATGCGAGAGGGGAAAAGACAAAAGGCCTCTCAGCGTAGTACACGCGAGAGAGGAAAGACAAAAGGCCTCTCAGCGTAGTACACGCGAGAGAGGAAAGACAAAAGCCTCTCAGCATAGTACACGCGAGAGAGGAAAGACAAAAGCCTCTCAGCGTAGTACACGCGAGAGAGGAAAGACAAAAGCACGTGACGAGCGAGACCACGCGAGTCACAAAAGGAATGCAAAATACTGCAAATGAGACACGCATGCTAACGCAAATGAGACACGCATGCTAATGCAAATGGGGTACACGTGCCAATGGGAATGAGGTAAATGTGACATGCATGCCACATGGAGTGTAAGATGTAACAAATGAGACACGCATGCCTCATAAGATGCAAGACAATGCAAATGGACTTAAATGCATAACAATGTACGTGTTTCGGAATACATGACGATGCATGGTAAGGGAATGTATAACAACGCGAACGATGCACGAGGCGACGTATGTATTTGAAACGCATGACAATGCTTATAATAAAAAATGCAATGACAATGCATACGAGATGTGCATGAGAATGCAAGGGGTGCGTGTTACAACGCATGTAGTACATGCATATCAATGCAACTGTGAGGTGCATGATGGCGCGATGTAATGCACCGAAGTAGTGCGATGAACGCGTGCAACGCACACGGGGCAACCTTTGAATCTTATGAAAGCCAAAAGGATACGAAAGGATACAACATTGCATGAATTTGAGTGCCACGCATAGAAGACATGGTCCGAGGTCAAAACGAAGGCCGGTTGAGCATCGGAGATACACTTTCTCGCACTTTCTTGAGCTATGAAGACCAAAAACCACTCACATGGCCTAAACAAGGCTGTGGGAACATCACCGGCCAGGCTAGAAGGCCACCGGCTGTCCATCGGCTGAAAATAAATTCCATCGGCACGATATTCTGCCGGCCGGCACAAAATGTTGCCGACCGGCAAAAAGTTGCTGAGTCGGGGCAGATTCGACTTTTCGCCTCGGGTCTTTTAAAATAGGGTTTTAAACCCTATTCTTTCACTTTCCCTCTAGCCGAAAATCACACCCTCTCTCTCTAGAGCTCTTTTTCTCTCCTCATTTCCTCATTTCTTTGTGTTTTCACGCGATTTTCGTCGTTCGATTCGCGAAGTTCATCGCGTTTCAGACATTTTCGACCGATTGAAATTTCATTTCGGCACTCCTTTTGCTATTTCCGCCTTTTTGGGACTTGTTCCCCTCGATTTCCTCTTCATTTCCATACCTTTTTCCATCCCGACCTTTCCGGCCATTTTCCACCCTCCTAGGGGTTGACTTTCGAGTTGATTCTTCGTATTCCGAGCCTATTTTCATTCCTCGACCATTTTCCCGCATTCTCGACATGGCCGACCACATTCCACGCGGCGGGACTCCCTCGGATCCCGAGGTCGAGCTCCTCCCGTTGAGCGAGCGCCCTTTTGACCCGGCGACCTACCGGCCGGGGATCCATGTTCTACCACCCGACGGACTACACCAGTTCAGGAGCTTCGACATGGCGTTGGACCCCGAGCTTCTGCTACGCGAGCCTGTCTCCCATCTATCCTCCGACGCTTCCGAGGTAACTTTCTTTCTCCGCTTTACTTTTTGCGATGTAGAATATTTAATTGCCAATTATCATAGCTAGCTACATTCTTTAATTGCTTAGTTCCGATACATTGATGCACAGTATATTGTAATTGATTACAAACGCGTTTGCAACTAATTATCTGTTTAAGACTCATACGCGCACACACTGCACTAGCCTTGAACCACTCAAACCATGGCACACACCGTATTTCACTACAAACACCAACACCCGATACCTGTTTGAATCTGAAAAACTTGCACACATGTCACATTTGCACCGAGCCACTCAAACACACTGACGCATCATATGTTGTAGTTCACCGTAAACACACCGGCACCCGGTATCTGTTTGAATCTGATAAACTTGCACGCATGCCACATTTGCACAAGCCACACAAACACACTGACGCATCACACGTTGTAGTTCACTATAAGCACACCGGCACCCGGTATCTGTTTGAATCTGAAAAACTTGCACGCATGCCAAATTTGTACTGAACCACTCAAACACGTTGACACATCACACGTTGTAGTTCACTATAAGCACACCGGCACCCGGTATCTGTTTGAATCTGAAAAACTTGCATGCATGCCAAATTTGCACCGATTTTGACTGTTTCTTCAAAACTGTACATTTTATATTGTTTCGCAATTATTTGTTTGAAAACAGGGAGACTCCCATACCATCCGCGGGTATGGGAACAACATCGCTTCATGAGTGGTCTGTTGAGCTTCTGGCGCGATCCGCATCGTAGACCAGGCGGGTTTTGGCGCCTTTTGCAGGGGCTCTCCAGGCTCACGACATGCAGACCTCTTTTTGCCGCCCTGGTGGAGAGGTGGTGGGACACCACCGATTCGTTTCATTTGTCGGCGACCGGGGACATGACGGTGGCCCCCTATGGTTTCTCGGTGCTCACGGCATCGGGGTAGAGGTGATCGATCCTTGACAGCGACATGGATGAGTGGACGCGGCTGGTCTACTTGCTTGGCGGCACCGCCTCTCGCGCGTCCCAGCTTCGTCCGGTACTCCTGGTTCGAGAGTGCGATTGGTCCGGCCCTCCTCGTTGATCTGACTCGATGACCCGAGGCCTTGGAGATATGCCCGGCTTCCTCATGTTCCTATTTGGGGCGACTATCTTCGCCGGCCGGCGAACAGTGCCTCTCTGCCTTCTCGGCGCGCGGTGGATGTCGAGACATACGCACTATATTTGAGGTGGCACGCTCTGGCCACCCTTATGGATATATGAGCTCGACCTCGCGGCGGTGAGCGATTGCTTTCGGGTTCTTGGCGTGCTTGGGAGGTACATTTCTCTTTTCTGCCTTTCATTTCAGTTCTTTATTTTCTGTACTCTGCACACTGCACACACTGTAGTCTGCTTTACACTTGTTGTATACTGTACACACGGCAGACACATACCCTACTTGACTTGTTGTACCTGCTGCTCACTGCACACTCTGCACAATACACTGCACAACACTGCTCTGCTATTTCTGCCTTCTATTTTGTATTCTGCTTTATCTGATAAATGTATTGGTATTTATCTTGCAGCTGTGGGTTTACGCCTACTTTCCTAGGCTCGCTCACATGCAATCACGAGAGACCCTCTGGTCGTCCCCTTCTCGCCGCTTTGGCGGGAATCGCCCAGGCATGGAGACTTTCAGCTTCTTCCGCCGCTACTTCGACACCATCACTCCGGCCGAGGTATGTTTTACTTGCAGTTCATTTAGGTTTCGCCTTTCCACTGTATATTTGCAATATCATTAGGTAACAAACTGTATCTCATTTTCAGATCACCTGGCGGCTGTGGGCTTCACTACCAGCGATGATGAGGGATCGGTTCGCCGGTGCCGACGAGACCTCACGTTACCGGATTGTGCTCGAGGCGATCGCCGGGCTTAGTACTGGTGAGCGTTTCTTCGCGGAACCCTAGGCTTAGGCAGATAGTCCCGGTGCATCCTCTTGAGCACATGCAGGATACGGAGAGGTTCACTGCCGAGGTGATGGCAGACTACACCATCGGTGGGGAGGTGGCGATTTCGGCGAAGCGATTACTCGAATCGTCCGGACCTTCATCATCGCCCATGGCGGCCACCGGCGAGAGAGACTGCGCGCCAGCCCGCTGGAGTGGGGCGGGAGGAGGCCGAGGAGGTCGGTCCGTGGCGAGGTGGGGTCGGCGAGGGTCGGTTGGCTGTTACCTGCTTCATTGACTTTCCGAGGACAGGATGGGGCGACCTACCAGATCCCCTTTGCTCCTCCATCGGCTGACCACGAGCTTGTCGGTGTCCCTGACTTGCCTCCGGTACGTATTACTGCATTTTTGTACAGTCATTTCATTTCAGTTTATTCGATGTTCCACAGAATATTGATGTATCTGATACTTTTGCAGGCGTCTTCTGGGTACACCCAGCAGTCATTGGAGATGAATGCCTCCATGATGGGGATGCCACAGCGGACACTCGACCTCCTAGCCCTCTACAGCATTCCGGTATGTTCTTCCTGACCACCGCTTCAAACCATATACAAACTGCTTTACATATTCTGATGCATAACACAACATCTGATGAACTGCTCACGGCATCTGATACCTTTGCACTTACCTGCTGTATTCTGCGATTCACTACTCACGGCATTCACGGTGCACTCGCCTGCTGCATTACGCGGCGATTCACTGCTCACGGCATTCACACACTGTATTCATACATTGCATTCTACACTGATTCATTGCTCACGGCATTCACACACTGTATTCATACATTGCATTCTGCACTGATTCACTGTTCACGGCATTCACACACTGTACTCATACATTGCATTCTACACTGATTCACTGCTCACGGCATTCACACACTGTACTCATACATTGCATTCTACACTGATTCACTGTTTGTAGTATTCTGATGCATTTGCCTTTCTTGCTTTTTAGCCTCCCTTCCCGATTCCTCCGGTGGGTGGCGCTCCGGTGGGTGGTGCTCCGACTGGACCTCCCTTTTCTACCCGGGATGGCAGAGTGTATCCGTGCGAAGGCGCACTCATATCGGGCGTAGCTCACGGGCCCGATTTGGATAGCGAGCTGGCGGTCGAGCGGAGGAGAGGCCGTGATGGCTCGGACTCGAGCTCGAGCAGCGATGCCTGGTGGTACCCTGGTGATGGCGCTCTGGACCCTCGTCCGGAAGAGGACTAGAGATAACTTGATGGCCGGGCGGTTTTGACATATAATCTGATTTTCTTGTTTTCTTTTCTTTTGCATTTTCCCTTTTGGTTAGCGGTTAGGGTACTTTTATCTTGCTTGCGGCGATTTTGTTTCTCAAAACTTATGTACTTGAAAAGTTGATATTGAAATGAAACGAACTTTTTGTCTGAAAAAAGTGTTTACATTTGTGTATATTTCATACCTTGCACTGTATTACATCATATTACACCTCAAATGTAAATGATATTGATCTGTTGTCTGAAAATTGAGCACTTGCACTATGATAATCGGATAACCAACCAACTAACAGATGATAATTGGATAACCAACCAACTAGCAGCAAATAACTCATACAAACCACTACTCAAACCGCATAATATAGCCCATAACACAGCATTCGGTTCATTCTGCACACAGCAAACCCTGAACAAATAACCTGATTTGACAAGACGGATCGCAAAAACTGACACGGTTGCAGTTGAAATACCCTCGGACGTCCCAAATTTCCCTTTCTTCTCTTGCTTCGTATGAACGTGGAGAATAGCACAGTATTCTGAGCACGAATGATTTTTGAAATAAAGAAGGGTTTTCAACCGGGGTGTCGAGCCTACCACAGCGAGACAGACTCAAACAAATAAACAAAAGGTACACAACCTAAAAGAACAAGACATGCTCAAAAAAGACTCAAAGCTAAAATCGAGACCGACAGGTCAAAAGACATGACACATGGACACGTTTACACAAAGACCTCAAATCTCGGGGAGCCAGTTCCTCCGGGTATTATTTCCCACCCTTTCTGATTTGTGATACTCACATCACTCGGCCCTCATGCTCGGTTTTTCTCTCAAAACCCTTTTCTTACTTTTCTCTCAACTTACTCCTCTCTATTCTTTATTCTCTCATTTTCTGTCCCTCCCCAGGTATGGTTGATAGGTAAACGAGAGGTTGTGGGTTCACGCCCAACCTTTGTTAGCTCACGGCTATTTTTCCCGATGGATAGAGTGCCTTCTTGGCAAGTATGTTGTGAGGGGAAAGACAAAGACTGACTCAATTGTGCCCCTAGTTCGTCACTTTGACCATTTTGTTTTCTAAAACAGTTTGATCAAGAATGAGAGTCGGATTAACACACTTATTCGATTTTGATTTGAAAATCATGCGAATCAGTGTGAGCGAAAATTCTCCTTTTGGATCCAAACATGGTCAATTTTGAAAATGAAACGTTTTAGAAAATAAGTCAACCTCGGTGAAAATTTTCAAAAACTATTTTTGCAAACAATCAATGCTCAAGCGGCGTAGAACTTACCCTCGAGATATGCGGACCTCGGATCGAGGCAATGGAAAATTGCCTCGGCTTAAGGGGATAAGGCAGCGGAAAGTTGCCTGGTTTTGAGCGATAACTTCGGGGCAACTTATGGCCTTTATGCGGCAGGAAGTTGCCCTTGTTTGGATGATCTTTGCGGCACATTGTATGCCGATCCTTGTTGGCGGCGATCGGACCCTCGGGCGGAGGAGGCGAAGATGATTTGAATCAATATATGGACACAATCACTGGAAGGTGTTGGTGGTTTGGACTTCAAGAGGAAGTTAATCACGTAGTTCGAGTTCTTTGCAATCGAGACATCAAATTCGGAGGAGGCAAAAGTGATCAAAACCATGGCCAGATTTGGGGCGCTATGGGCGTTGAAGTGGACTTCAAGATGAAGTTTCCTACGTATCCCAAACATGGGAATCAAGCCTTACGTAGTTCCAGTTAAGGTACACTCGGGTATTTTAACCTTCACTGTTTAGGCTCTAACTTTTGCCAAGGTTCCCAATGCGGGTTTTCGACCTTGCGAGCTATGTTTTTCTTTTTCTTCCTTTTTCTTTTCTTTTGCATTTTCACTTCTTTTCTTTCTTTTCTTTTGCTATTCTTTATTCTTTTCTTTTCTTTTTGCTTCTTTTCTTTTTTTTGTATTTCTTTTTTCCTTTTTTTTTCTTTGCTCTAACTTTTGCCTGGGCTGCCCTTCCGGGTTTTCGGCCCAGCGAGCCTCTCAAAGGGTAAAAAGGTGTAGCGAGCCCATGCCAAATGGTTTTGAGATTGAAACCTTTCTGTATCCAGGAGAATGACCGTTGTATTGATTTGCAGGAAAAGTCCATCACGGTTGCTTCTCGAGCTTTGCTTGGTGGGATCTGATCTCCCTGATCTGACTTTGATGCCTCTTGCAGAAATTGCCTCGAAATGGGCCACACAGGCATTTCATGGCACTGAATGTTTTGAACGGACTCCAGGTTTTGAACAGATAAATTGAATCTTGAGACCGAGAGCGATCCTGGGCTGCACAATCTCAAGAGCGGTTCCACACCGGTCTTCGCAAGACTGCGCAAGACATTTCGTTTTTGAAAGTTTTTAAGAAAGCGACAAATCATTCGCGTTGAAGATAGTGTGGAACCAGTCTGGATCGGACCAAGATCCTTCTCAGTACTCATGCCGACAAGCATGATTTCATTCATTAAAAGCTTAGCAGCCCTCTCTTTCTCTCAAAATGATCAAAATTTTACAAAACCCGAGGAATTATTTCCTCTTCGTTTTCATCACCACAGTGTTCGAAAAGGGGTTTTATGAAAAGCTTAGGTCATTACGACGATGTTTAAGGCACAAGAGAGTAGGCGAAATGCACTGTCGTTCCATTCACATCTTCTGGCACGGCTAACTCAAATAGCAACAAATACGGCACATGATAGCGCGAGTTTCATTGATTTCTTTGGTATAAGGCTCCTCGGCAATGAGCTCAAAAAGCAAAAGCAACTAATTACAAGACAAAAGCGATGTTTGAGGCAACAACCCGAAATCACAGGTATACCATACAAGAGGGTGACTCATTACAACAAAGCAGACCACAATAAGCAAAAATACGACTCCATCTGAGAGGCAGACTCAAAACAAAACAAAAGATTGACTCGACACCCAAGTCGAATTTTACAAAACTAACATTAGATGCCCAAAAATGCGTGCCATAGCATACATCCAAAACGTGCGAGCCGCCTGGGCGGTCCACCTTCTGATTACATACTTGCAGTGTCTGTATCCTCAAAATCCAACAACTGGGTGGTGACGGACTTTGCTGAGGTGGGAGGGAGGATAACCTCATTGTCAATCAAATCTTGCACCTCGTCTTGGGGCGGAAACAATTATCGGTAGCATGGCGGTCTGGCGGTGATGCGCCTGATCTGAGCGACATCATGTGTGGCAGGGAGATTTTTTGGGAGAGGCCGAGGCTCCAGGGGTTTAAGGTGTCCCCTCTCGACAAGGATTTGAAGTGCCTCGGACAATGGCATGTAGAGAGCATGGAAGACCCTGCGCCCTCGGGGCCGGTACTTTGGAGGCTGAGCAGTCTTGCTAGATGCACTAGCAAACGGATCGGCGGGTGCGGCCTTGGATTTTTGATCCTTTCCGGATGCAAGGCTGGGAGGGAGAAGAACTGTTTTGGCATGATGGGGCCTATCCCGATTCTCTGATTGGCTGGAATTGCCCTCAGGCGGAGTGGGGAAAGCGTCCTCCACAGCTTTTGACATAACTGCGGATATCTGTTGCTTGTTCATTCCCCCGGCTTTCAAAGCCTCTACTGCCCACAGCAGTTGTTCGATAGGGTCAGCATCTGCCTTCATCTTGCCTTTGTCTCTGGCCTCAGCCTGATTTAGAACTTGGTTTGATGCGTCGTTGCCATAGCTGGAGGCCATCTCCAGTTGGCTGAGTTCAATTACAATTCGTCCCAATAGCGGGGGCTCTTGGGGTATAAAGCCTCCGGCATATGGTGCAGCTGGTGGCGAAACAGACATCCCATAGGCAAGATCCGTCACGGATCTTTGAAGATCACCTATCATTCCCATTAGTTCAAATGTAGTAGGCTCGCGAGCCTGATATAGTTGAGGGGTCCAAATTGGATGTGCGGCAGGCGACCTGGGTGGATGCGGCATGTCAACAGTAGTTTCATCCTGTGGGGTGATTTCTTGACTCAACGCGGCCGTCATGACCACAATCTCTTCTGAGTTCTACATCATGTTCAGTCCTGCCTCAGCAAGGAGAAGACACTAGCTGTTCTGGATCGACCCTCTGAATCTCTGAACCAAAACGGAAAACAAGCAGTATTTCAGCCCCAAACAGATCAAACACGGGTGTAGTCGAACAACTGCACTCTACTACTGAACACTATTCCCCAGAATCAGTATTCAAAAGCGAAGCGATATCCGCGGACTGGCGATTCTCAACAACGTCGTCTTTGGTGCCCTCAGGCCGGATACCCAGACTTGCAAACTGATATATGCGTTCCCTGCAGAGATACACTCTAAAAGCACATAACAGGTAAAAGAGAGCCAATACACCCCTATGTTGGGATAGGGTTTCCTTGTCCTATTTTGTCAGGAGCTAGGGTTTCACTACGCGCAATGACTTCAAACAACTTTGTCGGGTAAGCAACCTATCCTAGTTTGGAATGGTCACTATGGATTCCGAATATGCACTAGGTCGAATGGTCAAAAACGGTGCCCCGGTAAAACCGGGGTTTGTGTTCCCATCTTGGCGAGCTAGCTTAACCGTCAGCCTTATGGACATGCCTTGACAAGACAAGCCTTCGGCAAACCGCTCAGGAATAGCAGATGGCCAACACGGTGTCCTAGGCGCACCGATGCACATGCAATGCAAAGAAACACATAAGTGTAGTCAAAACAAGATATCACGAGTTCGAGTCAAGCTCTCTAAAAATCCCCGGAAATCGCGAAGCGTAGGCGCCTGGGGCCTCACTCTCTGATTCGGACTCCCATGTTTTGTTTGTTTGTTGCGGTTCTTAATCTGAACCAAAGAGTCCAACTCTGGCAAATCGTTTGAGAAAAACAGATTTTTGAAAAGAAGTGTCAAACATGGACTGCTTTGCGGAATCTGAGTCGCCACCTAAATATTTTAAAATGGGAAATTTAGGAAACCACGACTCGGTGCGAAGAATACGTGTCGTCATCACCAAAGTTATCTTGGCTGGAGCTTAGATGCGATCGGGAAGGTCATTTATGAGCACCCCTTTCGCCCGTCAAGACCGCCTCTACTAACCGTGATATCCAATTTTGAAAACATTACATGCTCTTATTCCAATTATTAGCCTAGAATTACTATGTTATCTTGACAAACAAACAAGTATAGACTAGATTGCCTAATTTGGAAATAAACATTGCATATCCGTTCGTTTTGAAAGTGTTTTGGAATTTGCTACTCGCGAGTTGGCTAAAACACGGATTTCAACGAGTTTTCCAACTCAAGCAATCCAACCTCCACCCACAGGCATTCAAACAGTTTATCTCATATAAGCATCTAGCCACATGGTCAACATTTACACGCATGCGATATGCTAAAGCATAAATACTTACATCGTACTCCGTGCCAAAACAACAAACTGTTTAGCAAAAATGCATGCCCTAGTTCATGTTAAAATGACTAATGCATCGCATACAGAATGTGATTAGGACAGGCTCGGCTAATCCTAAAATGGCATGTGAAATGCAATCATTCGGTGCACGTATTCAAGTTGGAAATTGAAGATACAATGCGGTTTGCATGATGTACCGAGCCCGGTGCATGTCAATAAATGCATGGATGCACGCATGCATTGCATAAGGTATGCTGAAATAAACGTGCCCTAATCTACCATTATAAGCAGGTAAACAAAAGGGAGAAAGAAATGGGGGTTGGAAGACATACACACACTCACCCACACTTATTACAGATTTGCCCTCGCTCGGAGGGACCAAAAGAATAATACAAATAATTAACTACGCAAGCTAATTAAATATTACAAATTAATTAAATTAACAAATTAATTAATCTAAGAAAAACAGTAAACCGCCTCGGGGCAAGGACTCAATGCACGCGCGCTCGGATTCCGTTCGGAATTGCACTGCCATGCCTAGCCTGCCTCTGTTTTCCCTGCTTTGTTCCTCTGAAAATTGCCAAAGTCTCAAGGATGCCTATCTGGATACTGGAGAATCCCACTGGCTAGAGGAAATGACCACCGGCACTAGGATGTGGCCTATCAGCACAAAACATATCCACCGGCCATTGATTGACTGCCGGTCGGCACTAAATACTGCCTGCTGGCCGGCAATGAATTCCTGCAGAACCTACAACTCACAGCAGCAGAGGGCAGAATCTTGCATGGCAGCTTAATTCAAGCTATTTATGCACCAACCACATTCCCTATCATGTTAATGACTCAAGGGGACATGGTCCTTGGTTCTCGGACCATCAATAATACAATTTCATGCATGATGGTCCGAAGAACCAATGTATGCACTTTCATGTCAAATGAAATGCAAGTCAAACAATCAAAGAGCCCAATCCCCATCACCAAATCAAGGGACAAGGCATGCATGCAAGATGCAATGCAACCTAAGCATGTCATCTAAGGATGCAACATGGCATGGCAAGATACTTATGCAAGTATGCAAGCAATCACGAGGCATGCATGCAACCAAGCAAATGATGGTCTTAAACATGTTCTAGGCAACTCTAATTAGGCCTAAAATCAGTGGCCAAAATGCCCAAAAATGGAAGCCAACACACACACAGGCATGCACATGTTAAGGCTTAACACTTCAAGCATCAAACAAGTAACTCTCAAGCACACTTGAAAAGGGACAAGTATGGACAATTAGCATGCATCATGAGCTTTAAAATCATGTCAAAATGTGGTGCCAAACCAACTCAGATAAAGCAAACATTAGCTTGCAAACATAGTCCAAGCACTTAAGGCAAGTCATGAAGGCTTGAACCACACTTAGTACAACCACACATGGCAATACTTAAGCAACTAAAATCAGAGTTTTGGCACGTTAAAACAAGGCCAAAGGACCACTTAGATGGCATCTAAGTGGCTCAAATTCAAAGGCATGCATAATGGCCAAAACAAAGGGCATACAACACATGCTCTCAAAGCAATAAAGAGGCGACTAAGGCAAGCATATGGGCATGCCAAAGGGACTGATATTACATGTTGGGTGGTTTCAAACCACCAAAATGATGCAAGCAACACATGTTACACATTCACATACTTGAGGCATACAGGCCCGGCAAGTCACAAATGTAAAGGAGCTATACTAAGCATGCCAAAATCGACCCAAACGACTATGGACAGACCTAAAGCATGGCAAAATAAGCACAAAACATTCATAAGTCTAAGCCTAAATCATGCTCAAACAAAGGCTAACAACCTAAGACATGTTAAGGGAATTACAAGGCATTACATGGCAGCTACACTAAACATGAATGGAGCACCAAAACCAACATACAACATGATTATATTATGGCATAATAAGCATGAAATATAGCCTAGACATGATCAACACACACTTGAACATAAGGCTCCTTAAGAGACCAAAAATGGTCCCTTTCAAGGACAACAAGGAGAGAGGGTGGCCCTCTCCTTTTGGAGACTTCAAGGCACCATCTCCACCACTGAAATCCCTCAAGATTTCAGTGGTGAAGAGGCTCAAACACCAAAGCCTCGAAACTTGCACAAAATAGCACAAAATGAGGCCTTTCAAGGCCTAAGGGTGGTCAAACACACCCAAACCACAAAAAACCCTTAACAAACAATTAAGAGGGCTTAAAAACAGAACTTTTTTATGTTATACACTAAACACAAAAACATCTTTAAGATAGGTAAAAATAGGATGCAAAAATGGGGAATAAAAGGCAAGTTTCTCACCCTTGTTGACCACCTTCACAAGTGTTGATGTTGTTGCTTCCTTGGGCTCAAATCCAGCCAAGAACACCAAGAACAACCTCTTGGAACCTCAGAAACCAAGGAAAGGTGAAACACTAGGTGTTGATGTGCAATAGTATGAACAAATGCACCTAGAACACTTAAGGGAGAGAGGTATAGAGATATAATATGTATCAATCCTAGACCTAAAACCAGAGCTCTCTCTGAGTTGTTTTCTCTCCAAAAAGCCAACCCTAAAGCCAAGGGGGGAGGGCTCCTCTTATAGAGGAGCCAAACTTGTAATGCTTACAAGTTAAGCAACCAAGAGGGACATCCCTCCATACACGTGCATGGAGGGGGAGCCAATGCCAGACAGCTATAATAAAATATCTGAAAGTGAGCGATGGCCGGTGAAAAAATGTCATTTTGACAAAAAGAGTGCCGACCGGCAATATATATTGCCGGTGGCAACGAAAACCAGCCGGTGGCCTCTAGCTAGTGGCGGTGGTGTGTGGGGATGCCTCACAAGGCATTCCCTGCCCCTCCAAGGCAAAACACAAGTGTTTGGTGTGAAACCAGACACAAAACAGTCGAGTTCAGAGATCCTGAGGCAAGGCGCGTAGCCGAGAATTCCGGGAACTCCAAACAAACACAAACATGGATAATCACCGAGTGTTCAAGCGGTGACATCCAAGTCTTGAGGACGGTCAAAAATGGGGTGTCTACAATGCCAAGGTCACCATCAACCTGTCATTCTTAATGCCAAGCATCTCGAACATCTTCACTATTTGTTTAAGCCATTCGTCGACTTGCAGTGGCTCTTTTGAATCCCCAATAAACTCGTCCAGATTTGACCGAAAGAACTCCCTCTTCAAAAATGACGGCCCTATTTCTGCAACATGGGTTTGAACTTGACTCTCAGCTCTGAGAATGTCCTTGGATTCCTGCAGTGCTCCTGCCATTTTGCGGGCTAAAGTGACCGTGACTTGTTGACCTACTGACTTGGCCACGTTGGCATGACCAATTCCCTCCTCCTGTGCTAGAATTTCATCCAGTATCGGTGCCTCCTGCTGCCTAGGCCTACCACGCCTACCACCACCACGTCTGCATCAAGACATTCTAATAAAGGTAACACAATAGATTAGCACAATTATAAATGTGCTGAAGCTAATTCCCTCACATCCGAATATAGTGGACAACAAGCAATTCATTCCACATAAGCACCGAGTCTCCTAGTCACAAACGAATTTTCTTTCTAGATAATTGTAGACGCACTCCCGGGAACTCTCCGATATCTGCGCGCGCGATGAGGCACGGTGCAAATCTCATTTCGTTCTGAGCAACTATAGTTTAGACTCAAAGTCACGGTTCTGAATCTAATCTCACAATGTGCGATGTAAGATCGATAAATGACCAAAGAGTCCAAATCTGGCAAATCGTTTTGGAAAACTGATTCATATAAAGAAGTGCCAAACATGGACTGCTTTGCCAGATACAGAGTCGCCACCTAAATATTTTGTTTTGGGGGAATTTAGGAAACCCTGACTCGTGCCTAAGGCCAGGTGTCCGTCATCACCAAAGTTGCCTCGGTACGGGAACTTGGGTACGAGGGGGGAAGGTCATGCAATGAGCACCCCTGCTCGCCCGATCAAAGATTGGCTTGTACTAAAATGATATTTTATTTTTGAAAACACATGTGTTCTTATTCCGGTTAATTAGCTAATCTTACTACGTGATGCGCACAGCACACAAGTATAGACTAGATCGCCTAATTTGGAACAAAACATTGCATGTTCATTTTGAAAATGGTTTGGTGTTTGCTACTCGTAAGTAGGCTAAATCTGAGATTTTAATGAATTGTTCCAATTCAAGTAATCCAACCTTCACCCACAGGCATTCAGGCAGTTATATCAAATAAGTAGTTAGCCCCATGGCAAGCATGCTTTCATGGCGACATTAATACACATGTAGTATGCTAAAGCGTAAACACTCACAGTGTACTCCGAGCCAAAACAGAGAACTAGTTAGAAATCATGCATGATCCTAGTTCATGTTAAGATGGCTAATGCAACACATGCGAAAATGCAACTAAAATAGGCTCGACTATCTAGAATGTCATGTGAAATGCAACTTGATAACATGCTGTTGAACACGTATTCAAGTAAATGTGTTGAAGGTACAATGCAATTAGTGCGATCTTGGCCCGAGCTTTGGTGCATGCTGTCTGATGAAAGAATGCACACATGCAAACATAAGGTATGCTAAATGAAATATGCCCTGAAACTAACCATCATAAGCGGTTAAGTAAAAGGGAGAAAGAAATGGGGATTGGAAGACAAGCATCACACACACGCACGTTTATTACAACAATTGGCCCTCTCGAGGGAGAGTTCGAATAAAAAGCTAACTAGCTAATCTAAGCTAATTAAACTAATTATTACAAAACAGAGTTAATTAACTAATCCTAGTTAACTAATTATTACAAAACAACTTGAAATACCTAAACGCATTAACTATTAAGGCACAAACCAAAGCATGAACTAGCTATCTAAGCATGGCAAAGTAATAAAAGCAGGAGGTCCTCAGAGGGAGAAGACTGGATGCATGCCCGGTCGTTTCGTTCAGAAATCCAATGCGATGCCCTGATTTGCCTTTGTTTTCAATTATCCTCAGAAACTTGCACCATGCTCCAGAAAGCTTCTAACACATCTTGGGGACCTGTGGGAGGGTGGTCGACCAGTTGTTGGTGTCTGCAGCCATAACCAACCACCTATCATTGTTGGAAGCCAGAAAAAGTGGTCGGCCAGCTAGTTTTTCTGGCCAGATTATTCTTCTTGAACTACAATTTCTTTGGAACAGAGAGCAAGAAAGCGCATGGCAATGTATTTGCAAGATATGTGTGCACAACCACTCTCCCAATCATGTCATGAACTCAAGGGAGTGCGGTTCTCGACCCTCGGGCCACCAATCGCGCATTTCAATGCATGATGGCTGAGAGGCGAAGTTGCACAATTCAATGTGAAATGAATGCACAAGTAAACACATAAGGCCTAGAACTCTAGCATGTATGATCCAGAGCGTCAGAGAATCGAGGTACGTTTCATCACTTTAAGTATGAAACGCCCTTCTTTTCTCGTGTTTGGACTAACACCTATTCCAAACAACAATGCAACAAAAGCATGGCATACATAATGCGACTCAAGCATGCAACTCAATGCAATGCAACTTAAGCATGCAAACATGCAAGGGACAAGTGTGCAAACATGCAATTAGCATACTAGCATACACAATGCGAATGAACTACATGGCATACATAATGCTCATGACAACTGAGATACGCAATGCAAATGGTAACTAGCATACACAATGCAATAACTAACATGGCATACTCAATGCAATATGAATCATGAAAACAACATGGCATACTCAATGCTATGAACTACATGGCATACACAATGCACAATGGACTTAAACTAAAATGGATAGGCCTCAGCCATGCCCAAATTAGTGGCCATAATGCTAGAATAAAAGCACAAAAGGGCGAGGCATGCATGCACAATGCATTGGCCATTCAACTAGGCCTAAGAGCACAACTCTCAAGAGTGCTCAAGGAGTGATAAACATGGAAGTGTGACAACACTAAGTGCACTGAAATAAGGTATGAAATGATGCCAAATCATTCAAACAAAGTAAGCATGGCATGTAGAGGTCCTAAAGCATAAAAGCTAATAAAGAGGACTACAAAGGAGGCATGCAATACATGGCACAAATGCATAAACCAAGCATGGATAGAGCACAAGTAGGTCTTGACAAAGACCAACATATGCTGAGATGAGGGCCCAAAGGCCTAGGCAAGATGGCATACATACTAAGCCATAAGTAAGGCAACAATGCACAACACTTAAAGGCATTCAAAGCATGAATGAAGTGGGAACATGGCAATGCTAAAAGCTCTGAAAAGAAGTATTAAATGATGCCAAATCATCTACGTAGCTCAAAGATAGCATGCATGAGTCAACAAAACATAAAGCTAGCAAGGCCAATTGCACTACAGCTATACAAAACATGAAGGATATGGCAAAGACAACCCAAAAAAGTCCTAGAACATGTCAAAATGATACTAAAACATGCATGGAAGGAAGCCAAAATAAGCTAGCATAGAGGGCATAAGACATAATGCATACAAGGCAAATAAGGTGGATTACACTACACCTATAAAGACCAAGCATGAGATGACTTAACCAACAAAAATTCGAGTTATATCATGGCAAAATAACTACAAATAAGCACTGAAATGATGGCTCGCAAGCTAAGGCATGAAGGGGCAAACCCTCCAACGCATTGAATGAGTGATAAATGCAAATGCATGAGCATGAAACATGGACTGAAATCACATATTAAATGAATCCAAATCATTCAAATAGTCCAAGTAAAGCATGCTAGGGGACTTGACGCACAAAGCTAACAAACTAGAATGCACTATAGCTATACAAAGCAAGGCATGCATGGCCAAAACAACCAAAATCAGAGCTAAAGTATGTTAAAACATGGACAAAAGCTTCATGAAGTTAAGCCAAAAGCATGCTAGAATGACATGTTAAAGCATGATGCATGTTAGGCTATTTCATAGAATTGCACTACAAGTGCCAGGAGCATGCAAAGGCTAACCAAACCAAACCCTAACAGAGGTATGACATGGCAAAAAATCACCACTAACATGCTGAAATGGACACAAAACAAGTTAGAATGACATGTTACTTCATGAAGCATACAAGACTAGTTTGTAAGATTTACACTGCAAGTGTATTATACATACAAGGGATGACCAAACCAAACAAAACCAGTGGTAGGCCTCAGCAAAATAACCACAAATACATGCTAAGATATGGTCAGCATAAGCTTAACAAACATGCTCACACATGAGGCTAATGAAACAAGTATTGAAGACACAAGGAGAGGGGATGACCCTCTCCTATTTGGGACCTCAAAATACCCTTCCCACCACTGAAATTCCTCTAAGTTTCAGTGGTGAGAAGGCCAAAACAAGGTGGTCCCAAAGGCTCACAAAGAAGGCACAAAAGCAAGGCCAAACAAGGCCTAAGAGGGGGTAAACAACCCCAAAAACAAAAGTGACCTTAAACAAACTTTTAAAGCACACAAAAATAGAACTTTTTGCAGTAGGAAGCTAAGCTCAAAATAGCATGCAAAAGGGTCCAAAAGCTTAAGCAAGAATGGGGAATTTAAGGGTTAAAGACTCATCCTTGAAGATCCTTTACTACTGCAACTCCAGTACACTTTTTGAACCAAAACTAGTCCAAGAACTTCAATAACAACCTCAAGGGAGCTCAGGTCCAACGGTAAGGTGTTTGAGTGTGTGTTTATGTGTTAAAGCAAGACAAAACTACACTTTTGAACACAAAACAAGAGCAAAATGAAGAAGTATAGATACAAAACTATATGTATCACTCAAGCACTTTTTTTCTGAACCTAGAGGAGGGAGGAGATGGTTTTCTCTTATAGAGAACCAAAAGCAAAGCTTCTTGGAGAAGCTAAGGTTCAAGGCAATCCCTCCATACACGTGTATGGAGGATAGCTTCAGTGCCCTCCAGCTATGCCAGCTGGAGGAAAATATCTCCAAAAAGGTGGCAAAAAGTAGCTGACCACTTGAAGTGGTCAGCTAGCTACTTCAAGTGGTCGGCCGACCACCACAATTGGTCTCCCAAGACAACAAGTGGTCGGCCATGGTGGGAGATGATCAGCACACTGAAAACAAACCAGGGATGGGGTGGCCAACCAGAAAAGATGGCTCAAAGACCAAGGAGACTAGTTGTCAGATCAGAAAACTGCCTGGCGGGAAGAAAAGTGGTCTCCAAGGAGAAATACTGGTCTTCCACCCTTGTACCGCCTTCCAAACAAGGAAACCAAGGTTTGTACCAAAAACAAACCAAAACGGATGCGAGACGAAAGTTCAGGAGGCAAAGTGCGCAGCTGGGAGCCTAGAAAACTAGCTGACAAGCACCAAAAGTGGTTTATGGCCACAAAAGTGGTCTCCCAAACCACAGTGGTCCTCTAGGCCAAAGAAACAAGGTGTGGTTCAAAAACCACGCCAAACGGAGAACGTTAAGTGGTCTTGAGACAAGGCGCACTGCTGAAGGCTCCGAAAACCGGAAACTAGTCTCCAAATGGGAAAAGTGGTCTACGACCGCAAAAAGTGGTCTACGACCACAAAGAGATGGTCTACAAAACCTGTCCCTTCCTCAGGCAAGGAAAACAAGGCCTGATCTGCAAACCGGGCCGAAGCACAAAGAGTTCAGAGGCTTGGAGACAAGGCTCTCAACCAAAACTCTGAAACCTCGAAACGAGCACAACATGCACTATCACCGAGTGCTCAATCGATGACGTCTGAGTCTTAAGGTCGGTCAAAAATGGGGTGTCTATAGTTGCCCTTCTTTGACAGAACTCGAAAGTCATAAGTGACCGGAGTAAATGTCAAAGCGCAGAGACGACCCATTTTTAACAAGGCTGAAGACTTAGACAAACATCCAAGAAATCAAAGAGATGTACCCGCAGGCAGGGGAAAAATGCAAAGGACAATGCAAGATGTCGAACATAACTTATGATCATGTAAAGAAAACTATAATGAAGCAATTATATACAATAAATTCAACAATTTTAAGCAAGCGAATACAAATCAAACTACATTACATGCAGAAAGCATGTAAGAGAATTATACAATTCTCACTACGTCTCACACAGAGTACATACAATACCGTCCGGTTCGTCTAGTCATGCCAGCTTCAAATGAACCGTACATACAATATTGTCTGGTCGCACCAGCCTCAAATGAATCATACATACAATATCGTGCCTACAAAAGAAAGAAACTCAACAGGTACAATAGCGTTAGAAACATGCATAGCAATGCAAGTGAAAAAGTGCGTGACAATGCAAGTGAAGGGGGGTGCATGACAATGCAACCTAAGTGTGACGTATAACAATGCGGAAACGGATGCAAAACAATGCAACCTAGGTGTGATGCATAACAATAAGGTAGGGGTGCATGACAATGCAACCTAAGTGTGACGCATAACAATGCGATAGGGGTGCATAACAATGCAATGCACTAAAAAGTGTAGGTAAGGTGCGCAAGATAGTGCGAATGATACTATATAATGCACAAAATAGTACGAATGACATGCATGCACAATGCAAGTAAAGTGCACAAAACAGTGCGATGCGCAAAAAAAGCGCGAATGCATAGGACAGTGCGATGTGCTAAATAGTGTGATGCGCTAAACAGCGTGTAGACACCCCATTTTTTATCGACCTTAAGACTCAGACGTCATCGATTGAGCGCTCGGTGATAGTGCATGTTGTGCTCGTTTCGAGGTTTTAAAGTTTTGGCTGAGAGCCTTGCCTCCGGGCCTTTAAACTCTTTGTGCTTCGGCTCGGTTTGCGGATGAAGCCTTGTTTTCCTTGCCTGAGGGAGGGTGAGGTTTTTTAGACCATCTCTTTGTGGTCGTAGACCACTTTTCCCATTTGGAGACTAGTTTCCGATTTTCGAAGCCTTCGGCCGCACGCCCTATCTCGGGACTGCTTAACGTTCTCCGTTTGGCGTGGTTTTTGAACCACACCTTGTTTCTTTGGCCTAGAGGGCCATTGTGGTTTGGGAGACCACTTTTGTGGTCGTAAACCACTTTTGGTGCTTGTCAGCTAGTTTTCGAGGCTCCCGATTGCGCGCTTTGCCTCCTGAACTTTCGTCTTGCATCTATTTTGGTTTGTTTTTGGTACAAACCTTGTTTTCCTTGTTTGGAAGGTGGTACAAGGGTGGGAGACCAGTATTTCTCCTTGGAGACCACTTTTCTTCCCGCCAGCCAGTTTTTTGATCTGACAACTGGTCTCCTTGGTCTTTGAGCCATCTTTGCTGGTCGGGCACCCCACCCCTGGCTTGTTTTCATTATGCTGATCATCTCCCACCATGGCCGACCACTTGAAGTAGCTGGCCGACCACTTCAAGTGGTTGGCTCCTTTTTGCCACCTTTTTGGAGATATTTTCCTCCGGTGCACAGGTGAGGGCACTAAACTATCCTCCATACACGTGTATGGAGGGATTGCCTTGAACCTTAGCTTTTCCAAGAAGCTTTGCTTTTGGTTCTCTATAAGAGAGAACCATCTCCTTCCTCCTCTAGGTTCAGAAAAAGAGGTGGGAGTGATACTTATAACTTTGTATCTATATCTCCTTGTTTGATCTTATTTTGTGCATAAAAGTGTAGTTTTGTCTTGCTTTAACACATAAACACACACTCAAACACCTTACCCTTGGAGCTGAGGTCCCTTGAGGTTGTTCTTGAAGTTCTTGGACTGGTTTTGGTTCAAAAAGTGTGCTGGAGTTGCAGTAGTAAAGGTGGTCTTCAAGGGTGAGTCTTTAGCCCTTAAATCCCCCATTCTTGCTTAAGCTTTTGGACCCTTTTGCATGCTGTTTTGAGCTTAGCTTCCTACTGCAAAAAGTTCTATTTTGTGTGCTTTAAAAGTTTGTTTAAGGTCACTTTTGTGTTTGGGGTTGTTTACCCCATCTTAGGCCTTGTTTGGCCTTACTTTTGTGCCTTCTTTGTGAGCCTTTGGGACCACCTTGTTTTGGCCTTCTCACCACTAAAACTCAGAGGAATTTTAGTGGTGGTAAGGGTGTTTTGAGGTCCCAAAAAGGAGAGGGTCATCCCCTCTCCTTGTGTCTTCAATACTTGTCTTCATTAGCCTCATGTGTGAGCATGTTTGTTAAGCTTGTGTTGGCTTGTTCTTAGCATGTATTTGTGGTTATTTTGCTGAGGCTTGCCACCGTTTTTACTTGCTTTGGTCACTCCATGCATGGTTTATACATTTGTACTGTAAATCACACAAACTAGTCTTGTATGCTTCATGAAGTAGCATGTTATTCTAGGTTGTTTTGTTTCCATTTCAGCATGTTTTTGGTGATGTTTTGCCATGTCATGACTTTGTTTTTGTTTGGTTTGGTTGGCACTTGCATGCTCCATGCATTTGTAGTGCAATTCCATGAAATAGCCTAACATGTCTCATGCTTTAACATGTTATTCTAGCATGCTTTTGGCTTAACTTCATAAAGATTTTGTCCATGTTTTAACATGCTTTAGCTCTGATTTTGGTTGTTTTGGCCATGCATGCCTTGCTTTGTATAGCCATGGTTCAATCTAGCTTGTTAGCTTTGTGCATCAAGTCCACTAGCATGCATTACTTGGACTATTTGAATGATTTGGCATAATTTATTATGTGATTTCAGTCCATGTTTCATGTTCATGCATTCACATCTTTCACTTATTCAATGCGTTGGAGGGTTTGCCCCTTTATGCCTTAACATGAGTCGTTGTGTATGCCTTCATGTCTTAGCTTGCGAGCCATCATTTTAGTGTTCATTTGGGGTTATTTTGCCATGATATAACTCTAATTTTTGTTGCTTAAGTCATTCCATTCTTGGTCTTAATAGGTGTAGTGTAATCCACCTTATTTGCCTTGTATGCATCATGACTTATGCCCCTCATGCTAGCATGTTTTGGCTTCCTTCCATGCATGTTTTAGACTCATTTTAACATGTTCTAGGACTATTTTGGGTTGCCTTGGTCACATGCTTCATGTTTTGCATAGTTGTAGTACAAGTGTTCTTGCTTGCTTCAAGCTTTGAGCACCATAGCATGCTTCATTTGTGTTGTGTACATGATTTGGCACACTTAACATGACATTTTAGAGCATTTAGGATTGCCATGTTCTCACTTCATTCATGCTTTGAATGCCTTTGAGATTGTGCATTGTTGCCTTACTTGTAGCCCAGCTTGCATGCTTGCATGTCTAGGTCTTTGAGCCTCCATCTTAGCAAGTTTTGGTCCATGTTTTGACCTATTTCAGCTCTGTCCATGGTTGGTTCATGCCTTTGTACCATGTATTGCATGTCTCTAGAGTAACCCTCTTTGTTAGCTTTCATGCTTTAGGATTCTTGCATGCTTTACTCGATTTGTTTGAATGATTTGGCATCATTTCTTACCTCATTTCAATGCACTTAGTGTTGCTACACTTCCACTTTTATCACTCTTCGAGCCTTCTTGAGGGTTGTGCTCTTGGGCCTAGTTGGTTGGCCAATACATTGTGCATGCATGCCTTGTCTTTTGGTGCCTTTGTTTTGGTGTAATGGCCACTAATTTGGGCATGGCTGAGGTCTACCCATTTTGGTTTAAGTCCATTGAGCATTGTGTATGCCATGTTGTTTCATCACATTTGTGTATGCCATGTTCATATTGTATTGCATATGCTAGTTGTCATTTAGCATTGTGTAGGCTAGTTGTTGTTCTTAGCATTGTGCATTGTGTATGCCATTAGCCTTGTTAGGTTGTTCATGTTGCATTGCATGCTTGCATGCTTATCCCTTGCATCTTGTTCACATGCTTGTTTCATTACATTGCATGTTTGCATGCTTGAGTCGCATTGTGTATGCCATGCTTGTGTTTGCATTGTTGTTTGGATTAAGTGTTAATCCGAGCATGAGAAATGAGGGGCGTTTCATACTTACAGGGATGAAACGCACCTCAATTCTCAGTCACCGACACTCTTGATCATACATGATAGAGTTCTAGGCCTTATGTGTTTACTTGTGCATTCATTTCACATTGAATTGTGCAACTTCGCCTCTCGACCATCATGTATTGAAATGCACGATTAGTGGCCCGAGGGTCGAGAACCGCACTCCCTTGAGTTCATGAAATGATAGGGAGAGTGGTTGGGCACACATATCTTGCAAATACATTGCCATGCCCTTTCTTGCTCTCTGTTGCAGTAAATTGTAGTTTAGCAACAACAACTGGTTGGTTAGCCAGAAAAACTAGCTGGCCGACCACTTTTTCTGGCTTTCAACAAAGATAGGTGGTCGGCCATGGCTGCAGACATCAATAACTGGTCGACCACCCTCCCACAGGTCTCCAAGATGTGTTAGAAGCTTTCTGGAGCTTGGTGCAAGTTTCTAAGGACAATTGAAAACAGAGGCAAATTGGGGCATCGCATTGGATTTCCGAACGAAGCGACCGGGCATGCATCCAGTCTTCTCCCTTTGAGAACCTCCTGCTTTTATTGCTTTCCTTGGCTGCACTACTTAGATAGCTAGTTCATGCTTTGGTTTGTACTTTAATAGTTAATGCGTTTGGCTATTTCAGTCTGTTTTGTAATAATTAGTTAACTAGGATTAGTTAATTAATTGTGTTGTAATAATTAGTTTAATTAGCTTAGATTAGCTAGTTAGCTTCTTATTCGGTCCCTCCATTGAGAGGGCCAACTGTTGTAATAAGCATATGTGTGTGTGATGCATGTCTTCCAACCCCCATTTTTTTCTCCTTTTTACTTAATCACTTACGATGGTTAGTTTTAGGGCATGTTTCAATTAGCATACTTATGCTTCGCATGCGTGCATCCATTCATCTGTCTTGCATGCACCGGGCTCGGCGCATCATACTAATTGCATTGTACCTTCAACACATTTACTTGAATACGTGTTCAACAGCATGTTATCAAGTTGCATTTCACATGACATTCTAGATAGCTGAGCCTATTTTAGTTGCATTTTCGCATGTGTTGCATTAGCCATCTTAACATGAACTAGGATCATGCATGACTTCTAACTAGTTCTCTGTTTTGGCTCGGAGTACACTATGAGTGTTTACGTTTTAGCATATTGCATGTGTGTTAATGTTGCCATGAAAGCATGCTTGCCATGAGGCTAACTGCTTACTTGATATAACTGCCTGAATGCTTGTGGGTGAAGGTTGGATTACTTGAATTGGAACAATTCATTGAAATCCCGGATTTAGCCTACTTGCGAGTAGTAAACTTCAAACCATTTTCAAACGAATATGCAATATTTTGTTCCAAATTAGGTGCTCTAGTCTATACTTGTTTGTCGTGCACATCACATAGTAATTCTAGGTTTAATAATCAGAATAAGAACACATGTGTTTTCAAAAACAAAATATCATTCTTAAATGCAATCTTTGATCGGGCGAGCGGGGGTGCTCATTGCATGACCTTCCCCTCTCGTACCCAAGTTCCAGAGCCAAGGCAAGTTTGGTGATGACGGACACGTGGCCTTAGGCCTGAGTCAGGGTTTCCTAAATTCCCCCAAAATAAAATATTTAGGTGGCGACTATGTATCTGGCAAAGTAGTCCATGTTTGGCACTTTTTTTTTTTTATAAAAATCAGTTTTCCAAAACGATTTGTCGGATTTGGACTCTTTGGTGATTTATCGATCTTACATTGCACATTGTGAGATTAGATTCAGAACCGTGACATTGAGTCCGAACTGTAGTAGCTCAGAACAAAATGAGATTTGCGCCGCGCCCCATCGCAGGCGCACGCGGATGTCGGAGAGTTCCCGGGAGTGCGTCTACACAGCACGAGTGCACAAGATAGTGCGATGCGCAAAACAGCGCGAGTGCACAAAATAGTATGATGCGCAAAACAGCGCGATGCACAAAACAGTGCGAATGCACAAGATAGTGCGATGCGCTAAACAGTGCGATGTGCAAAATAGCGCGAATGCACAAGATAGTGCGATGCGCTAAACAGCGCGAGTGCACAAGACAGTGTGATGCACTAAATAGGGCAATGTGCAAAACAGCGCGAATGCACAAGATAGTGTGATGCGCTAAACAGCGCGAATGCACAAGATAGTGTGATGCGCTAAACAACGCGAGTGCACAAGACAGTGCGATGAAATGCATGCACAATGCAAGGCAGTATAATAGATGCAAATGGTGATAAACTCCAACCATGCTGGAATTATGAGAGGAGGAAAAACAAAAATCAGGAGCGTACACATCGCAACCTGAGACAAATTCCAAACACGCTGAAATTGTATGGGGAAAAGGGACACTCAAACCACGCTGAAATCGTGAGAGGAGGTCCAAAAACAAACCGCCCAGGTCTGTGCACAACATAACTTGAGATAAGTTCCAAACACGCTGAAATCGTGTGAGGAAAAGCGACACTCAAACCATGCTGAAATCGTGAGAGGAGGTCCAAAAACAAGCCGCCCAGGTGTGTGCACGATACAACCTGAGATAAATTCCAAACACGCTAAAACCGTGTGAGGAAAGGGACACTCAAACCACATTAAAATCGTAAGAGGAGGTCCAAAAACAAACCACCCAGGTGTGTGCACGACATAGCCTGAGATAAGTTCCAAACACGCTGAAACCATGTGAGGAAAGGGACACTCAAACCACGCTGAAATCGTGAGAGGAGGTCCAAAAACAAACCGCCCAGGTGTGTGCACGACACAACCTGAGATAATTTCCAAACACGCTGAAACTGTGTAAGGAAAAGGGGAGCGGGAGAAACATAGGGACATATCCCTGTGTTTCGAAGAGAAGGAGAAACATAGGGGCATATCCCAGTGTTTCAAAATGGTATGAGCATTGGAACGTATTCCAAATGTTCTAAACCAAAGAGGGAGAAACAAAGGGACATATCCTGGTGTTTCAAAAAGAAGGAGAAACATAGGGACATACCTCCGTGTTTTGAAAAGAAGGAGAAACATAGGGACGTATCCCAGTGTTTCAAAATGGTACGAGCATTGGAACGTATTCCAAATGCTCTAAACCAAAGAGGGAGAAACAAAGGGACGTATCCCGGTGTTTCAAAAAGAAAGAGAAACATAGGGACATATCCCCATGTTTCAGAAAGAAGGAGAAACATAGGGACGTATCCTGGTGTTTCAAAATGGTACAAGCATTAGAACGTATTCCAAATGCTCTAAACCAAAGAGGGAGAAACAAAAGGACTTATCCCAGTGTTTCAAAAAGAAAGAGAAACATAGGGACGTATCCTCGTGTTTCGGAAAGAAGGAGAAACATAGGGACGTATCTCGGTGTTTCAAAATGGTACGAGCATTGGAACGTATTCCAAATGCTCTAAACCAAAGAGGGAGAAACAAAGGGACGTATCCCGGTGCTTCAAAAAGAAGGAGAAACATAGGGACGTATCCCCGTGTTTTGAAAAGAAGGAGAAACCTCTCAGCGTATCACACTCGAGAGAGGAAAGGAAAAAAAAAAAAACCTCTCAACGTATCACACATGAGAGAGGAAAGGGAAAACCTCTCAGCGTATCACACACGAGAGAGGAAAGGGAAAACCTCTCAGCGTATTACACGCGAGAGAGGAAAGGGAAAACCTCTCAGCATATCACACGCGAGAGGGGAAAGGACTGTGCAAGAAAGCGCAGTCATCCAAACGCGTGTCAAACGCAAGCGGAGAAAGGTATTAGTCAAACTGAACCGGAACTTCTCTGAATGAATAGTACATACAATACTGTGCATAAAAATGAGAAAGGAACTGGATAGGTAGAATGCAATGAACAGACAAAGTGGTGCTTTAGAAAGCACCTCAAGAGATGAGTGGCGGTGAACCGCTCTGCTCCGACGGGGATCTCCCCTTTGTGTTCTTCGAACTCTTACCTTCAACTCACAGTACAAAGGTCCTTAAATGCTGACGAGGAGCAACATATGCTGGGGAAACAACGGATGGCATTTTCCTTTCTAATCACATTCACAACTTTTCCTATTCTTCAACGGGGTGACAGACTAGGTTGGTTCAATATCCAGAATTGAGATGCATACCAACTTTCTCAACCTATGGGGCTTCCATACAGATTTCAAGCCGGGGATACACCCCTGGGTATTTAAACCAGACTTTAGTCTCGGAAATTTCAAACCATTGTGTTCTAGGCAACAGCCATTCGAACTCTAGTTTCCATCATCGCAATTGATCTCCTAGGAACTCATTGCAAACACAGCCAAGATGCCTCTAGCAGGGATTGGTACTCCGAGAGAGTACTTCTGATTGTCATTCTGGCTTTGAAGCAGTCAACACAGTATTCGATTCACTTTGAACACACAGCTCGTACAGCACATTGCTCGTTCTGAACACACGGCTCATAACACAGTATCCTGTTTTCTTTGAACACACAGCTCATATAACACACTGCTCACTCTGAACACATAGCTCATAACACAGTATCATGTTCTCTTTGAACACACAGCTCATATAGCACGCTGTTCACTCTAAACACATGGCTCATAACACAGTATTCTGGTCATTTTGAACACGCAGCTCATTCTGAATGCACGGGATGTAATGACGGAACTTGCGGAAGTCAAAACACACTCAAATGCTCCAAATTTTCCTTCTTTTCTTTTGCTTTGCCGCCTGGAACCTATATAGCTTCAAATAGGTCCTGGTTCCACTATTCTGACATGACCTGGGTTAAACCCTGCAGTTCTATGAAAGAACGAATCCCGTTTTGCACAAATGTGGAGAATGACACAGCATTTTGAGCACAAAATGATTTTATTTTGAAATTGAGAAATGAATTCTCGACCGGGTATTGAGCCTATGACACAACGAAAAAGACTCAACAACGAAAAATAAAGGTAAACAACCTAAACACATCAAGAAACACTCGAAACGACTAAAAGCAAGAAATCGAGACAAACAAAACAAAAGATACGACACTCAGACGTACTCGAATAGCAGGAGACCCCTCGGTTCACAGAGAGCTAGTTTCTCCGGGTATTGTTTCCCATCCTTTTTAATTTGTGTTTCTCACGTCACTCGACCCTCAGGCTCTGTTTTTCTGAAAAAGCCCTTTTCTCACTTTTTCTCTCAGCGCACATCTCTCTATTCTTCAATCTCTCATTTTTTATCTCTCCCCTGGGTGGTTGATAATAAGCAAGATGTTACGGGCTATTGTCTCTAGCATCCTGCTAGATTCTCATTCTTCTGCGCACAGCTAGTGAATTTTCCCATGGAGGAGTTGTAACAGGATGTGCGGTAGATCCATAGCTGACAGTGATTGGCGACGCCCTTGGCCAGTATGGATGTGATCATACATGTCTAGATGAGGGAGTGGAATATCCTGATCCATTCCAATTTGTGCTTCGTACTTAGCTTGATACCTCGCTGCTCGGAGGATATGAGAGCTTTCAACCCTTTGTTGGTAGCTTCAGTTGTGCCCTTCTCTGGCAAGTAGAGTGCCCTCTGGTAAGTACGTTGACAATGGGGACAAGACAGAACACCTGACTCAACTGTGCCCCTAGTTCATCGTTTTGACCATTTTTTGTTTTGGTTTTCTACTAAAATAATTTTGACCAATATGAGAGCCAGATTAACACACTTGTTCGATTTTCTGATTTGAAATCATGCAAGTCAAGCTATGAGCACTGAAAATCTTCTTTTTTGGGTCCAAGAAATGGTCCAGTTTTGGAAAAATGGAGCAAATTCTCGAGAAAATTAGTCAACTTCAGTAAAAATTCTCAAAAACTGTTTTTGCAAATGGCCACTGCTCAACGAGCACGGAACCTACTCTTGAGATGCACAAGCTCAGATCAAAAACGAACAAAGGGAAATTGCCCCTTGTCTAAATGGCACTGCATGGCAACGGAAAGTTGCCCCTAGTCTGAATAGTACCGCAACATTGCACGGCAACGGAAAGTTGCCCCTAGTCTGAATAGCGCCGCAGCACATGGCAACCAGTCCTCACAGTGACAATTACAACTGAATTCCCAAATACAGAGAAGACAAAGATGACCCGTTCAATCTCATGGACAGGACAATTGAATTTGAAGTGTTTATGGCTGGACTTCAGAATAAAGTTTCCTATGTATCCCAAACATGGGAATCAAGCCTTGCGTAGTTCCGGTTTAACGTACACTCGGGTATTAACCTCTCCTTTTGCACTCTAATTTTTGCCAAGGCCGCCCTTCCAGGTTTTCAACCTTGTGATCTATGCTTTTCTTTTCTTTTCAATCTTTTCTGTTCTTTTCATTTCTTTTCTTCTTTGTTTTCATTTTCTTCATTTTTCTTTTCATCTTTTCTTTTTTTTTTTTTCTTTTCTTTTTCTTGCTCTAACTTTTGCCTAGGTCGCCCTTCTGGGTTTTCAGCCCAACTAGCCTCTCAAGGGTAAAAGTGTAGCTTTGTCCATTTCAAATGGTTTTGAGATCTCGAAGCCATCTAAATCCAGGAGAGTGGCTGTTGTTCGCTAATAATGTAGGAGTCCATCCGATGGGGGGGCTGAATTTGCCCCTAGTGTTACGGACGGAACCTGGTTGTCCTTTAGCAATACTTTCTTCTTTCCTCCCTTCTGGGATTTGGCATTCTTGCCGATCTTCGTTAGCTTGAGAAATGTCCCAATTTTTGACTCTTCGAGCACATCGGACATTTTTGCCCCTAGTTCGAGGGGTGCTTCTTATCTAGCTTCACGAGCTTCCTCTGACGACGTCTGACCTTCTTGATCTGACTTTGTTGCCGCTAATTCATGGGCTGCTTAAAAATCTGGCCACACAGGCCTCACATCATAGTTGACCATTGAACATTCTGAATCCAGGTTTAACGTTTGAAAGCAAAGGGGTCGAGTCTCGAGGCTGAGAGCGATCCTAAGCTGCACAATCCCAAGAGCGATTCCACACAGGTCTTCGCAGGACGGCGCAAAACATTTTTTAAAATCTTTTAAGAAAGCGACTAGTCGCTCACGCTGAAGACAAAGTAGAACCAATCTGGATCAAGCCAGGATCCTTCTCAGTACTCATATTAACAAGCATGATCTCAATCATTAAGGGCTTCGCATACCTCTCTTTCTCTCAGTTGATCAAATTTTGCAAAACTTGAGGAATTCCTCTCTCTTTGCTTTTACCACAGTGCTAAAAAAAGTTTTGAAAAACTTAGGTGAATGCAATAATTTCAAGGCACAAAAGAGCAGGTGAAATGCACTGCCGTTTCATTCTAAACTTGGTGGCACAATAGGCTCAAAGTAGAAATAAGCACAAAACCAGAAAGACCACTGCTGTTTCATTCAGATCTTCTGGCGTAACTGGCTCTATGACCGAAATAGACTCAAAAGAAAGTGAAAAGACAAACATAAAACAAAATAATGATATCCAAGGTAACACCACTGGAATCACTCGACTCCTATACAATAGGACTGACTCGATTCAAAAAGACAGACCCCAAACAAAAAGGCTGACTCAAAACAAAGAGACAGACTCAAAGCAACACAACAGAACTGACTCAATACCCATGCCAGAACGTAAAATAACCAGCATTCGCAAATGCTCAAAACAGTGCGTGCCATACGCTACATCTGGAGTAAATTGAGCGCCGCTTGCAGGTGGTTTATCCCCTGATCACATACTTGCACTATCCTCCAAGTTCACTGACCCAGTGACAATAGACTTTGCTGAGCTTGGTGGGAGGACGACCCCGTTGTCAAACAAATCCTGTACTTCGTGGCAAAGACGGAAGCAATTGTCGGTGTTATGACCAGTTTGTTCATGGTACGCACAGTACTGGGTAGCATCATGATAGGGTGGAAGATGACTAGGGAGAGGTCGAGGCTCAAGAGGTTTGAAATGGCCTTTTTCAGCAAGGATTTGAAGAGCCTTGGACAAAGGCATATAGAGGGCATGGAAAACCCTGCGACCTCGGGGTTGATACTTCGAGGTTTATGGATTTTTGCTGGGTGCATTAGAAAAAGGGTCAGCAGGTACTGGCTTGGTCTGCTGATCTTTCCCGGGTGTAGACTTAGGGTTGGGAAGAACGGTTCTGGTACGATGGCCTTTCTCCCGATTTTTCCCTTGGCTCGAACTATCCTCGTTCTGAGTAACGAAAGTGTCATCTACAGTTTTTGCAGTAACTGTGAGCACTTGCTGTTTGTTCAATCCCCTGGCTTTCAAAGCCTCAACAGCCTGGCGAAGTTGTTCATAGGGATCAGTGATTACCTCCACCTTGTTCTTTCCACTTGCCTCAGCTTAGTCGAAGGTTTGGGTAGCTACATTAGTGCGAAGCGCTGTTGTTGTTGACATATCATTGCCTGTACTTGGAATGGCTTCAGGTTGGCTGAGCTCAATTACAATTCGCCCCGAGAGTGCGGGCTCCTCTGGTGTAAAATTTTTGGCATGTGACATGGTCGATGGCGGAGCCGACATTTTGAAGGCTAGATCAGCCACAACTCTCTAAAGATCGCCGATCATTCCCATTAGCTCAAAAGTGGTGGGCTCACGGGTTTGGAATGATTGGGGCTCCCAGATTGGATATGCGGTAGGTGCCCTACACGGGCGTTGCATTTCAACATCGGTCTCACCCTGCATGGCGATTCCTTGGTTTAATGCCGCTGCCATGACCACGACTTCTTCTGAATTTTGTGTAATCATGAGTCTATTGAATTGAACAGAGGTGATGTGACTGGTGACTGACAGATCGGGTGAACTGGTAAGCCTTGGATCGACCTTTTCTCGCCTTTGCCTCAAATAAGGAAAACACCGCGCTCAATCGAATCTCGACCCGACAAAGTCTATCAGCACAAGTCCAGTGTACTCGGGGGATATTGGAGCCTTCTGGAGCTATAGTTCCACGACTACCTTGCAAAAGAAGAAAATAGACAGCACCTCAGCCTGATTTCACCAGAATAGATACAAGCAAAAGCTGAATGACTTCACTCTCTGCTGAGTTCTGCCCAAAATTCTGCCTGTAAACTGATACCCTCAGGTAAAACTAATTTCCCCAAATGCTGATGCCCTCAGGCCTGATACCCAGACTTGCAAACTAATACATGCATTCCTGTAGAGACACATTCTAAAAGCACATAACAAGCAAATGAGAGCCAAAAACACCCCCATGTCGGGATAGGGTTTCCCCTGTGCTATTTTGTCAGGAACTAGGGTTTCACTACGCACACAGCAGTTTCAAACAACCTGCAATCGGGTAAGCAACTTGTCTTAGTTTGGAATAGTCGCTACGGATTCCGACATGCACTAGGTCAAATGGTCAAAAAGGGTGCCCCGGTAACAACCGGGGTTTGTGTTTCCATTGTGGCAGAGCCCGTAACCGGTCAACCTTATGGCATACAGCCTTAGGTAGATCGTTCAGGAATAGTAGACGGCGAACACGGTGTCCTAGGTACACCAATGCAAATGCAATGCAAAGAAACACATAAGTGTAGTCAAAACAAGATATCATGAGTTCGAGTCAAGTTCTCTAAGTCCCCGAGAAGTCGTCAGACGTGGCGCTCTCGGAACTCTCGATATCCGCCAAGACGCTGGCGAGGCGCGGCACGAATCTTGTTTTATTCTGAGCTACTACAGTTCAGACTCAATGTCACGGTTCTGAATCTAATCTCATAATGTGCGATGTAAGATCGATAAATCACCAAAGAGTCCAAATCCGGCAAATCGTTTTGGAAAACTGATTTTTATAAAGAAGTGCCAAACATGGACTGCTTTGCCAGATACAGAGTCGCCACCTAAATATTTTATTTTGGAGGAATTTAGGAAACCCTAACTCGTGCCTAAGGCCACGTGTCCGTCATCACCAAAGTTACCTTGGTTCAGAAACTTCGATACGAGGGGGGAAGGTCATGCAATGAGCACTCCCGCTCGCCCGATCAAAGATCAGCTTGTACTAAACATGATATTTTGTTTTTGAAAACACATGTGTTCTTATTCCGGTTAATTAGCAAATCTTACTACGTGATGCGCACATCACACAAGTATAGACTAGATCGCCTAATTTGGAACAAAACATTGCATGTTCATTTTGAAAATGGTTTGGAGTTTGTTACTCGTAAGTAGTCTAAATCTGAGATTTTAATGAATTGTTCCAATTCAAGTAATCCAACCTTCACCCACAGGCATTCAGGCAATTATATCAAATAAGTAGTTAGCCTCATGGCAAGCATGCTTTCATGGCAACATTAACACATATGCAGTATGCTAAAGCGTAAATACTCATAGTGTACTCCGAGCTAAAACAGAGAACTAGTTAGAAATCATGCATGATCCTAGTTCATGTTAAGATGGCTAATGCAACACATGCGAAAATGCAACTAAAATAGGCTCAGCTATCTAGAATGTCATGTGAAATGCAACTTGATAACATGTTGTTGAACATGTATTCAAGTAAATGTGTTCAAGGTACAATGCAATTAGTATGATGCGTCGAGCCCGGTGCATGCAATACAGATGAATGAATGCACACATGCAAACATAAGGTATGCTAAATGAAATATGCCCTGAAACTAACCATTGTAAGCGGTTAAGTAAAAGGGAGAAAGAAATGAGGATTGGAAGACATGCATCACACGCACCCACGCTTATTACAACGATTGGCCCTCTCGAAGGAGAGTCAAAATAAAAAGCTAACTAGCCAATCTAAGCTAATTATTACAAAACAGAATTAATTAACTAATCCTAGTTAACTAATTATTAAAAAACAACTTGAAATAGCTAAACGCATTAACTATTAAGGTACAAACCAAAGCATAAACTAGCAATCTAAGCATGACAGCTAAGGAAAGCAATAAAAGCAGGAGGTCCTCAGAGGGAGAAGACTGGATGCATGCCCGGTCGCTTCATTCGGAAATCCAATGCGATGCCCCGATTTGCCTCTGTTTTCAATTGTCCTCAGAAACTTGCACCATGCTCCAGAAAGCTTCTAACACATCTTGGGGACCTGTGGGAGGGTGGTCGACCAGTTGTTGGTGTCTGCAGCCACAACCGACCACCTATCTTTGTTGGAAGCCAGAAAAAGTGGTCGGCCAGCTAGTTTTTCCGGGTCGACCGCTTGTTGTCATTAAGCGCAATTTGTCGCAACAGAGCAAGAAAGGGGCATGGCAATGTATTTGCAAGATATGTGTGCACAACCACTCTCCTTATCATGTCATGAACTCAGGGGAGTGCGGTTCTCGACCCTCGGGCCACCAATCACGCATTTTAACGCATGATGGCCAAGAGGCGAAGTTGCACAATTCAATGTGAAATGAATGCACAAGTAAACACATAACGCCTAGAACTCTATCATGTATGATCAAGAGCATCAGAGAATCGAGGCACGTTTCATCACTTTAAGTATGAAACGTCCCTCTTTTCTTGTGTTTGGACTAACACCTGTTCCAAACAACAATGCAACAAAAGCATGTCATACACAATGCAACTCAAGCATGCAACTCAATGCAAGACAACTTAAGCATGCAAACTTGCAAGGGACAAGTGTGCAAACATGGAATTAGCATACTAGCATACACAATGCGAATGAACTACATGGCATACACAATGCTCATGACAACTGACATACGCAATGCAAATGGTAACTAGCATACACAATGCAATAACTAACATGGCATACTCAATGCAATATGAATCATGCAAACAACATGGCATACTCAATGCTATGAACTGCATGGCATACACAATGCACAATGGACTTAAACCAAAATGGATAGGCCTTAGCCATGTCAAAATTAGTGGCCATAATGCTAGAATAAAAGCACAAAAGGGCATGGCATGCATGCACAATGCATTGGCCATTCAACTAGGCCTAAGAGCACAACTCTCAAGAGTGCTCAAGGAGTGATAAACATGGAAGTGTGACAACACTAAGTGCACTGAAATAAGGTATGAAATGATGCCAAATCATTCAAACAAAGTAAGCATGGCATGTAGAGGTCCTAAAGCATGAAAGCTAATAAAGAGGACTACAAATGAGGCATGCAATACATGGCACAAATGCATGAACCAAGCATGGATAGAGCACAAGTAGGTCTTAACAAAGACCAACACATGCTGAGATGAGGGCCCAAAGGCCTAGGCAAGATGGCATACATGCTAAGCCATAAGTAAGGCAACAATGCACAACACTTAAAGGCATTGAAAGCATGAATGAAGTGGGAACATGGCAATGCTAAAAGCTCTGAAATGAAGTATTAAATGATGCCAAATCATCTAAGTAGCTCAAAGATAGCATGCATGAGTCAACAAAACATAAAGCTAGCAAGGCCAATTGCACTACAGCTATACAAAGCATGAAGGATATGGCATAGGCAACCCAAAATAGTCCTAGAACATGTCAAAATGATACTAAAACATGCATGGAAGGAAGTCAAAATAAGCTAGCATGGAGGGCATAAGGCATAATGCATACAAGGCAAATAAGGTGGATTACACTACACCTATTAAGACCAAGCATGGGATGACTTAACCAACAAAAATCAGAGTTATATCATGGAAAAATAACCCCAAATAAGGACTGAAATGATGGCTCGCAAGCTAAGGCATGAAGGCATACACAATGACTCATGTTAAGGCATAAAGGGGCAAACCCTCCAACGCATTGAATGAGTGACAAATGCAAATGCATAAGCATGAAACATGGACTGAAATCACATAATAAATGATGCCAAATCATTCAAATAGTCCAAGTAAAGCATGCTAGGGGACTTGATGCACAAAGCTAACAAGCTAGAATGCACTATAGCTATACAAAGCAAGGCATGCATGGCCAAAACAACCAAAATCAGAGCTAAAGCATGTTAAAACATGGACAAAAGCTTCATGAAGTTAAAGCCAAAAGCATGCTAGAATGACATGTTAAAGCATGATGCATGTTAGGCTATTTCTTGGAATTGCACTACAAGTGTAAGGAGCATGCAAAGGCTAACCAAACCAAACCCTAACAGAGGTCTGACATGGAAAAACATCACCAAAAACATGCTGAAATGGACCCAAAACAAGCTAGAATGACATGCTACTTCATGAAGCATACAAGACTAGTTTGTAAGATTTACACTACAAGTGTATCATACATGCAAGGGATGACCAAACCAAGAAAAAAAGTGGTAAACCTTAGCAAAATAACCACAAATACATGCTAAGATATGGTCAACATAAGCTTAACAAACATGCTCACACATGAGGCTAATGAAACAAGTATTGAAGACACAAGGAGAGGGGATGACCCTCTCCTATTTGGGACCTCAAAACACCCTTCCCACCATTGAAATTCCTCTAAGTTTCAGTGGTGAGAAGGCCAAAATAAGGTGGTCCCAAAGGCTCACAAAGAAGGCACAAAAGCAAGGCCAAACAAGGCCTAAGAGGGGGTAAACAACCCCAAATACAAAAGTGACCTTAAATAAACTTTTAAAGCACACAAAAATAAAACTTTTCGTAGTAGGAAGCTAAGCTCAAAATAGCATGCAAAAGGGTCCGAAAGCTTAAGCAAGAATGGGGAATTTAAGGATTAAAGACTCACCCTTGAAGACTACCTGTACTACTGCAACCCCAGTGCACTTTTTGAACGAAAACCAGTTCAAGAACTTCAAGAACAACCTCAAGGGACCTCAGCTCCAAGGGTAAGGTGTTTGAGTGTGTGTTTATGTGTTAAAGCAAGACAAAACTACACTTTTGAACACAAAACAAGAGCAAAATGAAGAAGTATAAATACAAGACTATATGTATCACTCAAGCACTTTTTTTTTCTGAACCTAGAGGAGGGAGGAGATGGTTCTCTCTTATAGAGAACCAAAAGCAAAGCTTCTTGGAGAAGCTAAGGTTCAAGGCAATCCCTCCATACACTATAGAGGATAGCTTCAGTGCCCTCCAGCTACAGCTGGAGGAAAATATCTCCAAAAAGGTGGCAAAAAGCTGCCGACCACTTGAAGTGGTCGGCCAGCTACTTCAAGTGGTCAGCCGACCACCACAAGTGGTCTCCCAAGACAACAAGTGGTCGGCCATGGTGGGAGATGATCATCACACTGAAAACAAGCCAGGGTGGGGTGGCCGACCATAAAAGATGGCTCAAAGACCAAGGAGACTAGTTGTTAGATTAGAAAACTGGCTGGCGGGAAGAAAAGTGGTCTCCAAGGAGAAATACTGGTCCCCCACCCTTGTACCACCTTCTAAACAAGGAAAACAAGGTTTGTACCAAAAACAAACCAAAACGGATGCAAGACGAAAGTTTAGGAGGCAAAGCACGTAGCCGGGAGCCTCAAAAACTAGCTGAAAAGCACCAAAAGTGGTTTACGACCAAAAAAGTGGTCTCCGAAACCACAGTGGCCCTCGAGGACAAAGAAACAAGGTGTGGTTCAAAAACCTCGCCAAACAGAGAACGTTAAGTGGTCCTGAGACAAGGCGCGTGGCCGAAGGCTCCGAAAATCGAAAACTAGTCTCCAAATGAGAAAAATGGTCTACGACCGCAAAAAGTGGTCTACAACCACAAATAGATGGTCTACAAAACCTCCCTCTCCCTCAGGCAAGGAAAACAAGGCCTAGTCCGCAAATCGGGCCGAAGCACAAAGAGTTCAGAGGCTCGGAGGCAAGGCTCTCTGCCAAAACTCCGAAACCTCGAAACGAGCACAATATGCACTATCTCCGAGCGCTCAATCGATGACGTCTGAGTCTTAAGGTTGGTCAAAAATGGGATGTCTACAATAATAATCATTCCTCAACATTGCTAGAGTTCCAATTAGAAATAATAGTGATCAGATGTTCTTCTAACAGGACTTCTAGAAACTCGTAGACCCCATCAATATCTTAGAAATCAAATCTCATACCCACTTAGTCACATAAGCATGTTATCACATAGCATACTAGGTCTACTTCTAATATCATCTAGCGAGATAAACCCATTGTAGTAAAAAAAACGTCCCACAATCCCAAAGTATTCAAATCCGGTAGCTTTGATACAAAGTTGTAATGCCTCAAAATAATAACAACAAATCATAGCATGATATTTTGTAGAAAGTATAACTTGTGAAATATTTAACGTTTCATTGATACTCTTTAATCGTACAAAAGATGACAGATGCATGTATACATTCATAAATCCTAGATCCTAAATCTATAGCATATGCCATTTGTAAATGAATTGGAACAAAAGAAAGTATAGATGAGTTTATGCCCTAATGGCTACATCTTTCCATGTCAATGCTTGGGTACAACAAAAGTGAGTTAAACTCAATACATATAAAGCCTAAGGCGTGTACAAAAATCATTACATAACAGTGTCCAAGCCCTTCTAAGCTATGTCCTTGGTAGAGGTGTAACGCCCCAAAATAATTAACATTAGCCCATTACATAATAGTGTTACCATAGATCAATAATCTCATATCTTCTAGTCATTGTATCTTTGATCGTTACAAAAGATGACATATGCAATATATATTCACAAATCATAAATTCTGAGTCTATATCATATGGCATGGATACAAGTGTAAAAAGGAAATTAAAATCAAATAAAGAAATTCCCTAACTACTTACAACTTTCCATGACGATACTTGGTTACAACAAAATGAGTTTAAACTCAATACAAGTGAAGCTCGAGGCTTGAACAAAAGATTTAAATGCCTTAAGCTCTGAGTCCTCCAAAGCTATGTCCTTGGCAGAGGCATATCATCAGCACTTGAAAGTTGTTTTCCGCATAGGGTGAGCCAAAGCCCAGTAGGAATACTCTAATACAGTATATGAATCTTAGTGAAATCATAAGATGAATGCACATGTATGCCATTTTCCAGACATTTTTCATTTTTATCTCAAAACCATGCAATGCCAGATTATGTATCAATTCATAAAAATAATCCTTTTACACAAAAAAAGGGTAGTGGATACCAAACACTGGGAATCTCTAGGTACGTGTCTACTAGTAGGCTATACAAGCACAACCCAAGCCATTTTATCGATACTAACCGGAAGGATCGGCACCTAACCGCGTGAGTATTTGGACTTTCACCAAGGACACATAGGCTAACAATATAAACCACAACCATACCTTCTAACTAGATTCACCAAGGTATACACCCCTTTTTCTCAAAATCAATATATTTACAATGTTCAATGTATAATGATGCACAATGCACAATGGATGAGAAATTAGTTTTAATTCAACCTAATCTTCATGCAATGTCTACAACAATCAAGACTATCATCTATCGATAGCCCAAAAATAGATATTTCTATACAATAGATAATCTCCAATCAAAAGATACATTTTCATCAATTAGCATGGAAGTGATATTACATATCCAACTCCACCATCATCATCAACATAACCATACTCCCATAACCATTTTCAAGAATCAATTTTGGAAACCCCTTTTTTAATTTCAAACCACACCCTAGGTTTGTCTAAAATTTCCCCAAAAAATAACTCTTTTAAAAAAGGCAAATAACTAAGCTAAAAATCATAGAACGAGTCAAAGAAATCCCTTCATCAAAGTAGAAGACACAAAGAAGAGATGGTAGAACTTGAGGATGTCAAAAACACTAGATGCTCTGATTAAAACAAAGCCCTCGACATGCTCAACTTTTTTCTTTAAAAGGGTAGGGTGAGGAAACTCATAAATTGAGAGTATATGGTGCAAGAGTTCAAGAACTAGAGATAGAGAGAGAGAGAGAGAGAGAGAGAGAGAGAGAGAGAGTAGATCTAGGGTCTTGGAATGTTTAGAAAGAGGAAGAGATGAAAAAATTATTGAAAATGACTCCCTCTTGGACTGATATACGCACAGATCACTTGAGCAAAGGAATAGTCGCTCGAGCGACAGGCACAATAAGTGACACTGCTCGAGCGATCAAAACCACCACTTGAGCGCACAATAACCCTCTCTCAAAAGTTTAGACCTACAAAAGTTCGCTGGAGCGTAAGAAGAACCGCTCGAGCAAAGATATCAAACTCTTAGATGTTTTACAAACTGTGTAGGAATGGTTGCTCGAGCAAACAGTCAAAATCCTGGACAACGACAGTTCGAAAAACTAGCTTCCAAACCTATTTCAAACACAGCCAAAACTCCCAATAGCCAAACTCAATGAGCAATAAGATGAAAAATGAGTTGAACGACAATTGAATACATAATTTCTCGGATCCAAATGCAATAAATGGATCAGGTCTAAACCAGAATCGTTTTAGGAGGCATATCATCAACACCTGAAAGTTGATTTCCATGTTAAGTGAGCTAAAGCCCAAAAGAGATACTTGAACACAATGTATGGAGCTTAACAAAGTCATAAGGTGAATGCATATGCATGCCGTTTGCCAAACATTATACTTTTTCATCTCCAAACAATGCAATACCAATATTATATATCAATTCATAAAAAATATGTATATACTTTTCTATCAAAAAAGAATGCAGTGGATACAAAACACTAAGAAACTCTAGGTACGTGGTTGTTTATAGGCTATAAAAGCAATGCCAAAGCTATTTTACCGGCATTAACCGGAAGGATCGACACCTAATTGTGCGGGTTTCTGGACTTTTACCATGGACACAAAGGCCAACATAATAAATTGCAGCCACACCCTATAACCAAATTCACCTAGGTATACGCCTGTTTTTCTTAAAACAATACATTGTCAATGTTTAAGTATGAACAATGCACAATGTAAGAAGTACGAGCAATTAGTTTCAATTAACCTAATCCTCATACAATTTCTACAATAATCAAAGCTATCATCCACCGATAGCCTAAAACAGATTTCTTTACTCAACAGATAATTTTCCAACAACATATATAATTTCATAAATTTTGAAATGGAAGCGATAATATATATCTAACTCCACTCTTATCATCAACAGATACATTCTTCTTACCTTTTCAAATCCAACATCTTTTATCAATGATTTTCCAATAAAACATCATTTACTTTCAAAATCACGTTTAAGGAAGAAATTTCCAACATTTAAACACAACTCAATAATATTTACACCCCCATAACCTTTTCTAAGAATTCATTTGAAAAGCCCCTCAGACAAATAACCTTTTCTAATTACATTCCACCCCTTGAGATTTCTAATTTCATTACAAATAACCTTTTCTAAGAATTACATTTAAAAATCAAGCCCTAGATTTAAACCCAAAATCCCAAATTACTAAACCTTTTTAATGGACCAATAACCTAGCTAAGAAATCCTTACCTCAAGAGTTGAAAAAGAAGAGAGCAAGAGTAGAAGTTTGACGAAGTTGAAACAAGATCTAATCTGATTTAAACAAGTCTTTCAACAAGCTCTAATTTTTTTGTCCAAGGAACTATGTAGCGAAATCAAAGTATTTGAGTGTATTTGAGGTATTTAGGCAATAACTAGAGAGAGAGTATGAAGAAATTAGGTTTTAGAAGTGTTTTAGTGGGGGAAGAGAGAGAGAGAGAGAGAGAGAGAGAGAGAGAGAGAGAGAGATGAAAAAGTTACTAAAAAAAGGCCTCTCCATGATCTGATATACGTAATGACTACTCGAGCAACCAAACCACCGCTCAAGCGTCAAACACAATAAGTGACACCTCTTAAGCGCACAATAACCCCCTTCAAGAAGTTCAGACCTGCAAAAGCCTGCTTGAGCGAAGATCACCATATTTCCCAGAAGTTTTACAGACCTACAAAAATAATAAGAGATCTCAAAAACTGCTCGAGCGAATAAAAAATGAAATGGACAGTAACTCTTTTGAAAAACTAACTCCCAACCTATTTTAGACACAACCAACAAGTCTAAACAACCAAACTCAACTAACAACAAGATGATAAGGGTATAAACAACGAGGGTAAATTACAAATACACCTCCTGAGGTTTGCTTAAAGTACAGATTGCCCTTTTTGATTTGAAAAATTACAAATGCCCCATTGTCATAATTTTTTATTTAACAAAATTAATTAAAAAAATGAAATTCATAATTGCTCTCCTATACAATAATAAAATCATATTTCTAACATCATTAAAAAATATTAATTGACTTGATGATTTATTAATAAAATAGGCAATTTGTTATGAAATTAGAAATCTCAGGGGGTGGAATGTAATTTCCAGAACCACAGGAGGTGATTCGTATTTTAATCAAACCTCAGGGGGTGTATTTGTAATTTACCAAAATAATAATTAAAGGTACGAAATCCTGGATCTAAGAGCATGAAAAGGGTTAGGTCTAAACTGGAACCGTTATAAATTGTGACACGAAAGTAACATCAGGGTTTCAACCCTAGGGTTTAAATTAAAAAACATGCAAAACCTTGGTGTTTTTCTCGTAATTTGTCCTTGTAATTATTGGTGATTATTATGGAAATTAACGGAAATGATCAATGGAGTGAATGAAATTAACGGTTGATGGTTAATACCGGTTGTTCAAGATGAGGCTTGGTTTTGAATATTTTTATGTAATTTGTGTTGCGAAATTTTAAGATGGTGTAGACGTCCCCGAACGCCCCGGGAGGGTTAAGTCCCGTTCTGTTCATATTGGGGTCACTACAGTTCGGACTCGATTTGTGTCGGTTCTAAATCTGAACCAAAGAGTCCAAATCCGGCAAATCGTTTGAGAAAACAGATTTTTGAAAAGTAGTGCCAAACATGGATCTGCTTTGCAGACATGAGTCGCCACCTAAATATTTTAAAATGGGAAATTTAGGAAACCCTGACTCGATGCCGAAGGCCACATGTCCGTCATCACCAAAGTGGTCTTGGCTCAGGAGCTTGGGTACGATCGGGGAAGGTCAGCTATGAGCACCCGCCCGATCCGAAGACCGGGCTCTACTAACCGTGATATCCGATTTTGAAAACATCATGTGCTCTTATTCCAATTATTAGCCTAGAATTACTATGTTATGCGCACAGCACAAAAGTATAGACTAGATTGCCTAATTTGGAAATAAACATTGCATATCCGTTCGTTTTGAAAATGCTTTGGAATTTGCTACTCGCGATCAGGCTAAAACACAGATTTCAACGAGTATTTCCAACTCAAGCAACCCAACCTCCACCCACAGGCATTCAAACAGTTTATTTCACATAAGCACTTAGCCGCATGGTAAGCATACTGTCATGGCAACATTCACTCGCATGTGGTATGCTAAAGCGTAAAATACTTACATCGTACTCCGTGCCAAAACAAGAAACTAGTTAGCAAACATGCATGACCTAGTCCATGTTAAGTGGCTAATGCAACACAGGCATAGATGCAATCTAGAGTAGGCTCGGCTAACCCTAAACATGGCATGTGAAATGTGCGAGTAGCACGTATTCAATTTGGAATTGAAAATTGCAATGCAGTTTGTATGATGTACCGAGCCCGGTGCATGTCAACAAATGCATGGATGCACGCATGTATTGCATAAGGTATGCTAAGATAGAAATACCCTAATCTACCAACATAAGCAGGTAAATAAAAGGGATAGAAAGAAATGGGGATTGGAAGACATACACCCACTCACACACCCTTATTACAATTTTGCCCTCGCTCGGAGGGACCGAAAGAATATACAAATTAATTAACTACGCAAGCTAATTAAAATGTTACAAATCAACTAAATTAATTAAATAAAATAATTAATCTAATTAAACAGTAAACCGCCTCGGGATGAGGGCCAAATGCATACAAGGCCGAACTCCTTAATCGTGACCGCCATGCATGATTGCCTCTGTTTTCCTTGCTTTCCTCCTCTGAAAATTGCCAAAGTCCCAGGAGTGCCTCTCAGGGCACTAGGGAGTACCATTGGCTGGGGTAGAGAACCACCGGCTGAAGAAGGAGGCCACCGGCACTAGATGAAGTTATCGGCAGGCAATTGACTGCCAGTCGGCACTAAATAGTGCCGGTCGGCACTTAACACCTGCAGAACCTGCAACCCACAGCAGCAGAGGACAACAACATGCATGGCAATGTGATTCAAGGTATTTATGCACTACACACACCCCTTATCATGTTATTGACTTAAAGGGGCATGTGCCTCGGTTCTCGGACCACCAATCATGCATTTTGATGCATGATGGCCCTAAGAACCAAGAATGCAACTTTGATTTCAAATGCATGCAATGCAAACAAGCAAAAAAGGGTGCTCAACCTCCATCATACTTCACTTCAAGAGGCCAAACATGCACAATATAAATGCAACCCTAAACATGTCAACTAGGCATGCAACATGGACTATGCAATATGTTCATGCAAAGGGTTCAAGCAAGCATGCAAGGTAAGCATGCAAACCAATGGAAGGATGGTCTTATACATGAATTAGGCAACTCAAATAGTCCTAAATCAGTGGCCAAAGTGCCTAGAAATGAAGACTAAACACACACACACACATGCAAGTGTTATGGTCCAAACCCCAGGGCATAAACATGGCAACCCCCAAGCACACTTGGAGATACCGAATAAGGACAATAAACACACATTGTAAAGCTCTGAAAATCATGCAAAACATGATGCCAAATCATGCAACAAAATAAGCCAAACAAAGCATGCAAATGGTCTAAGGTTCAAAGCAAATCAATGAGGCTTTGAACCACACTTAGCACAACCACTCATGGCAATACTTAAACACTTAAAAACAGAATTTTAACACATAAAACTAAGCCTAAAGGACCACCTAGATGACATCTAGATGACATGAATCCAAAGGCATGCATTAAAGCCAAAACATGGAGCATTTAACACATACTCTTAAAGCATTAAAGAAGCCACTTAGGCAAGCATACAAGTACACCAAAGGGACTGAAATAGCATGCTAGATGGTTCTAAACCACCAAAATGATGCAAGCAAGGCATGCTACACATGCATACTCAAAGGCTAGCAAGCCTAAAATGCAAAGGGGCTATATAATGCATGCCAAGATCAACCCAAGCGACTATGGACAGAGCTAAAACATGTCAAAATAAGCACAAAGCATTCACAAATGCAAGCCTAAAACATGCTAGAAACTAAGGCGTACAACCTAGGCATGTTAGAGGATCAAAAGGCATTACAAGGCAACTATGCTAAGCATGCATAAGGGACCTAAACCAACACTTGGCAATGTCATACTAGGGCATAATAAACATAAAATGCAGCCAAGACATGCTCAACAAACAATCAAACATTATGCTCTCTCAAGAGGCCAAACTTGCCCTTTTCAAGGACATTAAAGAGAGGGGGTGGCCCTCTCCTTCTTGGGACTTCAAGGCATCATCTTCACCACCGAAATCCCTCAAGATTTCAGTGGTGAAGAGATCCTAACACCAAAGTCTCGGATCTCTCACAAAATGGCACAAAAAGTGCCCTTTTCAAGGCCTAAGGGTGGTCAAACTTGCTCAAACCACAAAACACTCTTAATAAACAATAAAGAGGTTTAAAAAACAGAACTTTTATGTGTTATAGACTAAGCACAAAAACTATTTTAAACTAGGCAAAAATGGAGTGCAAAAATGGGGTAAATAAAGTAAGTTTCTTACCCTTGATGATCAACTTCACAAAGGTTGGAGTTGTTGGTTCCTTGAGCTCCAAACCAGTCAAGAACTTCAAGAACAAGCCCTTAGCACCTCAGTTCCAAGAGGAAGGTGAAACACTAGGTGTTGATGTGCAATAGTAAGGCACAAACACCTAGTGTACAAAACAAGAGAGAAGAAGAGAGATAGGATGTGTATAGGATTTCTAACCTAAAACCAGAGCTTCTCCTTCTCCTAAAATGTCTAACTCTCCAATTTTCTGCTAACCCTTAGGCCAAGAGAAGAGGCTTCTCTTTATAGGCAACAAAAACTTACAAGTTAAGGCATCAAAGGGCTCATCCCTCCATACACGTGTATGGAGGGGAAACAAGTGCAAGAAAGCTGTCTGAAAATATCTCCAAAAACAGCTATAAAGTGATCGGCAGGGCAAAATGGTCATTTTGCCAAAAGGAGTGCCGACCGGCACAATATAGTGCCGATGGAAACAATAACCAGCCTGTGGCCTCTAGCCACTGCCGGTGGTGTGTGGGGATGCTTCACAAAGCATTTCCTACTCCTCCAAGGCAAAACCCAGGTGTTTGGTGCAAAACCAAACACAAAACGGTCAAGTTCGGAGGTCCTGAGGCAAGGCGCGTAGCCGAGAACTCCGGGAACTCCAAACGAACACGAACATGGATAATCACCGAGTGTTCAAGCGGTGACGTCCAAGTCTTGAGGACGGTCAAAAATGGGGTGTCTACAGATGGCACAAGATGTATTTGAACAGTTATCAGTATTCGATTTTGGAATAAGAGTGGATGTGTGGGTAGCACACAAGGAGGATACGTATCCCTGGGAGACCATTCCCTTGGGGAAGACCACGGATGCTACTACTGGGGCATATAACTCTAGGCGTGGGTATCCATGATATTTACCATTTGTAACACTCGAATATTTAACCAATGGGGGGATTTCAAATTAACCATGGCCATGACTTAGTGGTTTGTAAGTTAAATTTCTTTGGTGAGATTTTGAATGTCACTTAATTTATTAAAATCGTTAAAATTATTTTTTTGTATGTAATTTATGCTTACAATTATATCATTGTATCATGTTTGTAATGTCTTATTTTTCTCTAAAAGAGAAAGGTAGGTTTGTTGTATTTTTTTCTTTATTTAGCAACTCATACCATATATTTTTGTTGTACTAACAGATGAAGAAGGAATGAAAGTTGAAAATAGAGTTGTTTATAATGTAAAGGCTTGGCTGTCTTGAAGCCATACCTGGAGTTGAATAAATTTTACTATCTAATGTAATAGATATTAAGGACTTTATGATTTCATTTGATGTTATATTTGGATACTTTAAGTTTTTATATAATGTTATTGAACCTTTGGTCATGTATTAGAATTGGAATTTGTAATTAAGATGTTAAGTTTTTAATAATAAGTTAATTGATTTATTTATTTACACTTGATGTTCCATAATTTGGGGGCCTCACAACTAATGCAATAGGCCAAAGACAAGTGGAATCTACATAATAGCCCATTTGGTAAACTGAAAGTTAGGAAAAGCTAAACGGAAAATTGTAAATTAGTGATAACTTCACAAAATATTTATAAATTTATGATTTTAATTATTAAAATTGGTAAAATTTACTATTAATTTAAAATTATTTTTAAAAACATGCACTAATTTATAACTTTCCCAAAGCTAAAAGTACCTTTCTCAATAATCATTTTTAAAACAAACTTGAACTATTTTTGCCTTATAAATATATGCATAACCTGCATTAAACTTTTAAAACAAAGGGTGAATTTCACTGACCTCCTTAGAGGTTTAGAAAAATACGGTAAATTTCATAATTTTAATATAATTATATTAATTTTTTTTTTAAATTTTAATTTACATAATACTTAATCTATTTTTATTAATAATTTATTAGTTATATGGATATAAAATGATATTTTATTTTTATGTTTTTACATTAGCTATATTAATTTTGGTCTATTTAATTTTATTTTTTGTAAACTTAAAATAAAGAAATAACAATTGTTAAAACCTACAACTACACCTAATAAGTCCAATGCCGTGGTTGACAAAAGAAAAAGGGAAGATGCTCAGTAGAAAAATAATGAGGAATCTTTAGTGCAACATTATTATGATCCACTACATTCTACAAGTGGTTCCTTGTTTGTACTTGTTTGTGGATTCCTGGCTAGTGCTTAAAGTAGAATTGACTTTCCAAGCTATGGAATAGAGAATATAATAAGGCGTTAGCTTCTCTTAGGCTAAGTTTGGGATATCCCAAATAATTCAAAAAGTCAAAAAGTTACTCAGAAAGTTAAAAAGTTAATACTATTCACCAAAAGTCAACAATTACGGCTGCACAACTCCCAATTCAAATTTTCCTCTAAAAATCAATTTTTACAATTTTTTATTACACATTTTTCCATAAAAAGTCAAAAAGTTAACCCAAACATCCATATTTTCAACCTCACTTATTTAGTCAAAAAAGACAAAAAGTGCACTTATTTAGTCTTCCCAAACAAGGCCTTACATTCACCTAATATGAGACCCTTAGCAAGTTTTATTTCGATAATTTATATTATTTATTTTATAGAGTTTTTAATATATACTATTTATGAAAATAAAAAAATATATATTATTTAGATTTGATAATCGCGACATTTTTATTTTATTGTGTTTGTTTCTAAAATATGAATGATTTATTTTAAAAAATATATTTATCATCCATTTTTTTGAAAACAAATGTGATAAAATGAAACTGTTACGATTATCAGATCGAACTATTTTTTGTATGAATGACATATATTGAGGATTTTACAAAATGAACGGTTCAAATGCTAATATGTGATGGGCCCCACGAGCCTATCAAATTCTCACGTATTAAGACGTGAATATGAGAAAAACCAAATCCATATAATAAATACCACATTTATCTCCTTTACATAAAAATGAAAAAAAAAAATTAAATTACACTTCTTTTGAAAAAAGAAAATACAATTAATGTCATACTTTTGAATAATTTCACTATCATTTTTTGAGGTTTTAATTTATATAACAATTAGGTGCTTTTGTATCAATTATTCATTAATTATATCCATGAATAATGTTATTATATCTTTTTTAATTAAAATGTATATTTATTTTTATTTATTTCAGCATCTATCCACAATCTGTATTAGTTTCACTCGCGTAGCCTTGCTAAAAAAATGAATGATCTATCTAAAAAAAAAAATTTTTGCCATCCATATTTTTTTAGTGACAAACGTAATAAATTGAATATGTTATGATTATCAAATTGAACTAATTTTTTGTATGAATGTATACACAAAGTATCCGATAAAATAAACGATCAGAATCATCAAAATGGGACCTATTATACATTCCACAAGTGTGAACAATGCCTCCAATCCAAATTATGTACTAGAGGGAATTCACTTTCTTATTTTAAGAGTACAAACTAATATGGATAACTGTATTTTGGTATGGTTTTAAAATATTTTGTTATTATGGTGTTTTGGGAAAACAAAAAATGAAAATGTTAGAAATATCCATAGCTTCATATCACTTTATTTTGTATGAGATTAGTTTTCACAAATTCAAAAAAAAAAAAAATTTAAAAATGTTTCTTAGAAATATCCATAGCTTTCAAAATTTATTTTTTAGAAACAGTTCGTAAAACTTTTTGTACTAGTTTTTAATTTTTCCTTTTTGGAGAAAAATTATACAAGATTTTTGGGGCATTTGCTAATATTTTGAGGCATTTGCTAATATTTATTATTTTTGTTTATAGAAAATATGAAACATGTTTTTATTTGATTTTGATAAAGGTGAAAACAAAAACATATTGATATGCACATATTTTTTAAAAAAATAATAAAAATTAAACAATCAAGTGAGGAAGTGGCTAGAGAGGATCGCTAGTAGGAGGTGATGATCAGAGATGGTTGTAGGTGGGGGTGCAATGTAGCCGAGCTGAGTTGATTTTCACTATGTTCAAGCTCGGTTCGAGCTCAAAACGAGCCCAAATATATGAGCTCGAGCTCACTGCCTAAATTTTGTCCAACTCGAGCTCGGCTCGTTATGGCTCGTTAGCCAAGTGAAACCCATGGAAGACTTAGAGCCTACTACACTTAAATATAGATCTCTCTACGTTGAACAACATTGTGTAAACGATGAGGGACAAAAATTGTTTGAAACATGATACACCAAAACGACGTCGTTCTGTTTGTAAGAGGAATTGCACAAAAAGCCCCACATCGGTAAGGAAAGAAGCATGGTGAAGTATGAATGCCTATAAAATAGAGTTGCTTTAGCCATTGCTTCTCAACTAAAGCACATGATTCCAAAATTACAATGATTGTAAAGTAATATAATATTACATTATATATAATATATACAGACATGTATATATTAGAAATTTTTTTTGAAGAGTTTCATATTTTATTAATTTGAGATCATGAGCCTATTGAGCTGAGTATTACTGAGCTCGGGCTTAGCTTGTTTGGCAAATAACACATGGCAATTACTGAACAAATAAACACATAATTAAGGCAAATCACATATTTAGTAGTTAATTAAAGAGGTGGTTGTTACAGAAAACCAAACCAATTTATTTACTTAATTATTTATTCGGGACAACATTTTCAATAGAATAAATTGAGGAAAGGAAAAAAAATGTAAACCGAGTTTGAACGAGCTTTAATGAGCCGAGCTCAAATTTATTCATAAATAGTTTAGTTCATTTGCAACCCTAGTTGTAAGTAGCCGTAAATGTCTGACAATGATTGAAAGTGGTGGGAACTTGTCAAAGGTAGTTCCTAGCTGTTGAATGGGAGAACTTGTCAGAGGTGGTGGCCGGGGTAATAGCCAAATGTGCTAGAGGATGGAGTGATTGAAAAATTATTTCATAAATAAGATATTTTTTTTATTGGAGTAGGGGTGGTTGTTGTCCGCTATGCACTGTAGTCACTGTTGTATGACTTATTGAGGCTATTTTGGGCCCATTTTGATAATCTAAGTCGTTCACCTTTTAAAGCATATCGAGTATAACATATTTGCAAAAAAATAAGTTAATTAGAAATTGATAGCTCTTTCATTAAATCATATTTGTATATAAAATAAATAAATGGTAAGTGTAATTTGAAGTATAACAAAAAATGAATGGTGAGTGTAATTTGAAGTGTAAAATTGAAAACTACATTAATTTGATGAAAGGACTACCGATATCTGATTAACTTGATTTTTTTGTGGATATATTCTACTCAATATATTCTAAAAAGTGAATGATTCGAATTATCAAAATTAGCCCTAAAAGAGCCAAATAAAAGGCACAACAATGGTTATTATGCATAGCACACAACAACCAACCCACTCTTTATATATTTATTTATTTATAATTTTTTTTGTGTAGAATTTGGTAAATTTTGAAATTCATTTAAAAAAATGAAAATAGACACCAAATATATTTTTGTTTCAAGCTTCAAATTTTTTTTTATTATTACAAATATAAAACAAATTATAAACATAGACGTTAAAAAACAAACACCTAAGGCTATTTTTGAATTATAGATTTGGATGTGAATTTGAAAAACAAAAAGGAAACGGTGAATGAATGTGAATAAAATATATGGTATTTTCTTTTTTAAATACATAATTTAAACACAAAAGTAATATATTATGGGTTGAATTTGGTGGAGAGAGAAAGAAATGTAAGAGTTGGCCAATATGACTTGATTTTCCATAGAGAAATGAAAAAGCCCTGACAAAATGACATTAAAAAAAAAAAAACAAAACAGAAGAAATTTTTATACCGACTTGTTGGAACAAAATTGAACCAAGGTTATTGGATGAGCCTGTGTGTGAGTCTTATTTGGCAAGAAATGCCTGTAAGAAGCCTTTTGGAAAGGCACCTAGGACTTTATATCCTCTAGAGTTAGTCCATTATGATATTTGCGGACCTATAAATGTAAAGGCACGCAGTGACTCTTCTTATTTCCTTATATTTGTTGATGACTATTCATGGTTCAATTATATTTGTTTGATCGCACATCGCTTTGAGGCATTGGATTGCTTCAAGTGTTTTATTACATTGGTTGAGAATGAGACATATAGGAAATTAAGTATCCTTTGAATGGATCGCGGGCGTGAATATTTATCACATCAGTTCCAGGGACTGTGTAAGGAAAAGGGAATACTCAAGCAGTTAACGATTCCAGATACTTCGCAACAAAATGATGTAGCGGAGAGACAAAATCGCAGTTTGCTTGAAATGGCTAGATCGATGATGGCACAAGTCAACCTCTCTATATCTTTTTGTGGAGATGCTCTTATGACTGCTGCCTACATCCTTAACCATGTGCCTTCAAAGTTAGCTCCAATGACTTCATATGAATTATGGAAAGGCGCAAAACCAGATTTGGAGCATTTGCAGCCTTGGAGTTGTGCGGGTTTTGTTCACAGTGTTTCTCATAAGTATGTGAAGTTAGGCCCTAGAGCAAATAAACAATTGTTAGGTAGATACTCAGAATGCTCAAAGCGTTATGTAAAATATAGTGAACATCCTTATAGTGGAATGACTAAAAGTGAGTTGGAAGATGTCGACTTCATTGAGAGTGAATTTTCTAGTATTGGTGAAGTAAAGAAGATCTTGCACTATTTGAGTTGCAGAAGTTTGAGGAAATCACACCATCTTTTGGTGAGGATGGAGAATTAGAGACTCATCTTGAAATCGTCAAAGATAGTGGGAGTGATTCTTTTTTTCTAGTGGGAGTGTTTCACTAGAAAACGACTCAATAAGGATCCCAATTACGTAGAGGTAAACGTGGAATCATTTCTTGTCACTGTTATGAGATTGAGGGAAAATCTTTCATGTGTGCTCCATTGGATCTTGATGAACTTGATTCTTATGAGGAAACATTAGTTTCACCGAATGCTAGTGAGTGGATGGATGCTATGAAAGATGAAATGAGTTCTATGGTTCGAAACCAACTTTGGGAGTTGGTTGACCTTCCACCTGGGCGCAAGGCCATTAACAACAAGTGGGTCTTGAAAGTTAAGTGCAAAGGCTGATCGGCCCAAGGGATCAGTTGGAAAATACAACAAGAAATGTCACTCGTACTACGACTTTTTGTACCCAGCCAAAGGCCAAAGAAACTCGTTGTCCATCGAAAGTCCGTCTCATGGCGAAAGGTTATACCCAAAGAGAGGGTATAGATTATGATGAGACAGTCTCCCCAGTAGTGAGATTTGTCCCTATTCACCTAATTCTAGCTATTGTCGCACAATTGGATTTGGAAATTTTCCAAATGGATGTTATGACTGCATTTCTTAATGGAGAACTGGACAAGGAGATCTATAAGGATCAACCAGTAGACTTTGAGTTTAATGGACAAGAGCACAAAGCATGCCGTCTATAACGCCCTAAAATAATAACAATAACCCATCTCACAATATTCCTTATAATTGATCAATAATATCATATTTTGTATTCCATTCATAATCCTTGATCATACAAAAGTTGACATATGCATGCATACATTCATAAATCCTAAATCTTGAATCTATAGCATATGACATGTGTACAACATTGAAATAAAAGAAAACACAAGTAATTATATGCCCTAATTGCTACATTTTTCCAAATCGACACTTGGGTACATCAAAATGAGTTCAACTCAATACAATTAAAGCCCAAGGCTTGTACAAAAATAATTACATGAAATAAACAAATGGAAGTTCTTGGCTACAAATCCTCCCAAGCTATGTCCTTGGTGGAGGCATACCATCAGCACTTGAAAGTTGTTTTCTACATAGGGTGAGCTAAAACCCAGTAGAAATACTTTAACACAATATATGAATCTTAACAAAGTCACAAGGTGGATGTATATGCATGCCAACTGTCAAATGTTTTACATTTTTGATCTCAAAACAATGCAATGCCAGATTATAAATCAATTCATGAAAATAACTTTTTATATCAGAAAACAGGGTAGTGAATGCAAAACGCTGGGAATCTCTAAGTACGTGTCAGCTAGTAGGCTATACAAGCACTACCAAAGCCATTTTACCAGTACTAACCGGAAGGATCGGCACCTAATCACACGGGATTTTTGGACTTTCACCAAGGACACACAAGTCAACATAATAACCACAACTACATCCTCTAACCAGATTCACCAAGGTATTCACCCCCTTTTCTAAAAAAATAATACATTTTAAAGTTTAAGTATGAAACAATTCTCAATGCAAGATATATGAGTAATTAGTTTCAATTCACCTAATCCTCATACAATTTGTACAACAATCAAAGCTATCCTCCACCGATAGCCCAAAATAGATATTTTCTATTTAATAGATAATTTCTAACAAAAGATATAATCTCATCATTTTCAAAATGGGAGTGATATTACATATCCAACTCCACCATCCTCATCAACATGCACATTCGTTTTATTCATTCAAAACCCAAAATCATTTTCCATTTTCTTTCACGAACCAATATCCATGATTTTAGAACAAAACCCCCTTTACTTTCAAAATCAATTTTAAGTAAGGAAATTCACCATTTTAACGTATCTTAACCATAAGCACATCCCCACAACCTTTCTTAAGAACCCATTTGAAAATCCCTCATTTACGTTTCAAAAATCCAAGCCAAGGTTTAACCCAAAATCCCAAAATCACTAGATTCTTTCAATAAGCAAATAACTAAGGTAAAAGTCATACCAAAGTTTGAAGAAACCCCTACCTCAAAATTAAAAGACAAGATAGAGCAAGGGTTAAAGTTTGGCAGAGCCGAAAATAAGATTCTCCCCGATTAGAATGAAGCTTTAGACAAGCTCTACCTTTTTCTCCAAAGAGCTATGGTAGAGAAATCAATGGGTAATGTATTTAAGGTTTTAAGCAAGAACTAGAGAGAGAGTGTGAAAAACTAGGGTTTTGATATGTTCTAGAGAGAGAGAGAGAGAGAGGAAATGAAAAGTGATTCAAAAAGCCCTTTTCTGAACAGATATATGCGAAAATCGTTCAAGCGACGAAAACACCGTTCAAGCGTTAGACACAATAAGTGACATCGCTTGAGCAACCAAAAACACAACTCGAGAGCACAATGATCCCCTCCTAAAAGCTCAGACCTGTAAAAGACCGCCCGAGTAGAAGAAATACGGAATAATCTCGCCCCTTAAGGAATTTTGTCCTCAAAATTTAAATCAAAGCAACAATCACCAGATTTAGACCATACCATTGATCATTCACACTTGTAACAATGATAAACAGAGTCTTTCAATACATAATATTACAATTCAACTTTTCAAAACACATACAATGTTTATATTTTACAATAGGAATACGATTTTCAATACAAGTCTCAAACATTAACAAATAGGTCCGAATACTTCTCACGGACTTCTGCCTCATGTTCCCAAGTCACCTCCTCAACCCATGGTGTCACCACAACACCTTAACCAATGGAATAGTTTTGCCTCTCAAGACTTAATCCTGAGTATCTAAAACCCATACCAGTCTCTCCTCGTACGAGACATCCTCATCTACCTCTAACTCGATCCAATCCAACACGTGTGAAGCATCAGGTTTATACTTCCAGAGCATACAAATATGAAACACATCATGAAGCCTGAAAAGTTGGGGCGGCAAGGCCAAACGATAAGCTACCTTCCCAATTTGCTCTAGAATCTCAAAAGGCCCAATAAATCTAAGAGACAACTTCTCGCTCTTCTCGAATCTCATCAAACGTCGTCTTAGCGATATTTTCAGGAATACGCGATCTCTTACCTTAAAAGATAAAGGTCTTCTCCTGAAATTGAGAACACAACCCCGAAGCATGTCCTTTAAGATTTGAATGGTTTGCTTGGACTGCCCGTCAGTCTAAGGAAGATAGGTGGTACTAAACGTCAATCTAGTGCCTAAGGAATTCTATAGGCTCTGCTACAACCCGTGAAACGTGGATCCCTATCCAAAACGATAGTCATAGGGACCCTATGAAGTCAAACTATGTCTCTAACATAAAGGCTGGCAAGATAATCTACCGTGTCACTCGTGCACATAGGTATAAAGTGTGCTGAATTTGTTAACCAGTCGACTATCACCCACACGACATCATTACCCCATTGAGTCCTTAGAAAACCCACAACAAAATCCATCGTGACATGCTTCCACTTCCACTCGGCTATAGGTAAGGGTTGCAATAAACCCGTTGGTCGTTGATGCTCAGCCTTCACTTGTTGACAAGTAAGGCACTTTGAAACAAACAAGACTATGTCTCTCTTCATCCCTCTCCATCAAAACTGGTGACTAAGGTTGTGGTACATCTTTGTGCCTTCCAGGTGTACCGTAAGGCGTGAATGATGGAACTTTCTGAGTACCTCCTCCTTACAAGATTCTGGCATGAAAAGATAGTCTAGATATCTCACACTCGAGTCAGAATACACGTTCAAGTCCTTTTCTACTTTTCCACTAGATATTTTCCCTCGGATAGCCTCTACTTCGTGATCACCACGTTGTGCTTCTATAGCTCAGCTCACTAAGGTAAGTTGTACAATAGCGATAAATAGGGTGGCCGACTCAATGGATTCACCCAGGTGCAAGTCATACTTGCTAATAGTGCCCAATATCTCCCTTTCCCGAATGGCAATACTAGCTACATTGCTTACAAATTTCCTACTCAAGGCATCGGTCACCACATTGGCCTTCCCAGAATGATAATATAACTCGAAATCAAAATCATCTATAAACTCTACCCATCTCCTCTATCTCAAATTCAAATCTTTCTGTGAAAACAGATATTTCAAACTTTTGTAATCAGAAAATACTTCAAATCTCTCTCCATTTAGGTAATGCCTCTAGATTTTTAAGGCAAAAATAATCGCCGCTAACTTTAGGTCTGAGTAGGATAATTTCTCTCATATGTTTTTAATTTTTGTGAACCATAGGCTACCACTTTCCCCTCTTGCATCAATACACAATCCAAACCTTCTCAAGACGCATCACAATAAACTGAATAACCCAAATCCCTCTCCGGAACAATCAATACTAGAGCAGTAGTAAGTCTAACCTTAAGCTCTTGAAACGAATTTTCACAAGTCTCACTCCACGCAAATTTAATTCCCTTCCTCGTCAATCTAGTCAATGGTGAGCCCAATCTAGAGAAGTATTTCACAAAACATTTATAATACTCGACTAAGCCCAAGAAACTCTAGATCTCAAAGGCATTCTTAGGTTGTTTCCAATCTTGCTCTACATCTATCTTAAAGGAGTCTATATTCACCCCTTCGCCGGATACCACATGGCCTAAGAATTTCACTTCCTTTAGCCAGAACTCATACTTCTCGAACTTAGCATATAAACGATGTTCTCTAAGCAATTCAAGTATAACCCGTAAGTGTTCCTTGTGTTCCTCCTAAGAGGGTAAGTAGATTAAGATGTCGTCAACAAAGACAACCACGAAACGGTCTAAGAATTCACAGAAGATTATTCATCAAATCCATAAACAAAGTCGGTGCGTTGGTTAGCCCAAAAGGCAGCACTAAGAACTCATAATGGCCATACCGCGTACAAAATGCCGTTTTCTGAAAATCATTCTCCTTCACTCTCAACTAGTGATAACCCAATCTCAAGTTAATCTTAGAAAAGCAACGAGAGTTAGTTCAATTTTCGATAATCAATACACAGTCGCAATGTGTTATCCTTCTTCTTAGCAAAGAGAGTTGGTGCTCCCTAAGGCGATATACTAGGGCGAATGAAGCCTTTATCTAGCAGTTCTTGGAGTTGAATCTTTAACTCATACAACTCGACAGGTGCAAATCTATACAGTGCTGTGAAAATTGGTGTCATGCTAAGTACTAAGTCAATAGAGAATTTAATCTCTCGATGGGATGGCAAACTAGTAAGATCTTCGGGAAAGGTGTCTGGGTATTCACGAAGTACCCTAGGCAATTCAACTTGGACCACATCACTCTCATTACCCAAGAAAGTTGTAAGAAGGAAATTAAGCTTGCCCCGACCATGTGAGTCCCGACAAAACTCTATCAGATCGATCTCCCAGAAAATAAAATAAGTCACCACTCGAGGTGCACACCGTCACCCTCTAATGGTAACAGTTTATAATGGCACAATATGAGGACAACCAATGTATGCCCAAGATGACATCGAAACCCAACATGTCTAACAATACAAAAGAAAAAAGAAGTCGACGACCGGCAACCTCTATCTCACAATTGCGACATCCCTGGTCCAAGACAACCTAACTCCCAACTGGTGACTCTAGACTGAGCGGAGACGCTAACTGAGTCTCTTAAAGTCCTAAAATTGAGGCAAGTGTAGATGAAATGAAGGCATGAGATACATCAGTATAATCAACACATTGACAATAGAACTAAACAATAAGAAGTTACCTCTCACTATGGAAGGCACTGCAACTGATCTGGCTTAGTAACATCATACACATGCCTTATGGGTCTTTGCTCTACCTGCTCACCCCTCGGAGCATAGGTCTAATACATTGATTGAGTCGAAGAGAGTCTCTGATTGGCCCTCGTGGCCTCTGCTAAATGGATAAGTTGATGGCTCTGTGTCTATCTCGAACCAGACGCACCAGATGTGTCACCCACTTGAGGGCAATACCTCTTCAAGTGCCCCAACTACCCACACTAATAACAAGTAGGTGCCTGCCCTTTCCCCTGACTCTGGCTCTAAGGATGAGCCGAAGACGGTGTAGACTGTTGCCCTCCTCCTTTATACGAGCAAATTGAAGACTTGTGGCCCAAATGACCACACTTGAAACAAGTGATCCCACCTTGACTACCTCTCCTTGAACCATAACTCAGTACATGAAAAGTAGATATGAACTATGCAGCCTGGGACTGCTATGGGGTGGAACCTCTCTGTTGTTTGTTGTCCTATACCTCTTCCTGAACTTCCTGACTCCTCTACCCAGAGCCCTTTATCTGCTCGTCCTCAGATTAGATCATAGTCTCTAGGTGAGCTGCCCCCACCACAAGGTGACCATAATCCCTAATCATAGACCCAACCACCTTGAAAAGGATCCCGATTCTCAACCTCTTCTCGAACTCGATGCAACGGCATTCCTCTATTGCTACAAGTTTCGATGCAAATTTAGAGAGGCCAGTAAAAGTAGCCTCAAACTCGACTACAGGTTTGTTCAGCTACTTGTGCTTCATTAATAAAGGCCTTCCACGTCACTCCAATGTGCCCTTGTGCATACTTCCACCATTGACCCATATCTCACTTCAGCAAGAAAGATGCCAAGGTCATCCTCAACTCGTCGTCCTCGATGCCAAGCATCTCGAACATCTTCATCATTTGCTCAAGGAACTCATCCGCTTTCAGTGACTCTTTCGGATACCCCAAAAACTCATCTAGATTCGACCAAAAGAACTCCCTCTTCAGAAAAGATGGCCCTATCTTAGCAAATCTCCATCCATTTCACAAGCCAAAGTGCCCATGGCTTACTAACCTGTTGACTTGGCTACATTGGCCTGACTAAGTCCCTTCTCATGCACTGGAATATCATCTGGTAACGGCGTCTCTTGCCGCCTACAACCAATATGTCTACGCCCTAACATCCTAATAAAGGTAACACAATAGATTGGCATATTTACAAATGTGCCAAAACTAATTCACTCGCGTCCTAATGCGGTAGACAATAAATAATTTACTTCACATAAGCACCTAATCACATAAACACAAACGAATTTTCTTTCCAGATAATGACCATCGCATGACATTGCCAGAGTTCTAGTTAGAACTAGCAATGATCAAGTGCACATCTAACGGACTTCTAGAAACTTGCAGGCCCAAATCAATGTCTAAGAAATTAAATCTCATACTCATCTAGTCGCATAAGCATGTTATCATATAGCACACTATAGACACCCCATTTTTTACGGCCATTACGACTTGGACACCATTGCATGCACACCCGATGATGAGTTTATGGGCTCGCCAAGTGCTCGAAGTCCTCAGCGGAATGCCACAGCTTTGAGCCTTTCAAACCCTGCACCCTTGTTGCCTCATTCTTGGACCAAGCCTTGGTCCTTCTAGCCTACAGCTCTGGTGGCCTGCCGGCCACCCTTATTGGGCTGACGACCATCACTTTTTGGCTGCTGGCCACCAGTGATGGCCGGCCGGTCGGCCACCAATTTCTTTTACAGATATTTTATGCCAGCTGTGCCAGCTGTTTGCACAGATGCATGCATCTGCACCCACATGTAGGGATGGATATCCTTGTTTGGAATTCATGTTTTCTATATATAGGAGACCCTTCTCTCTACAATTCTCTCTCTCTCTCTCTCTCTCTCTCTAACAAATCTCTACACTTTTGCCTACAATTCATCAACCTTTGCCTATACACCCTTAACCAAATCTTCTTATCTTTGAGCTGAGGTGTCTTTGAGCTTGGTTTGAGCTCTAGAGGGTGTGTGTACTTCGTTTTTGTTGCTTGAATTGCTTCTTCTCTTTAAGAGGTATAAAGCATTGCCTATTTACTTTCTTTCTCTACTATTTTTCTTGTTGTTTTCCAGCTGATTTTGGACTGTAAAACTTATGTTTTTTTGGGAAGAAACTTGGGTCCTAAAGCTATTAAAGGTTGAGGGGTGGTTCACCCTTCTTTGTACCTTGTTTTGGAGGCCTTAGCCCTTGTGTTTCCCACCCTTTTACTATCTTTTTCCAAGATTTTAAACACTTATTTTCAAAGCTTTTTCAGTGGCCAAAATCATGTTTTGAATTTTAAATTTGAAGGGGTTAGCCTCCCCTCCTTGTGTCTTGCTTACTAGCCTAGTTTGTGCCTTGTTTTAGCATGTTAATCTAGCTTTTTTAGCTCAATTCCAGCATGTTTTAGAACTCATTTTAGACTATTTTAGCACTTTTTTGGGCTGTTAGTTACATTTGGGCTTTGTTTTTCATGCTTGTAGTGTAATAGTCCTCATAAGCTTGGTTTTCTAGGCCTTAGACATCATCTTATTTGAGTTAATAGCATTTATTTATGCTTTTCTCACTCATTTTAGCACTAATAATCTCTGCAACATCCCTCCTTTCATGGCTTTTTATTTTGCTTTGAAAATGGTTCAAACAACTTGTTTGTTGAAAGCATGAGATTGAGATGTCATGCTTAATGGTTTAATCCCTTTGGGGTTCATTACCAACGGTATGATGTCTCTTTCATACCTAAAAAAAACTCTTTGTTTGAGCCCTCTTTCCATTAGAGGGCTTAAATTCACCATTTGGACTTAATTTATTAAAGAAATGGTTGGTAAATTAAAATAGAGTAATTAAAACATGGAACTAAAATTGTGCAAGATAATAATTTGGTTGTGTTCAATTGAACATTAATTGAACACATGGAAACTTGAACCATTTCATACTCATTAGTGATGAAATGATTCAAGGTTCCAAGGTCACCACTTCCCTTGATCATTCATGAAAGGGAGTAGGATTGTGTCTTGTTTTGCATTTATTGAACTTGCACATTTGGTTTCATAAGCCATTATGCAATGAAATTGCATCCATTGATAGTTTGTGAATCAAACTTGCTACTCCTTTGATTCGCTCATGAAAAGGAGGGGTAAGTTGTGCAAACAAACTCTTGAAATACCCAGTATATGCTCTATTTGTCCTTTGTTGCAGCAAGGAGAACTGGGCAGCAGTGGCCAGCAGACCACTTTCCATGGCCGACAGACCACCTTTGATGGTCGGTCGACCATCACTGGTGGCTCGGAAACCTCATCAGTGGCCGATCGGCCACTGATGCAATTTCAGTAGCGTGTTCCTTTGGCAGAACAGAGTTATCCTGGAAGTGCAACAATGTTGGTGTTCTATTGTGCAAATAGAGGCTCTCCGGAAGCAAAATAGTGATTTTTCGGGAGGAAATCGAGCACGTGCATGAGCATTCTTTGCATTTTGAGCTTATTTAAATTTAAATATTTAGATTAAATATTCATTGTAATTAATTAGTTGTAGCTAGTTATTTGATTAAAGTGTTGTAACTAATTAGTTAGTTAATTAGTTATTCAATTTCATGTTGTGATAATTAGTTAACTAGAATAGTTAGTTAATTCATTTGTTGTAATAATTAGTTAAGTAGTTTAGCTAAATTCGTTTGTTTTGTAATAATTTAGCTTAGCTTTAATTAGTTAGTTAATTAGCTTAGCTAGTTTATTCATTCGGACTCTCCTTCGTAAGAGAGCAATGTAATAATGTGCATGTCTTCCAACCCCACGTCTTTCTCCCTTTTATTTACTAGCTTATGATGGTTAGTTTAGGGACACCATATTTTGTTTAGCATATCTCCATGATTACATCCACTTGTATTGCATGCACCGAGGCTCGGTTCATCATTCTAACTGCATTGTCATTTAAATACTTCTTTGAATATGTGCTTAGACTGCATGCTATTTAATTGATTCATATGCTATATTAGTAGCCAAGCCTATTAATTACATATTTGCATATGTCGCATTAGTCATATTGCTTAGTTAGGAATCATGCATTTTTTTTCTAACTCATTTCTCTCTTTGGCTTGGAGTATTAGATTAGCCTTTTACTCGCTTTAGAATATTGCATGAGTGTTGATGTTGCCATGTCTAGCATGCTTGCCAGGCTAATTGCTTAATTGCTATAACTGTTTGAATGCCTGTGGATGAAGGCTTGTTGCTTGAATTGGAATAATTTGAGTAATGTTCATATGCGATCACTTTTTCAAGTGGTACATATTTCAAAACAATTTTCAAAAACAAACATGACTTGAAGCATTCCAATTCTTACCAGTTAGTCTATACTTGTTTGTGTGCATCACATAGTAATGCTAGCCTAATAAATCGGAACAAGAGCATATAATGTTGATAAAAATCATATCATGATTAGTAGATGCTGATTTTTGATCAGGCGAGCATGGATGCTCAATTCATGACCTTCCCCTCTCGTATCTAAATTCCCAAGCCAAGAGAATCTTGGTGATGATGGACACGTGGCCTTTGACATGAGTCATGGGTTTCCTAAATTTTCCCAAGATAAAAAATATTTAGGTGGCAACTCTATATCTGGCAAAGCAGTCCATTTTTGGCAATTTGATTCAAAATCGATTTTCCAAAAGATTTACTGGATTTGGACTCTTTGGTGTTTATCAATTTCACATTGCACTTGTGAAATTAGATTTAGAACCATGGGAGTCTAAACTGTAGGGCTTATATTTCGACCTCTCGAAAGGAGTGGTGCGAAAAAAGTCAAGCTACACATACCAGATCTACTTCTAATATCATCTAGGGAGATAACACATTTGCTAAAAATCATATCCCACGATCCCAAAGTATTCAAACTCATTAGCTCTGATACCAAGTTATAACGTCCCGAAATAATAACAATAACCCATCTCACAATATTCCTTACAATTGATCAATAATATCTTATTTTATATTTCATTCATAATCCTCGATCATATAAAAGATGACATATGCGTGTATACATTCATAAATCCTAAATCCTGAATCTATCGCATATGACGTGTACAGACATTGAAATAAAAGAAAATGCAAGTAATTATATGCCCTAATGGCTATATCTTTCCAAGTCGATACTTGGGTACATCAAAATGAGTTCAACTCAATACAATTAAATCCCAAGGCTTATACAAAAATAATTACATCAAATAAACAAAAGGAAGCTCTTGGCTCCAAGTACTCCCAAGCTATGTTCTTGGTAGATGCATACCATCAGCACCTGAAAGTTATTTTCCACATAGGGTAAGCTAAAGCCTAGTAGAGATACTTTAACACAATATATGAATATTAACGAAGTCACAAGGTGGATGTATATGCATGCCAATTGTTAAAACGTTTTACATTTTTCATCTCAAAACAATACAATGCCAAATTATAAATCAATTCATGGAAATAACTTTTTATATAAAAAAAACAGGGCAATGGATATAAAACACTAGGAATCTCTAGGTACGTGTCTGCCAATAAGCTATACAAGCACTACCAAAGCAATTATACTAGTACTAACCCGAAGGATCGACACCTAACCACGCGGGCTTCTAACTTTTACCAAGGATACACAGGCCAATATAATAACCAAAACCACACCCCTTAGCTAGATTCACTAAGGTATTCACCCATTTTTTTCTAAAAACAAAAATACATTTTTAATGTTTAAGCATAAAACAATGCTCAATGCAAGATGTATGAGTACTTAGTTTCAATTCACCTAATCCTCATACGATTTGTATAACAATCAAAATTATCCTCTACCGATAGCCCAAAACAGATATTTCTATTCAACATATAATTTCCAACAAAAGATATAATCTCATCATTTTCAAAATAGAAGTGATATTACATATCCAACTCCACCATCCTCATCGACATACACATTCATTTCATTCTTTCAAAACCCAACATCATTTTTCATTGTATTTCACAAACAAATATCTATGATTTTAGAACAAAACCCCATGTACTTTCAAAATCAATTTTGAGTAAGGAAATCCACCACTTTAATATATGTCAACCATAAGCATATCCCTACAACCTTTCTCAAGAACCCATTTGAAAATCTTCTTTTACATTTCAAAAATCCAACCTTAGGTTTAATTTAAAATCCCCAAATTACTAGATTCTTTCAATAAGAAAACAACTAAGGTAAAAGTCATATCATTGGTTGAAGAAATCCCTACCTTAAGTAGAAGACAAGAGAGCAAGGGTTGAAGTTTGGTGGAGCCAAAAATGAGATTTTCTTCGATTAGAACGAAGGTTTAGATGAGCTCTACCTTTTTCTCCAAAGAGCTATGGTGGAGAAATCAATGGGTAAAGGTGTATTTGAAGTTTTAAGCAAGAACTAGAGAGAGAGAGAGAGAGGGAGTGAAGAATTAGGGTTTTGAAATATTTTAGAGAGAGAGAGAGAGGAAATGAAAAGTGATTCAAAACGCCCTTTTCCCGAATTAATATACGGCAGACCGCTCAAGAAACCAAAACACTGCTTTAGTGTCAGACACAATAAGTGACACTACTCAAGCAACCAAAAAACATAGCTTGAGCGCACAATGACCCCCTCCTAGAAGCTCAGACTTCTAAAAGACTACTCGAGCGCAAGAAATACCACTCAAGCAAAGATGCTCTACTTCTAGAAGTTTTGTAGACTATGAAAGACCACTTGAACGCAAGAAAGACCGCTCAAGAGAACAAAAAGAAAATTGTACAGCAACTCTTTGAAGAAACTAACCCCCAACTTCTTCCAAATGCAATAATAACTCCTAAACAACCAAACTTGATTAGCAACAAGATGAAAATGGAACGAACAATAGTTCAGAACATGGATTCTTGGATTCAAAAGTAAGAAATGGGTCGTGTCTAAACCAGAATCGTTATACTGTCTCAAACGTTCCATTTATGGCCTAAAGCAATCGTCTAGATAATGATATTTTAAATTCCATAAAAGCCATCATTTCGACTAGGTTTGAGATGATGGAGGAAGACCATTGTATTGTTGTATGTTGATGACATATTATTAGTTGGAAATGACATGGAGATGATTGTCACCACTCAGAAGTGGTTATCCTCTATTTTTGGAAAGAAAGACATAGGAGAGGCAAATTGTGTGTTGAAAGTTAAGATCCTAAGAGATTGCTCTAATAGACTTCTTTGTTTGTCCGAGAGACTTACATTAAGAGGATCTTAGAATGGTTTCGGATGCACTATTCCAAACCCATTGACAATCCGATTAAGAAGGGACATAATCTGAGCATTGATTCTTTCTCTAAGATAGATAAGGAAAAGAAACAAATGGCAAAAGGTTTCCTATGTGAGTGCAGTTTGTAGTCTGATGTGTGCTACAATATTTACTCGACTAGACATATGTTTTGCAGTAGAAATGGTCAGTCGTTACCAGAGTAACCCAGGACTGGTTCACTGGCAAGCAGTAAAGATGATTTATTCACCATCTTTGTCCATGATGGAGTAAGAGTGCGTTCCTTGTTTAGCAACAATTCTAGAGGCTATTTGGTTGAGAAGATTTCTACAGCGCCTTGGGATCACGGCTTTTGCAGATGAAACCATTATGATCCATATTGATAGTATGGCAGCTTTGGCATATTCTAGGGAATCCTAAGTGTCTTGGTAGGACCAAACACTTCGACATTCGTTTTCACTTTATTTAAAGTGTGATTGCACAAGGGGAGGTAATCCTACAACATATCTCCACTAGCAGGATGGTGGCTGATCCACTACTAGAGATACTTTCCAGACTTGTCATGACCCAACTCCTGCCCAAAGGGATTAGAGAGGTGACCGGCCAGTAATTCAAGATTATCAAAGGCCTGCTTAACAGTAATATAGTAATACGGCCTGGTGGAAGCCTTTAAATAATAAAATAGAACGTCCAATAAGTTGTGCAGACTTAAATGAATCAAAACAAATTCCTATTTATATATATTCATATACACATGTTGTCCATATCAAACTTAGGTACTCAAAAGCAAAAGCATAACTTAGGGATTAAATTCCAATACAACACAATTCTTAACAAAAGTCTTGGAAACATTCACAACACTTAATTGTAAATACAAAAGGGTGAGTACAAAACCACCCAAGAAGCCATGACGCTTAACCGTTCGAAACCTCACAGTAAGGCACAGGAGTTGGCTTGACAAAACAAAAAGGAGTTCAACGCACTAAGTCCAGTCTTGACCTTGATCACCTACATATATATATATATATATATAACAATGAACTAGTGTAGACACCCTATTTTAACCGTCCCTAAGACTTAGGCGCTTTGTTTTGATTACTTGATGATCACAATCAGAATGTATTTCTCATAGAATCCTCAACAAAAGAGATGAAATTTAAGCTTTAATCCCAACCTTCACACATTTTTTGGCCAAATTATTTTTCATCCAAAATTCACTAATCTCCACTACCAAATTCCCTACACATCAATGCCCACTCACCATCCACTTTCATAATTACACCCGACCATCCCCACTCACCATCCACTTTCATAATTAGATCCCACCATCCCCACTCACCATCCACTTTCATAATCACATCCCACCATCACCACTTGCCATCTACTTTCATAATCGCATCCCACCATCCCCGCTTACCATCCACTTTCATAATTACACCCCACCATCCCCCACTCACCATCCACTTTCATAATTACACCCCACCATCCCCACTCACCATCCACTTTTATAATCACATCCCACCATCTCCACTCACTATCTACTTTCATAATCACATCTCACCATCTCAACTCATCATCCATTTTCCTAAATCACACACCACTATCACCATTCATCATTCACCTCCATTATACATTGTCCCACATTAGCTCAATTGTTTACCCTAAATGCTCCACTTTGTTCTCCACCTTATCTTCCATCATTGCCCACTTGTATTGGCTATATAATGCGAGCTCTAGTCTTAAATGTAGGGATGAATTTTACGTAGAGAAGTGTACAGAGAGAATGCTAAAATTGTGTTAGAATTTGAGAGAAAAGAAAGTCTTAAAAACAAGAGAGTTGTCTTGCCAAACTAGTGAAGTTACATAGCCTTACATCTTATCTTGCCTTGTCAAAACTAATCAAAACCTTAATCAAAGAGAGAGTATTCTTGCCAAGAAAAGAGTGATCATACATTTGTTCAAAACCGTCATTTTAAGCTCAAATTCCAAGCTCTTAAATTCAGGATTAAGATCATAATTCAAAACTTTGAGGGTGATCAAGAGAAAGTTTGAAAATCAAGAAGTTCAATATTTCTTTGGAAGGTGAATGTTCAATTCTTTCATTTTTCTTGCATGTTCTATCTTATATTTGTTTTCTTGTGTTAGTTTCATATTAGTTTTGTTGTACTCTTGCATGTTCTACCTTATATTTGTTTTTTTATTTTAGTTTTATATTAGTTTTGTTGTAATATTGCATGTTTTATCTTACATTTGTTTTCTTATTTTAGTTTCATATTAGTTTTTTTGTAATATTGCATGTTCTATCTTACATTTGTTTTCTTGTTTTAGGTTCATGTTAGTTTGGTTGTAATTTTGCACTTTCTATTTTATATTTATTTTCTTGTTTTAATCTAACCAGTAGTGGTTAGTTGAGTCGCCTACATATTTCTTGTTTGTTCCTTTTCTTGGTTTTGCAACAAGACAGGTTTTGCTAAGCCTAGTTGGCCGGTCGATTAGCTTTTTTTGGACAAGACGACATTGTCTTCCGATGTTAACCAACTTCCTGTGGTTTCCAAAGCACATGCAGCTCTTTCTTTTGTTTATTTTATTTTGAGTATTTTGTGAGTTTTTCATTTTGTTGTAATATTCTCCTCATCCCTCTCTAATTTGGTTTGTAATTATTCTTTCAAGTGTTGTAATAATTTCCCACCCTGCTTCTTTCTTTCCCCTTCTTTTACTTGCTTTCTTTATTTGTGAATATGCATCATATTTTGTTTTTCGTTATATCCATGGTTTTTATACATGTTTCATGCATCTTGATTCGACTAAGTTTGCATTTGTGGATTTGATCAATTCTTATGTGATTATGTGCGCTACCTCATGTTCTTGAGATGATTCACATGTCATATCTTAGAAGTCAAATCTTTAGTTCATCTCCTGAGTGAATTGCATTCGGATTTTGTATATAAGATCATGCATGTTTTACTAACTTTGTTTTGTAGCTATTCATGTGACATCGGTAAATATGTAAGTTTTTATGCTTTAGCATCCCGCTTGTGTGTGTTTTTCTTATTATGTTTAAGCATCCTACCATGTGGCTACTTGCTTACTTCATATAACTATATGAATACCAGTGGATAGAGGTTGTATCCTTTAATTTGGAATGACGCTGATTTTTCATGTTTGTAAACTCAATTTATTTGGGTTGTACATCTTCAAAACTCTTTCAAAATACATGAAATCAAATTGTTCCAAAATGAATGGCATAGTCTATGCTTGCATGCTTTACATAGTAAATTTGAGGATTTATTAAATAATCAGAACATGAACACGTAAAGGAAATAAAATTCATATCATGGTTTAGTAGAGGCTGATCTTTTGATCGGGTGAGCGGGGGTGCTCAATAATGACCTTTCCCTCTCATACGTAATGTTCTGAGCCAAGCATCTTTGGTGACAATGAACAGTGGCCTTGGCACGAGTCACGGGTTTTCTAATTTTTCTAAAACATTAGGTGGTGACTCTAAGATCTGGTGATGCAGTCCATTTCTAGAAAAAGTTTTGCAATAAAATGGATTTTTTTTATTTTATAAAAGTTGCCAAAAGTAGACTCTCATCTATGTTTCACATTGCACTCATGAGGAGACAATGGAAGTCTATCATCAAACCTTGGACATGTTGATCCCGAGGTTAGAAAGACTGGCATTTACACATCTGGAGAGAGAGAACAATAGTTTGTTGATGTGTTGGCAACCCTCGATTCCTTGATAGATATACCAGTTGGGGTTAAGATGTGCCAAATCTTGATAAAACAAAGATATACGCCCGTATATGAAATGGTTGCCATAACAGAAGAGGTTCAAGATGAAACTCCTGGTACTTTGATATTTTGAACTTTTTGGAAAGCAGTATATACCTACAAGGGGCAAATGCCAAGGAAAAATGGGAATACGACGTCTGGCTGCTCAGTTCATCATTTGCGGGGATGAGCTGTATAAAAGATACTGCACAAGCTGTGCATAGAGAAAGAACATGGAGGAGAGTGTGGAGACCATATGAATGGTATAATGTTGGCCTGAAAGATCCTTAGGAAATTATACTACTGATTAACCATAGAGAGTGATTGTATTGACTTTGTTAGGAGATGCCACAAATGTCAAATCTACGCCAATCGCATGAATATCCCGCCATCAAAACTCTACAACATGACTTCGCCTTGGTCTTTCTCAGTCTGGGATATAGATGTCATCAGGGTAGTCACATCGAAGGGTTCAAATGGGCATTACTTTATCTTGGTTTCCATTTATTATTTTACCAAATGGGTTGAAGCACAGTCATTTTCAGTGTTAAAAGCATCACATGTGGCCAAATTCATTAGGAATAACATCATCTGTAGATACAAGGTGCCAAACGAAGTAATTTCAGACAATGGCTCACATTTCAAAGGAGAAGTGACAATTTTACTTGAGAAGTATAACGTAGCTTTTCACAAGTCATCAACTTACAAGCCACAAACCAATGAAGTCATTGAAGCTGCAAATAAGAACATCAAGACCATTCTGCGTAAGATGGTGGAAACTTATAGAGATTGTCCAGATAAGCTGCCTTTTGCACTTTGGGAATATAGGACATCAATTTGAACGCCTGTAAGGTCAACCCATACTCTTTGGTATATGGAATGGAGGCCGTTTTGCCAATCGAATTATAAGTATCTTCATTGAGGATTATGGCTGAATGGCAGACAGCAGAAGCTGATTGGCAACATGGTCGATTTGAGGAGCTAATGTTGTTTGATGATCGACGATTAAAGGTGTTATACCATGTTCAGGGGTATCAACGTAGGATTGCCAAAGCATTCAACAAAAAGGTTAGATCCATGAATTTGAGGAAAGGGGACTTAGTGCTGAAAGACAACCAGCTCCTATTCATGACCCTAGGGGCAAGTTCATACCCAATTAGACGGGGTCCCTACATCATTAAATCAATTTGGCCACGAGAAGTAGTCATTCTCAAGGATTTAGGCCTCGTTTGGGAACAAGCTTTTTTAGCAACTTTTTGATTTTTTGGCTAAAATGTAATGTAAAAAAAACTAGTATGTTTGGGATGACTTTTTTGCTTTTTACAAAAAGATGTGCAAAAAGTAGAGAGAAAAGGGAATCTTTGACTTTTTGGTATAAGTTGTTGGCTTTTTGATTTTTTTAGTAACTTTTTGACTTTTTGGCTAAACCGATCGCTTCCCAAACGAGGCCTTAGATGGTTTAGAATTCTCACAACCAATCAACATAGACAAGCTGAAGAAGTACTATCCTTGAGAGGCTCACTAGGCCAAAAATTAGAGCATAAAAAAAACAAAAAAAAAAATTGAACAAAATAAAAAAATGAAAAGTTCGCAAGGTTGAAAACTCGAAAGGCCGGCTTTGGCAAAAGTTAGAGCACAAAAGGAGAGTATCAATACCCAAGTGAACCTTAACCGGAACTGCGTATGGCCTGATTCCTATCTGTGGGATACGTAGGCAACTTCATCTTGAAGTTTGGCCCTAATCATTTTTCAACTCACTCATCCCGTCTGTGTCTGATTGGTATATCTTTATTCGACTCGGCTATCCAATCTATGTTTAATTAACTTGTCCTGTTTGGTTCAGTTGTCCTTTATAACAAGTTCAGTTGCAAGGCAGATTCAGTTGTGCATTTCAAGGGTTGGTTTCATGTTGGTTGGGTAGTGGCCGTTTACAAACACAGATTTTGTGGACTTTTAATCAAGTTACTGATTATCTCAAAAATTATTTCATATTTTGTAAAATCTAGACCATTCTTTGTACAAAAAAGAGAAAATTTTCAGTGCTCATAATTTGGCTCACATGATTTCAAGATAGAAAATGCAACAAGTGTGCTAATTTACCTCTCATGTTGATCAAAAGGCAAAGTGATGAACTAGGGGCACAGTCAAGTTAGGTTTTTTGTCCTTTACCTACACTTTGAGTTCTCATTACCTTAATCAAGCAATCGCCAGAAAATGCACAGTAGTTGTCGCCGGTGATGCTTTTTCATCGGGTAGTTAATCAGTGTTGCTTTGTTTTGCATTCATTTTGCTCCGGTAAGTGCAAAGAGGTGTGTTTGGGATGGCTTTTGCTTCATTTTCATTTCATTGAGTTGTGTTTTGTGTTTTGGTCAGTGATAGGCTCAATATTCAATTCAGAATTCATTAAAATGTAGCTATTTTCAAGTTCAAAATTCAAAACAAAATGATTTTATTCTAAAAAATATGCCATTCACGCCATCCGGATTTGTAGAACAAACTCGCTTTATTAATGTCAGGGATTAACCAGATCAAAATGTTACAAAATAGTTAAAGCTCAGTGACCACTCTCAAACAAAAAATAAAAAATAAAAATAATAAAAAAATGCAAGCATTGTTCTTAGTTTCCGGCGACAAGGGTTACAGGCCGATGTTTTAGTTTCGCCAATCGCTTCCTTTGTCAATTTCACTCATTAGAAGCCTTTAAAGGCTATGCTTCAATATTTACAAAGCCTTCGAAAGAAATTATTCCCGATCGGCCATCAAATGCGGAGTGCGAATATACTCCAAATCGGGCCATGGAGGTGGCCTGCCATTTCAACTCTTTGTTCTTCTTTTTCAGTGCACTAATCTCTGCTCAAGCATCCTTGTACATACTCTAGAGTAGGGATAGTTGGGCATTTAATCAGTGCACTTCACTCATCCTACCCTACAACAGGTGGGACAAAATGGAGACCGCAGTCACGGTCTTGACGCAAGACTTCAGTATATCATGATTGACCTCAATATTAGACTGTGATGCCATGATTTGCTCGACTGACAGCACAGGAAAACTGAGAACAAGGGCAAGGGCAGGGGCAGGAGTAGAGGCACTCTGTCAAGGCTTAGAGGAGCTAGCAATCTCAATTGGGGAATCATTAAGATGTGGGAAAAGGGAAAGAGTACGGTAGGATGAGTCCATGACAGAAAGGAATGTCGTTAAAAGGAAGCATTGGCAGAGTAATAGCAAATGAGGGGTTTTGTTGCTTTCTGCTCTGCTCTCTCAGACCTTTGTTTAAGGAAAAGCTAGAAGAGAAGAAGAAGACAATGAGGGATTGCCGATGAGGCAATCATTGAAAATCAGGAATAGTTTAGCTGTTGTCGGCCAGGCACCGTGATTGTTGAAATCGTGCGCTAGACGCGACATTCGACGGAGACAAAGGGGCTAAGACAGAGGCAGGAATAGGGAGAGAAATGGATATATTGTGTCTAGTTGTGTATACCTTAAAAGTATTGATATATACATGTGCGTATGTATATGTTATGTATGTATGTAGATCTGTATATCTGTATATATGTATAATGTATGTGTATATACACAAATGTATGTTATATGTATATTGAAGTATTTGTGCATCACTTAGGTACGGTTAAAACCTTCCCCCTTTCTGTATGAGATATAGTTAGGTACGCTTGTTGGTTACACCACCTTTGCTCCTTTCACATGAAACATGTTAGGATTTGTTGTTTACCTGGTTAAAACCTTCCTTCTTTCCGTATGAGATACGGTTAGGTACACTTGTTGGTTACACCACCTTTGCTCCTTTCACATGAAACGTGTTAGGATTAGATGTTTACCCTGTTAAAACCTTTCCCCTCTCCGTATGAGATATGGTTAGGTACGTCTGTTGGTTATACCACTTTTCCTCCTCTCGTGTGTAACGCATTCGGATTTCAAATTACTCGGTTAAAGCCTTCCCCATTTACCGTATAAGATACGGTTAGGTACGTCGGTTGGTTAAACCACTATACCTCCTCCTACATGAAACGCGTTTTTATTTCGAGTTCATTATTTTCTCCTCTCACGTAAGACGTGTTTTGATTTTGAGTTTACCTTTCTTCTATCAACTGAGTTGTGGCACATTTAATGCAATGATATGGCACATTTGTATGCAATGCACTCTCTCAATTATTTGTATTGTGGCACATTTATATGTGTTACATCCTCTGTTATGCTTTATATCATTTGCACGAGACTTGTCTCATATGTTACTATCTTCATATTCACTCCATGACATTGCATTCCATTACATAATCATGAATTTTCAAAACAACCGGCTAAGCGAAGTGTGTGAGTCCAACTTTCAAGTTCTATGTCGAGCATGTCATTTGCATTCTACGCCTGAACTACGTTGGTTTGATTCCTCGCAATAGGATACGTAGGAAACCTTTAGGTTTAACCACTTGCATTGTATCGTGTTTATTTGCCCAAGTCTTACGGCATTGTCAAAAGGGTCATCTTCGGGCTTTGACATTCACTTACGTCATGAAATGACTTCGAGCTCTGTCAAAGATGAGCAACTGTAGACAACCTACTTTGACCGACCCTAAGACTCAGGTGCTTTCTTTTGATTACCCGATGATGACAATTAGAATGTGTTTCTCATAGAATCCTTAGTAAGAGAGATGGAATTTAAGCTTTAACCCCAACCTTCACACATTTTTGGCCAAATTATTTTTTATCCAAAATTCACCAATCTCCACTGCCAAATTCCCTACACATCAATCCCCACTCACCGTCCACTTTCATAATTACACCCCACCATCCCCACTCACTATCCACTTTCATAATTACACCCCACCATCCCACTCACCATCCACTTTCATAATTATACATCAATCCCCACTCACCATCAATTTTCATAATTATATCCCACCATTCCCACTCACCATCCACTTTCATTATCACATCCCACCATCCCCACTCACTATCTATTTTCATAATTACACCCCACCATCTCTACTCACCATCTACTTTCATAATCACATCCCACCATCTCCACTCACCATTTACTTTCATAATCACATCCCATCATCTCAGCTCATCATCTATTTTTCAAGATCACACACCATCATCACCATTCATCATTCATCTCCATTATACATTGTTTTCCATTAGCTCCATTATCTTCCCTAAATGCTCTACTTTGTCTTCTATTTTTCCCTCCACTTTATCTTCCACCATTGTCCACTTGCATTGGCTATATAATGAGAGCTCCAATCTTGAATTTGGGGATGAATTTTAAGAAGAGAAGTGTAGAGAGAGAATGGTAAAATTGTGTTAGAATTTGAGAGAAAAGAAAGTCTTAAAAACAAGAGAGTTGTATTGCCAAACTAGTGAAGTTACGTAGCCTTTTACATCTTATCTTCCCTTGTCAAAACCACTCAAAGCCTTAATCAAAGAGAGAGTATTCTTATCAAGAGAAGAGTGATCATACATTTGTTCAAAACCGTCATTCTAAGTCCAAATTCCAAGCTCTTGAATTGAGGATTAAGATCATAATTCACAACTTTGAGGGTTATCAAGAGCAAGTTTGAAAGTCAAGAAGTTCAATATTTCTTTGGAAGGTGAATTTTCAATTCTTTCATTTTTCTTGCATGTTCTATCTTATATTTATTTTCTTGTGTTAGTTTCATATTAGTTTTGTTGTACTCTTGCATGTTCTATCTTATATTTGTTTTCTTATTTTAGTTTCATATTAGTTTTGTTGTAATCTTGCATGTTCTATTTTACATTTGTTTTATTGTTTTAGGTTCATGTTAGTTTTGTTGTAATTTTGCACTTTCTATTTTATATTTGTTTTCTTATTTTAATCTAACCAGTAGTGGTTAGTTGAGCCACCTATATATTTCTTGTTTGTTCATTTTCTTGGTTTTGTAACAAGACAGGTTTTGCTAGGTCTAGTTGGCCAGCCGGTTAGCTTCTTTTGGACAAGACGACATTGTCTTCCAATGTTAACCAACTTCTAGTGGTTTCCAAGGCACATAAAGATTTTTCCTTTGTTTATTTTATTTTGAGTGTTTTGTGAGGTTTTTATTTTGTTGTAATATTCTCCTCATCCCTCTCTAATTTGGTTTGTAATTCTTTCAAGTGTTGTAATAATTTTTCGCCCCGCATCTTTCTATCCCGTTCTTTTACTTGCTTTCTTTATTTGTGAATATGCATCATATTTTGTTTTTCATTATATCCATGGTTTGCATCCATATTTCATGCATCTTGACTCAGTTAAGTTTGCATTTGTGGATTTGATCAATTCCTATGTAATTATGTGCACTACCTCTTGTTTTTGAGATGATTCATATGTCATATCTTAGAAGCCAAATCTTTAGTTGCATCTCATCAGTGAATTGCATTAGAATTTTGTATATAAGATCATGCATGTTTTACTAACTTTGTTTTGTAGCTATTCGCGAGACGTCGATAAATATATAAGTTTTTATGCTTTAACATCCCGCTTATGTGTGTTTTTCTTATTATGTTTAACCATCCTACCATGTGGCTACTTGCTTACTTAATATAACTATATGAATGCCAGTGGATGGAGGTCGTGATGTTTAATTTGGTATGATCTTGATTTTTCATGTTTGTAAACTCAATTTATTTGGGTTGTACATCTTCAAAACTCTTTCAAAATACATGAAATCAAATTGTTCCAAAATGAATGGCATAGTCTATACTTGTATGCTTGACATAGTAAATTTTAGGATTTATTAAATAATTACAACATGAACATATAAAGAAAATAAAATTCATATCATGGTTTAGTAGAGGCCGATCTTTTGATCGGGTGAGCGGGAGTGCTCAGTATTGACCTTTCCCTCGCATACCTAAGGTTTCGAGCCACGTATCTTTGGTGACAATGAACAGTGACCTTGGCATGAGTCACGAGTTTCCTAATTTTCTCAAAACATTAGGTGGCAACTCTAAGATCTGGTGATGCAGTACATTTTTGGCAAAGGTTTTGCAATAAAATGGATTTTCTAAAAAAGTTGTCTAAACTGGACTCTTATCTATGTTTCACATTGCACTCATGAGACTAGATTAAATAAATCGAGGGTTCGAACTATTTAACGCACACGAGTAAACCCTGGGCATGTTACAGCTAGAGCCCAGTGAATAATCTCAATGTCAAGAGGTTAAATGAATGAGATCCATGACTTATAAATTCAAAACAATGTTCTTCACATGATCATAGTGTTTTATGGATACTTGTAATAATAAATACAGTTCCTCAAGCCTTCAAAGAACATGTCATAGTTGAACTCATAACGCAGTACATTTCCAAAAGCATTATCACACCTTAACAAAATATCGTACAAAACATTTATGACGAAGCGAAGCATTCATCATATCTATATATACGTAGAATTCATAAGGTTCATCAAATTGTTCAGAGTTACTTACATTTCGTGGTATAACCCAATAGTACTGAACATAATATTAGCAAAACAACCACAATGAACTGAGCTCATAGGCATAACAATCACAACGGATCGACATACATAACGATCGCAACGGATCGACACATACATAATGATCGCAACAAATCGACATAAACATAACGATCATAATTGATTGACACATATATAACGACCGCAACGGATCGACATATGCATAACAATCATAATTGATCGATTTAGACATAACAACCACAACTGGTCGACGTGGAAATAAATATAACGGAGATTTCCGAACATCCAAGCAATTGTTCATGGGTGCCACATTCGATTATCTAAAAGGGAATCTCATTCATTCTTATAAAATCTCATTTTCGGAAACATATCGTATCGTACACAATTCAGAGTTTCAAAGCATAACTTAATTGTTTCCAAGTTCTTAATCAAAACTTATCATATCAAACGTTTCATAACGAAACATAGGTTTCACAAAATATCGAATGACATAATCATTTTCAAGTAATTCATATAAAAAAAATATCTTTACAAAGACATTACTCACAATGTTTGGCCGGATGATACTTCTTGTGCAAGTGACCTACACAACACATTCAAGCACAACATCTCAAAATGCATTCAATTCTTTTAGTCGGTTTTAAACTCATTCGGTTTATTCGTTACTTATTCGTTCAATCATTTCTACTCTTTCTTTAATATCTTTCATGTTCATGACATGCATATCAATTTGAAATACACGTGCAAAACCATGCAAATGAACCCCCAAAAGTTGAAAAAATGGAGAGGAAACGAAATGGAAACTAGTGAAAAATCGCTTTATCTGTGGTAGCCGGATATGTACGTCTTGGAACTAGCACCTCACGTGCACCCAACACATGCAATTAAAGCAGAATGTTCGACTTGGTGTGCCCTGTTTTCCGCACGTGCGGGTCCCCCCTGCCGCACGTGTGGTTCTGGGCTGTGATGAATCCGAAATTGCTTCTTTAACTTGGAACTCTTCCTTTTCAAAATCCAGCTTCATTTTCATGCATTTTAATGCCCAAAACTCATAAAAACATTGTGAATGAACAATTTCTAACTTCCAAACTAAAACCATGACTTCAAACTAAACTCAATATCCATGTAAAAAGATTAAAAATTGAATAGAAATGTAAAATCATAAAACATGAGAGTTTGAGTTCCAATCTTTGAAATTTATGGAGTTTCCCTCCTCAAATCACAAGTATCATGCAAGGAAATAAGAATATGAAAAAGATTTGTATGAAAATATGCATGCATGCAAATAATTTGAGCTTAATTGTTTCAATTCTTCCTTATTTGATCATATGAACTCTTAACAGTTAATTTACATCACTAAACTTACAATTATGCATGATTTCTCATTATTGCAACTTAGATTTTGCAATCTCATGTGTATTATAACTTAATTTCATGAAATTAGAGATGAATTCCTACATTTCCTAGTTGAATTGTTGAGAGTTTGCTACAAGTTTCTTTGCTCTTCTTCTCCCCCCTCTCCCCACTCTCTTCTTGAGCTCTTTCTCTCCCTCTCTATAACTCTCTCAACGTGTTTGGCTCCAACAAACTCCACTAAGCCTCATTTTTCGTACTTAAATTGATGAGTAGAATTAAGAAGTGTAACTAACCACTAATTTCTTCTAAGCCTTACTTAATGATAAGGTTAAATTATATTATATCAAATTCACTTAAATTAAATCATTGCCCAGAATATTCAAATTTAAGTTAACCTAAATTTAATCACACTAATGTGAAATAGGCTCTATTTGCTATCCACCTATTTAATTATAACTTGTTGAAATTACTCATTCATACAGATTCAATTCATATCCTACGCATATCTGTTAATCATATCTCAATTCAATTCACACATGGTACATAATTAACATATAAACACATAATCAAGGCAAATCATATAATTACCTTAGTTAATGAAGGAGGTGGTTCTCACATTTTCTCTTCCTTAGGATGTTTGGTTCTCCAAACTTAGACACCTAATTCATAGGACTCATACTATTCTATTCACCTAAATTCATCAAACCTTTCAAAACTTAACATATTTTGTAGTACTCAAAATCCTTATTTCACTTATCAAAATACCTTGCAAAACATTCATATAGAATGACTTATTCTGAATACCTATATTGGTGACTCATACAAAACATCACACTTGTTGACTTATACAGAACATCATATTGATGGCTTACCAAAAATAGCGATCTGAGTTCCTGCGTATTCCCTGAGACGAGTGCAAATACTCGCCCTTACCTGACAGTTGTTGTAATAGGTCTCGTTATTGGTACGGAACCAGCTAAGCTTGTGGCGGGTCTATTAACATTTTGTTCAACTTGAGGATAGTCTTTCACTATATGTCCTATTTTCCCACTTTCAAAACAAGCCCCAAAAGTTCGGTAACAGATTTCTCGATGCCTTTTCTTCAAATTGTTCAAAGTTACTTACATTTTGTGGTATAACCCAATAGTACTGAACAAATATTAGCAAAACGACCATAATGAGCTGAGGTCATAGGCATAACGATCACAACAAATCGACATATACATGACGATCGCAATGGATCGATGCTTACATAACGACAGCAACAAATCGACGTATACATAACGATCATAATTGATTGACACATAGATAACAACAGCAATGGATCAACATATACATAACGATCATAATTGATCGATTTAGACATAACAACCACAACAGGTCGATGTTGACATAATGACCACTATAGATTGACATAAACATAACGGAGATTTTTGAACATCCAAGCATATGTTCATGGGTGCCACATTAAATTATCAAAAAGGGAATCTCATTCGTTTTTATCAAATCTCATGTTTGGAAACATATCGTATTGTACACAATTCAGAGTTTCAAAGCATAACTTAACGGTTCCCAAGTTCTTAATCAAAACTTATCGTATCAAACGTTTCATAACAAAACATAGGTTTCACAAAATATCAGATGACATAATCATTTTCAAGTAATTCATATAAAAAAATATCTTTACAAAGACATTACTCATAGTGTTTGGCTGAATGATACTTCTTGTGCAAGCGACCTACACAACACATTCAAACACAACATCTCAAAATGCATTCAATTCTTTCAGTCGGTTTTATACTTATTCGGTTCATTCGTTACTTATTCGTTTGATCATTCCTATTCTTTCTTTAATTTCTTTCATGTTCATGACATGCATATGAATTTGAAATACACGTTAAAACCATGCAAGTGAGCATACGAAAGTCGAAAAGCAGAGAGAAATGAAAGCGGAAACCGTCTGAAAACCACACGTCGCGAGGACCTTTGGACACACGTTCGGGACTAACACGCATGTGCACCAAGATATGCAATTAAAGTAGAATGTTCGACTTGTTGTGCCTGTTTTTCCACACGTCGGGGCCCCTGCCGAACATGCAAGATCTTGGGTTGTGATGAATCATAATTGCTTCTTTAACTTGGAACTCTTCCTTTTCAAAATCCAACTTCATTTTCATCCATTTCAATGCCTAAAACTCATAAAAACAATGTGAACGAGCAATTTCCGACTTCCAAAGTAAAACCATGACTTCAACTTAAACTCAATATCCATGTAAAAAGATTAAAACTTGAATAGAAATGTAAAATCATAAAACATGTGAGTTTGAGTTCCAATCTTTCAAAATTCATGGAGTTTCCCTCCTCAAATCACAAGTATCATGCAAAGAAATAAGAATATGAAAAAGATTTCCATGAAAATATGCATGTATGTCAATAATTTGAACTTAATTGTTTCAATTCTTTCTTATTTGATCATATGAACTCTTAACACTTAATTTACATCACTAAACTTACAATTATGCATGATTTCTCATTATTGCAACTTATATTTTACAATCTCATGTGCATTATAACTCAATTTCATGGAATTAGAGATGAATTCCTACCTTTCCTAGTTGAATGGTTGAGAGTTTGCTACAAGTTTCTTTGCTCTTCTTTCCCCCCCCCCTGCTTGAGCTCTTTCTCTCCTTCTCTAGAACTCTCTCAAAGTGTTTGGCTCCAACAAACTCCACTAAGCCTCATTTTTCATACTTAAATTAATAAGTAGAATTAAGAAGTGTAACTAACCACTAATTTCTTCTAAGCCTTACTTAATTATAAGGTTAAATTATATTATATCAAATTCACTTAAATTAAATCATTGCTCAGAATATTCAAATTTAAGTTAACCTAAATTTAATCACACTAATGTGAAGTAGGCTCTATTTGCTATCCACCTATTTAATTATAACGTGTTGAAATTACTCATTCATACAGATTCAATTCATATCCTATGCATATTTGTTAATCATATCTCAATTCAATTCACACATGGTACATAATTGACATATAAACACATAATCAAGGCAAATCATATAATTACCTTAGTTAATGAAGGAGGTGGTTGTCACATTTTCTCTTCCTTAGGATGTTTGGTCCTCCAAACTTAGACACCTAATTCATAGGACTCATACTATTCTATTCACCTAAATTCATCAAACCTTTCAAAACTTAACACATTTTGTAGTACTCAAAATCCTTATTTCACTTATCAAAATACCTTGCAAAATATTCATATAGAATGACTTATTCTGAACACCTATATTGGTGACTCATACAAAACATCACACTTGTTGGCTTATACAGAACATCATATTGATGGCTTACAAAAAATAGCGATCCGAGTCTCCTGCGTATTCCCTGAGACGAGTGCAAATACTCGCCCTTACCTAACATTTTCTCTTGTTGTAATAGGTCTCGTTATTGGTACGGAACCAGCTAAGCTTGCGGCGGGTCTATTAACATTTTGTTCAACTTGAGGACAGTCTTTCACTATATGTCCTATTTTCCCACTTCCAAAACAAGCCCCAGAAGTTTGGTAACAGATTCCTTGATGCCTTTTACAACACTAAACAAATTGGTGCTGAACTGTTTCTTTGGGCAAGTTCACTTTGACAGGAATTACTAGACATTTCTAAATTCGTTTCTTATTCATCGAAGGTGTTGGTTCTTTATTTACATCAAAATCTTATTTCTTACCTTTCAAGTCAATCACCAGTGTCTTGGCCTATTTTAGAGCTGCAATGTTTTCCTCGGACATAAGGGCTCTATCAAGAACATCTACATATTTCGTCGATTTGACAACATTAACCTAATCAAGCACTTCAACATTGAGTCTGCCCTCAAACTTTCTGGCTTTCTTGTAGTTAGAATCTACCATGTGTGGAGCATATTGAGCAATGTCTATGAATTTGGCTTTATATTCGGCCACAGACATGATACCCTGCTTCAACTGCTCAAACTCAGACACTTTACAATCATGGACACATTAAGGGAAAAAAATTTCATAAAATGCTTCTTTGAACCGAGCCCAAGTCATAGTACCATTGTTATCTCGAATGACCATCCGCCACTGTCTTGCTTCTTCTTGTAAAGTAAAGGTTGCCAACAACACTTTTTGTGTCTCTGAGCACGGGAAAACTTCAAACAACTTTTTGGTTTCTAAGATCCATGCCTTGACTTTCAAAGGATCAATACCTCCCTGGAAGGTCGGTGGTTTCATTTTGTTGAACTTTTGTGTTAAGGCTATGATATCATCATTGTTGTTTGGCTCAACTTAAACTGGAGGTAGAGGAGGAGGTGGGAGCTGTTGACTCTGTTGTTGTTATCTTAAAGATTCCATCAATAATTCAACTATCATTTCCAACTGTGCAATTCTTGCATCTGATGATTCCGTTTCATCTACATTTCTTGTATACTCCATTGGTCTATATAAAACATGGTAATAATAAACATAGGAAAAATATTTATCACATTTGTATTTTCATTATGTATGCATGTAACAATTCCATACACACTCACTCATGTTGATGTAATGCCCTAAGTTCTTTTCTAGGATATCCTATAGCTCATTTGGACACGTGTATGTGAGGTAGAACCTGGCTCTGATACGACTCTATCACGACCCAACTCCTGCCCCAATGGATTAGAGAGGTGATCGGCTAGTAATCCGAGATTACCAAAGGCCTGCTTAATAATGTCTGATAATAGAATTTGGCGGAAGCCTTTAAATAATAAAATAGAATGTCCAATGAGCTGTGCAGACTTAAATGAATCAAAACAAGCTCCCATATATATATATATATATATATTCATATACACATGTTGTCCATATCAAACATAGGTAGTCAAAAGCAAAAGTATAACTTAGGGATTAAATTCCGATACAACCCCATTCTTAACAAAAATTTTGGAAACATTCACAACACTTAATCATAAATACAAAAGGGTGAGTACAAAACCACCCAAGAAGCCATGATGCTTGACCATTCGGAACCTCACAGTGAGGCACAGAAGTTGGCTTGACAAAACAAAAAGGAGGTTGACGCCGCTAAGTCCGGTCTTGAGCTTAATCACCTACATATATATATAAAATAATGAGCTAAAGCCTAGTGAATAATCTCAATGTCAAGAGGCTAAATGAATGAAATCCATGACTTATAAACTCAAAACAATGTTCTTAACATGATCATAGTATTTTCTAGATACTTGTAATAATAAATACAATTCCTCAAACCTTCAGAGAACCTGTCATAGTTGAACTCATAGCGCAGTACATTTCCAGAAGCATTACCACACCTTAACAAAATATCATACAAAATGTCCATGATGAAGCGATGCATTTATCAAATCTATATATATGTAGAATTCATAAGGTTCATCAAATTGTTCAGAGTTACTTACATTTCGTGGTATAACCCAATAGTACTAAACAAAATATTAGCAAAACAACCACAATAGGCCGAGGTCATAAACATAATGATCACAACGGATCGACATATACACAACGATCACAACGGATTGACGCATAATCAAAGAAAATCATATAATTAACTTAATTAACATATAAACACATAATCAAGGCAAATCATATAATTACCTTAATTAATGAAGGAGGTGGTTGTCACAAGACTCCTGTTAGGAGTTTTGGACTTCGTAGGATTTTATATACTTCGGATACCTCATTGACTTTGTTAGATATTTTATGAGTATCATATGCATAATTATTTATTCATGTGGTTTTATGTCATAATTGATAGTATTAACGCACATTGTATATGATGTCACTCAGCTTAGATTGACCTCCTTACACTGGTGATCACTTTGGTACTTATAGAGCAAACAAGATGAGACATTAATTATATTGGCACTTAGAGAGCGAGCTAGGTAAATATTTGGGACTTGAGAAGTGAACAAAACTGATTTATTATTAGATGTCACCCTAACATTGGCTAAGATTCGACTTTAAAAAGTTGAACATGAAATTATCCACAGCTTGATGAAGCCTGAATATAGCAAAATGTGAGGTCTTAGATAGGCATTTGATGAGCGAATATGCTAAGAAATTCAGGTTAGGCGCTTGTATAGTGCAGACACCCCATTTTTGACCGCCCATAAGACTTGGGCACCTTAGGTGAACACTCGATGATGAAATACTGTGCTGTACAAACGTTCGATTTCCTCAGTAAGAAGCTTCGGTTTTGAGTTTCAGAGCCTAGAGCCTTGCTGTTCCCTAATTTTTTTCTAGCCTAAGCACTCAGAGGCCTGCTGGCCAACAGGTGGTCGGCAGGCCAATTTTAGCGGCCGGTCGTCCCCCTACATGGCCAATCGGCCATGTTTCCTGGCTGGTAGATATTTTGCTGCCAGCTGTTCCCCCATGTGCATGCACTGCACCAGCTAGCTCAATATAGATATTTCCGATAGAGGCACCTGTTTTTCTATATACACTTGACCATCCCTCTTGATTTTAGGTTAGAAAAATTCTCCGAGTGCTCAAACCTTGCCAAACACTCTTCCTCTCTATCTTACAATATATATACACTATACATATACTTTCTAAACCAATATTTTGAGGCTCCTTGTTGAGATTATTGAGATAAAATTTTAGCCCTTAAGAGTGAGCACCTTGTGATTTGTGAACAAAATAGTGTCTTCTCTTCAAAGGTATAACTCTTGCCATCTTTTGCCTCCTCTTCTCACCTCTTTTTCTTGGTTTTTTATACTATCTTGAACTATTTTTGTGGGTTGAAACTTGTGATTTAAAGCTACCAAAGGTGGAGTGGTTGACCCCCCTTTCTTGAACCTTATTCCATAAGCTCATATCATTGTGTTTCCCACTTGTTTCTCAACTTTTAGCTACTGATTTTCAGAGTTTGAAAATGCTAAAACATGTGGTTTTAAGGTTCAAAAAGTGGAGGGGCTAGCCACCCTTCCTTAAGCTTGCTTACTAGCCTTGTTCTCTTTAATTTTTGCTCATTTTTTTTTAGCTTTTCACACTAATTTTGCAGCACTATTTTATGAGTTTTGGGACTATTTTCATGTGTTTTCTTCATTTATGCTTTGAATATTATGTTTGTATTGTTGTAAGTCCTCATAGGTTTGGTGGTTTAGGCCTTAGACACTAATCTATTTGAGTTGATAGCTTTTATTTCATAGTTTTCATACATATACACACACTTGTAATAATCATCTTTGCAACCTCCCTCCTTTCTTGTTTTTTTTTGTTTAAGAGTCGTTTCAAACGATTGATTGTTGTTTAAAGCATGAGAAAGAGACCTTTCATGCTTAATGATTTAATCTTCTCGAAGGTTCATTACCAAGACATTAAATCTCTCTCATGGTAAGGACAACTTCTTGTTTGACACTTCTCTTCATTAGTGGACGTAACTATCACTTTTGGAAAAAAAAGGAATAAAGAATGGTAAGATAATGTAAAAGAGATTAAAATTGGACTAAAGAAGTAAAAAAGAGCAATAAAATTGGTCTAGGTTCAATCGGACGTTATATTGAACGTATTGCGTCTAGAGTCATTACATACTCTTTAGTGATGTTAATGATTTGAGAAGTAATGTCTACCACTTCCCTTGAGGTAACTCCATGATAAGGAGGAGGTTTTGTTGGTCTTTTATTTCCATTTATTGAGCCTTTGTCCCATTGATTCATAGATCATCATGTAACGGGTTTGCGTTAATTGATGGTTTGTGAATCGAGTCTACCCCTCCCTTAATCAGTTTCATGATAGGGAGAGGCAAAAAGGACAAATACGTCCTGGAAACACTATGTTTTTGCTCTGTTTCATTCTTGTGGCAGTAGGGTAGAACCTCAAACTGGCCGACCACTTTTCAAGGCCGGCCGACCACTTTTCAAGGCCGGCCGACCACTCTATTTTATGCAAGCAGTGCCATTTTGATGGTAGAACAGAGCAAAAGCTAGGGAAAAAAAGATTAATTTTCTAACTGCAAACATAATAGTTTATGGCAGCGAAACAAAGGAGTTTTCAGGCGAATATTCTCGTTCATGCATGTGTGACTCTTCGCTTCTCGTGGCCCGTTAAATTAATGCTTAGACAGTAATATGTTGTACTTAATTAGTAGCTTCATTCAAAACTTGTAATAGCTAGTTAATTAATTAGTTGATTTGGTGTTGTAATAATTAGTTTAAACATTCGAACATTCGGACCCTCTTGTAGGAGGACACACTTGTAATATTTGTGTATGTCTTTCAACTTCCATTTCTTTCTCCCTTTTATTTATACGCTTATAATGGTAGCATCATGTTTTACATTTTCATATCATTTCCATGACTCATATCCATTTTCACATGCATTAGGTTCGGTTCATCATTCTAACCTCGTTATTATTTCCTACTTAATTGAATATGTACTGCGCTTTGGGTTGAGCCATATGCCATGTTAATAAACCGAACCTATTAGTTTCATTTTGTATGTATTGCATTAGTAACTTGCATAGTAGAGCATGCATTTTTCTATGGTTTTATTTCGTTTGCCTTGCCTCGCTTGAGTACTAGGTGAGCATTTCTCTCGCTTTAGCATATTGCATGTGTGTTAGTGTTTCTACATCAAAGCATGTTTACCATGAGGTTAGGTTCTTAGTTGCTATAACTCTTGAATGCTGGTGGATGAAGGCTTTTTCTTTTTCTTTTTCTTTTTTTCACTTAAATTGGGATGATTTGATACATGTACATTTGAACTTATTTTTTCAAGTAGCTCATATTTAGAACACTTTTCAAAATAAACATGACATCAAAACGTTCCAAGTTGGGCAAATTAGTATACATTTGTGTGCTTCACATAGTAATGTTAGCATAAATAATCGGAACAAGAGCATATAATGTACATAAAAATCATATCATGATTAATAGAGCCCGATCTTTGATCGAGTGAGTGGGGTGCTCAATTCATGACCTTCCCCTCTCATACCTAAGTTCCCGAGCCGAGACACTTTGGTTATGATGGACAAGTGGCCTTTGGCACAAGTCACGGGTTTCCTAAATTTTTCAAAAATATTTAGGTGGCGACTCTAAGAGGTGGCAATGCAGTCCATTTCTGACATCTTTAATGATTAAAATGGATTTTTCTAAAAATTTCCGGATTTGGACTCAATCGTGTTTTATCCGTTTCACATTGCACTTGTAAAACCAGATTCAGAACCACAGGAGTCTGAACTGTAGGGCTATTTTATCCGAGAAGACTAAAATACTCCGAAAAGCACGAAAAGTAAGCTACATATAGCAACTAGACTAAAATTTGTGTGGCGTTAGAGGGTGACAGACCTAATTTAGTGGGAGCTCCATCGTAGCATACATATCATACTGTATGTGCTATTGTCAATCGCTGAAGGGAGTGGCTAGATGGATCCTTACTCTAACACTATGTGAGCCTTGTTAGGCCAATAATAGGCCTACTCTAGACCCTTAAACTTAGAACTATGTCATGAAGTGATGACTTGATATCGCTACTTTAGCATGTCATCCAAAGGTCATGATGAATGCAATCTAGAGGACCATGTCTAGGAAAGCAGTCAAGTTTGAGTGAATTGACATGAATAGGTACGGAGATTGTTGGAAATCATATCCTCGTATTGTAGTTCATTGCCAGCGCGATTGTGTCAGATTTGAGATCACGATATAATCATGAGTATAGACACAATATTGAGGTCAAGCATGTTTATGAGCTATGAATCGCGAGGGGTTTTAAATTATTCGATTTGATGTGATCTAACAAATCTGGGCTAGATATGAGATATTTTGAGTGATATGTTATGTTAGTTTATGGTGGCTTAATATAGTACTCCCACCTCTATACCTTATCGTCAGGTCGCACACTTTATTTTTCCGTATGAAGAGTGGATTGAATGAGAGATTGAGAAATGACGATTGTGAATGTAATTAATGATGTGAACGAATGGGAGATGTTGGAAATTGGATCGGATTTGACTCGACCCATTACCCATGGAGCACCCACATGGGTTGTTGATAATTCACCTATTTAATAAATAAGATAATTAAGAAATTATATAATGAAGTGTTTGAGTTGTTATGGGAGATACAACTCCACTTCTATCTACAAAGATATATTCTATATATTTGATATAGAAAAAAACAACTATACGTATTATTGTTGTGGAAATTTACTTGAAAAATCTCTGCAAAATATTTTTCTTTTATGTTCTTCCCTCTTAGGTTACCATTATAGAACCTAGGGATTGGGAGTATGGATAATATATTGAGAAACTCTAGTAACTTCTCAATTAATGACGAATGATTTTCCAAACGAGGCTCGTAATTCAAATATTCCGATCCAAACTGTTTTCGCTTCGAGTAATATAATTACCTGCATCTTGTTCTTCACTTAGAAAAAAGGTGAGCTATTAACGACACCCTATATATATATATATATATAAGCGTGTTTTCCTATATTTTATATTGGGCAACACATGTTTTTCAGTATTCACGTTGAATTACAAATACATATTTCTTATATTAATGAAAAAATTTAAAAATATGTAAAATTCATAAAAATAAAAATAAAAATAAAAAAAGATAAAAATTATGTGACAATGTCATTATTATAAATAAATCTATCATCAACAATGTTTTATTTTGAATTAAAATATTCATAACAAGCCACATCATTATATATAAAAAATTATGTATAAATTTTTTATTTATATAGCATTACTCTATATTAATAGCATCCGTGTGTTGGACCGACCTTGAACTTTTTTGAGGCCCTAAGCAAATTTTCAAATTGGGGCCCTTTATATCTCATTCACCAACTCTATTTGTTGAGTGCTATTTAAATACTTATCAAGAGCTCTCTTGAGATTGAATTAAGGAAAATGATTTGGATCTCTAAAAAGAGGCCCCCTAATCTCATTAATTTCTTGTTTTGACAATTGTTTCTTTTTTTTTTTTTTTCTTACTTGATATGGAAATTAGGGGGATTAGGGAGGCTCTTTTTAGGGAGATGTAGCAAGGTTGTTGAATTAATTCCTTCTTTTTTTTATTTTTTTTTACATCTGGAACTATAATTTTTAGGAAACATATTGCCAAATCCAATTTTTAAAGATTTCAAGCCCCAATCCAATAGGTAAACAGTAACAATGAACAATCAATCCAAATTCCAAGATGGAACAAAATAAAACATTAATCAATTCAAATTTGAAATGGAGTAACAAAATAGACTTAAAGCTTTGGTTGTGAACATATTATTTTAATAATTTTTTAATTTTTTATAAAAAGATGTACAGAAAAGTACAGTGACTTTTAATTTTTTAACTAAAATGTGTAATTGATAAACGATATCTTAGTATTCAAAAATAAGAATCTAAAAATTTGAAGCAGCTTTAGAAATTAGAACTCGTATACTCTTGATTGAAAGTAGACTATTGAAAATTGTACGATTGGAAACTACAAGCAAAATCAAATGGATCAGTAAATAAGATCTAAAAATCACAAATGAAAAATGAAAAAATTTAATTGAAAAACTACATATTTATATTTACCATAGATGAAAATTCTTTTTGATGGGATAGACTTGTATCAATGATAGAATCACAAAAGCAGAGTCTTGAGATTTTTAAGAAAGTTGAGTTATAGAAAAGTTAGGGTTGCAAAAGTGATTTCTCTATATTGTTCACGGACAAAGCACAAAGACGACGAAGAATCTAGAATATTGTTGTTGATGTATTGTTTTTTCTCTTATGGTTGCTTAGATTATTTATTTATTTTTTTAATTTTTTTTTGGGTCTTTTGTTTTTGGTTTAGGCCGTTTGCCTTTAGTGTGAACCTTTTTTTGGTAAACCTATGAATATTTTAATTTTGAGTTATATATCAGTGCTACAAATATTTCGGTGCCCTCATTTTGGATTTTTTTTGGGGACAGAGTGGTTTTTTTTGTGGGCTTCTACCTAGGGTCGGCCCTATTCATGTGTAGTGGTTTTTTTCTTACATGTTTTCTTTAATACTATCCAATGATTTTAACTTTTGTCAATCAAATTAAGATATAGTAAAATCATTCAAACTTTAAAAACATGTAGAACAGGGGAGCCTATATAGGCGCTGTTTGGGAAATCATGGTTAAGGCTATTATAGCCTGATTTGAGTTATTAGTCAAAAAGTCTCTAAATTAAATTTAAAAAAAAAAAAAAAAAAAAAGGCTCAGCGCTGGACAATGTAGGCTGTGCCTACACTGTCATAGCCTCAAAAGTCATTATCAATGGCTAAATTACCATTTTACCCCTTTACATCAATTTAAAAAATTATAAATTAGGGACAACTTTGTCATTTTAAATTCAAACATCATTTCAACACACTTTTCAATACAACAACTCAACTGAAAATTTATCTCATCTTCCCAAACACAAAAACTAAAATAGTCTACTAAAATAGCTAAAAAGTCTCTAAAATAGCCACTTTCCAAACGAGGCCATAGTTTGAAGATAATTAATAGCCAATACTAATGTAACAAGAAGGTTTTTTTTGACATCGTAGGGGTCAATTGCCCTTGCTTGCCACCCTAAGTCTAGTGGCGTAACTAGGAATTCAGTGGAGAGGGGGCACAAATTAATGACAATATTAAATTATTATTATTTTTTTCATAATAAATAACAATGAGATATTACTAAACTTAAATATTAAGAGTTCATTTGGCTAAATGTGAATTTTAAATTAAAGGATTTGAGATTAAATTTTATATAAATATTGGGGAGTAACTATTTTATAGGTGGATTGGAAATTTAAAAAAGAAGATAAGTTGAGATAGACATGATATATTTTAGTAGAGAAATTCTATAAAACATAGCGCAAAAAAAATGTCTATCATATGTCGCAATTATGATCTTTGTGTCTTTAGTTATAACACATTATAGTGTTAGATATAATTTAGTTATAACTTCTTGTGGTTGTAATTTTGGTTATGACTATATATCAAGTAATAGTTAGTTATGACTCATTCTGATATTAATTATGACCTATTGTAATTTTTTTTATTTTTTTGTTTTTTATAATTGAAGATGTATTTCTTGATTATAATTTATATAGTGGTCATTTTAGTTATGAATGGAAAGAAACACATGGAGGATGAACTCCACATGTCAAATGTAACTAATAATTTAATAAATTCCATATCTTCATCGAAATTAATTATGTTTGCATGTCAATAATGATAGACATCACAATTATATTGAAATTTTCATAAATAATAACATGACTTATCATAGTCTATTTATTTTTAATCAAAATAATCATTATTATTCTCATAATTTTAAAATGTCATTGACATTTCACTTTAAATAATATTTTTATAAGTTGTTTTTTATTTAAAATATTTTTTTATGTTAAAAAAAAAATTTCTCAAAACCCAAGGGCACGTGACCCCTGGGCCTAATGTGCCTCTGCCACTGCCCAGGTCCATTCTTGCAATGGAGCATGCATTTGTAGGGGTGGGCAAATCACATGAAAATTTTGTTAGTTGAACTAGTTCTACTTTTATGGGCTGAGTTGGTTTAGTTCTATGAGTTTAAACGGAATCAACCCAATCAAATCAATTCGATTTTCAAATTAGCATGAGGAAAATTTGAACCTATCCCATAACCTATGAATTTGATTTTAATTAGTTCTGGTCGGTCTGGTTTTAAATGATGGTTGGTTTGATTTTAGGTTAAAAACCTGGAACTGATCAAGGTTGATTTGGTTATAAATTTAACTTTAACTTGATTTATTGCAACTTCCTTAGTTATGAGTTTGGCTCTAACCTGATCCATAAACCCTTATTTGTAGCTTCTTGAGCATCCACAAAGCTCATCCAAAGTGCACTTCACTTGGTCAATGTTTGTTATTATATTGCTTAATTAGTTTCTTTTTCTTCGTTTGGTAGAAAAATTATCACATTGGATACAATTCTCACATCATATTATTTATCAAAAAATAAAAAAAAAAACATTAAACTGGGAATTGTTGAGAGAATTGCCAGTGCCAACTCCCTTTAAAAAATAAGCATATGTCGCTGCTGAGAATCTTTAGTAAAAGGCGAAAGTTCGCTCTGTGCTAGTGTAGACACCCCATTTCTGACCGTCCTCAAGACTTGGACGTCACTGTTTGAACACTCGGTGGTTATCTATGTTGGTGTTCGTCTTGAGTTCCCGGAGGTCTCGGCCACGCGTCTTGCCTCAGGATCTCTCGACTCGGCTGTTTTGTGTTTGGTTTTGCACCAAACACTTGTATTTTGCTTTTGAGGAGCAAGGAATGGCTTGTTAGCCATCCCCACACCTCACCGGCCATGGCTTGAGGCCACCGGCTATGTTTTGTTGCCATCGGCCAGATGTTTGGCCGCCCGACACTCTAGATGGTCAGTCGGCCATTTATTTTATCAAAATAGCATTTTTGGCTGGCCGATCACTGTGCATCTGCTTTTGCAGATATTTTTATGCCAGCTGTGCAAGCTGGCATGCACCTTTGCCCCCCTCCATACACGTGTATGGAGGGATTTCACTCTTGCCAAGCTTGTTTTGTAAGCTTTGCAAGAGTGATCTTCTATAAAGAGGAGGCCTCTCCTCCCTCCTCTAAGGTTAGAAAAAAGCTCCAGAGGTCTGATTTTTAGGGTTAGAAGTGTGTGTCTATTCTATCTCTATACCTCCCTCTCTTGTGAGTTAAGTGTGTGTTTGTCCTTACTATTGAACACAAACACCTACCATTACACCTTCCCTTAGTTACTGAGGCATTAGAGGGTTGATCTTGGACTTTTTGAGCTGGTTTTGATCTAAGAAGAGGTCTGGTCTTGTGATCTTGGAAGTGTTCTTCAAGGGCGAGTGTTCCTGCCCTTTATTCCCCATTTTTGCATAGCTTTTTTGACTATCTTGCAACTGTTTTTAGACTTTGTATATAACTAATAAAAGTCTTGTTTTTCATTTCTTAAAATAGTTGTTTAAGGGTGTTTTGTTGTTTGGGGTTGTTTGACCCCTCTTAGGCCTTGTTTGGTCCCCATTTTGTGCATTTTTGGGGAGCTCCGGGACCACCTTGTTTGGGCCTCCTCACCACTGAAATCTTGAGGGATTTTAGTGGTGAGGATGGTGGTTTAATGTCCTAAGAAGGAGAGGGCCATCCCCTCTCCTTGTTGTCTTCAATATGCGCCATTTAAGCCTCATGTGTGAGCACCATTTTTGAGACCATGTTGGCCATGTTTCAGTAGGTATTTGGTAGTATTTTGCCATGTTTTACCTCTGTTTTTACTTAGTTTAGACACACCATGCTTGTTTTGCATACTTGTCTTGTAATGCCATGAATTCCCTTAACATGCTTTGTGCTTTGAGCCTTGTGTCTAGCATGTTTTTGGCCTAGCTTTGTAAAGATTTTATGCTTGTTTTAGCATGCTAAAGGTCTGTTTTTGGTCATTTGGATCATCCATGCTTTGCTTTGTATAGCTACCATGTAATCCCCCTTGTATGCCTTGAGCATTGACCCCTCTAGCATGCCATCCTTGCTTTGTTTCAGTGGTTTGGGACCACTTGTCATGCCATTTCAGTCCATTTAGCATGCTTGTATGCTTGCATTTGGTATTTCTTTAAGGCCTTAAAGGGTTGGTGTTTCATGCTCCATGTTTGTGCCTTCATGTATGCCATCATGTTTAGGCCTCTAGGATGCCATGTCATTGTGTTTTTGGCTTTGTTTTAACATGCTAAAACTCTAATTTTAGTCGTTCAATTCATGCCATGTTTGGTTTTGTTAAGGGTAGTTCAATACCCCTTTGGTGAGTCTTAGACCTTGGACTTTGTTTGCATACTTTGATTGCCTTGTTTAGATTGATTTGGCATCATTTTATAACATGATTTCAGAGCTTATAATGTATGCCATATGTCCGTGTTATCCTCTCTTGAGTGTGCTTAAAAGTTGTCTCCATATGCTTAAGTGTTTAGGTCTTAACATGTGCATGTTTGTGTGCGTTTTGCCTCTCTTTCCTTAGCATGTTGGCCACTATTTTGGGCCTAGTATAGGGCTGCGCAAATTGGTATAAGTCCATTGTTTGCATGTTGTCGCATGCTCACCTTGTGTGTTATCATATACGTAGCCTATTGCATGTGTTGCATGCTTCAATCGCTTTGCATTTGGCACGCATTCTCTTCGCTAAGTTGCCTAACATGTGGTCCATGTTGCACCTTGCATGCTTGCATGGTTAAGTTGCACATTGCATGGTTGATTAGCTTGCATAGTTGTTCCATGTCTTGCATACTTATTTGCTTAGGTTGTGTGCCTATTGCATGCTTACTTGTTTGCATCTCATCTTGCACACTTAGCTCACATGTCTAGGTTGCATATCGTTGCATGCATCTTTCACCTCTTGATCAAGCCATGATAGAGGTTGAAAGCCCCTTTGTATGTTTCCATGCATTGCATTTCATTTGAAATCAAAATGCACAACTTGGTTCCTTGGGCCATCACGCATTGAAATGCGCGATTGGTGGTCCGAGAATCAAGGGACATACCCCTTTGAGTCACAAACATGATAAGGGATGTGTTGGTGCACACATTTGCTTGAAATGCATTGCCATGCCTTGTTTTCCCCTCTGCTGTTGTCAAAACAGGTTCTGCACGAAGCTTTGGCCGGTCGACTACACCAAGTGACGATCGACCATTTATGGGTGGCCGATAGCTCCGTAGATGGTCGATGACCACCCTGCCATGGCCGGTGGCCATTCCCCTTGGTCGGTGCTGTTCCGCAATGTCCATAGAGTGTTCCTTGGGAATTGTGCCATTTTTAGAGGAGCAGAGTAGGGAAAACAGAGGCAACTTGTGCATGGTGGCGGATTTCCAAGCGAAACCGAGCATGCACGCATTGGACCTTCTTCCGGAGGCTGATTTTTACTGCTTAATTAGCTTAGTTAATTTTCTTAACTAGTTAATTGTCTGTAATATTTAATTAGCTTGATAGTTAGTTAAATTGTATAATTCTTTCGGTCCCTCCGAGTGAAGGCGAATTTGTAATGAGTGTGGGTGCGTGTGTGCATGTCTTCCAACCCCCACTTCTTTCTCCCTTTTACTTACCTGCTTTGATGGTTAGTATTAGGGCACGTTTAATTTAGCATACCTTATGCTATACATGCGTGTATCATTCATCAAGTATTGCATGCACCGGGCTCGGCGCATCATGCTAACCGCATAGCATTTCAAATCTAACTTGAATACATGTTATTTGTTGCATTCCACATGCCATACTAGGAGTAGCCGAGCCTATTATAGTTGCATTTTGTATGCGATGCATTAGCCACTTAACATGGACTAAGATCATGCATGATTACTAATTAGTTCATTGTTTTGGCATGGAGTACGAGGTAAGTATTTATGCTTTAGCATCTCGCATGAGTGTGAATGTTAACATGATAGCATGCTTACCATGTGGCTATATGCTTATGTGATATAACTGCATGAATGCCTGTGGGTGAAGGTTGGATTGTTTGAATTGGGATAATTCATCGAAATCCGTATTTTAGCCTACTCGCGAGTCGCAAAATTCAAACCATTTTCCAAACAAACGGAAATGCAATGCTTTGTTCCGACTTAGGCAATTTAGTCTATACATGTTTTGCTGTGCTCATCACATAGTAATTCTAGGCTAATAACCAGTTTAAGGGCGCATAAAGTTTTCAAAACTAAATATCATGGTTAGTAGAGGCCGATCTTCGGATCGGGCGAGAGGGGCTGCTCATAGCTGACCTTCCCCAATCGTACCCAAGTTCGTGAGCCGAGGTAACTTTGGTGATGACGGACACGTGGCCTTAGGCAAACGAGTCAGGGTTTCCTAAATTCCTCCATTAAAAAATATTTAGGTGGCGACTCTGTATCTAGCAAAGCAGTCCATGTTTGGCACTTCTTTACAAAAATCTGTTTTCCAAAACGATTGGCTAGATTTGGACTCTTTGGTTCTGATTAAGAACCGTGACAAATCGAGTCCGAACTGTGGCGTGAGGCCCCACGTGGGCGCGTCTACCATTTCTGGCGACTCTGCTGGGGAGTTTAGAGAGCTTGACTTGAACTCATGATATCTTGTTTGGACTACACTTATGTGTTTCTTTGCATTGCATGTGCATTGGTGCGCCTAAGTCACAGTGTTTGCCGTCTGCTATTCCTGACCAGTTTGCCGGAGGCTCGCTTCAAGAAGCGTGCCATAAGGCTGACTGGTTACGGGCTCTGCCACGATGGGAACACAAATCCCGGTTTTACTGACCATTCGACCTAGTGCATATTCAGAATCGATTGTGACCCTTCCAAGCTAGGACAGGTTACTACCCGATTTTAGGTTGTTTGAAACTGCTGTGTGCGTAGTGAAACCCTAGCTCCTGACGAAAATAGGACGGGGAAACCCTACCCTAAAATAGGGGTGTTTTGACTTTCATTTACTTGCTATGTGTTTTTAGAGTGTATCTCTACAGGGAATGCATATACTAGTTTGCAAGTCTAAGTACCAGGCCCAAGAGCACTAGTATCGATATTTGGGAGTCAGTTATATCTACGGGTATCAGACTCAGTTTTTGGGCAGTGATTTTGGGGAACAGTGATCAGTAGTAGAGTACAGTTATTCAGCTATACTCATGTATGTTCTGATTGGGCCGAAATGCTGCGTGTTTTCTCTTTCAGTTCAGAGAGTTAGTACAGAATGGCTAGTGTTCTCTTTTGCTGAGGCAAGACAGAGATCTGATCCATCATCTCCGTTCAGTTCAGGAGGACTTATGATGATGCAAAGTTTAGAGGAAACAGTGGTTATGATAGCCGCATTGGATCAAGGGAACATCTTGCGGGATGAAACCAATGTTGATGTACCGCATCCGCCCAAGTCACCTGTTGCGTGCCCGATCTAGGAACCCCAGTTGTATCAGGCTCGTGAGCCCACCACGTTCGAGTTAATGTTGGCGACCTCCAGAGGTCTGTGGCTGATCTCACCTATGGGATGTCTGCTTCGCCACCAACCACATCATATGCCAGGAATTTTATACCGCAGGAGCCTCCGCTATTGGGGCGCATTGTGATCGAGCTCAGCTAACCTGAGGCTGCCTCAAACTATGGCCATGAAGTGGCAACAACAACTGGGTTTTGCTCTTATATAGCAACCCAAACCCTCGATCAAGCTGAGGCCAGAGGTAAGAACAAGGTGGGAACAGGTGATGATCCCGTTGAACAACTGTTGTGGGTAGTTGAGGCTTTGAAAGCCAGGGAGATGAATAAGCAACAAATATTCGCAGTGGTGGCCAAAACTGTGGATGATGCTTTCCCCACTCCAACCGAGGGGAGTTCTAGCCAGACAGAAAACCGGGATAGGGCCCCTTATGCCAGAACAGTTCCCTCCAATCCCAACTCTGCACCGGGGAAGGATTAGAAAGTCAAGGCTGCACCTGCCGATCCTTTTGCCAGTGCGTCCGGCAAAAGTCAGCAAACTTCAAAGTATCTGCCCTGAGGGCGCAGAGTCTTCCACGCACTCTACATGCCTTTGTCTAGGGCGCTTCAGATCCTTGCCAAAAGGGGGCACCTTAAACCCCTCGAGCCTAGGCCTCTCCCAAAGAATCTCCCTCCCACACATGATGCTGCTTTGTACTGCGCGTACCACCAGCAAACCGGCCATTACACCAACGACTGTTTTCTTCTTCGTCACGAAGTGCAAGATTTGATCGACAATGAGGTCATCCTCCCACCCACCTCAGCGAAGTCTGTCATTGCTGAGTTGTTAGATTTTAAGGATACTGCGAGTATGTGATCAAAGGGTTGGACCACCTGCGGGCGACGCCGAGTGTATTTCAGATGCGGCGTCTGGCACGCACTGTTTTGAGCGTTTGCGGATGCTGTTGTTTTTGTAATTTCAGGCTTGGATGTTGAGCCATTTCTTTGATTTTGTTTTGAGTCTGTCTCATTGTCTTGAGTCAGTCTTTTTGCTTATGGTTTGTCTTGTTGTACTGAGTCAGTCCCATTGTATAGAATGTCAGGTGATTCTGGGGTTGTTGCCTCGGATATCATGTTTTTTTAATTATCCTTTTGTTTTCTTTTGAGTCTGTCTCTGCTACGGAGCCAGTTGCAACCGGAGGTTTTGAATGAAACAGTTGCAGCTATCATGTTTCTGTGCTTTTTGCTACTTTGAGCTGGTTATGCCAGCAAGTTTAGAATGGATTGGCGGAGCATCTCACTTACTCTTCTGTATCTCGAAATCATTGCATTGACCTAAGTTTTTCAAAACTTTTTGAATGCTGCGGTAAAAACAAAGCGGAAGGAATTCCTCAGGTTTTGCAAAATTTGACTAATTGAGGGAAAAAGAGGCATGTTAAGCCCTTAATGAATGAAATCATGCTTGTTAGTGTGAGTACTGGGAAGGACCCTGGCTTGATCCAGATTGGTTCCACACTATCTTCGGCGCGAGCGATCTGTCGCTTTCTTAAAACTTTCAAAAACAAAATGTTTTGCGCAGTCCTGTGAAGACCTGTGTGGAATCGCTCTTGAGATTGCGCGGCTTAGGATCGCTCTCAGCTCCAAAACTCGACCCCTCACTCTTAAAGCCTTGACCTTGAATTCAGAATGATCAACAACAATCGCAAGCGTAAGGCACGTGTGGCGGTTGAAGCGATCCTCGACCAAGAGGCAACAAAGTCGATCAAGAAGACCAGATGTCGCCAAAAGAAACTTGGGCTAAATCGAAGCACCCTGGACTAGGGCGAACGCCCAATGTGCTCGAAGAGCCGAAGATGGATCTTTCTGCGAATCAATACAACAGCCACTCTCCTGGTTACGGATGGCTTCAAAACCCTAAAACCATTTGGCATGGACTTGTTATACTTTTACCTTTTGAGAGGATCGCTGGGCCGAAAACCCGGAAGGGCGACCCAGGCAAAAGTTAGAGCAAGAGAAAAATACAAAAAAAAAAAAAAAAAAGAGAAAAATGCAAAGAATTAAAAAAAAAAGAAAAAAAAAAAAAGATGAAAAAAAAAAAGAGAGAAGAAGAAAAGAAAAGAAAAACTGAGCTAGCAAGGTTCAAAACCTGGAAGGGTGACCTTGGCAAAACTTAGAGCATGGTGAGGGTTAATACACGAGTGTACCTTAACTGGAACTACGTAAGGCTTGATTCCCATGTTTGGGATACATAGGCAACTTCATCCTGAAGTCCAGCCCCCAACACTTGTTTTAGTAGAAATTGTTTTAGTAGAAAACCAAAAAATGGTCAAAATGATGAACTAGGGGCACAGTTGAGTCAGGCTTCCTGCCTTTTCCCCCGTCATCAACATACTTGCCAGAAGGGCACTTTACCTGCCAACAAAGGTACAACTGAGGTTAACAACGAAGGGCGGAAAGCTCTCTTAATATCCTCCAAGCAATGAGGTATCGAAGCAAGTGCGAAGCATGAATTGGAATGGATCAAAATACTCCATTCCCTCATCTGGAGCGTCGACTAATCATCACCGGAGGAAATAGCCGTGAGCTAATAGTGTTGGGCATGAACCCCTAACCTCTTGTTTATCTATCAACCACCCTAAGGAGGGATAAAAAATGAGAGAGTAAAGAATAGAGAGATGTGCGCTGAGAAAAAAGTGAGCAAAATGGTTTTAATAGAAAAATCGAGCCTGAGGGCCGAGTGATGTGAGAATCACAAATAAGAAGGGTGGAAAAAAAATACCTGAAGAAACTGGCTCCTCGCGATTTCTGAGGTCTCTCGTCTTTATAACGCGTTTGTGTGTCGTGTCTTTTGTTTTGTCTACCTCCACTCTTGTTTTGAGTCGATCCCGAGCGTGTCTCGATGTGTTTAGGGTGGTTTACCTTTTGTTTTTCACTATTGAGTCTTTTCACTATGTTCGGTTGTAGGCTCAATACCCGGTTAGGACTCCTTTTCTCAAAACGTTTTATGCTCAGAGTGCTATGCTTTTCTCCACATTTGTGCAAAACATGATTTGGTTCTTTCATAAAACTGCAGGGTCCACTCCCGATAAGTGTGAATAGGAAAACCTGAACCTATCCGAAGCTTTTGGGTTCCCGATTGCGAAGCAAGAACCCTTGGAGCACCTGAATGTGTTTTAACTTTTGCAGAGTTCAGAATGAGTAGAGTTCAGAATGAGCAGAGTTCAGAGTGAGCAATGTTCAGAATCAGATTGAACTGTGTGTATGGGCTGTGTGCCGAATAAACTGAGTATTGTGTGTTCAGAATGAGCAGTTTTGTTGTTTGAGTTGTTTTGTCGATAGCTGGTTCGTTATCTGGTTATTACAATATGAGTGTTTGATTTTCAGACACAAGGTAAATCTCATTTACATGAAGGTGTAATATGATGCAATGCGATGTAATGTATGAAATGTACCAATGTAACACTTTTTCAGATAAAAAGTTTGTTTCATTTCATCATCTTTTCAAGTACAAAGTTTTGGAGAAAACAAAAACCTGCCTGCGACAGTACAAGGTACTCAAGCTACCAGCAAAAAGTAAAGTAAAACAAAAGGAAGAAAAGCAGTAAAAATCTGGATTAGCATCAGTAGTCTTAGGCCTGAGGGTCTATCCTCATCCTCTTCCTGGACGAAGGTCCAGGAGCATCGTCATCAGCACCATCATCTAAGCCTGAGTCTGAGTCGTCCCCAGCCTCCTCCTCAGATGACTTGGCCTCTGCCTCCACCTCGGACTCATCATCATCATCTGGGATCGGTGCCCGTGAGCTACTCTCCACATGAGTGTGCCCCGCTTTGGTACGGGGGTATAATCTGCCATCTCGCCCTCGAACAGGAATAGAAAGCCCAGCCGGAGCACCTCCTGCAGCAGGAATCTAGAATGGAGGCTGAAAAGCACAAATGGCAAACGCATCAGTATGCTACACAAAGCAGAGTATGAATCTTTGAATCACGGTTTGAGTCTGAGTATGAATGTTGTGAGCAGTGTGTTGGTACGTAATGCAAAGGATCGAGTGTAGTGTAGTGTACGAATGCTGTGAGTAATACTGTGAACAGTCTGTGGGCTATAGTGTATCAGATGCCGTGAGGGTCGTGTATTGGGTGTTGTCCTAACAGTACGATGCATCAGATTGTGTAAGGTTTGAGATTGTGGTTAGAAGAACATACCAGAATGCCGTAGATGGCCAGCAGGTCGAGGCTCCGTTGGAACATCCCCATCACGAAGGCGGTCAGCTCCAGGGACTGATGACTGTACTCGGAGGAAGCCTGCAAAAGTGTTAGAAGCATCAGTATTCTGCGGAATATCAAATGAAATGAAATGACAATGCAAGATGCAAAATGCAGTAGTACATACCGGAGGCAAGTCTTAGAATCCGACCAACTCATGATCAGCCGGAGGGGGGGCAATGGGGATTTGGTAAGTCTCCCCACCCTGCCCTCGGCATGTCATCGTCGTGGGCAGTGCTGGCCAACTAGCCCCCCGTTCCTTCCGAGCTCCATTCCTACCACGGACTCGAGCCGTCCTCGATGTCCCTGCCCTTCCTCCTGCTCCAGCTACCGGCGTCACAGGCCTCTCTTTCTCAGCTCGACGGCCACTGCTCAAAGGCCGCATGATGTAGGTCCGGACGTACTCTGCGTAGTCGCCCTTGCCCCTAAAGCCCTCCGCATCCCTACCAATCGTGTAATTAGCCATCTCCTCGGGAGTGAACCTCTCTGTCTCCCTCATGTGTATAGGAGGCGGACCCAGAACTATCTGCTCCAGTAAACCTAAGGTTTGGCGCAGGAAGCGCTCACCTAGGTACCAAGCCCGACAGACCGAGCCCACTAACAAGATCCTGAACCGGGCAGTCTTCTCCGCACCGGCAAATTGCTTCCGAATCCCGGCTGGCAATGGATCCCAAGGCTGCTAGGTGATTTGTAAGTGAAATGCAGTTTGTTATCTAATGTTATTGAAAATACAGTGCAAAGCGAAGCTGAAATAAACCCTAAAGTTGAACATACCACTGCGGGGGTAATGGTGTCAAAGTAGCAGTTGAAGAATATGAACGTCTCCCGGGGTCTCCGCACGCATCTCACATCGAAGCGTCGGGAGAATGGAATGCCGAGGGGAGTCTCCTCATCAGGCACTGGCACAAGCCTCAGGAAGTAGGCGTAGACCCACAACTGCAGGGCAAATATCAGTACGCTTATCAGATAAAGCAGAATGCAGAATAAAGAAGAAATAGTAGAACCGTGTGTTGTGCAGTGTATTGTGCAGAGTGTACGACAATGTAATGCGGTGTAAATATGTGTGCGATGTGTGCAGATAATGGTAGCGATGCAATGTGCAGAAAATGTAAAGCAGAAATGTAAAAAAGGAAGAAGATGTACCTCCCACGCTCGTTAGTAGCCTCCAAGCAACTGCCCACTGCATCGAGAGGATGAGCTCGTGTACCCGTAGAGTGTGGCCAAGGCTACCCCACCCCAGTCATAGCACAGGATCCTGGTCACGTTCACCAGAGCGCTCAACAAACAGAGGGGCACAGTGTTCTCCCGGTCGGCGAAGATGGTCGTCCCCAGTAAGAACATGAGGAAGTTGCGCGCGTACTGCTCCACCTCCTCCTGAGTGGTCGGCCCCGGAATCCTGAAGTGGTCCTCGAACCACGAGTATCTAACGAACCCTACCCGAGCAAGAGGCGGTAGGGTGCCGAGCAAGTATATCTGAGCGGCCTCCCACTCATCCATGTCAGTGTCGAAGGGGATCGGATCACCCCTTACCTCGATGCCTGTGAGCATCGAGAAGTCATAGGGAGTCACCGTCATGTCTCTCGCGGCAGAGAAGTGGAAGGAGTCGGTGGTGTCCCACCACCTCTCCACCAGAGCGGCAAGGAGAGGCCTGCTCGCGGTAAGTCTGGAAAGTCCCCTGCAGGAGGCGCCGAAGCCGGCCTAGTCTACGATTTGACGAACAGCGTCCGGCAGCTCCATAGGCCATCCTCGGGCAGCGACATTCCCATACCCCCGGCAGGTATGGGAATCCCACTTTATCCAAAAACAACAGTTGCGAAGCAATATTCAATATAGAGTTTTGAAGAATATTCAATACAGATATAGCGTGTGTGCACGTGTTCAGATTCAAACAGACATCGGGTGCCGGTGCGCTCACAATGAATTACAACATATGATGTGTTAGTGTGTTTGAATGGTTCAGTACAGATATAGCGTGCGTGCACGTGTTTAGATTCAAACAAACATCGGGTGCCGGTGCGCTCACAATGAACTACAACATATGATGTGTGAGTGTGTTTGAGTGGTTCAGTACAGATATAACGTGCGTGCATATGTTCAGATTCAAACAGATATCAGTGTAAGCGTGTTCACAGTCAACTACAGCATATGATATACCGGTGTACCCGGGTCAGACAGTTAAAGGTAGAATCGACTATGGCAGTTGTGTATTCTACTTTGCAGAAAGTGAAATCGGGGAAAGAATATACCTCGGAAGCGCCATGTGAAAAGTGTGTCTTGGGCTCACGCAGAAGCAGCTCCGTTGGCACCATCTTATCAAAGCTCCTGAACTGGCGAAGACCGTCACGAGGCAGCTCGTGAATCACCAGCCTGTAGGTCGCCGGATTGAATAGACGAACGCTAAGAGGCAAGAGCTTGGCCTCTGGGTCCATATCTACCTCCAGGGGAGCCCCATCGCCTGGAATATCGTCGACCATCTTGAAGAGAATGTGAAAATGGCCGGGAATGTGGAAACTGGGTGAGAATACGAAAGGTCAACCAAAAAGTCAACCCCGAGAGGGCGGAAAGTGGCCGAAAAAGCCGGAATGTGGAAAAGGTACAGAGATGAGATTAACTCGAGGAAAACAAGCCCCGAGTGGCGGAAATTGAAAAAGAGACACCGAATCGAAGATTCGTTCGGCTCAAAACGTTCGAAACGCGAAGGTATTCGCGAATCGGACGATGAAACGGGAGCTAAAACTGAGGTAAACGAGGAAATAAAGGAGGAAAAATAGTCTAAAGGAAGAGAGGAGGAGATTTTGAGCAACAAGGAATGAAGAAAATAGGGTTTAAACCCCTATTTTATAAGACCTGTGGCTGAAAGGCCAAACTGCCTTGATTCAGGCACTTTTGGCCGGTCGGCCACACTGTTGGCGGTCGGCCAAATAGATGGCCGATGGACAGCCGGTGATCTCCTCCAGTGGCCGGTGAACCTCCTACACTCTTGTCTGAGTCAAATATGTGGTTTGAGGCCTCCATTGCTTAACACAATTCAAGAGAGTGCATTTCTGAAGCTCAATCGGACTCTGTTTTGTCCTCAGACCGTGTTTTCTGTGCAAAGCACTCGAGTACGTGCGTGGCGTATCCTTTTTGTATCCTTTTGTCTCCTGGGAGATTCAAAAGTTGCCCCACATGCATACGTTACAACGTTTTGTCGTGAAACGCGCGTTAAGTTATACGTCATTCTACTTGCATTGTCATGTGCACGCCATACTTGCATTAGTATGCACATTCTTATGTCGCATTGTCATGCGCACTTCACATGCATCGTCATGCATATCAAGCAACGTGCGTTGTAATGCGCATTTGAGTTCATTTGCATTGCCATGCATTTCAAGAAACGTGCGTTGTAACGCGCCTTTGAGTTCATTTTCATTGTCATGCATTCCAATAAGTTGCATTGTCATGCATTTCAAAAATCATGCATTTTCATGCATTTCGATTACACGCATTGTCATGCGTTCTAGTTCATGCATTGTCATGCGTGTCATAATTTGCATTGTTGTGCATTTTAATGATCATGCATTGTCATGCATTTCAATTCATGCATTGTCATGCGTGCCTCATTTGCATTGTCGTGCATTCCAATAGTTTGCATTGTCATGTATTTCAAAATTTGCATTGTCATGCATTTCAAACAACTCGCATTGTCATGTATCTTCCATTTGCATTATCATGCATGTCAATCTCTCTCATTATTGCATATTTCATGTGCATTGTCTTGTACCCCTCTAACTTGCATTGTTTTGCACTTTCTTTTTTTGGAACAACGGGATATGTCCCTATGTTTCCCTTTCTTTGGTTAAGAGCATTCGGAACATGTTCCGATGTCTCTAACTTTTCTCCACTCGCATGCCGCATGTGGACGTAACTAACTTTTCTACACTCGCGTGCTGCGTGTGGACGTAACTAACTTTTCTCCACTCGCGTGCCGCGTGTGGACGTATCTAACCCTTACTAACCCTTGCTAACCCCCTTTCTCCCCTTTTGTATTGTTGTACACATTGCATGCGTTGTCGCGTTATGCTTTGCTTATATGTGTTCAAGTTCGCATACACATTGCATGCGTTTTCGCGTTATGCTTTACTTATATGTGTTCAAGTTCGCACACACATTGCATGCGTTGTCGCATTATGCTTTACTTATATGTGTTCAAGTTCCCATACACATTGCATGCGTTGTCGCGTTATGCTTTACTTATATGTGTTCAAGTTCCCATACACATTGCATGCATTGTTGTGTTATGCTTTACTTATATGTGTTCAAGTTCCTTTTTCACACATTGCATGCATTGTCGCGTTATGCTTTACTTATATGTGTTCAAGTTCCTTTTTCACACATTGCATGCGTTGTTGCGTGTGCTTTACTCATATGTGCTTACATTTCAAATCGCATTATTATGCACCACTCGGCATTGCGTTGTCACGCATGCCCTCCATGCATTGTTATGCACACACTTGGGTTATGTTGTTATGCACACTTCACCTGCGTTGTCGCGTACTTCTCACTTGCATTGTCATGCATGTTGCTAACAATATTGTACCTGTTAAGTTTCTCTCTTTTACAGGCACAATATTGTATGTACGGTTCATTTGAAGCTGGTGCAACTAGACGAGCCGCACAGGTATTGTATTCTCCGCGTGAGACGTATCGAGAATTACATAATTCTCTTACATCCTTTTTGCATTATAATGTAGTTGGATTTGTGTTTGCTCGCTTAAAACTGTTGCATTGTCATGCTTCGTCACAGCTTTCTTCGCATGATCATAAGTTATGTTCGGCTTCTTGCATTGTCAGTTGCATTTTGCCCTCGCCTTCGGGCGTATATCTTTATTCTCTTGTATGCTTTGTCTAAGTCTTCGGCCTTGTCAAAAATGAGTCGTCTCTGGGTTTTGACATTCACTCCCGTCATTGTTATGACTTTCGAGTTCTGTAAAAGTGGGGCAACTGTAGACACCCCATTTTTGACCGTCCTCAAGACTTGGACGTCACCGTTTGAACACTCGGTGGTTATCCATGTTGGTGTTCGTCTTGAGTTCCCGGAGGTCTCGACCACGCGCCTTGCCTCAGGATCTCTTGACTCGGCTGTTTTGTGTTTGGTTTTACACCAAACACTTGTATTTTGCTTTTGAGGAGCAGGGAATGGCTTGTTGGCCATCCCCACACCTCACCGGCCATGGCTTGAGGCCACTGGCCATGTTTTGTTGCCATCAGCCAGATGTTTGGCCGCCCGGCACTCTAGATGGTCGGTCGGCCATTTATTTTGTCAAAATAGCATTTTTGGCTGGCCGATCACTGTGCATCTGTTTTTGCAGATATGTTTATGCCAGCTGTGCTAGCTGGCATGCACCTTTGCCCCCCACCATATACGTGTATGGAGGGATTTCACTCTTGCCAAGCTTGTTTTGTAAGCTTTGCAAGAGTGATCTTCTATAAAGAGGAGGCCTCTCCTCCCTCCTCTAAGGTTAGAAAAAAGCTCCAGAGGTCTGGTTTTTAGGGTTAGAAGTGTGTGTCTATTCTATCCCTATACTTCCCTCTCTTGTGAGTTAAGTGTGTGTTTGTCCTTACTATTGCACACAAACACCTACCATTACACCTTCCCTTAGTTGCTGAGGCATTAGAGGGTTGATCTTGGACTTTTTAAGCTAGTTTTGATCCAAGAAAAGGTCTGGTCTTGTGATCTTGGAAGTGTTCTTCAAGGGTGAGTGTTCTTGCCCTTTATTCCCCATTTTTGCATAGCTTTTTTGACTATCTTGCAACTGTTTTTAGACTTTGCATATAACTAATAAAAGTCTTTTTTTTCATTTCTTAAAATAAATGTTTAAGGGTGTTTTGTTGTATGGGGTTGTTTGACTCCTCTTAGGCCTTGTTTGGCCCCCATTTTTGTGCATTTTTGGTGAGCTCCGGGACCACCCTGTTTGGGCCTCCTCACCACTGAAATCTTGAGGGATTTCAGTGGTGAGGACGGTGGTTTAAGGTCCTAAGAAGGAGAGGGCCATCCCGTGTCCTTGTTGTCTTCAATATGTGCCATTTAAGCCTCATGTGTGAGCACCATTTTTGAGACCATGTTGGCCATGTTTCAGTAGGTATTTGGTAGCATTTTTCCATGTTTTACCTCCGTTTTTACTTGGTTTAGACACACCATGCTTGCTTTGCATACTTGTCTTGTAATGCCATGAATTGCCTTAACATGCTTTGTGCTTTGAGCCTTGTGTCTAGCATGTTTTTGGCCTAGCTTTGTGAAGCTTTTATGCTTGTTTTAGCATGCTAAAGGTCTGTTTTTTGTCATTTGGGTCATCCATGCTTTGCTTTGTATAGCTACCATGTAATCCCCCTTGTATGCCTTGAGCATTGACCCCTCTAGCATGCCATCCTTGCTTTGTTTTAGTGGTTTGGGACCACTTGTCATGCCATTTCAGTCCATTTAGCATGGATGTATGCTTGCATTTGGTATTTCTTTAAGGCCTTAAAGGGTTGGTGTTTCATGCTCCATATTTGTGCCTTCATGTATGCCATCATGTTTAGGCCTCTAGGATGCCATGTCATTGTGTTTTTGGCTTTGTTTTAACATGCTAAAACTCTGATTTTAGTCGTTCAATTCATGCCATGTTTGGTTTTGTTAAGGGTAGTTCAATACCCCTTTGGTGAGTCTTAGACCTTGGACTTTGTTTGCATACTTTGATTGCCTTGTTTAGATTGATTTGGCATCATTTTATAACATGATTTCAGAGCTTATAATGTATGCCATATGTCCATGTTATCCTCTCTTGAGTGTGCTTAAAAGTTGTCTCCATATGCTTAAGTGTTTAGGTCTTAACATGTGCATGTTTGTGTGCATTTTGCCTCTCTTTCCTTAGCATGTTGGCCACTATTTTGGGCCTAGTATAGGGCTGCCCAAATTGGTATAAGTCCATTGTTTGCATGTTGTCGCATGCTCACCTTGTGTGTTGTCATATACGTAGCCTATTGCATGTGTTGCATGCTTCAATCGCTTTGCATTTGGCACGCATTCTCTTCGCTAAGTTGCCTAACATGTGGTCCATGTTGCACCTTGCATGCTTGCATGGTTAAGTTGCACATTGCATGGTTGATTAGCTTGCATAGTTGTTCCATGTCTTGCATACTTATTTGCTTAGGTTGTGTGCTTATTGCATGCTTACTTGTTTGCATCTCATCTTGCACACTTAGCTCACATGTCTAGGTTGCATATCGTTGCATGCATCTTTCACCTCTTGATCAAGCCATGATAGAGGTTGAAAGCCCCTTTGTATGTTTCCATGCATTGCATTTCATTTGAAATCAAAATGCACAACTTGGTTCCTTGGGCCATCACGCATTGAAATGCGCGATTGGTGGTCCGAGAATCAAGGGACATACCCCTTTGAGTCACAAACATGATAAGGGATGTGTTGGTGCACACATTTGCTTGAAATGCATTGCCATGCCTTGTTTTTCCCTCTGCTGTTGTCAAAATAGGTTCTGCACGAAGCTTTGGCCGGTCGACTACACCAAGTGACGATCGACCATTTATGGGTGGCCGATAGCTCCGTAGATGGTCGATGACCACCCTGCCATGGCCGGTGGCCATTCCCCTTGGCCGGTGCTGTTCCGCAATGTCCATAGAGTGTTCCTTGGGAATTGTGCCATTTTCAGAGGAGTAGAGTAGGGAAAATAGAGGCAACTTGTGCATGGTGGCGGATTTCCAAGCGAAACCGAGCATGCACGCATTGGACCTTCTTCCGGAGGCTGATTTTTACTGCTTAATTAGCTTAGTTAATTTTCTTAACTAGTTAATTGTCTGTAATATTTAATTAGCTTGATAGTTAGTTAAATTGTATTATTCTTTCAGTCTCTCCGAGCGAGGGCGAATTTGTAATGAGTGTGGGTGCGTGTGTGCATGTCTTCCAACCCCCACTTCTTTCTCCCTTTTACTTACCTGCTTTGATGGTTAGTATTAGGGCACGTTTAATTTAGCATACCTTACGCTATATATGCGTGTATCATTCATCAAGTATTGCATGCATCGGGCTCGGCCCATCATGCTAACTGCATAGCATTTTAAATCTAACCTGAATACATGTTATTTGTTGCATTCCACATGCCATACTAGGATTAGCCGAGCCTATTATAGTTGCATTTTGTATGCGATGCATTAGCCACTTAACATGGACTAGGATCATGCATGATTACTAATTAGTTCATTGTTTTGGCATGGAGTACGAGGTAAGTATTTATGCTTTAGCATCTCGCATGAGTGTGATTGTTAACATGATAGCATGCTTACCACGTGGCTATATGCTTATGTGATATAACTGCATGAATGCTTGTAGGTGAAGGTTGGATTGTTTGAATTGGGATAATTCATCGAAATCCATATTTTAGCCTACTCGCGAGTAGCAAAATTCAAACCATTTTCCAAACAAACGGAAATGCGATGCTTTGTTCCGACTTAGGCAATTTAGTCTATACTTCTTTTGCTGTGCGCATCACCTAGTAATTCTAGGCTAATAACCAGTTTAAGGGCGCATAAAGTTTTCAAAACTAGATATCATTGTTACTAAAGGCTGATCTTCAGATCGGGCGAGAGGGGTTGCTCATAGTTGACCTTCCCCAATCGTACCCAAGTTCCCGAGCCGAGGTAACTTTGGGGATGACGGACACGTGGCCTTAGGAAAACGAGTCAGGGTTTCCTAAATTCCCCCATTAAAAAATATTTAGGTGACGACTCTGTATCTGGTAAAGTAGTCCATGTTTGGCACTTCTTTACAAAAATCTGTTTTCCAAAACGATTGGCTAGATTTGGACTCTTTGGTTCAGATTAAGAACAGTGACAAATCGAGTCCGAACTGTGGTGTGAGGCCCCATGCGGGCGCGTCTACAGCTAGACTCCATGAATTTCATGGCTAGCCATTTAAATGACAGTGGCTAGTGTAGCTTTTATTTTTGCAATGTGGGAAGAGACTTTTGGTGTTTACCGTATGACTGTATGACACAAAATCATGTCTCATTCCTTGTATATTTTTAACAATAATGCTATGCATAGCACCTTTATATATCATATTTAATGTATCATTTTATATTTTAACACATCATTAATGGGATCCATGTGTAGTGTAACGGTCTCACCACTCATATTTATATCTACACATAAAGTGGTATATTAAAGGTAATAAGTGTAATATTACATTAATTTTGATAAAGTGATAATGTGAGACAAATATAGAATGGAGAACGAAATAAGACTACTCTAAAAAAAGGATCTGTGCTCAAATATTTGTTCATTGGTTGAGTTTTTTGAGCATGTTGATTTTACATTTGAATAAGATTACAAAATTAATTAAGTGCTTCTTTTTTTTTATTTATTTAATTTAAACAAAATTTTGGTCTCTAATGAGTTGACTTGTCTTTGAATTTTTTAATGGATCAAATCATATTAATTAAAATATTGACAATATAAATAATTTTTTTTAGAGCAGTCTGTCCATAAATTCAAATCTAAATTTTATTTATCCAAAAGTTCACCAAAACATTATATCCATAAAGACATGCTTCTGTGTAAAGACCAAACTACCCATACACATATATACCTATCAATCAACTCTTGTTTACCCTGATCTGTTCAAATTGAAAATCTCTTTCTCTCTCTCTCTCTCTCTTTTTTTTTTTTAATCTAGGATTTTTACAATCCTCTCTGTAAAACAAGTTGAGAGAGAGACAGTTTTTTTTTTTAATCTAGGATTTTTACAATCCTCTCTGTAAAACAAGTTGAGAGAGAGAGAGAGATAGAGAATTCTCTGTGCAAAACAATCTATTGAATCAATGTATATGGTCTCCTTTATATAGGATAAATTATGCTATGCTACAAACATCATCATGGCCTAAAGGGAAAGTGGCCGAAAGGGGAAAGCATTCACGCTCACTATATATATATATTTAAACGTATCTATCTGTATATACATTAACAGCCCCCCTCAAACTCAAGGAGGACAAACATTAACCAATTGGAGTTTGGAAACAAGTTCAACGAAGCGGCCAGGAGAATGAGCTTTGGTGAAGATATCAGCAGATTGATCAGCAGAAGAGATCGGATGGAGATAAACAGTACCACGAGTAATGTGTTGACGAATAAAATGGTAGTCAATCTCAATATGCTTGATGCGATCATGAAAAACATCATTGTGAGCAATTTGAATAGCACTTTGATTGACACAAAAGAGGTCAGTAGCTCCAGATGGAGTAACATCCATGTTAGCAAGAAGCCAACGAAACCAGAGAAGCTCCTGAGTAGTATCAGCAAGAGCACGGCATTTAGCCTCTGTACTGGAACGAGCTGTAAGAGATTGTTTCTTGTTGCGCCAAGAAATAAGAGAATCGCCTAAGAAAAAGCAAAACGTTGTAGTAGAGCTTTGGTCAGTAGGATCTCAAGCCCAATCAGTGTTGGAGAAAGCATGAAGCTGAATAGAGGAGTGGGTGGAATAATAAAGACCATGAAACAAGGTGCCCTTGAGATAGCAAAGGATAAGAACTAAAGCATCATAATGAGGGGTACGAGGAGCCGATACATACTGGCTGACAATATGAACTGCATAGGCAATATCATGATAAGTAATAGTGAGATAGACAAGGCTACAAACCAACTGACGATATAGGGTAGCATTAGAGAGGAGAGTGCTACCAGGAGGAGTAAGAAGACTCCAAGTCTCCAAGGGAGTAGAGGCAGTCTTGCAATCTGTAAGTCCAGCTCGGGCGAGAAAATCAGAGGTATACTTAGCCTGAGAGAGAAATGAACCCGTGGAATCATGGGAGATTTCAACACCCAATAAATAGTTGAGAGGACCAAGGTCTTTCATCTCGAAATGATGGCTAAGAAACTGTTTGAAGCGAAGAATACTAGCTACATCATCACTGGTGATAATCATGTCATCCACATAAAGCAGAAGCAGGGTGGTCCCGTGAGCAGTTTTCCTCATAAAAAGAGCAGTATCATAAAAACTGGAGGTGAAACCACAATCATGAATAGTAGAGCTGAACTTGGTAAACCAAGCTCGTGGGCCTTGCTTAAGACCATATAATGCACGCTGAAGTTTGCAGACCTTATGAGGTGGAAAAGTAGACCTAGGGGAAGGTTGCATATAGACCACATTGAGAAGAACACCATGAAGGAAAGCATTTTTTCACATCCAGTTGGTAAAGGTCCCATTGACAGGTGGTAGCAACAACAATCAAGCTGCGAACAGAGGTGAGACGGGCAACAGGAGCAAAGGTCTCCTCATAATCAATACCATATTCCTAGTTGAAGCCTTTGGCAGCAAGGCGGGCTTTGTATCACTCAATAGAGCCATCAGAACAGGTCTTGATTTTGTACACCCATTTGCAGCCAATGGCAGTCTTGCCAGGGGGAAGATCAACAATGTCCCAAGTATGAGTTTTGTCTAAAGCTTGCAATTCATCAGTCATAGCATGCTGCCAAAGAGGATTAGAGCGAGTCTCAAGATATAAGGTAGGTTCATGAGTGGAAAAGGCAGTGGAACCAACAATATAATCATGAAGATGAGTAGAACGTTGGGTTACCTGGTGTGGTCGAGCAGAGGGTGGAGGAGCCAAAGGGCATGTGAGAGACGCAACAAGAGCAGGACTATCAGAGTGAGCAGGCTCACGGGAAAGACCAGTACGCAAGTTGGTCTCTAAAGGTGTAGGCAGGGTCCGTGGATCAATCTCATCAAAAAATAGATCTGTGGAAGGATGAGTAAAAAATAGACAGGGTGAGGGACTAGATAAGTGGAATTGAGAGAGAGAGGAAAACAGTTTGTGTTCCCAAAAAACCACATGACGAGAGATACGAAGGCGCTGGGACATAGGATCCCAACAACGATACCTTTTATGTTCAATACCATACCCCAAGAAGCAACAAAGATGGGAACGAGGTTCAAGTTTGGTGTCTTTATAAGGTTGGAGAAGAATAAAACATGCAGACCCAAAGACTCTAAGATTAGTGTAAGGGGGACGAGTGCCATGCAAATGCTCATAGGGAGTGTGATTATGAATGACAAGCGTAGGGATACAATTTATAGTGTAAGCACTAGTGAGAGCGGCTTCGCCCCAAAAATTTTCTGGACAAGAGGAAGAGAGAAGGAGAGCTCGAGTAGTGTCCAGAATATGCCTATGTTTCTGTTCAGCACGTCCATTTTGTTGAGATGTGCCTGGACAGGAACGATGAGGTTGAGTACCATGACTCTAAAGAAAAGAAATAAAATCAAAATCTTTATATTCCATGGCATTGTCGGAGTGAAAAATCTTAATAATTGTAGAAAATTGGGTTTGTACCATTGTAGAAAAATTGTAATAAAGTTGTTTGAGTTCAAAGCGATTTTTCATAAGAAACAATCACGTAAAACGGGAAAAATCATCTATAAAAACAACAAAATAGTGTGCGCCTCCTATAGTAGGAGTAGAGAAGGGGCCCCAAATATCAAAATGGATGAGATCAAAAGGTGCAAGAGAAATAGAGTCAATTTTATTAAACGATAAAGCAGGTTGTTTGGCAAGTTGACAGGACAAACAATCTAAAGTATCAGAATTGACAGGACCTAATTGACCACTAGAAATTAAAGACTTTAACCAACCAACAGAAAGATGGCCTAAACGACAGTGCCAAAGCTGAAAAGGAGATAAAAGAGGAGCAGTGATAGGAGCTGCGAGCTGAGAAGAAATCGGAACATCAAGATGAATGAGTTCATAGAGACGTCCATGCTTACGGCCGATCCCAAGAGTCTGTCCCATCTGAGGGTCCTGCACCAAATAACCAATATGGGAAAAGGTAACAGTTAGACCATGCTCACACAATTGACTAATGGAGATAAGATTTAAGGTAAGAGCAAGCATAAGATACACATGAGATAGAGATAAGTGACAGGTTGAAACAGAACCAACATGACTAATAGAAAAAAGAGACCCGTCAGCAGTATGAATAAAAGGAACATGAGGATCAGAAGAGAGAGAAGTAAAAATAGTAAGGTCAAAGGTCACGTGATTACAACAAGCTGAGTCAAAATACCAGGAAGTGTTACCTGCGGTGACAGACAAACCAGTAGAGGGAGGAGTACCGGAAGTGGAGAGATATTGTTGGAACATGGCTTCGACATCAGTTTGAGAAAAGACTGGAGTAGAAGGGTCTATAGGCACAGAAGAGGTAAATCCTCTGAGGTATCAACAACAGTGAGATGAACAGACATAGATTAAACTGATTCCCAGAACGTTGAGAGTTGCCCCGTGAAAAAGTCCCGGTGGAAGGACCATTGCGAGAGGATAAACCAGGAGAGGCTCGTGCTGGATTGTGGAAGCAATCTTCTTGTAGATGACTAGGACCATTCGTGTTGCAAAATCGATAAAGGCGAACCGGACAATGAACCAGAAGATACGTGGACGGAAGACCTCAGTTTTGACAGTAATTGCAAGCAGTGGACTGTTGTGGTGAAGAAGAACGCCAAGTCTAGAGAGTAGCAAGAACAGAGTCCACAGGGTGTGGATAGAGAGTACCAAGCCTAGTTTCCTCTGATAGTAGTTCGGAAACACCCTGCTCAAGAGTGGTTAAAGGAGTGCGATGAATGAGAGATGTGCGTACTGGCTCAAAATGCGGAGTTAGAGCCATAAGAAACTGAACTAATCGCTGTTGGTCACGATAAGTAGTAAATAAGGCAGCGTCCTCAGTATGGGGCCACGGAGGTCCAGAGAGAGCGAGTTGATCCCAAACTGAATAAATTTGGGAGAGGAAATCATTAATAGTCTGAGTTGGCTCTTGGCACATACGGTGAAAATGACTTTGAAGCTGATATTAGTGAGCAAGACCAATAGTCTAATATCGGTCTTTCAAAAAATCCTAGATGTCTTTTGCCGGAGTGGAAACAGAGTCAAGTTGGAATCGACCAAACTGAAGGCTGATAGATATAGTAGATGTATTCTGAAGCCAAGTGATGATCTGATAGTTCTTACTGTCACAATCCTCTAAGCGATCTACATATTTGTCAGCTGATTCAACGATCACTTTGATGGGTTTGCGCACGTCTCTAGTGATAATACACCAAAGTTTCTTGCCTTTGAGGAAGCCAAACATGGCTTGTGTTCATAAGACATAATTGGTCCTATCAAAAACAACAAAAATAGGATGGTAAGAAGAATCTGGGCAATCCATGATGGAAAAACAACACTATAGATGTAGAATCCGAAAAAACCGAAGGTACCAGTGAATTCAGAGGGTCTAAATTAGTGGTGACCTGGTCTGACCCGGCCTCAAAAGTCCAAAAATAGTACTGAACCGGCCTGGTGAAGAGGCTGAACCGGTTTGAGTCGAAGTCGTGATGGCGTAAGTCGAAGCGACCGGCGTCGAGAGGTTCTGAGCGAACAACGTAAGACGAGGCTAGTGGCGAGTGGCGTGAGGCGCTCAAGCGGCTGAGGAGTGCAAATGGCTGACGTCGGGCGCGTGAAACAACGGAGGCGGAAGTGAGTGACGCATCGGCAAAAAGGTGGCGCGTGAGGGAGCGTACAAGTGGATCTGAGGACGTCATTGGTGGCGTTAGAATTGTAAGAAGATTCTGAGCACTTTGGTAGGCTGTATGAAAATTTTGGAGAACAAAAAGGATCTAAACAGTGATGAAACAAAGATAATTACCAGGAAATTTGAAGCTTTCTGGTTAAGGAGCCATAAATTTGAAGCTTTGATACCATGCAAAACAAGTTGACAGAGAGAGAAAGTTTAGAGAGAGAATTCTCTGTGCAAAACAATCTATTGAATCAATGTATATGGTCTCCTTTATATAGGAGAAATTATGCTATGCTATAAACATCATCATGGCCTAAAGGGAAAGTGGCCGAAAGGAGAAAGCATTCACAGTCACTATATATATAGATATATTTAAACCTATCTAATTGTATATACATTAATCTATACATTAATCTATGTATACACATTAACACCCTCATTTTCCTATCTCTCTCTTTATAGATTCACAAAAAGCTTCGATACGCCACCAAGGTCTCTTCACTCCAATCTGATCCTCCAACTGTCTGCATAATCAATAGTGGCACCAGTGGTCCCTACGACACCCACTTTCTCCACCAGTACTCCAACAAATCTCTTTCTCCTATGGCTACTGCCTCACTCGTCGGCCACACCTTCAAAGCTACAGCTTCCATTCTTTACTTCCTCTGCCACCGTATATCAGCCGTTGACAATCTCAGATCTGAGATCTGAAAGAGATTTGTGATAGAGAGAGGAGTAGAAGAAAGTCGCGATAGTGACCAAGATCCGGCATTGTTTGAACCGCCGCTTTTGCCATCGTCATCACCTCCTCAATTTCCATTTCTATTGTCTCTGTGCAGCTACTGAGGCCAGCATCAAGATCTGGGACTTGGAGAGCAAGAGCATCATTGTGGATCTCAAGGTCACCACACCTATATCACCATAACTACCACCACCACCGTTAGTTCTACCATCACCTCACCTCCAAATGCAATTATCCTAAAAACCTTCACAAAATGCCAACAATGACGACACCCCAAACAAAACACCAATTAAAAACCGCCTAATAGAGCTATGTCCAATGTCATGGCATTTGTAATGAAACTCGTCGCTTTTGATCCCACTACACCACTCACCCCCTCTAGAAACTTTTGCATCCTCTTTCACTAATCTCATTAAAACGTCTTAGATCTACTACCGATGATCTGAGATATTGATGATTCAGATTTGATTTGGTTGTTGTGTGTGTGGTTGATTTATGATTTACTTTTATTTTGGATATTTCTCTACCATTTGTTCTTTGTACAAACAGAGGGTTTGGGGATAATGTATCAATTTGAACAGAGATTTAAATAGATAAGGGATAAAAATTGAACAGATAATAAAATTATATGACCTCTCTCTCTCTCTGCATTAATGAGAATTTGAATAGATAAGTGAAAAAATTGAACAGATAATAAAATTTGGACAAATAAAGGATTTCAGCAGATAGATATTTCAACAGATAGATACAAATTTGACAAATAGGTAAAAAAATTAGACAAATAAAAAATATTTGAACAGACAGGTCAAAAAATTAAATAGATAAAATATTTTAAACAAATAGTTAAAAAATTAAACAGATAAATTTAAGGATAAAATTGGAAAAAAATGTCCTCCAAAATAATATATGGGACTTATGACCAAATTATTTCACAAAGGAAGGATATTTTACCAAGAAAAAATATCTACTAAACCTAATGCGTTATACTCTTCTTAGATTGGACTTTTGAATAATTTTATTTATTTATTTTTTAAGGATTTTGATAACTTGATGGGAGTATGAGACCCCATTCTCTTCAACTTACCGTTACTGCGATGCTCACTCAAGCAAGCATCTGATTTAGCACATCTCCGATGCATAAAACAAGGCTAAATTTTAGCACACCACCAAAATTGAAACCTTCCAATGGATTGTCAAAACACCTATCAAATTTTACAATGGCCAAATCTTGTGTTGTAAGAGCTTTTCTCTCTCTCTCTCTCTCTCTCTCTCTCTCTTTCTTTCTCATGAAGGGCTTGCAAGTGTCATTTATATTTGAAATTTTGTATAAAAAAATATTTTAAAAAAAATGACACAATTAGAATAAGATTGTCAAATTTAACATTTTGACATTGTGACATTAACAAATTTTAGTTACAATATTAAACATGTTATAAAAAATTATAAAAAAATCCGTTCACAACAATTGCTATACATTGGGCACAAAGTTTAACATTACTTTTTCTCAATCTTTCTCATAGAGCTTGCAAATGACATTTTCATTTAGCATAGTGTAATAAAATATAAAAAATAACCTTTATATCATTTGACCAAGAATGGTTCAAATCATCAAGGTTGACTTCAAAACATATAAAAATTAGTATTTACATCATTTGAGCAAGAACAATTGAAATCATCAAGGTCAACCTCAAAACGAGCCCACTAAGCGTAATTGTTCTCTCAAGTTGGCTAATTGTTCTTTCAAGTTGGATCGCCAACTTGAAAGAATTCAAATCATATCATTTTATGTTATTATGGTATTGTACCTTGACAAAATATGACTTTGACATTGTCAAAATAGCAACTTGAAATAAGTCATCGATTTTTTATTATCACCACTTATGAAATATTTATAATTGATTTTTTGTTTCAAAATAACTATTAAAAATAAATGAAAGACAAAATTATATTTAGTCATGTGTTATAATAATATTATAGTGGCCCAAGTTAAGACAAGATCCTTATATAATCTTTGGTATTAGGTTTGCATCTGTTGGTGTTGTTCAGCGTCTTTGAGTTATTTAATTGTTAGAGGGAGTCTTGGTTTACACTTAGCACCTTGGCAGTTATTCCTCTGATTGCAAAGTCGCAACAACAGTAGCTTTGTCGCGCCAACGAGATTTGAGGTTGCACTTGCAATGTGTAACGTCCTAAAATAATTACAATAAAACCAACCACAATATTAATGAATAACACTACTATTTTAAATACAATATCCTTTTCAATTCATATGATTCCCTGTTACAAGAGTAGCACATGCAGTTATACATTCAAGTCCTAACCCTGAATCTATAACATGTGTTACAAGTTAAAGATTTGAAATAAAGGTTAAATAAGTAGTAAATTCCCTAAAGACTTACAACTTTCCAAGACCATGCTTGGTTACAACAAAATGGATTTAAATCCAATATAGTTAAAGCCCCTGTCTTGTACAAAATAAATACAACAATACACAAAAAGAAGTCTTCAGCTCCGAGTCCTCCCAAGCTATTGCCTTAGTGGAGGCATATCATCAACACCTAAAAATGATTTTCCCACATAAAGTGAGCCAAAATCCAATAGAGATACTACAACAAAATTTATGAATCTTAACAAAAATATAAGGTGATATGTATATGCAATGCTCGTGCCATAACATTTTATATTACTTTACCAAAACCATGCAATCTTAGGTATGACTTTGAAGCTGATATTAGTGAGCAAGACCAATAGTCTAATATCGGTCTTTCAAAAAATCCTAGATGTCTTTTGCCGGAGTGGAAACAGAGTCAAGTTGGAATCGACCAAACTGAAGGCTGATAGATATAGTAGATGTATTCTGAAGCCAAGTGATGATCTGATAGTTCTTACTGTCACAATCCTCTAAGCGATCTACATATTTGTCAGCTGATTCAACGATCACTTTGATGGGTTTGCGCACGTCTCTAGTGATAATACACCAAAGTTTCTTGCCTTTGAGGAAGCCAAACATGGCTTGTGTTCATAAGACATAATTGGTCCTATCAAAAACAACAAAAATAGGATGGTAAGAAGAATCTGGGCAATCCATGATGGAAAAACAACACTATAGATGTAGAATCCGAAAAAACCGAAGGTACCAGTGAATTCAGAGGGTCGAAATTAGTGGGGAACTGGTCTGAACCGGCCTCAAAAGTCCAAAAATAGTACTGAACCGGCCTGGTGAAGAGGCTGAACCGGTTTGAGTCGAAGTCAGCAGTAGCGTAAGTCGAAAGCAGCAACAGCGTCAGAGAGGTTACAGGGCGAGCAACGTAAGACGAGGCTAGTGGCGCGAGTGGCGTGAGACGGCTCAAGCGGCTGAGGAGTGCAAATGGCTGACGTCGGGCGCGTGAAACAACGGAGGCGGAAGTGAGTGACGCATCGGCAAAAAGGTGGCGCGTGAGGGAGCGTACAAGTGGATCTGAGGACGTCATTGGTGGCGTTAGAATTGTAAGAAGATTCTGAGCACTTTGGTAGGCTGTATGAAAATTTTGGAGAACAAAAAGGATCTAAACAGTGATGAAACAAAGATAATTACCAGGAAATTTGAAGCTTTCTGGTTAAGGAGCCATAAATTTGAAGCTTTGATACCATGCAAAACAAGTTGACAGAGAGAGAAAGTTTAGAGAGAGAATTCTCTGTGCAAAACAATCTATTGAATCAATGTATATGGTCTCCTTTATATAGGAGAAATTATGCTATGCTATAAACATCATCATGGCCTAAAGGGAAAGTGGCCGAAAGGAGAAAGCATTCACAGTCACTATATATATAGATATATTTAAACCTATCTAATTGTATATACATTAATCTATACATTAATCTATGTATACACATTAACACCCTCATTTTCCTATCTCTCTCTTTATAGATTCACAAAAAGCTTCGATACGCCACCAAGGTCTCTTCACTCCAATCTGATCCTCCAACTGTCTGCATAATCAATAGTGGCATCAGTGGTTCCTTCGTCACTCACTTTCTCCACCAGTACTCCAACAAATCTCTTTCTCCTATGGCTACTGCCTCACTCGTCGGCCACACCTTCAAAGCTACAGCTTCCATTCTTTACTTCCTCTGCCACCGTATATCAGCCGTTGACAATCTCAGATCTGAGATCTGAAAGAGATTTGTGATAGAGAGAGGAGTAGAAGAAAGTCGCGATAGTGACCAAGATCCGGCATTGTTTGAACCGCCGCTTTTGCCATCGTCATCACCTCCTCAATTTCCATTTCTATTGTCTCTGTGCAGCTACTGAGGCCAGCATCAAGATCTGGGACTTGGAGAGCAAGAGCATCATTGTGGATCTCAAGGTCACCACACCTATATCACCATAACTACCACCACCACCGTTAGTTCTACCATCACCTCACCTCCAAATGCAATTATCCTAAAAACCTTCACAAAATGCCAACAATGACGACACCCCAAACAAAACACCAATTAAAAACCGCCTAATAGAGCTATGTCCAATGTCATGGCATTTGTAATGAAACTCGTCGCTTTTGATCCCACTACACCACTCACCCCCTCTAGAAACTTTTGCATCCTCTTTCACTAATCTCATTAAAACGTCTTAGATCTACTACCGATGATCTGAGATATTGATGATTCAGATTTGATTTGGTTGTTGTGTGTGTGGTTGATTTATGATTTACTTTTATTTTGGATATTTCTCTACCATTTGTTCTTTGTACAAACAGAGGGTTTGGGGATAATGTATCAATTTGAACAGAGATTTAAATAGATAAGGGATAAAAATTGAACAGATAATAAAATTATATGACCTCTCTCTCTCTCTGCATTAATGAGAATTTGAATAGATAAGTGAAAAAATTGAACAGATAATAAAATTTGGACAAATAAAGGATTTCAGCAGATAGATATTTCAACAGATAGATACAAATTTGACAAATAGGTAAAAAAATTAGACAAATAAAAAATATTTGAACAGACAGTCAAAAAAATTAAATAGATAAAATATTTTAAACAAATAGTTAAAAAAATTAAACAGATAAATTTAAGGATAAAATTGGAAAAAAAAATGTCCTCCAAAATAATATATGGGACTTATGACCAAATTATTTCACAAAGGAAGGATATTTTACCAAGAAAAAAATATCTACTAAACCTAATGCGTTATACTCTTCTTAGATTGGACTTTTGAATAATTTTATTTATTTATTTTTTTAAGGATTTTGATAACTTGATGGGAGTATGAGACCCCATTCTCTTCAACTTACCGTTGCCTGCGATGCTCACTCAAGCAAGCATACAGATTTAGCACATCTCCGATGCATAAAACAAGGCTAAATTTTAGCACACCACCAAAATTGAAACCTTCCAATGGATTGTCAAAACACCTATCAAATTTTACAATGGCCAAATCTTGTGTTGTAAGAGCTTTTCTCTCTCTCTCTCTCTCTCTCTCTCTCTCTCTTTCTTTCTCATGAAGGGCTTGCAAGTGTCATTTATATTTGAAATTTTGTATAAAAAAATATTTTAAAAAAAATGACACAATTAGAATAAGATTGTCAAATTTAACATTTTGACATTGTGACATTAACAAATTTTAGTTACAATATTAAACATGTTATAAAAAATTATAAAAAAATCCGTTCACAACAATTGCTATACATTGGGCACAAAGTTTAACATTACTTTTTCTCAATCTTTCTCATAGAGCTTGCAAATGACATTTTCATTTAGCATAGTGTAATAAAATATAAAAAATAACCTTTATATCATTTGACCAAGAATGGTTCAAATCATCAAGGTTGACTTCAAAACATATAAAAATTAGTATTTACATCATTTGAGCAAGAACAATTGAAATCATCAAGGTCAACCTCAAAACGAGCCCACTAAGCGTAATTGTTCTCTCAAGTTGGCTAATTGTTCTTTCAAGTTGGATCGCCAACTTGAAAGAATTCAAATCATATCATTTTATGTTATTATGGTATTGTACCTTGACAAAATATGACTTTGACATTGTCAAAATAGCAACTTGAAATAAGTCATCGATTTTTTATTATCACCACTTATGAAATATTTATAATTGATTTTTTGTTTCAAAATAACTATTAAAAATAAATGAAAGACAAAATTATATTTAGTCATGTGTTATAATAATATTATAGTGGCCCAAGTTAAGACAAGATCCTTATATAATCTTTGGTATTAGGTTTGCATCTGTTGGTGTTGTTCAGCGTCTTTGAGTTATTTAATTGTTAGAGGGAGTCTTGGTTTACACTTAGCACCTTGGCAGTTATTCCTCTGATTGCAAAGTCGCAACAACAGTAGCTTTGTCGCGCCAACGAGATTTGAGGTTGCACTTGCAATGTGTAACGTCCTAAAATAATTACAATAAAACCAACCACAATATTAATGAATAACACTACTATTTTGAATACAATATCCTTTTCAATTCATATGATTCCCTGTTACAAGAGTAGCACATGCAGTTATACATTCAAGTCCTAACCCTGAATCTATAACATGTGTTACAAGTTAAAGATTTGAAATAAAGGTTAAATAAGTAGTAAATTCCCTAAAGACTTACAACTTTCCAAGACCATGCTTGGTTACAACAAAATGGATTTAAATCCAATATAGTTAAAGCCCCTGTCTTGTACAAAATAAATACAACAATACACAAAAAGAAGTCTTCAGCTCCGAGTCCTCCCAAGCTATTGCCTTAGTGGAGGCATATCATCAACACCTAAAAATGATTTTCCCACATAAAGTGAGCCAAAATCCAATAGAGATACTACAACAAAATTTATGAATCTTAACAAAAATATAAGGTGATATGTATATGCAATGCTCGTGCCATAACATTTTATATTACTTTACCAAAACCATGCAATCTTAGGTTTATCACAATTATGAAACCATTTCCTTTACGATAGAAAAACAGGACAATGAATCACAATCTCTGGGAATGTCAAAACAAATACAACATTTCATGAAAATTTCATCCATAGGAAACTATAGATTGGTACCCATGTAAACGTAGGCTATATAAGCACTACTATTTCCATTTCACAAAAATTTCGTCCGCGGGATCGACACCTATGTAAATGCGCGGTTTTTGGGACTTTTACCATGGACACAAGCTAACTTATTTCAACGAGACAACACTTACTTCCCAAATTCACCCTTTTTCTGAAAACAATGCACATTTTCAGTGTAGTAAATATGTAACAATGCTCAATGCCATAGATGAAAAAATAGTTTCAATTCTTCTAATTCTCATGCAATTTCTACAACAATCATAGCTATCCTTCACCGATAGCCGAAAACAGATAAATAACTTTCTTAAAGATAGACTTTCCAAATTCCAAGGCGTGAGTAGTAATACATACCGAACTCCACAATTCTCATCAATATCAATCCAATTTCGCATTTCCAACATCAATCCCATTTATTCACACAAAATCAACATTTAAGATATTTAGGGCAAAAACCCCATTTTCTTCCAAAATCAATTCCAAGTATAAAGACCAACCATTTATCACAATTCAACCTCATTTTCAATCCCACAACCATTTTCAAGAATCCATTTGAAAACCCCTCTTTTTAATTTTATCCCAAAACCCTAGATTTGTCCAAAAATCCTCAAATCACAATGTTGTTTTAGAGAAGCAAATAACTAAGTTAAAAATCATAAAAAGTGTGGAGAAATCCCCACTTCAAAGCTAGAAGACCAAGAAGAGAGAAGAAACCACAACGAAGTCGAAATCCAACTTTGCTCCAATTAGAGCAAAGCCTTCAACGTGCTCTACTTATCAAAGGGGCACGGGTGAAGAAATCAATGGATCTAGGTGTATTCGTAGAGAGATGTGAGTTTTAGAGAGAGACTGAGAGAAAATAGGATTTTGAAATGTTTTGAGAGAGAAAGAGATAAAAAGTGACTCAAAAAGGTGACTTTACGATCTGATATACGCGTAGACTGCTTGAGTGCAAGAAGTGTCGCTCGAGCATTCAGACACAAAAAGTGTCACCGCTTGAGCACAAGAAATGACCGCTCGAGCGTAGAATAGAAACTCTCAGAAGTTTTGCAAATAGAAGACCACCGCTCGAGCTCAAGAAGGGTCGCTTGAGCCAACACCACTTGAGTGTAAGAAAGACCTCTCAAGCGAAGAATACCGTCTCCCAGTATCTCTGCAGACCTGCAAACGTACTGAGAGTTCACAAAGACCACTCGAATGCAAGAATCACTACTCAAGTGAAGAAGCAAAATTTTGGGCAACAACAGTTAAAAAAAAAAAAAAAGGCTACCAACATGTTCCAAATACAATCGAGACACTCCAATAACCAAACTTAATGAGGAATAAGGAGAAACAAAGCATGAACAACCATTTAAGACAATAAAACCCAGATCCATGACATTGAATGGGTCGACTTTAAATCGGAATCGTATAACCTCTCCCCTTAAGGAATTTCATCCCCGAAATTTTAAATCAAACAACAAAACCATGTTTAAGCCAATTGCAACAATAATAGTAAATCAAATTCATCGCCATGACCCATCCACCGGGCATTCATTCTCATCATCATGATAAACACGTGCTCATTACTAACTATACAATTCACATTCGCAAAACATATACAATGTTTATATTAAATAAACAAGTCAAGATTTTCAATACAAGTTCAAACATCAACAAATAAATCCAGATACTTCTCACGGACTCCCGCCTCACGTTCCCAAGTCGCTTCCTTAACTCTGTGGTGTCTCCACAACACCTTTACCAAGGGAATTGTCTTGCCTCGCAAGACTTGGTCTCGAGTATTTAGGACTCTCAACAGTCTCTCCTCATACGAGACATCCTCATCTACCTCTAACTTGGTCCAATCCAACACTTGTGATGGATCCGGCTTATACTTCCGGAGTATACATATATGAAACACGTCATGAATCCTAGAAAGTTATGACGACAAGGCCAAACGATAACTTACCTCTCCAATCCACTCTAGGACATCAAAAGGCCCAATAAAGATAGGAGACAACTTCTTGCTCTTCCCAAACTGCATCAAACCCTATCTGGATGATATGTTCAAGAAGATGTTGTCTCCTACCTCAAATGATAACGGTCTCCTCCTATGGTCGGCATAGCTCTTCTGATGACTCTGAACTGTGACCAACCTCTTACGAATAAGCACAACCTTATCTGTCGTTTCTCGTACTAACTCAAGACCTATCATAGGTGCATCACCTACATTGGCCCAACACACAAGAGATCTACATGGTCAGCTATACAAGGCCTCAAATGGTGCCATGCCAATACTCAATTGGAAGCTATTGTTATAGGCAAACTCCACTAAAGGTAAGTGTCTCTCCCATGATCCCTTAAAGTCAAGAACATAACCCCGAAACATATCCTCGAGGATTTGAATAGTACGCTCTAACTGTCCATCAGTCTGAGGATGATAAGCGGTACTAAAAGTTAATCTAGTGCCCAAAGCATTCTATAGGCTTTGCCACAACCGAGCTATAAAATGAGGATCTTTATCCGAAACAATAGTCGCAGGGACCCCATGTAGTCGAACAATGTCCCTAACGTAAAGGTCGGCAAGAAAATCTATCGAGTCACTCTTGCGCATAGGTACAAAGCGAGTCGACTTATTTAACCGATCAATTATCACCCAAATGGCGTCACTGCCTCGTTGAGTCCTCAGAAGGTCCACAACAAAATCCATCGTGACATGCTCCTACTTCCACTCGGCTATAGGCAAGGGTTGTAACAAACCCGCTAGCCTCTGATGCTCGGTATTCACTTGTTGACAAGCAAGGCACCTCGATACAAACACGGCTACATCCTTCTTCATCCCCTTCCACCAAAACTGGCAGCTAAGGTCGTGATACATCTTTGTGCTTCCCGGATGTACTGCAAGGCATAAATGATGAAACTCTCGGAGTACCTCCTCTCTGCAAGCCTCCGACATGAAAAGACGGTCAAGGTATCTGACACTCAAGTCAGAATACAAGTTCACGCCCTTCTCTACCTTCCCACGAGAGATCTTCTCTCGAAGGGTTTCTATCTCATGGTCACCCCTCTGTGTTTCTATAACTCAGCTCATAATTGTAGGTTGTGCAACTACAGTAAACAAGGTAGCCGACTCAATGGACTTGGCAAGATGCAAGTCATACTCGCCAATAGTACCCAACATCTTTCATTCCCGGATAGCAATACTCATTACACTACTAATGGGCTTTTTACTCAAGACATCAGCCACTATGTTGGCTTTCCCCAGATGATAATGCAATTCAAAATCATAATCCTCCATAAACTCCATCCACCTCATTTGCCTCAAATTCTGATCTTTTTGTGAAACAAATACTTCAAACTCTTGTGATCAGACAATACCTCAAACCTCTCACTATACAAGTAATGCCTCAAAATCTTCAAAGCGAAGATCACTGCTGCTAGCTCTAAGTTATGAGTAGGATTGTTTCTCTCGTGTCTTTTCAAATGATGTGAGCCATAAGCTACTACCTTCCCCTCCTGTATGAAGACACAACCCAAACCTTCCCGAAATGCATCACAATGCATTGAATAGCCCAAACCTCTCTTTGGAATGATCAACACTAGAGTGGTGGTAAGTCTAACCTTAAGTTCTTGAAATGACTTCTGACAAGTCGCACTCCACACAAATGTAATTCCCTTCCTCGTCAGTCTAGTCAACGGTGAGGCTAATCTAGAGAAATCCTTCACAAACCGACAGTAATACCCAACTAACCCCAAGAAACTACGAATCTCAAAGGCATTCTTAGGTTGTTCCCAATCTTTCACTGCTTTTATCTTAGAAGAGTCTACAGTCACTCCTTCCTCGGATACCACATGGCCTAAGAACTTCACTTCTTTCAACCAAAATTCACATTTCCTGAACTTAGCATACAACTTGTGGGCTCTAAGCAACTCAAGCACAACTTGCAAGTGTTCCTTGTGCTCCTCCTCAAAGGTTGAGTAAATCAAAATGTCATCAACAAAGACAACCACAAAATGGTCTAGGAACTCACGAAAGATCCGATTCATCAAATCCATAAACAAGGACGGTGCGTTGGTTAACCCAAAAGGCATTACTAGGAACTCGTAATGGCCATACTGCGTATGAAATGTCGTTTTCTGGATATTCTCACCCTTCACTTTCAATTGGTGATAACCCGATCTCAAGTCTATGTTAGAAAAGCAGCAAAACCCTTTTAACTGGTCATACAAATCATCTATACGAGGCAATGGGTACTTGTTGTTAACAGTTACCCGGTTTAACTTTCGGTAATCAATACAAAGTCGCAATGTGCCATCCTTCTTCTTGGGAAAGAGAGTCGGTGCTTCCTAAGGCAATGTACAAGGGCAGATAAAGCCCTTATCTAACATTTCTTGGAGTTAAATCTTCAACTCACCTAACTCGGCAAGTGCAAATCTATACAGCGCCATAGAAATCAGTGTCATGCCAGGAACTAAATCAATAGAGAACTCAATCTCACAGTGAGGTGACAAACTAGTGAGATCCTCAGGAAAGACATCCGGGTATTCACAAACTACCCTCGTTAACTCAACTAGGACCGTATCACTCTCAATACCCAAGAATGTAGCAAGAAGGAGACTAAGCTCACCTCGACTACATAGGTCACATACTGGCAACAAAGCTCTATCAACTTGGTCCCCTAAGAAATGAAAACAGTCACCACTCGAGGTATATATAGTAACCCTCTAACGGTAGTAGTCTATAACAACTTGATAAGATGACAACCAATCCATACCCAATATAACATCAAAGCTCAAAATAGCAATCAACACAAATAAAAAAGGAAGTCGGCGATCGAACAACTCTATTTCACAACCCCTACACTCCTGATGCAACACAACCTCTCCACCAACTGGTGACTTTACCCTGAGTGGAGATGCTAACTGATCTACTTCTAACCCCAGTGCCGATGCAAATGTAGATGAGATAACACACTGGGATGCACCCATATCAATCAACACATTGGTAATAGAATTACATAACAAGAAGTTACCTCTCACTACTGAAGGCGCTGGCACTAAATCTGGCGTGGTAATAGCATATACATGCCCTATAGGTCTCTACTCTACCTGCTCACCCCTCAAAGCATAAGCTTGATGCACAGGTTGAGCCGAAGAGGCCCCTTGATTGGCCCTCGAGGCCTGTACTTACTGGGTAGGCTAATGGCTCTGTATTTACCTTGAACTAGACGCACCAGGTGTGCCACCCAACTGAGGGAAAAGCCTCCTCACATGCCCTGGTTGCCCACATTGATAACAGGTAGGCGGTTTCCCTCTCCCTTGACTTTGGCTCTGAGGACGAGCCAAAGACGATGCAAACTGTTGCCCTCCTCCTCTCTGCGGGCAAGCTGGAGATTTGTGACCCAACTGGCCACACTTAAAACATGTAAAACCTCACTGATTACCTCTCCCTAAACTCGAACTCGGCATAGGAAAGGTAGATCTAGATTGTGCTCCTTGGGACTACTGTGGGGTAGAATCTCTCTGCTTCTTGTTGTCCTAATTCTCCCCTTGAACCTCCTGACTCCTCCTAGAGCCCCTCATTCGCTCCATCTCCATCTAAACCACGGTCTCAAGATAAGACACTGCCTCCATAAGGCGTTCGTAGTCCCTAATCATTGACCCAATCACTTTGAACAAGAGTCTGGTCCTCAACCTCTTCTCAAACTGGATGCAACTACGTTCCTCCGTCACTACGAGCTCCGGTGCAAATCTAGAAGGCTAGTGAAAGCTGCCTCAGACTCAGCTACGGGTAAGCTAAGCTACTTGAGCTCCAGAAATAGCTCCCTTAACTTCTCTGTAGCAGTAGAAAGCAAGAACTTATCTTGGAAGGCACTAACGAAAGCCTCCTAAGTCACCCCAATGCGTCCTTGCGCATACTTCCATCATTGGCCCGCATCTCCCTGCAGCTGGAAGGATGCCAAGGTCACTCTTAACCCATCGTCCTTGATGCCAAGCATCTCGAACGTCTTCACCATCGGCTCCAACCATTCATCTACCTTCATTGGCTCTTTCAGATCTCCCAAAAACTCATCCGGATTCGACCAGAAGAACTCCCTCTTTAAGAAAGATGGCCTTGTGTCAGCAACATGGGCCTGGACTTGATTCTTAACTCTAAGAATGTCCATGGATTCCTGCAAAGCTCCGGCCATTTCGCAGGCTAAAGCACCCATGGCCTGTTGACAAATTAGTTTGGCTACATTGGCCTAATCAACTCCTTTCTCCTGCACCGGAATTTCATCCGGTAACAGCACCTCATGCCATCTAGGCCTGCCATGCCTACCACTACCATGTCTACGTCCTAACATCCTAATGAAGGTAACATAAGACATTAGCACATTTACAAATGTGCCGAAGCTAATTCACTCACGTCCTAATGTGATGGACAACAATTAATTCACTCCACATTAGCACACAATCACATAAACACATACAAATTTCATTTGTAGATAATGATTGTCCCACGATTTTGCCAGAGTTGTAGTTAGAAACAGCGGTGATCAAATGCTCTTCTAACAAGACTTCTAGAAACTCGTAGACCCAATCAATATCTTAGAAATTAAATTCCATACCCATTTGGCCACATAAACATGTTATCACATAGCATGCCATACATACAAATATCTCTATCAAGCGAGATAAACCCATTGTGGTAAGAACCACTTCTTACGTGCCCAAAGTATTTAAACCTGGTACGCTTTGATACCAAGTTGTAACGTCCTAAAATAATTACAATAAAACCAACCACAATATTAATGAATATTAGTACTATTCTAAATACAATATCATTTTCAATTTATATGATTCCCTGGTACAAAAGTAGCATATGCAATTATGCATTCATAAGTCCTAATCTTGAATCTATAGCATGTGTTACAAGTTAAAGATTTGAAATAAAGGTTAAACGAGTAGTAAATGCCCTAAAGGCTTACAACTTTCCAAGACTATGCTTGGCTACAACAAAATGGATTTAAATCCAATACAATTAAAGCCCTTGGCTTGTACAAAATAAATACAACAATGCATAAAAAGAATCCTTTAGCTCTGAGTCCTCCCAAGCTATTTCCTTGGTGGAGGTATATCATCAACACCTGAAAATGGTTTTCCCACATAGGATGAGCCAAAACCCAGTAGAGATACTACAACACAGCTTATGAATATTAACAAAGATATAAGGTGATGTGCATATGCAATGCTTGTGCCAAAACATTTTATATTACTTTTCCAAAACCATGCAATGCCAGGTTTATCACAATTATGAAACCATGTTTTCTATTGCCATTTCACAATTATGAAACCATTTCCTAATTGTGAAACCATGCAATGCCATACAAGCACTACTTTGACAATTATGAAACCATGCAATGCCATACAAGCACTACTATTGCCATTTCATGAAAATTTCGTCCGCAGGATTGGCATCTATATAAATGCGCGGTTTTTAGAACTTTCACCATAGACACACAGGCCAACTTATTTCAATGAGACAACACTTACTTCCTAGATTCACCTCTTTTTCTCAAAACAATGCACATTTTCAATGTAATAAATATACAACAATGCTCAATGCCATGGATGAGAAAATAGTTTCAATTCTTCTAATTCTCATGCAATTTCTACAACAATCATAGTTATGCTCCACCAATAGCCTAAAAAAGATAAATAACTTTCTTAAAGATAGACTTTCCAAATTCCAAGATGTGAGTGGTAATACATACCCAACTCAACCATCTTCACCAATATCAATCCAATTTCGCATTTCCAGCATTAATCTCATTTATTTATACAAAATCAACATTTGAGATATTTAGGGCAAAACCCCCCCCCCTTTTGTTCCAAAATCAATTCCAAGTATAAAGACTAACCATTTATCACAACTCAACCTCATTTTCAATCCCACATTCATTTTCAAGAATCCATTTCAAAACCCCTCTTTTGATTTTTAACCCAAAACCCTAGATTTTTTCAAAAATACCCAAATCACAATCTTGTTTCAGAGAAGTAAATAACTAAGTTAAAAATCATAAGAAAGTGCGAATAAATCCCTACCTCAAAGCTAGAAGACCAAGGAAAGAGAGAAGAAACTACAATGAAGTTTAAATCCAACTTTGCTCCGATTAGAACGAAGCCCTCAACGTGCTCTACCTTTTTATCAAAGGGACACACAGGTGAAGAAATCAATGGATCTAGGTGTATTTGTGTAGAGAATGTGAGTATTAGAGAGAGAGAGTGAGAGAAAATAGGGTTCTGAAATGTTTTGAGAGAGAAAGAGATGAGAAAGTGACTAAAAAATGTGACTCTATATCTGAAATGTTTTGATAGGGTTCTGAAATGTTTTGAGAGAGAAAGACCGCTCGAGCGCAAGAAGTGTCGCTCGAGCGTCCAGATACAAAAAGTGTTTACCGCTCGAGCACAAGAAGTGACCTCTCAAGTGTAGAATATAAACTTTCAGAAGTTTTGCAAGCAGAAGACCACCACTCGAGTTGATGAAGGGCTGCTCGAGCTAACGCCACTCAAGAGAAGAATACCATCTCCCAGTATCTCTGCAAACTTGCAAAAGTACTGGGAGTTCACAAAGACCGCTCAAGTGCAATAATCACGGCTAGAGCGAAGAAGCAAAATTCTAGGCAACAACAGTTTAAAAAAAAACAAACTACCAACCTGCTCTAGATGCAACTGAGACACTCCAATAACCAAACTCACTGAGGAATAAGGAGAAACAAAGTATGAACAACTATTTAAGACAATGAAACCCATATCCAGAACATCAAATGGGTCGGATTTAAACAGAAATCACTATATGATGGGTCGCGACCCGGGCAGCAACCAATTATGGTCTTCAGGTCTGTTGGCCTAAGAGGATTGCTTGGCCCGCAAAATAGGCCATGATCCATATGATTGCATTCGCGACAGCAAGGTCGAGCCTGCGATGTAGCCCGTGACTAAAGCAAAACTTCAGGTCCTTGGTATAGAAAACGTTGCGTGGCCTGCAAGGGGTTGTGGGGGTGGGCCGTAACTTTGGGATCACGCTCACGGTGTAGGAATCCACTTCCACGATCATGACTTTAGGGCCTGCGATACGTCTGTCTGTTAATAGAACCCAAAAGTTAGAAATATCTACTTTTTGAATCTTATCTTCTTTCTTACATCTCTTTTCGTCATTTTTGAGTCACTAAGCTATAAAACCTTGGTTTTCATCTGGTTCTACCCATTTCCTACCCCTAGCGAGTTAAAAAGGTAGGGTTCTTGGAAGGCATCATTTTAATTTGAAAATTTCAAGTTTCCGTCGCCATTGATTTTCTGTTGTTGTTCATTTTCTTATCTTGCTTTGAGGTAGGGATTTCTTTAATGATTTACATCGCAGGCTCGACCTTGATTTTCTTATCTTGCTTTTAGCTTTGTTATGTGTTATCTTGTAAATCTAACATTTTGTGAGATTAGAGTTTGATTTATATGTATTTTAATGAATAATAGAGAGGCTTTTCTGAAAGTTTTTCTTAAATCTTTGTTTGGTTGTTGCTGATGATGGTTGGTATTGGAAGCATGAAGAAATTGGCTTAAAAATAAGAAACTTCAATTTTATTTATCAAAATCCTAGGAGTTGCACAAGGTTGAGAAGTAAATTGTATTGTTGAATTCATTGTGAACTCATGAATTTGCTCTTTATGGAAATAAATGACTTTTTGGAGATGTTGAGGCAAGAGACTTTGTGTTGATGTTGTTTAAAGTCTTTAGTTATGCTATATATATATATATATATATTGTCCATTGTTAGAATATATGGAATAGAGATAATTGTTTTGGTCATTGGTGGAGGATAATATTGACTTGTTGTAGAAATTACATGAGAGCTAGGTCAATGAATAGCAATTCACTCATGGATTCCATTTAATTAATTGTTTCATACTTATGCATTTGAAAGGTATTATTTTGAGAAAAATGGGCGAATACCGTGGTGAATCTGGTTAGGGAATGTAGTTGTGGTTTATTAAATAGCATGTGTGTCCATGGAGAAAGTCTAGAAATCCATGCGGTTAGGATGCCTTCCTTCCGGTTAGTTGCCGGTAGAGTAGCTTTGGTAGTGCTTTTATAGCCTATTTGTAGACATGTATCTAGAGATTACCAGTGTGTGTATTTATTACCCTGTTTTCTATCTTAAATGAAAGATATAAATTGTGATTCGAACTCTGGCATTGCACTATTTTAAAAAGAAGGAAAACGCATGATTTGTAACGACATTTCATATGCATTCATTATATGACTTTGTTAAACATCATACATGTCATTAAACTTGTCTTTACTGGGTTTTAGCTCACCACACGTGGAAAGACATTTTAGGTGCTAATGGCATGCCTTCGCCAGGAGGATAGCTTGGTAGGAAGTTGGAACTGAACGCTCATTTTGTTTTTTATTTTGTGTAAGCCTAAGGCATTTGGTGTGTTGGGCTTAAGATCCACTTTTGTTATAATCAAATATCATCTTGGAAACCTGTAACCGATAAGGCGTGAATATGTAATACATTGCATATTAATCCTTATCGATCTATCTATTCAAGTTTTAGAATAAGTGAATGTATTATGCATATGGTCTGATTTTGTCATACTATAAAACATCATGAATCTCAATGTATGAAATCTTAGTTTTGCTTCTGCTTGTTGAATGGAAAATGTATGTGTTATGAATAGTCTAAGTTTTACACGTGTTTGGGGCGTTACAAATATAAACAAATGAAAAATTATATAATACAAGAAAAACAAGTAAAATATAAACCTGCACTACATAGATGATGGCCAATGCTCAAAATTTTTTTTTCCCCCCACTTCAATGTGGGTCATTAATTTCCATGGAATATAATTGGGGCATTACTAAGGCTGATGTTGAAAAATAAAATAAATTATTTGAGTTTTAATCTCTTTCAAAATTTATTTGAGATTAACTTTTTTTTTATAACCAAATTAAGTTTAAATATATTTTAAATTTTATATTAATTTTCTAAATTTACATCAACTTAAGCTTTTTTTAAAGAGTTAACTAAAAAGCTGATTATTGATTAACAATTAGACTTTAGAGTTGGAAAGTGAATTTTTTTGACGAAAAATGAATTTACAAATTAGTTTCAACTTTATCATCATAATCATTTTGTTTGGTTTAAAAATTTTCAAAAATAGTTTTTGAGTTTTTAATTCACATTTTTTGATTTTTAGTGATTTGTTTTAATATTTCAATCAAAGTTTTGTATTTTTTAGATTCACTTAATCTAAACACACTTAAAAAGTACAAAATTTGTGAAAACATCTTTAAAAAATTCTGAAATACAAATATTCAATACATTATATATATATATATATTTATTTATTTATTTATTGATTTTTTTTAAATATTTCAAAAATATTTTATTTTTAAAATATATTTAGATTAAGTGCATCTTAAAAAAAAAGACTAAAATATTAAAAAAAATTTACTAAAGACGGTAAAACATGATAAACAAAAAACTAAAAATTGTTTTTCAAAATTTAAAACCAAAGAGAGTGAATAATTTTTTTAATCAATAAATTAAGGGTACAATACTAATCACTCTTAAATTTTAAAGAAAATACAGTAAATCTCATAGTTTTAGCATAATCGCATTGAGCTCTCATAAAGTTTTCATTCACACATAACATTTAGCTTTCATTTTGTCAATAACTCGTTAGTTATATGAACATAATAATGATTTATCCCTTTTTATTAGTAATTAATTAGTCCGGGTAATTTACTCATACATTAAGTTTAAATTAAAATCAAACAAAATCTCATTTACACAATAAAAATATTGAACTACAAGTTACATGAAAGTTGAAAATAAAAAGGGAAAATTACAAAAATAAATAAAAAAAATAAATCAAGGTTTGACCATTATAACAAAATAAACTCGGAGTTTTTGATTTTTTCAATTTAAATCCTAATTTTTTGATTTATTTTCAATCTGAACCATTTGTTTATTTTTGTTAAGTAAAATTGATAGGGGAAAAAAAATGATATTTTAGTTTTTAAATTCAACAAAAAAGATATTTTAGACATTTTAAGAGTTTAATGGCTAAAATACTCTTCTTTTCATAGATTTTACTAACAGACATAAGCAAATGGTATCACAAAGTAAAACCTTAAATCTTTGTTTTTTTTTTTTTTTTTTTTTTTTTTTTTTTTTTTTTTTTTTTTGAGAAATTACAAAAAAAAAATAAAAAAAATCTAAGGTTTCAGCCTTATAATAAAATAAATTCTAAATTTTGCTTATTTTTGTTAAGTAAAATTAAGGGTGAACAAACCTCAGGGTGGGAAGGGGGTGGGGCGAGCTCGAACTATATAGTAAGAGAATATATGTCATTCCAAGTTTGACTCAACCCGACATCAAGCGTAATCTAGCTATCCCAAACCTAGTCCTAAAAAAATTTCAAATTTCAAACTCCACCACTTAACCCAATAGACAAAAGCTATTAATTTTTTTATTTTTTATTTGTCTTGAATGGATATTAAATTATTTAGATTTAAACCCTAAAAAGAAATATATATATACATTTTTTTTTGTCTTTTATATTTTTTCTACTTTATTTTATAACTAAAATAATATAAAATTATAATTAATATTTATAAATTGGCAGGCCCGGCTGAGTTGGAATTATTTATCCGAAACTCAATCTAAATACTAAATGGGCGCAAAATCTCAATCTAACCTCGCGTTATGAACAAAATAATTTTTTCCAAACCCTAATAATATTGGGTCAGGTAGACCATGAGGCCGATAGACACCACTAAGTAAAACTAACAAAAAATAAAATAAAATTATTTGTCATTATATTTAACGTAAGTATATGAAAAAATCTAAAATATCCTTTTATATTAAATTTAATGATTAAAATAATTTTTTTGGTCAAGTTCACTTAATAAAAATAAACTAATAATTTAAATTAAAACTGATAAAATTAAATTTTTATTTTACATTTATTTTATAATGAGACTCAGCTCTACAAATAGAAAAATTCTACTAACACAACTCTTAAAATTGTGTGCCATATGCAATTATAGTTATCATTTTTTTTTTAAATTATGACTAATTTTTTTATTTAATTATGATAATAATTATAACTTTTTATTATTATTATTTAGTTTTATGTCATTTTATTTTTGAGGCATAATATGCTATTGCTACTATAGACACTCCATTTTTGACCGACCTTAAAACTTGGGTGCCTCATGTTGAACACTTGTTGATGAATTGTTATGCTATACAATCGTTCAATTTCTTCAGCGAAAGGTTTCGATTTTGAGTTTCAGAACCTACAACCTTGCACCTCTTTTGGACCAAAACTTAATTTTTTTCTATCCTGACCACTGAGAGGCCTGCTGGCTAACAAGTGGCCGGTAAGCCAATTTTTATTGGCCGGTCGTCTCCCTCCAAGGCCGACCGGACATGTTCAACGACAGGAAGATATTTTGCTGCCAGCTGTCCCCCCATGTGCATGCCTTGCACCAGCTCGGTTAATACAGATATTTCTGATAGGGGAACCTATTTTTCTATAAATAGATGACCACCCCTCATGGTTTTAGGTTAGAAAATTTTGCCAAGAGCCCAAAGCTTGCCAAACACTCTTCCTCTCTCTCTTGAAATATACATACACTATCCATACACTTCCTAAACCAAAAACTTGAGGCCTCTTGCTAAGATTATTGAACATAAATTTCAGCTCTTGAGAGTAATCACCTTGTGGTTTGTGAACTAGAAGATCACTCTCTTTAAAGGTAATCTTTGAGCCTTTGTATCATCTTTTTCTATCTCTTTTCTTTGCTTGTAGCTACTATTTTCACAGTGTTTTTAAGCTTAAAAATGTGATTTTAAGTCATAAAACGAGGAGGGGTAAGCCACAATTTCTTTGGCTTATTTAGTAGGCTTCTTTCTTCCTATTTTTGTTAAAGTTTTCTCCTCTTTTCAAACTAATTTTCAGCACCGTTTTATACTATTTAGGGGTTGTTTAGTGTGTTTATTTAGTTTATGCTTTGAGCATTTTGCTTGTGTTGTTGTAAATCCTCATAGATTTGGTTGTTTAGGCCATAAACACCAATCTATTTGAGTTACTAGCTCTCTTTATATAGTTTTCATACATTTACTCACGTTTTACCTTTGCAAAATTATCTCTGCAACCTCCCTTCTCTCTTTGCTTTCTTTGAATAAGAGTTGTCTCAAACACTAGGTTGTTGCTTAAGGCATGAGAAAGCGACTTTTCATGCTTAATGGTTTAATCTCTTCGGAGGTTCATTACCAAGGCATTACATCTCTCTCATGTTAAGTACAACTCCTTGTTTGACACTTCTCTTTATCGCTTTTTGCACTTAGTGGACATAATTATCACTCTTGGACAAAATGAAGAAAAGATAAGGAAATGGCAAGGTAATCCAAAAGAGGCTATAAAATTGGAGTAAAAGAGGTAAAAAGGATAATAAAATTGAGTTTGGTTCAATCGAACGTTGTATTGAACCTATTGAGTCTTGAATCACTACATACTTTGTAGTAATGTTTAGTGATTCAAGAATCAATGTCTACCACTTCCCTTGAGACAACTCTATGATAGGGAGGAGCAATGTCTTTTACTTCTTTTATTGAGATTTTGTCCTATCAGTCTATAGATCATCACGCAAAAAACTTGCGACAATTGATGGTTTGTGAACCGAATCTACTCATCCCTTGATCATCCTCATGATAGGTAAGGTCAGAGAGGATAAACATCCCTTAGAAATAATCTATTTTTGCTCTGTTTTAATTCTATGGCAGCAGGGCAAGAACCAAAAACAGTGTCCGGCCGGTCACCTCTCTGTCCGTCCGACCACCTTCTAAGGCCGACTGGCCACCTTTTGTTGTACAGGCAGTGTCATTTTTGTGGCAGAACAAAGCAGAAGCTGAAGCTGAAGCCAAAACTGAGTAATTTTCTAACTGCAAACAAAATAGGTTCTTGCAGCAAAATAGAGAGGTTTCTGGGAGGATGTTTTCGGTTGTGAGCTTGTGGCTCCTCGTCTCCCATCCCATTAATTTAGCGCTTCAAAATTAATGTGTTGTAATCAATTAGTTAGCTTAATTTGCATTTGTAATAATTAGTTAAATTTAGCTTATTCATTTATTTGCTGTTGTAATAATATTTAGCAAAGTAGGATATTCATTCAGGCCCTCTTGTATGAGGGCACCCTTGTAATATTGTGTATGCCTTCCAACCTCCATTCTTTCTCTCTTTTATTTACTTGCTTATGATGGTTGCATATAGTATCATCTTTTTGGTTTCATATCACTACCATGTGTAAATATCCATTTTTGCATGCATTGGGTTCAGTTCATCATTCGAGTATTGTTGTCATCTCTTGCTTACTTGAATACGTGCACTATCGCATGCTTTGAGTTGAGCCATGTGTCATGTTAATAAACTGAATGTAATAGTTGCATTTTGTATGTGTTGCATTAGTCACTTGCATATTAGAGCATGCATTTTTGCTAACTATTTTTTCTATTTTGGCTTACCTCGGTTGAATACTAGGTGAGCATTTTTGCTTTAACATATTGCATATATGTTAGTGTTGTCATATCAAGCATATTTACCATGAAGCTAAGTGCTTATTTGATATACCTCTTGAATGTTGGTGGATGAAGGTTATTTTGCTGAAATTGGGATGATTTGATTAATACATACATGAGCTTACTTTTTCAAGTAGCACATATTCAAAACTCTTTTCAAACAAAGCATGAAATCAAAGCGTTCCAAAGTAGATGACTTAGTCTATACTTTGTGCCTCACATAGAAAGTTAGCATTAATAAATTGGAACAAGAGCATATAATGTACATAAAAATCATATCATGATTAGTAGAGACTGATCTTTGATCGGGTGAGTGGGGTTCTCAATTCATGACATTCCTCTCTCATACCTAAGTTCCCAAGCCGAGACACTTTGGTTATGACAGACAAGTGGCCTTTGGCACGAGTCACGGATTTCCTAAATTTTTCAAAAATATTTAGGTGGCGACTTTGAAATCTGGCAATATAGGCCATTTTTGGCATTTTTGATTGTAAATCGATTTTTCAAAGATTTGTTAGATTTGGACTATCATTTGTGTTTTTTTGTTTTGCATTACTAGATTCAAAACCACGGGAGTTCGAACTGAAGGGCTATCATATCCAAGGAGACTAACCCCTCCGAGGAGCACGAAAAGCAAGCTATAGTTTCTAGTGACTCTACTGGGGATCTTAGAGAACTTGACTTGGACTTCATGATGTGAAATTTTATTTACAGATATATGTTCTTTGCATTGCATTTGCATTGGTGCTTTAAGTCACTGCGTTTTCCATTTGCTATTCCTAGATGGCTTGCCTAAAAACCTTGCCAAAAGGCTGGCCGGTGATGGGCTATGCCATGTTAGAAACACAACCCTCGGATCTGGATTACGTCGCATAAAAGAAACTAAGCAAAAATTACAAAAATCTGCGCCAGTCGCATCAAGCTCGAGAGGCCCCCTTCGTCCACTTCCTCGGAGGGGACTTAGGGGCACTGTCACCATTGGCACTGCTGCTATCATTAGAACAATGAAACTTTGAGCCAGAGCTAGCGTTATCATCTCCGCTCCCTGACTCAGAGCCAGCCTCGGCATCGTCTCCGCTCCCTGACCCCGAGTCAGCATCACTGTTCCCGCTCTCAGACTCAGAGCATATGCTCATTGCCTCATCGGAGTCGCTGGTCTCAGTGTCATCCCCACTTAAAACAGGCTTCGAGCCACTCCGATTCTGCACACCTCTGCCCCTGCCTTGACCTCAACGCTCGTCTCGACCGCATGCTGGATCCTGTCCACCTTTCCTCTCTTTCACTGAAGGACGTGTCGTCGGTGCTGCTACTACTGCCAGTGCCCTCGGTCTAGATGGGACCTGAAAAAGCAAGAATCAATATATCAGATACAGTGTATGTATTGTTATAGAATGGCGTGCACAGTATGAGTATGGGTAGAAAACGGGTGCAGTGTGTCAGTGTAGTGTGATGGTACACGTGAAGCAACATCAGAGTGTATGTCAGTATGCAGTGTATCACTATGCGTGTCACACAGTATGAGTATCATGTTTCAGTGGGAATATTGCATGTCAGTACAGTATGGAAAGCAATGAAATGCATGTGAACGAATGGCAAGAATACCTAGACACCGTGCGAAGTGAGTAGAGTCTCTCTCCTCTGCACCATGTGGACTAAGGAGGCAACCAGCTGTAGGAGGCTCTCTATGTACTCTGTAGGTGCCTGCAAGTGAAGTTGAATAATCAGTAGCTAAAAAGGAAAATATGGGATGCAAGTTGTAACATGCGGTCCATACTAGAGGTGCGCCTGGAGCCCTGACATATCCATATCATGCCTCCGGTGGCTCTACCAGAATTTGATAGGCTACCCTGCTTAGCCGCCAGTAGGCAAGCATAGCAGGGATCACTCGCCAACCGACAGCCCACACAGCAGGAGAGGCCTCTTCAATACCAGCCAAAGGAGCACCTGCTGCGTCACCCACGCAAACTCTAGTCAGGGATGGCATAAGATGAGTCTTGACAAAAGCTGTGTAGTCGCCCTCCCCTCTGAAGTAGTCGGCGTCCAGCCCCACTATATACTGAATCATGGCCTCAGCTGAGAGGCTATCAGCTGTCCTCATGGATGCTGGGGGCGGCATAGGCACAACTGGGGTAGAAAACCCCGTGGTCTGGCGTATATATTGCTCTCCCAAGAACCAGGCTCGGCAGAATGGGCCCTCCAACAAAATCCAGTATTGCGAGGTAGCCCAAGCTCCAGCGTAGTGGTCTCTAACTCCTGCTGGCATCGTCGCCCAAGGCTGCCAGGTGATCCGCAAATAGAAAATTTACAAGTTATTAGTTGTTGTCAATTGTCAGAATATGGATCAGAACAGTAGGAATGGGAATGAAGCAGAAATGACGATGAGTATCGAATTACCTCACGGGCGGCCACTGTGTTGAAGTAGCAACAATAGAAGGTAAAGGTCATGTCCTCACTGCTCCAACGACGGGAAATACCGTTGAGAGTAGGGGACGACCGGGGCAATCTCATCCATCGGCTCTAGAGCAAGGGTCGGGAAATAGGCATAAACCCACAGCTGCAAGAAAAGATCAGCAGTGTGTATCAACAGTGTGTGAACAATATGAAATAGAAAGTGCAAAGCAGAACGCACCGTGTGTGAACAGATATCAAACAGAAAGTGCAAAGTAGAAAGAATAAGAAGTACATGGAATTAAAAGTGCAGCGCATACCTCACAGGCTCTCCAGTAGCCTCTGATCCTGTCTCCCTTCATGTGGGAACTGGAGTTCATGTAGCCATAGAGTGTGGCAAGGCCGGCTCCACTCTAGTCATAAAATCGGACCCGGGATAGGGTCACAAAGGCACTCAACAAGTACAAACCCATGGTATTCCACCTGTTTACGAATAAGGTGGTACCGACAAGATACATCAGGAAGCCCCAGGTGTACTGCTCTACCTCCTCCTACATCTCAGGCTAAGTCTTGCAAAAATGCAAAAAAAACCAACTGTATCACGTCGTAGCTGGCCGGTATAAAGTCAGGCTTGCTCTGAGTAGGTGGATCTTGGTCGCCTCTTACTGGCCTATGTCCATGTAGAAAGGGATCGGATCACCCCCTACTCCTAAGCCTGTGATCATCGAAAAGTCATAAGGGGTCATCATCATCTCGCCAACGGAAGAGAAGTGGAAGGAGTTGGTGGTATCCCACCACCTCTCCACTAATGCTCCAAGTAGGGCTCGGTTAGTCATGTGGTGCGTGAGCCCGACGCAAAATAAGCTAACGCATGCCTCGTCAACAAGGTCACGGACCCAATGGGGGAGCTCGTGATACCAATCCCTGGCCGTCACTGCCCTGTAACCCCTACAGGAGCGAGAGTCCTCTTGTAGCAAATAAACAGTGAATCAGATGAAAGACAGTGATAAAAGAAGAACCAGATGAAAGGCAGTGCAAGACAGTTAGATGCAAGGAAGTAAAGCATGAAAATAAAGGATGTACCTCAGTAGCACCGTGGGAAAGGTGGGAATCTGGCTCTCTCAACAAAATATCCTCCGGCACGTCATCACACTACAACAAAAAAGGTCTATGGTGACGAAAACGCGTGACGAAAAAATATTTCGTCTCCAAACATGCATGTTTTAGTGATGAAAATAAGATTTCGTCTCCAATTGTACTATTTTTAGAGACGAAAACAAAATTTTGTCACAAAATGGTTAAAATCAAATAAAATAATAGGTGACGAAAATTTTATTCGTCTCTAAATTTTATTTTTCGTCACAAAACAATTTCCCACCCTTGGAAAATTTGGCGGAAGATTTGGTGCCATTTTGGAGACGAAATTTTTCGTCACCATTGTAAAAAATTTTAGAGAGGAAATAATTTCGTCTCCAAATGTATTATTTTTAGAGAGGAAAATCAAATTTCGTCACTAAATGCTTAAAATTAATAAAAAAATAAAATTGAACCATAGATATCTCTCTGTCACTTTTTCACCCATATATAATTGAACCATAGATATAAAATTGAACCAAAAAAAAGAAAACTTGATTTTAAATATTTTAAGATTATTTGGTTCTAGAAATTATATTATGTCCCATAAATTTTTTAATTTCATAACAAATAGGTCATTTATTAATAAATCATCAAGTTAATTAATAATTTTTAATAATATTAAAATTTTATTTCAATTAATAATTTAGATTATGTTATTATTGTATAAGTGAATAGTTAGAAATTTTACTTTTTTAATTAATTCTGTTAAATAAAAAATTTTAGGAAAAATTATTTAGAAGTCTTATTACGGAGACTTGTGCTACATTTGGTCCCACAAAAAAATTTATATTCCCATAAGTCCTATGGGAAGTTTCTTGACATATTTATCCTCAATATTAGTTGTTAATATCATAAATAAGTAATCTATATAATAAGGAAAGAAATTTTTTAAAAATATATAAAATGTATGTGAGATACATTTAATTTTAAGGGCCAAGATGAATCCTGAGTTTATATCAATGGTTGAGATCAATAGATCTCCCGCCCAATGATTTCTCTCCCTAAAGCATCGTTCTCTTTCCCACCTACCCATCTTCCCTCTCTATCCCTCTCTGTTCTTCTTGAATACATCTCTCTCTTCCTCCTATCTCTTCCAGATCTGTAGTGTAAGAATCCAGATCAAAGCCTAAAATCCAATTTTTACAAAGCCTAAGCCTAAAATCGTCCTCCACCAGCGAATTAACCTCCTCCTCGACCCGATCCAAAGCCTAAAATCCAATTTTTACAAGAATTCCAATTGAGCGCAAATTCAAGAGAGAGAGAGAGACCTGTTGGCGGCATCGGAGGCGAGAAGCAACTCGAGGTTGATGGAGAGAGAGCGCTTCTCGATGGTGGATCGGAGGTTGCGGTGGACACAGGGGTTGTTATGCGTGTAGAAGCTGGAGAGAGTGTTCAACGACACAAGCAGATCCGGGTCCTCCTCTCTCTGGTTTTCTCTCTCTTTCCCTCTCATTATTTATCAATATTATAATGAATGGAAACACAAAGAATGTGAAAAATCAATGTGAGTTGTTGGGGGAAATGGGATCTTCTCATTATTTATCAATAGCCCACTCTTAACCCTCTCTCTCCTCACTCAGATCTTCTTCTCTTTTTCTACTTCTTCACCTCTCTCTCTCTCTCTCAAACTTAGAATACCCACCAAAAATCTCTCCTTTTTCCCCTTCAAGATCCTTCTTTCATGTAAGTCAATCAAACAATCTCTGTTTCTATTTTTATTTGTGATTCAGTTATTTGTATATGCCATTGCTTTGATTACAGTTCTACAAAATTAATAATTGACAACAATTAGATCTCACAGAAACCTAAATGGTATTCATGCTTAATTAATGTTGTTCCTGTTAAACTTCTTTTTTTTTTTAATGTGTTAATTTATTGTCATTAATGTCTTTTAATATGGTCTGTTTCTCTTTTTTTCTGGGTTTTGTGATTGATGTATGCTTTTGCATTTTATTTGTTTTGTTTTTTCAATGTGATGGGTTAGTTTCATCTGGAATGAACGAATATATTTGCCAAACTTTTCATGCTGGTTTTGGATTGGTCTTTTAATCTGGAATGAACGAATATATTTGTCAAACTTTTCATACTGATCAATCGAGATCCGTGTTCAATAAGGGTTAAACTTTTATGATATGATTTTGGAGCCTTCAGGTAACATGGCTTATCACATTTTATGTTGGGTAATGCTAGGAATTTTATAAATTCTATCAAAGTTTTTACATTTGGTAGAAATTTTTGGGGTCTCTGGCATTTTTATTTTTAGTTTGTTAATTCTTAGATCGACAAGCAGGATGTGATAAGTAAAAATGTAAATCTATGTAAAAGATGAACTGCTTAAATCACCCTTAACATATTTTAATAAGGCATGGACCAACATCATGTGGATTCCATGTTGGTCCATCACCCATGTGACACATTTGGTAAAAACCTTAATAAAACATTTGAGATCCCTACCATTACTTTCATGTATAACGACTGTAAGACAATCTTAATTTTCTTTAATGTTATACGTCTAACTTATTTGTTTCATAAGAGAACAATGGATATTCTAAAGACCAATGATTTATTATTTTCTTTGTAAACAAACAAGGAAACAACAAAGTAATGCCAAAAATATTATTATATTCTAGAATTCTATTAGATTGCATCTTTCTTGGTAGTTAATTATATCTAATCAATTAAAGAAATAAAAAAAAGAAAAGAATATAATTTACTTGGACGTTTTCTCGACAGTTAAGATGATAATTAATTAGTCTTTGATTTGAATGTGTTCTCCATGTTAGTTTCTTTGTGTAATTGTGCATTTCATTGCATTATAAATACATGCTCTGCTCTCTATTCTTTTTGTACAAATCCAGAGCTACAATTTGTTAATTAGAGTAAGTTTCTTCCACTCATCTGCGACAATCGATCATGATTTCTTCATTTCCTCATAAATGTCAAATTATTTGGGTTTTTCTGATTATTTAGCTGAAGAACTTTTCCATCATCATCACCCTTAATTACTCTTTTTTTTTTTTTTAATTTATTAAATATAAATTGGAATTCTCACTGTTGTTATTGTGTTTTACATTTTACACAATTTGATTTATCATATCTATGCGAAAAGAGGTTTTATACCTTATTGTTGATATCAAGAAAACCTTGATGGTACAATCTTTTAATATATATGAGAAAAACAAAACCCATTGCTAAGCGATATATAGATTTTACGGGTTTTTGACCTTAGATTCTTGATTTCTCTGGCGTGATTGATAGTACATTTAGCTGGGTTTTTCTAATCAATTGATGGTGAAAAGTTTGAGAATTGTGCATGTATATAATCATAGATTATGTATACGTATAGATGTTAGAATTTCTGTTTCTTTATTTTATTACACGTAACTTCTTGGAAATCACCATTTTTACCTAACTTCGATAAATTCCACTAGTTACTGTAGAAAATGAAATGCGGCCTAGTCAAGTATTGATTTGACCCTCACTTTGAGGCAGGGATGCCAATCATCTGAAGGTCAATCTATTTTTTATGTAGTTTTCTTCTGAAATTTGGGAAAATCATCTTGAGGATGTGAAAGTAAAGGCACTGGCGTCATCGAGGTGTCGATGAGAATGAAGAAGAAATTACAGACGTTATATATTCTTGTGTGTGATTTTTCAATATACTAGTAGATAGATTAGCGTGTGACATGTAATATTAATCACAAAATTGACAAAGCTATGACAGAGAGTTTTGTTGGCTTCTCTGTTTCAAATTAGAGGAACAACAAATTGGACAGATCTATGATAAATTTAGGTCAAACTGCAAGGTTGTATTCTTCATTTGCTTTTGAAGGGCAAAGGAAGTAATTGTTGGGGATCTAGACTTTTATTTTTCTTCCTTGCATTTTCTTTATCATAGCTTAAGTACTGCAAAAATAATTACCTTACGGTAGCTTTTGTTATGTAGTTAATGAATTGATGTTAGAACTTTTGTAAAATTCTAAACTATAATATTCATAATTTCAGATAATTGTTTCAAAGTTTGTAAAATACTAACACATGTTAATTATGAAATTGCCTATGCTCTATGCTTTATTAGCTTTGTTTTCTTTTGCTGGTTGTCAATGAGAAGGCTGAAATTAAACACATTGTTGTGCACAAAAAAGATAAGGTCATGACACGTAGTCTTGCAAAGTTTTGTTATAGCAGATTGACTTGCATGCCTCCATTTGAATGACTATATTACTGAGAATGAACTAGAAATTTGAAATGAATGATGGCGAAATCGGCTCCCCATGAGTAGTGATGATGTATCCGGTTTGGTAATGCTTCTCTCTATCTTATTCAATGCTTGTGATAATGTCTTCTAACTAAAAGTACATTGGCGTATTTGCAAGTCAATTGGGTTTAAGGACAATATTACCTTAGATAACATGTAACCCTTGATCCGATGCTGTTCTTGAACCACACCGATGTGACTTTGCAGATTAGAGGAAGTATTTTGACATAATTCTCGATAGTGTTGCATTGTGCCTTCTTGGAGCAAGGAATAAGAATTGTTGTCAAATTTTTATGAATTTCAATGATGATGAGCATTTACGTTCTATTATCTAGGCTTTAATTTTAAGGGATTGTTACGCCTTATTTTGCAAACCCGATGCCTGAGGTGGTGATATCACATGCCGTTGCATATATTTGTAAACAAGAGGTTGCTACTAGTCCTCCAGATATTTAATTGGGCTTAGCGCCTGCGCCCATCACGAAATTTATTGGTGGAGCCTAATTTGAACTTGGTCATAGTGGCTGAACTTGAAGTTTGGTGATCTTTTCCCAATATGAAATGAAGCTTTTAATTATTTTTTATGTTATATTTGTGTTTTTCGGTTGTATTGTAGAAAATCACAATCATAGAAAGAGCGAGATAGGGATAAGGTATTTGAGCGTAGTCGGTTAAGTTAGAAGTAAGCTTTAGCAGACTTTTTATTTATCTTTGAGTAATGTTTCGTGTAGGTTGGCCTAAGCGAGAGTTGTAGAAGTAAATTCTAAGGACTTTTTAAAAGCGTGTCGATGATCATTATTTGGTATCCATTATTTATTTTTTAAAAGTTTTGTTGCAACACCTCATGATCTATCTTACAAACGAAATCATTATGGCGACTTTTGTGCTTTGTGTTTTGTCCACTTATTCCATAAATTTATTGTGATGCTAATGAAAATTGTTATCATGACTCTGTTTTGCAGATCATACGTCTTTTACTTAAATTAAGGAACATCACGGGATTCACATGGCTTTCCGGTTTTTGAGCAATGTATGACTTTGGAATCTATATTATTCTTATTTGCATATTACGGGATGTAAAAGAAATCATTTCTCAGTTTTGTTTCTTTCTCAACATTTTGTTGTTTTCTTGGGTTCATGTTTTCTCTTATTCTCTGAAAATACTGAAACAAAATATAAAGACCACAAATCTTTGGACAAGTAAAGAAGTTCATGAATCATGAATATAAAAACTTTATGGAGACTCTTTCTTAGGATCAAAGGCCAATAAACATAAATGAGTGGTAAAACACATTCTTGATATCACCTTTTTACTGTTGCAGTTCCTGTCTCATGCTAATTTTGCAATTGCTATTTACTTCCATCTCATGTTTTTATGCACTGTCCAAACTTCAAATTGTTTGTTAAAAAGGGCATGCTTGAATATGTGATTAAAGAAATAAGAAAAACTACAAATTCATCGGATAATATATTCTCAAAAAATCACAAAAAATAAAATGATACAATTTTATTGCGTTACTTTATCGTTACCGGAGTTACGCTTGGTAATTTGAAACTCAACTCACTAACACCTTGTCGCAAAGGCTTTGGTATACATTCTATTTAGATAGAAATGTCACCAATGTTTAATGACAAAGTTAGGAGATTCTTTAATGCGTCTGGGTGTGTAATCCTGTGCAAATGAATTGCATTTTGCTTTTGATTGACTTAGGTGCAGAAAATGGATGCAATGTTTAATCTTTGCGGACTTTTCTTGCAAGCGTGTAAGAAGATAAGCGGTTGCAATGATTCCCAACGTACACCATGCTTGCAAAAGAAGATTTTGGAATACTTCAGCGGATATGATGATAGTGATATTACTAGACGTTTTTTGTGGATATTAGGAGACATGTTTATAATACGCATACAGTTCATATTGTATTTTTGTGGATAGTGTTAAAATTCGATTGTGATGTTTATGAAAATGAATAGATTTTTGTATTGGTTTGTAATAGATATTTTATTGAGCAGGTTATTGAAATCTTGAGGAATTGTTATTGAAAAGAAAAAATTTCGGAAGAAAATAGTATTCCTATTTTCACAATTTTTAATTTTTATTAGTGACGAAATAAAAAGTCGCTATTAGTTTTCAAAAAACATGACGAATAATTTTGTCACTAATGATATAGTACAAAATAAATAATTTTGTCACATTTGTTCATTTTAGTGACGAATTTTTTTGTCACCTTAATCTATAGCATTGGTGAGGAAAATTTTCGTCACTAAAATATATTTGGTGACGAAATATTTCGTCGCAAAAAATAATTAAAATAAAATATTATTTAGTTTTGGTGACGAAATGGTGTTTTAGAGGACAAAAAATTCAACATTTGGAGACGAAATATTTCGTCGCTAAAAATGAAAAATAGGTGACGAAACTGTTTTTCGTCACCAGGTACTTTCTGTGACGATGTATAGGCCACGAACGTGGTGACGAATTTTTTTCGTCACCGATCACTTTAGTGACGAAATTTTGATGTTTGGAGACAAAATCTGTCTGTCACCAAAGACCTTTTTTGTTGTAGTGTCAATGAAGTCATCAAAGCACATCATGCCTCCAGGCGCCATCGTGTGCTTGCGGGGGTGGTATGTGGTCAGATCAAAGGGCCTTACCCTCAATGGTAGTAACTCAGGCTCGGGCCCTAGGCGAAGACCTCTACCTCTGAATCGAAGTCAGCAGCAATGTCTGCCACTGCCTCATCATCTATGGGCTCTGCAACCTGTGCAAGGGGTGGAAGTACAGGTGGAACCTCAGGAGGGGTGTCATCACAAGGAATGTCATCCGCCATCTGAAAAGTAGGGTGAAAAATGAAGAAAAATGGAGAAAAGAGGAAAACTACAAAAAAATCAACCTTAGGAGAGAGAAAGTGTGAGAAAAAGTCAAACCCTAAGAAAGACCACAAAACCCAAGAAAAACTTGAGGGAAACAGGCCCAAAGTGTTGAAAACCCCAAAAAAAATTGATAATCAAAATCTGATCGGTTCAAAGTGAAGAGGACCAAAGAGGTTTTACGAAATAAAGTTTACGTGGGGCATTGTAAAACACGTACAAAACACAGATCTAGAAAGAGGAAGCACCTAGAGAGAGAGGGAGAGTGATTTCGGCCATGTGGGTATGAGGAAATGAGGTGTGACAATGTATTTAAGGAGAACTATGCCGAAATGTCAAAATTACCCTCGATTTTGCATTAGAGACCGGCCGTACACTATTAGTGGCCAAGCGGCCACTTTTTTGGCCCAGTGCTAGTTTTGTTCTCCTCTTGTCTAGGCAGTGTATGGGAGGTCTTGTTTTGGTCTTGGGAAGGATAATTGAGGTATGGAAAGTTGGCACGGATTCTGAGGATCCAAGGATTGTGTTCCGGCTGCACCGTTCCCATTCTCGCTGCATCTTCGGCGCACGAACGTGTCCCGATTTCAAGTCAGAGCAAGTTGTATCATTTTCGAACATTTTGAGAAGTCTCTGAGTGGTAAGTTGGAGGTCTCGGTAAGGTGCCTTCGAACGCCGAACTCTGTTTATGCTTTTCAGAATTCGCATGCTTATAATCTTGCACACTAGGCATGGCTTTTTCTCATGGAACATCGCATTGTCGTCCACCTTCCATCGCACTGTTTTGTGCATTCACTTTGTTAGCACAATTTTGTGCATTCACTTTGTTGGCACTGTTTTATGCATTCACTTTGTTAGCACTGTTTTGTACATTCACTTTGTTTATTCACTTTGTGCATCTATCGCATGTTCACTTTGTGCATCTATCGCACACGTACACTTTGCGCATCTATTGCACATTCACTTTGTGCATCTATCGCACACGTTCACTTTGTGCACACGTACACTTCGTGCATCTATCGCACGTTCACTTTGTGCATCTATCGCGCACGTTCACTTTGTGCATCTATCGCACGTTCAATTTGTGCATCTATAGCACACGTACACTTTGTGCATCTATCGCACACGTTCACTTTGTGCATCTATCACACGTTCACATTGTGCATCTATTGCGCACGTTCACTTTGTGCATCTATCGCACATGTTCACCTTGTGCATCTGTCGCACACATTCGCTTTGTGTATCTATTGCACACGTTCACCTTGTGCAGCTATCGCACGTTCACTTTGTGTATCTATCGCACACGTTCACATTGTGCATCTATCGCACATTCACCTCGAGTATCTATTGCACACGTTCACTTTGTGCATCTATCGCACAATCTCATCATGCTCTTTGCATCTTTCTCATTTGTATTGTCTTGCATGATCATGGATTTTCAAAACCAGCTTCGTAAGGCATATGAGTCCAACTTTCAACTGTATTCTTTGTGCATATCATTTGCATTTTGTCCCTGATTCCTTGCAAGGGGATACGTAGGCAGCTTTCGAGCGCAACCTGTTCAATTTATATCTTGATTGCTTGCCCAAGTCTTACGGCCTTGTCAAAATAGGTCGTCTCTGGGCTTTGACATTCACTCGCGTCATTGCATGACTTCGAGCTCTATTAAAGAGAGACAGCTGTAGACATCTCATTTTTGACCTCCCTAAGAATTGGGTGCCACTGATTTGATCACCCAATAATGAATTTACATGCTTGTTCAAATGCTCGATTTCCTCAGCAGGAAACCTTAGTTTTGAGCCTCAGAAACCTATAAAACCTTGAGCCTTGTTTTTTGACCAAAATAGCAGTTTTTCAAGCCTGACCACCTAGGGACTTGTAGACCCACTAGTGGCCTGTCGGCCACTATTAGTGTACGACCACCCCATATTAGTGGCCGGCCGGCCACTTGTGCAAAACCATATATTTTTTGGCCAGATGCCTCCACTGATGTATAGATGACCCTCCCTCATGATATAGGGTTAGAAAATTTTGTGGAGTAAAGTTTTGGAAAATATTTCTCTCTCTCCCTTGCAACTTCTATACCCTTTGCCTAGACGCTCTAAACCAAACCTTGAGGGTTCTTTGCTGAGGTTTTTGAGCTTGCATTTTAGCTCTTGAGGGTGTAAAATTAGTGGTTTGTGAACAAATAGATCATTCCTCTTCAAGAGGTATACATCTTAGCTCTTTTGCACTACTTGTTTCCTCTCTTTTCTTACTGTTTTTGGGCTGTTTTTCACCTGTCTTTATGGGCTAAAACTTGTGGTTTAAGGCCATTAAAGGTAAAGGGGCTTGCCACCCTTCTTTGACCCTTGTTTACTAGTCCTTTACCCTTGTGTTTTCCATTCTTTCATCAACTTTTTTTGAGCTTTTTACCACTGATTTTTAGAGGTTTTCAGAAGCTAAAAATGAGGTTTTAAAGTCCCAAAAATGGAGGGGTTAGCCTCCCCTCCTTGTGCTTGTGTGCTAGCTTAATCCCTCAATATTTTAGCTTGTTGTTTTAGCTATTTTTGTCATAAGTCCAGCACTGCTTAGGACTATTTTTAGTTTTTCATTGATTTGAGCTTTGTTTAGCATGCTTGTAGTGTAATAGTCCTCATAGGTTTGGTGTTTCAGGCATTAGACACCAACTTATTCGAGTTGATAGCATTTATTTAGTGTTTTTCATAGTTGTGATCACCTTTAATCACCTTTGCACTTCTCTCATTTCTTGGATTTTCTTTGCCTTGAGAGTAGTTTCAACCGATTGATTGTTTAAGCTTGAGATAGAGGTCGTTGTGCTTAATAGTTTAATCTCCTCGGGGGTTCATTACCAATGGCATGACATCTCTCTCGTGCCCAAAATAACTCTTTGTTTGATATCTCTCTCCATTAGTGGACTTGATCTTCATTATTGGACTTAATTAACTAATGAATGAAAAGGTAATTAAAAGAGACTAATAAAATCGGGGCTAAAATGGAATAAGCTAATAAAATGGTTTGGGGTTCAACCGAATGTTAGTTGAACCCATTGAGTCTTAGGCCATTTCATACTTGTTAGTGATGAGATTGGTTTGAGAGTCAACGTCAACCACTTCCCTTGATCAAACTCATGATAGGGAGGAGGTTTTGTTGGTCATTTATTTTCCCTTATTAAGTTTTTGTCCAATCGAGCCATGGATCATCATGCAACAACTTTGCAATTGTTGGTGATTTGCGACTCGATTCTACCCCTCCTTTGGGCAATTTCATGATAGGGAGAGGCAAAGAGGATGAATATCCCTTGGAAACACTGTATTTATGCTCTGTTCATTTTATGTTGTAGCAGGCCGATATTTACATTAGTGGCTGGCCGGCCACTATTTGTAGCCGGCTGCCCACTACTTCTGGCTGGCTGCCCACTTTTGTGTCAGCAGGCAGTGTTGTTTTCTTGCAAGGTAGAGCAAAAGCAGAGGCAAAATAGAGGCTTTTTCTGTAGGCAGAACAGTCTTGGCAACAAAACAATGGTGTTTTCGGAAGGATATTCGCATTGGTATGCACGGTTCACCACCTTCCCCCTCCCCCCCCTCCCCGCTCGAGTTCAATTAGCTTACATAGCACTTAGTTAATCTGTTAATTAAACTAGTTGATTCCTTTGAACTTGTAATAGGTAGTTAATTCTAATTTGTAACTAATTAGTTAGTGTAATTAATTTGTTAGTTTCAATTGGTAAATAATTAGCTAGTATAGTTAATTTATCTCATTTGGGTTGTAATAGCTAGTTAATTAGTTTAATTAGCTAGGGCATTCATTCAAACCCTTCTTGTGCGAGGGCAAGATTGTAATAATGTGTATGTCTTCCAACCCCACGTCTTTCTTCCTTTTATTTACCTGCTTATGATGGATAATGTAGCACATCATCATGTTTCTTTTAGCATTCTCCATGTACCATGCATCCATTTGTATTGCATACATAAGGTTCAGTCCATCATTCTAACTGCATTGCCATTTATCACTTTCTTGAATACGTGCTTAAAAATGCATGCTATCAAATTGATTCACTTGACATGTTAAATAAACCAAACCTAGTAATTGCATCTCGCATGTGTTGCATTAGTCATATTGTATCATTAGGAGCATGCGTATTTTCTAATAAATTTTGCATTGATTAGCTTACCTCAGTTGAGTATTAGGTGAGTACTTTTCACTTTACCATATCGCATGCGTGTGATTGTTTCCATGACAAGCATGATTACCATGACGCTAAGTGCTTAAGTGATTAATTGTTTGAATGCCTGTGGATGGAGGCTACTTGCTTAAACTGTAATAGTTTGATCAAAGTACATATGAGTTCACTTTTTCAAGTAAACACATATTCAAAACATTTTCAAACAAGCTTAAAATCAAAGTGTTCCAACTTCTACAAATTAGTATATACTTGTGTGTGACACATAGTAAAGTTAGCGTAATAATCAGAACAAGAGCACATAAGGTAAATAAGAATCACATCATGATTAGTAGAGACCGATCTTTGATCGGGCAAGTGGGGTGCTCAATTCATGACCTTCCCCTCTTGTACCTAAGTTCTCGAGCCGAGACACTGTTGGTGATGGCAGATATGTGGCCTTTAGCACGAGTCCTGAGTTTCCTAAATTTTCCAAAAAATATTTAGGTGGCAACTATGTATCTGGTAATGCAGTCCATTTTTGGCATTTTGATCCAAAATCAATTTCCCAAAGGATTTGTCGGATTTAGACTCGTTAGTGTTTATCTATTTCACATTGCACTTGTAAAATCAGATTCAGAACCATGGGAGTCCGAACTGTGGGGGCTAGTCATATCTGAAAGGAGCACAAAAAGCAAGCCACAGCACTCCTGGAAAACACCATCTTTGTTGGTTTGTTTGTTCTAGGAATAATCTCTTTGTTAAATGTGCTCTCAATCTGAACCCCTAATTCTTGCAAATTTTTGAAAGTGAATAGTGGAGCGACTATTAACTTTTGTAACATATCAGGCTCAAGGTTCTGCACCACTATCTGCACTTGATCCCTCTAAGAAGATCGATCTATCATTTGTGTTGCCTTTACTCTCCACCTTGCAACAAATTCCACAAAAGGTTCTTTAGGATGGTTGTGGCCTACTTCAAGATCTTAGATGGTCATTTCAATTTGGGTATTGTACGAATACTGATTGACAAACGTCTTAGCCAAATCTTCCCAATTTTGCTTCATTTTATCCTCCAACTTGACGTACTAAGTGGCTACTATACCTGATAGGGTTCTTCCACACACACAGAGTTTTTGAGGCTTAGTCAGACCCATCGATTTCAGGACGTCCGAGAAAAGTTGGATATGTACCATAAGTTCTCTAAACCCGTTGAAACAATCAATGGGTGTCATTTTGAATCTATCTGGGAGCCTTACGATAGCCTTGGTATACCTATCATCATTGCCAAAAATGGAGTTAATTCCCTTTGCCTTTTTGAATTGCTTCTCGAGGTTAGCAATTTTTAGCCAAGTCGGGTCGAGATCATTAATATCAAAGGGAAAAAGCCCCTCATTAGGTTGCACCAGAGGTCTGAAACTCAAGCTTGAGCCAACCCTTCTTGAGGATCTGGACCCTGCAAATCTTTAGATGGCGAAGATGGATCAAAGTTCAGCTTGGGGCCCAGGACTAGATGTGTGGTAGATGCCCCAGGTGGGCATTGCATTTCAGCAATGGTCTCATCCTGCATGGAAATTCTTTGGATTAGTGTATCTATGATTTTTTGAAAGGCCGTTATCATGGCCACAACTTCTTCTGGACTGTGTGCCATCACGGGTCTGCTGAGTTGGCAATTGGGGAATGGATGGGTGTAACCTAAAAGCTTACTAACAAGGATTTTGACCCGGTTGCACTTGATGTATCTGGATTGGATTAGTCTAGACGGATTTGACTAGATTGGGCTTTTTAGAATGGGCCTTTTGGCATTGGATGGATCTTTTCTTTTGGGGATTAGATGGACTGGGCCTTTGTTGGGTGGATTTTTTTTTGGGATTGGATAGATTGAGCCTTCACTAAGTTGGGTACGGCTCCTTCTTTGGCTCAGACAAACCTTGCATTAAAAACAAATGCCCCATTAGATTGGGGTACCGGGTATGTTGACAAAAACAAAGCAAGATACAATTTTTAGCCATGGTTCTGGTCTTGCCAAAAATTCACCCATATCAAACATAAACCCCTAGATTTCAACCCAAATTCTAATTCTAATATGACCTTCAAGTTTGAAAGGAATCGCCTCAAGATTAAGACTCTCCCAGGATTGCATCACACATTTCCAAACATTTCACATTTTGCACAAAAGCATTCAAAACACCCCTATGAGAGGTTAGGGTTTCCCTGTCCTAATTTTTGGAGTGATCTAGGCTTTACTACTTTAAGCAAGTAGTTTCAAAAAATCCTACATACGGGTGAGCATCCTGTCCTATGTTGGAACAGTCACTAGAGTTTTACTATATGCACTAGGACAATTGGTCAAAAGAGGTACCTCGGCAAGATTACCTAATATACGTCTCACACCTGTAGACACCCCATTTTTGACCATCCTCAAGACTTGGACGTCACCATTTGAACACTTGGTGATTATCCATGTTTGTGTTTGTTTGGAGTTCCCGGAGTTCTCGGCTACGCGCCTTGCCTCAGGATTTCCGAACTTGACTATTTTGTATCTGGTTTTGCACCAAACACTTGTGTTTTGCCTTGGAGGGGCAAGGAATGCCTTTTGAGGCATCCCCACACACCACCGGCACTAGCTAGAGGCCACCGACTGGTTTTTCTTGCCATCGGCAATATATATTGCCGGTCGGCACTATTTGTTGCCGGCCGGCACTAAATTTTGTCAAAATGACATTCTTTGCCGGCCGGTTACTGTGCAGTTGCTTTTTTAGATATTTTGAGGCAGCTGTATGGCATTGGTTTCTCCTCCATACACGTGTATGGAGGGATGCGTCTCTTGTTTGGCTTAGTGACTAAGCTTACAAGATTGCCTCCTCTATAAGAGGAAGCCTTGTCTCCCTTGCTTTAGGGTTAGAAAAATTGGAGAGGAGAAGGAAGAGCTCTGGTTTTTAGGGTTTGCTTTGGTGTATCTAACCTATATCTATATCTCTTCTTCTCTTGCCCTTGTGTGTGTTTGTGTCTCATTATTGCACACAAGCACATAGTATTTCACCTTCCCTTGGCTACTGAGGTCCCAAGAGGTTGTTCTTGCTGTTCTTGACTGGTTTGGAGCTCAAGGAAGCAACAAAATCAACATTTGTGAAGGTGGTCAACAAGGGTGAGAAACTAGCCTTTTATTCCCCATTTTTGCATCCTATTTTTACCTATCTTAGAACTGTTTTTGTGCTTGGTGTTTAACATAAAAAAGTTTTTTTTTTAGGCCCTCTTGATAGTTTATTAAGGGTGCTTTGTGCTTTGGGGAAGTTTGGCCCCTCTTAGGCCTTGAAAGGCCCTTGTTTTAGGCCATTTTGTGGGAGATCCGGAATTTTGGTGTTTGGGTCTCTTCACCACTGAAATCTTGAGGGAATTTAGTGGTGAAGATGATGCCTCGAAGTCCCAAGAAGGAGAGGGTCACCCCCTCTCCTTGTTGTCCTTGAAAAGGACAAGTTTTGGCCTCTTGAGGAAGCCTATGTTCAAGTGTGTGTTGAGCATGCCATGACTATTTTTCATGCTTATTATACCATGATATAACATGATTTTAAGTTGGTTTTGGTCCCTTATGCATGCTTCGCATAGTTGCCATGTAATGCCTTGTGATCCCTTAACATGCCTTAAGTTGTTAGCCCTAGTTTGAGCATGCTTTAGGCTTAGATTCATGAAGGTCTTATGCTTATTTTTCTTTGTTTTAGGTCTGTCCATGGTCGTTTGGATTGATTTTGGCATGTTTAGTATAGCTCCTTTGCATTCATGGCTTGCCGGGCTTGTACGCCTCAAGTATGTGAATGTGTAGCTTGTGTTTCTTGCTTCATTTCGGTGGTTTGGAACCACCTAACATGTAATTTCAGTCCCTTTGGCATGGTCATATGCTTGCCTAAGTCGCCTCTTTATTGCTTTGAAAGCATATGTTGTATGCTTTTTGTTTCGACCATTATGCATGCCTTTGAATTTGAGACCCTTAGGTGCCATCTAAGTGGTCCTTTGGACTTAGTTTTATGTGTTAAAACTCTATTTTTGGTCGCCTATTGCATGCCATGTATGGTTGTGTTAAATGTAGTCCATTACCTCTTTGGCTTGCCTTGGATACTTGGGCCATTTGTTGCATGCTTAGTCTATTTTGTTGCTTGGTTTGGCACCATGTTTTGCATAATTTTCGGAGTTTTCTATGTACGCTAATTGTCCATGTTTAGCTTCCTTTAAGTGTGCTTAAAGCTTGCTCACTTGATGCTTAAGTTGGTTCCTTAACATGTGCATGTGAGCATGCGTGATTAGCCTTCATTTTTGGGCACTTTAGCCACTGATTTTAGGCATATTTAGAGTTGCCTAAGTCATGTTTAAGACCATCATTTGCTTGCTTGCATGCTTACCTCATGTTGGCTTGTATGCTTTGCATAAGTACATGGCATTGTTCATATTGCATGATAGCTAACATGACTAGGTTGCATTGCATAAACATGCATTCCTTGTCCCTTGATTTGGTGATAGGGATTGGGATTTTGGTTTGTTTGGTTTGCATGCATTTGAGATTGAAAGTGCACATTTGATCCTTTGGGCCATCATGTATGGGAATGCGTGATTGGTGGCCCGAGAATCGAGGCACATGCCCCTTTGAGTCACAAACATGATAAGGAGTGTGTTTGGTGCATACATCGCTTGAATAACATTGCCATGCAAGATTTTTCCCTCTGCTGCTGTGAGTTGCAGGTTCTGTAGACATTCAGTGCCGATCGGCAACATTTAGTGCCGGCCGGCATTAAATTATCAGCCGATGAGTTCATTTTGTGCCGGTGTCCACATACTTCAGCCGGTGGTGTTTCCCTTCAGCCGGTGGTATCCCCCAGTGCCTTGAGAAGTAGTTCTAAGACTTTGGCAATTTTCAGAGGAACAAAGCAGGGAAAACAGAGGCAGTCTGGGCATGGCAGTGCAATTCCGAGCAAGACCCGAGCACGTGCTGCATTTGGCTCTCCTCCCGAGGCAGTTCTTGTTTTTCTCGGTTTAGTTAGTTTGTCAACTAATTAGGCTATTTGTAATATTTAATTAGCTTGTAGTTAATTATTTGTATTATTCTTCGGTCCCTCGGCGAGGGCATATCTATAATAAGTGTGGGTGAGTGGTGTGTATGTCTTCCAACCCCCACTTCTTTCTCCTTTTTACTTACCTGCTTTTAATGGTTAGCATTAGGGCACGTTTATTTTAGCATACCTTATGCTATGCATGCGTGCATCCATGCATTTGTTAACATGCATCGGGCTCGGTACATCATACAAACTGCATTGTATTTTCAATTCCAAATTGAATACGTGCATCGAATAAAGTGCATTTCACATGCCATTTTTAGGGTTAGCCGAGCCTATCCTAATTACATGTTGTATGCGATGCATTAGTCACTCTAACATGAACTAGGTCATGCATGTTTGCTAACTAGTTTGTTGTTTTGGCACGGAGTACGATGTAAGTATTTATGCTTTACCATATCGCATGCGTGTGGATGTTAACATAACAGTATGCTTACCATGCGGCTAAGTGCTTATATGAGATAAACTGTTTGAATGCCTATGGGTGGAGGTTGGATTTCTTGAGTTGGAAAACTCGTTGAAATCCGTGTTTTAGCCTACTCGTGAGTAGCAAATTCCGAAGCGCTTTTCAAAAAACGAACGGATATGCAATGTTTATTTCCAAATTAGGCAATCTAGTCTATACTTGTTTGCTGCGTACATAACATAGTAATTCTAGGCTAATAATTGGAATAAGAGCATGTAATGTTTTGAAAAACGGATATCACGGTTAGTAGAGGCCGATCTTCGGACCGGGCGAAAGGGGGTGCTCATAGCTGACCTTCCCCGATCGTACCCAAGCTCCCGAGCCAAGACAACTTTGGTGATGACGGACATGTGGCCTTCGGCACCGAGTCAGGGTTTCCTAAATTTCCCATTTTAAAATATTTAGGTGGCGACTCTGTATCTGGCAAAGCAGTCCATGTTTGGCACTACTTTTCAAAAATCTATTTTCTCAAACGATTTGCCAGAGTTGGACTCTTTGGTTCAGATTACGAACCGCGACAAACAAACAGTTGAGTCCATACGCCGTGAGTTTCCTCGCGACTATTCTGATCTGGCGAGATTTTAGAGAGCTTGACTCGAACTTGTGATATCCTATTTTGACTACACTTATGTGTTTCTTTGCATTGCATGTGCATTGGTGCGCCTAGGACACCGTGTTGGACATCTGCTATTCCTGAGCGGTTTGCTAGAGGCTTGTCTTGTGAAGGCATGACCATAAGGCTGACCGGGTTATGCTCTGCCCAAGATGGGGAACACAAACCCCGGTTTTACCGGGGCACCCTTTTCGACCATTCGACCTAGTGCATATTCGGAATCCATAGTGACCATTCCAAACTAGGACAGGTTGCTTACCCGATATAGGTTGTTTGAAACCGCTGTGTGCGTAGTGAAACCCTAGCTCCTGACAAAATAGGACAGGGAAACCCTACCCCAACATAGGGGTGTATTGGCTCTCTTTTACCTGTTATGTGCTTTTAGAGTGTATCTCTGCAGGGAACGCATATATCAGTTTGCAAGTTTGGGTATCCGGCCTGAGGACACCAGTATCAGTGTTGTTGAGAATCAGCTGTGTCTGCGGGTGTCAGTTCAGTTTTGAATAGTGATTCTGGGGAACAGTGTTCAGTAGTAGAGTACAGTTGTCCGGCTACACCCGTGTTTGATCTGTTTGGGGCTGAAATACTGCTTGTTTTCCGTTTCAGTTCAGAGATTCAGAGGGTCGATCTAGAACAGCTAGTGTCTTCTCCTTGCTGAGGCAGGACTGAGCATGACGCAGAATTCAGAAGAGATCGTGGTCATGACGGCCGCATTAAGTCAAGGAATTACCCCGCAGGATGAGACTACTGTTGACATGCCGCATCCACCCAGGTCGCCTGCCGCACACCCAATTTGGACTCCTCAACTATATCAGGCTCGCGAGCCTACTACATTTGAATTAATGGGAATGATAGGTGATCTTCAAAGATCTGTGGCGGATCTTGCCTATGGAATGTCTGTTTCGCCACCAGCTGCACCATATGCCAGAGGCTTTATACCCCAGGAGCCCCCACTACTGGGACGAATTGTAATTGAACTCAGCCAACCGGAGATGGCCTCCAGCTATGGCAACAACACATCGAACCAAGTTCTAAATCAGGCTGAGGCCAGAGACAAAGGCAAGATGAAGGTAGATGCCGACCCTACCGAACAACTGCTGTGGGCAGTAGAGGCTTTGAAAGCCGGGGGAATGAACAAGCAACAGATATCCCCAGTTATGTCAAAAGCTGTGGAGGGTGCTTTCCCCACTCCACCTGAGGGCAATTCCAGTCAATCAGAGAATTGGGATAGGCCCCGTCATGCCAAAACAGTTCTTCCCTCTCCCAGCCTTACATCCGAAAAGGATCAGAAACCCAAGGCCGCACCCGCCAATCCGTTTGCTAGTGCATCTAGCAAGAGTGCTCAGGCTCCAAAGTACCTGCCCCGAGGGCGCAGGGTCTTCCATGCTCTCTACATGCCATTGTCCAAGGCACTTCAAATCCTTGCCGAGATGGGACACCTTAAACCCCTGGAGCCTCGGCCTCTCCCGAAGAATCTCCCTGATACTCATGACCTCGCTCCTGTCTTTCACCACCAGACCGCCATGCTACCGACAATTGTTTTCGCCTCTAGCACGAGGTGCAAGATTTGATTGACAACGAGGTTATCCTCCCACCCACCTCAGCAAAGTTCGTCACCACCCAGTTGTTGGATTTTGAGGATACAGACACTGCAAGTATGTAATCAGAAGGTGGACCGCCTGTGGGCAGTGCCTGGCACGTTTTTGGATATGGCGTTTGGCACACATTTTTGGGCATCTGTTAATGTTAGCTTTGTAAAATTCTGACTTGGGTGTCGAGTCAGTCTTTTGCTTTGTTTTGAGTCTGTCTCTCTGTATTAAGTCAGTCTTTTTGCTTACAAGATCTGTCTTGTTGTAATGAGTCAGTCCCTCTTGTATAGTATACCAGGTGATTTCGGGGTTGTTGCCTCAAACACCGTTTTGTCTTGTAATTAGTTGCTTTTGCTTTTTGAGCCTGTTTGCTGCCGAGGAGCCGGTTATACCAGCAAATCTGAATGAAACAGCTGCGGCTATCATGTGCCGTATTTGTTGCTATTTGAGTTAGCCGTGCCAGAAGATGTGAATGGAACGACAGTGCATTTCGCCTACTCTCTTGTGCCATAAACATCGTCGTAATGACCTAAGCTTTTCATAAAACCCCTTTTTCGAACACTGTGGTGATGAAAACGAAGAGGAAGTAATTCCTCGGGTTTTGTAAAATTTTGATCATTTTGAGAGAAAGAGAGGCCTGCTAAGCTTTTAATGAATGAAATCATGCTCGTCGGCGTGAGTACTGAGAAGGATCCTGGTCCGATCCAGACTGGTTCCACACTATCTTCAACGCGAATGATTTGTCGCTTTCTTAAAAACTTTCAAAAACGAAATGTCTTGTGCAGTCTTGCGAAGACCGGTGTGGAACCGCTCTTGAGATTGTGCAGCCCAGGATCGCTCTCGGTCTCAAGTTTCAATTCATCTGTTGCAAACTGGATCCGTTCAAAACGTTCAGTACCATGAAATGCCTGTGTGGCCCATTTCGAGGCAGCCCTCGAGCAAGAGGTGTCAAAGTTAGATCAAGGAGATCAGATCCCACCAAGCAAAGCTCGAAAAGCAACCGTGATGGACTTTTCCTGCAAATCAATACAACAGTCGCTCTCCTCGATACGGAGACGCTTCAATCTCAAAACCATTTGGCATGGACAAAGCTACACTTTTACCCTTTGAGAGGCTCGCTGGGCCGAAAACCCGGAAGGGCGGCCCAGGCAAAAGTTAGAGCAAAAGAAAAGAAAGCAAAAAGAAAGAAAAAAGTATATACAAAAAGAAGCAAAAAAGGAAAAGAAAAGAACAAAGAATAGAAAAAGAAAAGAAAAAGAAAAACACAGCTCGCAAGGTCGAAAACCCGCATTGGGCACCTTGGCAAAAATTAGAGCCTAAACAATGAAGGTTAAAATACTCGAGTGTACCTTAACCGGAACTACGTAAGGCTTGATTCCCATGTTTGGGATACGTAGGCAACTTCATTCTGAAGTCCAGCCCCCAACGCTTCCATAGCGTCTCAGTCCATGTCATAAGTTTTGACCACGTTTGCCTCCTCCGAATCCAATGTCTCAATTGCAGCGACCTGGAATTACGTGACCAACTTCCTCTTGAAGTCAAACCACCAACACCTTCCAGGTGACTGTGTCCATATATTGATTCAAGCCGTCTTCGCCTCCTCCGCGTTCGAGGGTCCGATCGTCATCAACAAGGACTGGCTTACGACATGCCGTGGCATCATCCAAACAAGGGGCAACTTTCCGTTGCCATCCATTGCCATAAGTTGCCTTAAGTTACCATCCAAACCAGGGGCAACTTTCCGTTGCCTTATCCCCCCTTTAAGCCAGGGGCAATTTTTCATTGCCTCCGATCTGAGGTTGCGCATCTCGAGGGTAAGTTCCGTGCTCGTTTGAGCATCGACTGTTTGCAAAAATAGTTTTTGAAAATTTTCACTAAGGTTGACTTATTTTCTCGAAAACTGTTTCATTTTCAAAATTGGACCATGTTTGGACCCAAAAAGGAGAATTTTCAGTGCTCACAGCCTGATTCACATGATTTTCAAATAAAAAATCAAATAAGTGTGTTAATCCAACTCTCATTCTTGATCAAAACTGTTTTAGGAAGAAAACAAAAAATGGTCAAAATGACGTACTAGGGGCACGATTGAGTCAGGTCTTCTGTCTTTCCCTCACTAACATGCTTGTCAACAAGGCACTCTATTCACCAGAAGAAATAGCCGTGAGCTAACAGTGTTGGGCATGAATCCGTGATTTCCTATTCATCCATTAATCACCCTAGGGAGGGATTGAAAAATGAGAGAGCAAGTTGAGCGAAAAGTGAGAAAAGGGCTTTGAGAGAAAAATGAGCCTGAGGGCCGAGTGATGTGAGTATCACAAATCAGAAAGGGTGGGAATAATACCCGGAGGAATTGGCTCCTCGAGATTTAAAGTCTTTTTGTGAACATGTCCGTGTGTCGTGTCCTTTTGATTTGTCGGTCTTGATTTTAGCTTTAAGTCTTTTTTTTCGAGTGTGTCTCGTTCTTTTAGGTTGTGTGCCTTTTGTTTCTTTGTTTGAGTCTATCTCGCTGTGTTCTGTGGTAGGCTTGATACCCTGGTTGAAAACCCTTCCTTATTTCAAAAATCGTCATTTGTGTTCAGAATGCTGTGCCATTCTCTACATTCGTGCGAAGCATGAGAAAGGAAAGAGAAAATTTGGGACATCCGAGTGTGTTTCAACTGCAACTGTATCAATTTTGTGATCCGTCTTGTCAAGATTGGGGCTATTTGTTCAGGGTTTGTTGTGTGCAGAATGAACCAAATGTTGTGTTATGGGCTATATGCAGGTCAATCCCCAGTAGAGTATGGGCTGTATATCCAGCTTGAGCAGTGGTTCGTATGAGTTGTTTTGCTCATTAATTGGTTGGCTATCTGATTACTGCAGTACAATTGCTCAATTTTCAGACAACAGATCAATATCATTTGCATTTGAGGTGTAATGTGATGCAATGCAGTACAAGGTATAAAATGCGCAGATATATGCAGATATGTACAGATATAACATTCTTTTCAGACAAAAAGTTTGTTTCATTTCATAATCTTTTTCAAGTACATAGTTTTGAAGAAGACAAAAACCTACTCGCGGCAGTACAAGGTAATCTAACTACCAAAAAAGAAAGAATACAAAGAAAACAAAAAGCAGCAAAAAGTCTGTAGCAGCATCGATGATCTCGCGCCTAAGGATCCGTCCTCGCCCTCTTCTCGGCAGAGCTCAGAGCATCACCAAGAGCTCGCCGCTCGAGCCCGAGCTATCCCGGTCTCCTCCGACGCTTCGCCTTGCTCTGTCTCTTCATCGGACTCGCAAATGCGGAACTAGAGCCCGCGAGCTGCTCCCGACGTAAGTGCGTCCCCCTCTGGTACGGGGATATATCCTGCCATCTCGGGTAGAAATGGGAGGTCTAGCTGGAACGCCACCCGCCGGAGGAAGTGGGAAGGGAGGCTGAAAAACATGAAAGGCAAATGCATCAGTATGTATGAAACAATTTGTCAGTGCAGAATGCAGTGTATGAGTACAGAGTATGAATGCCGTGAGCAGTTGAAATAGTGCAGAATGCAGTGTATGAGTACAGAGTATGAATGCCGTGAGCAGTTGAATCAGTGCAGAATCCAATGTATGAGTACAATTTGTGAGTGCCGTGAGCAGTTGAATTAGTACAGGGTGCAATGTGTGAGTACAGTGTATCAAGTGCCGTGAGGGCTGGGTATCCAGTGTTGTATCGTGCATTAGATTATGCGAAGAAGTTTGTGTATGGTTTGAAGCTATGACAGAGAGAACACACCGGAAGGCCGTAAAAGGCTAGAAAGTCAAAGGTTCGCTGCAGCATCCCCGTCATGGAGGCATTCATCTCCAGTAACTGCCGGGTGGATCCAGAAGACGCCTGCAAGGGAATCAGATGCATCAATATTCTGTGGAATATCAAATAAACTAAAATGAAATAACTGTACAGAAATACAGTAACACATACCGGAGGCAAGTCAGGGCGCCGCCAAACTCGTGATCAGCTGGCGGAGGGGCGAAGGGGATCTGATATGTCACCCCATCTGACCCCCAGAAAGTCAGCGAAGAAGGCAAAGCGGGCCAACTGGCCTCCCGTCCTCTCTGGACTCCGCCCCTGCCGTGGACTCGAGCCCTCCTCGGCGCTCCTCCTCCTACTCCTGCTCCGACCGCTGGCGCCGCAGGTCTCTCTCTCTCAGCCCGACGACCACCGCTCAGAGGCCGCATCAGGAAGGTCCGGACGTACTCCGAGTAATCACCCTCGCCTCTGAAATCCTCCGCCTCCCAGCCGATGGTGTAGTCCGCCAACTGCTCGGGGGTGAAACGCTCGGTGTCCCTTATATGCTCAGGAGGGTGCAGGATCTGCTCGTCAGTACACCTAGGTCCGACGAAGAAGCGCCGCCAGTACCAAGCCCGACAGACCGGGCCCTCCAGCAGAATCCGGTAACGCGAGGTCTCGACGGCACCGGCAAACCGATCTCGCATCATCGCTGGCAAAGGAGCCCAAGGCTGCCAGGTGATCTGAATTGAAATACAGTTTGTTACCTACTGATATTGCAAATACACAGTGGAAAAGCGAAGCTTAAATAAACTGCAAGTAAAACATACCTCGGCAGGGGTGATGGTGTCGAAGTAGCGGCGGAAGAAGCTGAAAGTCTCCCGCGGCCTCCGGGCGCATCTCCCGTCAAAGCGGCGTGAGAAAGGGACAACCAATGGGGTCTCCGCCTCCGGCACGGGAGCGAGCCTAGGGAAGTAGGCATAAACCCACAACTGCAAGGTGAATACCAGAATGTTTATCAGATAAAGCAGAATACAGAATAAAGCAGAAATAACAGACATGTTGTGCGATAAGCGGTGTCGTCGTGTACGTGTGAAATCTGATACAAGTAAAGTGATTAATGCGGTGTGCGTAATGTAAATGAAAAGCAGAAAAGGAAATGTACCTCCCAAGCACGCCAGTAGCCCCTGAGCAACTGTCCGCTGTCGCGGGAGGCTGAGCTCATGTTTCCGTACAGAGTAGCCAGAGCGGCGCCACCCCAGTCAAAATGCAAGATATCCCGCACATCCACCAATGCCCTGAGAAGGCAGAGGGGCACTGTGTTCGCCCAGTCGGCGAAGATCGTCGTCCCAAACAAAAACATCAGAAAGCCGCGTGCATACCTCTCCACGGCCTCTGGGGTCATCGGAGCTGCGTCAACAAGAAGGGGCTGGACCCGGAACTGCACTTCGAACCAGGAGTACCGGACGAAGCCGGGACGTACGAGAGGCGGTGCCGCGCCGAGTAAGTAGACCTGAGCTGCAGTCCACTCATCCATAGCAATATCAAAGGGGATCGGATCACCCCCTACCCCGATGCCGGTGAGCATCGAGAAATCGTAAGGGGTCATCGTCATGTCCCCTGCCGCCGAGAAATGAAACGAATCGGTGGTGTCCCACCATCTCTCTGCCAGGGCGGCAAGAAGAGGTCTGCATGTCGTGAGCTGGGAGAGTCCCCTGCAGAAGGAGCCAAAACCCGCCTGGTCTACGATGCGGTGGACTGCGTCAGGAAGCTCAGCGTACCACTCGCGGGCGACAGTGTTCCCATACCCGCGGATGGCATGGGAATCTCCCTGTTTTCAAACAAATAGTTGCAAAGCAGTATGAAATGTACAGTTTTGAATAAACGGTCAAAATCAGTGCAAATATGGCATGCGTGCAAGTTTTACAGATTCAAACAGATACCGGGTGCCGGTGTGTTTATAGTGAACTACAACGTGTGATGCGTCAACGTGTTTGAGTGGTTCGGTGCAAATTTGGCATGCGTGCAAGTTTTTCAGATTCAAACAGATACCGGGTGCCGGTGTGTTTATAGTGAACTACAACGTGTGATGTGTCAGCGTGTTTGAGTGGTTCAGTGCAAAGGTGGCATGCACGCAAGTTTTTTATATTCAAACAGATACCGAGTGCCGGTGTGCTTACAGTGAACTACAACATTTGATGCGTCAGTGTGTTTGAGTGGTTCAGTTCAAATTTGGCATGCGTGCAAGTTTTTCAGATTCAAACAGATACCGGGTGCTGGTGTGCTCACAGTGAACTACAACGTTTGATGCGTCAGTGTGTTTCAGTGGTTCGGTGTAAATGTGGCATGCGTGCAAGATTTTCAGATTCAAACAGGTATCGAGTGTCGTTGTTCGCAGTGAAATGCGGTGTGTGCCATGGTTTGAGTGGTTCAAGGCTAGTGCAGTGTGTGCGCATGTCGTTCTTAAACAGATATCAGTTGCAAGTTTGTTTGTGATCAACTACAATACACAATGCATCAGAGTATCAGAGCTAAAGCAATTAAAGAATCTAATCGGCTGTAGCAGTTGACAGTTAAAAGGTTCTACAGTGCAGAAAATTAAAGCAGAGAAAGGATGTTACCTCGGAAGCGCCGAAGGAAAGGTGAGAGGTAGGCTCGCACAGCAGGAGCTCGGGATCCAACACCATGTCGAAGCTCCTGAACTGGCGTAATCCGTCAGGTGGTAGGACGTGAATCGCCGGCCGGTAGGTCGCCGGGTCGAAAGGGTGCTCGCTCAACGGGAGGAGCTCGACCTCGGGATCCATCTCGTGATCCGAGGGAGTTCCGCCGCGTGGAACATCGTCGGCCATGTCGAGAATGACGGGAAAATGGTCGAAGAATGAAAATAGGCTCGGAATACGAAGAGTCAACTCGAAAGTCAATCCCTGGGAGGGTGGAAAATGGCCGGAAAGGGTCGGGACGGAAAAAGGTATGGAAATCGAGAAGAGATCGAGGGGAACAAGTCCCAAAAAGGTGAAAATGGCAAAGGATGTACCGAAATGAAATTTTGATCGGTCGAAAATGTGCGAAACGTGAAGGTATTCGCGAATCGAACGATGAAATCGAGCCTAAAACGCGAGAAAATGTGAGGATCGAGGGCCGAAAATACTCTAGAGAGAAGGGGGAGGAATTTTCGAGCAAGGAGAAGTGAAAAGAATAGGGTTGGAGGCCCTATTTTAAAACACCCGTAGCGAAATACCAAAACTGCCCCGACACAGGAATTTTGTGCCGGTCGGCCACACTCTTTGCCGGTTGGCACAATAGTTTGCCGATGGATTTGTTTTAGTGCCGATGGATGGCCGGTGATGTTTCCTGACTGCCGGTGGGCATCCGGTGCCCTTCCTCAGTGGTTTCCAAGCCTCTTACACCTTTTTTCCTGGGTTAAAAGTGTGGTTCAGGGCCTTTGTTGTTCAAAACAGTGCAAAACAGCGCGTTTTCGATGATTAACCGGCCTCCGTTTTGACCTCAGATCGCGTCTTCTGCGCGCGGCGCTCAAATTCATGCGAAGATGTATCCTTTTGTATCCTTTTGGTTTTTACAAGGTTCAAAAGTTGCCCCGTGTGCGTTGCATACATTCATCACATTGATCGGTGCGTTGCATTGCGCCGTCATGCATTATCATGCATTTTATTACAAGCATTTTCACGTGTTGTCATGTACCTCAATACATACATTGCCTCGCACATCATGCCTTGATTTACATTTCGCGTGGCATGCGTGTCACACTTGCATTGATTTACATTTCGTGTGGCATGCGCATCACACTTGCATTGTTTTCCATTCCTTTGAGGCACACGTACCTCATTGCACTCCATTTTCCATTCCTTTGAGGCACGCGTACCTCATTGCACTTCATTTTCCATTCCTTTGAGGCACGCGTACCTCATTGTACTTCATTTTCCATTCTTATGAGGCACGCGCGTCTCATTTGCCCTATTTGCATTGGCATGCGTGCCCCATGTGCGTTGTCTCGCACTCCCCTCCCCCTCTCGCGTGTACTATGCTGAGAGGTTTCTTTTTGCTTTTTCCCTTCCCTCTCTCGCGTGTACTACGCTGAGAGGTTTCTTTTTGCTTTTTCCCTTCCCTCTCGCGGTACTACCGAGAGGTTTCTTTTTGCTTTTTCCCTTTCTTCTCTCGCGTGTACTACGTTGAGAAGTGTTGCTCTTTCCTCTCCTGTGTACGATACGCAGAGAGATGTTGTGTTTGAGACTCCGAGTGTTCTCGGTAGTTGCTTTTAGCCTTCTCCGCGTAGGCGCCGTGAGAATTGCTTAATTCTCTTAATCCTCGCTGCATGAGATGTAGTTTGGTTCAAGTTTACTCGCTTGCATCGCATTCACTTAAAGTGTTGTATAATTTTTGCATCCCGGTCTGGCGAGACCTTAAATACGCACGGTCTAGGAGACCTTAAATCCTCGGAAGGTGCAAGCCCTTCGTTGCTTCGGCACACACAATTCATGCATTGTCATGAATTAGAAGCCGTAGCGTCACAAGATTTCAAATTCATGCATTGTCATGCATCCAAAAGTCGCGCGTTGGCGCGCATTTCAAAAGAAACATCATGCATCATGTGCATTTCAAAAAAAAACATGCATTGTCATGCATACATTTTGCATCCCGGTCTAGGAGACCTTAAATCCTCTGAAGGTGCAATTCCTTCGGTGTTTGTCGTGCCTGAACGACTTTCGGTGGTCTGGTAAAGCCACCTGTCTGTGTTTGTGGTGAGTTCCTAGGAGACCAATGGGGACGGTGAAAACTAGAGTTCGAATGGCTTATGCCTAGAACGTAAAGGTTCGAGATTTCCGAGACTAAAGTCTGGTTTAAATACCCAGAGGGTGTACCCTCGGCTTGAAATCTATATGGAAGCCCCATAGGTTGAGGCGGCGTGTTTATGCCTCAGTTCTGGATACTGAACCAACCTAGTATATCGCCCTGTTGGGAGAATAGGGAAAAGTGCAATCGCAACCATTGCATCATACTGCATTGTCATGCATCATTGTAAATATTGCATATGTCATGCATTTCAAAAAATCAAAACAAAACAAACAAGCATACTGCATTGTCATGCATCATTGTGAATATTGCATATGTCATGCATTTCAAAAAAAAACAAAACAAAAAAAAAAAACCCATGTATATGTCATGCATTTCATTGTAATATAGTGCATATGTCGTGCATCCTTTGTAAACATCCGTCTATATTGCATTTTAGTTGTATGCATCTACCGCATCATCTTCCATCTATGGCTTGCACCTTTCTTTGTTGAGCTTGGTCTGGTATGTGCCGTTACTTTTCACGTTGAAGCACAGTTCTGCATGTGTACGCGCTATTCCTTGATGAACTTGGTTTGAGGGTGGCAGCACCTTTTCTGTGTTAGACATGGCTTGTACGTGTACATGTCTTTCCTAGGCAAAATACGGTTTTGGCCGCACGCCATATCCATTGTAGATATTACATTGTAGTGTAATTATTGCATCCAGCATTAGGATCATTATTCTTTCCTCAGCGGGTTGTCACCCCACTTATGTCATTCCACCCAATACTTGTTCTTGTGTCCATCTACATCACTCATAGTTCAGACATCGTTCTATGGTAGACAGACTTGTTACTTCCATCAACCTATTTGACATATGTGTGGTTTCGAACCGCTCATGATTGGATCATGATTCAATTGCTTTGCATTTAGTTTGCATTGTTTCAATTGCATTGCATTATCATTTTGCATTGTTTATACTTAGTTTTGTATGTATTGCATATCATTTTGCATTCGTCATTGCATTGTCATGCATATTGCTAACGATATTGTACCTGTTAAGTTTACTTTCTTTTCAGGCACGATATTGTATGTACGGTTCATTTGAGGCCGGTGCAACCGGACGAGCCGCACAGGTATTGTATCCTCCGCATGAGACGTTTTGAGAATTGCATAATTCTCTTACATCTTTTCTGCATTGTAGTGTAGATTGGCATATGCTAGCTTACAACTGTTGCATGTGTGCTTCATTACAGCTTTCTTTGCATGATCATAAGTTATACTCGGCTTCTTGCATTGTCTTGCGTTTTGCCCCTGTCTTCGGGCGCATACCTTGTTTGTCTTGCATGCTTGTCCAAGTCTTCGGCCTTGTCAAAAATGGGTCGTCTATGGGCTTTGACATTCACTCCCGTCATTGTTATGACTTTCGAGTTCTGTCAAAGAGGGGCAACTGTAGACACCCCATTTTTGACCGTCCTCAAGACTTGGACGTCACCATTTGAACACTTGGTGATTATCCATGTTTGTGTTTGTTTGGAGTTCCCGGAGTTCTCGGCTATGCGCCTTGCCTCAGGATTTCCGAACTCGACTGTTTTGTATCTGGTTTTGCACCAAACACTTGTGTTTTGCCTTGGAGGGGCAAGGAATGCCTTTTGAGGCATCCCCACACACCACCGGCACTAGCTAGAGGCCATCGGCTGGTTTTTCTTGCCATCGGCAATATATATTGCCGGTCGGCACTATTTGTTGTCGGCCGGCACTAAATTTTGTCAAAATAACATTCTTTGCCAGCCGGTTACTGTGCAGTTGCTTTTTCAGATATTTTGAGGCAACTGTATGGCATTGGCTTCTCCTCCATACACGTGTATGGAGGGATGCCTCTCTTGTTTGGCTCAGTGACTAAGCTTACAAGATTGCCTCCTCTATAAGAGGAGGCCTTGTCTCCCTTGCTTTAGGGTTAGAAAAATTGGAGAGGAGAAGGAAGAGCTCTGGTTTTTAGGGTTTGCTTTGGTGTATCTAACCTATATCTATATCTCTTCTTCTCTTGCCCTTGTGTGTGTTTGTGTCTCATTATTGCACACAAGCACATAGTATTTCACCTTCCCTTGGCTACTGAGGTCCCAAGAGGTTGTTCTTGCTGTTCTTGACTGGTTTGGAGCTCAAGGAAGCAACAAAATCAACATTTGTGAAGGTGGTCAACAAGGGTGAGAAACTAGCCTTTTATTCCCCATTTTTGCATCCTTTTTTTTACCTATCTTAGAACTGTTTTTGTGCTTGGTGTTTAACATTAAAAAGTTCTATTTTTAGGCCCTCTTGATAGTTTATTAAGGGTGCTTTGTGCTTTGGGGAAGTTTGGCCCCTCTTAGGCCTTGAAAGGCCCTTGTTTTAGGCCATTTTGTGGGAGATCCGGGATTTTGGTGTTTGGGTCTCTTCACCACTGAAATTTTGAGGGATTTCAGTGGTGAAGATGATGCCTTGAAGTCCCAAGAAGGAGAGGGTCACCCTCTCTCCTTGTTGTCCTTGAAAAGGACAAGTTTTGGCCTCTTGAGGAAGCCTATGTTCAAGTGTGTGTTGAGCATGCCATGACTGTTTTTCATGCTTATTATACCATGATATAACATGATTTTAAGTTGGTTTTGGTCCCTTATGCATGCTTCGCATAGTTGCCATGTAATGCCTTGTGATCCCTTAACATGCCTTAGGTTGTTAGCCCTAGTTTGAGCATGCTTTAGGCTTAGATTCATGAAGGTCTTATGCTTATTTTGCTTTGTTTTAGGTCTGTCCATGGTCGTTTGGATTGATTTTGGCATGTTTAGTATAGCTCCTTTGCATTTGTGGCTTGCCGGGCTTGTACGCCTCAAGTATGTGAATGTGTAGCTTGTGTTTCTTGCATCATTTCGGTGGTTTGGAACCACCTAACATGTAATTTCAGTCCCTTTGGCATGCTCATATCCTTGCCTAAGTCACCTCTTTATTGCTTTGAAAGCATATGTTGTATGCCTTTTGTTTCGACCATTATGCATGCCTTTGAATTTGAGACCCTTAGGTGCCATCTAAGTGGTCCTCTGGACTTAGTTTTATGTGTTAAAACTCTGTTTTTGGTCGCCTATTGCATGCCATGTATGGTTGTGTTAAATGTAGTCCATTACCTCTTTGGCTTGCCTTGGATACTTGGGCCATTTGTTGCATGCTTAGTCTATTTTGTTGCTTGGTTTGGCACCATGTTTTGCATAATTTTCGGAGTTTTCTATGTATGCTAATTGTCCATGTTTAGCTTCCTTTAAGTGTGCTTAAAGCTTGCTCACTTGATGCTTAAGTTGGTACCTTAACATGTGCATGTGAGCATGCGTGATTAGCCTTCATTTTTGGGTACTTTGGCCACTGATTTTAGGCATATTTAGAGTTGCCTAAGTCATGTTTAAGACCATCATTTGCTTGCTTGCATGCTTACCTCATGTTGGCTTGTATGCTTTGCATAAGTACATGGCATTGTTCATATTGCATGATAGCTAACATGACTAGGTTGCATTGCATCAACATGCATTCCTTGTCCCTTGATTTGGTGATAGGGATTAGGATTTTGGTTTGTTTGGTTTGCATGCATTTGAGATTGAAAGTGCACATTTGATCCTTTGGGCCATCATGCATGGGAATGCGTGATTGGTGGCCCGAGAATCGAGGCACATGCCCCTTTGAGTCACAAACATGATAAGGAGTGTGTTTGGTGCATACATCGCTTGAATAACATTGCCATGCAAGATTTTTCCCTCTGCTACTGTGAGTTGCAGGTTCTGCAGACATTCAGTGCCGATCGGCAACATTTAGTGCCGGCCGGCATTAAATTATCAACCGATGAGTTCATTTTGTGCCGATGTCCACATACTTCAGCCGGTGGTGTTTCCCCTCAGCCGGTGGTATCCCCCAGTGCCTTGAGAAGTAGTTCTGAGACTTTGGCAGTTTTCAGAGGAACAAAGCAGGGAAAACAGAGGCAGTCTAGGCATGGCAGTGCAATTCCGAGCAAGACCCAAGCACGTGCTGCATTTGGCTCTCCTCCCGAGGCGGTTTACTGTTTTTCTCAGTTTAGTTAGTTTGTCAACTAATTAGGCTATTTGTAATATTTAATTAGCTTGCGTAGTTAATTATTTGTATTATTCTTTCGGTCCCTCCGAGCGAGGGCATATCTGTAATATGTGTGGGTGAGTGGTGTGTATGTCTTCCAACCCCCACTTCTTTCTCCCTTTTACTTACCTGCTTTTAATGGTTAGCATTAGGGCACGTTTATTTTAGCATACCTTATGCTATGCATGCGTGCATCCATGCATTTGTTAACATGCATCGGGCTCGGTACATCATACAAACTGCATTGTATTTTCAATTCCAAATTGAATACGTGCATCGAATAAAGTGCATTTCACATGCCATTTTTAGGGTTAGCCGAGCCTATCCTAATTACATGTTGTATGCGATGCATTAGTCACTCTAACATGAACTAGGTCATGCATGTTTGCTAACTAGTTTGTTGTTTTGGCACGGAGTACGATGTAAGTATTTATACTTTAGCATATCGCATGCGTGTGGATGTTAACATAACAGTATGCTTACCATGCGGCTAAGTGCTTATATGAGATAAACTGTTTGAATGCCTGTGGGTGGAGGTTGGATTTCTTGAGTTGGAAAACTCGTTGAAATCCGTGTTTTAGCCTACTCGTGAGTAGCAAATTCCGAAGCGCTTTTCAAAAAACGAATGGATATGCAATGTTTATTTCCAAATTAGGCAATCTAGTCTATACTTGTTTGCTGCGCGCATAACATAGTAATTCTAGGCTAATAATTGGAATAAGAGCATGTAATGTTTTCAAAAACGGATATCACGGTTAGTAGAGGCTTCTTGGATTTGGCGAAAGGTGCTAATAATGACCTTCCCGATCGTACCCAAGCTCCTGAGCCAAGACAACTTTGGTGATGACGGACATGTGGCCTTCGGCACCGAGTCAGGGTTTCGTAAGATTCTCATTTTAAAATATTTAGGTGGCGACTCAGATTCCGCAAAGCAGTCCATGTTTGGCACTACTTTTCAAAAATCTATTTTCTCAAACGATTTGCCAGAGTTGGACTCTTTGGTTCAGATTACGAACCGCGACAAACAAAAAAGGGGAGTCCGAACTGTAACGCCGTGAGTTCCCTCACGGACCTGTTACAACACCTAACACCAAGAAGTGAAAGGAGGATCAAGACGAACAACGATAATCTAGATCCAAAGATTATGTTTCCAACATGGTAGAGCCCAGGATCGGCCAGCCTTTTGGTAAGCGGGGTTTGATTGTTGGTTGTCCGCTCGAGCAGGTCTTCTTGCGCTCAAGGGGGGTTTACACACTCTCAGCATTTCGTGTCTCTGTAAAACTTCTGCAGGTGTGTTTTTCACGCTCGAGCTGATTTTCTTATGCTCGAGCGGATATCTTGGTGCTCGAGTGGGTAGTTCTTTTTCTGTAAAAGTACTGGAGGGGGAAAATCTACGCTCGAGCGGCTTTCCCTTTGTGCTCGAGCGAGTGTGTTTTGCAGTTGTGTCTTGGCGCTCGAGTGGGTATCCTTGCGCTCGAACGGGTCCAGTTTTTGTACTTGACGCTAGAGCGGATCTGTTTATATATCACTTCGGGACTTCACCTTTTTGGATCACTTTTTGATTTCATTTCTCTCTCTTACTTTTTCAAAACTCCATTGGAGAGCTCCCCTATCTAAAAACTCACATTCTCTCTAGGGATTGATCTAGTAGGAGTGATCCTTTTCCCTTTGGTAGGGATTCCCACTCATTCTCTCTTGGGTTCATGTCTTGAGGTAGGGATTCCTACTCATTCTTATGTGCTTTAACATAGACATTTGGTTATTTGTATAGATGAGTTTATTTGGAAAGTTAGGGTTTGAAATGTGTTATTTTCAAAAGAGGGATTTTGTTGTTTTCACTCATAAATGTGAAATTTGGGTCTTAGAATGGTAGTATTGAATTTATTTTAGACCTTTGGGTCAATATTGAGAAAAAGAAGAAAAATGCCATGTTTGGGTATATTTGGGTCATTAGTGTAATTAATGAGAATTGTTATGAAAATGTGAAATTGAGTTGGAAATAATGAAATTGGCTCATTATGAGACGGAATGGTGGAGTTGGATTTATTAATCACTCGTCTTTGAAAATATTGATAATTTTATCTATTGATGCATTTATTATCTGTTTAGAAATAACTGCTTTGGGCTATCGGTGGAGGATAATCTTGATTGTTGTAGACAATGCATGATGATTAGGCAAACTAAAACTAATCAATTGAGTATGCCATCGAATATGGCGGTTGATATAATACATGAATTTTATGTATTGATTTGATTATGTATATGATATGCGTTTATATACATTGTATTGTGTGGGAGGAGATAGGGGATGCACTCCACGGTTTAGGGGAAGATGGGGGATGGACCTCTAAACCGGATATTGTTTGGGAGGAGATAGGGGATGAACTCCATTGATACAGCACCAAAATGTGTATCTATTGAATTACTGATACAACAAATTTGTGTATCATTTGTGAAGTATAGAAGTGTTTTATGTGTTGTCGATACAGCAAATATGTGTATCTATTGAGGCTTATGGAAGTGTTTTGATATGAGTTGTTATCTCATTAAAATTATTAAAATGGAAGTACTGTTTATATGAGACGTAGTCTCATTTAAATTGTTTGGCTAGGTTCTGAGCCATAGTTGTGAATTGAGAAGTTGGATAAGAAATGGAATAATGAAATGAAACATAGACACTTTTGTCATGTAATTGAAATGGATTATGAATTGATTTATGTGAGTTAAACATTTATCAAATGCTAATGTTTTAGTTATTGCTCATACTATGTTTAGCATATCTCTACTGGGCGTTAGCTCACCCTTTATGGGACATCATTTTTAGGTACAAGCAGCATGCCACCTCCAAGGATGTAGCTTGAGAGGCTTAGTGGCTGGGACACCTTTTTGTTGTCTTTTTGTTGTATTACATGTATATCAAGCCAAGGACTTATTTTGTGTAGAGTTAGTACTCTCTTCTATAACCAAGTGTTGACTTGGAAAGTTTTAAGCCCGCAGGGCATTTACTTTTGTTGTCAACATGTAAATACATTTTGTAATGAATACTCCGATGAAATGTAATTATGCTTTATTCTCTTATGTCTACGCATGTCAAGAATGTATGCTTTATGGGTTTATTTTGAGGGCGTTACAGTTAGTATATTAATAACATATATCAAGGTTTCATAAATTTAGACTTGGTCCCTATATACTTTTATTTTATTTCATTCCAACCCTTAATTGTAATATTTTATTAATTAATGTACTTGTGCCTATTATATTATGTTTATAAATACAAATATCTCATATATATATATATATATATATTTCTTGGAGCCCAAGTAGCTAGTCATGTGAGGGTTGAAATGGCCTTGATGGCATTGATGGACAACTTTGACAAATTACACCTATGGAACTTGGCCCCAAAGAAACCTTCCAACCCTTTCTCTATATATGCACACTTCTCCCTCTCACTTTACACATTTTCATCCATGCACTAGAGGAGTGAGAGAGAGTGATCTTGGGAAAAAAGAGAGAGAGGGAGAGAGAGAGAGAAGAGAAGAAGAAAAAGAAAAATTGTGTTGAGTCTTGTACAACAAAGGTAAACCTACATCACCTCTTCTCTCAAGTTCTTTTACCACTTGTTTTTCCCCTCCTAATACATGCTATTTGTATATATATGTTGTAGTCTAGGCCTAAACTCTTGTATAAATGTGTATTAATCAAGAAATGGTGTGCTTCTCCTTCTTTCTTAAATTTCCAGCAGCAAATTTTTTTCCTCTCTTGAATTTATTTTCCTATCAAACTCCATAAACTCAAAATCTATTTTTATGGTGTAATATTTGGTATGTCTAGAGTATGTGATAATTTTGGTAGGACCTAAGGATGTATTTTTATAACCTAAACAATTTTTCTAAGTTTGTTACTCACAGAACTAGAAAAACAGTCAACTTTCTCTATTTTTATAACATTCCAATAAAATAATCTTGAGTCTAATTTTATGTCAAAATCTTAATCTTGGTGTTATATTTTAACTAAAATTTGTTTGAACTCAAGAGAGTGAGGGGTTTGAGAGAAAAACCGATTTGCGTAACTGTCAACGAATCGGGACAGATCTTGGTAATTCTAAATTATCTTAAAATGTAAAATATCTATCATACTTTCGTAAATTGAGTTTGAAACTAGACTTGTTTATCTACAAACTCACATGAGGACAGGTACTCAAGGCCAATAAAAGTATTTTTTTCATAATTATTTTCAAACTGGTTCAAATCTGGAAATCTGGAAATTTGTGTTAATATACTCTTATTTGGTTTACAACACTTATATTCTATGTTTTTTGAATGTTTTAGTCTCGATATGTAATCTATGATAAATTGTAAATTTGCTTCCCATGAATAAATTACTTGTTGTTTAGTTTGGATTCATAATTATACTGACCATGCTTTGCTATAACTGAGAACATAATGCACTTAATAAAGGAGAGATCAAATGGGATGCTAATGGGTTGCGATCATTGTATTAAATTTTATGAGATAATGAATGATGGATTCAAGAGTATGATATAGTGGAATGTGTTCCATTTTTGTGAAGTCTTGTGCAAGTGTGTTTTCGAACCCTAACATGGCACGGGAGGTATTTTGACTGCTTAACGGAAATGGGAGGCATAAGGGTGGCAGTGAGGGTCTCACACAGAAAGAGTATCACTGGAAACCCGTTCTCTTGAGGCAGACCGTGATGTCACCACTAGGGTATGTAACCTAGGTGCGTGGGCATCATTGGTAATTGTGCGGTAACCGACACACTAGTGGTTATGTGGTAAGCGACGCATTGGTTTGGTATTAACCAAGGGGGAGTTAGAATTGTCCATGGCCAGTGTTAGTGGTTGGGTAAGAATGGCATTCCGCGGGGAGTTGACTAGAACTAACTAAAATTGACTATTATTCATGAGAACTGAAATTTAATTATAAGCTCTGCTTCATTATTTCTTTCGTTGTATGTTATGATCGTGACGTTATGTTACTTGTGTATTTGGAATGGGAAAAGGGTCGGGATGTATGTGTTTACTGGGCATTCCAAGCTCATGGCGTTTTATGCCAGGTGAAGGTGAGTTTTACACCGAGAACGAAATCCCTAAAAGCTTTGAGGAACCATGGCTGCCATAGATATTAGATTTTAAAGACTTGAAGAATTTTATCTGTAACTATTATTAATATTTTCTTTTAGTATAATTATTTGTATTTTATGCTTAAAAATGATGTGTATCCGCTAGTTAAACCACAATGTATCGTTGTATTATATTATCAAAGTTTGGGGCATCACAATAATTGTGAATATTTTTTATTCAGTTAGTTCAAGTATTGGTCAAAAATAATTTGTAAACATTCAAAATCAATTATTCTTAAAGTCATTAATTATTAAAATAAAATGTAAAAAAAAAATTTATAATGATTTAAAAATAAGAAATATATTGAATCATACTTAAAAACTAACAAAAATTGATCAAAATCAATTTTAAATCCTAATAAATGTGATTCAAAAAAATATATATATACGTATTGGTAAGTTTTTTTCAAAATTTTCAAAATATATAAAAAAAAATTACGGTTCTGGTTACCACAACCGTTATGCTATGCCTTTACACCTCACAATTGCAACTGCGCCAGCCCAACCGTTACGGCAACCGCAACCATTTTTCGAAACCTTGGTTCCTAGGCTTTTTATTTTTTATGGGAGCTAATATTTCCACTTCACTTTACTCTAAATACACTACATTCTTTGTCCTTGTTATACGTAGTTACATAAATACCTTTTTACACAAAATACATTCCCTGAAAAAACCAAAATTCCAAGGGTATTAATATAACTACGTATAATAAGGACAAAGAAATGAGTGTATTTGAAGTAAAGCGAAGTAGAAATAGCGGCTCCCTTTTTTATTTATAGGAGTTCTTTTAATTTTAATTATATTGTTTTGGTAAGTTCTTTTAAAATTTTATTTCTCTAAGCCATATTTATTAATAAAAAAATTATAAATTTTGTTAATTTGTACTGTATTATTCAACAAGAAAACTTTTGAAATGATAATAGTCTTGTGAAATTGTTTATCTTTATCTAGTATTATTTTTTGTAATTAAAAATAAATTATCTCATTCAATTATTATTGTGATGACCATAATTGCATGAAGTATATCCTTGAAATAAATGTTGGTTATTCTAAGACATTTGACGCCATGTCACCATTATCTCATTATCCCATTGAGGGCAATTCTAAGGTGTGCCTTGCATATGGTATGCAAAGCACATGTACTAAAATCATATATTTTCTTAGATTTACTTGCACATTTTTGTGTTTATGCATTTGCATCGTTGATATATTAAACAGGTCAACTTACAGGTAAATTATATTAAAATAATAGATTTTAATATATATACATAAGTGATCTCACAAAAATACCTAATTGTGTTAATAGATTTTATTATATTTACGTAACTTATCTCAAAAAAATGCGTAAAGAACATAAATTCAAGTAACCATCTCATAAAATCTTGAATAACACAAAATCAATTAAGTTTTCACAAACTCACGTAAGTGATCTTACAAAAACGCGTAAGTTAACACAAATTTCCCGCAAGTGATCTCAAAAAAAAAAATTGAGAAACACAAAATCACATAAGTTTTTACTAAATCACATAAGTAATCTCCCAAAAATACGTAACTAACACAAATTTGAATAAGTCCTCTCATAAAATTTTGAACAACACAAAATCACCTAAGTTTCACAAATTCACATGAGTGCTCACACAAAAATGCTTAAGTTAACCACAAATTTCCTGTAAATTGTTTCAAAAAAAAATTGAAGAACACAAAATTCACTAAATTTTCAAGAACTTACAAAGTAATCTCAAAAAATCGTGTAAATTAATACAAATTCGAGTAAGTTCTCTCATCAAAGTTTGAACAACTAAAAAACGCGCAAGTTTTCACGAATTCATGTGAGTGCTCTCACAAATATGTGCAAGTTAAAAACAAATTTCCTGTAAGTTGTCTTAAAAAAAATTTCAAGAACACAAAATTCCTCAAGTTTCAAGAACTAACGTAAGTGATCTCAAAAAATCACATAACTTAACTCAAATTCAAGTGAGTTCTCTCATCAAAGTTTGAACAACACAACAACGCGTAACTTTCACAAACTCATGTAAGTGCTCTCACAAAAATGCGTAAGTTAAATACAAATTTCGTGTAAGTCGTCTCAAAAATTTTTGAAGAACACAAAATCTCGTAAGTTCTTAAGAACTTGCGTAAGTGATATAAAAAAAAAACCGCATAAGTTAATACAAATTCAAGTAAATTATCTCAGAAAAGTTTGAACAACACTGTCACGTCCCGTATTTTATTACTCGGATAATATTACCAATATTTATTAATTAATTCCATTTACAACAACATTTCATCCTTGGATGAAATGATGAATAACTAAATATATATATTCCCTCTCGTTATACAACAATAACATTTACATACAAATTAAAAAAATGCCCTGAGGCTTATAATAAAAGAGAGGACACTACTCTTTACAAAAAAATAACACTCAACCAAACAGCAAATGAAGTAGTACAATACATCACTACATTACACTTATGAAATGGTAAAAAAACCATTGTTTGATCTTCAAATCTGAAACCATTCCCTGTACACATGTACAGGCAGGGTGTGAGCAACCACTAGCCCACCAAGCAATCTCATATTAAAATATTAGAAGATATGCGGTTACAAAGATACTCATACTGATGTTGGCTGAAAGGTACCACATTGAGGCCACTTAAGTTACAGTTTTAGTCTTTCAATTTTATTTATTTGGAAGAGATGATGTGTTTTGTGCACTTGTACAGATTTGGCAGGAAATATGAAACTTCAATCAAAAGGAGGCAGCGAACTTCCGTCGAGAAGTGAAAAAATCCAAGCGGCCAAACTATCAAGACGTATGCCCACGACCGCATGAGCGGCCCACCTAGGGACGCGTGCACGGACTTTTTGGTCTATTTTGCTCCAAACAAAAGAGGAAAAATCAGTCAAACCTAGGGTTCGAAAAATCAATACAGAATAGAGGGAGGCTAGGGTTTCAGGGAGAAGATAGTCTACCAAAGCTTCACGGACACTCCCATGGTGGTTTCTTCCTCATCTTCTTCCTCTTACCACTCCTCCATGAGTGGCTAGTCGTCTTTTCTAGGGTTTTGATGAAACCCTAGCCATGTAATGGAATTTTTCATGAGCTTTAATTGTAAATTGGTTTGAATAAATGTATGGATGTTTTAGAAGTTTATAAATACTTGTTTCGTTCTTCTCTTCAAGCATTTTACTCTCTATGATTGTTTAATGCTTTCCATACATTAGTATTTTTTGTGTTTGTATTCAAAGTATGAGACGAGTCATGCTATGAGAGACGGGTCGTTTTGCTAACTTAATTTAGAGCAAACGACTCGTACTACTCGGGATGATTCGTGCATGTACATTGAATACAACAACCCTCTTGATCAATATTTCAAACTTGTAGTTGTGAAATATTGGGTTGTTCAAACCAAATTGCGATTGGTGGTTGATGTTAAATCTCATTCATGTGGTTAGTGGTGAATTCTCTACCCTAGGATTTTCCCCCCAAGTCAGTAAACCCAATTTCATATATTATTGATAATTTAATTCCTTAGTTTAATGTATTCGTTATTAAATTAGGTTATAAACAACCAATCTTTTTATCAAAATTAATTTAGGAATTTGGCAATTAAATTAGTTTAATTTCACAATAGTCCCTGTGGATCGATACCTGGACTTGCCATTATTCTAATTGAATTTAGTATAGTTTAGTATTTATTTTTGGTGTGTTCAACGACCCAATTTTGGCGCCGTTGCCGGGGACTTCTGGCAAAATTAGTTAATTTAAAGTTACATTCTTATTTTAATTTTTAGTTTAGGATTTTATGCTTTTGGTGTTGCTAAGTGTGCAGAGCGTTTGAAATTGGAGCTATCATTGAAGTGCAAGCGGAGCGCAGTTGAGCTAAAAAAAAAACCGCAGCACTAAAGTGAGTAAACAGAAGCAAACACTCACAAGCAAAGCACTAAAGTGCTAAAACGAAAGTCAAAGCTCAATTGGGGGTTGGAGACAATGTCTACACGCCAAGCATCCGCAAGACGAGTAAAGCGTTTTCATTAAACCGCTGTGAGCATTTTTTTTTTCAGTATTCTGCTTTCATAACTTAGTGCACCAAGTCGAACTTATTGTGTGTGTGTGGGTAGTGTATGCACGGGTGTCGTTCTTGTCGCCTTGAATTGTGGTGTTTGGACCTTGAATTAGAAAGGACCCTTAGGAGACTTGGGGCTTCTGCCCGTGTTCCTAGGCTTGAGTATTCATATCCATATATTGAGTCATTAGAGATAGCAGATCCTAATGTCCCGAATGTGCCTAACCGAACCCTTAAGGATTATTTTACACCCACTGCATATACATCACCATCATGCATCCAATTGCCCAACACCACTGCTGCTCATTATGAGATTAAGTCCAGCACCATACAAATGCTCCCATCATTCCATGGACTAACTCATGATGACCCTTATAAGCATTTGAATGAATTTTTGGAAATTTGCTCGACAGTGAGGATCCAGAATTTCACAAATGAGGCCTTAATGTTGCGATTGTTTCCATTCTCGTTAAAGGATAAAGCCAAACATTGGCTAAATTCTTTACCTGCTAATTCAATCACAACTTGGGACCAATTACAGCAACGGTTCTTGGAGAAGTACTTTCCCATAGGTAAAACCAACCAACTTAGGCAAGCCATCACAAACTTTGCTCAAATGGATGGCAAGCAATTCCATGAGATATGGGAAAGACTTAGAGACCTTCTCCAACAGTGTCCCCACCACCAAGTGCCTAATTGGCAACTTGTTCAAACATTCTATTATGGCTTAACTGAGCCACACCGCCAAATGGTGGATTCATCATGTGGTGGGACATTTATGTCTAAAAATGATGCCGAGGCATGGCAATTGTTTGAGAACTTAAGTGATAATTCCCTTCACCATGCCTCCGCAGCCCGGCAAGTCCGGCAACTCATAGTTGGAGCCCCGAAAAGAGGGGGCATTTATGAGGTTGGGCAAAACCTAGAGTTAGCCCAACAAGTAGAGGCATTGTCCCGCAAGATGGACCAATTATTAGCTACGGGACATGCCCCTACCCAGCAAGGTCAGCCTCAATTTCACGAGGCATGTGTTATTTATACGAGCCCTGCTCATGACTTGAGTGAGTGCCCTTCGGTATCACAATTTCCAGAGTTAGTCCAAGAGCATGTTAATGAGGCTCAAGGATTCTCCAACCCGGGTAATGATCCATACTCCAACACATACAATCCGGGATGGAGAAATCACCCTAATTTCTCATAGAGACCCCCTTCACAAGGCACTTCTTACAATCCTCCACCACCAAGGCAGGATTTCAATAATTTTGCCAACCACTCATCTTACCGACCACCACAACGTTATAGACCCCCACAACCATATCGGCAACCACAACCACAACCCCCGCCTGTTCCTCAGGGCAACTCTGCCTTTGAGACTCAGGTGTTGGAAGTTCTCTCAGAACTTAAGGGGTTAGCACCGATAGTTCACTCCCACACTCACTCTATTGCCAAGATAGAGACCCAATTGGGTCAAATGGCTAACAACATGAATCGGAGAGATGAGGGAAAATTACCAAGTCAAACTGTGGCCAACCCTAAGGGACAATATGGGGCAGAGAGTTCGAGTGGGAATGGAAAGCAACATGAGCAAGTGCAAGCGATGGTTGCTTTGAGAAGTGGTAGGGAGTTAGAGCCTCAGTCAGTTGCGTCTGATGCAACTAGAGTTAGGAAGGGTGACCACGGTGGTTCACCTAGTGAGAGCAAGGGTGAGGGGGAGAGACTTAAGAGGGATGACTTAATCCCTAGTACTTCACTTGAGCCCAATGCACCATATGTACCTAAGGCACCCTTTCCCCAGTGCCTTGATATACCGTCCCCTTTTAATAAGAATGCGGCATCTATGGAGGCAGTGATGGAGGTCTTTAAATAGGTAAATATCAACCTCCCCCTGTTGGAGGCAATTAAGCAAGCACCATCATATGCCTAATTTCTGAAGGATCTTTGTACGCAAAAGCGTAAATCTAGGACACATGTGTCCCAAAAGGTCCTACTCACGGAGCAAGTAAGCTCCATCTTGTTGAATGACACACCTCCTAAGCTTAAGGACCTGGGAGCTCCAACCATTGCATGCATTATAGGGGACCATTTCATTGATAGGGCCTTATTGGATTTAGAGGCGAGTGTCAATTTGTTGCCGTACTCTGTGTACGAGGAATTTGGGCTTGGCGAGTTGAAGCCCACTACTGTTACTCTTCAGTTGGCTGACTGGTCCCTCAAAGTACCACGTGGCATGATTGAGGATGTGCTAGTTAAGGTTGATAGGTTCTACTTCCCTGTTGATTTTTTGGTTTTAGATATGGAACCGGTAGCCAATTCGAGGAAACAAATCTCGGTGATCTTGGGTCGACCTTTCTTGGCTACGGCCAATGCATGCATTAATTGTCAGACCGGGGTTATGAAAGTTTCATTTGGTAACATGCAAGTGAAACTTAATGTTTTCCAATCATCACAACAATCTTATGAGAGAGAGGAGTGCTTATTAGTAGATGTTGTGGAGGAGATTGTGGAGGAGGCTTTGCCCTCCATTCTTGTAGAGGACCCTTTAGAGGCTTGTCTGGCTCATTTTGGGTTTGAAAATTTTGATATAGATGGGTCAATTGAGGAGGTGAATGTCTTGCTTAATTCTTCTTCTACACCGGATTTTCCTCCGTGGAAAGCCCGGTTTGAGTCACTTCCTCCTCTGTCGAGAGAGCCTGCCACACCATCTTTGGTCACACCACCTACACTTGAGTTGAAGACACTTCCGGCTACACTCAAGTATGCATTTTTAGGGCCCCAGGAGACTTTACCAGTTATCATTGCATCTGACTTGACTGCGGACCAGGAGAGTCAGTTAATGAATGTTCTCGTGGTACATCGGAGTGCTATAGGGTGGTCAGTGGCTGATTTGAAAGGGATAGATCCCTCCGTGTGCATGCATTATATACATCTAGGGGAGGACACCAAATCTTCTCGCGAAATGGAACGGAGACTGAATCCTAACATGAAAGAGGTGGTGCAAAATGAGGTATTGAAATTATTGGATGCGGGTATCATATACCCCATCTCAGATAGCAAGTGGGTGAGTCCCACACAAGTGGTGCCCAAGAAATCAGGCATCACCGTTGTTGAGAATGAGGAAGAAGAGTTAGTCCCCACACGAACCACTACTGGGTAGCGAGTGTGCATTGATTATAGGAGACTAAATTCCTCGACTAGGAAGGACCATTTTCCGTTACCTTTTATTGACCAAATCCTAGAGTGGTTAGCGGGGCAGGGTTTCTATTATTTTCTTGATGGCTATTCGGGGTATAATCAAGTCCCGGTATACCCCGTTGACCAGAAAAAGACCACATTCACATGCCCTTTTGGCACTTTTGCTTGCAGGCGCATGCCCTTCAGGCTATGTAATGCATCGGCGACCTTTCAACGGTGTATGATGGCCATTTTCTCCGACATGGTGGAGAAATTCTTAGAGGTTTTTATGGATGACTTTTCGGTGTTTGGACCGTCTTTTGAGGAATGCCTTAGGAACTTGACTAGAGTGTTAGAACGATGTACTGAGGCAAACCTAATCTTGAGTTGGGAAAAGAGCCATTTTATGGTTCACGAGGGTATGGTGTTGGGACACATTGTGTCCCCTCGAGGTATAGAGGTTGAAAAGGCAAAGGTTGACCTCATTGCAGGCCTTCCTCTACCCAATTCCGTGCGTCAAATTAGGTCTTTCTTAGGGCATGTAGGTTTTTACCGTAGGTTCATCAAAGACTTTAGTAAGATATCACGTCCTTTGTGTAGTTTACTAGTTAAGGACGCGCCTTTTGTCTTTGATAAGGCATCCTTAAAAGCATTCAAAACACTAAGAATGGCCTTCCCTTCGAAATCACCAATCATGAAATCACCAGATTGGTCACTTCCCTTCGAAATCATGTGTGACGCCTCCGATTATGCTGTCAGGGCTGTGTTAGGCCAAAGGGTCAATAAGGCACCATTTGCTATATACTATGCTAGTCGCACTCTCTCGGATGCACAATTGAATTACACTACCACCAAGAAAGAGTTACTAGCTGTGGTCTTTGCCTTAGACAAATTCCGATCTTATCTCCTAGGTTTCAAGGTCATAGTCTTCACTGATCATGCCACTTTACGGTATTTATTATCTAAGAAAGAGACCAAACCTAGGTTGATTAGATGGATTTTGTTGCTTCAGGAATTTGACTTAGAGATCCGTGATAAGAAAGGATCTGAGAATGTGGTGGCGGATCATCTCTCCTGAATCCTTGTTGAGTATAATAGTGACTCTCTTATTTTGCATGATTCGTTTCCGGACGAACAACTCTTTGAGCTGTCACAAGCGAGCCCCCCGTGGTTTGCACATATTGTGAATTACTTGGTCATTGGGCAAATTCCACAGAATTGGTCTACGCAAGACAAAGATCAATTGTTTTCGCAGGTCAGGTATTACTTTTGGGAGGATCCGGAGTTGTTTAAATATTGCTCCAACCAAGTGATCCGACGGTGTGTGCTGGAGAGTGAGGTGCATAGCATTCTTACATTTTGGTCATTCTTTTGCATGTGGCGGTCATTTTAGTGGGCATAAAACGGCCGCTAAGATTTTACAGAGTGGGTTTTATTGGCCCACAATTTTTAAAGATGCCCATCAATTTTGTAGAACTTGTTTGCGCTGTCAGCAAATGGCTTCGATGTCTCAGTGTGACATGATGCCAATGTCTCCTATTCTTGTGGTAGAAATATTTGATGTGTGGGGGATTGATTTTATGGGCCCTTTCCTGTCGTCATTCGGGTTTGAGTACATTCTTTTGGTAGTAGATTACGTGTCTAAGTGGGTGGAGGCAATAGTTGCCCAAACAAACGATCATAGAGTGGTAATCAAGTTTTTGCATGAAAACATCTTTAGTCATTTTGGGTTTCCTAGAGCCATAATAAGTGATCAGGGTACACATTTTTGTAATCGGTTTTTTGAGTCGGTAGTTAAGAAATACTCTATCACTCATAAAGTTGGCACTCCATATCACCCTCAAACAAGTGGCCAAGTGGAAGTCTCAAATAGGGAGGTAAAGCACATAATTGAGAAAATGGTGAGACCAGATAGGAAAGATTGGTCACAACGGTTAATTGATGCATTATAGGCTTACCGCACTGCTTATAAGATACCCATTGGGATGTCACCATATAGAGCGGTGTTCGGTAAAGCTTGCCATCTCCCAGTTGAACTTGAGCACCGAGCATTGTGGGCCATAAAGAAGTTTAACTTCGATATGGCGCGGTAAACTCAACTGAAAATTGCAACTCAATGAGTTGGAGGAAATCCGGAATGATGCATATGAGAGTTTGAGAGTTTTTAAAGCTCGGACTAAAGAATTCCATGACAAGCATATTAATAGAAAATCTTTTGAACCCGGCCAAAAAGTGTGGCTTTTTAATTCAAAATTGAGACTCTTTCCGTGTAAGCTAAGATCAAGATGGGATGGCCCCTTTGAGGTTGTTGAGGCATTTATTCATGGCGCCGTTGAGGTACGAGATCTAAAGACTGGCCACTCTTTCAAAGTGAATGGCCAAAGATTGAAACCATATATAGAGGGGATTGGGAATAGGGATATGATTGAGTCCATTGCTTTGATGGACCCATTTTACTATGATTGATTTCTTATTCTCTCTTCTTTCCCTTCTATGCTATTCTATTTTTCTTTGTTCTCATTATACTTTACTTGCGTCTAGGAGACTTTAAATCGTCTAAAGGTGTAATTCCTTTGGTGTTTGCCGTGCCCGAACGGCATCTGACGGTCTGGTATAGCCACCTAATTGTGTTTGTAGTGAGTTCCTAGGAGACCAACTGAGACGGTGGAAACTAGAGTTTGAATGGCAAAGCCTAGAACACAAAGGTTTGTGATTTCCAAGACTAGAGTCTGGTTTAAATACCCAGGGGTGTGGAGATTGCTTCAAAACTACCTCGGCTTGAACTCTGTATGGCAGCCCTATAGGTTGAGGTAGCTTTATGCGCCTTGATTCTGGATACTGAATCAACCTAGTCTGTCACCCTGTTGGAGAATAGAGAAAGTTACAAACACAGTTAGGGAGAAAAGTAGTACCCATGGTTTTTACGTGAAGATAATACCTTTAGTGGGCATTCCGTTATGTTCTCATGTGCTATATTTATTTCGGATGTCAATTGAAGGTAGAAATGGTTAAGTATATTTGGGTTGTACTAGTCCGAAGGCTATAAACTACGCTGGGTTTTATTACTTGGGGGATTCTGAAGTGGCAACTTTATGCCATAACTTTGGTGCCTTTTGTTAGGTGTTGGGAGTTAGTTTTCTATTTTCTTGAAGCATGTATGCTTGTGAGTGCTTCTTATTTTTGTTAAACTATGTTGTTGCAATGTAGCAGAAAAAGGTCATTGCATGCGTATGGGTGGAAGGGACCCTCCGTAGCCTGCATAAGGCATTAATGTGTGTTTTTATTTTTAGTTTGTGGCACATCTCTTATTAACTAATTTCTGAGATGCTTAGCTCTTTGTGGTCTCAGTCATATTTAAGAGCAATTTAAGATGATTAGAACTTTGTGGTTTTTGTCAAAAAAAAAAAAAAAAAGAAGCATGCTTCTTAGTTTAATTTCTTTGTGTTTAAAAATCAAAAAATAAAAAAAAAATAATAATAAATAATGGGGTGTTATACTTGTTCAAAAAAAAAAAAAAAAAAAACAACTGCACGAGCGGCCCAGCTCGAGATGCATACTGCTTAGCGCCGCTGGAGCGGCTCAAAATCACCTCACGAGCGGCCCACTCGGCGCACGAGCGGCCCAGGTCCATGCCAAAAAAAAAAAAAAAAAAAACAGCCCAGACCGCTCGAGCAGTTGGGCTCGCCGCATGAGCGGCCCATACCAATTTGGCTACTGTCTACGGTTGCACGAGCGGCCCAATCTCGCCGCACGAGCGGCCGACTCTTCGAAAAAAATATATATATATTTGTTTTGTTTTTTTTCTTATTCTTATTTTACTTTTTTATTTTTATTTTTATTTTTTTATTTTTTTTAATATAATTTCATTTTTTTAAAAAAATAAATACATAAATAAATAAAAATACATAAATAATAATAATTTCATTTTATTTATAATTTATTTATTATATATATATATATATATATATAATTAAAGAATAACGATTTATTTTTTTATTATTTATTATTTATTTTTATTTCCTATTTTCGAAAAAAAAAACCTTATCTCTCTCTCTCTCTCTCTCTCTCTCTCTCTCTAAACCCCACAAACCCACCTTCTTCTTCCTTCTTCTTCTTCTTCCCTTTTCTTCTTCTTTCTTCTTCCTCACCACCATCATCTCACCGCCGGCGTCGAATCTCCGGTGACCACCATTTTTTCCGGCGAATCATCTTCCTTTTCTCTCTTTCTCCATTTTTTTTCAAGGTGATTTTCTTTTCCTTTCCTTCTTTGTGTAAATTTGGGGGTGTAGGAGTATATTTGTGGAGCCTTTGTTTTTATTATTGTTGTCTTAGTAGATCTGGTTCTTACTTAAAAAATAAAAAAATAAAAAATAAAAAAATAAAAATTTGCGCATCTGGGCAAGAACACCATCGCCACACGTGCGGCCCTCTCTGGCGCACGTGCGGTCCATGCCGAAATATAATTAAAAAAAAACTAAAAAAAAAAACTCAGAAATAAAGTTAATAATCATAATAATAATTTAGTTTTTTTTATTTGCTATATTTGCTTAGTTTAAATTGCTTCATCGGTGATTCAGGTTAGTTTAATTAGTTAGTGGATTATTTTTATTTTTTTTCTTTTTTTTTTCTTTTTCTTGTTTAGTTAGTGTTTTCATTTTTATTTTTTTTAAATTTATTCTATGATGTAATTGTTCATTTAATTATTAAGTAGTTTAGTTTTTATTTTATTTTATTTTCTGAATTTTTATTTCATTTTATTTCATTTTCTTTTCTTCTAATAAAAAAAAATTAGTATGTTTAGTTTAGGTTATTTTATTCTATACTTTAGTCTATTTTGTAATCTAGTTATTTTATAGTTTAGTTTATTTTATTTTATTTCATAGTTTAGTTAATTTAATTTAATGTCATTTTTATTCATTTATTTAATTATTTTCGTTTTTATCTTAAAAAAATAATAAATAAAGAGACAATTGGTGGTGTGAGGATGATGCGATTTTGAATGATTTATGCATCCATGCTATTTCTGATGAGTGTTAATATAATGGTTCTACATTTTTGGTTGTGTTGGTTGAACTATTTTGTGCAGATATGGCTTCATCATTCCGCCGAGCACCCAAACGGCCTCGCAATGCCAACATTGCATTCAGGGATATGCCAACCGATGCTTGGGCCACCAAATCGGTTACATGTGATACATCCTTTGATGTGGACTTCTTTCGTCGCCATCAAACCACTGCGTGGAGTATTCAACAACTTGAAGACCGGGGCCTCCTGGGCATCTGCACCGTCACTGAACCGGCATACCCGCGCATTGTGCGCCTCTTCTATCAGCATATGTACGTCAGCGACGAGGCCCCGGGAGCTCTTTGCTCCCTTGTTGATGGAGTGGAGTTAGTGGTCACTCCAGCTTCAATTGCCGAGGTCCTCCACTGTTCCATGGACCTTATCACTGCAAAACAGTTCCCAGTATTCACTCGGGAACTCACCATCCCGGAACTAGTGACTGAGTTTTATGAGGGGCGTCAGGAGGATGACAACCGTACGAGCATCTGGCGAGCTAATTTACCACGCTACCTTCTTTTCCTCGATGTGGTATTGAAAAAAAATGTTATTCCTCTTGGCCACAAGGAAGAGCGGCGAGGGGACTTCCTCCGTGCCTTACATCATTTTGACTTCGGATTTTGGGTTGACATCCCTACCTTGATATACAATCAGATGTATCGAATCCTAAATGAAGTCAAAATATGCAATACCTGGGGAAGTTCTACATGGGCCCTCCCTTTTGCAAACCTCATTACCGCTCTCATAACAGCCCAAGAGACATACCCACTGCAGGCCAATGAGGTTCAGCTTCTGCCACCCATATTTTATGGTAGAACCCACTGGCGTCAAACCACTGCTCGCATGCCGCCTCCACTAGTTCTTCCCGAGGCCCCAGCAAATCCTAATGATGCCCCAGTTGAGCCTGTCGCACGCACCAGCGCCAGCACCACTGCCATTCCGTATGACGAGGGCGCAATATCAAGCTATTTTGGATAATCAAGCCATCCTTCAGCAATCTATGGTTGATCTCCGGACCGACTACCAGGCTTACTGGGATTATTCACAGGCGACGTTTGATGGGTATCAGCAGTCAGTTGCCCCTCTGCACACTGACTTCTATGCATACCGGGATTCGAGTGGGCAGCGATTTGATCAGTTTGATCGTCAGTTCGTTCAGCATGGCACTAGGGTTCATGACAAGGCGGTCGAGACTCTGATACTGATGCATGCCCTATTTTAGCAGCATTTCCCACCACCACTGCCAGATCCACATCAGTGATTTCTGTATACTTCATTTATTTTATTTCCTTTTGTTTTGTTTTGTTTTATTTTCTTTTCCTTTCTCTTTTATATGTACCCAAAAAAAAAATTTAAAACAATTGTGTTTGGGTGTCCTTGCCTCGCTAGATGTGCGCCCCTACTGTCTGGTAAGATCCTCTCTCTCATTTTATTATCTCATGTCTACTTGCTTGCATTGAGGACAATGTTATATTCCAGTTGGCGGGTGAGGGTATTTGTAATAACTATTCATGTCTATCCTTACTGCACTTGATTTGCACCACTTCACTTAATGTTTACTTTGTGCCAGTATGGTAATGATATGAACTTATGTTAATTGGGGAACATAGTGGGCTTGTATGAAAAGGGTTTATTGGGTAAATACTCACTTGTGATGTTTGCACTAGGATAGTTGTTTGTGTTTATGGTATTAGTACACTTGTCATAAGTATGCCTTAATTCACATGAACATACTATCATAGCAGTAACCTCTTTATTATAATCCCTGGTGTACATCATTGATAATGGTTGAGGTTGCAGAAAAGAATGAATGAGTAGCCAAGTTTCTTGTAAAAAAAAAAAAAAAAAACAAGAAATAGGACAAAGTCAATTATACCATACATATATGTGAAATCATATCATGTCAAAAATCATATGGTTTTATTACATAATCTCTTAAATCTAATTTATTTAATTAACCATAACCAGTTAACTTAAATAAACAAACATGCTTCAATAGCAACATTACATCCTTTTCAATCCATTCAATTATCTCATTATCAATTGAATCAAATAATTAAGCAATTCATAATGACATCTAACAAAGAATCAAATACATTTTATACAGTCTTATGAGATGAATGCATATGTCATGTCACGCTCAAAGTATTTTTCACATCCATTGAAAATCTTATGCACAATGCCAATTTGAAATCACAATAATCCATCAATTTCAATAAAATTCCAAGGCGGTAAATATGACTCAGGTAATCCCTAGGCTGGTATCTGCAAGTAGACTATACAAGTACTATCAATTTGTCATTTTTACTAGTATTAACTGAAAGGCTCGACACCTGTAATCTGTCATTTTTACCAGTATTAACTGGAAGGGTTGACACTTGTAATCTGTCATTTTTACTAGTATTAAGTAGAAGGCTCGACACCTATCATCTACACTACCTTTCAAGACTTACCACCGTATTCACCCAAAATCATTTCATGAAAACTTGTTTCCCAACATTCCTTTCTCAATGCAAAGTTTTCAAATCACATTTCAAAGCTCATCATTATCAAATGAATTGATATGCCAATGCAATGATTAATAATACAATGCAATATTTCTTCCACTTTCAATATAATTTCTAATACAATTCCAAGAGATAATACAACCATATCCATATTCATATAGTCTCCACATGTTAATCAACATTCCCAATTTAGTCATTTCAAGACAAATTTATAGCATATTATATATCAAACTTCCAAAGTTCCATCATTTCTCATCATTCCAAGAAATCCCTCATTTAAATGCAACATGGTAAATTTTCACCGATAGCCAAAATAGTTATCTCTAATATATATATATATATATAAAATAACAACATGGACATACAATCCAACATATAACCATAACTTGGAATCTCCCATGATTCCCAACATTTAGAAACAAATCACGTTCCATATTTTATCAAATATGAACTACACTAGTTTTTATATCACAATCACGTCGGGTAACCTCTCAAGGTCCATTTCTAACCATATCGGTTTTATTCCAACAAATATATTAAACAAAATAATACCATTAATGCCCCAAAAAAAAAAACGTCATTTTCTTTCCAATTTCATTCTCCAATCATTATTTAACTATGACATCCTATTTTGATCAAAAGCTCCAAAAGTTAAACGTAATTTCTTTATTTTCTTTAAAAATGCTTTTTTGGTCGCAAAACGATAAAAATTTCAAAATCGATCGAATCGAAGTTCGTTTTTGTTCAAATTTAAAACATAGCTCTTTCATAACTTTACAAACATATTCCACGTTTACACTTTCACAATTTGGACATCAACTCTTTATTTTTACTCAAAATTTCTCTTTTAAGCAAATAAATCACAAATTTTCTAAAAATTCTAATTAAATTATATACAACTTTAAGCTTCATATAATCAAGTAAAATGACATAAAGAAGTATAGGAAAAATCCCTACTTAACAATTTACACAATATTCCTCAATATCAATTTATTTTTCTCAAAAATAAATTCCAAAACTCAAGGATGAGATAAATATTTCAACATTAATTTCTCAAAATAAATTATCTAACCATAATATGATGAAGATACAATCCATACAACTGTTAAATTTTATTTTCGAATTTCTTTGCAAAATTATCAACACAAAATGATTTTTCCAAATCAATCACAAAATGCCAACATTCTTAACATTTCAACATAATTTTTTTTTTTTTTCAAGAATTACTAAACAAAAATTTGAATATATATATATGCAATACTTCTTATAATGATATATTTTCTCAAAATAACCCTAGCATAGCTTTAGTGTAAAAATATGAAGAAAATCTCTACCTCATATAATGAAAAATAGCAGATCTGAAAGGCACATCTTGCCCGATCATGAATCTGAGATTACCATTGCTAAGATTACGACGAGCTTTCCGACTTTCATTTACAAAGTTTTTGCAAAATCTCACTCTAAAGACTCTCATTTGAAGCTCAAAGGTTGAGCTAACAATGAAGAAATAAAGAAGGAGAGAGAGAGAGAGAGAGAGAGAGAGAGAGAGAGCTCTCTGCTCAACCAACCCAAAGAAGATGAAATGAAATTGAAGGAAAGATGAAATGATGGCAAGGAGACAAAAGGGGAGGCGACCCACATGGGTTTGTTTCCCCAAAGCTTTTTTTTTTTTCCCAAAAAATATAATTTTTGTAATAATACCTCAAAATTTTATAATATAAATTATAAAATGATATAATTTTTCTCCCCACAAAATATAATATTTTTGTACACCACAAAATATAATATTTTGATCACTATGAAATATACACATTTTCATTTTTTATAAAATATATAATTTTTCGCCATATGGTATACACCATAAAATCAACTATCAAATATTTATTATAATCCTATATAATAAATAATAACAACTCCTAAAGTGGTTACTGCAGATCACCTAATTAAAAAGGACCAAACAGTTAAACATGAGTCATTAAACAAACTCAATTTAAATTAAATCTAAATCATGGGTCTCACCCATAAGTTAAACAATGTCCAATTATATACCAAAATAGTCCCAACAAATTTATCTAAATCATGATCTAAACATTCAAAATTAAATAACATAATTCTGCTATAAATTAAACTTAACACCAATTAGTCTGTGAATTTTCATAAAATAAATACTCATCATTTAATTCTATATTTTTTATCCAACATGCTAGACTCATATGGGAATAACATATAAAAATTTCATAATTTTCTGAGATCGGGAACTATTTTTAAAAAATACAAAACCGAACTGTTTTCACATAAAATTTACACAACAATTAAATTCAAAAATTTGCTCAATTAAATTATGCACTGGCTATTTAAAAAAAAAAAAAATTGGACATTATAACCTACCCTCCTTAAAGAAATTTCGTCCTCGTAATTTAAACAAGTAATGTAATGCATCCTACTGTCACCCACAAACTCCCTCAGGTACTTACCAATGCATCAACAAAAATTCTTCGACCACTACACGAGCCTCAACGAGTCACATCAATAACGAACCAAACCATTACTTTTGCGCAACAATTGATTATAAAAACCGTTACTAGTATAAACCATTAAGTGGTTCTTCTATCTGCATCGATAACCTAAAGCAACCAAAATAGGATCTAATCTCTTAAGCATAACACAATTTTGGCAAAACGACTCCTCAAAATACCAAGACACCATACCTTATTGGTGATAATCCAACTTCAACTACCTATTTCCATTGCCAAATCCACAATGCACCCCAAGGCCAAAAAAACTATTACTACTTCCGAAACCTTAACAAAACGAAACAATTATATCTTCAAAAGCACTAACCACCAACTCAAAAAGTGACCACCAACCATCACAAGACGAACAACACTTAACCAATGCTAGGGTGATGCCACACCCCATAACCCAAACGAAATAAAATTAATTCTGACAATGAGCTAGGATTTCCATCAGCAAAGACTATAAATCAACATTAACGGTTCCACTCCGATGTGAGGTTGACAAAATGGTTTCAACAACATACCTTAAGTCTAAGCAAAACTCAACATAACTAGGTAAACACCCAAATTGTACATGGCTTTCAAGCTAAAAGTTAATTCAACTCAACCTTTAAGACATTTACTCCAAGTTACAACACAAACTCTACACTAGTATTACGGTGACTCACAAGGTCTACCTTGAATGCAACCATGATTCGACCAATGCAACCTGCGGGATACTTAAAACAATAGTACCATTTCCCTGGCCAACCAACAAGAGATCCTACTTCTCTTCTAGGACTTATCACGCATTAAGCACAAGGAAACACCCTCCGAGGTTTATCAAACAAACTCACAATTCATTCCAACTCACCCAATTGCAAAGAAAAGAGAGTCTAGTTCTCGAAGCTACCCAAATTACACATGGCCAAAACAATCTAAAATCTATATTACACCGCCAAACTATCACACTCGTAGAGTCATTCCAAGGCTCCATTTGGAAACCACTAGACTAGCCAACCAAACATAAGATGTCCCTAAAAGGAAAATACAACCATGGCTCAAAACACAACTCATTCCCTTTAGGATAATTCTATTACCAACGAGTATTGGACACTTCCCCCCCCTCCCCCGACGCCTAGGGACAAAACATTTAAATAAGTAGAGGTAACAACAATTACGAATATTGTACATTTCAAACCTCATCTTTGAGCCTTACATAGTTTGCATATTATAGATTTTACAACCAAATCTCAAAATAGTCAATCTCTTTTGGGAAATACACCCTTTAACACCATTCACAATCTTTACCATGTCGAGACCACACCTCTTCCCAAATACACACAAGGGTATACAACCCAAGCTTCAAGAACAACTCCACATATACCCAACTAAATAGAACACTTTCACAATCATGCAAGGCCACATATATTCCATTCATAACATTTAGCATCAACACCTCCCACTAAGGTACATTCTCATGTTTCAACATGAAACTCAACATATGCACATCAAGTAGCATAAAATCACATAACCACATAACAAATAATGAGTTGCCACTACGAAGATGGTTAGTCGTTCTAGAAATCCTTTTAGACTTCTTATTAGAAATCACGTTGATCAGGAGTATTTCCAATGAGATTTCTAAGAAAAATTCTGGACCTGACACAACATCCTTGAGACTCAACCCCATGCCCACATAAACATATAACATCTTAGCACATAAGCATGTTATCACATAAAAACGTCGCTCACAATCCCGAGATAAACCCAATTGTGGTCAAAACCACTTCCCACAAGCCAAGGTATTTAAACCCGGTTCGCCCTGATACCATGTTGTCACGTCCCGTATTTTATTACTCGGATAACATTATCAATATTCATTAATTAAGACCATTTACAATAACATTTCATCCTTGGATGAAATGATGAATAACTAAATATACATATTCCCTCTCGTTATACAACAATGACATTTACATACAAATAAAAGAATTGCCCTGAGGCTTACAATAAAAGAGAGGACACTACTCTTTACAAAAAAATAACACTCAGCCAAACAACAAATGAAGTAGTACAATCCATCACTATATTACACTTATGAAATGGTAAAAAAACCATTGTTTGATCTTCAAATCCAAAAGTATTCCCTGTACACATGTACAGGCAAGGGGTGAGCAACCACTAGCCCACCAAGCAATCTCATATCAAAACATTAGAAGATATGCGGTTACAAAGATACTCATACATATATGTGAAATCATATCATGTCAAAAATCATATGGTTTTATCACATAATCTCTTAAATCTAATTTATTTAATTAACCATAACCAGTTAACTTAAATAAATAAACATGCTTCAATAGCAACATGACATCCTTTTTAATGCATTCAATTATCTCATTATCTGTGACGCCCCAAAAGTCGGGAACATCAGATAATATATTAACCATTAAATACAGGGTTTATCTAAGGTTACAAGAGTAGGAAACGTCACTAATGAGTCCTTTGGATGATAACCAAGCAAGATCCCAAGAAGGTCGGAGGAGTCAAACTAGCCTCCCTTCAAAGTCCAACCACCTTAGATAGCAAAGTTACCTTTTTGACAAATCTTGACAAGGTATTAACACAAGGCCTACATAAGTTGACGGGGTATAAGGATATGTTACAAATGTTATATATATACAAATTACAAATCATGTCTTAAATACAATATGGGATCTATCACTTACAATCTCAAACACGTTTACAAACTAGTTTCTAATCCTCCTAGGGGTAGCCGTACGTCCTCAAATGCTTCAGCTTTGCCTTCGACCGGTCTAATAGTCTTCAATACTTGGCATAAAATGCCATGAGCTTTGAATGCCCAGTAAACGCACACACACCCTGTCCCTTTTTTCCAATCCAATACACCATCACATTTATATCAAGCAAGTAGTGAAGCATGATATTCAAGTCAATAACAACAATTTCAGTAATAGAGGAAAGGAACATGTCATTCAGATAGATAACAAAGGTTATAATGTTAGTGGTTAGTATTCTAGAAATCCCCCAAAGAGATTTCATCCTCCCAACCACAAGAATTGGACGCCGGACTATTCAGAACTCCCCATTTTGCTGCTTTGTTGCAAAATTAACCTCGAATGCCTACCAACGGTTATATACCGTGTAGCACCAATCGCAGGGCCTCAAAAGGGACAGCAAAAAGAAAAAGGTTTTATCTCCTGAATCCAACCTTATCCTTCCAAAAAATAGTTTTATCTTCCTGAATGTCCCATCTGAACCCAACCTTATCTCACCAATCAAACCATCGCAAAGAGTCAGAATACATCCGTTCCATTCTAGGGTTTACGCGACAATTGCTTGCGTAAGACTTAAACTTCAATTAGGAAGCATATCCCATCAATCCATACATAACACATTATCATTTCTTCAATATTCAAGTGATCGAAAACCCAATACCACCCCAATTAAGTTTTCCGTTTGGATCAATGTTTTAAGTCAAGTTAGAACAAACTCAACAAGATAGTAATATCCACATAAGCATGAGCATCATTAAAATGAATAAGATAAGGAATAAACCATAACACATGAAATACCATACCAAGACATGATCATAAACTAATAAGCATATTCATGTACACAAGAGCATAAAACACCCATGCAACACTAAATTTCCAAATTCAATACCATTTAAAGATTAAAATCAAAAGGGCTATTTTAGATATTTCCCGAACCTAGCCTTCCTATGGTTCGTAGATATTTCAATCTAGTTTTCAGAACATGTTTCAAAAATGTGATAGCATTTCTAGATTTTTAGTTATTTAAGAAATGTTTCAGCACTGTCCAGATTCGTCGATCGTTACCAAAATCAGATTTTCTCACAAATTGCTCACTCATTTTCAATGAAACCAATTTTAGTTGAACGCTAACTCCTCAAGGAAGATATTGACATAAAATGGAGGTCATGAAGATTTTTATACATTTTTCTAGAAATTTTGAAAGTTGGATGAAAAACAAATTTTTCTAGCATAGTTCTTGAAAATAGAAATTTGGTGAGAAAAGAGGTCAACTAGGGAAAATTTTCCACTTATCTTGTGATAAAAATTTGCTAAATAATATGTATTGAACTCAGAAATTTAAGGTGAAGGTGTGCCCTTTGGAAATTTTGAGAGTTTGATATGGAAAAAGGTAGTCTTATACCGATTAAGAGGAATACAAGAAGGGTAGAATCAAGGCTCAACTTCTTTCATTTCTAACACAAGAATACCATCAAAACACATCTGAAATGAATGTTTAAAACTTCTAAGAGCATTTATTTGAAAAAGAAAAATAAAAGAGAGAGTTGTGTTGTGGCTTACTTAAGGGTTGTTGGAATTGCTAGCAAACTTCTTCTCCTATCTTCCACCAAGCTCACCCTCCTTCTTCTCTTCTCTCACTTGAATATAGTGTGGATTTGTGTGTGGATGTGCATATGTGCTCAACAAATGGGGATGAGTGGTATTTATAGAGAATTTGGTATGAAAAGTACCAAATGCCCATTGGTTCCAATTCAAATTGAATAGTGCCTTGATTTAGTTTAAATGTAATGGAATGAGGGAGGATTAGAACCTTAATTATGTATTTAATTATGATCTAGTTAGGTTTAGGGCTAATTTAAATACCTTCTAGTTAGAAGTACACTCATATATATAGCAAATCTTTATAGGTACCAAGGTTATTATTGTCCCAAGATTTCAAGGGATTTGTTTGTACTAAAGTACAATGATTATAGCCTAGGAGGTATGATGGCTAGCCATGTGATGGTGAATTGATGGACTTGTTTTATATTTTTACTTTTTTTGTGTACAAATCTTGGAAATTGTAAAATATAATGTTAAAAAAAGATTTTAGGGTACAAGTGTATATATAAATATATAATGGTACTTGTTTGGGGTCAATTTGTGATTTAATAAAAATGTGAGGGCTTGGGCTCAATTAAACTATCTATTTCAAGTGTAGAGTTAATAAATTAGTGTTAGGAAAAATAATTCAATTTGTATTATCTTGCTTTGAATTTAAAGGTAAATAACTGAACGAAGATTGTGAAAACCGAAAGTTAAGGTTTAGAGCGATTAATCCAAAATTTATGAGTTAAATAATTAATATTAGAGTGTTAGAAACGATTTCTAAACTTCCAGAGTCGATTAGGGCTTGTATGGGTTCGTCTGTGATGTGTTTTCGATTCTAGGGTTTAATTGGCAAACAATCAACGAATTAAGGGCTTTATTATAATAACTCAAAATTTAGAGACCTAATAAGGTTTACAGAAGTTAGGGGTCTCACATTATCAATTGAATCAAATAATTAAACAATTCATAATGACATCTAACAAAGCATCAAATACATTTTATACAATATTATGAGATGAATGCATATGCCATGTCATGCTAAAAGTATTTTTCTCATCTTTTGAAAATCTTATGCACAATGCCAATTTGAAATCATATTAATCCATCAATTTCAAAAAAATTCCAAGGTGGTAAATACGACTCAAGTAATCCTTAAGCTGGTGTCTGCAAGTAGACTATACAAGTACTGCCAATTTGTTATTTTTACTAGTATTAACTGAAACGCTCGACACCTGTAATCTGTCATTTTTACCAGTATTAATTGGAAAGCTTGACACCTGTAATCTACACCACTTTTCAAGACTTACCACTGTATCATTTCATGAAAACTTGTTTCCCAACATTCATTTCTCAATGCAAAGTTTTCAAATCAAATTTCAAAGCTCATCATTATCAAATGAATTGATATGCCAATGCAATGATTAATAATACAATGCAATATTTCTTCCACTTTCAATATAATTTCTAATACAATTCCAAGAGATAATACAACCATATCCATATTCATATAGTCTCCACATAATAATCAACATTCCCAATTTAGTCATTTCAAGACAAATTTATAACATATTATATATCAAACATCCAAAATTCCATCGTTTCTCATCCTTCCAAGAAATCCCTCATTTAAATACAACATAGTAAATTTCACCGATAGCCAAAATAGTTATCTCTAATATATATATATATATATATAATAACAACATGGACATACAATCCAACATATAACCATAACTTGGAATCTCCCATGATTCTCAATATTTAGAAACAAAACGTATTCCATATTTTATCAAATATGAACAATTACACTAGTTTTCATATCACAATCATGTCTGGTAACCTCTCAAGGTCCATTTCTAATCGTGTCAGTTTTATTCCAAAAAAAAAAATATCATTTTCTTTCCAAACTCATTCTCCAATCGGTATTCAACTATGACATCCTATTTTGATCAAAAGCTCCAAAAGTTAAACGTAATTTCTTTGCTTTTTTTTTAAAAATGCTCATTTGATCGCAAAACGGTAAAAATTTCAAAACCAATCGAATTGAAGTCCGTTTTTGTTCAAATTTAAAATATAGCTCTTTCATAACCTTACAAACATATTCCACGTTTATACTTTTGCAATTTGGACATCAACTTTTTATTTTTACTCAAAATTTCTCTTTTAAGCAAATAAATCACAAATTTTCCAAAAATTCTAATTAAATTATATACAACTCTAAGCTCTATATAATCAAGTAAAAGGATATAAAGAAGTGTAGGAAAAATCCCTACTGAACAATTTACACAATATTCTTGAATATCAATTTATTTTTTTCAAAAATAAATTTCAAAACTCAAGGATGAGATAAATATTTCAACATTAATTTCTCAAAATAAATTATCTAACCATAATATGATGTAGATACAACCCATACAACTATTAAATTTTATTTTCAGATTTCTTTGCAAAATTATCAATACAAAATGATTTTTCCAAATCAATATCAAAATGCCAACATTCTTAACATTTCAACATAATTTTTCTTCCAAAAATTACCAAACAAAAATCTGAAAATGTATATATACAATACCTCTTATAATGATATATTTTCTCAAAATAACCGTAACGTAACTTTAACGTAAAAATATGAAGAAAGTCCCTACCTCAAATAATGAAGAAGAGCAGATCTAGAAGGCACATCTTGCCTGATCATGAATCCAAGACTACCATTACTAAGATTACGACGAACTCTCCGACTTTCATTTACAAAGTTTTTGCAAAATCTCACTCTAAAGACTCCCATTTGAAACTCAAATGCTAAGCCAACAATGGAGAAATAAAGAGAGAGAGAGAGAGAGAGAGAGAGAGAGAGAGAGAGAGAGAGAGAGATTGGGAGCTCTCTACTCAACCAACCCAAAGAAGATGAAATGAAATTGAAGGAAAGATGAAATGATGGCAAGGAGACAAAAGGGGAGGCCACCTACATGGGCTTGTTCTCCAAAGCTTGTTTTTTTCCCAAAAAATATAATTTTTGTAATAATACCTCAAAATTTTATAATATAAATTATAAAATGATATAATTTTTCTCACCACAAAATATAATATTTTTGTATACCACAAAATATAATATTTTGATCACTACGAAATATACACATTTTCATTTTTTATAAAATTTATAATTTTTCGCCATATGGTACACACCATAAAATCAACTATCAAATATTTATTATAATCCTATATAATAAATAATAACAACTGCTATGGTGGTTACTACGGATCACCTAATTAAAAAGGACCAAACAGTTAAACATGAGTCATTAAACAAACTCAATTTAAATTAAATCTAAATCATGGGTCTCACCCATAAGTCAAACAATGTCCAATTATATACCAAAATAGTCTCAATAAATTTATTTAAATCATAATCTAAACATTCAAAATTAAATAACATAATTTTGCTATAAGTTAAATTGAACACCAATTAGTCCGTGATTTTTCATAAAATAAATACTCATAATTTAATTCTGAAATTTGTATCCAATGTGCTAGACTCATACGGGAACAACATATAAACATTTCATAATTTTCTGAGATCGAGAACTATTTTTAAAAAATACAAAATCAAACTGTTTTCACACAGAATTTACACAGCAATTAAATTCAAAAATTTGCTCAATTAAATTATGCACTAGCTATTTAAAAAAAAAAAAAATTCTGGGTCATTACAAACACAAAAACACGTAAATTTTTATGAATTCATGTAAGTGCTCTCACAAAAATGCGTAAATTAAACACAAATTTTGCATAAATTGTCTCAAAATTTTTTTAAAGAATACAAAATCTCGTAAGTTTTGAAAAACTCAAGTAAATGAGATAAAATAAATGTGTAAGTTAACATCTCATCAAAGTTTGAGCAACACAAAAACACGTAAGTTTTCACGAACTGACGTAAGTATTCTCACAAAAATGCATAAGTTAAACACAAACTTCGCGTAAATTGTCTCAAAAAAATTTTAAAGAACACAAATCCCGTAAGTTTTCAAGAACTCACATAAGTGATATCAAAAAACCACGTAAGTTAACACAAATTCAAGTAAGTTATCCTATCAAAGTTTGAACAGCATTAAAACGCGTAAGTTTTCACGAACTCACGTAAGTGCTCTCACAAAAATTTACAAGTTAAACACAAATTTCTTGTAAGTTGTCTCAAAACAATTTTGAAGAAAACAAAATCCTGTAATTTTTTAATAACTCACGTGAGTGAGATTAAAAAAACGCGTAACACAAATTCGAGTAAATTATCTCATCAAAGTTTGATCAACACAAAAACACGAAAATTTTCACGAACTCATGTAAGTACTCTCACAAAAACGCGTAAATTAAACGCAAATTTCCCGTAAGTTGTCTCAAATTTTTTTTTTTAAGAACACAAAATCCGATAAGTTTTCAAGAACTCACGTAAGTGAGATAAAAAGAATGTGTAAGTTAACAAAGTCGAGTAAGTTATATCATCAAAGTTTGAACAATACAAAAAACGTAAGTTTTACGAACTAATGTAAGTGCTCTCACAAAAATAGGTAAGTTAAACACAAATTTCGCATAAGTTGTCTAAATTTTTTTTTGAAAAACAAAAAATCCTGTAAGTTTTCAATAACTCATGTAAGTGATATTAAAATAAAATTTAAAAAAAAAGTGCGTAAATTAACACAAATTCAAATAAGTTATCTCATCAAAGTTTGAACAACACAAAAATGCGTGAGTTTTCACTAACTCACGTAAGTGCTCTCACAAAAATGTGTAAATTAAATGCAAATTTGTCGGAAGTTGTTTCAAAAAAAAATTGAAGAACACAAAATCCCATAAATTTTCAATACCTCACGTAAATTACCTCAAAAAACCACGTAAGTTAATACAATTTTGAGTATGTTATCTCATCAAAGTTTAAACAATACAAACTGCGTAAGTTTTCACGAATTTACGTAAGTGCTCTCACAAAAATGCGTAAGTTATACACAAATTTTCTGTAAATTGTCTCAAAAATTTTTGAAGAACACAAAATCCCATAAATTTTCAAAAACTCATGCAAGTGATGAAAAAAATCTCATAAGTTAACAAAAATTCGAGTATGTTATCTTATCAAAATTAGAATAATACAAAAATGTGTAAGTTTTAACGTACTCACACAAGTACTCTCACAAAAATGTATAAGTTAAACACAAATTTTTCGTAAGTTGTCTCAATTTTTTTTTTGAAGAGCACAAAATTTAGTAAGTTTTCAAGAACTCATGTAAGTGATATCAAAAAACTGCGTACGTTAACACAAATTCAAGTAAATTATCTCATCAAAGTTTGAACAATACAAAAAGGCATAAGTTTTCACGAACTCGCATAAATGCTCTCACAAAAATACGTAAGTTAAACACAAATTTGCTGTAAGTTGTCTCAAAAAAATTTTGAAAAACACAAAATCTCATAAGTTTTCAAGAACTCACGTAAGTGAGATAAAAAAACAGCATAAGTTAACATAAATTCAAGTAAGTTATCTCATCAAAGGTTGAACAACATTTTTTTTGTGCGGCTGCACTTTCCCCCGATAGATAGGAATGGAAATTTTGCAAGGATGGCAATGTGGCATTGGAGGAAGGCGCTAGGGAGAAAGTGATGTTCAACCCTACCAGCTTCCTCTTGCTTCCTCTCCAAGCTACTTATAAAAGCACCCCTTCCCCTCCTCTTGCAAGGGATTGCAAAATTGTGAACTTTTGAGAGTATTAGAGAGCTTGAGAGAAAGACATCCTCTCCCTCCATCCTAACTTCGAAAATTACCACCCAAATAGCAACTAAACCGTAACTAAAACCTTCTAGGGCTTGGAGACTTGAACAAAACTCAGAAACCTAAACTTGAAGGAGGTCTACAAGACTCAGAAACCTAAACTTGAAGGAGGTCTACAAGCAAGAAAGTGGGTTCTTCTGTTCTGGAAAACCAGCAGGTAAAGTTTTCATTTTTTTTTCTTTTTCTTTTTTTTCAATACCTTTTTGCTTTATTCTTCAATAGTTAATCATAATTCAGGCATTTATCCATTGTTTCCTCATGTGATTTATCAAATTTTCTTCCTTTTTCGCTTTATCTTACATGTTTTCTTTCTTTTCATTAGAACAACATATTTAGGACCATATAATCATGTAGAAATCATGCTTTATCTTGGTTTGAATCATCATATAATGTAGCATTTTTCTTCCTTTAATGTGTTTATTGTTTTTATGCATAAGTATCATTCTAGTAGCCTCAAACCGAGCCTAGGTTCATACTTTGTATGTGTAGCTTCATATTTAGGTCATATTTATTTCACGTATTGCATGTAAAACGCTAGAAGTGGACATCCAGGTAAGTTTCTTTGTCCTTCATAGCATTTGTATGTTTATTGCATTGATTCTCAATAATCCAATTCTAAATGTTTTTCTATGCAAAATTGAGTGTTTTGGATGTTTTTTTTATAAATATTGTTTCTTTTAGTTCAAGTTTGTGGCCATTTTGTATTAAAAATCTCTTTTGAGTGAAATCATTATTTTAATAGAAAATATGGCTTTATTCTTTGAATTAAAATAAATTATATTTATTTTATTCAAATCATCTAGTTCTTGGTTAGTTAAATGTTTTACGCTTAAAATGACTTGTATAAATAATTAACCACTAAAATCATAAAATAAAAAGTTAGTAAAGGCCAATTTTCGGATTTGGCAAAAAGGAGGTGCTATCATTTAATTATCTTCTCCTTGTGTACCTAATCTCTCGAACCTAAAATTTTCTGGTTATAATGGATCGATTCTTAACTTCGTTTTCATTATTAAAGGATTTCTTAATCCCTTTTTAAAAATTAAGTGCGGCTCTTTGTTTATTAAAGCAACTTTGCACAACACTTGTATGGGAACAAGCCCTAAACTCGAAAAAGGTATGGCACCCACAAAATTATTATTATTTTTTTTTTGATCAATCAAAAAGAGACCTTTATTGATGAGAAACCAGTACAACGTATAAACATTACATCAATAAAGGAGAAGAATGGTGCAAAAGACATCATAACTCAATTTTCGAATCCCAACTAGGTTGGCACCCGGAAATAAGAACAATCATTTGACAGCACCAAACCCAACGTTGGTGAGAAACCAACAAACAACAAACAACAAAATCAATAAAAACACAAGTACTAACACAAATTTTTATCAGCACTAAACCAGTTAACCACCCACAAGCATCCACACCTCAAAGACATAGCCTTACCTGATTAAGGTTGTCCACTATATCATGCACTGAATAAGTGATCTCGGGCAGACCAGACTTAACCCACAGCCCACAGCCCAACCCTCACTTTCACAATTTCACCAAGCTCGTCCATATTTGGCTGTCTCTCATTAAATACACATTCATTTCGTAACCTCCAAGCTGACCATAGCAGTGCAATAGAGACAAGCCTCCAAATCTTCACAGCTGACTTCTTTAACTTTGTTCCTAGCCACCATAGCATCACTCCATCAATTGTAGCAGGTGTGACCCAAGAGAATCCCCACCATTGCATCATAGATGACCAAACCTTCCGAATCTCAAAGCATTGCAAAAAAATATGATCCACTGACTCTGCTTCCAGCTTACAAAATGGGCACAAATTCTCCGCAGTACTACTTAAGACCCCAAATCTCTGTAAAAGACCAATTGTTTTAACCCTTCCCCTCCATGCCAACTAGCTCAAGAACTGAGCTTTTGGTGGAGCTGCACCTTTCTATATCAGTTTAGGAACTTGCAATCTTGGGCCTTGAAGCAACTCATACCATTTTCTCATTGATACCACAGTAAACTGACCTATAGAGGAAGCAGGCCACCTAACTGAGTCTTGCAACTCCTTATTAAGTTCGGGAATATCTCTTGTCAACACTTGCAACCTTCGAACCTCCTCTTCCTCCTAAGCAAAAAGTGGTCTTCTGAACAATAACTTCTAGCTCCCTGCGCTGTTCCTCCTCTGCATAAAAGATCTTAATTTTCCTTTTGTTTCCACAGATAATCTAAACAACCTGGTACAACGCCCACAATGAGAGTTTTACAATTCTTGATTACAAATAATGAAAAAGAATAATTGCATTTAATAGATAAAAATCATTTTCAAATAAAAAAAAAAGAGATTAATTACAAATAGAGCAAATAGATATGGATAAATATTATTTTTTTATTTTTATTTTATAGGTATTTATATAATAAAATATGATGGTTTTGAAAAAGGATAAGGTTGTCCTCCAACCCATTATGGAGGAGCTCCTCCATCCCAAACGATGCGGCAGCTTAAGTTTCATCACTTATTATATAAATCAAGCAATTAAAAAATTCACTAATTCTTGCTCAGTTCTCCAACGATTAAAGTTTTCTCAAATATTAGGAAATATGTATTTAGGAATCTTAGATATTTTAGGTAACTTTATGTTTTTTTTTAATTAAATTTTTATAAAAATATTTTTTTTTTCTAACTTTCTAAAAGAATTCTATTATACTTGGGTCTCTAATAAAAGCCCTAATGTATTGATATTTGCTCTTAAAAAACTAGAGAAGTGTATCAATGATATTTATCAGTTGTTTGATCTTGATCTTGAAGAACTCAATGGTGGATCCATCATAAAAAAAAAAATAGAACGGTTAGGTTAGACTATGATCTCTCTTTGTTTTGGGTATGAAGAGTAGAGGGTATTTTTAATATTTTTACCTATATTTAAATTTAGAAAAATGCGTGAAATACTTAATTTATTACTCTTAAAAATCACTCGTAATGATGTGTTTGACAAGTGTCTAATTTTGATTTGTCAAATATTCTATCATGTGTGGTCTAATCTCAATGTCACATCATTGGGGGTCATTTACGGGTGATAAATTAGAGAGATGTAACATTGTTAAATTAATATGAGTTTGAGTCAATGATTGAAAATGCCAAATAAGATGCAATGAAAATGAGTGAAAAGTAAATAAGCACGAGTTAAAAAAAAAAAAAAATTCATTTACTGCAGTATTTTAGGATTTGTTTGGTGACCTAAGTATGATAGAATTCTTTTAGAAGTTGAAAATATTTTACTAGAAATTTAATTACATAAAAAACACTTTCCTAAAATATATTTAGATTCCTACAAATATGTTTCCTAACATTGACATTTGAGGTTGATGGAGAAAAAGATGTTTTTTTTTTTTTTGATCAACAAAGAAAACTTTATTAATGAATAAAACTGAAGGTTACACAGAGCTTACATCAATAAAGTTGGGAGGTGCAGTGAGCATCAAAGCTAAACTCATCAATCCCAACTAGGTTTGCACTAAAGAGCAAGCCCTATCATATGCAAGCACATAGTCCAAGATTGGCAAGCAACCAATCAAACAACTAGAAAAGGAAAAAAAAGAAAACAGATAAAAAGACAGAACACCCTCAATGCACTCAACCACTTAACTTCAAGAACAACTGAACTACCCCTTACATGCACATAGCTTCCCAAATCTGCTTCAGTAGCAACAATAGCTTCCCAACCAAAGGCAACAGCTAAACTACCCCTTACACGCACCTCCTAATCTAATTTAAATTGCACATATAGTCATACACAGAGTACTGCAGACCTGCTACACAACTCTTGGCCTAGAAAGCTACCCTTAATTTTACAACTTCCTCCAAATCAGCAAAGTTTGCCTGCCCACCATTGAAAACAATCTCATTCCTTAATTTCCAAATTGACCACAATAAAACCAATGGCACAATCTTCCAAATACATATTACTTTCTTCTTGAACCTAGCACTAGCCCACCATTGTAGCAGAGCTTCAACCGAACCCGGAATTACCCAACACACATCCCACTAGTTCAATATACCATCCTACACTTTCCAAACCAGTGGGCAGTGGAGGAGAACATGATTGACCGTTTCCACTACATTTCTATAGAAAACACATAAAATGCTAGCATTGGCACTCAACACCCAATTCGATGAGGAAAAACTGCTGCTTTAACTCTGCCCTGCCAAGCTAACAACCCAAAAAACTGTAATTTTGGAGGTACAACAACCTGCCATAACCATTTGGCAACGCGCAAATCCGGACCCCTAGCTACTTGTAGCCAGACCTAAACTGATGACACTGTGAACTGACCCGATGTGTTCGATTCGCATGACAGATAGTCATCCAATTGCGCACTATTGATAGGGACATCAATCAACCAGTCATGAAGTCTACGTACTTCCTCTTTCTCTCAAGCTCTAAGTGGTCTTCTGAACCGTAAATTTCAATCCCCTGAACTTCCCCTTCTTTGCCTATACTGCATAACAGAACCATTCCTATCTTCTGAGATACAAAACAATCTTGGAAATTCCTCACTTAGCTTGCTATTGTTGCACCATTTATCAGTCCAGAATTTTGTTCTCCCTCCATTCCCAACCTTTACTCTTACATTATCAAAATAAAACTCAAGTAAATGAGGATTAACGTAAGCAAGATTAAGTATCCCCTGCCAGATTGGAGACACTCTCCTTGCATCTCCCATCTCTGGCCACCACCCACCACCGACCCTCCCATAAATACTACAAATTACTGGCTTCCACAGTGCCTTTTCCTTTGTGCCAAACCTGCACCACCACTTTAACAGTAAACAAACATTCATTTCTTCTATGTGTCTAACCCCTAAACCACCTTGCCTTTTAGATTTTGTTAGCCCCTGTCATTTCACTAAATAAACTTTCCTCCTCAACTCACTACCCTGCCAAAGAAAAGCAGCCTGTAGCTTCTCAATCAACCTAACCACTCCCTTAGGCATCTTGAAGGCCGAAATATAATATAATGGTAAGCAGGATACAACTGACTTGATCAAAAGATGTTAACGGAAGAAACTTCATTAAGGAATTGAATAGATTTTGGTTTGTGTTATAAGGACCAATCATAAGCTGCCATATCACTTGAAAGGTAGGAGGTCCTTCATCATAGGTTAGAGGAAAATCTTTTCCTTTCAAAAATGTCTAAGCGATATAATTGGTTAGAATGGTGTGGATTGACCCAATTAAAGATTAAACAGCTTAGATTGCTTAATTCGAAATAAACTTCTTGCCCAAACAATTGTGAACTTTTATTTTACACAATTTCACATTGAGAAAAGAAGAAAAAAGTAAGTTGTTTCACTTATATAAAGTGAATATTATGCTTCCATTTAATATTGTAGTATTATGCATATTTCAGTTCAAGACAGTTGGTTGGTCTTTTGACCTAGCCTATTAGGCAGAACCATTTTTAGTTTGATTGATTCGCTGGTTTAATTACAATTTTAATGATTATATCAAAATATATTAGTTAGATTTGCTTAATTTGAAATAGACTTCTAACCTAAACAATTGTTAGCTTTTATATTAAAACTAACAAATGAATTATTTCACTTATATAAAATGAACCTTATACCAAACAACCAACCAAACCAAACCAAATCTTAAAGTCCCATAAAATGGGGTCGACTACATGAATCTATTTTCTCCATTCGGCTCTATCAAAGACCATTTGATTAGTCAAATTAAAGAAATTCATATCTCTATTCACTACATTATCTACATCGATCTAGGTCAAAAGTTAAAAGCTAAATTTAGGTCAAAAGACCTAAATTTGATAAAACTACCATATTTGATAAAAAGTTTCAAAATATGTTTGGTAAACTAAATTTAGGTCAAAAGACCTAAATTTGAGTTGGGAGTACCTTTAGTCACGAGTCATTCGCTAGACATTTTATATAGAAGAATATTTTTTTTTATATATCATTCCCTTTTCACAACCCAAAAGCAAAATGCTAAAATTCACATCCCTAATATAACATTTTCAAATATATATATGCATTGATGAACAGTAGACACCCTTTGAGAATAGAAGAGAGTCAAGTCAAACATGAATTCTTAGATGAAAGTAAGAAGTGATATCATGTTAAACGATAAGAGAACAAAAGGATTATATCTTATTCGAGCGATAAATATTTGCTCTTACAATATGTTGAGACTCTTCTAACAAAATTCGCAAAAATGAAATAGAAATTGTGGGAGCCGAATAATTGACAAAGGCAGAAGGCACGCGCAATACAGGGCTGACAATAATCGGTTGTATCCGAATACAATATTTGGGCCGAATAAGTGTGTAGCATTCGAGCCGGATAATATAAAGGATAATGATAAAAAAAAGTAGGCCCTGGCCCCGAGGGAAACAGGTATTAATACAGGAGCAACATATTTAGTAGGTATGTAAGAATTACTTCACTTAAACAAGAAGCTATCTTGAGTGTCTGAACTAACTTGTCTGTCGGAGTGCTAATCCCGGCACCCCTGACCGGAGTGTGTATCTTTTCAGGTGACTAGCTGAGGATCACCAGCGTCTCCCAGGATCAGAAGAGTATTTCCAAACCACTTCTCTACAATTGGCGCCGTCTGTGGGAATACTCAAATACATCCATGGCAGGCGTGACTGAAGATCCTCCAGTAGCCATTGATGAGACCGCACAGGGAGATGACCTCACTCCAGCAAATATGCTCGGGAAAGAAACCATCGCTGCAAGACGCGTCTTGAACTTCGATTCACCAATGACTTCAACGCAAGAGACAATGCAGGCGATCATGGAACAAGCAAAGAAGAACGAACAGAGGCTGGAGAACATGATCGCTGAAAATGAACGTCTCCGTCAAGATTTGGCCCTCGAAGTCGCAAAATCGAGAGAAGCCATGCGCCAAGATCCCGAACGACCTCGAGCCCGGCCCAAGGATACCAATAGCGACTCCAACTCATTATCGACGGAGCTCACCAAGAAGGGACGATTCGAAACTTCCAGCTCCTCCGAAAAGAGTCTACATACAAGGAACAAGCGCAGGAGGAGCAGTTCAGACGAAGATTACCAGCACGATCCTTTTGTCCGATAGATTGCAAGGGCGGCCTTGCCCAAGAAGTTCAAAGCTTCGTCATTCACTCTTTACAATGGAAAATCAGACCCCACTGATCATATCCGTCATTACAAGCAGGCCATGACATTACATGCAGACAATGAAGCTCTCATGTGACGAATATTCCCCAGCAGCCTGGGGCCATTAGCTATCAGGTGGTATTATAAGCTGGAGCCGGCCTCCATCAAAAGCTTCCATCAATTACAGAAATCCTTCAGGGCTAGGTTCATCACCAACGAGGTACAGCCGAAACAGGCCGACTCTCTCTAGGCTATGCAGATTCAGTCAGGAGAAACGCTTAGAGCGTACTCGGCGCGATATTAGGAGTGCTTCAACTTCGTCGACGATGCTTGTAACGACTCCATGGCCATCACCGCCTTCAAAATGGGACTACATCCTAATAGTCCTCTTCGCAATTCTCTGACTAGAAGACCCCCCAAAACGATCTGGGCGTTGATGAAGAAAGTTGAGGAGTATTGCAAAATGGAAGACGATGCCTTGAGAATAAAGGCCGGCCAAATGTCCAACAAAACGGCCCCTCCTGAAATTGCTCAACCAATAAGTTCCGTGCCACCTCCTAGCCCAGAGCCTCGGCAGCGCACTAAACGAGACAAAAGGCGGGATACTCACCGATCAAGCGATCAATGTCCCCACCGGACGAATGAGCAACTGCAAGTCGACAGCAGACGTTCGAGACGTGTCGACAAAAAGTACACAAAGTTGTCAGAACCAATCGCTGCAATAATGACCAAAGTCCAACACCTTCCATTCTTCAAATGGCTGTCAAAGATGGTGGGGCTGCCCGACACGCGAAGAAGGGATCAGCGGTGCGAATATCACAAAGATCACGGCCACGAAACAGAGAGTTGCTACGCATTAAAAGATCACCTGAAAGAACTGGTGCAAGACGGCCGACTGTAACAGTATGCGAGACAGAGAAAGCCAACCAAGGCACTAGCCTTGAGGTAGGACTCTCCTCCATTTGGCGTGATCCATGTAATCTATAGCCTGCCTGCACCCCCAACCGTGCACACAATTCAATCGCATCTAATCTCCCAGGAGCAACGTATTCCGACTGAATGGCCCAAAGAAGCTTCGACAATTGCTTTCAATGACTCCGACCTTAGTGGCACAACAGCTTCCCACATTGATCCGTTGGTCATTAGATTACGCATAAACCAGTTCACCATCGAACGAATTCTCATAGACCCAGGGAGTACTTCAGAGGTTATGTATTACCAAACTTTCATCAAACTCGACCTCAACGAGTCAGATCTGTGTCCGGCGCCTCGTCCATTGTTTGGCTTTAATATGAATCCCGAATAACCGTTAGGGAAGATCATACTACCTGTCCGAGCGGGCTCCAGAACGGTCGAAGTAGAATTCCTGGTTGTAAAGCTCCCTTCGCCGTATAATGTCATCAAGGGGTGAACCTGGATACATATTATGAAGGCCATTCCAAGCACTTATCATCAGCTCGTGCGCTTCCCGACGCCTGCGGCATTGAAGAGATTCGTGGCTCCCCCTAATCGGCACAAGCAACGATTTTATGAAAACCATATCACTGACCCGACCTTTGGGCTTTGATACTTGTATATATTTCACTTCTGCAATGCAAACCATCTTTTCTTGTCGTTCAATTCATTTCAGAAACCCCATTATGCCGCTCGTCATGACGACGATCTGGAGCCCCCTTTGGTGCATGACACCTTAGGGTTGATTAAGACTCCGGATTTGGAGCGCCCTTCGTGGATATCACGATTGGCCACATTAAGTCTCCGGATTCAGAGCCCCCTTTGGTGCATGACACCTTAGGGTCGATTAAGTCTCCGAATTCAGAGCCCCCTTTGGTGCATGACACTTTAGAGCCAATTAAGTCTCCGGATTCGGAGCCCCCTTCGGTGCATGACACCTTAGGGCTGATTAAGACTCCAGATTCGGAGCGCTCTTCGTGGATATCACGATTGGCCACATTAAGTCTCCAGATTCGAAGCCCCTTTTGGTGCATGACACCTTAGGGCCGATTAAATCTCTGGATTCGGAGCCCCCTTTGGTGCATGACACCTTAGGGCCGATTAAGTCTCCGGATTCGGAGCCCCCTTTGGTGCATGACACCTTAGGGCCGATTAAGTCTCTGGATTTGGAGCCCCCTTCGGTGCATGACATCTTAGGGCCGAGTAAGACTCTGGATTAGGAGCGCCCTTCGTGGATATCACGATTGGCCACATTAAGTCTCCGAATTCGGAGCCCCCTTTGGTGCATGACACCTTAGGGCTGATTAAGTCTCCAGCTTCGGAGCCCCCTTCGGTGCATGCCACCTTAGGGCCGATTAAGACTCCGAATTCGGAGCGCCCTTCGTGGATATCATGATTGGCCACATTAAGTCTCCGGATTCGAAGCCCCCTTTGGTGCATGACACCTTAGGGCCGATTAAGTCTCCGGATTCGGAGCCCCCTTCGGTGCATGACACCTTAGGGCCGATTAAGACTCCGGATTCGGAGCGCCCTTCATGGATATCCTGATTGGCCACATTAAGTCTCTGGATTCGGAGCCCTCTTTGGTGCATGACACCTTAGGGTAGATTAAGTCTCCGGATTCGGAGCCCCCTTGGGTGCATGACACCTTAGGGCTGATTAAGTCTCCGGATTCGGAGCCCCCTTCGGTGCATGACACCTTAGGGCCGATTAAGACTCCGGATTCGGAGCGCCCTTCGTGGATATCACGATTGGCCACATTAAGTCTCCGAATTCGGAGCCCCCTTTGGTGCATGACACCTTAGGGCCGATTAAGTCTCCGGCTTCGGGTCCCCCTTCAGTGCATGCCACCTTAGGGCCGATTAGGACTCCGGATTCGGAGCGCCCTTCGTGGATATCACGATTGGCCACATTAAGTCTCCGGATTCGGAGCCCCCTTGGGTGCATCACACCTTAGGGATAATTAAGTCTCCGGATTCGGAGCCCCTTTCGGTGCACGACACCTTAGGGCCGATTAAGACTCCGTATTCAGAGCGCCCTTCCTGGATATCATGATTGGCCACATTAGGTCTCCGGATTCGGAGCCGCCTTTGGTGCATGACACCTTAGGGCCGATTAAGCCTCCGGATTTGGAATACCCTTTGGCACGAACAAAACAAAACTTTTCAATCATTGACAATGTCAAAACAAGACGCAAATAAAAAATTCAGCATACGACGCAAATGTTTGAAATACAACTTTTTATTCGATCAAACAGCTGTTACATAAACGCAATTCGCATTTGAGCATTACAATTTTTATTTAATCAGACAGTTGTTACATAAACGCAACTCGTATTTCAGCACTACAATACCCATTTCCAATCTGAAAAGCTAAAAAGGGGAGAAGACGCATTGGTAAAGCGGCAATGCCGAATCAACTCCCGTCAACCGGAAGTCCTCCACAGTTTGCAATGCCTCTAGCCAACTGTGCTCAAGTCCTCCCTTGATACCATTGACAATGTCAAGGGAAAGATCCAGGACAAGGAGGGATAAATCCAACGGTCGTTGCCTTTCCTTTCGGGGTGATCTGCTTTGACGACTTAAAGGTTCATGCCAACTTTCGGACGCCCTACTTCCCATACGGATGGCCCCTCCGCCACGATCCATGGCAACACCAAGGTCGGCTGAACTCCAGCCTCTAACTAACATCCCCACTTAACCCACCTCACATAAGCGATTGTTTATCTGCGCAAAGCGCCCACTCTTTTTATTTTCAATACTGGCAGCGATCTCGAGGCCCCAATCCCGAGGCGATTTCACTAACACTAAACTCCATAAGCAAAACTTCGGTTGACATTCGCCATGGCGTAGTTATCCAAACAACTTTTTGAAGCACGTGCATTGGCCAAAAATCTAGGCCCCGAGCTGAGTTGAACTTGCTAAAGCCACTCTACCCACCGGCTTTTGGCTTCAGGTTACAATAGCCTGTCAGGAGTAAACAGCTATCACGTATGGATTGACCCTGCCGGTCAACACTTATATATTCATTCCAACACAATAAAACAAAACACATACATGCCGAATACGAAACTGCAATAAAATATTTGTGACAAAACGTTTTTCTTTATTTATTCAACAAAACAAGCAATAAATTACATAGTTTTGAACGTGATCCGCATTTCAGCCTTACAATAAATATAATTATGTTGCGTCACCCTCATCATCACTCTTCTGGACTTCAAAAGCAGAAAACGGAAAATGTTTACTGTGATAGAGTGGTGATGCCGAATCAATGCCTGCCGCTCGAAAAGCTTCTGTGGCTTGAGATGCCTTGATTCAACCGTGCCTAAATCCACGATTCTCACATCGGCAAACTTCTTCGGCAAGTTTTTCCTTGGTCTTCTCGATTCCAACTCTTCGGCCTTCATGGAAACCTTTCTCATAGGCCCTTCTCTTTGCGCTCTCCATTGCGAACATACTCGCCGTCTCACGATCGGCAAGCGCGGAACTGATGAGCCGGCTGGTAACCCTCTCTTCTACGATTGGGTTTCCCTGCCCGGCGGGTTATGCCTGGGCCGCCTTGGTCTTCCTCAACTCGCGCTTAGCCGCCTCTGCGCGGGCCTCCAAACTTCGAATACGTTCATCATTCTTCTTTATTTCTCGGCGAGTAGCGCGCAACTGCATGCCGATTTCATAGGCAGTGTACAACCCCTTTACCGTCCCATGAACACCTTCGCGAAACACTTCGTAGTCCTGACGACTTACCATCGATTGCTGAACCTCAGGCAGGAAAATTTGTCGAGCAAACTCGACCGCTACATTTGGGTCTCGAACGATCGAGTCCGCCTCCGTCATGGGTCTATTCCCCACAAATATCGCGAAGCTTAATGGGCGCAGATTCGCCTCAGGTGCCCTCTCGACTCGAGGTTGGGAAGTTCTGCCCTACGACTGCTTGTCCCGCCTGGGCGACCTGCTTCGACGTCGAGGAGACTGATGCCTCTCTCGGTCCCTGGAACTCCTGCTCCCTGTGCGCGGACGGTCATTACCTCGATTCATGTCTCCACCCAGCTCAGCCAGCGTCTTCGCTTCCCCTCTGCTATTAAAGAAGAGTCTATTCAACATTCACTTGACACCCTCAAACGCTGGAGTCAGTTGTCTGCTATGCTCATAAAAGTTTTACCTTTAATCATTTATCCTTTAAAGAGGTAGCACCCTCGAGGCCATTTCATTAATTGTAAAATCCTCAAACGCCCCGCGCCGACTAGATCGACCCACTTGGGGCAAAGGCAGACAGATCTATCAAAACTCCTAACGTCGTTTCCTCCGGCGCCCGAATGATCATCGTTTCACCCGGCGCCCGAATGATCATGCACCGCTTGGGGCAAGGGCAGATCCATCAATCTATTCGGCTTCCGTACCCCAGCCGGCTCACGAATCGATCCTTCACAAATCTTAAGGTCGTTTCATCCGGCGCCTGAATGATCACGCACCACCTGGGGCAAGGGTAGATTCATCAATGTATTTGGCTTATGTACCCCAGCCGGCCCAGGAATCGATCCTTCACAAATCTTAAGGTCATTTCGTCCGGCGCGCAAATGATTATGGGGCAAGGGCAGATCCATAAATCTATTCGGCTTATGTACCCCAGCCGGCTCACGAATCGATCCTTCACAAATTTTAAGGTCGTTTCGTCCGGCGCCCGAATGATCACGCACCGCCTGGTGCAAGGGCAGATACATCAATCTATTCGGCTTACGTACCCCAGCCGGCTCACGAATCGATCCTTCACAAATCTTAAGGTTGTTTCATCCGGCGCCCGAATGATCACGCACCGCCTGGGGCAATGGCAGATTCATCAATCTATTTGGCTTATGTACCCCAGACGGCCCATGAATCGATCCTTCACAAATCTTAAGGTCGTTCGTCCGGCGCCCGAATGATCACGCACTGCCTGGGGCAAGGGCAGATCCATCAATCTATTCGGCTTACGTACCCCAGCCGACTCACGAATTGATCATTCACAAATCTTATGGTCGTTTCCTTTGGCGCCCGAATGATCACGCACCGCCTGGGGCAAGGGCAGATTCATCAATCTATTTGGCTTATGTACCCCAGTCGGCCCATGAATCGATCCTTCACAAATCTTAAGGTCGTTTCATACGGTGCCCGAATGATCATGCACCGCTTGGGGTAATGGCAGATTCATCAATCGATTCGGCTCAGTACCCACAATATGCGGCACATGAATGATAATTCAATATTGTCATAGGATATTCAATTTCTGAAAGCTAAAACACAACAATGATTTTATCCAAATTCGTGAAAGGCAAAGTATTCTTCATTAACATAACTTCACAAATCATGAACAAGTAGTGGAGAAATACCAAGGCAGTTTTCATTAATAAATTGAGCGCAAATAGTAACCAATTTATACATGAAAACTAGCTTGAGCCAACAAAAGTCTACCAAACAAAAACTTACATCAAAATCAAAAGTCTACCAAACAAAAACTTAAATCAAAATCAAAAGAGATGACTCCCAGATCAATCCTCGGGGTCAGACTCAAGTGGCTTAATGTCTACTTGCTCGTAGGGAATTGGCAAGGCCAATGTAACTCCAGTGGCAGCAAAGGCTTTGAGTCATCCATGTTTGAACCCCCGATTCTCGAATTTGGAGACTTTATCTACATATTCTGTGAAGGTGGCGCTTTTTCCTACCTCAAATGCCGCAGAAGCTTCAGAATCGGCTTTCTCATTGGCAGCCCTGAGCTCCGCTAACTGAACCTCCGCCTTGGCAAGCACCTCCTTAGCTAACTTGAGTGATTTTTCGCTCGCATTTGCCCTACTCTCAACGTCAGAGCAGAACTGTTCAGCTGAGTGAGCCCTCTCTTTCTCTGCTTCAGCTCACGCACCCTCCATCGCGGCTCTCATACTTTCAAATTCGGCCCTACTCTTTTGACCATCTGCCTCCGCTTGCAAACGATCAACTCTGCCGAGGGCATCATGGAGGCGGCGGCCTAGGTTCGCGATCCTGCGAACAGTCTGCAAAACAAGTTGGGATTGTCAGATATCTTTAACGAAAACAAAGTCAAGAGAATTTGAGATGGTCACTAACCAGGAACGCCGACTGCACAAATAAGGCTATGGCCATAACATCCGGCACGATACGAAAGGCCGCGACGTCAGCCGGCAAGGAAATTGAAGCCGCGAGGCTCAACGCCATGGCTGGATCCTCAATGGCTGAGGCATCGGAGGAGATCAATGTATCTTTGATCTTAGGCCGAACAATAAAAGGCCTAGCCACACCCGACTCCTCTAAACGAGGCCGTTTGGAAGCAAGGCTAATTTCCGACCCAGCCTCTCCCTCGGCGTTATGCTTTTCGCCCCGCTCCTCCGAAATCAGCCATTCATCAATGACCTGTTCGTCAACCTCTTCCCCCGTTTCGGTCTCAGCGACCTGAATCGTCTTTTTAATAACGGGTACGAAATTTTTAATCAAGGTGGGCTCAGAATGGGTAGCCTCGGCCTTCTTTCACGCAGCCATTCGCTTGGCATTTTTCCTTTGCGCCATCTGCGTAAGGCTTTCCCCAGCCATAGCTTCAAAAATATCGCCGGGTAGGTCCCCCAAATTTGCAAAAATATCTTCGGACAAAAACTCTGCCCGACCCGAAGTGGACGGTGAAGGCTGGTTAAGTCCCGCAGCCTCAAACGCCGAGCGTATCGCTTCGTCGACCTCTTCGGCCTACTCAGCAACCTCTCTGGTTGGTTCGGCAACTACCTCTACCACTGACTCAGCCTCTGCCCTCGAATCCGAATCTTCGAGGCCAATTTGCCTAAGGCTCTTGAATCTGGGAAAGATAAGAGCCGAAAGGTGTTGATCGCCGGATGGAATTGGAATGCCTTCCGCAGCCGAGAATGTAGTGTAAGTCGGTTCGTATCGGAGGAGTATGTGAGCCACTCTCCCTTGCTTTTGTACGTTTGGACGGCCGAAGTATCTGAGCGCAGACTTGATCTCCTCAAGAACCACCCCGTCGGTTAACGGAAGAATTTTTTTCAATCTGTTACCTACAAAGAACAAGGGGTGATTAAAGGGAAAAAGTCAAGTGAAGGGTAAGTCAACAAATAACAAGGCGTTGCGCGACAACTTGGATCACCCTTTCGTCTGGGAATAGGATCTAGGCAGTCTTTGCCTTCACTGAACTCCCAATTACCTTGGACATTGGCCATTATGTCATAAACCCTCTTACTAGAACTGGCAAGCATGGTTATCAAGTGATGGTCAGTGTCCTTGGCCCTGAGAAAGTATCGGCCCAGCCGATCGAAAGATTTGGCCAAAGCGTAGCAGTGCCGAATCGCCGGAATGCCAAGGTTGATCCTAAGACGCCGGTTCAACTCAAAATAAAGTGGACCTTGCCTTGTAGAATATATGGCTTGCTAGCATCTAACTGCAGGAAATAGTATAGTTAGATTTGGTTCCTAAACTGGTGCATGTTCGCTAATAGTAAGTAGACTTGAGAAATTATGTCATCCCTTGCCTTGCTAAGTCACCAAAAGCTTACCCCTTTTTACACTTATATATATATATATATATGTGTATTTATAAATTAGAACAAACAAATATATACAAACGATTTTACTTTAAAAAAAAAAAAATTGAAATCTCACAAGTGGGTTTAATTGAGAGAGAAAAGGAGGATTTTGCTTTATGGCGCCTACAATTGGGTTTATTATGGGTTTGCTTTGTAGGTTGAAAGTTAGAGAGAGGAGTGGGTTTAATCAAAGAAGTGTGATTTCTTTGTATTGTTGTTTTGAAATTATTGTGGGTTTGCGCAATCCATATGTTGACATGATTTTGGCTGATGGCATCACACTCCTTTGCAATGATCTTCAGGTAGCTTTACTTGTTTACAACTAATTGCCTTAAGAGTGATTGGTTGATCAGGTTACTGGATTTTTTAGTTTAAATGATTATATGAGGAACATCATCTTCAAGCATTATGCTCATAATTTTAGTCGCGTGTTATGGCTCATTATAAATTCATTTTTCAATGGTTTTGGAATTTTTATTTCTTTTTAGAAGCTACAATTATCTCTTAACTTGGTTAAATGACATTTGAATATTTGTTCTTGGCAGGTGGATCCCCAAGATATTGTTATGGTATGTGGATATATTTAGATACTCTGAACCCGCTACAAATCATAAAACACAAAATGATTTATATAATTACACTGTTTTGAAAATTTTGTCACGTAGGATTAAATTTTTTATCCTTTGATCTGTGATAAACTCTAAAATTTCAAAGAATTTGCAGAATTCCTTGGAAGAGTGTGGTGGAAGTAGTTTTTTATTTTTTATTTTTTTGAAGATCTGAATTTGTTGTTTTAATGTAAATTTACAAACATAATCAATTGCCAGACCATATTAACTGTCCTCAATTGCTCTTGATTCGAACATATCTCATCCAAGAGTTTACAAATAAAACAAGGTGCTTTCGTCTGTTTTGAAGTTGTTGGAAAGTTAATTGCATAATTTGAAAATGCTGCCTCTCTGCATAATGGTATTTATCTTCCCATGGTGCATTGGTATAGATTTTTTTTAGAAATCATTAGGGCTTAAATTTAAATGGGTGTTCTTATTTTGTATTTAGATCAAGGATTCCTAAGGTTAAATGCTGAGTTTTTTTAAGAAAAAAAGAAGAAAAAAAAAACCCATAAAAAATGTACCTTCAGAAAGAAAGAAAAAAAAAATCCTATCCAAATACCAATTAACAGTGTTATATAATGAGGGCTTTGTAAATGACATCCAACTTTTTGAATGCATCTTACGCTTTGCATTCCTCGGCTCTGTCCAGAATGGTCTGTACACATTTTGAGGTAAAACCAATGCAACCTTTTGTCAATTTTTTTTCATAAATTTATATAAACAAAATATTATTATACAAGTAATCATAATCATATACTACAATTAGAAGTTTAAATTCTCAATCTCTTTCAATATGGAATGATTTACTTACTCTTTGAGAATGTCCTTGAGTACAGTACTCTTCCCAGCTCCCATCCCACCACCCATGAACAGGACCGAACTCCTATCTTTGTGGTCCACAAGAGCCATCACGTCCGTACATTCTGAATCATCGACCAGTGTGATTCCAATGGCTTTCAGTTCCTCCAACAACGTATTGAATACTCTGGCCACCTTCGGGTCTTCGCTACCCTTTCAAATCTCTCTTCCCTATCTCAACAAATAAAGCATAAAATAAAGTGCCAATGTGCATTCGTTTTTCTTTTCTAAAATGATTGATGGACAATAGGGAAAATTTGAATATTTTTACTGGTAGTATGCCTAGAAAGGTTTTTGATTTTCAAGCCCATAGGTTTCTCTGGTAAAGTAGCATAATTGAATGAAATACAAAGTAAAGTTGGCATGAAAAGAAATTTTTAAAAAAATTACTAAAATTTTTTTTTGCCCATAAAGGCAAGGTTAGTGTTAGAGACTTGTTGCACATCTCTTCTTTAATAGAGTTATAATGTGCATTCTTAGTGACTTTTGACAATTCATAGAGCCCTTTCCCTATGTTTCCTATTATATTGTCCACCATTCGCTACAAAGCTTATTTATAGTATCATCTTTTCCTTCTCTTTCTTTCTATTTGATCTTAAACTTCTTGTTTCATTGCCTAATTAATGAATATACTCAACCAGCTTATGACTGCAAGCTGAATGACTTTTGATGTTTCCCACTATGTTGCCTTTGTTGTAGCTAGTTCTTTCTTGACTTTTGATGATTTGCTGTCATAAAAACCTTTTTTTGTTGTACTCGAGCGTTTTGTTCTACATTCTTCCAATTTTCTCATTTGTTTTACTTTACTCCAATCTTCGACATAAGGTATTGCTTATGAAACTACAAATTAAATTTACTTAAGGTCAACTTTTTGCACAAATTCTATCATAGTTGTCAAGTCGCAGAGCTCCGCTTTATTATTAGTTTTGTTCCAATGTTTATCAGCAGCAATCGCAGCTAGTAGAATGTACAACTCTTTTCTTTTGTTAATTAATACCTCAATTAATTAACAGGAACACAGAGTTATTTTAATCTTCTTGTAGTTGTTTGAAATGATATACTATATTTTTTGAGGTGTAATACTCCATTCTGATAGCCTGGTCATTGCTCTACCAATACTTCTGCTGTATAGGGTGTTTAAAAGTAAATACTAGAAAATTGGTTAGTGTTTATTGATGGTCATTGATGCTGTCTATGAGACACTTCAACAAAACTAACTATTTACGGCATCATGTTTACGACATGCATTAAATGTATGTCGTAGTTAGTACATTCTACGGCATTTTTTTTTTTGTAAGCTGTTAATGTTTTGTCAATAACAGCATACATACCATGTAAGTCGTTGATTTATATATTTATAGCATACAAAAGTATGCCGTAAAAAATGTATGTTTTTACGACTTACAAAAATATATCGTAAAATATTTGCATTTAAGACGACATACATTTCATGTTGTAAACTATTATAACCTTACACGGCATACATTAACATGTCGTGAAAACTTCTGCAAAAAAAAAATAAAATAAATAATCATAATTTTTTTTATGTCATGCAAAAGCATGCCGTAAAAAATGTATATTTTCACGGCATACAAAAATATGTCATAAAATATTTGTACTTAAGATGACATATATTTCATGTCGTAAAATATTATAACTTTACACGGCATGTATTAGCATGTCGTGAAAACTTTTATTAAAAAAATTTCAATCCGATTTTTTTTTTTTTTGATTTAAAAAAGCTAAAAATTTCCAACCAAGCGTCTCACCTTAAATTTTCCTAATTGAGGACAAAACATAAAAAATAATTTATACATTATTTTATAATTTAGTGTCTCTTTTAAGGGATAATTGCACCCAGTGGGATTTTGGGAAAAAAAATTACACATTCATGAAAAAGTTTATAATTTTAATGATTAATATTTATATGGTATCTCACTAATTTGTAATTATTATTTTTTTAAGTTACCTTGATTTGATATTTTTCTTTCTTTTAGTAATTTATTTATTTTTTACTTTTTAGATGTGCCTAATCTAAATACAACTAAAAATAAAATATTTGTAAAAAAAATAAAAATATATAATATCTATGAAATGTATTAAATTTTTTTTTTGAATTTAGTGATTTTTTTAAAACAAATTAAGTTTTTTTTTAAAGCAAATTAAAAGTAAAACATTATTAAAATTAAAATAAAATATTTCTTTTAAGGCCTCGTTTGGGAACCCTCCTTTTTAGCCAAAAAGTCAAAAAGTTATTAAATTAGCCAAAAAGCCAACAACCTATACTAAAAAGTCAAAGATTTTCTTTTCTCTCTACTTTTTGCACATCTTTTCGTAAAAAGTCAAAAATTCATCCCAAATATACTAATTTTTTTTAGCTCATATTTTAGCCAAATAGCCAAAAAGTTACTAAATTAGCTTGTTCCCAATCGAGGCCTAAGTATAGATAAATTATTTTAATTTAAAAAGTTAAAAAAAAATTTATTTAAAATATTACAAATATTACAATAACTAAAACAAAAAACTTGAAAAACATTTTAGGCCCCCTTACTCTCTCACTCAGTCTCTGGTCTCGATCTCTCTCTCTCTCTCCCCTCTCTAAACCCTAATCTCTCTCAACCGATCGAATCAGCCTTCTTCAGCCCCGCTTGATATAATCTCAGAGCGATTGGTGATTCATCTCAGATCCCATCTCAGAGCGATTGGTGATTCATCTCAGATTCAATCTCAGAGCGATTGGCAATTTCGAAGCTCCACCGCCTCCACCATCTGCACCTACCTACTCTTTCTGTCGAGGTTTGAGTTTGACTCACTTGCACTTGCTTTGTGGAAATGCAAGTGCTTCTCAATTCGCTCCATGGTGGCGATCCATGGCCACATTCACAAGAACGTTAGTTTTCTCACAAATCAATTGCTTTGATCGTATATGTTTTGTGTTTTGAATTGGTTAATTGTGTAATTTGGTTCGATGTGTGATGTTGCTTGTTTTGAATTTGATCATTGGCACTTGTAATTTTATTTTTAATTAAGCAGCCTTTTGGTTGCTGAGAATCTTTGGGAAAGATGCAAAATTAACTTTTGAATCATACTTAGGATGTGAAAAGAAAATAATTCTACTCAATGAGCCTATATTTCTATCTAAGTTCGTAGCTTTTCATATTTATGCTCCGTTTTGTTGGGGTGGAAAATATTTTCTATGAAAAAACTTTTTCTAGAAAATATGTTTCTATGTTTGGTGGTGGTGGGATGAAGGTAGAGGTGGCAGAGTTGTGGTGGGGTGGCGGTGATGGTGGTGGTGGTTGTGGTGATGGTGGTGTGGTGGTGGAGGTGAGTGGCGGTAGTAGTGGGGTGACATTGGTGAGACTTTAATTTGGAAAACGTTTTCAGCGTTTTAAGAATGGAAAACATGTTCTGCCCAAGTAGGTTTGTTTTTCGTTGACTATAGAAAATGTTTTCGATTGATTTTGGTTTACCATTGTACCGAATGTCATAAAATATGGAATTTCTTTTTTTCGTCCAATCAAACTGAGCATTATGGTACACAAAAACTATTTTTTCTCTGTTTTTTGGAGAAAAGTGAAACGGAAACCAATGCTGTATAACCAATTGCTTTGATATTTTCTATATTTCATCAGTGATCATACACATTTCTTTTATTGAAATGTTTTTATTCTGATTGCTTTGTGTTTTGAATTGGTTAATTGTGTAATTTGGTTTGATGTGCAATGTTGCTTGGTTGATTTTGATCATGACTGTAATTTTGTAAATATATATGTGTTTGCATTTTTTTTATTATGGTTGTTGGCACTTGCATTTTAATTTCAATTGCACTCTTTTGGTTGCTGAGAATATTTAGTAAATACACAAAATTAGCTTTTGAATATTAATTTGGATGCGATTGGAAAATATAATTCTACTCAATTTATTCTTTTTAAGTTTTTTCATATTGAAGGTACAAAAACTTGTTTTTTATTTTTATTTTTCTTAAGAAAAATGGAAATTGAAACGAACGCTACATAACCTTTATTTGTTTTTATTTCCTCCGGCTTATAGGGATTCAATTGGACGGTTAGTCCCTTTATTTTTTCTTTTTCTTTTTTATTTTATAAAGGATTTTTTCAATGACAGAACAATGTACCAAGATTTTCACTCTTTCTAATAAATTTTTCATTAAGATGTGACTTATTAGCAATGTGTGGATATCTGTTCAAAGATGTATTTTGTGACATGGATTTGCAATGAGGAAATATCACCTTAAGAACCAACATAAAGAAAATGAGGTCATTCATTCGAATATTGAGTTGCCTATATTTTTGATTGAGTGTCAATGGAAACAGAGAATTATGCAAATGCTACGGTAAAGATGATGGATTCACTGTGAATCACAAGTAAAATTAGTGAGTAGTTCTAATTTCCATGTGAATCACTACAATAAAATTTACTTTTTACGGCTTGCAATGCATGCCGTAAAAACTCTTTCACGGCATGCACACAAATGCTGTTTTATGACATGCCGTGGAAAGTTGAGCATCATTTACGGCATGCAGGTAAAGTTGTAAAAAGTAATAAATTAAACGTTAATGACATACTTTGTATGTCGTATATAACTTTTTACGACATTTTTGTCATGTCATAAATCATCATACTTTCCATGACATAATTTTGTATGCCGTAGAAGATTATTCTTAATATATTTATGGCATACTTTGTATACCGTATATAGTATTTTACGACATTTTCTTGCATGTCATAAATAATCACAGTTTTCACGACATAATTTTGTATGCTGTAAAAGGTCATTTTTAATATATTTATGACATGCCTTGTATGCCGTATATAATCTTCTACGACATTTTCTTACATGCTATAAATCATTACACTTTTCACGGCATAATTTTGCATGCCGTAGAAAGTTATTTTTAAATCAGTGAATACCAGTGAAAGAACTAATTATAGATTGAGAGTTTTGTTTATTTACAACTATTGAGATCCCAAAACAATGCTAAACTCGCTAGTATGAACATTCCAAAAAACGCACACTTCACCATTACATGTGTTTCAAAGTACCAGACACGAAATGCACATGTCAGAGACAAACAACTACAGATGCGAAGTTCTACGTCTTTGCATAGTCAAGTTAACATGACATATAGCTCGGCCTCATTGTACCACATCATATCATATTGTGAATATCTCCAAAGCCCTTCACATTTAGAGCAATCAAGAACTAGTTCATTTTAGTACCTATTCTCATCACAAGGGTTCAAGTGCAACAAAGCTTATTATCTTAAGCTTTTATGATATTCATTCATAAGTCTTTCAAGAATCAAAATGAGCCAAGAAATTCAATACAATGGCCTAATTACGTTCAAAATAGTGTATACATATCACTCACAACATACCTTATACTCGGTTGGGCTCGCCTTAAATCTCACTTAGCGACTTTTTCCTCAAAAACAAAACACAAATTCAGCTCAAAGTGCACGATGAAGTATCTTTGTTTCATGATTTATAGTGGGAGAGGAGGGTGCGCTTGATGTAGTAGCAGACTAATAATCTTGCCTTTCATCGCTATTAAAATGCAGGCCTTCGATACCCTTGAGCGTGGACTCCAAGTTCTTTATGTTAGAGGAGTTTCGCTAGAAGCAACGCGCTTGTGATCTGTGATAAACCGATGAACTTTTGTGTCTTCTTGAACTTGACATTTTCCGTAGCGCTCCTGGGCTTGCATCTGTGTTGCGGGCACGTGAGGAATCAATTTCACTTCTGACAATCATTTGGTCACGGCTAGTAGAGACAGCAGGTCGCCTTGTAGATCCACTTGACCGCAAAAATTAGAACTAGATAACTGCACACGCCTCAAGCACCATGTTAAGTAACCAAAAAAAAAAAAAAAAAAGGCACGCCAACATCACTACTCCATGAGATGCATTAGCTGAACCTAAGTTGCCAACATCACTACTCCATGAGCATTCCAAAAGTAAGATCATATAATGCATTAGCTGAACCTAAGTTGCAAAAAGTGGGGGTGGGAGAGCGAGGGCATATAGAAGTTTCTAAGAATGGGAGCATGTATATATTTTGTATAGTAAATAAATAAATATATTTTAACAATTATTTTTTCCTACTTAGTTGTAATATGTATTAAAACATGAATAAATATTAGAGGTTGATATCTACAACTTGTTTTTGTCAAGTATAAATAAATATTATGTAAATAAAAAGTTCTTTTTTCCGTATCTTTGAGATTTATATGTGAGAGGCTCTATACCAGTAGAGAGAGAGAGAGAGAGAGAGAGAGGAATTTCAAGAATCCTTATTCGAAGACAGTAGGGTGAGAAAAAAAAGTGGAGGAGACATTTAGTAGAAGAGGATAGGAATGATTAACATCCATTTACATATATGGGTTAGCGGGCTGGTTTCACACTGACCCTTGTCAAAATATTGTAGTGTGTACAAATATACAATATTTACATATATATATATATATATTTTGGGGAAAATGACAGACATCTCCAATGTCAAAAAGGTACTTTATAGCAATTACACAACAAATGATGCATAATATATTACAAATATAAAAATGACTCTTTTTTGCTAAGTTCGACCTCTAGATATATACCCACATCCCACATCGAGTTCATGTAACATAATATGTAGGTCCCACCATGAGAGATATAGAAACAAAAGGACTGGTTAAAATTTACTTATAGCTAAACCTCATGCCAAATTTGCCACAAGGTGTAGCAATGCTAAAATATAGCAGCCCATATAGCTAGGCATTGGAGATGAACAAATTATGCTTCCTGCCATTTTCTAGCAATAGGAGCCCATATAACTAGCCACTAGAGAAGCTCAGCTTGTCCAATGGATAGGTAAAAGTCTTGCTATAGCTACAAAATATTAAGATGTCCCAAAATCACCTCTCCAATGGTAGGTAAAGTAAAACGATTACTATAATTTAGCATTGGTATCCCTTGTGCTATATTTGAAGCAAAAAATAGCTATAGGTAAAGTTGCCAACTCATCAAATGGAGACAGAGATGATAATGAGTGGTTGTTATTTAAGCTAGAAAACCACAATTCAAATTTTACATGATCTGATAAAGCTACTTTGGCTACACATGCATCCCTAATGCCCAATTACCCTGCCATCCTAGCCCTAAAAAAATATAGAGTACTCTATATTTTTTCCGTATTTGGCGACAGCTCTAAGTAGCCTTTTGATTTTGGTCTGTCAAACCAAATTCCCCTCCCCACCAGAACAAACAAAATAAAAAAAAGTTTTGGAAACAACAGTTCCGCTTTTTAACCCAAGCATCAAATCCACATTTCAACCAATTTCCTCTCAACACTCTAGTGGATCAAACGGGTAAATTTGTTATGGCACTGGCATCTCATGCTATTGGAGATTTTACCACAATGCCCAAATCATTTTCAGCAGTTGATTTAAGTTTTTCAAATATTGTTTTGACTGATGTGTCTTTCAGTGTGACGCACCTAATTAAATTTTAGGGAAAATACAATTCAGTGTAAAAAACCAAAAATAATTACAAACACATGGGGCTGCAACTTTTTTTGTGCAACAAAACCACAGCAAAAGGTGCACCCCCCATCTTTTGGTAAATATTTCCCCATTTCCTACTGTCTTGTAATTTCCGCTTAAATTTTTGTCATCTCCTGTCATGCATATTCATTAACTACATGTTTTAAAGTTCATTTTTCATTTCTCTTTAGTTCTCTTACTTGGTCTAAACTTCTAAAGTTCATTATTCATTTCTCTTTAGTTCTCTTACTTGGTCTCCCCTCCCAAAAGCCAAAATATACGTAACAGCCGTTTTTGCCAAAATGGACCCCTTGATTTATGTATTATTGGACAAATTTTACAAGTGTCTACAATATTCTCAAGTTTAAATTCCCTGTATTTTTCTCTATATTTTGCGTACTCCAATCCTATTGGATCGGTACTTCACCTATTGTTCATTCAAGAGAATTTACTCTCTCCACCAATTCAGTATTATGTTGATGACCTATTACTGCATTGTGATTTGAACAAGTTTGTTCAAGGAGCCTCTGAATTCTTTAGTTCTTTGATTTGAACAAGTTTGATTTGTTCCTTTCAACGGCCCAAATAAATCCCATCACATCTTGATTTATAAACTTCACCCCTCAAAATGAAATCATTAAGAAGGATGAATTTAACAGCCAGAGATGAGGGATTCAATAGTCAATTCAAAGGTGGTATCTCAGAAGAAATAAACCATGAAACCTTAATGGCTTACCCGATCGCACAAAGACAAAGGTAAGCAAAGATTCTGCAGATATTTGAGGGCAAAAACTCAGAACAAAGAAAATATTTTGCATCACATAAAATGAGTCAAAATTTTAGCATGGCATGCATACCAATCCCTCATCTAAGTAACTGTGAATCTGTATTTTCTGCCATGTATTTTTAGAACAACTCAAGCAGGGTATATTAGTGTTAAAGGCCAGCACAAGTCTAACCTTGCCTCAGCTTCAAAACACTTCGGACAAATACTTCAGGTACACACAATATGACCAAAAAAGTAAGAAAAGGTTGGATCACAATAACGAAGTTAATATATGTAAATTACTTTAGCATGAAAAAAAAATAATCTGTTTTTAAAAGCCTAGCTTTGTACTGAATGATATGATTAGGTTGCAACTCACAACATTTGGACCGTTGTAGTTTCCTACAGCTCCATTTATCACACAACCCAGAGTATGCTGCTTCTATCATTTGGATAAAAACATTACCATTTATGCAGTTAATAAATTCTTAAAATATTTAAGTGACCCCTGCCTAGTCAAAATTTAGTAGCATGTCTGGCACTGAAACATTTACAGGAAAGCTATTGATTGTAAACTCACATTTTAAAAGGACACACCAATAGAACCTCTAATCAAGGAAAATTCTAATAAGAACATATCAACAAAATATCATAAATTGTTCTCATAATTCGTAGTGATAATTACTAGATAAACTTGTGTCTTCACAAGGATTAAGATCCAAACAAGAAAAATGACTTGCTAAGGCAACTCCAGAAATTTAAATTAACAGCAGTTTCAACAATGGTAGAGAAAAAAATATATTCCACAAGCATTACTCCACCTGATGTCTAGAGTTTAAGGAAACAAGGCAAAACAATTACTACACAATTAAAACTTAAATACCCACATACCTCTGAGAGAAACTACACATAAGGTTCTCTACATAGTTATCCTTTCTAAAATGTATCAAGATAAAATTCACTACAAGGTACCATAAATTGTTTACTGCTTATTAATCATATATGCTCGCATTAAAGGAGTAAATCATGCCTAAAAAGTAATGCAGTGTTAGCAACATTTTATTAAAACTTCCTTGAAGAATATCATTTCAATCAAATATATATATTCCTCAACATAAGCTTGGCCCATTCCCAGCTTAAAATCAATGAATAACCTTGTTAGTTGTATAGACATTTCATGCTTACACTTATAATGACTGCCCAGATTCAATGACATGATTGAGGCACTTTGTACGTCCAGCCAACACCGGCTGGTATGGAACAAGATTCACATCCTTGGATGACTTGACCAACATCTAGAGAAAGAAATCAAGTGGGAGTATGAATCAAGCAAGACTCCAAGATAGAAATCCTACAAGATTCTCTTACTATCCAAATGCAGATGCTTTAATCTGTCAATTATGGGATCCCAAAATCACAAGTTCCTAGGACTACTCCCTAAAGCTTAAAGGTAGACCAAGTACATAATGGGTTGTACATTGTGCACAAGAATCCTAAATGCAGCTGGGTTTAGTTTAGTTGAGGCAGCTGGGTTTAGTTGGATTTTGTCTCAATGCAAAGGACGTCAATATTTTCTCAAGGGATGGTAAAATATTGCTAGGTGCAAAGTGAACAAAATTGATCTTGCAGTGACTAGGAATAAAGAACAATTGACACGATGTGATTAACCAAAGGAAATAACTAATTAAAGGAATTAAATTGTTTAAATAAAGAGAATTTATTAGACATTGCTAAAATGTTATGAAAAATATATGTGTATAAAAGCTGTTAATTGAGTTAGTACTTGACCCCTTCAAATGTTAGTTTTGTAGTCTTTTTATAGTACAATTCGGCCTCCTCTTTTTGTTCTAACCACCATAACATGGCAACTCCAGGTTCTGCCATCCGTCCCGTGATTCCAACATTTAGGCCCAAGTTTAGCAAGCACTTTGACCACCAAAAACTATATATGCAAAATATATCATCAAGACTTATGGCCAATATAAAATTTAAAAAACCACAAATTTCAAATCAAACATCAATACATACAACTTTACAAGCCAAACAATAATTCTTTATAAGCCAAACAATAAATTCTTGATAATATTGATTTCAAAGACAGCACAATATTCACCTTACAAGTATATTCACTCATATTAACTTCAAAGAAAATAGCTAGTGAAATTATGTAAAAAGGAAAAAATAAAAAGAACGACAAGTAAAGGAGAACTAGTCAAGCCCAATAAGCATTCAGTTATATGAAAATCAAATGTTCCTACTTCTCATTAATCATGCAACACTTCCACACCCTCACAATCCATCCTCACGTAGTGCTCATCTTCATCATTAGTATTTGCACCAAGTCTAGATGCATCTAAAGGTGCAGATGGCATATAGGCATCTTCATCATACATATCCAAATCACGAAAGCCTCTTGAAGGTGCTTTAAGTACAACTTCCAACTAAATGTATCATTATCCCTCAAATAGAACACTTGTTTTGCATGTGATGCTAGAATGAATGGATCTCTCTCAAATGGATTTCGTCCTTGTTGGATGTTGACCAATGTAAATCCATCTTCAACTTTGACACCGTTTCCAGTAGTTGCCCAGTCACATTTAAATAGAGGAACTTGAAATTTGTAGTAATCCAACAGAATTATGTCTCTGATAACCCCATAGAAACAGATTTTTTCAATAACTTGTGCAATGTCTTTTTTACTAGATCGACAAATAGTTTCTGCTTCAATGGAAACACCACTATTTTGTGTGGACCTTTGGACATCACTTGTATGAAAGCGATGCCCATTAATGACATAGCCCAAATAATACGTTGCATGTTTTCTTGGGCCAGCTGCAAGCCATTTCAATCTATCTGAAACCTCATTACCACATGACTCAATCATTACCCAAACATTACCTCCTTGTATTTAGCATTATTAATCAACAACATGACGATTCAAATTTCACTTGATTGCAGTGGTGATCAAGATTCTGTCGTACCTTTACTTGGCTCACGTACACTTGTTCGTGAACTAGCTCATGATCTGCATTTCAACATCACTGTCCCATACGGAGCTTGGTTTCACAAAGGGCAGGTAGGTACTTGAGGCAGCAATCTTGTTTCTATTCATTTTCAAAAACCACTTTTATTTCTTCAATCTTAGCTCATTTATTTTTGTTTTTTGTTCTGAATAATAGGTGGGAGGTTGGGTGACCGAGTATGGAAATTTATTAACTTTTGCGACAGTAAGGGGTGCAGCTCATATGGTACCCTATGCGCAACCATCGAGAGCTTTGCATCTCTTGATTCGCTTGTCGAGGTCAAGATTGCCAAACACAACGCGTCCTTCTATCAATGAATGAAATTGTTTTACATTTTCTTGAGTTCCCTTGTGCCAAAAAATTTCAGCAATATTGCAAAAAGGAAAAACAAGAAGAAGAAGAAGAAAGAAAGGACTTGAAGTTGAACATACAGTGCATGACTTCCATACAATTCATTGGATTCATGATTTTGAACCAAAAATTGAAGAGACTAACTCACTTTGGTTGAGTCACTGAATTTGAATAAATGGAATTAGTTCAGAGGGCTCAAATTCAGCTGAATTTAATGTACTGATTCAAAATCAATTCACCTAAATGTAACCATAGCAGAACACTTAATTTGATCATTTTTATGCCAAAACACTTAATCCACCAAATGACATGTGTCTCACATGCAACCACAAACAAGTAGGTGATAAACTATTTACTAGAAGCATAAGCCACCTCAATGACAAGTTGTACAAAGGAAACTTAAAGGCAACCACCTTCTAAGGAAGTTATCTCACAACTAAGAATACTAACCAAAATACACCTAATGATAAGAATTCTGAAGTACATGGAAACCTAAATTTAACAGCAATAATTAACCATATGACTAAATTAAAAAATTCAATGAAAGCTCCTGTGTTACTTTTCACAAAAACATTTTCCTTTTCTGTGGCTGCATTAAGTTGTTTAATGACAAGATGGGCAACAACCAAAAAGTGAGCCATCTCCCAATCCAATGAAAGCTACTTTTGTTGGGGTTTCTTTTCTTTCTAGGCCAGGGATAAATTGAGTTCAGGAGAGAGGAGGAAGGTTAGCTCTAATCAAAATAAAAAGTAAGAATATTACGTAAACAAAAGAACTACTACCTTCAGATATCCACCAAGGAAGACACCTTGGAAATGGATGAAATTCTCAAACCACTTATGATTTCACATGCCCTCTTAACTTGTCAAAAGTGAATCATCTATGACTAATAACCCACTTTCAAATAGCTCCACTTAATATGGCTATTTATTGTACAAAAGGACAATATTCAATATATAGAAAATTATGTGAATACTTTGGGTTTATGCAGTTTTCCCAAATGCCTCATTCTTAAATTCTAAATGATTCAATCTTAAACTTCAATATGTGATGCATGTACACAAATATGAGCTATAAACATAATTTTGGGGATGCAACATCAGAATAAGAGACAAGAATCCAAACTCATCCTCTAATCACAAGCTATTAAAAATCACAACCAGAAGGAGAATTTTACGTGCCTTAGATTTCAATTCTGCAGATATCCCTAACGCTTCAGGCTGTCTAATTTGTCCAGATTTTACACGAACAGCACAGCTAGTGCAACAACCTGAAATGAAAAAACAGTAATAATTAGAGTTTAATTCCTTGGCAAATAGCAAGGATTCTAATTATGAAGTAACTTTAAACTAAGGGAACTGTTAAGATGTGCACCTCAATAAGATGTGCACATCATATACACATTTATTTTAAGCCAATAGATTCTTACAAATTAATCTCAGCCACTGAATAATTTGATTAGGATTCTTGATAACCTCTTCAACCAGTTACCTTTTTTCAAATTTCTTCAGTTTCTTTCCCAAAGCCCCTCTATTTTTGAGACAACACGCAGGCACTCTTCTTCGCCCTCGAAGACCATCCCTGCGAACACGACCTACCTTCGACTTCGCCTGAAGGTATCTTTCTCTCTCTCTCTCTCTCTCTCTCTCTCTCTCTCTCTGCAACTTTTTTCTCTTCCCCTTTCTCCATATCCATTCTATGAAACCCTAGACCGCAATCCCTTTCTTTGAAACTGCCCCTTTCACGTTTGTGAACTCACTGGAAAGGACTGAGAGAACTAAGACTTCTAGAAAAATGGAAGTCAAGTGTTAAAAAATGAAGAAGATAAGAGAACCTTCTCACAAAGTGACAACATGATTGTCTCATGTACTCAGAATGCTCTTCTTTTTTTTCCTTCAAGATTGAGATCATTAATATGAACATTCTTTTTCATTAATTTTGAGGTTAAGGTGCAAGAGAGAAAACTGTAGGTCAAAGATGATTAAATTACCCTTTTTTGACATGTTTATGCGAAGGCCAAGTGACTGAATCTAAAGTTGGTCTTGCATGCTGCTACGTACAAACGTGTTGATGTATGATAAGATTATGCAATTCCGTTCTCAATTTTATTGCAAGTGGGAAAGAGATTCTCCACATCATTGCCCCATCAGCACAACATAAATTTCCTCATGTTAAAGTTGAACTACAACTGTTTAACTCCTAAATTTTAGCCCAATTAAGTTGAACCAATTAACATTTTGAAAAAATAAAATGTAAGAGAAGAAGAAGAGAACAAGGCATTAGCCTATGTAAAATATATTTAATCTGTTAAATGCTATATTTGATGTATAGATCTTTGGAGGGGTATATACATCTGTTATCAACAGAGTAGCATGCAAGGTGAACTTTTTTTTTTGGTTGCTCAGCAGATCAAGGCACTGTGTGTGTGTGAGCAATGTCTTCTAGCCTTTGCTTTGGTCTATTCTTGAGATAGACGAATATCATCATAAAGCTAAATGCCACTCAAAAGCTTAATTCACAATGCTCACACACAACAAGAAGACCTAAGCGACCAATGTGTCATTGCTTTGTAGGATTAAATGATTAACATGATGACCCAACTAATTCCATTATTTTACTTTCATTCACCAATTGCACAAAGAGTTTGATTTCCCAAACTCTTTCCATGAAAACAAAAGTTGAAATAAATTTAAAAACAAAAAAGTTTAAAAGTTACTTTAGAAATGAAAACAATATTGCTCACTTTGGGTAGTTTTAATGGAATTTCTGAGAAACCATTGAACCGACGTAACTGTACAAACCAACTCAAATTTTAAATGCTTTTAATACTTCTAATACAGCCATTTCATTATTTATGTTCTTTAAATATCTTGATCATTTTTCTGTTTATATCAAAAAAATAAAAAATAACCAACTCATGTGGATGAGGCAAAGATGACTAAGACTTGGACCTTTGGCATATCTCTTTTCTAAAAGAAACCAGACACATCATTACCTTCGTAACACCAATTTTTCTTTATAGAATGCCTTTAACTAAGATTTGTGTGCTTTTTATTCATGTGGATGAGGCAAAGATGACTCATCATGCAACTAAAATTTAAGATCCACCAACTTACTTGCCTTTTCTATCCCTATATAGATGCATTTGCTGAATCCATTGCTAGAACCATCACACTAAGCATATCCTCAGCCAATACATCTGACAATCACAGAACATTCCTCGCCAAAACCAAGGAATACAAAACAGAACCAAATTGGAGCAATTTGTCAAATATGGAGCAGATTCTGGCACATGTTATTGGAATTCTAGTAAGCTCATCATCAATGGCATATCCAAACAAACTTTTACAGGAACCTGCTAGCCAATACCATATTCTCTGTTCTTCAAATGGACCTCTAAAATTAAAACATAGTAAGTATATTTCCTCTTTTTTTTTTTTTTTTTTTTTTTTTTTTTGTTGTTGTACCTTATTAGTTTTAAATGATTAAAATTGAGACACTGCTTACCAATTGATTTGGGACTAATGTGCAGATAAAGAACATAGGGTGAACAAACTTGGAGGAAAAGCAGACAACCTTGCAAATGGCATACGTGAGCTTGGTAACTAACTGTTTCCTTGCTTCAAATGAGTCTAAGAATAACTCAATTCAAGAATATGAATATTTGTTTTGTAGAAAATTATTTACTGTTTATTGATATATACCATATTAAAATGTATATTTTTTTTTTTGCTGCCAAAAAGATGGCAGAAAAACCAACTGGAAAGTTTTGAAATATATATATATATTAACATCGAAATAAAATTGCTTTCTTTTCCATAGCTGTATTAGTGTCAACCAACATAATATGCTTTTATGTGAATGTGAGTCTTATTACATTTTGTGAAAATTTCAGTGAGATTGGGGCCCAAGATCTCCGAAATTGTGAAGGGGAAACTAAGCTTGGGGGCTAAAATTATTCGAGTAGGTGGTTTGAAGAAGATTTTCAAGCACAATTTCAGTGTTAGAGAAGGAGAGAAGCTGCTAAAGGCTTCCTAATGCTATTTGTCAACAACAGCTGGTCCAATAGCAGGCCTCCTCTTCATCTCCACCGACAAGGTTGCCTTATGCAGTGATAAATCCATCAAATTGACTTTTCCAACTAGTGATTTTGTAAGAATTCGTTACAAGGTTTTGATCCGGTAGAAAAGATATTGAGAGCCAGTGAAAGCCAAAATGTGAAGAGACCATCACAGAAGTACATTGAAATGGTTACTGTGGATAATTTTGATTTCTGGTTTATGGGATTCCTGAATTATCAAAAAATTTTGAAATATCTTGAGCAGGCAATCTCCCAAGCTCGGTGACACACAACTTGGCTCATAAGTGATCCAAACAGAGATTTCTTTTTTGTCCTGCTCTATTATATGTAGATGTGTTTATATTAAGGGAATAAAACTATACTGTATTTTGTAGTCACTGTTATGTATAATTAAAATTTACTAGTTTTTCTTTGATCATACTTTGACCACTACCATGTGGCAATAGTAGGACTTGTTGAATAGGATTGCTCATGGAAGCCTGGCCAACCTAGGCCTCCATGTTGATCCGGTCTAATTTTTGCTCCCAGACTTGTAATACTCTACTCCGACGTATGAACAACAGATTGATCATCTTGAACCAACTTAAGTGTGCTCTCTTGTTTGTAGTCAGGTTTGTTCAAGTCTTTGGAATATCAAAATATTTTGATGCCCATGAGACTCAACCAAGCATAAGAAATTGAAACTCAACTTTGAAATGAACTAAAAAAAAAAAAAAACACAAATGATGCATTGCAGACGATTTTTACTGATGATTTATGGGATTTGTAAATCATCAACAAAAAAAATTCCTTAACTCGTCAGCAAGGAATTCTGTGGAGGTCACAGAGTTACAAACTCAGCCAAACATCAAAACTGAATTACCAGCTCTTAACCCACAACTATTCTTTGTCATTCTCAAAAATGGTTCTAACATTATTCAGCTGTGTTTACGGAATATTGATATGTACTTATAGAATTTTAATAGATTAAATATGTTTTTCTACTTGGGCTAAAGCCATGTCTTCTTTTTCTTGTCTGACTGTCTGTCTTTTAAAATTTTTTATTTTATTTTATTTTATTTTAAATTTCTATGCTAATTGGTGCAATTTAACTGGGCTAAAGTTCAAGAGTTGAACACTAGTAGTTCAATATGGAAAATCATTTTGTGCTGATGGGGCAATGTTGTGGCAATTTTCTTGCCCACTGACAATAAAATTGAGTATGGAATTGAATAATCTTATTGTACATCTACACGTTCCTAGTAGCATACATGGCTGACTTTAGATTCACTGAAACACTTGGGTAAAAAAAAAGAGTACTTTAAGCATTTTTAATCCCCAACAGGTCTGGTAGGTAATATTATGCACACTCAATATGTTATATGTACCCATGGCATTTTACATAGTACATATTTTTCTAGCTATCTTCAGCTAAAAACTGTTTTCTGTTCATTTCACTTGTCTTTTATGTTAATTGGATCAAGGAACTGAAACAAATTTCAAATCAAATCAACAACACTCATTAGCCTTCAAAATTCAAGAACCTGGAGCAATTATTGAACATGTGAGAAAGTTGTCTTGATGGGGCTATGATGTGTAGATTCTCTTTCCCACCACCAATAAAATCAAGCATGAATATATATGTGTGTGTTATCGGGGCGTAGTAGTGTGTAAGGTCGGCTTGGAGAAGTGTTGAAGCATTTTTCTTTAATCTGACTTGCCTTTGGCCTACAAATACAATCCTTTCACTTACACCTCAGGCTCAGGATAAGATGAAAAGCATTTGGGTGATTTAGTCCTATCGATTCGACTTTGTGACCAACCTCTTTTCCTTCCAAATTAAGTAACACGGATCTGTTATGTATGGTCTGCAGCAGAGTTGGTGTTCTTGTTCTTCTGTTTACCTATTTTTGCTAGGAAAACAAAGAAAAAATAGAGTTGCTAGAAGACGCTTAGGAGCAGTGAAATCAAAAATTGGTTTGCTTGGAGGGAAACCCAATCCTCCAATATCACACGAGTGGAATAAAATTGGTTGTTCATTTCAAACTGTGATCGACAATAAATAGGAATAAAGTGAACCACTCGCTAAAGTTTAGCGACCAATAACACACTAAAATAAGAACAAACACACTATCTCACTAAACTAGGAACAACCCAACAAAATAGGAACAACCAAACACAAATCGATAAGCATGAATATGAAATTTAAATTCTCCTAATGTCAAGAAAAGACTTATTCAAGATTTATTGCAACTAAAGTCTGTTCCAATGCAAACATAAAATTGATTTCAACGATCGAATTGTACCCAACTTGAATTTTGTGGTTTCATTTCTATTCTTATTATTATTATTATTTTATAGAATGATGAATTTATGACTAGATCTCGCAGGACAATGGTGTGGATTGCACCCATCATGGCCAATAAGATCAAGGCACTCATTTAAAAAAATTAAAAAATTCAGTTAAATTTTTTTTTTTTTGGGCCAATAGATAATATTAGATCAAAACTTAGTCGAAAAAGGGCGTTTCGGAGGCGAAAATTCAAAACAGCCCTTGAATGACCGTGTGGCTGACACAGACAACTTCCCCATGTCAAATAGGACTTGTCATAACTGACGGAACGTAATTCGGACCCGCAGGTAGAGAGTTAGAGCCGAATACGCCCAAAATTTAGTCGAAAAAGAGCGTTTCGGGGGCGAAAATTCAAAACAACCTCCGAACCACCGTGTGACTCTCACGGGTAGCTTCCTCATGACAAATAGGACTTGTGACAACTGACGGAATGTTATTCGGACCCGTAGGTTTAGAGTTAGAGCCGAATACACCCAAAACTTACTCAAAAAAGGGCGTTTCGAGAGCGAAAATTCAAAATAGCTGAATACGCCTTGTTATATTATATTAATTTATTGAATGTACACGACTGTGTTATATTATATTTAAGCTTTCATACAAATATCAAACTCTGAATGGTGTTTATGAGGCCTTGTGCTTCATGAGATATCAGGTATTCTTTCTTTGATGAACCGTTTACAGGTGTCTCAACATACATTTCTACGTATTTGGATACATGTTGCATACAAATAGAAGATTGTTACATTAGCTTTATGTTAGTAATGACAGATTTAGTAATGATTGTTCTGCATTTAACAATGTTCCTTATAACAAAAGACTTTAGAAAGACTGATAATTGATTCATCATAGAAGGTTGCTTCTTTGATATGTTATTTGTCACTTGTTGCCAAATTCATTCATGAAGTTGGGCATTTATGGGTCCAATTCTTTTTTTTTTTTTTTTTTGTAGATGACTTTGTTGCGTGGACTTTCAAAGTAATATTTTCGTGTATGGAGAAGAAATTTCACTTTTGTATAAAACTAATATAATACTTTTGTTGTCCATGGCTTTTGTGTAGTTCACTATTCTCGTCTGAAAACTTTTGGCGTATGAGATAATTACTGGCATAGTACATAGATCACCTTTTGTCACCGTACATATATATGATTTTTTGTCATGGTACATACATGTACTTTTGTTTTGGTACATACAACACCTTTTGTCGTGGTATAGATTACGATGGTAATTTATACCATGCCAAATGGTCATTTCACATGGTAGTAAATGTAATCTTTGTATGTGGAGGGCTTTGATTTTTGTATGATTCTATATTTTGTATGGAATTATTATTTTAGTTTGGACAATAGTTGGTATGTAATTTGACAGTTAAAGTTTTTTATTTTTTGTATACGAATGCAGATTATGGAATAATTGATAGTATATGTATCATTTTATTTATATACGTATTACAGGTTGCATGGAATACCGACAGGTTATGGAGAAATTATAATATTTGCAATTAAAACATAATATCATGTTTTTAGTAACTAAAAGTTTTGTAGCAAAAAAAATAAAAAATAAAAAACATTTGGTGACTAAACGTTTTGTAGCCAAAAGAAAATCAAACATTTGGCGACTAAAAATTTTGTAGCCAAAACAAAATCAAACATTTGGCGACTAAGATATTTCATAGCTAAAAATAAAAGCTATAGCGGTCCCGGGTTTACCCCTTGTTGTATAGTGGTCCGGGCATGTGTCCGTGGATGTTGGTAATTGAGTATTGTCTTATTTACGTCTTTTCTTGCTTTGTTTTTGAGTTACAGGATGTGTTGGGCAGGCTTGTCACAGGTTGGTTAAGCTTAAGAACCAAGTCTAGTTGCCCAGGTTTTGACTGGTCCACTCGAGCGGACATGTTTACGCTCGAGCGGATGGGTTGTTGTTGCTTGTACGCTCGAGCGGAGGTTTTGGCGCTCGAGCGGAGAATGCACCTTTCGATTTCGCACCCGCAAAACTTCGCAAGTGTGGTTTATGCGCCGAAGGGTCTTTAGCGCCGAGCGCCTGATGTTTTTTGGTGAGAGTTCGGGGAGACCTGCGCTTCAGCGGGCCGATCTACGCCGAGCGGACGAACTTTGTGTTCGTGTCTTGGAGCTCGGCGGACAATGTTGCGCCGAGCGGAACTCGTTTTATGTGTCTTTACGCCGGCGGAGAGTCTTACGCCGAGCGGACTGTCGATAACCGAGTGGATCGGGCATTTTAAATCACTTTTGACTCATCTTCTTTCTCCTACTTTACCAAAACGCCATTTTGAGCTTCTCACTCAAAACCATAACTTCTCTCTAAGTATTGATCTAGCTAGAGTGTGTTGTTCACCTTTTGTCTTCACAAAAGGGTGTTGATCGTCGAGGGCCATTTTGATCCGAATAGTTTGGTGTTTGGAGCATTTTGGTTTTGGGTCCTTCTCCTTTGGAGCTCATCTTTTGAGGTAGGGATATCCTACTCCTCTTTATGAGTCTTGTCTTTAAATTTTAGCATTTTGATATGTTGGTAGTTGTTGTGTAATTTTGGGAAACTTTGGGCCATTGTGTAATTTTATAAAAGTTTGGGGTTTTGTTTATAATAAACCTAGAAGCATGTTTGGTATAGAAACATGGAATTAATGTTGAAACATTAGTGAAATTGGAACCTAAGGGTTGTAATGTTATGAATTATAACGATGGATAGAATACATTGATTTTATGTATTGTTATGTGATGTGTATAATTGTTGTTTATATGCATTGTGTTGTGTTGGAGGAGATAGCGGATGTACTCATGGTTTAGGGAAGATAGGGGATGGACCTCTAAACCGGATGTTATTGGGAGGAGATAGGGGATGAACTCCGTAGATAGAGCATGTATGCTTATCTAGAAATGTATTGATAGAGCGTATATGCTTGTCTTTGGAAGTATGAATATGACTGTTGAGTTTATATTTGTTGAAGTGAAATGTGTTGGCATGAGTGCTTGTCTCATGTGAAATGTTTGAGCCAAGGATATGATATGGCAAGTGAAAAGGAAATATAGACCTAAACGTCTTGGAATTGTATTATGTTATGAAAGAATGTAAAAGAGATGGCCATCTATCAACTGTTAATCTTTTAGTCATTATTCATAACTGGTTTAGTATGTTTCTACTGGGCTGTGGCTCACCCTATATGGGAACATTATTTTCAGGTACAGGTAGCATGCCACCTCCAAGGACTTAGCTTGGAAGGCTAGTGGCGGACGGACTTTTTGGTTGTCTTTCCTTTTGTAACATTACATGTAAATTCAAGCCAAGGGCTTAATGTGTAAATGAGTTAGCACTCTACTTTCTTGTAACCAAGTGTTAACTTGGAAAGCTGTAAGCCCTTAGGGCATTTGCTTTTGTTGTTAACATGTAATACTATTTGTAATAGAACTATGTTGAATGGGAAGACGTGGATCTTTTATATATCTTGGCATGTCAATATTGTTGGGTTTAATGTCATTATTTTTTAGGGCGTTACAACTTGGTATCAGAGCGTACCGGGTTTGAATACTTTGGGTACGTGGGAAGTGATTAGGATCACAATGGGTTTGTCTCGCTTGATAGAGACTTAGGTGTACTGTTATATGTTTATGTGATAACATGCTTATGTGATTATTTGGGTATGGGATTTAGTTTCTAGGATGTTGATTGGGTCTTTGGGTTTCTGGGAGTCTTGTTGGAAAGGCACTTGATCAATCTTGTTTCTAACAGTACTCTAGTAACGCTTGGGACTATCATCATCCGGAAATGAAATCGTAAGTGCTATATGTGTTTATGTGCTTACGTGGAATGAATTACTGATTATCCATGCATTAGGGCGTGAGTGTTTAGTTTTGGCACGCGTTTATAAATGTGCTAACGTCTGTGTTACCTTTATTAGGATGTCGGGGCGAGCAAGAGGTGGTAGGCGTGGTAGGCCGAGGGAGAAGTGCCATTCTGGGATGAGGTTCGGCGATTCAGAGGGTTGGTCGTGCCAATGTGGCCGAGCCGATGGGTCAAGAGCTATGGGTGCCTTGGCAGGAGATAGCGAGGGCTTTGGGTATTCTCGGAGCAGAAATCGTGCAACCGAGGCGGGACCTTCTTTCTTGAAGAGGAGTTCTTCGGTCTAACCCGGAGGAGTTTGTTGGGGATCCTAAGGAGCCATTGAAGGCGAGCAGTGGCTAGAACAAATGAGTAAAAGCGTTGAAATGCTAGGCATTGAGGACGGAGCATTGAAAGTGACCTTGGCATCCTTCCGGTGAAGGAGATCTTGGTCAATGGTGGAAGTATGAGAAAGTTCGTGTGGGTGGTACTTGGGAGGCGTTTGTGAATGCTTTCCAGAGAGGTTTTATCATGATGGCTAGAGAGGCGAGGATCGGTTGCCAAGCTTAAGCGGAGGGTTTGTCTGGCGAGTTTGAGGCTACATTTACTAGCTTGTCGAGGTTTGCACCAACTGGTGGCGACAGAGGAGCCGTTACTCAGTTTGGCGGAAGTTGAGGTGGGACCTCAAGTTGAAAGTTGGTGGACCTTACATTCGAGAGTACAGCATTTGGTGGATCTTGCGGCTCATATGGAGCTGATGATGCAGGAGGGAGAAGAGGAGAAACATGGGGGCTCCAAGAGGGGCCAAGAGGGACAGGGTGATGGCAGGAGGCAGAGGGGTTATAACCCTCAGTCGTCCCAGGGTGGTTTGGCCAGGTCGACTTTCCCAATACCGAGTGCAGGCTCCGGGAGGGGCAGTCAGGGCGAGTTCACCTGCTACAAGTGTGGCCAGCCGGGTCACAAGGCTTGATTGCTTGAAGGCGGGGTCGAGAGCGCTTCTTCGTCGGCTAGGCACAGAGCGAGTTCGTAGGGGGCAGCCTTGTCGTGTTACAGGTGTGGACGGCGGGCACATGAAGAGGTATTGCCCACGGTTGAGTGCCACTAGAGGAGCGTCTGGTTCTAGACAGACGCGAGGATTTCAACCGGCTCGATCAGGCAGCCTCGAGGGCCAATCCGGGGCTTTCGTCCCGATCGGTCTGTGATCCTATGCTCAGAGGCGGCAGTGGATCGAGGGCCTCTGTAGCGTATATGTTGTTACATGAGGACCTAATCACCGGCTCCATCAGTAGTGAGAGGTACCTTTTTGTTTTGCAATTCGGTTGCTAGAGTGTTGATTGACTGAGTGCGTCTCATTCTTTTGTATCTTTGCATTTGCATCTGTGTTGGAATTGGAGTTAGCGGTGTTGGCATCTCCTATCGTGTAGTGTCACCTATTGGGGGTGAGTTGATTTTGAAACACGTGTAGAGGTTGTGACATAGAAGTTGACGATCATAGGCTTAGTTTCCTTTTGTAGTTATGCCCATGAAGGGCTTCGATGTTATTTTGGGTATGGGTAGTTATCGTCATACCGATTTGTTATTGATTGCTACCTTGAGGGTTACTTGTTGTACCGTGAGCGGGAGTGTTTTCATTTCTTGGGAGACGGGTTGGTAGTATTGTGCCACCGGTATGGTCATGAGGGCGAAATGAGCTTAGTGGTCTACTTGCTAGCTTTGAGAGTGGTGAGTGTGATGAGACTCAGTTGTGTTGCCAAGAGTAGTTTGTGAGTACTCGGATGTCTTTCGAGGACCTTGTCGATTTGCCACCTCACCGAGAGATTGAGTTCTCTATCGATCTAGTGCAGACGGCGCCCGATTTCTATGGCACCTTACCGTTTTGCTCCAGCAGAGTTGGTTGAGTTGAAAGTTCAACTCCAGGGATTGCTAGATAAGGGTTTTGTTCGCCCTAGTGTTTCACCGTGGGGAGCACCGGCACTCTTTGCTAAAAGGAAGGTGGTGCCTTGAGATTGTGTATTGACTACGAAATTGAATCGGGCCCACGATCAAGAATAAGTACCCTATGCCCGTATAGATGATTTGTTTGACCCGTTGAAGGGTTCCGTTGTTTCTCTAAGATAGATTTGAGATCGGGTTACCATCGGTTAAGGGTCGAGGAGGAGGATATTCAAGACGGCATTCCGTGACGCGGTATGGCCATTATGAATTCTAGTAATGCCATTTGGGCTTACCAACGCTTGGCGATCTTTATGGACTTGATGAACCGGATCTTAGGAATTCTTGGATAGTTTTGTAGTCGTTTTAAGAGGCGACATTCTTATCTATTCACCTTGAGAGGAGGAGCACGAGGAGCACTTGAGAGTGGTGCTTGAGTTACTTAGAGCCCATAATTTGTATGCTAAGTTCGGAAGTGTGAGTTTTGGCTAGAAGGTGAAGTTCTTAGGCCATGTGGTTTTACGGGGAAGGGTGTCTGTTGATACATCCAAGATTGAGGCGGTGCAAGATCGGCCTGACCTAAGAATGTGTTTGAGATTCGATTTTAGGATTAATGGGTATTACCGTCGGTTTGTGAAAGATTTCTCGGTTAGCTTCACGTTGACTAGATTGACTCGGAGAATGACTTTTTATGGGGTGAGACTTGTGAAAAGTCGTTTGAGAATTGAAGGTTAGATTGACCACCGCTCCATCTTGATTATTAGGAGAGGGTTGGGTTATCGGTCTATTGTGATGCCTCACGAGAGGTTTGGGTTGTGTGTTAATGCAAGAGGGAAAGTAGTAGCCTATGGCTCGCGTCGATTGAAAATTCACGAGAAGAATTACCCTACGCATGATCTAGAATTAGCGGTTGATCTTTGCCTTAAAAATCTGGAGGCACTACCTTTATGGTGAGAGATTCGAGGTGTTCTCGGATCATAAGAGTCTCAAGTATCTGTTTTCTGGAAAGACTTGAACTTGAGGCGAGGAGGTGGATGGAGTTTATTGAGGATTACGACTTGAGTTGCATTATCATCGGAAAGGCCAATGTTGTGGCCGATGCCCTTAGCGAAAATCCGTTAGTAATGTAGCTTGTATAGCTATCCGGAGTGGGGATGTTGGGGCAATTGGAGAATTTGATTTGCTTCAGGCGAATCCGTGAAGTCTGACCTTGTTTTACATTGTTGTGCAACCTACACTAGTGAATAGGTTGTCAGAGGCACTGAGAGGTGACCTTGAGGTAGAATCACTCCGAGAGAAGATCTCCAATGGGAAGGTTGAGAAGGGTTTGACGGTGTATCCAGGCAGTGTGAGATACCGAGACCGTTTGCTTGTACCGGAGGCTTGCCGAGAGGAGGTACTCCGAGAGTTTCATCATTCACGCCTTGCGGTGCATCCGGGAGGTACTAAGATGTATCGGGATTTGGGTCGCCAGTTTTGGTGGCGGGGTATGAAGAGAGATGTGGCAGTTTTCGTGTCTAAGTGCCTTACTTGTCAGCAAGTGAAGGCCGAGCATCAGAGGCCAGCGGGTTTGTTACAACCCTTGCCTATTGCCGAGTGGAAGTGGGAGCATGTCACTATGGACTTCGTTGTAGGTCTTCCGAGGACTCAGCGGGGTAATGACGCTATTTGGGTGGTTGTAGACCGGTTGACCAAGTCGGCGCATTTCATTCCGATGCGCGTGAAAGATTCAGTAGATCATCTTGCCGACTTGTATATTCGGACATAGTAAGGTTGCAGGGGTCCCGGTGTGATTGTCTCGAGATAGAGATCCTCGTTTCTTGCTAGGTTGTGGCGAGTTTGCGAGTGCTTTAGGTACTAAGTTGACCTTTAATGACTTATCATCCTCGGTGATGGGCGATCTGGCGTATCATCGAGATCCTTGAGGATATGCTTGAGGTTGTGTCCTTGTTTTCAGGGGGACATGGGAGAGGCACTTACCGTTGGTAGAGTTTGCCTACAACAACAGTTTTCAGTCTAGTATCGGTATGGCACCGTTTGAGGCCTTGTATGGCCGACCTTGTAGGTCTCCGATTTGTTGGGCCGAGGTGGGTGACGCACCTTTGTTAGGTCGAGTTGGTTAGGGAGGCAGCGAGAAAGTTGAGCTTATCCGTAGGAGGCTTATTCTGACCAGTCGTCGAAGTCCTATGCTGACCGTAGGAGGAGACCGTTGGAGTTTGAGGTGGGTGATCACGTCTTTCTGAAGATATCACCTAGGCGGGGTTTGTTGAGATTTGGGAAGAGTGTGAAGTTATCCCTCGGTTTATTGGTCCTTTGAGATCCTTGGCGGATTGGCGAGGTTGCTTATCGTTTAGCTTTGCCGCCACGATTGGCGGAGTTCATGACGTGTTTCATGTGAGTATGCTTGAGTATGAGCCGGATCCATCACACGTGTTGGATTGGACCGACTTAGAGGTAGATGAGGATGCCTCGTATGAGGAGAGACGGTTCGGTCTTGGATAGGCGGGATCAAATCCTGCGTGGCAAGACCATCCCTTTGGTTAAGGTTTTGTGGAAACATCACGGAGTGGAGGAGGCCACTTGGGAACGTGAGTTGGGAGTCCGCGAGAAATATCCGGACTTATTTATTGATGTGTAATCAAGTGTTGCAATTGTGTAATTGTAATGAACTTTAAGACCATTTGAAATGCCTTAAATTGTAAAACATGGAGCATGTTTTGGTTAACGAAATGTTGTAGAACTTGCCTTGTTATGGGAGTTGATTATAATATTACATATGTTGGTCATATTATAGAAATGGAATTGTATCATGATTATTGCTTATGATATGAATTGTAAACCATCTATGTGGGAAATGGTTGAAATGGAAAGACAATGCATGTTGAAATGTATATATTGTTAAATGCCTCTTGATGAGAGATGGAATGACCGGTAATGGGTCGAATTGTGTAATGTTGTGATATAACATTGTTTAAAGGAGAGGAAAACTTGCCTTTCAAAACTTGTTTTAATTTCGAGGACGAAATTCTTTAAGGGGAGGTTATAAGCGGTCCGGGTTTACCTTGTTGTATAGTGGTCGGGCATGTGTCCGTGGATGTTGGTAATTGAGTATTGTCTTATTTACGTCTTTTCTTGCTTTGTTTTTGAGTTCTGAGGATGTGTTGGGCGTGCTTGTCACAAAGTTGGTTAAGCTTAAGAACCAAGTCTAGTTGCCTGAGTTTTGGTAGTCGCTCGGCCGAGCGACATGTTTACGCTTCAGCGGATGGGTTGTTGTTGCTTATACGCCGGCGGAGGTTTTGGCGCCGGCGGAGAATGCACCCTTCGATTTCGTGCACTGCAAAACTTCGCAAGTGTGGTTTATGCGCTCGGCGGGTCTCTTTCAGCGCCGGCGCCGATATGTTTTGGTGAGAGTTCGGGAGGGAGACTGCGCTTCGAGCGGCCGATCTACGCCGAGCGGAACTTTGTGTGTGTCTTGGAGCTCGAGCGGACAATGTTGCGCTTCAGCGGAACTTTTTATGTGTCTTACGCCGGCGGAGAGTCTTACGCTCAGCGGACTGTCATAACTCTTGAGTGGGGTAGGCATTTTAAATCACTTTTTGACTCATCTTCTTTCTCCTACTTTACCAAAACGCCATTTTCAGAGCTTCTCACTCAAAAACCATAACTTCTCTCTAAGTATTGATCTAGCTAGAGTGTGTTGTTCACCTTTTGTCTTCACAAAAAGGGTGTTGATCGTCGAGGGCGCCATTTTGATCCGAATAGTTTGGTGTTTGGGGCATTTTGGTTTTGGTCCTTCTCGTTTGGAGCTCATCTTTTGAGGTAGGGATATCCTACTCCTCTTTATGAGTCTTGTCTTTAAATTTTAGCATTTTGATATGTTGGTAGTTGTTGTGTAATTTTGGGAAACTTTGGGCCATTGTGTAATTTTATAAAAGTTTGGGGTTTTGTTTATAATAAACCTAGAAGCATGTTTGGTATAGAAACATGGAATTAATGTTGAAACATTAGTGAAATTGGAACCTAAGGGTTGTAATGTTATGAATTATAACGATGGATAGAATACATTGATTTTATGTATTGTTATGTGATGTGTATAATTGTTGTTTATATGCATTGTGTTGTGTTGGAGGAGATAGGGGATGTACTCATGTTTAGGGAAGATAGGGATGGACCTCTAAACCGGATGTTATTGGGAGGAGATAGGGGATGAACTCCGTAGATAGAGCATGTATGCTTATCTAGAAATGTATTGATAGAGCGTATATGCTTGTCTTTGGAAGTATGAATATGACTGTTGAGTTTATATTTGTTGAAGTGAAATGTGTTGGCATGAGTGCTTGTCTCATGTGAAATGTTTGAGCCAAGGATATGATATGGCAAGTGAAAAGGAAATATAGACCTAAACGTCTTGGAATTGTATTATGTTATGAAAGAATGTAAAAGAGATGGCCATCTATCAACTGTTAATCTTTTAGTCATTATTCATAACTGGTTTAGTATGTTTCTCTTGGTGTGGCTCACCCTATATGGAACATTATTTTCAGCATGTAGCATGCCACCTCCAAGGACTTAGCTTGGAAGGCTAGTGGCGGACGGACTTTTTGGTTGTCTTTCCTTTTGTAACATTACATGTAAATTCAAGCCAAGGGCTTAATGTGTAAATGAGTTAGCACTCTACTTTCTTGTAACCAAGTGTTAACTTGGAAAGCTGTAAGCCCTTAGGGCATTTGCTTTTGTTGTTAACATGTAATACTATTTGTAATAGAACTATGTTGAATGGGAAGACGTGGATCTTTTATATATCTTGGCATGTCAATATTGTTGGGTTTAATGTCATTATTTTTGAGGGCGTTACAAAAGCTGAAGAATAAAAACACTTTTGCTGACTAAAATTTTAGTAGCCATAAATGTGGGAGTTTAGGCGACTAAATTTTTAGTAGCCAAAACAAAAACTATTTGCCGACTAAAATTTTAGTAGCCACAAAAATTTGACTTTAGGCGACTAAAATTTTAGTAGCCAAAACACTAGTATTTACTTTAAGCGACTAATATATTTAAAAATATTTTCCACGACTAAATATTTGGTCATTAACAATAATTGAGGCTTTTGGCGACAAAAAAATTGGTCGCCGAAAATGTATTATTTAATTTTTTTTCCAACCTTTGGGCGACTAAATATTTAGTCGGCAAATGAATACATTTGGCAACTAACATAAGTTTAGTCGCCAATTAGCTTTCCCGACTATTCTTCAGCTACTAATTTTGCGACCAAAAAATTTAGTCGCTAAAGGCCGTCGGCAACTAAAAATTTAGTCGTCAAAAGTGAAAATTCTTGCAGTGGTATGATTCATTAGTAAAAATTATGACATTTTGTTAATCTTATTATGATTGTGGAGAAAAAAGTTGGGGTTATGATTAATTAGTAAAAGTTATGACATTTTGTTAATCTTATTATGATTGTGGAGAAAAAAGTTGGGGTTATGATTCATTAGTAAAAGTTATGATTTGTACTACCAAAAGTTATGATTTGTCGTGGTGAATCATAATAAAAAATGTTACGATTCAAATGTTACGATAATTAATTACAAATAACTATATTTGTTATGAGTTGTCATTATATTGTTATGATTTATAGTGTCTTTGTTATGACACTTTGGTAAATATTATGACATTGTTATGATTCATTGTAGTATTGTTATGATATTTGAAAAAAAGTTATGATTCTTTCTGTAACCTGTTACATGACCGGCTTAGTAGGTCACTTTTTATGATGTGGCACGATATGGACCACACAATAAGTGCATATCATATGCCCTTTTATAAGGTGCACATTGTAGACTTTCCCTTAAACTAAACCTTGTGTCCCAACCCAATCAAGTAACTTTGTTTGTAATGTCATAACAAAATACACAAACTTAACATATACAAGGATACACAAACCAATTGCTCAAACTCGACGGGAAGAGCTTGAGGGAGAGAGAAAGAGAATACGAAACTGAGAGAGAGAGAGAGAGAGAGAGAGAAAGAGAGAGAGACGGTGGTGCTCACCTTAGTAGACGATAGTCCGTGCTTCCCTTGCCGGTGCAGATGGTGGAGGCGGTGGAGCTTCGGAATCTCAAAATTGAAATTGCCAATCGCTCTGAGATTGGATCTGAGATGAATCACCAATTGCTTTGAGATCAAATCAAGGCTAAAGAAGGCTGATTCGATCGGTTGAGAGAGAGAGAGAGAGATCAAGCTCGATCGATACCAGAGAGTGAGTGAGAGAGTAAGGGCCTAAAATGTTTTTCAGTGTTTTAGTTATTGTAATATTTGTAATATTTTAAATAATTTTTTTTTTTACTTTTTATTAAAAGAAATATTTTATTTTAATTTTAATAATGTTTTACTTCTTAATTTTTTTAAAAAAAATCACTAAATTCAAAAAAATATATAATTTAATACATTTTATATATATTATATTTTATTATTTTTTTACAAATATTTTATTTTTTAGTTGTATTCAGATTAGACACATCTAAAAAGTAAAAAATAAAGAAATTATTAAAAGAAAGAAAAATATCAAATCAAGAAAATTTTAAAAAATAATAATTACAAATTAGTGAGAAACTATATAAATATTAATCATTAAAATTATAAACTTTTTCATGGATGTGTAATTTTTTTTTCCCAAAATCCCACTGGGTGCGATTATCCCTTAAAAGAGACACTAAATTATAAAACAATCTATAAATTATTTTTTATATTGTCCTCAATTAGGAAAATTTAAGGTGAGAAGCTTGGTTGGAAATTGTTAGCTTTTTTAAATAAATAAAAAAATCGGATTAAATTTTTTTTAATAAAAGTTTTCACGATATGCTAATGCATGCCGTGTAAAGTTATAATATTTTACGACATGAAATGTATGTCATCTTAAGTACAAATATTTTATGACATATTTTTGTATGCCATGAAAATATACATTTTTTACGGCATGCTTTTGCTTGCCATAAAAAAAGTTCTGATTATTATTATTATTATTTTTTTTTGTAGAAGTTTTCATGACATGTTAATGTATGCCGTGTAAAGTTATAATATTTTACAACATGAAATGTATGTCGTCTTAAATGGAAATATTTTACGACATATTTTTGTAAGTCGTAAAAACATACATTTTTTACGGCATACTTTTGCATGCTATAAATATATGAATCAACGACTTACATGGTATGTATGCTGTTATTGACAAAACATTAACAGCTTGCAAAAAAAATACAACCCTCGGAAAGGAGGTTTTTCAAGTGTTTAGCCATGTTCATAGGGATTCAAGGTTTCGCCGGAATCAAAACGACAAACAGAAAATAGGATCGTAAAGAAGGGAGAAGAAGACTTACGAAGATTAAACGGAGACGAGGGTAGACGGAGAAGAGTTGCAGAGCATGCGAGTCAGAGAAGGGATATCCGCTGGCGGTCTAAGAGTCTCGAATACTCGATGAACTGTGCATTCGAAAAGACTGAAATTTCAAATCACAATAAATGCGAAACGCACGATTAAGGCGGGAAAACGTAATGATGAACGAAAAGCTGTGCGCGTCCTGACATCTATATTGGGATACGCGAAGCTGCCTGACCAGTTTTAACTTTTCCAATTCAAGACCAAACACGCCGATTAACTACCATCAATAGGGAGTTCAGGGGGCAATTGTGGGAGCCGAATAATTGACAAAGGTAGAAGGCGCGCGCAATACAGGGCTGACAATAATCGGCTGTATCCGAATACAATATTTGGGCTGAATAAGTGTGTAGCATTCGAGCCGGATAATATAAAGGATAATGATCAAAAAGTAGGCCCTGGCCCCGAGGGAAACAGGTATAAATACAGGAGTAACATATTTAGTAGGTATGTAAGAATCACTCCACTTAACTTAAACAAGAAGCTATCTTGAGTGTCTGAACTAACTTGTCCGTCGGAGTGCTAATCCCAGCACCCCCGACCGGAGTGTGTATCTTTTTAGGTGACTAGCTGAGGATCACCAGCATCTCCCAGGATTTTAAGAGTATTTCCAAACCACTTCTCCACAGAAATTATACATACCAAATTAAACAAAATAGCAAGAGTATAAGGAATATAAAATAACACAATATGGAGATAGATATAAAATAACATGGTAATTTGGAGATAAAATATAGCATATGAGTGATTGAGAGGTGTGTAAATACTGCCTAAAACTATTGTTACTCCACACATGAAGGTACAAACAAAGTGCAATACTACAACAAAACTGGGTTTTTACGGCTTCACATCAACGACATACAGTAAATGCAAGCCATGGTTTCTCATTTTTATGACTTGCTTTTTTTGCATGCCGTAAAAATTTCCCAACCACGACGTGTCTATTGTGTATGTCGTGAATGCTAATAACAATGATTTTCTTACAACTTACAATGTTAGCCGTAAATAATAAAACTTTCTATGACGTGCATATGGCATGTTGTTAATACATTAACTATACACAACACACGTACACCAATTGTTAAAAATATTGAACATTTCACGGCGCATAAAAAGCCAGCCGTTAAAAATTACACTTTTCACGACGCACAAAAAGTTAGCCATTGAAAATATTGCACTTTTCACGACACGCAATTGTTATTGTGAAAAGTATGACTGAAAAAAAAAATGCCAAAATAAAAATTTCAAACGTCAAACACCAATTTTTTTTTTTTTATTAAAAAAAGCCCCAACACCAAAACACAAATAAAAAAAAAAAAAAAAAACATTCAAAATACATTTAACTCTTTAGCTGGGGGGGGAAGATGGAGTGCATTCAATACTGTTGGGGGCAGAGTCTTTCTTACGATCGCTGTCTTCGGAGGCCTCTCTCTCATCACCCCAAACCAACATAACCTAATATTTTCTCTTTAACCAAACAGGGGCTATAGATCACAATTATAGATTTTGTTAATATAATTGGTCTTATTTTGGGTTGGGGTTTCAAGATATGATTTGACGTGTTGTAGCTTTATTGGGTATTGTTGTCTGTTTTTGTTTTGTAATTTGAATTCCTTTATTTCCTGTTTTTGGAGTGTTATGTCTGTTTGGTTATGCTTTGTCTTGTAGAATCCTACTGAAAAAAGTAGATTTGCCTTAGTTTGTCCAAACTCTTTCATGACCTATGCATATATCTAGTGACTTTGAATTGGTCTTTTTTCTTGTATTCTATGTCCTGATTTTCTTGTTTCTTTCTATAAATGTTTGTCAAGATCTAGTATTAGGTAATTATTTGGTTTTTATTTTCATAACAAACTCTGAAATATTGTGCCATGTGGACACTTTTTGTAAATTAAAGGTTTAGATGCTTGGGTGGAGAGTGTTTTTATGGTTACTTGAATGCATCACTATTACCAAATTGAATGGTGATGAAAAGGGCTTATTAAGTGGTATGTTTGTTTATTATTTTGGTAGGTATGTGGGTATGAAGATTATCAAAAGGAGAATGAAAGAAGAATGCCTTCAAACCATTAGCTTGTGTTTGAATACATGGAACATGACCTCTCTGGCCTCGCCGCGGTCCAAGGTGTCAAGTTCACTGAACCACAAGTGTGATTCTCTCTAGCCCATCATTTCTCAGTAATTTTACTCTGTTCTAGATGAAAGGGTTGAATTATAGTTGAATTTTAGGTTGGAAGTGCTTTTACTTTGCTTTTCAATATAAAAGTTGAAGTAATTTTTGCTTTCAAAAGCAATGTAAGTACTTTTTATTTATCTATATTTTTGGGGATACTTGTTCCCTAGTTAGATTCATGATGAGCTTTTACAATTGAATTTGTCTTATAGTTTTGCTTTTTTTTGTGTTTTGATGATGATATAGTAGACTTTTCTAATTTTTTTTTGGGGGGGGGGGGGGGAGGGGGGGTTCCATACCCATTTGGTTGGGTATCCAATGCTGTGTATTTATGGTCATAATTTGTGGAGCTATTGTTGTGATGTTATGTTACATTGTTTTTGGGCATATTTGAAATTTCATAGGTCGCATCACAATAATGATTTAGAGCCTTCTTTTTTATTTATTTAAAACAAAATACTTTTATGTTGTATTATTGCAAGTAAATAGGTTTTGTTTGGTTTCAAGAAACTGTAATTTTTGAAAATAACATTTTTGATGCCCTGATCATGCTTTTATTTGATACACTTTGGAACGACTAACATTGATCCTTCATTATTCCTGGGATGTATTTTTTTGGGGTACTAGCTAGGGTTGCCACTTCATGCAACTTTTATGAAATTTATTTGTTTATTTATTTTTTTTTAGCTTGACTACTATAATTTTTTTAAATGGTGTTTTGCTTTATTGAACATGCAAACAATTTTCTTTTCTTGATTATGTTTTCCTTCAAAATAAAGTGGAGCTTGCCTTGGAGAAGATATGGCTTGCTAGCATCTAACTGCAGGAAATAGTATAGTTAGATTTGGTTCCTAAACTGGTGCATGTTCACTAATAGTAAGTATACTGGAGAAATTATGTCATCCCTTGCCTTGCTAAGTCACCAAAAGCTTACCCCTTTTTACACTTATATATATATATATATATATATGTATTTATAAATTAGAACAAACAAATATATACAAACGATTTTACTTTAAAAAAAAATTGAAATCTCACAAGTGGGTTTAATTGAGAGAGAAAAGGAGGATTTTGCTTTATGGCGCCTACAATTGGGTTTATTATGGGTTTGCTTTGTGGGTTGAAAGTTAGAGAGAGGAGTGGGTTTAGTCAAAGAAGTGTGATTTCTTTGTATTGTTGTTTTGAAATTATTGTGGGTTTGCGCAATCCATATGTTGACATGATTTTGGCTGATGGCATCACACTCCTTTGCAATGATCTTCAGGTAGCTTTACTTGTTTACAACTAATTGCCTAAGAGTGATTGGTTGATCAAGTTACTGGATTTTTTAGTTTAAATGATTATATGAGGAATATCATCTTCAAGCATTATGCTCATAATTTTAGTCGCGTGTTATGGCTCATTATAAATTCATTTTTCAATGGTTTTGGAATTTTTATTTCTTTTTAGAAGCTACAATTATCTCTTAACTTGGTTAAATGACATTTGAATAATTGTTCTTGGCAATTGGATCCCCAAGATATTGTTATGGTATGTGGATATATTTAGATACTCTGAACCCGCTACAAATCATAAAACACAAAATGATTTATATAATTACACTGTTCTGAAAATTTTGTCACGTAGGATTAAATTTTTTATCCTTTGTGTTAGGACCTTTTGTTGTCAAATTCCATGGATCAAAACCAAGGTTGTAACAAGAGTTCTTTAAGAAGTTGGTTTCCTTCAAAAACAGGATTACTTTGGAGTTCTGCAAGAAGTTGATTTTATACAAGAAGTTGGTTTTGTTTCCCAACTAGAATTGCTTTGGTTTTCTATAAATAGTTGGGTTTCTCCCAAATCTAGGCTATTAATTGATTGAAGTCCTCCAGATCTTCTTTTTGGTTCTAAAAGGTTTATATCTGGGGATATTTTGTTATTTTCTTTGATGTTTTGTTGAGTATTTAACTCATGGTTTAAAGAGAGTACATCAAAGGTTTGTTTGTTATACACAAAAGAGAGAGTTGTTCTTCGCCAGAATTCTGAAGAATTCGAGCCTGAAGCTTTGGAGGGAATCCGGAGTGGCTCATCAGAAAGACAATTCCGTGCTGAAGATGGGGTTGGAAGAGGCACATAGAGGTTGGTTCAATTAGGCATTGTGGATTCGCTAGATAATTGAGAGTGATACCTGTGTAATTCCTTTAAATCTTCTTAGTGGATTGTTCTTGTGGCAGTTGCCCGTGGTTTTTTTATCACAATTGGAAGGTGTCCAATTTTGGTTTTTCCACGTAAAATCTTTGTGTCTCTTTCTCTTGATTGTTTGATTGGGATTTTTATATTTTGCTTATTATTGATACATAATCACAAATCAACATCTAGGGTTTCTAGATTTTTCGATTGGTATCAGAGCGGGTCGTTCTATTTTTTTAAAAAAAAAAAATTCTTTTAGATCACTCTTTTGTTTTTTTTTTTTTAAAAAAAATTCTTTTAGAACGAGATCTTGTTTGATTTGTGATAATGGATTCAATTCGTGAGGGAAATTCTATGGTTCGACCACCCCTACTTGACGGATCCAATTATTCTTTTTGGAAAGCTCGGATGAGATCTTTTTTAAAATCTATTGATGAAAAAGTTTGGCAATCCGTCATGAATGGGTGGACTGAACCAACTATTACTGTTGATGGAGTAACTTTCCCCAAATCAATTGATAAGTGGGACACAACTGATTACCAAAAATAGTAGCTGGAATAGTAAAGCTATCAATTCTCTCTTTTGCGCTGTCACACCTGAAGAGTTTAGCCGTATTTGTAATTGTGAAGTCGCAAAAGAGGCTTGGGATATCTTACAAACTATTCATGAGGGCACTCCTTCTGTTAAACGATCAAAACTTCAAAGGCTCACATCTAGTTTCGAAAACCTTTCTATGAAAGATAGTGAGACCTTTGATGAATTTTATGCGAAGTTGAGTGACATTGTAAATTCCAGCTTCAATTTAGGTGAAAAAATACCAGAATCTAAAGTTGTGGGAAAATTTTTGAGATCCTTGCCTGATCGGTTCTAACCAAAAGTTACGGCTATTGAGGAGGCTCAAGATGTTGACAACCTCAAGCTAGATCAGTTGGTTGGAAATCTTCAAACTTATGAGGCACATAGAAATTTCAAAAAGAAACAAAAAGATCTTGCTTTTAGTAGTGCTCATAAAGTGGTTGAGGATTCTGATGAGGATTGTGAGATAGATTCCAAGATTATGGCTGCTTTTGTTAAACAATTTAAAAAATCTTTTTTGAATAAAAATCCTAATCTTTTGGAATCTACTCATACTCATAAATCCAAAAGCAAAGATAAAGTCAAAATTAATTCTATAGCCAAGAAGGAGAAAGGAAAGATACAAGGGAACTCTGAAAGGGTCCAATGCTATGAATGCCAAGGATTTGGCCACTTTGCTTTAGAATGCCCCACTCGTTTGAGGAAGAAGAAAGCCCTCGCCATCACTTGGGATGATGAATCGGAATCTAATGGAGATGAAAGTGACGATGAAGATCAAGGCGAAGAGGGACATAAGCAATTCCTTGCTTTCATGGTGGCTTCCGAAATTGAAGGACAAACAGAGTCTCCGAAAAGGTCAGTTGAGAATACTACTGATAATGAATCCTCGGAGAGTGATCATGAAGAGCTTGAGCAAGCCTATGAAAAGCTGTGTAAGGAGTCTCTTAATTTATTCAAATTGAATGACAAACTCACAAAGAAACTCAAAGCTTGTGAATGTGAGAATGTCAAACTTAAGGAGGAGATTTCCGAGGCCAAGATCAATGCCATCAAGATAGCTGATGATCAACAAGTTCTTTGTGCAAAACTGTTGACTTGTGAGACAGAGAGGAATGAGCTACAGGAAACTCATGCCATGTTTGAAGAAAAGATTGAATCTCTCGAGATGTCTCAAGTTGCTTTAGAAGAACTGATGATCAAGAAAGAGGAAGAGCTCAAGGTTGCCATGGTTACCATTAGTCTTTGGAACAAAGGATCAAAGACTTTGGAGGATATCATTGGATCTCAACAAATCTGTTCAGACAAGAGTGGCATTGGCTTTAGAGATAAGAGAGAGCAAAAACAGAGTGCTTCCACATCTCATGACACAAGAACTCAAGGAAAGGGAGGACAAAAGATTCAACAGGAGAAAAGACTTCTCAAACTCCCTAGAGTTGGTAAGGTAAAAGAAAAGAAGGTACACCATGTTTTTATTTGTCATCATTGTGGTATGCATGGTCATATTCGCCCTTTTTGTTATAAGTTGCATGGGAGAATGTCTCAAAAGGGTAGAAATTCGAATACTTTTTGGGTTAGGAGACAACCTTACTTGTCTAGGCGGAATACCAAGATTCATGAGGGTGTTCACAACACCATGACATTTACCAAGACCGCTAGACCTGATTTTGTTAAGACCAAAAAGATTTGGGTGAGAAAACTTGACTTGTGTTAATTTGTTTATTTGTTTTTGGGTTTTTGTTTATTTGTTTTAGGTGTTTTTTTTAATAAAAAATATGTGATTGTTTGTTTTTTTTGTCTTGCTTTGTTTAGAAAAAAAAAAATCCAAAAAGATTTTCCTGTATGGTTTTGCAAGCTTGAAAATTTTGAGCAGTCCTTGGTATATATTGGAATTGATGAGAATAACCATTACATGTTAATATATGTGTGCTTTCTGTGGTCATTACTCATTTTGGAGAGTGTGTTTTTTGATTAGTATGTCTCATTCTGTACACACTCTTGGATTAGCAAATATGGGAGTCTTCTGCCTTAGTGATTTTTTTTATGGACTTCTGACATTGTATCTTTTGCTTTTCTAGAGGAATTGATCTATACTAGCATATCATGGGTGATGTTGAGTCTCTTAACCATCTTCCATCTTTTTGCATCTCCACGGCTTTCCCCTCTGTTCTTTGTAGTCCAGGCAGAAGGAAAAGGCTACCTCAGAGTCACCAACCAGGCCATCCTTATTATATCCATGCTTCTCTGGTTCGGTTTCCATACTCTTGAGCGTGTCAGCCGCCGATGAGTGTGCAAAAGAAAAGAAAAAAAATAAAAACTATGCAAAAGAAAGAAAAAAATGTGCAAAAGAAAGAAAAGAAAAAATGTGCAAAAGACAGAAAAGAAAAAAATGTGAAAAAGAAAAGAAAAAAAAGGGATTCATTGATTAAGGGGGAGCCACCGCCTTTACTCACCAAATACCCCTTGATTCCTAGTGGTTTGACTTTCCTTAGTTGTGCTTAGATTCTCTTGTCGGAGGTCCAACTTTTATATCACTACTAGGATTTGAATCTTGTGTTTGTCAAACTCCAAGAGTCACACACACACCTTTATCATGGGATCTATGCTTTTCACATAATGCATCACTTTCTTTTATGAGGAATTTTCTAGAGGCTGTGCACATTTTGTTTTCAAGTAATTGTGCTTCTTGGATAATCTTGTGTGTTTCAAGGTACAAATCTAAAATTCCTTGCTTGCTCCACCATATTAGTTTTTGTCGTTTTTCTTCTTGTTCACTGTTTTCAGTGTTTGTGGTTGTTTTTTAATAAGGGAGAGTTTGGTTCATCATTACCAGTGTTTGACGTATATTGATGGTACAGTAGTTTGGTTGATGGTACAGTGTTTTTACTTTTGCTTATATCCTTCTTTGGTACAATTGGATTATTAGTATTTTGTTTATGGATTGATTTATATTTTGTTATTTAATCTAGTTCCACATATTTTGGTTGGCTTGTGTGTGGTTATTTTATTTCAGGATAATTGTTCAAGAGCATGGATTTGAGTGTTGGTTTATAGTTGGTGGTGGTGCTGCTTGAGAGATTTTGTTAGGAAATTTGTTTTAGATTGGTTTTATCCAGGATTTGACAAAGGGGGAGATTGTTAGGACCTTTTGTTGTCAAATTCCATGGATCAAAACCAAGGTTGTAACAAGAGTTCTTTAAGAAGTTGGTTTCCTTCAAAAACAGGATTACTTTGGAGTTCTGCAAGAAGTTGATTTTCTACAAGAAGTTGGTTTTGTTTCCCAACTAGAATTGCTTTGGTTTTCTATAAATAGTTGGGTTTCTCCCAAATCTAGGCTATTAATTGATTGAAGTCCTCCAGATCTTCTTTTTGGTTCTAAAAGGTTTATATCTGGGGATATTTTGTTATTTTCTTTGATGTTTTGTTGAGTATTTAACTCATGATTTAAAGAGAGTACATCAAAGGTTTGTTTGTTATACACAAAAGAGAGAGTTGTTCTTTAGTTGTGAATTCTGAAGAATTCGAGCCTGAAGCTTTGGAGGGAATCCAGAGTGGCTCATCAGAAAGACAATTCCGTGCTGAAGATGGGGTTAGAAGAGGCGTATAGAGGTTGTATAGCGACCCCGGTCTTTTTCCCATTTGATTATTGTATCCGGACTTACGTTCCGTGGATTCCGCTGTTATATTTGTTGTTGTTGTCCTTTAATTCCTTATTCTTGGGTTATAGGATGTGTTTAGCAGGTTGGTTGCAGATTGGTTGGGTTTAGAAACCAAGTCTGCATGTTCAGTTTTTGGCTTGGTCGCTCGAGCGAGGTCTTCGTTTTTGGTTCTTCGCTCGAGCGAGAATTTCTTGGATCGAGCGAGGATTGCGCCGATGCTAGACCCGAGGCGTGTTAGTCGCTCGAGCGAAGCTTTTTCGCCGAGCGAATCGTTAGTTCTTCGCTCGATCGAGCCTTTCTTGGATCGAGCGATGATTTTTGTGTCTGGTCACTCGAGCGAACAGGTCTTCGCTCGAGCGAGCCTATTTTGCTTAAATACGCAGCAGCGTGTTTCAGATCAGTTTTTCAGCACCTTCAGTTTCAGAAAACCCTAGGTTACGAGTTTTCTCTCTCCCAACTCACCTTCTTCCCTAGGATTGACCTATCTAGAGTGGATTTCTACCCTAGTTCCTTCACAAATAAGATAGAGGAGAGTGAGGGCTTTCATGTAATCTGAGCAATTGTTGGTTTGGAGCACTTTGAAGTTTGGGCATCATCTTCATCATCTTCTTTTTGAGTTATTTCTTCGAGGTAGGGATTTCCTACTCCATTTATACGCTTTAATCCTAAGTGTTGGTATTTTGGTATATGGGGGGTAGTTTGGTAATTTTGGTATGTGGGGGTGGTTTGGTAATTTTGGAAGAAACCTTAGGGTTTTGGTTTAGATTAAATTGTATAATTAATTTAAAGGAATAATGTGAAATTTGGTTTAATTCATGGAATTGGGAATGTTAAATTTACATTCATTGATATATTTATTTCTTGTTTAGAAATAACTGTTTTGGGCTATCGGTGGAGGATAGCCATTGATTGTTGTAGACCTTGCATGTGGCTTAGGTATAACTGGAATTAAGTCATTTATGTTGACTGTTGAATTAATACAGAACATTACTTGTATTGATTATGTGTTGTATATGGCAATTGCGTGTTTGATTGCATATGCATGTTGTTTGGAGAAGATAGGGGATGAACTCCACGGTTTAGGGAAGATAGGGATGGACCTCTAAACCGGATTTATTGGGAGGAGATAGGGGATGGACTCCAGTAGCATCACTCTTACGTGTGCTTATTGATTAATAGACATATGTCTATTTATTGTTGATATGATACATCACTAAAATGTGTATCAGTTGGGAAGTATGGAAGTGAATTGATTATGATTGATACAATACCAACATGTGTATTTGTTATGATTAGGTCTAACTTGAATTGTTATTCCTGTTGAATTGGAAGTAATGGTAATAAAAGATGAAACCCTGTTGAGTTATTTGGCCAGGTTCTGAGCCATAAGTGGAAAGTAAAATGCGCCATAGACAATGCGTCATAGGCAGTATAGACATTCGTGTCATGAATATTGTAACTTGATTATAGTGTGTTAACCATGTATCAGATGCTAATACTTTAGTTAATTCTTATGCTTGGTTTAGTATTTCTCTACTGGGCTGTGGCTCACCCTATATGGGAACTTTATTTTCGTGTTCAAAGTGTTCACTACCTCCAAAGACTTAGCTTGTGAGGATTTGGACTTGAAGATTTGTTTTATTTGTTTTAGTTGTTTTATTTAAATTATGTAAACATTCAAGCCTAGGGCTTTATTTGTTTGAGTTAGAACTCATGGATTTGTGTCCAAGTGTTGGCTTGGCAAGATGTAAGCCCGTAGGGCATTTATTTTGATGTTTTATTTCATATTACTCTGATGATTTAAATAAGATAATGGTTTTCTTTTAATAATGCATGCTGTGTTTTATGTTTAATGGGTTTAATTTTTTGAGGGCGTTATAGGTTGGTTCAATTAGGCGTTGTGGATTCGCTAGATAATTGAGAGTGATACATATGTAATTCCTTTAAATCTTCTTAGTGGATTGTTCTTGTGGCAGTTGCCCGTGGTTTTTTTATCACAATTGGAAGGTGTCCAATTGTGGTTTTTCCACATAAAATCTTTGTGTCTCTTTCTCTTGATTGTTTGATTGGGATTTTTATATTTTGCTTATTATTGATACATAATCACAAATCAACATCTAGGGTTTCTAGATTTTTCACTTTGATCTGTGATAAACTCTAAAATTTCAAAGAATTTACAGAATTCCTTGGAAGAGTGTGGTAGAAATAGTTTTTTATTTTTTATTTTTTTGAAGATCTGAATTTGTTGTTTTAATGTAAATTTACAAACATAATCAATTGCCAGACCATATTAACTGTCCTCAATTGCTCTTGATTCGAACATATCTCATCCAAGAGTTTACAAATAAAACAAGGTGCTTTCGTCTGTTTTGAAGTTGTTGGAAAGTTAATTGCATAATTTGAAAATGCTGCCTCTCTGCATAATGGTATTTATCTTCCCATGGTGCATTGGTATAGATTTTTTTTAGAAATCATTAGGGCTTAAATTTAAATGGGTGTTCTTATTTTGTATTTAGATCAAGGATTCCTAAGGTTAAATGCTGAGTATTTTTAAGAAAAAAAGAAGAAAAAAAAAACCATAAAAATGTACCTTCGTAAAGAAAGAAAAAAAAATCCTATCCAAATACCAATTAACGGTGTTATATAATGAGGGCTTTGTAAATGACATCCAACTTTTGAATGCATCCGCTTCATGACCACCAGATTCCTCGGCTCCGCCTGTAATGGTCTGTACACATTTTGAGGTAAAACCAATGCAACCTTTTGTCAATTTTTTTTCATAAATTTATATAAACAAAATATTATTATACAAGTAATCATAATCATATACTACAATTAGAAGTTTAAATTTTCAATCTCTTTTCATATGGAATGATTTACTTACTCTTTGATAATGTCCTTGAGTACAGTACTCTTCCCAGCTCCCATCCCACCACCCATGAGCAGGACCGAACTCCTATCTTTGTGGTCCACAGGAGCCATCACGTCAGTACATTCTGAATCATCGACCAGTGTGATTCCAATGGCTTTCAGTTCCTCCAACAACGTATTGAATACTCTGGCCACCTTCGGGTCTTTGCTACCCTTTCAAATCTCTCTTCCCTATCTCAACAAACAGAAAAGCATAAAATAAAGTGCCAATGTGCATTCGTTTTTCTTTTCTAAAATGATTGATGGACAATAGGGAAAATTTGAATATTTTTACTCGTAGTATGCCTGGAAAGGTTTTTGATTTTCAAGCCCATAGGTTTCTCTGGTAAAGTAGCATAATTGAATGAAATACAAAGTAAACTTGGCATGAAAAGAAATTTTTAAAAAAATTACTAAAAATTTTTTTTGCCCATAAAGGCAAGGTTAGTGTTAGAGACTTGTTGCACATCTCTTCTTTAATAGAGTTATAATGTGCATTCTTAGTGACTTTTGACAATTCATAGAGCCCTTTCCCTATGTTTCCTATTATATTGTCCACCATTCGCTACAAAGCTTATTTATAGTATCATCTTTTCCTTCTCTTTCTTTCTATTTGATCTTAAACTTCTTGTTTCATTGCCTAATTAATGAATATACTCAAGCAGCTTATGACCAAGTTTAATGACTTTTGATGATTTATAAAGCTGCTTTCCCACTATGTTGCCTTTGTCAGAATGGTTCTTTCTTGACTTTTGATGATTTGTCATCATAAAACCTTTTTTTGTTGTACTCGAGCGTTTTGTTCTACATTCTTCCAATTTTCTCATTTGTTTTACTTTACTCCAATCTTCGACATAAGGTATTGCTTATGAAACTACAAATTAAATTTACTTAAGGTCAACTTTTTGCACAAATTCTATCATAGTTGTCAGTGCTGCAGGAGCTCCGCTTTATTATTAGTTTTGTTCCAATGTTTATCAGCAGCAATCGCAGCTAGTAGAATGTACAACTCTTTTCTTTTGTTAATTAATACCTCAATTAATTAACAGGAACACAGAGTTATTTTTATCTTCATATAGTTGTTTGAAATGATATATTATATTTTTTGAGGTGTAATACTCCATTCTGATAGCTTGGTCATTGCTCTACCAATACTTCTGCTGTATAGGGTCCTTACATATAGGGTGTTTAAAAGTAAATACTAGAAGATTGGTTAGTGTTTATTGATGGTCATTGATGCTGTCTATGAGACACTACAACAAAACTAACTATTTACGGCATCATGTTTACGACATGCATTAAATGCATGTCGTAGTTAGTACATTCTACGGCATTTTTTTTTTGCAAGCCGTTAATGTTTTGTCAATAACAGCATACATACCATGTAAGTCGTTGATTTATATATTTATAGCATACAAAAGTACGCCGTAAAAAATGTATGTTTTTACGACTTACAAAAATATGTCGTAAAATATTTGCATTTAAGACGACATACATTTCATGTTGTAAAATATTATAACCTTACACGGCATACATTAACATGTCGTGAAAACTTCTGCAAAAAATAAAAAATAAATAAATAATCATAATTTTTTTTATGGCATGCAAATGCATGCCGTAAAAAATGTATATTTTCACGGCATACAAAAATATGTCATAAAATATTTGTACTTAAGATGACATATATTTCATGTCGTAAAATATTATAACTTTACACGGCATGTATTAGCATGTCGTGAAAACTTTTATTAAAAAAATTTCAATCCGATTTTTTTTTTTAATTTAAAAAAGCTAAAAATTTCCAACCAAGCGTCTCACCTTAAATTTTCCTAATTGAGGACAAAACATAAAAAATAATTTATACATTATTTTATAATTTAGTGTCTCTTTTAAGGGATAATTGCACCCAGTGGGATTTTGGGAAAAAAAATTACACATTCATGAAAAAGTTTATAATTTTAATGATTAATATTTATATGGCATCTCACTAATTTGTAATTATTATTTTTTTAAGTTACCTTGATTTGATATTTTTCTTTCTTTTAGTAATTTATTTATTTTTTACTTTTTAGATGTGCCTAATCTAAATACAACTAAAAATAAAATATTTGTAAAAAAAATAAAAATATATAATATCTATGAAATGTATTAAATTTATCTTTTTTTTGAATTAAGTGATTTTTTTAAAAACAAATTAAGCTTTTTTTAAAGCAAATTAAAAAGTAAAACATTATTAAAATAAAAATAAAATATTTCTTTTAAGGCCTCGTTTGGGAACCCTCCCTTTTAGCCAAAAAGTCAAAAAGTTATTAAATTAGCCAAAAAGCCAACAACCTATACTAAAAAGTCAAAGATTTTCTTTTCTCTCTACTTTTTGCACATCTTTTCGTAAAAAGTCAAAAAGTCATCCCAAATATACTAATTTTTTTTAGCTCATATTTTAGCCAAATAACCAAAAAGTTACTAAATTAGCTTGTTCCCAATCGAGGCCTAAGTATAGATAAATTATTTTAATTTAAAAAGTTAAAAAAAAAATTATTTAAAATATTACAAATATTACAATAACTAAAACAAAAAACTTGAAAAACATTTTAGGCCCCCTTACTCTCTCACTCAGTCTCTGGTCTCGATCTCTCTCTCTCTCTCTCTCCCCTCTCTAAACCCTAATCTCTCTCAACCGATCAAATCAGCCTTCTTCAGCCCCGTTTGATATAATCTCAGAGCGATTGGTGATTCATCTCAGATCCCATCTCAGAGCGATTGGCAATTTCGAAGCTCCACCGCCTCCACCATTTGCACCTACCTACTCTTTCTGTCGAGGTTTGAGTTCGGCTCACTTGCACTTGCTTCGCGGAAATGCAAGTGCTTCTCAATTCGCTCCATGGTGGCAATCCATGGCCACATTCACAAGAACGTTAGTTTTCTCACAAATCAATTGCTTTGATCGTATATGTTTTGTGTTTTGAATTGGTTTATTGTGTAATTTGGTTCGATGTGTGATGTTGCTTGTTTTGAATTTGATCATTGGCACTTGTAATTTTATTTTTAATTAAGCAGCCTTTTGGTTGCTGAGAATCTTTGGGAAAGATGCAAAATTAACTTTTGAATCATACTTAGGATGTGAAAGGAAAATAATTCTACTCAATGAGCCTATATTTCTATCTAAGTTCGTAGCTTTTCATATTTATACTCTGTTTTGTTGGGGTGGAAAATATTTTCTATGAAAAAACTTTTTCCAGAAAATATGTTTCTATGTTTGGTGGTGGTGGGATGAAGGTAGAGGTGGCAGAGTCGTGGTGGGGTGGCGGTGATGGTGGTGGTGGCTGTGGTGATGGTGGTGTGGTGGTGGAGGTGAGTGGCGGTAGTAGTGGGGTGACATTGGTGAGACTTTAATTTGGAAAATGTTTTCGTCGTTTTAAGAATGGAAAACATGTTCTGCCCAAGTAGGTTTGTTTTTCGTTGACTATAGAAAATGTTTTCGATTGATTTTGGTTTACCATTGTACCGAATGTCATAAAATATGGAATTTCTTTTTTCGTCCAATCAAACTGAGCATTATGGTACACAAAAACTATTTTTTCTCTGTTTTTTGGAGAAAAGTGAAACGGAAACCAATGCTGTATAACCAATTGCTTTGATATTTTCTATATTTCATCAGTGATCATACACATTTCTTTTATTGAAATGTTTTTATTCTGATTGCTTTGTGTTTTGAATTGGTTAATTGTGTAATTTGGTTTGATGTGCAATGTTGCTTGGTTGATTTTGATCATGACTGTAATTTTGTAAATATATATGTGTTTGCATTTTTTTTTATTATGGTTGTTGCCACTTGCATTTTAATTTCAATTGCACTCTTTTGGTTGCTGAGACTATGTAGTAAATACACAAAATTAGCTTTTGAATATTAATTTGGATGCAATTGGAAAATATAATTCTACTCAATTTATTCTTTTTAAGTTTTTTCATATTGAAGGTACAAAAACTTGTTTTTTATTTTTATTTTTCTTAAGAAAAATGGAAATTGAAACGAAAGCTACATAACCTTTATTTGTTTTTATTTCTTCCGGCTTATAGGGATTCAATTGGACGGTTAGTCCCTTTTTTTTTTCTTTTTCTTTTTTATTTTATAAAGGATTTTTTCAATGACAGAACAATGTACCAAGATTTTCACTCTTTCTAATAAATTTTTCATTAAGATGTGACTTATTAGCAATGTGTGGATATCTGTTCAAAGATGTATTTTGTGACATAGATTTGCAATGAGGAAATATCACCTTAAGAACCAACATAAAGAAAATGAGGTCATTCATTCGAATATTGAGTTGCCTATATTTTTGATTGAGTGTCAATGGAAACAGAGAATTATGCAAATGCTACGGTAAAGATGATGGATTCACTGTGAATCACAAGTAAAATTAGTGAGTAGTTCTAATTTCCATGGGATATCCAAATGGCAGATGCTACCATGAGCTCAATCCTTTGTAAGGTGGTTAGTGAATTTGAAGGAATGATGAATATGCTTATTATCTGTCAGATAATATTGTAACTTTATATTCAGATATGCATATCTCTCTACTTCTCGTCACGATTTGTTTCAATTCATGCTTGTTAGCTCATCATTTTCCCTTTTTTGGTTTTGTTGTTCCAGAAAACCACATGTAAATGTGGGTACCATTAGACACCATTGGACATGTTGATCATGGGAAAACTACTTTGACTGCTGCAATCACAAAGGTTGAGTATTTATAATTATTTGTTCAGTCGATATGAATCTTTTTCTTCTCTCGATCGTATTTCATGATAAAATGACTTGAAACTGGGAAGTTTGAAACTAGGACATGTTGAGCATGCTGACAGTTTGAAACTGGGAAGTTGCCGCTTTTCTTATTCTTGCAATTGCCTGTTAACTTCATAAATAGTTGGAATAACTCTATTTCTTATTTATTTTCCATAGGTGCTTGCGGAAGAAGGCAAAGCCAAGGCTGTTGCCTTTGATGAGATTGATAAGGCTCTTGAAGAGAAGAAGAGAGGAATTACTATTGCTACGGTTAAGATACAGCTTTGCTTGCCTTATTTTCAACATTATATGTCAGAAAGCATTATGCTGAGGTGGCCTAAAATTTTTGTTACCTCATTAGGCTCATTTGTATACCTTTTGAAACCATTCTGTGAGTTCACCCTAGGTCTTGACATGATTTTGCAGGCGCATGTGGAGTACGAAACTACTGAGCAGCACTATGCTCATGTTGACTGCCCAGGACATGCAGACTATGTTAAAGTAAGCCTTTTAAGTTTGATTTGTTTTCTGTAAAAAAAGAAATTTCTAAAATCTAAATTTTTTTGATTTATATAGAGCATTACAGGGTCATACGTTACGGCTTTTGTCCTTGCCAGACTTCCTGGATGCAGCTATAGGGAAGATATTGAAGGTAGAAAGCTTTACTTAGGTTTAAGCCAACCTGTGGTTCAGGTCATATAATGTTCAATGCAGAAATTGGTTTGCTTTATATATTAAGTGAAAGAAAACATTGTTAACACTATTTATTATGTAGATAATGGTCCCTATTTTGCTCAAATGAAGATTTAGATAGATGTCATTGCTTATTAAAATTGAACAGAAAACTATAATGAGTTGCTGCTTTTCAGTTGTTAGTTGTTATTAATAGATATCAAACTAAGAGAGATAGCATTTCTAGGGGGCAATTTTGCAGCAAAAGGATCTGAAGAGTTAATGGAGTACCAATATTCTATCCTAAGTTCCTGACATCCCGAAGTTGAGTTATAACTATCTTTTTTCAGAATAATGAGCAATAGATATCCCAATTATTATAATTTTGCTGAGTTGAGTTATAATGACGCTTATTTTATTTTTAGAATACTAATTGAAAAGGGGTTTTCTTCCAGCTTTGTCGATTATGGTTGCACCTAGAGCAGTAATAGGTACCTAAAAGAACACTAGAACCAATTCATTGTAAGAAGAGATATCTAGATCTCCAGAAAACTAAGGGCGTGAACGTTGATAACCTGAATACATGCGTAGATTATAGTTCCAGTGCTGGAAGGAAATCTTGTGAGATTAGATATGCAATTATTGAGGTTATTGATTATAAAATTAAACTAATGTTAACTTAATATTCAGAGTTGAGCAGTCGAATTTGCCTTGTGTTGACTTATTCTAAATGAACAGAAACTAGATATGTCCATTTATCATCCTCATCTATGAATATTGTTTCATTAGCCTTTGTGATTTATGGTTTTTCTGATAGGATTTGTGAATAATGGAAATATGTCCAAGATAACCTCTTTCACAGGAAGGAAAATTAATGTTTAACAAACCTCTGCTAGTGATAGATCGAGATCGTCCGTGATGGCCAATTGAGTAGGTAATGAATAACCTGCCTGAAAGCCAACAAATTATGACACCTCAGAATTGCCACCAAAAAATTCTACTTTTCTAAGAAACTTGTTCTGAATTTTTGCTTTGGTTTGTAATGTCTTCAACTGTTTCTTTCAGCTTTAGTGAAACATGAAATGAAGTTTGATTAAATGATTGGCACTAGCACAACAACAAAATTGACTTTTTACGGCTTGCAATGCATGCCGTAAAAACTCTTTCACGGCATGCACACAAATGCTGTTATATGACATACCGTGGAAAGTTGAGCGTCATTTACGGCATGCAGGTAAAGTTGTAAAAAATAATAAATTAAACAATAATGACATACTTTGTATGCCGTATATAACTTTTTACGACATTTTTATTATGTCATAAATGATCATACTTTCCATGACATAATTTTGCATGTCGTAGAAGATTATTTTTAATATATTTATGGCATATTTTGTGTGCCGTATATAGTATTTTACGACATTTTCTTACATGTCATAAATCATCACACTTTTCACGACATAATTTTGTATGCCGTAGAAGGTCATTTTTAATATATTTATGACATGCCTTGTATGCCGTATATAATCTTCTACGACATTTTCTTACATGCTATAAATCATTACACTTTTCACGGCATAATTTTGCATGCCGTAGAAAGTTATTTTTAATATAATATATATATATATATAGGAACATGACCTTGACTAACCGTATGTAGACAATAGCTTATAAAATGCAACCTGTTATAAACCAAGCAGAAGCAGCAACTATGAAGTAAGCAAAAAAATCTAATATACATACACCAAACAACCTGCATACTAACTTTTATCCTCAGCTTCTATCATATCAAGTTGATAACAGCCTCAAACATACAAATCAAAAAAAGTATCCAAATCATAAGATTCACTGATCTCTAAAATACGACTTTAAACATCCAAAAAGTATAACTACAAATTGTAAATCAATACAATATTTCGTCCAAAAGAATGAATTGATTAGGCCATGCAACTGTACTTCCTATTGCATCTTGAAGATCATACATCTCATGAGTAGAACGAAACAACGGCACGTTGACTGTTACGTGGTTCACCCATACTTTCCAACACAAAGGTCCAAGAATTGCAAGGGTCAATTGAAAGGTACTCTGAGAACAATGCCAAGTAAGGCAAGCTAGCTGGGTTCTATTGCCTTCTTCGTCAATTGAAATACATCATTTTGGGATCATCTAAAGTGCAAACCACATGGCCTCTGAATCTCTTATGCAAATGTAGTATGTTGTATTACACTTTCATTTTAATCTTACATTTCATAGGTAAAGTTTCAAATAATTATTGTCCCCATTGACAATGTCTAGGCTAAAATTGGGAGATAAAAAAGTAGTTTATATTTTTAGACTAAAACTCAAGTGCCGATTATGACCACTTGGACTAACACTCTATTGTATATTATTTGCATTTAAATAGCAATTACATCAGAATACCAAGTGGTTATTCTTTCCTAAGCATTCATTATAAGCTGTAAGTTGAAAATTATACCAAACACCCGGACACAAATTTCCAAAAGAAATGATTTATGGGGATGGGAAGAGTTAACCTATCCCTAAAATACAAGGGACACTGTTGCCAATGAAGAACATGCAATGTGCTTTCTCCCAAAAAATTACTCATGGACAATAATTTGTACCCAAATGAATGAGAACATGGATTCTTTTTCTTTTTCTTTCTTTCCCTCATGGCCATACAAAACCAATAAAACCAGCAAATCCCACAGGTCCAATTAATTGACAATTTTATCAATTAAACTCATTTTCAAAGAAGTTGTCCATCATTTATTTATCCCAAAAAAAGAAAAAAAAAAAAAAACAAAAGGAAGTTGTCCATCTCTCATAGGTATTATAAAAAACCATTTGTTTTGTTCCTGTGTAGGGTCTGATCCTGGTCAGACCAGTCAATGTATGGATTGATTTGCAATCTATAATGTTGTGAGGTGTCTTGCATTTTTACTATAAGAGGCTTTTTATGGAGGTTGAGGTTCAAAACTCCACCTCATTTCTCCATTTCTCACATTCAGTGTGTGAGAATGTGCAGTTGAGTTGAGAGGTTCAAAACTCTATAATCCTTATTGTGTATAGTGAATTTGATCTCCTCACTTCCGTGGACGCAAGCACATTGCCAAACCATGTATATTTTGTGTTTTATTTGATTGCTTTATTTCTCTAATTGTTTTATGATTGGAACCGTTCAATTTCTACCATAGAATGTAAATAGTATCACTTTTATGTAACCAAGTGTTTTGAATTTTCCTTTGTAATGACTCCATAAAGAATTGAGCATATGCTTTCAGGTTTTCACATGCCAAGGAATATGATATCGAAAATTTAATTTCCATACTAACTCCAACAATTTTAAATTAAAATGACAAATCAAATATACAAACACTTACATTGGAAACAGTCTACATAGAGCACCAATCCCTTATTGATTATATGTTACTCCAAGTCCACAATGGTCCAAATCATCCTAAATAAAGCATAAATGTAATAAATTAATTTCACCAAAGTGTTTCGAACGACGAATAACAAATTTATACACTGAATATATTTTTGACTGAGAAAATATCACAAATGGCCACCAAAGCACTATTCTGAAGCAATTTGACTAGCAGTTCATACATAGAAGGAACCAATCAAACCGAACTGAATTCTAAAACCAATTGCTCAAACTCGACGAGAAGAGCTTGATGGAGAGAGAAAAAGAATACGAAATTGAAAGACAGAGAGAGACAGTGGTGCTCACCTTAGTAGACGATGGTCCTTGCTTCCCTCATCGGTACAGATGGTGGAGGCGGTGGAGCTTCGGAATCTCAAAATCGAAATTGCCAATCGCTCTGAGATTGGATCTGAGATGAATCACCAATCGCTTTGAGATCAAATCAAGACTGAAGAAGGCTGATTCGATCGGTTGAGAGAGATTAGGGTTTAGAGAGGGTTGAGAGAGAGAGAGAGAGAGAGAGAGAGAGAGAGAGATCGATCAACATTCTACCTCTATAATATTGTTGCCAATCGCCTCTGTTGTAAAATTTTAAATAATTTTTTTTTTACTTTTCAAATTCAAATAATTTATATATACTTAAAAGAAATATTTTATTTTAATTTTAATAATGTTTTACTTTTTAATTTTTTAAAAAAATCGCTAAATTTAAAAAATATATATATAAAATTTAATACATTTCATATATATTATATTTTATTATTTTTTTTACAAGTATTTTATTTTTTAGTTGTATTTAGATTAGGCACATCTAAAAAATAAAAAATAAATAAATTATTGAAAGAATAAAAAATATCAAATCAAGGTAATTTAAAAAAATAATAATTACAAATTAGTGAGAAGCCATATAAATATTAATCATTAAAATTATAAATGTTTTGATGAATGTATAATTTTTTTTTTTCCAAAATCCCACTGGGTGCAATTATCCCTCAAAAGAGACATTAAATTATAAAATAATGTATAAATTATTTTTTATGTTGTCCTCAATTAGGAAAATTTAAGGTGAGAAGTTTCGTTGGAAATTGTTAGCTTTTTGAAATAAAAAAAAAAAAAAAATTGGATTGAAATTTTTTTAATAAAAGTTTTCATGACATGCTAATGCATGCCGTGTAAAGTTATAATATTTTACGACATAAAATGTATGTCATCTTAAGTACAAATATTTTATGACATATTTTTGTATGCCGTGAAAATATACATTTTTTACGGCATGCTTTTGCATGCCATAAAAAAAATTCTGATTGATTTTTTTTTTTTAAAGAAGTTTTCACGACATGTTAATTTATGCCGTGTAAAGTTATAATATTTTACAACATGAAATGTATGTCGTCTTAAATGCAAATATTTTACGACATATTATTGTAAGTCGTAAAAACCTACATTTTTTACGGAATACTTTTGCATGCTATAAATATATAAATCAATGACTTACATGGTATGTATGCTGTTATTGATAAAACATTAACGGCTTGCAAAAAAAAAATGCCGTAGAATGTACTAACTACGACATGCATTTAATGCATGTCGTAAACATAATGCCGTAAATAGTTAGTTTTGTTGTAGTACAGGTTCCAAGTGCATAAGAACCGCACACTGCGACAAAGGTACTAAGGTAAACCATCCATTCATGCTCCGTAGAACTGCTTTGTGGCTCAAATCTTTGGGAGCATAGCCATCTTCTTCATCAGCTCGAGTCTTGTCTTCTGGTATAAGTGGCTCTCTTATCTCTTCTTGCAAGCTGTTATCACCTTGCTCCAAAAATTAGAGAATTCAAATTTATGGTCAAGAATTTAATGGAGAATTCTAACAAAAGGTAGGCCTTTCAACTCAATTTTTTCATTCTATACTCATGCTTCCCTACTGTGACAGAAAGCAGATTGGGCAAATTTCATGACCTTTCATCCTCTATATTTGATCCTTGTTGTCAACTTTTGCTTATGCATATCTCAGTGACTATTTTTTTGAAGTGATTCACTTATTCTTTTGAACAAGTTTCTCTTACTAATGAATTCATTACTAATGGTGCTCCTCTTGCCAGGTTACATATCCGACATCTCATCAACATGCCACTTGGTCCTTGGATGACTTGCCAAGAATAGTAGCTTGTACCATGCATCAAGGATCTGCTGTCACCAGCATGGATTTTCATCCTTCTCATCACACATTGCTTCTTGCTATGATGGTCTTTGATCAATGATTTGAACATACCACCTATGATTTCAATGGTTGAGCTCCTGCTAAATAAATATACGAATTCTTCATTTTCTTTCCTTTATTTGACAAAGATTCTCTTTTATACAGTTGGTTCTGCTACTGGTGAAATAATGCTTTAGGAAGTGGGGATGCGATATAAATTGGTTTCAAAGCCATCCAAGATATGGGACATGGCAAATTGTTATATGCTGCTTCAAGTTCCTTTTCTTCCTTTTCTTTCCTTGTTGCTTGTTATCTTAGCATTCTATGATGTGATATATATACCTATGATATGAGATATCTATGTAGGTTGTAAACAGCATGTATAAATTAATTGTGACAAGATTATTTCTTGCTTGATTTGGGGACATTTATACTGCTAATCTTCAACTAGCTGTTGTCAAACATTATTATTATTATTCTTGTTATTATTTTAAATTCCCATTTGGAATGTTGAGATCAAAGTGATAATTTGGAAAAGAAGTCTCCAATTGATGTTAACATGCAGGAACCCTGATCTTTGTGTGTTGGACATTTATAATACTAATCTTCTGTATATATATATTAAAAATAATCTTCTACGGCATATAAAATTATGTCATGAAAAGTATAATGATTTATGACATGCAAGAAAATGTCGTAAAAGATTATATACGGCATACAAAGTATGTCATAAATATATTAAAAATGGCCTTCTACGGCATACAAAATTATGTCATGAAAAGTGTGATGATTTATGACATGCAAGAAAATGTCGTAAAATATTATATACGGCATACAAAGTATGTTATAAATATATTAAAATGACCTTCTACGGCATGCAAAATTTTGTCATGAAAAGTATGATGATTCATGGCATGAGAAAAATGTTGTAAAAAGTTATATATGACATACAAAGTATGTCATTGATGTTTAATTTATTACTTTTTACAACTTTACCTGTTTGCCGTAAAAGATTCTTAACTTTCCACGGCATGTCATATAACGGCATTTGTGTGCATGCCGTGAAAGAGTTTTTACGGCATACATTGCAAGCCATAAAAATTCAATTTTGTTGTAGTGAGACCCACTATCTTTAGCCCATTTTTAATATTAACTCTGATTTTATGGCGCAATGCGGACCCATTGATTGATTGGGTATGTGGTTCATCAGTCTTATTTGTCGTTTTGGATTGTGCACATGATTGGTCTTGCTTTGGGTGCCAACATAGTTGGGATGTGTTGTGTTGCATTGACAATGATGCATTTTCAATCCAAAATTTTCTCTTGTACATATTTCTTCGCAGTAATAATATTTCTCTTTTGCTGACAATAATAAAAATACTACTGATGTAACATATACGGTGTTTTGTTTATGCTCTTTTCTTCTTCTTCTTCTTCGTCTTCTTCTTCTTCTTCTTCTTTTCTCTTTTTAGTAACAACAACAAATTCACTGTTTCTTCTTCTTCTTCTTCTTCTTCTTCTTCTTATACAGGTTGGTTGCAAAATGGGCTACAAATTCTGTGCAACTGGAAGCATTGGATTTAAAAACAATTTAAGTCATGATTTGTGACATTGATTTCGAAGGTATGTAAGTCATTGATTTCCTCATTTTAGGTGACATGGAGTTTTACTTGGGAATACTTTACTGTGCATTGGGAATTTTTTGATGGAGGAAAATGTTATTTGTTTTGTGATTTCTTTTGAGCATAAATTACTTTCCTGTGAATGAAGAAGCAACAATTTATTTTTTAAAGTAACGTATAGAGTTTGTTTTATTTAGATCCACTGTCATTATATTCTTATTTTCAACCCTGCAGGCATGGAGTTGGTTAGTATTTATCTCAAGAAGTGAAGGAACTTAAGAATCAATCAGTTGTCTATGTGGAAGTAAATGGTACTCTAGCAAGTCTTATTTATGTTGAGGATCAGATCAGAGAAGATGCTAGACATGTTGGATCCTTGCATAAGCAAGGTGTCAGCATATATATGCTTTCTGGGGACAAAAGGAGTACTGCTGAATATGTTGCATCTAAAGTTGGAATTCCAAGGGAAAAGGTAAGAATTTTATTGTTTTTCATTCGTTCCTATTTAGGCCACTTCTTGATGAGTAAACTCCTAAATCTCAAGATTAAGGATATCTGACATTTATAAATATAATTGTTAAATTCAAGAGCAGAGTGGGACTTATAGACCCTACTATGAAGACACTGTTTATGAGTTCTATATTAGATAAAGGAAGAAAAAGGTAGAAACTACTGTTGAAGATGGGAAAAAGCCAGCTTATATAACCGCAAATTGCTTAATTTGAAGGATCATGGTTTTTAGTTGAGAATAAAATTTTGCTTTTCCTTCACTGTTAAATTAATGTGGAAATTCATTGTTTTTTTACTTTCTCAATGCATGAGAGAATCATGGGCTGTAATTATTGATTTAATACTTCACATTTTTTACTTACCATTACTCCATTGGAGTCTCTATTCTGGGATTTCTCAATCTTTCTCCATGATGGATGTATCCAATATTAGGTACAGAAGTTAGCTCAACTTTTTGTGTTTGGTTCAACTCTAATTAACTGAGTTGGTAATTTGATCAACCATATGCTTTACAATTAACTCCATTTGGTGGAAGTAGCATGTGTCTGAGTATGTGAGAGCTTAAGCTTCTAGAACAATAGCATAAGGCATGCTTGAATGCTTTGTAGTATGAATGACATGTTAGAATATTAGAATATTTGCATAAAAAAGTTGCTAGGGATTGCACTCAACAATTGGGATGTTTTCACTGGTAATTGAAGAAGGTCTCGTCTAAAGGTCTCAATCTCATGGGCTAGAGTTCTACCTAGTATATTTTCCAATAATCTGTTATTATCTGTTACTCATAATTTGATTGGTTCATACAACTTGATTAATGACCTTCTTGAGCTTTATTAGGAGGTAGATTTGGGGAAGTCAATCCAACTGGTATCATGTTCTATAACAAAATCATTGACAATCTTGTGCTCAAAGGTACTGTCACATGCCAAGGCTGCCAAGCTCTACCATGAGCATTTTTAGGTAATTAAAGTGAAAGCACTCTTAATTATAGTTGCACGTTGTATTTGATAATTTGATTAATGAAATCGATGTTGGTGCAACCAAAACACGATGGATTCATAGGAATCGTGGTGTGTGCATTCATTTATGAGCCATTGACAGACAATGAACTTGATAAAGAAGCTGCAAGTAGGGCCTTGGCTTTCGATTTGGGCTGGTAAGATTTGGCTAAGATATTCAAAATTAAGATGAGTAGTAAATATTGAAAGTATTGGTCATCCAAATATGCCATTCAAGCAACTCAATATTTTGGTTTTTATTTTTTGTGCTTTTGTTTGTGTTTCTTTTCTCCTTTTAGTTTCTAATGATAGCAATTGATTTTTGTTTGGCAGGTAAAACAATGACAACCCTTACACACCATAAGAAATCTGTGCGAGCAATGGTTTTACATCCCAAAGAGTATGTATCTATAAATATAATTTGTTCATTTGCAAGCCAAGTATTGATACAATTGAATCAACCTATGATGGCGCACTCGCAAGAAGATATATGGGTAAATTTTGTACCGTTTAGAACTTGTAGATAGGCTTCTTTTCTTTTTCTTTTTTTTTTTTTTTTGGAGATGATTTAGAACTTTTTGGACGGTTTTGAAGTTGAGGACAATTTTTGATGTTTAGAAATATAGTTTTTGGATTATTTATAATGTACAAACAATTTTTGGATGTTCGAAACTTATAAATAATTTTTTTGATGTTTGAAATAATATTTTGGTAGTTGATTGATACTTATATACATATATATATATATATATATATTTGTGAAAGTTGTTTGTAATGTTTTTTTAGATTATACACAACAGGCGAAATAAAACCTGTTGAATGAAAATATAAATATATATATATATTTGTTAGATTGCACAAAATTATAATGCTTTTGTAACTCATACAACTCATGCAACATAACAACCAAATTAATAAAATAACATTTTATTTTTATTAAAATTCTTCAACATCATATGTATATATACACACAATATGCAGAAATCTTGTTAAAATATAACAATCCAAAGATGGCCGAAGCAAAGAAGGAAGATACACGAGGAATATAGGATAGGATACGACAGCAGAGATTAGGAGGAGGTTAGCCAAGTAAAGTAATTAGGGCGACCACAGTTTGTATGACAGTAAGGAGGATGAGAAAAGCAGCTGCGAATGTGGAAATACTAGCCCACGAACTGTAGAAGTAGTCACGCCTCAATCTTGCCATCAATTTGTTCCAACTTTTATCACAATGAGCATTCACATCTTTGCATAATTTAGACAAATAAAAGCTGTTACCCATCAAGACTCTTCCTTCACCCAACGCCTCGAACATTCGAGCCACCCCCTGGTCATTGCAAGCCTTGTAATAAAAAATATTGCAGCAACAAAGTTGGTTCACATCTTTTTCGGAATTGATAAGTAGATGCATGAAGAATGTGTAACTGGTGAAATATTTGGGCTCGAAATCTGAAGTATATTGCTCATAGGCAACCATATTATGGAAGATGGTTTGAGTCATTCTACCTACATCAATCTTTGGTATGGTCATCTGGCCACCTTCAAAGTCTATGTCAAATATGCAAATGCCGTCACCACCACCCCCCTCTTTAACTCCCCCGGGCCTGAACTTGACACCTGCTTCTTGAAGCTCCACCACACATGGGATGTTAACGCAAATTTCCTCACCATCACTGGTCATCATAAGGTTTGCGTATCCAGTTGAGGGAGCACAGACTTTATGCATCAAGTCAAGGAAATGCTTGCTGCCTTCACTTTTCCTGGGAGTATCAGGAGAGGAGGTGTGCGCGGAGCTATTATCTGAATTTGAAATAGGTATTGAATCACCTAAAAAATTAATAATACAATCCTCCATGAATGAGGAAAACGGAATGTCTGGAAAACCATCGATCATGTCATACAACTTGGAGAGAACAAAAAATGGAAGTTGGTTTTCAATTAGTACCACCAAGTCACGCGCAACAATTAATTCCATCCAACTTGCTTGAAAAATAGGGTCATCCGCTCTCATTTCTGCAGATAGAGTTAATTTTCCAAGAAACTCAATAACAAAGCAACCATCAAGAACCATCATTTCAATAAACTCATCTTGATCGAGGACAATGGGGTTTGCATAATAATCACGAGCTCTACCTTCTAGTGCCATCATGGCTTTTATATAAGGTTCCACAGTAACCTGATTCGTACGCTTTAGAATGGAGTTTAAATACCGTTTTTTATGGACTTCCATTGCAGCTAATTTGGGATCACCATGGTGGTAAGGTCCTATAGAAACTAACTGAGGTGTGTATGCATTATGATTTGATACACACATGCACCTTGAAGATACAAGGGTTTTTGGGCAGAGGAGGCAAACTATCAATGTCTTGTGTCATTTTCTTATTCAGATTATAAACTCCATAGTCTTCTTCCCCAATGCATTCTTCTTGCTGATCAAGTTCTCTTTCTTCGGTGTTGATGCGATGTTGTTCCATCATTGTCTTGCTCAACACCTTTTTAGATTTAAATACATATTACCATTCATCATATCAGTAATCTAATTTAATCTAATATAAAAATATAATATATTTTGTCTAAGTGTCATTCGGTTTCATAGTTAGAAAGTAGATTATTGTTGGTGCTACATGGTTGAGTTACGAGTACAATCAATTTAAATGTTTTAGTTTTTGTTGATTTTATGAAGGATTTGATTAGTTAGTTTTGTTTCGCCCTTTTATGGGGCTCATTTCTGTATTCTTTGCTTCGTCTTGCTACTTTTTAATAAAGTTTGTTTATTTATCAAAAAAATATATATAATATATTTTGTCTCTTTTGTTTTTATTTTTAATTTTTTATCTGCTATATGATATTTACGTAAAAATTTATATTCTAGTGGTTCATTTTTTAGTAATACGAGGAATTACAAAAAATAAAAAATAAAAATAAAAATAAAAAATAAAAATAAAAATAAAATAAAATTATGAAATGTTTTATGAAGATTTTTCATCATTTGATTAGTGTGTGGCATTTTATTGTATGTGTAATGAAGCATTTTCATTAAATATTTCATAAATTTTTTTCATGATCCCTAGCATTACTTATTTTTTAAACGACATGGATCCCCTCTAGTTTAGAAGGTGTTGTTCGGATTTGTGGGTTCATCACGTGTCTCTGGTTGATAATTTAAACAGTTCATTTTGTCGAGCTCTCTTATATATCATTCACATAAAAAAAATTAAATCGATAAGATATTCGTAACCTATTTAATATTTATCACTAAAAAATGAATCGTCTATTTTAAAAAATACACTTATTATTCATCTTTTTTGAGACAAATATGAATATTGAATCAATCTAATTTTTTTTATGGTTGATATATACAAAGGGCCCGATCGAGACCTGTAATGAATGATGCCACAAACCCGGACAACACTATTTGATTCCAATCATGGATTGAAAATGATACAAATCTATATATATATAAGGAAAATGGAGTTTTTAATGAGAAGCCTTCTAGGAACTCCAAATTCTCATTCCTATTTTCTTGATTTTCTTAATTTTAAATAATCACTTTTATTTATTTATTTTTGATCGAAAAAAACAAAATCTTTATTGAAGAAACATACAAAGTATGGAAAAATACATCAATAAAGAGGAGCTTGGAGCTAAGAAAAAGCTCCAAGCGCCAGTTGGTGAGGCACTAACAAAAGAAAGCAGCAGAAAAACAAACATAAAGATAAACTATTCTAAGCGTTGTAACTAGGCATCAAAACTGGAAGATAATCTGATAGGAGACAAACTGATAGTGACAGATGGTAGACTAGTGAACACATAGATAGAGTCACCCACACCAGACCCAGCTTCACACACCAACACTGAACAGACCAAAATAGAACAACAGGCAAGGCAGATTAACAAAACATCACCCCTAGCTCCAACAGCACACACCAATCCACACTTTAGAGATCAGCGGATTAAGTAGAGTGAAGTCCAAAGGCTAGACCAGATAGAGAGACTAGACCAATCTCCACACTGTTCTGATAAATGTGGATAGCAACTAAACCATAAGTAGCAAAACCGCTGCTACTTCTAAGCCAGAAAGAATTAGAGAAATTTAGCAGTAATACAATAGATAGAGAAATTTAGCCGCACTAAACACCAAACAACTGAAATCCAGACAGGAAAATTACTGCAGATTAGAGTAGATTACAGCAGCACAAGCAGAATTCAGCCCAGATATTTGAAAACAGATTCCAAAACACTATTTTCCACCTCTGATCTGTTTCCAGTTATAGACAAGATCAACCACTGAGTAGGGGAAGTCCTTGATGGAAGCTTTTAGCCAAACTGTAGCTCTGAATTTGATGAGTTCGAGAAGACCTGTATAGGTGGGTTGTGCATTAGAAAACACACTTTCATTTCTGATTTTCCAAATAGACCAAATAACAATTAATGGGGTTGCTCTCCAAATTAATCTATGAAGCTTATTAAACTTCTCACACATCCACCAAGAAAGTAGACCATCTGCTAACTTAGGAATACACCATTGTAGTCCCCATTCCTCAACAACAGCACACTAGATTGACCAAGAAAATTGGCAATGCAGCAGAACATGAGAAGCAGTTTCTAGCTCAGAGCTGCAAAAGTGACAGAGGGGTGATGCGTTGCTGTCCAGAATCCCAATTTTTAGCAGAAAATCTGCACTTTTGATCCTATTTTTCCAGGCAAGCCATGAAAAGAAAGAGACTTTGAGGGGCAATAATGAATTCCAAACACATCTGCTTATCTTGAGGCGAGGGCCAAGAAGAGATGAACTGTTGGAATATAGAGTAGAAACAGAAAAACCAGAACCTGAATCATTGCACCAGACTTGACAATCTTCACAGTCAAAGCATAAAGTCAGAGCAGAGGATAAAAGAGTATACAATCTCACTTCTTCAGCCAATTCCCATGAATATAGCTCTCTTCTATGAGGGAGGTTCCAATCAGATGGGCTTGTTTTCATTACAAAAAAATTATGTAGAGAGCCTTCCTTATGAGAGGACAGATTATAGAGTAGAGGAAAAGAAGATTTCAGATACAAACCATTGCACCATCTGTCCAGCCATAATCTAATTCTGGTACCATTCCCAGCCTTAATAGAACAGTTGTCCACAAAGAAGTTGAAAATAGGACTGTTAAAGACCCCAATTGATAAAATGTCACTCCACAGTTTAGAATGTTTATAAGAAGAGCTCAAAGGTGGAAGCCAACAGGATTCATTGATTTTATATTTGCTACATACCACTAACCTCCAGAGTGCCTTGGTTTGGTTTTCAAATTTCCACCACCACTTGAGAAGGAGACAGACATTAACATCTCTAATCCTTCTGATGCCCTAATCCACCTTGATCAATTCTCTTTGTAACTTCCTCTCATTTTACTAAATGAACTTTTCTTTTAAGATCATTACCACCCCATAAGAATGCGGCCTCCAACCTTTCTATTTCTTTAGCCACTCCTTCAGGCATTTTAAACAAAGAAAGAAAGTAAACAGGTAAGCTGGAGAGAGTAAACTTTATCAAAGTTAATCTACCAGCGAAGGACAACAGTTTTCTCTTCCAACTTGACAATCTAGACTTGATTTTGTCAATAACAGGCTTCCAGGTAGATTTTCTTCCAGGGTTTGCACCTAGAGGCAGCCCCAAAAATTTTAATGGGAGATTCTGTACCTTACAATTGAGAAGAGAGGCAAAAGTGTTTGTATATTCATCAGCCACACCAACACCACACACAACACTCTTGTGGTAGTTAATTTTGAGATCGGACAAGACTTCAAAGCATCTAAGAACTCTTTTTATGGATACCAATTGATCCCAATCAGCTTCACAAAAGAGGATTGAGTCATCTGCAAATTGCAAATGTGAGATGGGTACATTGTTAGATCCAACAACCACCCCTTTGAGAATTCCAAGATTAAGGGCTTTGACTAGGAGGATGTTAAGGCCTTCCACCACTATGTTGAAGAGGAATGGTGAAAGTGGGTCGCCCTGCCTAAGACCCCTATGAGGGGAAAATTCCTCGGTAGGTGAACCCACTACAACAAAAAGTATAATTAATAACATTTGTTTATAGCATTTTTTAATGAATGTTATAAAATAAAAGGTATACATAACATTTTTTACTAAAATGCTGTAAAAGATTTTTGAATAATAACATTTAATTTTTTATAGCAATTTTTTATATTTTAATAGCAATTGAAAACCAATATTAAAGGTTTCCTAAGTACGGAATTTCATTCTATAGGATATAACAAAGAAAGAATGTTATTGAAACTTGAAAGAAAAAAGGCGCTCTAAATTTGCCGCGATTTTTCCATTCAGTTTCCATCTCTTGCACGACCCCTCTCTTGCGTTGTATTTCTTCCACATATAATCGCAAATCGAGCATACAAAAAAACCCTAGAAAACACTTGGAATTTTTTTTAGGTTTTTGCGTTTGATTTGGCAAGTTTGTGTCTCCGATTGGACGAGTTGGTCGATTTACTGGATCAGAGCTGTAAGGAGTTGAAGCTCTGTTATTCATCGTTGAAGTTTCATAGGTAATTTGATGTTTTATGTACTTCTTTCTCTTTGAGTCATTTTTTTAATTTTTTTTTCGAAAAATTGAACCAAAAGAAGAAGAAGAAGAATAAGAATAAACACTCAGTGCTCTGTTATTTTGGATGATTTGGTTTTAATTTAGTAAGAAGTACATTAATCATTTCTGTGATTTTAGTATGAAGTTGAAATGAGTTTTTCATCTTCTTGAAGGATTTTCTTCAATTTTCATTCTGGTTTTGTATTGTACAATGTTTTTGAATAGTAGTGTATTGTTTGGGTTGTTAAAATTGTCTACATATAGGTGGTAAAGTTATATAGGGTCATAGTTTCTCTCATATATTGCACTAGTATATATTATTATGCCTCTTAGGTGCTTGATAAAATGCCACTAAGAGTGGCTGAACTTGTATACTGTTTTCTTTTTGAGTTTTTTTTTGAAGATGGGGAACAATCTATTGGCCTCTCCTTCAAGTGAGTTCATCATTGATGAAACATTTGAAAATATTATTACTTATCTATTATTTTCTTTTAATTGTTTATTTACAGTATAGTCGTGTTATTGTGATTTGTGATTCTTGTAAGCCTGTATCCTTGGCCTCGGATTATTTAATCACTATATTTTTTTTGATCAGCAACAAAAATAATTTTAAGTTAATCACTATGAAATGACATTGGTTTAAAGTTTTTTAATCATCATATTTAAGCTCAAAATAAATTTTCTTTTAAATCCGTACATCACAAATACCAAAATCCAGTGCTGCCATTCATATTATATTGATATATTTTACATGATTGTTATTTCACGTCAACAATGTCTCGTTTGGCCTAGGCATTTTGTGTGTTTGTGTGAATGTGTTCCTTTGGACTTAATTTTCAGACATGAGTCGGCAAATGTCTCCTTTGAATCATATTTCACCTTGTAGAGATGTCATTTCCTTGCAAGTTGAGTGTATGGTCAAATGAAACCCGAAGAACTCCATTAGTCATAAAAGCTAACACTAAGTGGCCAGACTTCTTCCCTATTTTCTCAAATTTTCCATTGTTCAAGACATAAGGTTGTGCTTGGAGGGTTTCTTAGGGAAGACACATGTTTTTCACTCTTATACTTTTTGGTGAGTTTTGCAGGTTTCAACGTGATAATCTTGCCACCATACATAAATACATAGGTATTCTTTCTCCCATTATTAGGCATACCTTTATCATAAAGCCAAGGATGGCCTAGTAAGTTGAGCAACATCTATAGGTAGACATCAGACAAAATACTAAGGCAGATTGAAACTGATGTTGACGTCTATGGATCCATCACATATTTTATATGACATGGACAGTGATGAATAGTTGATTTGGAGACCACAATCTAGTACTCCCATGACCTTACAAACACTATTCCTGCATTTCACAAATTTGTGAAAATTGCTGGTGCACATTCACTCATCCTATAGGAAAAAAAAGGCTCCTCATAGTCATAAGTCATGACACTAATGTGGGTGTCGTCATTCCATACAATATCCTGACCCTCCTTTTTGGTTGATATCCTCTCCTACATCCTCAAACTCATGATCAATGGTCAATATGCAACGTGGACATTGAGTGACAATGTGCCCCTCACCATGGCAGTGATGACATATGATGGAGGAGGTAGATTGATGAGAACTAGAGAGAGGAGACTGATTACCCTTCATCTTTGACGGTGACTTAGGGTTGTTGCTACCCTTGGGAGCAACTGAGGCAACTGATCTAGATGTGTATAGCCACTCGATCTGCCAAAAGAGATAAAATACCACTTATTATGCCACTACACCCTACTAGTCGAAGAAACTCATTACCCCACACCAAAACAAATATACACATATACGAGTATTCTATACCATCTATACTATTATATATGTGAGCACCTAAATTGGTGTCTTGAAGCTTTTTCTCTCTTCATGCCAGGTGTCCAGTGATCTATCAAAAACCAAAAAAAAAAAATACTAGAGAAGAGAATGGGCCAACACTTAGAACTGAAGACCACAAATTTAATAAGGAAGAATCTTATCACTTGAGATTACAACTAATATATTTTAAATATTTTATTTGTTTTTATCTATACTATTATATATGTGAGCACCTAAATTGGTGTCTTTTAAGCTTTGTCTCTCTTCATACCAAGTGTCTAGTGATCTATCAAAAACCAAAAAAAAAAAAAAAATGCTAGAGGAAAGAATAGGCCAAGACTTGAAGTTAAGAGCACAAATTTGATAAGGAATAATCTTAACACTTGAGATTCCAACCAATATATGTTAAATATTTTATTCATTGAGCTTGCACACGCATCACGTGAGCCACCTACTATCTTTTATAAGTACTGCAACGAGATGTTAATTATTATTACCATTTGTTTTGAGAGATAGAGGAGTGATTGAAATTGAGATGGAGGTAAAATTTATTAATATTGTATTAGTGTTTTAATGCTATGGAAGATATGTATCATATACAGTGTTAGTTACACATTTTTAAAAATTTTAACATTATTAGAAAATATGTAATTTTATTTATGAAGTACAAATTATGTATCAAAAAACAATTCGTAATATTCGTCACAAATGATGCAAGAAAAAAATGCAATATTTGCCTAAAAAAATAAGTAAAAAAAGTTATATATGATACACAACTACTTAATATTTATTATAAAAAGACATAACATATATTACAAAAATATGTAAAAATTAGGATTGTACACGGATCAGATTGATCAAGTTTTAGAGTAAATTAGGAACCGAACAGTAGGAACTAGTATATATATATACTGCAAACTGATAAGGAACCGAACAGTAGGAACAATAGGAACACGGATCGGATTCTTCTATGTCTTGCTCTTCATCACAATTGGTCAATCAAGTAGTTTAACAAATCTAATGCTTTCCTTCATGGAGTTCTTGAAGAAGAGGTGCATATGTTGCAGCCTCTTGGCTTCGTTCATCCTACTCAATCCACTCATGTCTGCAAACTTCGCAAGGCCTTATATGGGCTCAAACAAGCACCTAGAGCCTGGTACTCCACCTTCTCTGCATTTCTTCTATCTCAGGGGTTTTAGAATAGTAAATGTGATTCATTTGTATTCATTCAGAAGTCTGATAGCACTATTACTGTGCTTTTAATCTATGTTGATGACATATTACTCACAGGAAATAATGATGCTCATATTACCTCTCTTATTGCTCATATGCATGAGGTTTTTTCTATGAAAGAATTGGGTCCTGTGTCCTATTTCTTGGGCATTTCAGTTCAAGCTATTGGTACTGGTTATACACTTTGTTAACAAAAGTATGCTCATGACATACTTGTGCGAGCTGGATTAGCTAAATGCAAGCCCTGTTCTTCACCTATGTCTGTCAAGCCTAGTCTCACTAGTTCTTTCACTGAATTGTTTGACAATCCTTCTCTTTATCGCAGTATAGTTGGGGCTTTGCAGTACTTAACTATCACCAGACCTAACATCTCCTTTACTGTTAATCAGTTGTGTCAACATATGCATGCCCCCAACTTGGGTCATTTTTCTGCTGTTAATCAGTTGTGTCAGCTTCTGTTCATATATATGTCTGTTAGAGATATTAGATATTTGTTAGAGTTAGATATTAGTTAGAAGATTGGTTAGAAGTTTGTTAGACAAGTTGTTAGATAGTTAGACAGTCATTATACAAATGTCTATATAAACAATAATGTAGCTACAATACAAGTATTGAATAAAGAATTGAGGAGTTCATCTTTTTTTCATTGTGATAAAGAGCAAGACAAAGAAGAATCTGAATACAGCAGCAGTTGAAGTCACAGCTTATGTTGCTACAGTCTAAGACATTAGTGCCACCACTATATCAGCAGCACTCATGCCCATCTCACAGCTGCAACTTCAGATCTAGCTCAGCTTCTGTTCCTATATCTGTCTGTTAGATATTAGATATTTGTTAGAGTTAGATATTAGTTAGATATTTCCAGACTAAAATCAATCAAGTTTCTGTCAATGATCTGGTTACATAACCTGCATCAGGTTAGAAGATGTCTGGATTAGTAGGCTTACAGCAGCAGCTTCAGTGGTCTAGTACATAAATCTATTAGGATGGTCTGATTCTTATTCTGTTCTGTTCTAGCTTTCTGGGTGAGCAGCTGCTTCTTTGTGTCATCAATCCTGGTTATTGCCTTGGTTCTGGCCCTGGTGAGCAGCATCAGCAATATTGGGTTTGGTTGGAGAGCTCCTGAGAAAGTTGGTACTCCTGTATAGTTGTTTCTTCAGGTGTACAGAGGTGTCACACAGGAGGTTAACTGCTAGTCATTGCTTTTGTAATCTTTGTTGCTTTGTTTTATTATAGAAAGACCAACTGTAGTTACATAGAAGAAAGTTGGACTAGGAGCGTAGAAGATCTCAGAAAGACCAAGATTCGCAATCCGCCATAGGTCAGAGAGTAGAGAAAAGTAGGATATCAGCCAACTTTTCGATGCAGGCCTCAACCTAGAACCAACCTAGATACACCTCAAAAAAGCACATAGCTAGCCAATGAGACTTTAATACCCTAGATATGGTGAAAATGAGACCATAACAAAGAGGGCAGATTAACCTGCAACTATACATGAACCCTTTTTTTGGATCCTTTTAATGTGTTCAGGGTCCCCATACCAGCTGTATGTGGACCATGAACTCACCCCATAATCCCAAAAAGTCAATCAATGTCAAGACAAAGATCTGAGTATTTTCCTTGCACCCGCCTCAAGGGTAGGCCATAAAATATTCACCTGAACACTAATACTAGTATAGACTAAATAAGTACGACTTTTCCAATCAAAATTAAAGGATTTCTTCACACTTGAGGCGCTTAGAGTAGCCATCATCCCTTGCTGCCAGATTCCTATTTCCAGAGGACAAATTTCACAAGTGTTCCCAAATGTAGAAGACATCCAACAGACATTTTATGTAACCCTTCTTTCCAGCAACAGACTTGAAACAAATACGCAACCTGATACATGAATTCCTATCACAGCTAAGAACCAATGCTCTATGCCATCGGCAAGAAAAAGCTTTACATATGAACCACAAACAGCCCACATTATATGAACTCATATCACTCGACCCACAATATGAGACCTCACTACACTCTAGAAATGTTGACAGCAAGCAACTTGCAAGATAGAACAACAATTCATAAGCGTGTAAACAAGTTAGCAACAAAACTCTCTCAATATGGGCAGTGAAAGGTATGTGATTTAATGTCCTCCCCACACTCAATCCTCTATGATATGGTGTAGCTCCCAGAACAGCAACTTTCAACCTGCATATTAACCAAACAATTAGATAACACTCTATTTATGATCCCATTCACTCAACCCACTTGAAGTGATCTCACATCCCTCAAAACTCTTCTAACCGGATCCAGAGAGGTAACTCTATTCTTCAAATTGAATCTGGCAGCCTCCATGTCTCCGGAAACAACCTGTCACTTTGATTACTATTCAGGTTAGTAACAGAAAACATCCAAAATCGAACCATATCAATTATTTGCTTAATAACCACCTCCTCGGGGAGGAACTCCCCATTAAAAAATCTGTTATTTCTGGTCATCCACAATTGGTCAACTGTGCAATTAAAAACCAATCTGGAAATGACCGACCCGAGGGATTTACCCCAAATTTGTTGAGACAGAAGCTGAACCAGCTCAAACCATGGCAGATCTGGCCAGAAACATTTAACTTTATTTTCATGACATTCCACACTCTATCAGAGAAAGGGCAGTGGAAAAACAGGTGGTTGTGATCTTCATAAGGGTTATGGCAAACATAACACTCTGGAGATTGACTAATACCAAACTGCTTAACCCTATCCCCCAGTGTTAAGTCTCACTGTCACGCAACCCTCAACAGGAATTCCCTAACCCCTACAACTAGCCAATACATGCAGAAAGATGAGGAAAAAATGTATAGCATGAATGTACTCCATCATGCAATATAGAAGGGTTTTTTTTTATTTTTATTTTTATTTTTTTTATATGAGAGGGGAGGGAAGGGATTGTTTGGCTTATTCAAATTTTGTGGTTGAAATTTCGTCAAACTATATTAGTTTAGTTATTTATTTATTATATGTATTTTTATTTGATTTGGATATTGCTTTGCTGTTTATTAGAACTATATTTGTTTTATGAAAATTCATGTATATTATGATTCTCTTTCTTTATTGCATTCTTGTTTTTTTTACTCTAATCATATGATCTTCTCATTATACATGACCGTTTATAGGCAATTTTATATTTTTGCCTTCTTATGAAAGTTAAGACAATGGAATTGATGCCTATAAGGCACTTTTAAAATATTCATTACAGTTATCACAAAATGTCTCAAACCTTAATATAGCCTTGGTGTAGCATTGCCTACGACTAAAATTCATAAAGGTCATGTTCGAAGACCTGTATATTTATGTATCATAGTTTATTAAGAAATCCCTATTTTCACTATTTAGATGCACTTCTATTTGTGTGAAATTTCTCCACCTTTCTGATCTAAGCAACTATATGTATTACTTGGCCATATTAGGAAAACAGTTACTTCGCGATTAATGATGGAGAAAGATTGGGTACATCTTAATAGGTAATGAAAATTATATTTGGAACCTGTTGTGCTTAAAATATTCATTCTCAAATGTTTTGATAAATTTGTACTTTGAATGGTAAAATAGAACTACAGATGAATACATGAAAGCAGCATGGAATTTTGTGGACATGGCTAAAAGGAATGCAGGATATCCAGAGAAGATTATATGTCCTTGCAAAGATTGTCGAAACTTAAGTCACCATTGTATTGAGGTTGTGTATGAGCATTTGGTCATAAAGGGAATGGATGAAACTTATACAAATTGGTTTCATCATGGAGAACAACCAAATGTCAGTGATAAACCTGATATGGAAATGTTAGGCTCATACAATTTATTTAAAGCTGCATGTGCGCGAGATGACAATTATGAAAAATCTGTTGACGAAAGTGGAGATGAGGATTTTTTCAAATTACTGGAAGATGCAGAAACTCCATTATATTTAGGTTGTGAAAAATACACAAAGTTGTCAGCAATTGTAGCTCTTTACAAGCTTAAAGCTGTAAATGAATGGTCTGATAATAGTTTTAATAAACTTCTGGAGATATTACATGATATGTTACCAATGGGAAATGTCATTCAAGTCTCAGATACTGTGAAAAAATTTGTCAAAGCATTTGATTTAGGGTATGAGAAGATTCATGCTTGTGTGAATGATTGTCGCTTTGTTTAGAAAAGAGAATGCTGAAATGGAGAGTTGTCCAAAATGTGATTTTTCACGATGGAAGGTCGATCAACGCACCAATAAAATTAAAAAAGGTGTTCCTGCTAAAGTGCTAAGATATTTTCCTATAATCCCAAGGTTTAGGAGGATGTTTAGGTCATCACAAATGGCTGAAGATTTAAGGTGGCATTTTGCTCATAAAAGTGAAGATAGCAAGATGCGACACCCAGTTGATTCTTGTTCATGGGACTTGGTTAATAATAAGTGGCCACCTTTTGCATCAGATCCTCGCAATCTTAGACTAGGTCTAGCTGCTGATGGTTTCAATCCATTTTGTAATTTGAGTTCTACGTACAGTTGTTGGCCCGTGATGCTAGTTGCATATAACTTCCCACCATGGTTATGTATGAAAAGAGAAAATGTTATGTTGGCATTATTGATTCCAGGAAAAAAGCAACCAGGTAATGACATTGATGTATATTTACAACCGCTTATAGAAGACCTGCAAGAGTTGTGGAATAATGGGGTGAATATTTATGATGCTTTCACAAAAACTGTTTTCAATTTGAGGGCAATTTTATTGTGGACAATAAATGACCTTCCAGCATATGGAAATCTCTCTGGGTGTACTACAAAGGGTAGAATAGCATGTCCTATATGTGGCAACAATACATATTCACAATGGCTAAAATTTAGTAGGAAGTTTGCATACATGGGCCACAGGTGCTTCCTTCCGCCATCTCACCCTTTTCGAAAGAAAAAAACTTGGTTTGATGGTAAGGAAGAAAAGAGAAGAAATCCAAAAATCATGACTGGCAACAACATTTGGGTTTCTATTAAAGACATGAAGAATGATTATGGAAAAAGTGGAAAGAAGAAGCGAAAGCGAGATAATGAACCTATTCAAACGTGGAAAAAGAGGTCAATTTTTTTTGAATTACCATATTGGAAGGTAATTGTTATTGACTATTTTGATATATCTTATTTATTTATTTTTTAATTTTTTTGAGTTTTTGATAGTAGCAATTTTATAAGTGTTTTTATAATGATTTCTCAAGAACTTACATTACGTCATAACTTAGATGTAATGCATATAGAGAAAAATGTTTGTGAGAGCATCATTGGCACCTTGTTGGATATCAATGGAAAATCAAAGGATGGTCTCAATGCTTGTAAGGATTTACAAGAAATGGGAATACGACACGACTTGCATCCAACAGACCATGGGACTAGAACATACCTCCCTGCAGCTGCACATACACTATCAAGGACTGAAAAGAAAATATTTTGCAAGAGGATATTTGACCTAAAGTTACCCGATGGGTATAGCTCAAATATTGGGAATTGTATATCGATGGAGGAATGCAAGATTATAGGTCTCAAATCCCACGATTGTCATGTTCTGATGCAACAATTGTTGTCTGTAGCTTTGAAAGGATTAATGTCGGAAGGACCAAGAAATGCCATAATTCGGTTGTGTTCATTCTTCAATAGAATATGTCAACGAGTCCCTGATAGAGAACAAATAGCTACCCTCGAAGAAGAAGTCATTGAAACCTTATGCATGTTTGAAAGGTTCTTTCCACCTTCATTCTTTGACATCATGATACATTTAACGATTCATATAGGACGAGAAGCACGATTATGTGGACCAGTCCAATACCGTTGGATGTATCCCTTTGAAAGGTGAACACCTATTTTATGATTATTAAATATGACTATGTGTTAAGAAGTATCATTTTAATATGATGTTCATTTTTCTGAAGATATATGAAGATACTCAAAGGATATGTTAGGAATCCTGCGCGACACGAAGGTACATGTGAGAATGCTATCTTGCAGATGAGTGCATGTCATTTTGTAATAAAAATATGAAGACAACTATTGAAGTAGATTATCAAGTAGGCCGCAATCAAGATTTTGATAATGATGTGATTCTTGAAGGTCGTCCAATTTCAGGTGGAACATCAATCACATTGAGTGATGAATTGTTGGAAACTGCACATCGTTGCGTGTTGTTCAATACAACCATAGTGGAACCCTATTTGGAGTAAGTATGATAGAATTTCCAATGCATAATTTACTAGGTACCTGATATCAATTATAAACCACTTACATATTTTGGTTTCAATCAGGATGCATTTAGAGGACTTAAATCAATCAAACAGGAGCCTTGGTCTTCAAAAAAATAAAAGCTTACTTTTGAAGCGACATGCTGAAAATTTTGCAGCATGGTTAAAGGAAAAGGTTACATCTTATTTCAAATTTGTTTGTGTAGAAGAATATAATAACATAACATATGAATTTATTTCCTTACTTTTTAACAGATTCAGTTTCATACGCCATCAACTAATGAGTTGGACAATAATGAGGTGGACAAACTAAAATGGCTTGCATATGGTCCTAGAAAGCATGCAATGTCCTATAATGGATATATAATTAATGGGCAACGATTCCACACAAAGGAAGCAGAGAAGTCAACTCAAAATAGTGGTGTTTCTATTGAAGCTAGCACCATGTGCAGAGCAAGTGCAAAGGACACTTCACAAGTTATTGATGTCGTTGCATATTATGGTGTGATTAGAGATATAATTTTATTAGATTACCATACATTTCAACTTCCAATATTCAAGTGTGATTGGGCAAATATTGGACATGGTGTGAGATTTGAAGATGGTTTTACACTTGTTAATCTACCCCAAGGTGAGAACCAATATGAGAGGGAGCCTTTTATATTGGCCTCACAAGCAAAACAAGTGTTTTATTCGAGAGAAACTGATTCATCTAATTGGTATGTTTTACTAAGGCACCGCCAAGAGGTTATTATGAGTTGGAAATGTATGATGAAAACGAAGATATGTCTTCCAGGCCACAACACGTTTCATCACTTGATTTGAACATTGATGATGATAATGACGAAGGCAGTTTTGTGAGAGAAGATTGTGAGGGCATATTGGTGTGATTTCTGTGGTACTCTTGAAAAGATTGTAGTTTTTATCTCAAGTCTTTTTGAGTTTATAATGTTATTTTGAAATTTCTTTTTAAAGCACTAGTTTACATTCTAAATTTGTTTCATAATTATTTATGGTGGTTTGAAACAAGATAAAAGAGTTTTAACTTATGATGAATGTATAATATTGCAGTTTACAAGTTTCTATTTAAAACTTTTTGGGAAATGATGGTATGTACAGGTTTTTTTTTCTTGGTCATTTCTATCACTTTTGTAGCCTTTATGTATTTATAAGGTATACAACTCAATTCTTGTTTCAAGAATCTTTCCTTATTTCAATTCATTTCTCTAACTAAGTTTGGAATTTGATGCTATGTTATTATTTTGTTGAATAGGTTGGCTACCATGGTTGCTAGTTGTAAGGAGAGGTTACGTCCCAGGCAGACATCAAGTGAAGTCTCTCTTGAAGGACCATCCAACCTCTTGCCTCAAGATTCCCTAGAAACAGCTACAGTTCCTACTGAGGGTTCACAAAGTCTTAAACAAAAAAGGGGCCCAACCAAATTGAAAACAATTACAGTGGATGGCGAAAGTCGAATTGAAATAGCATACAATGACTTGGGTCAACCAATTGGTGATGGATCGGTCAAATTATCCTCCTTCTTAGGAGCTCTTGTTCGAGAGATTGTACCTATAACACTTCCTGATTGGAGGAAACTTCCTTCGGGGATGGGAGAAGTCTTATGGAAATCTATTCAGGTGTAGTATACCAAACTTAAATATCTTTGCTTTGAACATAAAATAATCATAACATTTATGGTAATTCAACTTGCAGGTAAGATTTAAGGTAGATGAAGAGTGGCAAAAAGATCATATATTTATGTCAATGGATGATCTTTGGAGGGCCTCCAAATCAAGATTAGTTACCAAAATAAGGAAAGCATCAAACGAAGAAGAAAGGCTTAAACTACGACCTGATAACATCAAATCAATTCATGAGTGGAAGGATTTCTTGAAGGAAAAGACAAGTGAAAAGTTTAAGGTAAGAAACTTCTGAAGTTGTCAATACTATTTTATAAAGGCAACATATGATAAAGATAAATTCTATTGTTATCAACACTATTTTATAAAGGCAAATTGTATTCGTATCAATGCTATTATGGAACTCCTATACTTGTGCATAATCAAAAATGTAGACAGTTGCATAGATGAAAAGTTAACAAAGTACCACTTTGCATAATCAGAATGTAGACAGTTGCATAGACAGTTGCGTAAATTTTCATAAATATTCATAATCAGAATGTAGACAGTTGCGTAAATTTTCATAAATATTCATAAGTTACCTCATAAAATTAAGTTCTCACAAATATATGTAAGTTGTGATTTCTCAAATTTTTATGGGTTAATTTACGCATGTTTGTGAAAACTTATACAATTTTGTAAAATAACTTAAGTATATTTGTGAGAACTTACGCAAGTACATATAGTATACACTTACACACTTAAGAATCGTCTATTTTAATTTTAATACACAAAATATAAAAGTATAATTTCATTTTTTTTTATAAGTGTATACATATTGGATTGAATCAAACGACCTCCTATCTATCATTTGTCCAAAGTTAAGCAAATTAAGAAAACATATCTGTATCCACTCACACTATCAAAAACTATTCATTTACGAATTATTTTGGAACACTCGGTTTAAGCAGATCGGGTGAATATTTGGTCCACTAGTGGAAGTAGTGATCTTCATAGTCAGTTCTCATTGTTATTTTATTTTATTGAATTAGAATCTCAATATCCAAAATATCTTCCTTTGCAAATAAATAAATATAATTTAGTATTGTCTCAATTAATGCGATATGTTTTTAGGCAACCATAAAGAAATGGACAGAGACTCTCAAGTCAACCAAATCATTTTTAGTCAAATAAGACTTTGATTATCTACATTCCATTTGTATAATGAAAGAGTTTCATTTCATTTCCTATTTTGATTATCTACATTCCATTTGATTATACAACCTGTTGAAGTCTGTCTACCTGGGTGTTTGATCTGCCTCCACTGTTTTGGACTTCCCCTGATCTGTCTCTAGTGTTTTGGTTGATATTCTTGGTTGCTAGAGTGCAAAGTTGTTAATTTTGGTTGCTACTCTTGGTTGCTATTCTTGCTACAAAGGCGTTGTTTCGGTTGCTATTTTTGGTAGCTCCAAAGGCTTTGTTATGGTTGCTTTTTGCTACAAAGGCGTTGTTCTCGACTTCCCTCAAATGCATCGGTTTTGTTCTGCTTTGCTACAGCATTTTGATGCTTATTTTTAGCTATGTTTTTAGTGCAGTATGCTTTGCTGCAGTGTTATGTGTTGTTCTGTTTAGCTTTGCTTTTTGTTTCTTTTTTGGCTTTCTCTGTTGTTGGTCTCTCACCAACTAGGAGGTTTGAGCTTCTTCAAGCTTTTAGCTCCTCTTTATTGATGTTTTCCATTGCACCCTGTACGTGTTTCATCAATAAAGTTTTCTTCTGCCGATCAAAAAAAAAAAAAAAACTTTCAATAAAATAGAATGTTTTCGTTGACCCAAAAAAAAAAAAAAATACTGAAATTGATTAATTGCTTTAGGCTAAAAGTGAGAAATTCAAAATAATTAGAAGGAAGCAACTCCCACATACATGCAGTCGCAAGAGATATGCACGGTTGACTGAGGACATGGTAACATCAAATTTTATTATAAATTTTATTTAGTTCTGTTTGTATTTTTTCTATAGTATGAATCTTCTTTCCCCCCCCCCCCCCCCCCATAAAAACAAGGGTGCAACCTCCTCATCTCTGTCTAGAGTTCCTGTCTGGATTCAAGCACATACCAAAAAGAGTGGTGAACCCATAAACACAACTGTTGCTGAAACTATTGTAAGAACATTTCTCTATTCAATAATTTTTTATTTTTTATTTTTTTTATAATAGATCTTGATACTCATTGGTCATCCTTATCTACTAAGACATAATAATAGTAATATTATTTTTTCAGGATAAATTGAAAGAAGTTGAACTTGATGATCCAGTATCATCATCTGTTCTTAAGGTAAAAGATGACGCTCTTTCAAAAATACTTGGTCGTGAGAATCGCGGGCGAATAAGAGGGCTTGGCAAAGGAGTTACTCTTACTAAATTATGTGTACTCTCACAAAGGGATAGTTATAAAACTCAAGAAAAAGAAGAAGCTAGTCAATTGAAAGAAAGAGTGGCACATTTGGAGAGCATAGTTAGTCATCTAATGAAAAATGAGGCAAGTAGTTTTACGCATTTATTAAATTTACTGATAGGGGTTTCAAACTTTTTAACATAATTACATTATTGTCTTTCATTTTTTGGTGTCAGAATCAAGCAAGCGAGGAAGGATCAACAAGACCTATAGTTTCTCCCTCGGTAAAAAATATTACTTGCATTCCATTTTTCATGAAAGTAGTGTGCGCACAAGCACACACACATACATTTCTATTCTATGAGTATATTTATCTTTAGAGATCAACTTTAGATTACCACTTAAATATCCATCTAACAAGAATAGTAAGGAGTTAAAGAAAAACGCAAATGCAATGACATATACAACAAATTGTAACTTTGAAAGTAGAAGATATGCTTTTGAGACAAAGCTAAGTAAAATATATGTACTACAACAATGCTTTCCTGATTTATTTGCTAGGAAAAAAATTTGAAGAATTGAAGAGGAAAAACATAAGAAAGTTTCAATAGTAATCATCAAATTTGAGGGTTTACATATTAACATAGTGTATATATATAGAGAAAGAGGGGAGCTAACAACCATATATGAGTGACAATTTCTCTTGTTTGTCATTGCCTTGTTACTAAAATGTCAGAACACTAACACCCTCAACAAGAAATGCAAGTTGCTGGATTGGATGGGGTTAGGGGAAGTAGTTGCTGAAGGGCGTTGGTCTTCAAGTGATCCGAAACAGCTTGTCCATCACATTCCTATTGGACCTAATGCCATGAGAGTATGGGTGGATCTCGCAAGAGAAGTTGGAGCATATTTATGGAGGCTCATCACGACATGACTTACATCGAAGACGCTGTGGGTACTACAGTTGCATGGCTAGCTGACAAAGTTGTTATGGGGCAGTGATCGCTTCTACAGGTTGGTAATTTTTTAAAAGATTAAAAAAATTACTCTTCATGAACAATTTAAATCTTATTATATTCGTTTTTATTTATTCCACCTGGAGAAATGTATTTGTAGAGAATCTAGAAATTTTTTTTTTTTTTTGAATAGACGGGTCGGATCTAAACCGGAATCCTTGTAATGCAATAGAAGTACACTTTATTAAGAGATAAAGACAACACAAAGTGAGCAGAGGGGTCATGGCCCCTCACTATCTCTTCTATGGTCCATCCTTGCATGTAACAGCCACTGGGTTTTAGGTAATTGAAGTAATGCCCATAAAACAAGATCATTTTGGCTTTAAAGACAAATACATCATTATGTTAACCATGCTAATGAAGATGTAGCAAAAAAACTGTAATGACCCCAAAATGCGTATAAGAAATCACTTTTATTTACCTATGAGATGATGTGTTTGGATTTAATTATATCTATTAGAATTGAAGCATTAGCAGTTGAGTTGCGGACTTAAAATTGAAATTACCGACCTTTATGGGGTCAAAAATTAAAATTGAGTACTTGGGTATGTTAATGGGAATTTTGAGAACTATTGGGAAAAATTAATTTGAAATCTAATTTGTCTGATTCGTTAATGGACGTTTGGGTGATTAACTTTGTACTGCAAAATTAAAGGCTTTAGAAGCTTCAGAAATCAGAACAGGGGACATATTTATGATCAGCATGATTTTTAGAGTTATCTGAAAAGTTTAATTGAAATTTAATTTTGCGCGATTCGTAAGACCACGTTTGGTTCTCTTTATTGTATTATGTTGGTGTGTGTATATTATATATATATTGGGTGCCTTATGAGGGGAGGGACTCATTACTTAGAATCAAAAATATCTAGAGGAAGGGGAGAGCTACGTGAGAGAGGTGGAATGAAGGAACTCAACAAGAAGAAAGATGGAGAAATTAGAAAGGATTGAAGGATTGAAGGTGTAATAACCCTCACACTGCTTCGACCATACTCATATGCATTATATATGATCTTGTTTTGTTGAGCTTGCATTTTTAATCTTGACTTGCTTTGCATCCTTGACTTGTCTTGCATAAGTGATACTTAAGTGTTATGTTCCTTTGGTGTGTGTGTGTGTGTGTGTATGTGCCGAGGTTGTCATGAGCCTAGATCACCTTTGAATCCTTGTACTTAGAATCGCTTGTCTGGCCTTCCTTCTCACCTCAGCATGTTAGCCGAGATGTCACTACTTAGCCGAGATGTTCTACCCTTAGTGATCTTTTACCCTGGGAAGGATGACCTAGGCCGAGATGTGGCACACCCCTGGCCGAGGTGTGGCACAGCTTAGTCAAGTGTTGTCCTCCCTAGCCGATGTCTTTGTTACCCTGTTGCCGAAGTCTATCTTTAGCGATGTTATTTCTTGTCAAGTCTTGTTGTTGGCGATGTCATTGCCACGGAGTTCCTTGCCACCAAGCTTGTTGAACACGCCTTGTCGAGACTTGTCTTTTCAATCAATCATTTTTTAAGTTGAACCAACCAAGCTGCCACGTGTCCGAGCTGAATGTTATATCGGTGCAAATCTAGAAATGTCTCATTTTGTTATAAGTCTTGTTCTTGAGGAGAAGCTCTAGGAGGAGTTCTAGAGTGAGAAAGTGATTAGCAAGCTCGATCCTTGGTGTTGGACCCGTTAGATTCGTGATCGAGGTTAGAATCTCAATCTCCTTTTGTTGTTCTTGATGATCATCTAGTCGCATTGCATGATTGAAGCCATCTTGCATATCATGAGTTGATTTAAAGTTGGTTTCGGGAAGAAAATGTGACCTTCATGTGTTCTTGAAGAAAAGCCTTGATTTGATCTGACAGCTTGCATTGTAATCCATGCATTTGTGTTTGGTTCACCAAGATATTCTAGTATGGGCGTCCAGTCCATGTTTTCAAACTCATTGCATGAGATCTCGATTTTATAAATGATAAGTTATGATCCTTGCATTCATTCCTTCATGTTCTTCATGATCATGTTCTTGATGTTCTTGAGCGAGGAAACCCAGGTTTTCCGACTTCATTTGTCCTTGAATGTGGCCTCGGAACCTCACCTCGGCAAGGAGGTGTGGAACCTCGGCCAAGACACAGTTAGTTGCCCAAAGATGTTTTCCGAAATAAGAAACAGTGTTTGCTTTGATTTGACTTAGCCTTGGGGCATGCCGAGATCATTTGCATGCATGTGAAACTTGTTTGTAAGTGTATTCATGAACTTGCCATGTATTTGTAGGACTTGGACTTGCCTTGACCCACGTTCGAAGAACTATGTGAGTGGCATTCTTAATAAAGCTATGTTGCTCTGACTTGATAAAAGTATCGTTTTGCCTTGTTTTGAAAAGTGTTTGTAAGCATGAATGATTAAGCCTACCTTGAGTATCAAATGTTATGTCTTGTTTTGATGACCATTTTGGAAGTCCGTACGTGCCAGGGGACTTTAAGCATTTGTGGCACCGGTCAAATTGCGTGCTAGGGGACTATAAGCATTTGTAGCACAAGTTTGGAAGTCCGTACGTGCCAGGGGACTTTAAGCATTTGTGGCACAAGTCCTTAGTGTCGGGGACTATAATGCAACGACATCCTTGTTTAGAGATCTCTCTTGTCTTGTCTTGCCTTGCCACTGACGGTTTTACCGCGTGGGTTTGTTTGTCCAGAATGTCATCACTCGTATTATATTGATGTTAATGAACATCCCTTGAAGCTTTGAAAGATTTGGAAGACAAACTTGATTTGTACTATGTATAGTTTTGTTAAAGACCTCGGATATCATTCATGTAAACCCTTTATTGTTTATGCCATTCACTGAGTATCCAAGCTCACCCTCTCTATATATATATGTAGGTGATGAGCGGTATGCGGACACGCCTAGACTTGTTTGCCGATGTTTTTGCCGACATGTTTTGCATTCGTGTTTTGCAGCATCTTGAAGATCATGCTTCTTAGATCTTTCATTGTATTTTTTGTATTTGAAGGTAGAAGCCTTTTGTCAAGATGTAATTCATGTACTTTATTCTGTTATATTGAAGCCATCAAAGATGTATGTCATTTCATTGGCTTAAGCCTTTGCTTTTATGGATGCTTGTATGTTAATTTATTGCTTCGCATTTGTAAGCCCCATATATTTACTACGATTTGTGTGTGAATTCTTGTAAGAGGCCTTTGGTAACCTCGGGTTCTTGGCCATCTCGGCGCCGACCTTCTAGGGCGGGTTGGGGTCGTGTGATTGGTATCGAGCACAAGTTTCTTATAGTACGTTATTCACACACTCGAGTCCTAAAGAGCATAGGATTTTCCTTAGAAAGATCATAGGATTGCATCATGTTGCTTGCTACTTGACAAATGTGTGCATCATCCCAGCATGATTACTTGTTGCTAGCATGCATACTTGTTCTACATTCTGTTTTAAAGTCACATTTCGCATACTCATAGCACTATGAGGAGAGGAAGGCCACCGATTGGCGAGATCGATCGGAGGACGATGGACCGATTAGAAAGACTAGTGGAAGGGTTAACTCGAGAGTTAAGACAAGTAAGACAACAGAATGTTAGTGCTACAACTACCCAGGCCGAACAGACGAATGGCCGATATACAGTTCCACCTCCACCTCCTCCAGTACCTCAAGTACCCTCACAGCCAGCCTTGTATGGAGATGGAACCATGACTTTGATTAAGGAATTCAAGAAGATGAACCCGCCGAGGTTCCAAGGGGCATAGAACCAATGAAAGCCAAGCGTGGGTTCTAGGAATGGAGAAGTTGTTTGAAATCTTTCCAAGACAGATGCTCAAAAGGTGGCATTGGCGCATTTACATTAGATGATGATGCGAAGATGGTGGATGATGACACGAGAAGGAAACCTGATTTAACTTGGGCCAAATTTTTGGAACTATTTTATAATAAGCATTTTCCCTTAGTGTCCGAGATCGCAAGATCACGAGTTTCGCACCCTCACACAAGGAAACAGACGATGGCGAGAATACGATCGTGCCTTCACGAATTGGCGAGGTATGCACCTCATATGGTCGATGATGAGTATAGGAAAGCTAGGAAGTTTGAAAGTGGACTGCGTGGACCGATCTGAGGATAGAGTTAACATGCTCAACATGCCAACTTCTGTTGGAGTCTTGGACAAGGCTATCCTGCGTAAACCAACTTGAGCCGATATCAGAATGCAGGAGAGAACCAGAGAAAGAGACAGAACTATGACAACCGCCGAGCTCCGTTTAATGCTAAGAAGAAAGCGAACGTGGGAAGCTCCAGCAACTCGAACCAGGAAGGTAGTACTAAGCCGATGTGTGCAAGTTGTGGGAGGCCGCATTCAGGGGTTTGCCGTTGGGCGTCAGGCGCTTGTTTTGAATGTGGAGATGGGCCATTGTGTGAAAGATTGCCCAAAGTCAAGGATTGATGATGGTAGGAAAAGTGGGAGCACCTCGGGCTCTGCCCAGGGAAGCAATGGCGGCAGGACCCAAATGAGGGAGGGCAGAGTTTTCGCTCTAGTGCCAGGAGACACCTGAATCTTTGAAACAAAGAGTGTCGTATACTTCAATCTGCTCTCAAGATGCTTATGTGTTAATTGATTCGGGATCTACGCATTCATTCATATCTGCTAAGTTTCTTTGAGAAGTTGAATAGACCACGTGAACCCCTTGGTTATGTGTTATATGTATCTGCTCCATCTGGGAGAACTATGATTGTTGCATCTATTTATAGAGTGTGTTGTTGGGATTAAGGGTGTAGAGTTGTTAGTTGATTTGATGCCATTAAGCATGACCCACTTTGATGTTATATTAGGAATGGATTGGTTAGTGATGACTCATGCATCTATTGATTGTGTTTCTAAGAGCGGTACTTTGAAACCCCTGCCAAGCCGAGGTCATTTTCGAGTAGAGGTGTAGTGTCCCCACCTTACTTGATTTCATCCATTAAAGCCTATAAGCTATTTCGGAAAGGATGCCATGGCTACTTGTGTAGTATACTGGGTGATCAGTATGGGAATGGTAAGTTAGCCGATATCCCAGCTTGTTAGTGAATTCTCCGATGTCTTCCCGGATGAATTGCTGGCCACTTAGTCGATAGAGAAATAGAGTTCTTGTGGACATCATGTCGAGAACCCACCGATCTCCAAAACACCTTATAGAATGGCCCCGAATTAACTTAAGGAATTGAAGGTACAGTTACAGGAATTGTTGGATAAGGGTTTTGTTAGGCCGAGCACATCACCATGGGGAGCACCAGTCTTGTTTGTTAAGGAAAAAGATGGTACACTTCGTCTTTGCATTGACTAGAGAACTTAATAAAGTAACCATTAAGAATAAGTACCCATTGCCTAGGATTGATGATTTGCTAGATCAACTTCAAGGAGCACGAGTCTTTTCCAAGATTGACCTTAGGTCGGGTTACCATCAGCTTAAGGTTAAAGCCGAGGATGTTGAGAAGACGGCATTTCGAACCAGATATGGCCACTACGAGGTTTTAGTGGTGCCTTTTGGTGGAACCAATGCCCTGCATTTATGGACTTAATGAACGAGTCTTCAAACCGCATTTAGATGAGTTTGTAGTTGTCTTCATTGATGATATACTAATCTATTCCAAGAGTAAAGCTGAACATGAAAACCACTTGAGACTTGCCTTACAGATTTTGAGGGACAGGAAGTTGTATGCTAAGTTGAGTAAATGTGAGTTTTGGCTTTCCAGTATTTCATTCCTAGGGCATGTGATTAATGAAGAAGGTATCTCAGTTGATCCCAGCAAGATTGAAGCCGTGGTAAATTGGCCGACGCCGACCAACGTGTCCGAGGTTCGTAGTTTCCTAGGTTTGGCAGGTTACTACAGAAAGTTTGTGAAAGACTTCTCAAGGATTGCAGTGCCTTTGACACAGTTAACTCAGAAGGGAGTGGCATACGAATGGACCAAAGATAGAGAGTCAGCATTTCAGGAATTGAAGACGAGGTTAGTTACAGCTCCAGTTCTTGTACTTCCATCAAGTAATGAGGAATTTCAGATTTACAGTGATGCTTCACATAAGGGTTTGGGTTGTGTATTAATGCAAAGGGGTAAGGTCATAGCATATGCATCTCGTCAGTTGAAACTTCATGAGAAGAACTACCCTACCCATGACTTAGAATTAGCAGCCGTGGTATTTGCCTTGAAGATTTGGCGACATTACTTGTATGGAGCTTCTTGCCAGGTTTTCACGGATCACAAGAGTTTGAAGTATTTATTTACTCAGAGGGAACTAAATTTGAGGCAGAGAAGATGGCTGGAATTATTGAAGGACTACGACATGCAAATTCAATATCACCCGGGCAAAGCCAACTCAAGAGTCGATGCATTAAGCGGAAGATCAATGGGAAGTTTAGCATGCTTAGCCATAATCTCAGTGAGAATGACCATTATTGATGAAATAAAGTCAAGACAGATGAATGACGAATTCCTCAGAAAGGTAGCCGAGGAGATTGATACCAAGCCGAGATCAGGTTACACCTTTGAAGATGGAGTGCTCAAGTTTGAAGGAAGATTGTGTGTGGCCGACGTTTCACAGTTGGAAAGAAGGATTTTGCAGGAATCTCATAGTTCTAGAATTGCTGTTCATCCAGGGAACACTAAGATGTATCAAGATATGAAGCAAACCTTTTGGTGGCCGAACATGAAGAGAGGAATAGCCGAGTTTGTATCTCGATGCTTGCAATGTCAACAAGTGAAGGCAGGACATCGAGACGGCAGGACTCCTTCAACCTTTGTCGATTCGAATGGAAATGGGAACATATCTCCATGGACTTTGTGATTGGTTTCGAAGACACGAAGGGATGGACTCGATTTGGGTCATAATCGACAGATTAACTAAGTCAAGACATTTCTTGCCTGCTCAAACTACATTCACCTTGACCGACTAGTCAGATCTTGTATATGAATGAGATTGTGAGACTTCATGGAGTGCCGATGTCAATTGTTTCTGCATCGAGATCCGAAGTTTGTTTGCGTGTTTTGGCAAAGTTTACAGAGGGCTTTGGGAACCGAGTTGAGGTTTAGCACTGACATTTCACCCCAAACCGATGGGCGAGAAAGGACAAATCGACACTTGAAGATATGCTCGGGTTATGTGTATTGGATTTCAAAGGAAGTTGGGAAACACACTTACCATTAGTAGAGTTAAACACAACAGCTTATCAAGCCAAAGATTGGCATGGCACCATCTGAAGCTTTGTATGGAAGGAAGTGCAGATCGCCGATATGTTGGACCGAAGTAGGAGATAAAGTTTTGATCGGCCCCGAACTGATTCAAGTAACAACCGAGAAGATTAAGCTTATTCGACAGAGGATCAGAACTGCCCAAAGTCGGCAGAAGAGCTATGCCGACCAAAGAAGAAGAGAATTGGAATTTGAAGTTGGAGACCATGTATTCCTGAAGATTTCACCAACGAAAGGAGTTTTTAGATTTGGGAAGAAGGGCAAATTAGCACCTCGTTACATCGGGCCATTTGAAATTCTTGAGAAGATTAACACCACTGCTTACAGACTTGCTCTACCACCCGAACTGAGTCAAGTTCACAATGTATTCCATATTTCAATGTTGAGGAAGTATATTCGAGATCCCCTGCATGTGGTTGATCATTTTGGGATTGTGGTTGATGAAGAATTGAGCTATGAGGAGAGACCAATGCGTATTATTGATAGGCAAGTAAGACAATTGAGAAATAAGGCAATACAGATGGTGAAGGTTGAATGGAAGGAACATCATGGCAAGGATGCCACATGGGAGATGGAAGAAGAAATGAGGATTCGACATCCAGAACTGTTCTTAGGATAAGGTAACTCAAGTTTGGGGACCAAACTTCTTTAAGGGGGGAAGGGTGTAATAACCCTCACACTGCTTCGACCATACTCATATGCATTATATATGATCTTGTTTTGTTGAGCTTGCATTTTTAATCTTGACTTGCTTTGCATCCTTGACTTGTCTTGCATAAGTGATACTTAAGTGTTATGTTCCTTTGGTGTGTGTGTGTGTGTGTGTATGTGCCGAGGTTGTCATGAGCCTAGATCACCTTTGAATCCTTGTACTTAGAATCGCTTGTCTGGCCTTCCTTCTCACCTCAGCATGTTAGCCGAGATGTCACTACTTAGCCGAGATGTTCTACCCTTAGTGATCTTTTACCCTGGGAAGGATGACCTAGGCCGAGATGTGGCACACCCCTGGCCGAGGTGTGGCACAGCTTAGTCAAGTGTTGTCCTCCCTAGCCGATGTCTTTGTTACCCTGTTGCCGAAGTTTATCTTTAGCCGATGTTATTTCTTGCCGAAGTCTTGTTGTTGGCCGATGTCATTGCCGCCGGAGTTCCTTGCCACCAAGCTTGTTGAACACGCCTTGTCAGAGACTTGTCTTTTCAATCAATCATTTTTTAAGTTGAACCAACCAACTGCTGCCACGTGTCCGAGCTGAATGTTATATCAGCCGGCAAATCTAGAAATGTCTCATTTTGTTATAAGTCTTGTTCTTGAGGAGAGAGAAGCTCTAGGAGGAGTTCTAGAGTGAGAAAGTGATTAGCAAGCTCGATCCTTGGTGTTGGACCCGTTAGATTCGTGATCTGAGGTTAGAATCTCAATCTCCTTTTGTTGTTCTTGATGATCATCTAGCTGCATTGCATGATTGAAGCTGTCTTGCATATCATGTGTTGATTTAAAGTTGGTTTTGGAAAGAAAATGTGACCTTCATGTGTTCTTGAAGAAAAGCCTTGATTTGATCTGAAAGCTTGCATTGAAATCCATGCATTTGTGTTTGTTTCACCAAGATATTCTAGTATGGGCGTCCAGGTCCATGTTTTCAAACTCATTGCATGAGATCTCTGATTTTATAAATGATAAGTTATGATCCTTGCATTCATTCCTTCATGTTCTTCATGATCATGTTCTTGATGTTCTTGAGCAGAGGGAAACCCAGGTTTTCCCGACTTCATTTGTCCTTGAATGTGGCCTCGGAACCTCACCTCGGCAAGGAGGTGTGGAACCTCGGCCAAGACCTGGTTAGTTGCCCAGCATGTTTTCCGAAATAAGAAACAGTGTTTGCTTTGATTTGACTTAGTCTTGGGGCATGCCGAGATCATTTGCATGCATGTGAAACTTGTTTGTAAGTGTATTCAGTGAACTTGCCATGTATTTGTAGGACTTGGACTTGCCTTGACCCCGACGTTCGAAGAACTATGTGAGTGGCATTCTTAATAAAGCTATGTTGCTCTGACTTGATAAAAGTATCGTTTTGCCTTGTTTTGAAAAGTGTTTGTAAGCATGAATGATTAAGCCTACCTTGAGTATCAAATGTTATGTCTTGTTTTGATGACCATTCTGGAAGTCCGTACGTGCCAGGGGACTTTAAGCATTTGTGGCACCAGTCCGTACGTGCTAGGGGACTATAAGCATTTGTAGCACAAGTTTGGAAGTCCGTACGTGCCAGGGGACTTTAAGCATTTGTGGCACAAGTCCTTAGTGTCGGGGACTATAATGCAACGACATCCTTGTTTAGAGATCTCTCTTGTCTTGTCTTGCCTTGCCACTGACGGTTTTACCGCGTGGGTTTGTTTGTCCAGAATGTCATCACTCGTATTATATTGATGTTAATGAACATCCCTTGAAGCTTTGAAAGATTTGGAAGACAAACTTGATTTGTACTATGTATAGTTTTGTTAAAGACCTCGGATATCATTCATGTAAACCCTTTATTGTTTATGCCATTCACTGAGTATCCAAGCTCACCCTCTCTATATATATATGTAGGTGATGAGCAGGGCGGCGGAGACGCCTAGACTTGTTTGCCGATGTTTTTGCCGACATGTTTTGCATTCGTGTTTTGCAGCATCTTGAAGATCATGCTTCTTAGATCTTTCATTGTATTTTTTGTATTTGAAGGCCGAGAAGCCTTTTTGTCAAGATGTAATTCATGTACTTTATTCTGTTATATTGAAGCCATCAAAGATGTATGTCATTTCATTCGGCTTAAGCACTGCTTTTATGGACTGCTTGTATGTTAATTTATTGCTTCCGCATTTGTAAGCCCCATATATTTACTCTGATTTGTGTGTGAATTCTTGTAAGAGGCCTTTGGTAACCTCGGGTTACTGGCCATCTCGGCGCCGACCTTCTAGGGGCAGGTTGGGGTCGTGACAGAAGGATGTAAAGCTTAAGGTATGTGTAATTCACTCTAATTGGTTCCTCTCCTTGATAATTACGTAGAAAGCTCTCCATGTTCTACAAATTAGGGTTAGGTTTGGAACAAGTAAGTGGTGAATGATTAATTAGAATCATATTTCTTGAGCTTAATTATGTAGCTAAATGATTATGTGTATATATGTCCATGTATGTGTGAAATGAAATTGTGTTTCTAAATTAAGATCAAAGATTCAAATTGGACTTAGATTGATCTATGTTATGGCTTCTAGTTACATGATTTTGACCCATGTTTAACAATTAAAAGACCCTATTTTGAGCCTTGAACAAGAGCACCAAGAATTGGATTTTTGCTGAATTTTCGAACAGTTTTCTGCCCAAATCGCCGCACGTGCGGGGCTTCTTGCCGCATCGCGGAAGACAAATTCTTGACCAACTTTGATCAAGCATATCTTTTGCATCCGGACTCCGTTTTGAGTGATTCTTGAGCCTAAAATCAATCCCCGGAAGTCTAGTTTCCAATGACGCTAGTCTCACTTCCAAATTATAAATACAGAAAAAGTTATACCCAAATTAGTGACGACTGTTCACTTTCTGTCAACTAGTTTTGTACCATTTCTTCACCTAAACCATTTCCCATCGATTTCTCCTATTTTCTAAGACATGGATTATAACTTATTAAAGAATAATGAGCTTGGTATCACCATGACTAATTGATTACATGATCAAAGAGAATAAGCAAAGGATCGAGTATAACCTCATATTATGTGTTGTGCATTGTAATTGTAGATCGAGACGAAGACATTGTACCATTTCCACCGGGAACCGATCACTGTGAGTAGTAGTACTATGGTAGTACGTTTACTTACTGTTACTGATTCTCATGATTAACGTTCTATTTCTTACAAGTACATACGTTAACAATATATTGACTGGTTGCAAGATAGCTATGGTGATTCATGACGAACAGGTGGAACGTGTGATCATTATGGAAGCATGGTATCCACGTATCTCTGGACTTAAACGATTTGTAAAATGTGTTTACCTTTCATTAATAATTATTAGAATGTTCAGTTAAACTTAAGTTAACTATGTTAAACTCTGTGAATGACGCTACAGTTACCATTAGCACTCTTAATTACAAGTTAACTATGTTAATGTATATGAACGACTAAACAATTGTGTTTACCTTGGTATGCTATCGATTAATAGCACAAGTGAACTACGTCAGAGGATTTATGTTTATTGTTAAAGATCGGGTTCTGTGCAAATATGAGGGTATACTGTTTGTTATTAATGGACCAGAGGCCATTCGATTACGAGTTGTCAAATAAGTGTAGACACCTTCGAAAAATCAGAATAAGTAGAAAGAACTATGTATATCCATATGAACTTGACGTTATTTTGTTATATTACATGTGAATTGGAAGTTATCCAGAAACTACGACATAAGTGTTAAGTTTAACATTATTGTGTGACCCTCATAAGAATGTAAATGATTCTATCTTTGTTAAGCATACAATAGCAACACGATACGACAAGAAATGCCTTATTTTCTGATATATTACGTCTTGTATCACTGAATGATTGTCCATCTATATAAAGGTGTTCAAGGCATCTTTAGCACGTGGCCCTTGCCCGGGGGTAATAATACCGTGGTTTAGGAAATGTTTTATATGAATTTACCATGATTAAGAATATGTATGAATATATACGAAATCCATTTATCTGTTTTATTACACTGTGTATTGACGTTATGATCCTCGTGGTAAGCATTATGTTGATATGAAGTCAATATGCTATGTGTGAAACCTTATGAATTATGGGAAGCATCAAATGAATTTGTGAACTATGAACCCATGTGGCCACGGGCCATTTGTGAAACTATGCGGCCAAGGGCCGTTTGTGAACCATGTGAAATATGAACTTATGAGGCCGAGGGTCACTTTGTGAATTTGTGAACTTATAAGGCCGAGGGCCACTTTGTGAATTTGTGAACTTATAAGGCCGAGGGCCACTTTGTGAATTTGTGAACTTATGAGGCCGAGGGCCAACTTGTGAATTATGAAATTATGAGGCCGAGGGCCAACCTATGAAGTATGAATCTGTAACTTGTGAAACTATGAATCTCAAAGGCTGTAACTTGTGAAACTGTGAATCTCAAAGGCCGAGGGCCAATTTGTGAAGTTGTGCATCTAAGTTAAGCCAAGGGCTAATTTGTGAATATGTGAACCCATCAGGCCAAGGGCCAATCTGTGAAGTATAGGAACCGACAAGACTATCCTGAAACGTGTACGGAATCTGACTAACCACAGGATTTCTGCATTTACTTATGTAATTAGATGAATGTGTACATTGTAAATAAGTTAAGTTAATCTTTAAATTGTTTATGTACTACTGTTCACTGAGCTTGACTCACTTTGTGTTATGTCTATTTCTGTAGGCACTTCACCTGGAGGTCAGTTTTAACCCATGGCATCCGTGCCTCTTTTGTCAACCGCAGGGTGTCCAGGAACTTAAGTGAAGGCAGCTCATTTTGCTAAGTTTTTGATTTTACACTATGATTGTCTGCTTAAGGTTGATGTATATATAATTCATTTGCCTGTCCATGTCGTTTTACGCCTAATTCTAAGGGCTGGGTCTATATATATGTACATAGCTAATTCTCTGATGCACGGCATTGTATGTTTATTTGCTTTATGTTCTGTCTGTGATCCTGGCATGATAGTGGTCGCTCAATGGATGCAGTTCTTTTACTTTGTTCATTTATATTGGTAAATGCTTCCGTTCAGGCCCCATATGATATTTATACCAGGTTATGCGTCCGTTTCTGTGTAGGTCATGCCCAAACTTTTAGGGGCAAGTTTGGGGCGTGACAAAAACAATACCCCACAATTATAATCTCAAGCATCTGATTTGGGTTTTGCTTAGGGTCGTAGGAGATGAATGATTTGTACCTAGCATTTGATTTGGTTGTTGCTGCTAGTGGATTGGGTGTTCTTTTAACCTAGCATCTGATTTGGTTGTTGCTAGTGGATTGGGTTGCATCTGATTTGGTTGCTACTGCTGCTTGTTTTTGTCCTAGTGGCTTTTTAATTTGCTGCTTGTTTTGTTGTTGTTGGTGCTGATTGATTTGGTTGCCACTAGAGATCTATATACCATGAAACTTATCTTTACATTGTACAAATGACCTTAGTTATACCATGAAAAATCTGCAATTAAATGGACGGAATGCCATACAGCTTCGTCGTACTTTACATGAAGTAAGTGATTAGTACATATCAAGGAACTGAATGACACTATTGGTATATGCAAACCAGTTATGATATGATGGTGACAGTAGTAGAACCAAAGTTCAAAAGTTAATCCAATCATTTGCAGGAATAATGGAAGCAATACAACTTCGCATACTTTTAACAGGTTATGGTGGCATACATATGTAGCCAAGTGAGCCATTAGCCTTTAAAGACCAATGTCAATAGTATTTTTATCCTTTAGATAAGCATTCTAGCAAATGGTAAATGACTTCTGTGTTAAGCATGTATAATCCAAAATATGTGTGGCAAGGTGACAAGTTATGCCTCTACTGACAAACCAACAAAAGTAGGTAAAGCATTTGTGAGCAGCTAAAGCATACGTGATCAACAAATTATGCACAGCAACTTGTTTATGTTAGTAAATACTTCAACTTTTCGTTAGTTGGTTTGCTTTTTTTGGGCCAAGTTCTTTTCTTTTCTTTTTTTTAATTTTTGTTTCTTTGTTTGTTGGTCCCTCACCAACTTTTTGGCTTGAGCTAGCATATGATTAGGTGTTCTTCTTAGTGCCAACTTAGTTGGGATTAAGAAGTAATGCTATGATGCTTTTTGCTCTCGCCTCCCTTTATTGATGTATTGTCATAGTTTTTGTATGTTAATTTCGTCAATAAAATTCCTTTTTTTCCTGATAAAAAAAAAAAAAACAATCATTTTTAAAATTTTTTTAAAAAAATCCTAATGGCAATTCTTCTTTGCATTTACTGTGTCACTTTGTATTTCCTTACATGCTTTTGAAAAGAAAAGAGAGTAGAGATATAAGCATTAGGTATAAATACGTTGTTTATTGATGTAATTTTATTTTTATTTTTCCTTTTTACTGATATACACTCTATTTTTAAACTGATTATACTTATTGTGATGTGTTGATTATTGTTTTACAGTTATTAGGTTTGGAAAGAAGATGGAACCAATAGAAGTCAGCTTGGAAGTTTGTGGGTGCAGAAAAGGAATTTGAATGTGTTATTATGTCTTGTACATACCGACATTATGACTTTAAGTTTTTGTTTTTATTTTTCTAAACGTAGTGAGAGATTGTGTTTTGGTATTTTATTAAGACAATGTTATGACAATTTTATTATTTCTTGAAATTTTTGGTGATGAATTATTTTTCAATGATGATATTGTTTTGTATGTGATGGATGAAAATGTGTTTGTTGCATTTACAAGATTTAGGTTTCCAATATTGGTGTTGGAATGGATTTTTATTATATTTATAAATACTATATGATAGCATTTAAAATTGCTATCATAATGAGGTGTTTGTAGCATTAAAAAAATGTTATCAAAAAGTTTGTTGGCATGCTTTATTATAACATTATTAGTTAGTTATGATATGGTCAATTATAACATTACTAGATTGCTATTAAAACAATTTCATAGCATTAACAAAATGTTATCCTTTGGTATTTTTAGTAACTTTTAACTATTTCATAGCATTCAAAAATTGTTATAATATATTTACGATAGCGTTCAACGATAACATTCGATAAATATTATTAAAAATGATACACTTTTAGTAACATGGGCAAACATAGCATTCCAACGAATGCTATTGCTTACTTTTCATAGCATTCATCGAATGCTATAAAATGTGGTTTTTGTTGTAGTGACCATTCACTAGAACGGAGATTCTTGCTGAAGTGACACAAGTCCTCATCCAAGAGATCCATTTAAGCCCTAGGCCAAAACTACTCATCAAAGAAAATAAGAATTCCCAGTTAACCAAATCAAAAGCTTTCTCGAAATCCAGTTTGAGAATCAACCCTTGCTTTTTGGCCTTCTTCCACCCATCCACCACTTTGTTAGCAATAAACACACTATCCAGAATATTTCTTCCTCCCAAGAATGCTGACTGAGTTTCACCAATGATTGAGGGAAGCACTGATTTCAACCTGAACGATAAGACTTTGGCTAAAATTTTGTAAATTGATCCCACAAGACTAATAGGTCTATAATTCGATAGGCCAATAGGATTGACCAATTTGGGGATGAGGGTAATGAATGAGCTATTAATGCCATAAGCAAGCCTGCTATTAGAATGAAACTCCTTAAAAAATTGCATTATGTCTAGCTTCATAACCTTCCAGAATTTCTGATAACACAATAGGTTGAACTCGTCAGGGCCTGGAGCTTTGTTATTGTTACAATCTTTGATTATTGCGAATACCTCCGCTGCACTGAACTCCGCTACCAGATGTTGAGAAACATAAGATGGATCAATGGAATTGAACACCCCCGACAAAGAAGGCCTCTTAGCCCATGATTCGGAGAATTGAGCCTTAAAGTGGAGTAAAATTTGGTGCCTGATTCCACTAGGATCCTCAATAGACACTCCATTTACTGAAATAGAATTGATCAGATTTCTGCTTTGTCAAGAACTTGCAACAACATGAAAGAATTTGCTATTTTTATCGCCATTGAGAGACCAATTCAATCTGGATTTTTGATGCCAGATCCATTCAACCATTTTGTAGAGTTTCCATAGCTCACCTTTAACTTCCCTTCTTCTTGCCTTTTCTGAAGCAATCAGTGCTCTTTCCTCTGCAATGATATCTAGAGCATGTAACTCTTCCTCTGAAAGCTTGATTTTATTAGGAATATTTCCAAATACCTCAATGTTCCAAGATTTTAAAATTTGCTTCAGATACTTTAGCTTTTGGGTAAGTATATACCCAGACCAACTAGCAAAAGTAGCATCTGACCATGTTGAGACAAACAATTGAGCAAACCTGGGGTGAAGAGTCCATGCATTTAGGAATCTGAAAGGTTTTGGCCCCCAATCTCTGTCATCCTCCATCATTAATAAAGGGCCGTGGTCTGAAATTAACCTTGGCAATCCCCACAATTTCATTGAGAAATTAATCAGCCATTCAGGGCTTAGCAAGACTCTATCAATTCTGCTCCATTTCTGTGATTCCTGGGCATTACACCAAGTATATTTCCTTCCATGAAGTGGTAGATCATGAAGCTCACTATTCCCAATGAAATCATTGAAGTGTTTCATACCCCTATCCCTCCTAGAGCAACCAACTCTTTCACTAATATGTCTAATCTCATTAAAGTCTCCAGCCATGCACCAAGGATTAGGGAAAGAAGATTTAAGCTTTAAAATACTATCCCAAAAAAATACTTTGGCACCAACATCATTAGGTGCATGAATATTGAGCAGTACACAATTATAAGGGTTGAATAAAGAACCTGAGTAGGATATACCTCCTATGACAGCGGCAACTAGAGAGTGTGAACACAGCAGGATCCCAAATACATAAAAGGCCTCCTGCTGTTCCTTCAGGATCTACAGACATAAATTCCATGTTTTTGCTTCCCCGTAGCCTTCTAGCATCAACATTTGATATAACTGCCCTTTTTGTTTCTTGAAAAAAAACAATGTCTATGTTTCTATCCTTGAGGAGCCTCTTGATTCTGCCATGCTTCTCCTTTTTACCCATGCCCCTGATATTCCAAGATAATAATCTCATTACAAACCAATTTATGCACTTAAAAGACCCTTCTACCAACCTTTACTGCTAGGCCTTCCCCTCATTTTCAATTCTCTCTTTGTCTTTAATTTCTAAGTCCATGATTTTGTTAAGCACAATATCTTCTTTCCCATCATAATCAAGGCCAAGTGTTTTCCCCAATTGGATAGTTGCTGCCGCCTTATAAAGGATCTGGTTCCTCAGAGATGATTTAACTATAGATGAATTTGGCCGTGCTAACGCTTTAATTGCAGGCCGAAAGATGACAGATTTAGCATAGTGCTTCTTGGCTGCATTATTTGTGTATGCATGGATGCTAGCAAAGCTAGTAAACCTCTCAACCTGGGTCTTCATCTTCCCTTTCTTCCTTTCCTTGCGTTGCTGGTCTGTAATAGAGACATAGAGTAAATCTTGGGCTGTTTGAGAATGAGGTAGATTACCATTTAGATATGGACCAAAGTTACCAACAGGCCCAAAATGAGATATAGGACCTAATCTCATGCTCTCTGGGCTTACAATATTAGTCTGAGTGTGAGTGGGCCTGCAAGGAGGTCCAAAAATTTCGGGCTGCTGTGCATAGTGGGCCAAATCCACTTCCAAGTTAATACCCGATCCTCCTACAACACATGGTTCATTGAAGCAACAGATAAAACCAGGTGTGAAGACTTCTTCAGCACACTTTTCCCTCTCATCATTACTTTTTGAAAATTGGGCAGACTTTTCCATCAAACCCGTCAAAATTTTCCTAGCACACGCTCCTCCTTCTCTGTTAGCGCCTCTATCACAGAGTGTCTCCTCAACCACTGTGTCCGTATGGTGTTTTCCCTGTGTTATCTCATGAGTGTAGGCAATCTCAGCTCCAAACATGGCACTAGCCACTGCCACCTCATCATCTTCACCTATTTCCCTACCTTCAACCACTGGAAAATTTGCTTCCTCTACACTGCAACATGTTTCCAGGAGACTTAACTCATACATGCCATTATGATTCATACTACTGAGATCTGGGAGGTGGTCTTTACACACAAGCATTGTATGAGCTTTTCCTTTGCATTCCAAGATTTATGACTTAGTAATAAACTCCATGATTGAAGTGGCCACTCTGATTCTAACATATGAGAAGGATTGGTTGGCATGTATCCCCCTCAATACTGAGTACAGAGCCCCATATGCTACCAATCTTGTTGAGAGTATTTTTGTTCCAAACATGCAGTGGTATCCCGAAGCATTTCAACCACACACACCTTTCTTAGACCAAATGAATCCCAGATTTCCATTCAACCACATACTGACTCAAGTCCTTAAACCAATCTTTAAGATTATCAATGTTTGATTTCAACTCATCTTGAGAGTTAAAGTTTAAAATTACATCCCGACCACCCCTTTTTCTGACCAAAATGTGCTCTAGTCCTTTGTTCTTCAGGGCTTCAGTAACACTGTGAATTGAATACTCTGTATTGAATCGGATTATGGCACTTCCATAGAGCCACCCGTTGCCCTCCTCAGTAACTTTAATGGTGGTGTTTGTTTTCACCCCTTGCAAAACATCAACGTAGGATCTCTGGCCAGCAGATGAAACATGCCCTTTGAATCTGTTAACTTCGAATGATCTCCTGTTAAGCTGAGGCTTCATGACCTTTGAATATCGCCTATTGTGTTCCTCTCTGCTTCGTCTATCAAGAGTTGCAGTTTTGAATTCGAGGACTTTATCATCCACTAGAAGACCATTGGCTTTTTGAATGGCTATGGCAGCAGCTACATGACAGTTGAACCTCACAAACCCAAATCTAGAGTGTGACACTACTCTTCGTTTGGAAGGGATGAAGGCATTCTTTACAATGCCAAACTTTGAGAAGAACTTAAACAATGACTTATCATCCATTTTTGATGGTATGTTATCCACAAATACAGAAAAGAGTCCATGCGTTGCTTCTGCGCCTTTCTCTCTACCACCTTTCCACTGATTCACCACCGGAACCCATCATTCATTTCTATGATGTTTTGCCATTCCACCATCCGCCATCCATCGATCACTACCCGCTACTCAATTTTACAAATAATTACTTTTATTTGATAATCTCACATCGAAAAAAAAAGCATTGTAAGAGTTGTTTTTCCTCATATAAAGAGAATCTTATACTCCCATCCCATTTAGTGATAAGCTTTGTGAGAGTTTCAATATCTCATACTAAATTTTTGGATTTTCTTAATTTTAAACAATTAAGAAAATCTCTATTGACTAACTTTTATTTGATAATCCTATATTGGGAAAAGAAGGAAAAAGTAAATTATTTAGGTTGAAATAGTTCAGGCTGAAAGCTTTTATTATAATTTAGGCTGATGAATCACCAAACTGTACAGTGAAAATATGTCTCTCTAATAGGAGGTCAACTTATATAATTTAGGCCAACTTATATAATTTAAAGGCTTTTTTCAATAATTAATGTTGTTGTTGTTGTTGTTGTTGTTGTTGTTGTTGTTGTTGTTGTTGTTGTTATTATTATTATAAAAGGATTTCGAAATTTGGAGGACAGTAAAAATATGCATCTCTAATAGGAGGCCAACTTATATAATTTAAAGGCTTCTTTTAATAATTAATGTTATTATTATTATAATAAAAGGGTTTCGAAACTTGGAGGTCGTCACCCATCTTCCCCAATTGGGTCTATCTTGCTTGCATGGTTATAATTAATTATATTTTAAAAACAATATTTGCTCCAAATGCAATGATACAAGTTAATTCTACGATTATGACCACATGGATGACAATATAACAAGGCACATGTCGGAGAGGAGAAGAGATCAGTTGATTGACTTTGATTTACTTTCAGTTTTTATTAACAATATTCTGAACAAATTAAAATTCAATTTACTTTGAGTGAAACTATCATTTATAATCACGTAATTTTATTATATTTAATTTTTAAAAATAAATAGAATATATAATTTTATAAATAGATCATATATTTTTATTAAAGATAAATACATTAAAATCACATGAACATGATTGTAGAATGAATTTGATTTTTTTTAATATGCATATGAGTTTACAAAATGATCGAGTATGATAAATTCACCAACCTAAACTATGCCTCTCTAATTTCCGTTGGTTAATTTTCATTTACCTTTTATTTTACAATTTCACATCGAAAAAAGAAAGGAAAAATGAATTGCTTCACTTATATAAAGTGAATCTTATGCTCTCATTTATATAAGCAAAATGAGATTTTTAGTGAGAAGTCCTATGATCAATGTCACATAGTTATTTTTTTGATTTTCTTAATTTTAAACAATTAAGAAAATCCCCATTAGCTAGCTTCCATTTAGCTTTTATTTTACAATCCCATATAGTTTTGATTTTAAAAATAATTTTGTATGAGATTTTGAAAAAATGAAACTAAAGTAAGTTGCTTATACAATCCCACATTAAGAAAAGGGAAAAAAAATGGAGTTGTTTTACTTATATAATGTGTTACAATCTCACATTGGGAAAAGAAAGAAAATGTGAGTTGTTTCACTTATATAAAATGAATCTTATAAAGGGAGTTTTAAGAGAGAAGCCTTCTAGAAGCTTCAAACCTTAATTCTAAAATTATTGAATTTTCTTAATTTTAAACAATTAAGAAAATTCACATTGGCTAGCTTTCATTTATCTTTTATTTTACAATCCCAAATCAGGGAAAAAAAAAAAAGTGAATTGTTTCATTTACATAAAGTGAATCTTATACTCCAATTTATATAAATTATTGAAATTTCTTAATTTTAAATAATTAAGAACATTCTCATTGGTTAGCTTCCATTTAACTTTTATTTTACAATCCCACATCGGAAAAAAAAGAAAAAAAAAAAGAAAAAAGTGAATTGTTTCACTTATATAAAGTGAATCTTATACTCCCATTTATATAAGTAAAAAAAGATTTTTAGTGAGAAACCCTATAATCAATATCATTTTTTTTTCTTAATTTTAAACAATTAAGAAAATCTCTATTGGTTAGCTTCCATTTAACTTTTATTATATAATCTCACATAGACGTTTTGATATTAAAAATAATTTTGTATGATATTTTGAAACTCTCATAATATTTAACTTTAAACTAATTACAATCTCATATCGAAAAAGAAATAAAAAGTGAGTTGTTTCACTTATATAAAGTGAATCTTATACTCTCATTTAATATTATAGTAATGTGCATATTTCAGTTCAAGATAGTTTAGATTTTAAAATAAAATTTAAAGGTTTTAATTAATTAATTTTGTTGTAAATTGATTGGTAATTTGATTTAGCCGATTAGACTAAATCGTTTTCGGTTTGACTGATTCACTAGTTTAATTACGGTTTTAGCTGTTTTATCAAAATATATTGTTTAGATTGTTTGATTTGAAAATAAACTAAGATTGACCTTATTAAAAATTGAACGACTGAGATTGCTTGATTAAAAATAAACTTCTTATCCAAACAACTATTAATTTTTATTTTACAATCCCACATCAGGAAAAGGAGAAAAATGAGTTGTTTCATTCGATAAACCTTATGCTCTCATTTAATATTCTAGTGTTGTGTATGTTTCAGTTCAATACAGTTTAAATTTTAGAATTAAAATAAAATTAATAGTAATTAATTAATTAATTTTTATATAAGTTGATTAGTCATTTAACCTAGCCAATAGGGTAAACCGTGTTTGGTTTGACTGATTTGCTAGTTTAATTGTGATTTTAGCGATTTTATCAAAATATATTGGTTAAATTTGTTTGATTCGAAATAAATTAAAAATTGACCTAATTAAAGAATAAACGGCCAAGATTGCTTGATTCGAAATAAACTTCCTTCTCAAACAATTATTAACTTTTAAATAATTAAGAAAATCCTCATTGACTAGCTTTCATTTAACTTTTATTTTATAATCCCACATCAAGAAAAGAAAGAAAAAGTAAATTATTTTACTTATATAAAGTGAATCTTATACTCCCATTTATATAAGCAAAATGAGATTTTTACTAAGAAACCTTATGATCAGCATCTCATACTAATTTATTTGATTTTTCTTAATTTTAAACAATTAAGAAAATCCCGATTGACTAGTTTCTATTTAACTTTTATTTTACATAATATAAAAAAAATTAAATATAATTATCATATTTTTATTAAATTATATATTATTTTATTCCGTGCATAGTACGGGTGATGTCGTAAGATAATCGGACTTGCACCTACAGTTTCCTATAAGGATTATGATTCTATGTACTAATCGGAAAATTATATAATAATTTCAGAGTACTGTGTGATCATATTCTCTCACTTATCACCATTTATTACGCCTTCTCGTGTTCCTTAATTACCCAACACAAATAATCAATATATCTTTTTTACCAATGATACTACTATGGAGAACGTGACCGTACTCTGGGACTAATAATCATCCTTACAATAAATTGCATGGATTTGGGTTTAAACCACCATTAATTAATACAAGGAATCCTTCAAAATATAAAAACTTATTATCTTACCATATGCATCTTGTTACGTATTTTTATGGTATGTATGTTCAATTTTTATGGCAATGTTACGTATTTTTTGGGGTAAAGTCACAAAAATTTGTGATTCGGAAATGAAATTACGTATTTTGTGGTAATGTTAGTGTAACATTACCACAAAATACATAACATTGTCCCAAAATGCGTAATTTTATTTTTAAATCATAAATTATCGTAACTCTACTAAGAAAAATATGTAACATTTATCCCAAAAATGTGTTATAAAAGTGAATATGGTACACACAATTTGAAGAGTGTGTACTATAGTATTAATCATACAATTTTTTTTTATAAATTTTAGGTGCATTGTTCTCAACAGGGTATAGCTCGAGTGGCCCAATCCATGCAACTTGTGTCCAACTCGATTTTTTAGGACTTGGCAACATTTTTTCTAAACTTGGCGGGTGGTGGGCTTGAGCTGAAACTCTAAACAAATGGAAACCCAAATTCAATACATAAATATATACATTTTAAAAAAATATTTGTAAATAACTAAGTGTTAGATTAGGAGTGATTAATTTGAACTATTAGAACATCTCCACCTTTCATATTTGTTTTTATCAAATTTGTTCAATAATTTAGAACAAAAACTAAATTTGATAAGCTCACCCCAATGGTGATCATCAAAGCAATTTTTTGAAAATATTTAACTAATCCCAAAAACATCCTTTAATTAATTCATGTGAAAAAACTAATATTCAATTCTTTATTTTTTAAATAATTTCATCAAATTTAAGTGAAAAAAGATTGTTAAAAATTTGATAAAAGATTTTATTCATCACTCATTTGATGAATTTTTTTGGTGAAAACTTAATTTAATATAAATTCGATGAATAAATTGAATCTCATTTTCATCAAATTTAAATGTGATGCAAAATTTAAATTTGTGAAAATTATGTATAATGATGTGTAAGAAATTTAATTGACTAGTCATGATTAGAGAATACATCAGAAAAAAAAAAAAATAGCTTGATTATTATAATAAATTGTCAAATTATTGAATCTAAGAACTAAATTTAACATGTTTCTCTAGCTCAAGTTCATCTCATCATCAATAACGTGAAATAATGGAGGAAGACAGGCAAGGTGGATGGATCCCTGCGTTGTAGCAGAGAGGAAGACAAGAAGGATGGAGAAAGGAAGCAAATGCAAGACTGTTCACAATATTTGTAGATGAATGACCAAGCTCAATGAATCCTAAGAAGGTGTTTGACATGTTCAAGAAGTTTGGAGTGGAGAAAGATGTCTACATCCCACGGAAGAGAAGGAAAGTGAGGAATACTAGACTTGCTTTCATTAGATTTGACTGTGCGGTGACAACCAAAGTAGCAGTGCAAAAGGCAAATGGGATATAGGTGGAGGACAAGAGACTAAAAGTAAAGCATGCAGATTATGTTAAGGAGAAACCTGAAGAGAAAGGTTACCATCAGCCTAAATCGGGTCTTTCACTAATGGAAGGGGAGGAAGTAGTGTTTGGAAGCCAGTAACAGGATTTAGATCTTATGCAGAGGTCACTAAGAAGACTATCAACATGGGAGGGGGAATTGTTACAATCAAGGCAGAGGAAATAGGAAATGGGTGGTTATATGACAGTGTAGTGGTTCGCTTTAAACCATTATTTGCCAACATTATCCTTAAAGAAGAAATTCAAGAAAGGGGCCTGAAGAATGGATCTATGAGAGATGATAGGAGTAGGGATGTCCTGATAACATTTAAATCCAAGGAGGAAAAGAACGCAAAAATGGAGACTATAAAGGCGTGGATAGAGGATTGGTGTGAAGAAATAGTTGAGTGGGAAATTGATCTAGTTAGAGAGAAAGAATGTAAGGTATGGTTATGTTGTTATGGATTACCATGGAATCTATAGAATAGAACCACAGAATTGGCAATCTCAGGGGGGAAGTTATTTGTCTTGTGGAAGATATATGCAACTATAGACAGGCCCGCGGGGGGACCTCGCTACAGCTCGGACTCGGATTTTGTGTCACGGTTCTTAATCTTGAACCAAGAGTCCAAATCCGGTAAATCGTTTTGAGAAAACAGATTTTTAGAAAAGAAGTGCCAAACATGGACTGCTTTGCCAGATACAGAGTCGTCACCTAAATATTTTATTTTTGAGAAATTTTGGAAACCCTGACTCGTTTGCCTAAGGCCACGTGTCCGTCATCACCAAAGTTGCATCGGCTCGGGAACTTGGGTACGATTGGGGAAGGTCACTTCGTGAGCACCCCCGCTCGCCCGATCAAAGACCGGCCTCTACTAACCATGATATCTAGTTTTGAAAACATTGTGTGCTCTTATTCCGGTTATTAGCCTAGATTTACTATGTGATGCGCACGGCATATAAGTATAGACTGGGTCGCCTGAATTTGAACAAAACATTTCACGTTTGTTTGTTTGAAAATGGTTTGATAGTGTTACCCGCAGGTAGGCTTAAAATGCAGATTTTGCCACCCTCAGGTGGGCTTAAAAAAGACGATTTTGCCACTATCTAGTGGGCTTAAGACACACAGTCAATGCATTGTTCCATTTCAAGTAACCCAACCTTCACCCACAGGCATTCAAGGCAGTTATATCACATAAGCAGTTAGCCTCATGGCAAGCATGACAATCACTCACACGCATGCAATGATGCTAAAGCATAAAACTCACCAGTACTCCAAGCCAAAACAGAAACCGATTAGAAATCCATGCATGATCCTAAATATACAGAAATGCCTAATGCAACACATGCAAAAATGCAACTATAGTAGGCTCGGCTATTCTAAACATGGCATATGGAATGCAACAGTTAACAAGTATTCAATTTGGAATTGAAATACAAATGCAGTTAGTATGATGCGCTGAGCCCGGTGCATGCAAAACAGATGAATGAATGCAAACATGCTATCATACTGTATGCTAATTGAAACATGCCCTAATCTAACCATCATAAGCAGGTAAATAAAAGGGAAGAAAGACGTGGGGTTGGAAGACATACATCACACTCACGCACACTTCTTACAACATTGCCCTCGCACAGAGGGTCCAAATAAATAGTACAGTCCAAATAATACAGTCCAAATATGTACAAAATCCTAATTAATTAACAAATTTACTAAGAAAACAATAAACTGGCATGCAAGCCAGGGACTGTCTCGACTCTTCTCCGGATGATGAATGATGCATGCTCGGGTTGCCTTTGCGCGGAAATCCATGACGATGCCCCAATTAGCCTCTGTTTGTAATTATTCTTGGAATGCGTGCCAAGCTCCGGAAGGCTGCTGATTCTTGATTTGCTGCAACAGAGAGCAAGAAAGGGGCATGGCAATGTATTTTCACATATGTATGCATACCTCGATCCTCGTGCCACCAATCACGCATCTCGATGCATGATGGCCGAGGAGTCGAATTGCACAACTCAATATGGAATGAATGCATATGAAAACTCAACAAAACCTAACTCCATCATGGATAATCCGAAGTGTCGGTGACTGTGGAATTGAGACACGTTCCGTCACTCGGAGTACGAAACGCCCCTCGTTTCCCGTGCTCGGGCTAACTTCTATCCCAAACACAATGCAATATGCATGACATGCATGAAATGCAACTAAGATACAACCTAACATGCAACATGCTATGAAATGGCATACACGATGCATGAGGTAACATGGCATACACAATGCACTAACATACAACCTAGCATACACAATGCTATGGAATGAAATGGCATACACAATGCAATATGGACTTACACTAACAAAAGTGGACCTCAGCCACACTCACATAAGAGGCCATTAGACGAAAATGAGACACTCGAAACACATGCATACGTGCACGCAAACCGAGGACCGACCCTAAGGTACGAAATGCCACTCTAACAAGACATGGCAAAGCATGGAATATGGCATATTAACATGAAAATTTCAGAGGCAATAAGTGATGCAAAACAGCCCCGAAAGATGGCAAAATGACACCCGATGCATGAAATGAATCCCGAAACACGAAATTAGGCATACGGAATGACCTATGACTATGCAATGCATGCATTATTCGAACATGGAGTGTGAAGAAAGAATCAATACAGCCCAAAAATAAGCATATTTACAGTTTTAAGCAAGGCCAAAAAGCGAACGCAAGTGGGGCTAAACTAGCATGCAAAAATGGCCCCAAAAGCAAGATAATGAAGCAAGTGACAGCTTCTGACCCTAAAAAGAGAAGGGCCCTTCTACAATGTTGAAGAGGGGCCCAAAATATGGTACTTTACAGTTTGATACAAGCCACAAAAACAGACACAAGTATGGAAAAACTCACATGCAAAAAGTGGGCCTAAAGGAGGACAAAGAAGTAAGTGATGCATGCTGGCCCCAAACAGATGAAGGTCCTTCAACAAAGTTTAAGAGGGACCTAAAATATGACCTTGTACAGTTTATGATCAAACCCAAAACAGTGTACAAGTATGCTCAAAGTACTATGCAAGATATGGCCAAAAAGAGAGCTATAACACAAAGTATAAAAAGGATGCTTCAAACAGAAAAAAGACACTCAATGAAACATGAAAAGGGGGTCAAAATGAGGCCATTTTCAGTTCAGACCAAAGTCCAAAAATAGAAGCACAAGAGGCTAACAAATCATGCAAAAATGGGGCCAAAAGAGAGATACAAAGGCAAGTAACAAAAGGAGGCCCCAAAAAGTGATGAACCCTTCAAAAATGTTGAAGAAAGGCTCAAAATAAGATACTTTACAGTTTACAACATACCTCAAAACAGTTCACAGATAAGCCAAAAACAATGTGCAAGAGAATGGCATACAAGAGAGGTAATGAAGAAAGTGCAACAAAGAGGCCTCAAACAGTGAGAGGCCCTTAATAAAACATGGAAAATGGCTCAGAATAAGCCTATTTACAGTTAGGGTCGGAGCCCAAATATGCAAGCACAAAGGGCTAAGATATTGAACAAAATAAGGCAAAAAAAGAGGGGAAATGTGCTTACCCTTGTAGCCTAGTCTTTGACAGCTTCTTGGTCCAAAATACAGCACTCCTAGCCTCTGAAAAACCAACTCCAGCTGCTGGAATGGACGATGGAAGGGTGGGGGTATGGGTTGTAGAGTAAAGGGTGTAGGACTTGGATGTTTTGAAGGTTCAAGAGAGAGATGGAGGATGGATGTATATAAGGCTTCAAAGCAATTTTTCTCAACCCTTAAAACCAGAGCTGGTGGCTGGTTTATATAGACAAAAAGAGGGGGGAAAATGGGGGGGAAACAATTCAAGTTTCCCCCCAAAATGGCAGCCCCCCGGATACAAAATCTGGGGGGAAATGAAATAGATATTTGTGATGTACCAACTGTAAGGATCAAGGCAGGCCAAGTATCTGGGTCACAGGTGGCCGGCCGGCTCTCCCCATAGTCGGCCGGCCAGGGGTCAAAAGGGCCAAGTGCAATTACTAGCCAACCACCACAAATTGGTGGCCTCCCATGTGTTCTCAACACAACCCTATGGTCAAAAATTGGCAACAGTGAACCAGGAGAGAGAAAAGGCCACTTTTAGGAGGGGTTCAAAAGGGTCAATCACAATTACTAGCCAACCATATGATATTGGTGGCCTCCCAAGTGTGTACAACACAAATATGTGGTTTTTGGCAAGAAAAAATGGCCTTAGGGTGGTCAACATTGGCTTTCGAGTGAGAAAAACGGGCGACGGAGGGCGATGGAGGAATAAAACTGGTTCTTTGAAACAATTCTTGGCCTCCCACCCTTCTACGACCTTCTGGTGATGAAACAGAGGTCCTGCCAAAAATGAGCATAACCGATGCAAAATGAAGGTTGGGGGCAGCTTAGCCGATTCGAGGCCCCAAAAACCGATTGTTAGGCACCAAGAGTGGTGCTCGACCACGAAGTTGGTCTCTCGGACCACAGTGTCCCTCAAAAGGGAGGAAATAAGATGCATGCCAAAAACCGGAACAAACGGAGGTGGCTAGGCGGTCTCGAATCGAGGCACTCGGCCTGACGGCTCTGAAAACCAGGAACCGGGCTCCGAAATGGGCAAAATGGCCTACGACCACGAAATGTAGCCCACAGACACTGAGAGATGATCTACAAGACCTCTCCCTCCCTTTGGGAAGAGAAACAAAGAAAACCGAGCCTAGTTCGCAAACTGAGGCAAAGTACAGAAAAGCCTGGAAGTCTGGAGGCAAGGCTCACGGCCGAGACTCTGAAACCTCTAGACGAGCACGATATGCAACATCACCAAGCGCTCAATCGGTGACATCTGAGTCTTAAGGTCGGTCAAAAATGGGGTGTCTACAGTTGCCCCTCTTTGACAGAACTCGAAAGTCATAAGTGACGGGAGTGAATGTCAAAGCCCAGAGACGACCCATTTTTGACAAGGCCGGAGACTTAGACAAACAGACGAGATAAACATAGGTGTGCCCGCAGGCGTGCCCTCAGGCAGGGGGCAAAATGAAAAACGATATGCACAAGGCCAGATGTAACTTGATGATCATGCAAGTGCAGCAAGCTGTAATGAAGCAAATATTCGCAAACAGATGCAACAGTTTTAAGCAAGAATGCAAAGCAACAACTACATTTCATGTAGTTTAGGAATGTGGAGAATTATTCAATTCTCGTCACGTCTCACACGGAGAAGATACGATACCTGCGCGATTCATCTAGTTGCATCAGCTTCAAATGAACCGTACATACAATATCGTGCCTGCAAAAGAGAGAAACGCAACAAGCACAACATACTAACAACATATGTTCAATGCGATATCGAAAGTTCGACAAGCGCGGTGTCCGTGGGTGAGTGCATCGCAATGTGAGAAAGGAATGTGCGTGATAACGTAAGCTTAAACACAAAGGCATGGTAATATCAAAGAGACGTGCATAACAATGCAAGTATGTTCATGAGAATGCAAGTTATGTGCACAACAATGCAGAACAAGTGCAAACTAGAATGCATATTTGTCATGAAACAACGAGCAAGGAAATGCACGTTTCGGCGAGGGCGACTCGATCGTGACCTCCGGTTCACCTAGGGTCACAACATGTTCAAAAAGGATACTTCTCACTTTCGATGAATAATGATGAGACACGCATCGGAAGCTGAAGCTGAAGCTGAAGTTTCGGCGGAGCGATTTCGCGACAGAAAGTGCACTTCTTTTGTACTTTTTCAAGTCCCGGGAACTCCAATCTTCCCCAAAATTTGCAGAGAGCTTGGGACCAACCTAGGGATCACCACCGGCCAGTTTTCTTTCCCATTAGAGGCCATCGGCTAGTTTTCAAAAAGGAGATGGCCGGCCAGCCTGAAAAGGTGGCCGGCCGACCACATACCCAAATCCGCGGGCATTTTAGTCCTTTCACCCTTTTTTCTTTAAATTCATTCAGCCAAACACTTTGAGCTCATAACCTCAGCTCCGAAATCACCTCCTATAGCTTCCCAAACCATTTTCCTCCTCAGATCTGCGCCCTATACGCATTTTCCAACGCCCCACGCAAGTTGTTTTCGCGAAAACTTTCAATTTTAAGCACTTTGAACTGATTAAATTTTGATTTCGGTGCTTCTTTTTTTATTTTCGCCACTTGAGGTGAGTTTGCCTCAACATTTGGAAGATTTTCTCGGGAGTTGACTTTTGTTGACTTTTTTATTTCCCGAGAGTTGACTTTTGTTGACTTTTTCCGATTTTGGCTCATTTTTGCTCCTTTTGCAGGTTTTCTGAAATGGCCAGTCATTTTCCTCACAGTGGAGGTCCTGCAGATGCCGGAGGTGATCCCGATATCATGGCTCTGCCTCCGAGGGTTCGACCCTTCATACCGAGAATGCGCCCTTGACACATATTCTTCCGCGAGCTGTTTTCCATCACTTCACAGACTTTGATGAGCGAGCACCCGGAGATCTGCTTCTGCAGGAGCCAGAGTATCACCTCTCTCATGAGGCACGAGAGGTATTTACTTCGTTTTTACCTTTTCTACAACGTATTCTGCATTTTTCGTGCATTCTGTTTACATTCTGAACACACGGTTCAATCACTTGAGTTTCTGAACACTTAGCCCATAAATTGATTGTGCACACACGGCACACACTGATTGAGAGTTGAACACGCAGCTCGAACACTGATTTTCTGAACACACAATCCGAATTGAAGGTGAACATGCGGCACACACTGATTGAGTTTTGAACATACAGCCCAAACACTGATTTTCTGAACACACAGCTCGAAGTTGAAGGTGAACACGTGGCACACACTGATTGAGTTTTGAACACACAGCCCAAACACTGATTTTCTGAACACACAGTCCGAATTGAAGGTGAACACACGGCACACATTGATTAAGATTTGAACACACAGTCCGAATTGAAGGTGAACACACGGCACACACTGATTGATATTTGAACACGCAGCCCAAACATTGATTTTCTGAACACACAGTTCGAATTGAAGGTGAACACATGGAACACATTGATTGAGACTTGAACACACAGCCCAAATACTGATTTTCTGAACACACAGTCCGAATTGAAGGTGAACACACGGCACACACTGATTGAGATTTGAACACGCAGCCCAAACGTTGATTTTCTGAACACACAGTCCGAATTGAAGGTGAACACGCAGCACACACTGATTGAGATTTGAACACGCAGCCCAAACATTGATTTTCTGAACACACAGTCTAAATTGAAGGTGAACATGTGGCACACACTGATTGAGTTTTGAACACACAGCCCAAACACTAATTTCCTGAACACACAATCTGAATTGAAGGTGAACACGCGGCACACACTGATTGAGATTTGAACACGCAGCGCAAACACTGATTTTCTGAACACGCAGTCCATTTACATTATTTTGCACACAGCCTATTCATTTTATTTGAATGCATGTATTCATTCTGAATGTAGGTGACTTCTCGTACCGTGCGGGGATACGGCTCCACCGTAGCTAGAGATTGGTACGCCGAGCTCCCGGAGGCTGTCCGGGATTTGGTTGATTTGGCAGGGTTTGGGCCCTTCTGTATTGGGCTTTCTCGTTGTCCAGCCAGGAGGACGTTGATGGCAGCTTTGGTGGAGAGATGGTGGGACACTACCAACTCCTTTCATTTTTCCGCCACAGGGGACTTGACTATGACCCCGCTTGACTTTCTTTGTGTTGGTGGCCTTGGCGTGGGAGGTTGGCCCATTCCTTATGACGAGGATATGGGTCGATGGGAGCCGCTTGGATATATTCTTTGGGGGCTCGCCTACTGTTGATAGAGCTTGGGCGGTCCGATACACAGTTCTCTTCCCATTTTGAAGGGTGGAGATGGAGCAGGACTCTGAGGAGGCGGCCTGATATGCCCGTGGTTTTCTGATGTTCCTCTTCGAGACTACTTTGTTTGCCGATAGAGGAAACATGGTTGGACTGTATCTGTTGAGCGCTTTGGTGGACTTATCACAGGTCAGACGGTATGACTGGGGTGGCGCCGGCTTGGCTACCCTTTACTGCTACATGAGCGCGACCTCCCGCGGACGGGGGGACTTACTTGGTGGCTACTGGAGAGCCTGGGAGGTACTTTCTGCCCTCTTAATTTACATTTTTGCTCCTCATTACTTGTAAACTGCACACACGGCGTACTTTACGCACTGTATTTTGCCTTTAGCACTTTGCATTTACATTCTGCACTGTTTTCCATAGTTATGGGTCTATGCGTACCTCTCGATATTAGCCCCAGAGATGGTGGTGGAGTGGCCCCTCGTGACCCCGTACTCACTTGTATTTGAGGGCCAGCATCGGCCAAGACCCTGGGAATCTCTCCTTTATCTACGGCAGTATTTTGACACGGTGCGGTCGACGGAGGTATTTCAGAACTCTCAGTTCTTTGTGTTTTCATCTTTGATTTGCCTTGTACCTTCCTGATTTCTGATTGATTGGTTACCCGCAGATTACATGGGAGCCTTGAGCACCCTTAGGTGAGGGTCTCCGATAGATTCTTTGGAGGCGGTGCCTCCAAAGATCTGAGATCCTATTTGAGGGGCCAGTTGGTAGAGCCTAGTTTTTGGGGGAGCGCTTCTTACGTCAGGTATGGGGCTATACTTCTCAGGACCCTCCCTCAGCACCCCCAGTCGAGATGTGGATTGCTGATAGGCTCTATTCTCGGGATGTTGTTAATGCTATGCTGGGTACTGATGCTTTGCTTTATCTTGAGGAGGGGGATTACCGTCACATATACCTGATGCCTCCATTGACGGGAGTCCGTACTCCGACGATGAGGCCTGCTGGTATGCCATCTTCGAACCGGGCCTAGGCTCAGGCTGCGGACGCCCCTTCCACCAGTAGGGCTGGTACATCTAGAGGTGGGGGTGGATTGGTTCCTCCGATTTCCCCGACTTATCATCATCTTGGATAGCCGGATATGCCGACTGAGCTGATGGGGTGGCAATATGGGACTACCTCTCCGATTCCGATCCCGATAGAGCCTCCGATGCCTGGCCACCGATATGTCAGAGACCCCGACTCACCACCGGTATGTTTTACAGCTTTGATTCACCACTTAGATACTTAGACGCTCATTCCTTTACTGATACCCCTGCCTTTTGCATCTGCAGCCCCCTGTTGAGTACATGGATCAGGTGCTCGAGATGGTAGCTTCACTTGAGGGGATGGTCCTGCGGAGGGAGGCACAGTTGTCCATTATGGGCTTCCAGGTATCCTTTAGTTTCCTAGCATTGTATCTTCTGATAACATGCTGATTTTGGACATTTTACTGCATTAATAGGCTACTTACATAGAGCACATCTGACACACACCACATTCATGCATTATTCTTGTGTATATCCACCCTACGTAGCTTGTTTGCACCTGTATCTGATATACATGTTTTGGCTGATGTATTCAAAATGCATTTTCCATTTTCAGATGCCTCCAGTATATGCTCAGCCGCAGGCCGGGCCACCTGGGCCTTCTCGGGGAGCTGGGCCATCCAGGCCTTTTCGAGGAGCTGGGCCATCCGTGCCTTTTCGAGGAGCCAGGGGAGGAGGGTCGTCTCATAGGCGTAGAGCACACATTATAGAGGAGGAGCCTGGTGAGGAGGAGGAGGAGGAGGCTGCAGATCGTCAGTCAGAGACATCGACTGACAGAGAGGAGGGCTCTGGTCTTGGCTCCGAGAGTGGAGGCGAGGCTAAAGGGGATCCTGAGGATGACAGCTCTGATTCAGACGGTGATGGGGGTGCAGAGGCTACTCCGTAGAAGAGGATGAAAAGGGCCTCTTATTCCCGCTCTCGAGAGCATTGATGTTGCAGTTCCCTGTTTTATTTACCTTTTTGCTAGTAGTTGTAGCACATTGTGTATTATTAGGCAGTTTTATTTTTGTAAAACTCATGCCCTTTGTTTGCAAAATGAAGCATGATGGAATGAAACGGCTTTCGAAAAAGGTATTATATTTTAAACTCTTAGCATCATATCGCATCGTTTTGCACCATAATGAGATTGAATGAAAATATGCATTGTGCATTTGCCCAGTCAGGTAGTGAACCGACGCAATAACTTAACTTACTAAGATACGACAAAACCTTAGCAAGTTTACAACTCGATAAGCAAAATACAACAGTGTTGACAACTTAATAAACAAATCTTAACAAGAAAATTGCTTAAACAAAGAGTACCAACTCAAACACACGAAAACACAACAGCTTGACAAACAACTCGATAAGCAAAACGACAACTCGATAAGCAAAACAACAACTCGATAAACAAAATTTAACAAAACAAAATGTGCTTCGGACGATCTGGGTGACGGAATGCATCCCAAACCGAAACAGAGGGAAATGGAGGCCTTCGACATACCCTTTGCATGGAAATGCTTGAAACTTCCTCCTGGAGGGTAAAACAGGACTGAAGAAACACCTCAGAGCATGGCCAGCCACTTTTGGGGGCCGGCGGGCCAGCTTTTTTGTATGTGATGGGAGAAATGTGGCCGGCCTGCTAGAAAAGGTGGCCGGCCGGCCACTTATCCTGGCAGCCGCCAAATTTTCGACACGTGTCCCCTTGAATAGTGTCCCATCCTCTTTAAAAGCCCCAACTTCGGGACTCATTCATTTCATCACTACTTTGCACAAAAAATGGAGGCATTCCTCGTAGAAAACCTCACATCTTGGATCTCTTCTTTAGATGGCTTGAAAAAGTTGAACTTCTGGGGTTTTGGCTTGAATGCACTATTCACGCTGAGTCGTACTCTGCTGCACCTTCCTTTCCTCCATGCCACAGCAAGGTTTTGGAACCCAGTGACGCACGCCTTTAGCTTTGGCGGGCAAGAGATATGTCCAACTTTTGAAGATTTTCAAGTTTTGATGGAGTCTGAACGTTCGGAAGAGATCTTGCCTCAGTTCCGCTTTGGCCACGCCCAAGCTTTAGGGCGGATGTGTGGGCTTACCGCGCATGATGCTCGATCTCTGATTTGTAATGGGGAACTAGATATCCTTGGTTTGATCCATAGCTTTTCTGGTGCCGGTGACCGCGGCGACCACCATTGGCAAGGTTTCCGGCAACATGCGCTCTGCTTGTGCATGCTATCTCACTTCCGGCTTGCCCCGGGCCTGGGTGGACCCAGCATCCGTTTGATTGAAGTTGCTCAGGGCTTGAAGGAAGGGAAGAGCTGTATTGCTATGGCATTGGCCGAAACACTGATGGGCTTGGACGCTTTCCAACATCAGGAGACGACCAGATTTGTAGGGAGTCCACTACTGCTGCAGGTAATGTTTCCCACCCAATCTCACATATGTATTTGCTCGCATCACTCAGCCCTCAGGCTCGGTTTTTCTCACAAAACACTTGTCTCACTGTTCTCTCATCGCACATCTCTCTATTCTTTATTCTCTCATTTTTCATCCCTCCCCAGGTATGGTTGATGGATAAACTGCAGGTTGTCGACTCTTGCCTGCCTACTTAGCCATGGCTACTTCTTTCGACAACGCTGGTTGATGCGCTTGATGAGGATGGTGGTTCAACCTGGATGTGCAATTTGTCTGCCGACCGCATTGCTTGGCGTCCTTGGCTCAATCTTCCAAGCAATGAGCTATAGCATGTTCCGTGAGGTCGGTGATTGGTCCGACTCATCAAGCGTGTTCTATTTTCCGTTCGGTTCAGCGCCGATTTGGCCATGATTAGACTTGCCCAGAGGATTGAGTACATTGCTTTTCGGTCCGGCGCCTGACTTACGACACGCCACAGCATGGAGGACTAGATAGCTCCTAGCCCCTGCTCCCACTTTCAGTTGCACCTTGTCTGACGAGTGCTGGGATTGGCTCAATGAAGAGGCACAGATTGGGCCTAGCTTGGCATCAGAGGCTTCGACTAGCTCCGGGAGGGGGCGTAGGGACACTTGACTTGTCTATGCCCCGGATTTATTGCTTTATTAGTACTTTCAAGTTTTCTTTATGAGTGTAAAAAAAAAAAAAGCAACTTCAATTGTATGCAAGAGCAAGCGAATCCTGTATTGAAATCAATGAAATTGAAGGTTGTGGTACTGAAAATTTTCCGCTTGGGTCCAAAAATGGTCTTAGTTGTAAAAAAGATTAATTTGAGCAAAGTCAACCTTTATTAAAACTTTTCAAAACTATTTTCGATGTGGATCAGAACTGGACACGCCTGAGATCTGTCACTGAGATGCACAACCCTGGATCCTAGCAACTGGAAAGTTGCCCCTAGTCTAAATAGTACTACGGCACTGTGTGGCAACGGAAAGTTGCCCCTAGTCTGAATAGTACTGTACCGGAGATCGCGATGAATGCTGATAGAAAAAGATGACTGAGATGATCAAAATGGACCAAGTTGATTGGGGAAAAGTTTATGGCTGAACTTCAGGATGAAGTTGCCTACGTATCCCAAAGATGGGAATCAAGCCTTACATAGTTCAGGCTCAGGTTTGCTCGGGTATTTTCACTCCTTTTACGCTCTAACTTTTGCGAAGGCCGCCCTTTGCGGGTTTTTGGCCTAGCGAGCCTCTCAAGGGTAATATTTCTTCAACTTGTCCATATTGATCAGTTGTGAGAACTCCAAGCCATCTAGATCCATCAGAACCATAGCTCCACCTGACCAGATTGACTTGATGATGTAGGGACCAGTCCAATTGGGTCTGAACTTGCCCCTTGGGTTGTGGATGGGAGCTCGGTTGTCCTTGAGCACCAAATCTCCTTCTTTTAAATTCTTGGACTTAACCTTCTTGTTGAAAGCCCGGGCAATTCTGCGTTGATAACCTTGGACATGGTACAGTGTTTTCAGCCTTCTTTCATCAAAGAGCATGAGTTCGTCAAATCTGCTCTGCTGCCAATCCGCTTCGGCTATCTGACACTCAACCAATACTTGTAATGACGGGACCTTAATCTCAATAGGCAGAACGGCCTCCATCCCATAAACCAATGAGTACGGAGTCGCCCCAGTAGAAGTTCTGATTGAAGTCCGGTAGCCCGAAAGCGGCAACGGCTTATCTGGCGATCCGTGAGTTTCCACCATCTTCTACAGTATGTGCTTGATATTCTTGTTGGTGGCCTCAACCGCTCCATTGGTCTGTGGCCGATAGGTAGACGACTTATGAAAAGCCACATTGTATTTCTCCAACAAATCAATCACCTCCTTCTTGAAGTGGGAACCATTGTTTGAAATTATTTCGTTTGGGACCCCGTAGCGACAGATGATGTTGTTTCTGATAAATTTTGCTACGTGCGAAGCCTTCAACACCGCATAAGATTGGGCCTCAACCCACTTTGTGAAATAATCTATCGTTACAAAGATAAACTCATGCCCATTCGACCCCTTCGGGGTGACAGCCCCGATCACATCGATTCCGCAGACTGAAAATGGCCATGGCAAAGTCATGTTGTACAACTTTGACGGCGGAATGTTCATGCGATTTGCATGAATTTGACACTTGTGGCATCGCCGGACAAAACCAATACAATCCTCCTCCATGGTGGACTAGTAGTAACCCTGTCTGAGGATCTTCCGTGCCAACATTACCCCATTCATGTGCGCCCCACATTCTCCTCTGTGGATGGCTTCCATCAGACGCTTTGACTCTTCGGCATCAACACACAGTTTATGCATTCCCAGATGACCCATTTTATACAGCTTACCCCCGCAGATGATAAACTGAACGGCCATTCTTCTGATTGCCCTTTTGTCTTTGGCATTTACCCTTGGCAGGTATGCTTCTTTCTCCAAGAAGTTCCAGATGTGGTAATACCAGGGGTTTTCGTCCTAAACTTCATCTATAGCGGCAATCAACTCGTAGGCATGTGCAAATTTCTGGTCGATGATGACTGGACGCATCCGGACTCCACACGGGATGTCTATCATGGAAGATAGAGTTGCTAAAGAATCTGCGAACCTGTTGTTCTCTCTTAGTAGATGAGTAAAACTTAGCTTCTCAAACCGAGGAATTAGCAAGTCCAAGGTCTGGTGATACATCATCATCTTTTCCTCTTTCACTTTCTAGTCTCCTTTAGCTTGAGAGACAACAAGGATCGAGTCCCCAATGACGTCCAACCGTCTTGCCCCTAGTTCCAGGGCTGCTTCTAGACCAGCAATGCAAGCCTTATATTCTGCTTCGTTGTTCGAGACTTTGAATTGGAGTTTGAAGGCTAGAGGGATATGGGAATTGTCGGGTGCTATCAGTAACACTCCTATCCCATACTCGTATTGATTTGACGCTCCGTCAAAGTATATCGTCCAAGTTTCGTCGTCGATATGCAAAATGGCCTCATCTGGGAATAAGTACTCGACTACTTCACCCTCTTCCACTGGATGGTCAGCTAAGAGCTCTGCCACTGCTCTTTCTATGACCGACTTGCGTGTTACATACTTTAGATCAAATTCGGAGAGCAACAGCAACCAACGAGCTAGCCTACCCGTAAGTGCTGGTTTCTCGAAAAGATATTTGATGGGATCAAGTCGTGAAACCAACATTACAGAGTGAGCTAACAGGTAGTGCCGCAGCTTCCTGGTAGCCCATACCAAAGCTAAGCAATCCTTCTCCAGCGGAGTGTAGCGGGTTTCGTACTCTAGCATCTTCTTGCTTAGATAGTAGATGGCTCTCTCCACCTTGTCTTCTGATTCTTGCGCAAGCATGCAGCCCATTGTAGTCTCGATTCTTGTGAGATACAAAATCAAGCTGTTTCCACAGGTTACGGCGGTGACAAAGGCGGGTTGTGTAAATATTCTTTAATCTGTTCAAATGCAGCTTGACATCGGCCGTCCCATTGGAACTTCTTTCCTTTCTTGAGGAGGCGAAAAAGTGATTCACAAGTCAAGGTTAATTTCGAGATAAACCGTCTTATGAATTGCACTTTACCCAGAAAGCCTCGCACCTCTTTTTCAGTCCTTGGTGGTGGCATTTCTAAGATGGCCTTGATTTTGGAAGGGTTGACCTCGATGCCCCTTTGTGTAATCAGAAACCCTAGCATTTTTCCCGCTGTAACACCAAATGTACACTTCTGAGGGTTTAGCCGCAACCGGAATTCCCTGATCCTTTGAAAAAACTTGTGCAAGGCGGTGTAGTGGCCCTCTCTTTCTTTGGATTTGACAATCATGTCGTCCACGTACACCTCAACCTCTTTGTGGATCATGTCGTGTAATATTGTGGTTGCGGCCCGTTGATAAGTAGCTCCAGCGTTCTTCAACCCAAATGGCATGACTCTATAGCAGTATGTCCCCCACGGGGTGGTGAATGCAGTCTTTTCCCAGTCTTCTAGCGCCATCACTATCTGGTTGTAGCCTGAGAAGCCATCCATGAATGAGAGCAAAGCATGCCCTGCTGTGAAATCCACCAACTCATCGATATGCGGTAAGGGAAAGTCGTCCTTCGGACTAGCTCTGTTCAAATCCCTGAAATCCACACATACCCGGATCCTGCCATCTTTCTTCGGCACTGGAACAATGTTGGCCAACCAAGTTGGGTATTCGGATACCAGCAGGAAGCCTGCATCGATTTGCTTGGTGACCTCTTCCTTGATCTTGAGAGCCCAGTCCGGGCGGATCCTCTTGAGTTTCTGCTTGACAGGTCGGGCTTCGGGGTCAAGGGGGATCCGATGCTGTACAATCTCAGGATCAATTCCAGGCATGTCTTCGTAGGACCATGCGAAAACATCTTTGAAATCTTTTAATAAAGCGACTAAGCGCTCGCGTTCCTCCGAAGACAACGTGGACCCAATCTGGACCAGCCGCGGGTCCTCCTCAGTACCAATATTCATGGTAGTGATTTCATCCATTAAAGGTTTGACAAATCTCTCTTGCTCTTGCTCAATTAAACGTTGCAAAACCGGAGGAACTTTGTCCTCGTCGTTTTCGTCAAAGTTTTGAAAGTCTGAATTAATGCAATAAATCAAGGGCACATAAAAGTACTCAGAAACCACAGTTACTTGATTCTCATTTAGTACATCCAAATCGTCCGATTCATTTACAACAGACTCAAATGAAAAGGAAAAAGACGACCTAGATAGGACTGTGGTATCCGGGTTATCATCGAGATTACGGATTCAGACTTCGGTCGAGTTGGAACTGATTCGACTCACAAGACTCGGTGGAATTAGATTCCGGCTCACTACCTGACCCGGTGCTGCTGGACAAAAATCCCTCCTCGTATTGCCAAGTGAGAGAGGGTGCGATAGATGCATCCAAGATAGTCATTTGGTAGGCCTTGACCGTTTCATCCCCAATCATGGAAACCGAGAAGTTATACCCCAAGCACTTATGGTCGATCAGAGGATCAGAAAGTAGACATGCCAGTGCTACCCCCATTTCAAATTCATTACCCTCAGGATCCACTGCCTTACACTGCTCAACCTCAGCTGATGGGTCTGTCTGCTCTGTGGCAATGTCATCCCCGGATAGTTGCAGGTCGAAGAAGATCTCGAAACCTGGCACGCGCTTCTTCTCTTCGTTTAGCCATGGCTCTGGGAAGCCGCAAAATGGAAAGTCCTCCTCCTCCCGGATGAAGCGTCCATTCAGGATACCCTGAATGGGCCTATGCATTAACTCAAAAGGCTTCCCAGGCTGCTTTGCTCTGGCTCTTCTGGCCATTTCTTTTTCCTTCCTCACCCAGTCCTCTTTGGTGGGCAGATAACCCAAGCCAAAGGTATGAGGGTTGTGTGGCACTTCGCCCAATGCTGCAACGCCTTTCCGGCCGCTCCTTCCTAATCGCATCCCGGGGATATGTTGTAGCTTGTTCATAAGGTAGATAGATTAAGCACTGACGTACACTCCCTCATTCACAGCCATGATATTCTGCACCGCCCGGGCCTCAGCCAAGTGAACCCTGATAAGAAAACATCCTCTGTGCCATGCTCGATTTCTAAGACAGGTGTGGACACTTCTGGCGACAGATGGATTGATGAATTCCCGAAGACAATAACCACCCCCTTCCCGTGAGGGTACTTCAACATCTGATGTAGAGTGGAAGAGACTGCTTTTACTTGGTGCAACCACGACCGCCCTAAGAGTAGATTGAAGGTTGCGGGAACGTCCAAGACATGGAATTCAATGTTATGTTGCCCCGGACCAACCTAAGTCTGAATTTTGACTGTCCCCATCACTTCCCTGCTAGTATTATCATATGCTCTGACCACCTGAGTAGTCGGCACGAAGTCCGCGGGCTTCAACCCGATTATACTTTATTACAGGGGACATTGTTACATTGGCGGACCTGGTATCAACAAGTATCACCGGTATCCACTTGTCTCTACATTCCATGGAAACGTAGAGGGGTTTGTTATGATTTGTGCCCTCAGGCGTTAGTTCTTTGTCTGAAAAGGTTAATGCCAGGGAACCTCCTCCCGGAAAGACCAGCCCAACCAGCTGCTCTGGTGTAGTATCTATAGAGAGTTTGGCCTTGTCCATAGCAGATAGGACGGCCTGTCTATGTACCCACGATGCCATAAGCAGTCCCCAGATGGAGATGTCTGCTTGTATCTTCTTTAATTGCTTAAGCACAGCTTCTTCTTCAATCTGCTTTTCCCTCTGTTTCTCAGCTTCCTTATCTTTCCCAAACACCTCAGGTTGGTCTAAATGCGGGGGCTTGAAATACCGCCTACTTCTTGTCATATGAGCGACCTCGTCAATATACCAGGTATCATCAGGTAATTATTCCCCCAATCTTCATGAGTGTGGGCAAGACATAAGTCATCGTCTTCCCACCACATTCCGTCGGCGGTAAGCAGACACTGTCGACTCGGTATGATCGTAGTCGCGATACCTTGATCCATATGCTGGTATTTTTACGTTCCGTGCACAGCACTCTCGACCCCTACATGGGCCTTAGCTTTTCTGATTCTCTCGAAATCCTCAAATTTTTGTTGTTCCAACTGCGTCAGTACAACTGGTTGTTCAATACTCCCTGCATTTACAATGCCCAAGTTCTGAGTAGAATTCTTAGTGCCGGCGCTCTTTGGCGGTGTATTCTGACTCTCAGCCCTTCCTACCATCGATACTCTCGCCCTATTCGCCTAATACGGTTGATATTCTATGATGTCTGGTTGATCATCTAGCCATCCGGTAACTTCTGTCGACTCCTTATACTCGAACCAGTTGATTGCCGCATCACCTGATTCTTGGTCACTGAAGAACTGGAGGTTGGCAAGGTCTTCTCCTACAACTGTTAGATCATCCGTTCCCCGTTCAAATCTGTCCCCCCGTATTACACATAATTCTGTTCTTCTGGCGACCCTACACTTTCGGCTCAGCCATTGCCTTGTTGGATGTATTCACTTGGATCGTAGACCCCTCCAGCGAGATTCCCATACTGTTTAATCCCAGATTCAACAACCCCACTTTCCTCTGAAATCTGCCATGTCCCATCTTCGGTGGTCACCACCATTGGCTCAGATTGGGTCGTGGAGATGTCCATCATGCACAAGTTAGTGCAGACAGGAAGGATCACCTCCAGCTTAGGTAGGTTGGATGGGGTGATATAGATACTAGGATCGTAAGACGCGACCCCAGTTTGGATGAAGTTGATTCTGTTGGGAGGAGGAGCTTGGTTATGTGGTGGGAGAGGATTCGTTGTGACATTGGGTTTGTCGGGAGGCGCGATCACCTGCTTGTCAATAAGATCCTGGATCTCATGATGCAATCTAAAGCAACGGTCGGTGTCATGACCATGTTGTTGGTGATCTGTGATATTTTGCGGGTCATGAGAGGGAGGAGTGGATTTGGTAGTGGCCTCGGCTCTAGGGCGTCAAATGCTTCTTCTGATTAATACCCCAGAGCTTTGGGCGGGGGCATATATAGGGGTGAAGGTTCTTTGGCCTCTGAAATTTGGTATTTGGCGGTTTGGGTATTGCTTCGGATGTGCGAGAAAGGCGTGGGCGCCATGGGTCTTGGGGAGGAATGGTGGTGACCATGCTCACCTCTGAAGCTCGTCTTGATTCTTGGCGCCACTTTCGAACTGCGTTGTTGTTACGGTTGAAAGTCCTCCTAGGTTGCTCCCTATCCTGGTCGATCAGACCTTGTTTCATGGCGTCCTCAATCTGTACTCCCATCTCGTGTAAATCTGAGAAGGTGGGAAAGGGGAGTACAATCATCTTCTGCATCAACTTTGGTTAGAGATTGCGCACAATCATCCTGATTTGATCTTTGTCCGTAGGCCTCAAAGTCATCATTGATGCCTTCGCCCTCCATCGAGTTACGAAATCTGAGAAAGTCTCTTTAGGCTCCTGTCTCGTTGTTTTGAGATCACGAGTTGTAATCTCGATCTGGGTATTGTACGAGTACTGTGCAACAAAGGCCTCAGCCATTTCATCCCAGCTTCTTTTTACCTCATCCTCTAACCGGCGTGCGGATGGCGGCCACACCGGCAGGGTTCGGTCTAACAATAGCTTTTGTGGTCGGGTTAGGCCCATTGGCCGCAGGATGTCTGAGAATAGCTGAAGATGGACCATGGGGTCCCCGGATCCGTCGACGCGGTCAATTTGTGGCATCTTGAACCTATCGGGCAATGTCACGGCCACGTCGGTGTATCCGTCCTCAATGTCCGGAATAGCCTTCACCCCTTGTGATTTCTTGAAAAGCTTCTCAAGCTTGCTCAGCTTTAGAGCTGTATGGTCTATTTCGAACTCGAAGGGAGAGTCCGGGTGGTTGGGTGTATGGGTCTTGGACAGTTGAAGCGGAAGCGGGCGAGCTGCCTGATGTTGGAAGGTTTGTGTCCTCTTGGATGTTACGGACATTTGGCACGGTGTTACGGGTGTTTGGCGAGCATTACGGGTAATGGGGCCCTTGGTGGAGGAGGAACTGATGTGAAGCGAGATCCGCGTTCTCATTGCGATCTAGTGATTAGCTTCGACTGCTAGGCCATGATCGTGACTTCTTTGTTTGGAGAACTCCGCTTGACGGGCAACATCCTCCTGCATTTGTCTCATGCTTTCTTGCATTTGGCGCATTAAGGCTTCCACCCCTGACATATTTTGTTGATCCATCCGACTGACCGGTATGTCTATTTCTATAGCAACAATTGAGACCTCAATCCTACTGTCCTTTGATGGAGTAACCCACTGTTTTGGCAACCTCTGTTCTGACACACTGCGCTTCCTTGGCTTTCTCCTGACAACGGGGGGTAAAGAATAGAACATTGGATGTCCGTCAACCAGATCCTCAGATCGATTGAGTCGACGACCTCGTGTCCAAAGTGCTTGGGGAATATCTACTGAGTCGGAAGCAATGGTGCTAAAACTACCCTAGCAAAAGATAAATAAAGAGAAAAGGAAATAAATAACCAGATAAATGAACAGCATGACAGCTTAAAATAAATACACAACACACAGTCGGGCATACAACACACGGTTGATAAGCTGAAAACACACTGTCTCCAAATACTGATCACTGTCCCTGAATCACTATTCCCCAAAGGCTGAACCCGATACCCACAGATAACCGATTCTCAAATACTGACTGATGCCCACAGGCCTGATGCCCAAACTTGCAAACTGATACATGCATTTCTGTAGAGACGCACTCTAAAGCACATAACAAGCAAGTGAGAGCCAAAACACCTCTATGTTGGGGTAGGGTTTCCCTGTCCTATTTTGTCAGGAGCTAGGGTTTCACTATGCACACAGCGGTTTCAAACAACCTATATCGGGTAAGCAACCTGTCCTAGTTTGGAATGGTCACTATGGATTTCGATATGCACTAGGTCGAATGGTCAAAAGGGTGCCCCGGCAAAATCGGGGTTTGCGTCCCATACTGGTAGAGCCCGTAACCGGTGAGCCTTATGGTCATGCCTTGACAAGACAAGCCTCTGGCAAACCGTTCAGGAATAGCAGATGACAAACACGGTGTCCTAGGCGCACCGATGCAAATGCAATACAAAGAAACACACAAGTGTAGTCAAAACCAGATGTCATGAGTTCGAGTCAAGTTCTCTAAATCCCCAGCAGAGTCGCCAAAAATTGTAGGCAGGCCGGCGGGGGGACCTCGCTACAGCTCGGACTTGGATTTTGTGTCACGGTTCAAATCCGGCAAATCGTTTTGAGAAAACAGATTTTTACAAAAGAAGTGCCAAACATGGACTGCTTTGCCAGATACAGAGTCGCCACCCAAATATTTTATTTTTTGGAAATTTAGGAAACCTTGACTCGTTTGCCTAAGGCCACGTGTCCGTCATCACCAAAGTTGCCTCGGCTCGGGAACTTGGGTACGATTGGAGAAGGTCACTTCGTGAGCACCCCCGCTCTCCCGGTCAAAGACCGGCCTCTACTAACCATGATATCTAGTTTTGAAAACATTGTGTGCTCTTATTCCGGTTATTAGCCTAGATTTACTATGTGATGCGCATGGCATACAAGTATAGACTGGGTCGCCTGAATTGGAACAGAACATTTCACGTTTGTTTGTTTGAAAATGGTTTGATGGTACTACCCGCAGGTAGGCTTAAAATGCAGATTTTGCCACCCTCAGGTGGGCTTAAAAAAGACAGTTTTTCCACTATCTAGTGGGCTTAAGACACACAGTCAATGCATTGTTCCATTTCAAGTAACCCAACCTTCACCCACAGGCATTCAAGGCAGTTATATCACATAAGCAGTTAGCCTCATGGCAAGCATGGCAATCACTCACACGCATGCAAGGATGCTAAACCATAAAACTCACCGAGTACTCTAAGCTAAAACAGAAACCGATTAGAAATCCATGCATGATCCTAAATATACAGAAATGCCTAATGCAACACATGCAAAAATGCAACTAGAGCAGGCTCGACTATTCTAAACATGGCATATGGAATGCAACAGTTAACAAGTATTCAATTTGGAATTGAAATACAAATGCAGTTAGTATGATGCGCCGAGCCCGGTGCATGCAAAACAGATGAATGAATGCAAACATGCTATCATACTGTATGCTAATTGAAACATGCCCTAATCTAACCATCATAAGCAGGTAAATAAAAGGGAAGAAAGACGTGGGGTTGGAAGACATACATCACACTCACGCACACTTATTACAACATTGCCCTCGCACAGAGGGTCCAAATAAATAGTACAGTCCAAATAATACAGTCCAAATATGTACAAAATCCTAATTAATTAACAAATTTACTAAGAAAATAATAAACTGGCATGCAAGCCAGGGACTGTCTCGACTCTTCTTCGAATGATGAATGATGCATGCTCGGGTTGCCTTTGCGCGGAAATCCAAGACGATGCCCCAATTAGCCTCTGTTTGCAATTATTCTTGGAATGCGTGCCAAGCTCCGGAAGGCTGCTGATTCTTGATTTTCTGCAACAGAGAGCAAGAAAGGGGCATGGCAATGTATTTTCACATATGTATGCATACCTCGATCCTCGTGCCACCAATCACGCATCTCGATGCATGATGGCCGAGGAGTCGAATTGCACAACTCAATATGAAATGAATGCATATGAAAACTCAACAAAACCTAACTCCATCATGGATAATCCGAAGTCGGTGATTGGGGAATTGAGACACGTTAAAGTCACTGAGTCTGAACGCCCTCGTTTCCGTTAAGACTAACTTCTATCCCAAACACAATGCAATATGCATGACATGCATGAAATGCAACTAAGATACAACCTAACATGCAACATGCTATGAAATGGCATACACGATGCACGAGGTAACATGGCATACACAATGCACTAACATACAACCTAGCATACACAATGCTATGGAATGAAATGGCATACACAATGCAATATGGACTTACACTAACACACGTGGACCTCAGCCACACTCACATAAGAGGCCATTAGACGAAAATGAGACACCCGAAACGCGTGCATACGTGCACGCAAACCGAGGATCGACCCTAAGGCACGAAATGCCACTCTAACAAGACATGGCAAAGCATGGAATATGGCATATTAGCATGCAAATTTCAAAGGCAATAAGTGATGCAAAACAGCCCCGAAAGATGGCAAAATGACACCCGATGCATGAAATGAATCCCGAAACACGAAATTAGGCATACAGAATGACCTATGACTATGCAATGCATGCATTATTCGAACATGGAGTGTGAAGAAAGAATCAAGACAGCCCAAAAATAAGTAGATTTACAGTTCTAAGCAAGGCCAAATAGCGAACGCAGGTGGGGCTAAACTAGCATGCAAAAATGGCCCCGAAAGCAAGATAATGAAACAAGTGACAGCTTCTGACCCTAAACAGAGAAGGGCCCTTCTACAATGTCGAAGAGGGGCCCAAAATATGATACTTCACAGTTTACCAGAAGCCACAAAAATAGACACAAGTATGGCAAAACTCTCATGCAAAAAGTGGGCCTAAAGGAGGACAAAGAAGTAAGTGATGCATTCTGGCCCCAAAAAGATGAAGGTTCTTCAAAAAAGTTGAAGATGGACCTAAAATATGACCTTTTACAGTTTATGATCAAACCCAAAACAGTGTACAAGTATGCTCAAAGTACTATGCAAGATATGGCCAAAAAGAGAGCTATAACACAAAGTATAAAAAGGATGCTTCAAAAAGCAAAAGTCCCTCAATGAAACATGAAGAGGGGGTCAAAATGAGGCCATTTACAGTTCAGAATAAAGTCCAAAAACAGAAGCACAAGAGGCTAACAAATCATGTAAAAATGGGGCCAAAAGAGGGATACAAAGGCAAGTAACAAAAGGAGGCCCCAAACAGTGATGAGCCCTTCAACAATGTTGAATAAGGGCTCACAATAAGCTATTTTAAAGTTTACAACATGCTTCAAAACAGTTCATAGATAAGCCAAAAACAATGTGCAAAAGAATGGCATACAAGAGAGGTAATGAAGCAAGTGCAATAAAGAGGCCTCAAACAGTGAGAGGCCCTTAATAAAACATGGAAAATGGCTCAAAATAAGCCTATTTCCAGTTAGGGTTGGATCCCAAATATGCAAGCACAAAGGGCTAAGATATTGAACAAAATAAGGCCAAAAAAGATGAGAAATGTGCTTACCCTTGTAGCCTAGTCTTTGACAGCCTCTTGGTCCAAAATACAGCACTCCTAGCCTCTAAAAAACCAACTCCAACTACTGGAATGGAAGATGGAAGGGTGGGGGTATGGGTTGTAGAGTAAAGGGTGTAGGACTTAGATGTTTTAAAGGTTCAAGAGAGAGATGGAGGATGGATGTATATAAGGCTTCAAAGCAATTTTTCTTAACCCTTAAAACCAGAGCTGGAGGCTAGTTTATATAGACAAAAAGAGGGTGAAAAATGGGGGGGAAACAATTCAAGTTTCCCCCCAAAATGGCAGCCCCCCGGATACAAAATCTGGGGGGAAATGAAATAGATATTTGTGATGTACCAACTGTAAGGATCAAGGCAGGCCAAGTATCTAGGTCACAGGTGGCCGGCCGGCTCTTCCCATGGCCGGCTGGCCAGGGGTCAAAAGAGCCAAGTGCAATTACTAGCCGACCACCACAAATTGGTGGCCTCCCATGTGTTCTCAACACAACCCCGTGGTCAAAAATTGGCAACAGTGAACCAGGAGAGAGAAAAGGCCACTTTTAGGAGGGGTTCAAAAGGGTCAATCACAATTATTAGCCGACCATATGATATTGGTGGCCTCCCAAGTGTGTACAACACAAATATGTTGTTTTGGGCAAGAAAAAGTGGCCTTAGGGTGGTCAACATTGGCTTTTGAGTGAGAAAAACGGGCGACGGAGGGTGATGGAGGAATAAAATTGGTTGTTGAAATAATTACTGGCCTCCCACCCTTCTACGACCTTCCTGGTGATGAAACAGAGGTCCCTGCCAAAAATGAACGCAAACTGATGCAAAATGAAGGTTCGGGGTCAGCCTTGATTCGAGGCCCCGAAAACCGACTGTTAGGCACCGGGAGTGGTGTTCGACCACGAAGTTGGTCTCTCGGACCACAGTGTCCCTCAAAAGGGAGAAAATAAGATGCATGCCAAAAATCAGAGCAAACGGAGGTGGTTAGGCGGTCCCGAATCGAGGCACTTTCGGCTTGCGGCTCGAAAACCGAGGCAAGGCTCGAAATGGGCAAAATGGCCTACGACCACGAAATGTAGCCCACGGCCACTGAGAGATGATCTACGAGACCTCTCCATCCCTTTGGGAAGAGAAACAAAGAAAATCGAGCCTGGTTCGCAAACCGAGGCAAAGTACAGAAAAGCCTAGAAGTCCGGAGGCAAGGCTCACGGCCGAGACTCTGAAACCTCTGGATGAGCACGATATGCAACATCATCAAGCGCTCAATCGGTGACATCTGAGTCTTAAGGTCAGTCAAAAATGGGGTGTCTACAGCAACCCAGTATCATTTGAGTGTGAAAAAATTCAAATAGTAGCCAAATGTATAAAGCCAATCAACAAAGCCATTAATCTAGAATGCAAGGGTATTTCTTACCCTGCGAGAGTGTGGGAACAGCATACTGGGATAGCAAAAACCATGGTAGAAAAATGCAGCTGTAGAAAGCCTATTACTCATTGAATTGGGGTTTCTTCTTTTCAATGATGTCAAATTTTGGGGTTTGGTGGAAAATGGGTGGAATGGATAAAGGAGTGTATTACTTCTACTAGATTTTCTGTGCTTGTTAATGGAGCACCAATTGGAGAATTTACTCCACAAAGAGGACTTAGACAAGAGGATTCATTGTCCCCTTTTCTGTTCAATATAGCAGCAAAGGGATTAAGCATATTAATGTCAAGAGCTTTGGATTTGGAGTTGATAAAAGGGGTGAAGATTGGCTTATGTGGGTTAGTTCTCACTCACTTACAGTTTGTAGATGATTCCATATTATTATGAGAAACTGATGTTATGGAAGTAAGAAATTTGAAGAGGATATTGAGGTGTTTTGAAATTTTGTCAGGTCTGAGGATAAATTATCATAAAAGTGTAGTGTATGGAGTGGGAGTTTCAAATGAATCTATGAATGAGTTCGCTTCAGTGCTAAATTGCAAAGTGAAAAGCTTGCCAATTCAGTACCTTGGATTACCATTGGGTGCCAACCCTAGTAGAAAAGCAACTTGGAGACCTATTTTGGACAAAGTTAGAAGCAAACTGGTAGGTTGAAAAAGGAGATTACTCTTATTTGCAGGGAGGCTTACTCTAATAAAATTTGTCATCTTTTCATTGCCCATGTACTATTTGTCTTTGTATAAGATGCCTCAAGGGGTTGCAAAAGAGTTGGATAAGATTCAGGCCTCATTCCTTTGGGGTGGGTCTGCATTAAGAAAAAAGGTTCACCTAGTAAACTAGAAAGAAGTTTCCAAACTTGCTGAGCAAAAGGAATTGGGGATTAGGAGAGTTAATGAGATTAATGTTTACCTTTTCTTAAAATGGTCGTGGAGGTTTGGAGTTAAGAACAAAGAACTTTGGAGAAGAGTGCTATGCAGCAAATATAGGGTGGATGAGGGGAATTGGAGGCCTACATTCAACTCTAATAGCAGTTGTTCAAAAATTTGGAAGGACATACTAAAAGGCACTGAACAGAGTAGCAGTCTTATGGAGTTTTTTTTTGGAAAATTGTAAGTTAAAAGTGAGTAATGGCCATAAAGTCCCGGGTTGATAAATGGGGTGAAAATATATGTCTCAAAGAAGAGTTCCCACTTCTATATAGATTGGTAGTTAACAAGGGAGGGTCCTTATTTTCACTGATGGAAAGAAAGGAGGTTGCAGGTGACTGGATGCCTCAATTCAGAAGGGAGCTTTATGATTGGGAAAGAGTGGAGGTTACCAGATTGCTAGGCCATTTAGAGGCAGGTCCTGCAATTAGGTCATCCTCAAAAGATACACTAGTTTGTGCTGCCTCAAAATCAGGGAGGTTTATAGTTGAATTTGTGTATAAATTTCTGGCAAGTGCTTTTTCGCAGACCGTATTGCTTGGCATTGTCCTTGGCTCAATCTACCGGCAATGTGCTACAGCATGTCTCGGCGAGCTGGGATTCAGTTGATTGGCTTGACACACTGCGTGTTCTACTTTCCTTTCCGGTTCCAGCGCCAGTTCAGCCATGATCAGCCAAGCTGCTTTTGAACAAATCAAGGAATACTTATAGAACCCACTCGTGTTGTCACCGCCTGAGTCGGGAGAACCGTTGATTTTATACCTTTCGATGAAACTTCGATGAAATTTGCATGTTCTTGAGAATCAAAGGATAAAGTGGAGAACGCTATCTACTATCTGAGCAAGAAGATGCTGGAGTATGAAACCCCCTACACACCATTGGAAAAGGCTTGCATAGCCTTGGTATGGGCTACCAGGAAGCTGCGGCACTACCTGTTAGCTCACTCTATAATGTTGGTTTCAAGATTAGATCCCATCAAATATCTCTTCGAGAAACCGGCACTTACGGGTAGGCTAGCTCGTTGGTTGCTGTTGCTTTCCGAATTTGATCTGAAGTATGTGACTCGTAAGTCAGTAAAGGGGAGAGCGATAGCGGAGTTCCTAGCCGATCACTTAGTTGAAGGAGATGAAGCAGTCGAGTACTTATTCCCATATGAGGCTATTTTGCATATTGACGATGAGTTTTGGACAATGTATTTTGACGGAGCGTCAAACCAATATGGGTATAGGATAGGGGTGTTGCTGATAGCACCTGACAAGTCCCGTATCCCTCTGGCATTTAAACTCCGGTTCAAAGTCTCGAACAACGAAGCAGAATATGAAGCATGCATTGCTGGTTTTGAAGCCGCCCTAGAAGTAGGGGCAAAACGGTTGGACGTCATAGGGGACTCGAACCTGGTTGTATCTCAAGCTAAAGGAGACTGGAAAGTCAAAGAAGAAAAGATGAGAATGTACCACCAGACCTTGGACCTGCTGATTCCTCGGTTTGAGAAGCTGAACTTTGCTCATCTGTTAAGAGAGAACAACAGGTTTGCAGATGCACTAGCAACTCTATCTTCCATGATAGACATCCCTTTTGGAGTCCGGATGCGTCCGATCATCATTGACCAGAAGTTTGCGCTGGCTTATGAGTCAATTGCTGCCATAGAAGAGGTTCAAGATGAGAACCCCTGGTATTACGATGTCTGGAACTTCTTGGAGAAAGAAGTGTATCCACCAAGGGCAAATGCCAAGGATAAGAGGGCAATCAGAAGAATGGCTGCTCAGTTCATCATCTGCGGTGGAAAACTGTATAAGAGAGGTCATCTGGGAATGCATAAGCTATGTGTCGACGCCGAAGAATCGAAGAGCCTGATGGAGGCCATCCATGGAAGAGAGTGCGGAGCACATATGAACGGGGTAATGTTAGCTCGGAAGATCCTCAGATAGGGTTACTACTGGTCCACCATGGAGAAGGATTGTATCGGCTTTGTGCGGCGATGCCACAAATGTCAGATCCATGCAAACCGCATGAACATCCCGTCGTCGAAGCTATACAATATGACTTCGCGATGGCCATTTTCAGTTTGGGGAATCGATGTGATCGGGGCTGTCACTCCGAAGGGGTCTAATGGGTATGAGTTCATTCTGGTCGCGATAGATTATTTCACAAAGTGGGTTGAGGCCCAATCTTATGCGGTGTTGAAGGCTTCACATGTTGTGAAATTCATCAGAAACAACATAATCTGTCGCTACGGGGTCCCGAACAAGATCATTTCAGATAACGGTTCCCACTTCAAGAAGGAAGTGATTGACTTGTTGGAAAAATACAACGTGGCTTTTCATAAGTCATCCACATATCGGCCGCAGACCAATGGAGTAGTTGAGGCCGCCAACAAGAACATCAAACACATTTTGCAGAAGATGGTGGAAACCTACCAAGACTGGCCAGATAAGTTGCCATTCGCTCTGTGGGGCTATCGGACTTCAATTAGAACTTCTACTGGGGCAACTTCGTATTCGTTAGTTTATGGGATGGAGGCCATTCTACCTATCGAGATTGAATTTCACAACATGTGAAGCCTTTAACACCACATAAGATTGGGCCTCAACCCACTTTGTAAAATAATCTATCGCGACCAGAATGAACTCATGCCCATTAGACCCCTTCGGAGTGACAGCCCCGATCACATCAATTCCCCAAACTGAAAATGGCCATGGCAAAGTCATATTGTATAGCTTCGACGGCGGGATGTTCATGCGGTTTGCATGGATCTGACATTTGTGGCATCGCCGCACAAAGCCGATACAATCCTCCTCCATGGTGGACCAGTAGTAACCCTGTCTGAGGATCTTCTGAGCTAACATTACCCGTTCATATGTGCTCCGCACTCTCCTCCATGGATGGCCTCCATCAGGCTCTTCGATTCTTTGGCATCGACACACAGCTTATGCATTCCCAGATGACCTCTCTTATACAGTTTTCCTCCGCAGATGATGAACTGAGCAGCCATTCTTCTGATTACCCTCTTATCCTAGGCATTTGCCCCTGGTGGATACGCTTCTTTCTCCAAGAAGTTCCAGACATCGTAATACTAGGGGTTCTTATCTTGAACCTCTTCTATGGCAGCAATTGACTCATAAGCCGGCGCAAACTTCTGGTCAATGATGATTGGACGCATCCGGACTCCAAAAGGGATGTCTATCATGGAAGATAGAGTTGCTAGTGCATCTGCGAACCTGTTGTTCTCTCTTAACAGATGAGCGAAGTTCAGCTTCTCAAACCGAGGAATCAGCATGTCTAAGGTCTGGTGGTACATTCTTATATTTTCTTCTTTGACTTTCTAGTCTTCTTTAGCTTGAGATACAACCATGTTCGAGTCCCCGATGACATCTAACCATTTTGCCCCTAGGGCGGCTTCTAAACCAGCAATGCACGCTTCATATTCTGCTTCGTTGTTCGAGACTTTGAATCGGAGTTTAAATGCTAGAGGGATATGGGACTTGTTAGGTGCTATCAGCAACACCCCTATCCCATACCCACTGGTTTGACGCTCCATCAAAATACATCATCCAAAACTCATCGTCGATATGCAAAATAGCCTCATCTGGGAATAAGTACTTGACTGCTTCATCCCCTTCAACTGGGTGATCGGCTAGGAACTTTGCTACCGCTTTCCCCTTTATTGACTTGCGAGTCACATACTTCAGATCGAAGTCGGAAAGCAACAGTAACCAACGAGCTAGCCTACCCATAAGTGCCGGTTTCTTGAAGAGATATTTGATGGGATCTAATCTTGAAACCAACATTACAGAGTGAGCTAACGGTAGTCTCACAGCCTTCGTAGCCCATACCAAGGCTAAGTAAGCCTTTTCCAACGGTGTATAGGGGGTTTCATACTCCAGCATCTTCTTGCTCAGATAGTAGATAGCTTTCTCCACTTTATCCTCTAATTCCTGCGCAAGCATGCAGCCCATCGTAGTTTTAGTCACTGAAAGTTACAAAATCAACGATTTTCCCGGCTCAGGCGGTGACAACACGGGTGGGTTCTGTAACTATTCCTTGATCTGTTCAAAAGCAGCTTGGCATCGACCGTCCCATTGGAACTTCTTTCCTTTCTTCAGGAGGCCAAAAAGTGGTTCACAAGTCAAGGTTAATTTTGAGATAAACTGTCTTATGAATTGCACTTTACCCAGAAAGCCTCTCATCTCCTTTTCAGTCCTTGGTGATGGCATTTCTAAGATGGCATTGATTTTGGAAGGGTCGACTTTGATACCTCTCTGTGTAATCAGAAATACCAGTATTTTCCCTGCTGTAACATCGAATGTACACTTCTGAGGATTCAGCTGCAACTGAAATTCTCTGATCCTTTGGAAGAACTTTTGCAAGGCGGTGTAGTGGCCCTCTCTTTCTTTGGACTTGACAATCATGTCGTCCACATACACCTCAACCTCTTTGTGGGTCATGTCGTGCAATATTATGGTCGCGGCCTGTTGATATGTAGCTCCAGCGTTCTTTAACCCAAGTGGCATCACCCTGTAACAGTAAGTCCCCCATGGGGTGGTGAAAGCAGTCTTCTCCCGATCTTCAGGTGCCATCACTATCTGATTATAGCCCGAGAATCCATCCATGAACGAAAGCAAGGCATGCCCACTGTGAAGTCCACTAACTCATCAATATGCGACAAGGGAAAGTCGTCCTTCGGACTGGCTCTGTTCAAATCCCTGAAATCCATGCATACCCGGATCCTGCCATCCTTCTTCGGCACCAGAACAATGTTCGCCAACCAAGTTGGGTATTCGGATACCAACAGGAACCCTGCGTCAATTTGCTTGGTGACCTCTTTTTTAATCTTGAAGGCCCAGTCCGGCTGGATCCTTTTGAGTTTTTGTTTAACGGGTCGGGCCTCTGGGTGAAAAAGGATCCGGTGTTGTACAATCTCAGGATCGATTCCAGGCACGTCTTTGTAGGACCACGCGAAAACATCGTTGAAATCTTTTAATAGAGCGACTAAGTGCTCGCGTTCCTCTGAAGACAATGTGGACCCGATCTGGACCAGCCGCGGGTCCTCCTCAATACCAACATTAATAGTAGTGATTTCATCAACTAAAGGTTTAACAAATCTTTCTTGCTCTTGATCAATTAAGCGTTGCAAAGTCGGAGGAATTTCTTCCCCGTCGTTTTCATCAAAATTTTGAAAGTCCTGATTAATACAATAAATCAATGGCACAGAAAAGTACTCAGAAACCACATCTATTCCATTCTCATTAAGCATTTCCAAATCGTCCGATTCTTCTGTTACAACAGACTCAAAAGAGAAAGAAAAAGACGACCTAGACAGGACTGTGGTATTTGGGTTGTCACCCCTAGGAATACCGGACTCAGACTCAGACGAGCTGGAACCTGATTCCGACTCACTAGACTCGGTGGAATCAGATTCCGGCTCACAACCTAACTCGGTGCTACTTGACAAAAATCCCTCCTCGTATTGCCAGGTGAGAGAGGGTGCGATGGATGCATCCAAAATGCTTGACGGTGGGCTCGCATCCGTTTCATTTCCAATCATGGACACCGAGAAGTTATCCCCCAAGCACTTCTGTACGATCGGAGGATCTGAAAGTAGAGAAGTCAACGCTACCCCTATTTCAATTTTGGCGCTCTCGGAATCCACATTTTTACACTGCTCAACCTCAGCTGATGGGTCTGTCTGCTCCTCGGCAACATCATCCCCAGATAATTGCAGGTCGAAGAAGATCTCAAAACCTGGCACGCGCTTTCTCTTTGCATTCAACCATGGCTCTGGGAAGCCGCAGAATGGAAAATCCTCCCCCTCCTGGACAAAGCGTCCGTTTAGGGTACCTTGAATGGGTCGGTGCATTAACTCATATGGCTTCCCTGCCTGCTTTGCTCTGGCTCTTCCAGCCATTTCCTTGCCTTTCCTCACCCAGTCCTCTTTGGTGGGCAGATAACCCAAGCCAAAGGTATGCGGGTTGTGCGGCACTTCGGCCGATACTGCAATGCCTTTCCGGCCACTCTTTCCCAATCCCATCCCAGGGATGTGTTAAAGCCTTTTCATGAGGTATATTGATTGTGTGCTGACATATACCCCCTCATCAACAACTAAGATGTTTTGCACGACTTGAGCCTCAGCCAGAGTAAACCCTGATAAGAACACGTCCTTCGTGCCGTGCTCGATTTCCAAGACTGGTGTAGACACCTCCGGCGGCGGATGGATTGATGAATTTCCAAAAACTATAGCTATCCCCTTCCCGTGAGGGTATTTCAATATCTGGTGCAAGGTGGAAGAAACTGCCTTTACCTAGTGTAACCACGGTCGCCCCAAAAGTAGGTTAAAGGTTGCGGGAATGTCCAAGACATGGAAATCGATCTCGTGTTGTCCTGGACCAACCTGGGTCAGAATTTTGATAGTCCCCATCACCTTCCTGCTTGTGTTATCATACGCTCGAATCACCTAGGCAGTTGGGATGAAGTCTACGGGCTTCAACCCGATTGCATATACCGTCCTTGACGGGCATACGTTAATAGCGGATCCCGTGACGACAAGAACTATCGGTATCCATTTGCTTCTACATTCCACAGAGATGTAGAGCGGTTTGTTGTTATCCGAGCCCTCAGGCGGCAGTTCCTTGTCAGAAAAAGTCAACGCCGGGGAACCTTCTCCCGGAAAGACCAATCCCATAAACTGTTCAAGCGTGGTGTCTATTGAGAGCTTGGCCTTGTCCATGGCCGATAGAACAGCTTGTCTGTGAACACGTGAAGCCATAAGCAGTCCCCAGATGAAGATGTCTGCTTGTATCTTTTTCAACTGCTTCAGTATAGCCTCTTCTTCGAGTTGCTTCTCTTTCTGTTTCTCCGCTTCCTTGTCCTTCCCGGACGATTCTGGTTGATCTAGGTGCGGGGGCTTGAAATACTGCCCACTCCTAGTCATATGATAAACTTCGCAAATGTACCAGGTATTGTCCGGTTGGTTGCTTCCCCAGTTCTCATCCGTGTGGGCAAGACATAGATCATCGTCCTCCCACCACATTCCATCGGCAGCTGACAGACACCTGTCCGGCTCCGTTACCACTGTCCTTGTACTCACAGTACCTTCTGTCCATGTGCTCGCAGTACGCTCCATCTTTGTGCGCACAGCAGGTTCAGTCCCCACAGGAGCCTTAGCTTTTCTGGCTCTCTCAGAGTCTTCAATTCCATCCCGTTCTAACTGCGTCAATGTAGTCTGTTGTTCAACATCTCTTGTATTCAAAATGCCCAGATCCTGAGTGAAATTTTTGGCACCGGCGCTCCCCGGCGATGCATTTTGATCCCCGGCCCTTCCGGCCACAATTGATGTCCTTGCCCCTGACGGGCCTCTTTCCAGCTGAGATTCTTCAACAATATCTGGTTGGTTGTCAAACCACCCTGTGACCTCTACTAACTCCTCAAAATTGAACCAGTTGACTGCCATGTCCCCCAGATCTTGTTCTTTGAAAATTTGAAGGTCAGCAATGTCCCCTTCTAGAACGGCTAAGTCATCTACCCTCTGATCAAGTCCATCCCCCAGTAGTACACAAATTTCTGCCCCCACCGGCAATTCCACATTTGGCCTAATCTGACCCGCTAACGTAATGTAGCCACTCGGATTGTACACCTTCTCAGCAAAGCTCCCCAATTCCTCAGTCCCTGAATCCACTGTACCACTTTTTCCCAAAATCATCCCTATTCTATCTTCGACAGCTACCACCATTGGTTCGAGTTGGGTTCGGGAAATGTCCAACATGCACAAGTTAGTGCTGTCGAGAAGGAACACCTCTGGCTTGGGTAGGTGGGACGGGGTGATATATATGCTGGGGTCATATGACATGACCCTAGTTTGGATAAAGTTGATTCGTTTGGGAGGTGGAGCTTGGTTGTGTGGTGGGAGAGGGTTAGTTATGACGTTGGGTTTTTCTGGTGGCATAATCACCCTGTTGTCAACGAGATCCTGAATCTCGTGACACAATCTAAAATAATGGTCGGTATTGTGACCATGTTGTTGGTGGTATGTGCAGTATTTGGCTGGGTTATGGGAGGGAGGAAGTGGATTTGGCAATGGCCTCGGCTCCAAGGGCTTCAAGTGCCCTTTCCTGATTAACACCCCTAGAGCTTTGGACAGGGGCATATATAATGGAGTGAAGGTTCTTTGGCCTCGAGGTTGGTATTTGGTTGTTTGTGTGTTACTTCTAGACACACCCGAGAAGGGTGTAGCTGCCAGGGTTCTTGGAGGGGTGGTGGTGACCATGCTTACTTCTGAAGCTCTAGTAGTTGCAGCACTGCTTGTGCCTGCATTGTTGTTGCGATTGAAGGTTCTCTTGGGTTGCTCTTTCTCATTGTCAATCAAGCCTTGCTTCAAGGCATCCTCGATTTGTACTCCCATCTCATGCAAATCTGAAAAGGTAGGGAAGGGGAGCACGATCATTTTTTGCATCAATTTGGATTGGAGGTTACGCACAACCATCTATATTTGATCCTTATCTGTAGCACGTCCGCGGGGGACCTCGCGCTAACAGTTCGGACTCGATTTTGTTGTTGCGGTTCTAAATCCGAACCAAAGAGTCCAAATCCGGCAAATCGTTTGAGAAAACAGATTTTTGAAAAGTAGTGCCAAACATGGACTGCTTTGCCAGATTACAGAGTCGCCACCTAAATATTTTTATTTTTGGGAAATTTAGGAAACCCTGACTCGGTGCCGAAGGCCACATGTCCGTCATCACCAAAGTGGTCTTGGCTCGGGAGCTTGGGTATGCGATCGGGAAGGTCGACTATGAGCACTTTCGCCTCCAAGACCGCCTCTACTAACCGTGATATCCGCTTTTTGAAAACATTACATGCTCTTGTTCCAATTATTAACCTAGAATTACTATGTTATGCGCAAAGAAACAAGTATAGACCAGATTGCCTAATTCGGAAATAAACATTGCATATCCGTTTGTTTTGAAAAACATTTTGAGTTTGCTACTCGCAAGTAGGCTAAAATACGGATTTCAATGAGTTGTTCCAACTCACGCAATCCAACCTCCACCCACAGGCATTCAAACAGTTTATCATGTAAGCACTTAGCCGCATGGCAAACATATTGTCATGGTAAACATTCACACGCATGCGATATGCTAAAGCCATAAAAACTTACATCGTACTCCGTGCCAAAACAGTAAACTAGTTAGCAAACATGCGTGACCTAGTTCATGTCAAGTGGCTAATGCATCACATACAAGGATGTAATCTAAATGGGCTCGGCTATCCTAAGCATGGCACATGAAATGCAGCAACTACCACGTATTCAATTTGGAATTGAAAGTACGATGCAGTTTGCATGATGTGCCGAGCCCGAATGCATGTAAACAAATGCATGAATGCACGCATGCATTGCATAAGGTATGCTAATTTAGACGTGCCCTAATCTACCATAAGCAGGTAAATAAAAGGGATAGAAAGAAGTGGGGATTGGAAGACATACACCCACTCACGCACACTTATTACATTTTTGCCCTCGCTCGGAGGGACCAAAATAATAATACAGAACCGAATGACTAATTAACTACACAAGCTAATTAATTATTACAAATTCCTTTGAATTAATTAAATAAATAACTAATCTGATTAAAGCGATAAATGCCTCGGGAGGGCTCAAATGCGCGCCCGGGATTCGCTTCGGAATCGCCTTGCATCATGCAAGCGTGCCTCTGCTTTCCTGCTATCTTCCTCGAAAATTACCAAAGTCGAAGTGCCTCTCGGCAGCAGAATACCACCGCTGAGGCGAGCACCACTTGGAAAAGGAGGAGGCCACCGCTTGAATTCACTCATCGGCTAAAAATTCAATGCCTAGGGCACTAAAAATGCCGGTCGGCACAAAATGTTGCAAAACACCTGCAGACCACAATGAGAGGACAACAAAATGCATGGCAATGTAATTCAAAGCATGTATGCACCCAACACAATCCTTATCATATTTTGGACTCAAAGGAGGTTGTGCCTCGGTTCTCGGACCACCAATCACGCATTTCCATGCATGGTGGCCCAAAGAACCAAGAGGGCAATTTTGATTTCAAATGCATGCAAAACACATAGGCACAAAAGGGGGGGGACCAAACCTCTATCAAACTCACTTCAAGAGGCTTGGTATGCATGTCAATGTGATGCAATCCTAAGCATGTTATCTAGGATGCAAGATGGACAATATGATGCATTTATGCAAGCATACAAACAAGCATATAATACAAGCATGCAAACCAATGGAAAAGTGGACTTAGGCATGAATTAGGCAACTCTAAAAGGCCTAAAATCAGTGGCCAAAGTGCCTAGGGAATGAGACCAAATGCACGCACACACATGCACATGTTAAGGCTCAAGACTTAAGCATACAAAATCAACTTTCATGCACACTTAAAGGACCAAACATGGGCAATTAGCATGCATTGAAAGCTCTGAAATTCATGTCAAACATGATGCCAAATCATGCAATGAAGTGTGCCAAACAAAGCATGCAAATGGCCTAGGCTTAAGGCAAGCCAATAGGTATTGAACCACACTTAGCACAAATACATATGGCATGCACTTAACAACCAAAACAGGTTCTTAGCATGTTAAAGCAAGGCCAAAGGGCTACTTAGATGGCATCTAAGAGTCATTAAACCAAAGGCATACGTTGAAGCCAAAACATGGAGCACTTAACACACACTCTTGAAGCACTAAAGAGGCATGCAAGGCAATCAAATAAGCATGTATGAAGGACTGAAATGGCATGCTAGATGGTTCCAACCATCAAAAATGAAGTAAGCATGGTACACTACACATTCATACTCTTGAGGCCAACAAGCCAAATACAAAGGGGCTACAAAATACATGCTAAGATTGGCCAAAATAGTTATGGACAAAGCTAAAGCATGACAAAGTAAGCCTACAAGCTTCACAAATCTAAGCCTAAAAACATGTTAAAAGCTAAGGCTAGCAAGCTAGACATGTTAAGGCATTACAAGGCAACTATGCTAAGCATGCATAGGAGACCAAAACCAACCTATAGCAATGTCATGTTAGGGCATAATGAACATGAAATGCAACTAAGACATGCTCAAGAAACAAACAAACATGGTGCTCTCTCAAGAGGCAAAACATGCCCTTTTCAAGGACAACAAGGAGAGGGGATAGCCCTCTCCTTCCTAGGACTTTAAGGCACCATCTCCACCACTGAAATCCCTCAAGATTTCAGTGGTGAAAACATGACAACAGTCCGGATCTCCACAAAATAGCACAAAAAAAGGCCTTTTCAAGACCTAAAGGGGGTCAAACTTCCCCAAACCTCCAAACACTCTTAATACACAATAAAGAGGGTCAAAAATCAGAACTTTTATGTGCCAAACACTAAGCTCAAAAACTGTTTTAAACTAAGTAAAAACAAGTTGCAAGAATGGGGTAAATAAAGTGAAGTTCTTACCCTTGTTGACTACCTTCACAAAGGTTGTTGTGCTTGGTCCCTTGAGCTCCAAACCACCAAAAACTTCAAGAATAAGCTCGATCTTTGAGCACACCAAGAAAAAGTGTAAGAGTAGGTGTTTATGTGCAAAAGTGTGAACTTGTGCACCTAGAACACAAAGGAAAGAGAGAGATAGAGTGTATATCTATTCTAACCCTAGGAAAACCAGAGCTCCAACTCTCTAACAATGTCTAACACTTAAAAAATCTAACCCTTTGCCAAGAGGAGAAGCTCCTCTTATAGAACTTGTAAGACTTACAAGCTAAGCAATCAGGGTTCATCCTCCATACACGTGTATGGAGGGAAGCTAATGGCACAGTGAGAAAATATCTCACAAAGCAAGTGCCATGTGGTCGGCAGGCAAAATGGTCATTTCGCCCAAAATAGTGCCGGCCGGCACAAAAAGTGCCGGCCAAGCACAGAATAGTGCAGTGGGAACTCCAACCCGGTGGCCTCTAGCCCTGGCCGGTGGTGTGTAGGGATGCCTCACAGGGCATTCCCTGCCCCTCAAAGGCAAATCACAAGTGTTTGGTGCAAAACCAAACACAAAACGGTGGAGTTCGGAGATCCTGAGGCAAGGCGCGCTGGCCGAGAACTCCGGGAACTCCAAACGGACACAAACATGGATAATCACCGAGTGTCCAAGCGGTGGCGTCAAGTCTTGGGGATGGTCAAAAATGGGGTGTCTCTGATTGCCCTCTTTGTGAGAACTTCGAAAGTCATAACAATGGCGGGAGTGAATGTCAAAGCCGAGACGACCTATTTTGACAAGGCGAAGACTTGGACAAACATACTAAGCGCAAATGGTTGAACTTCATAAGGCGCCTCGTATCCCTTAAGGAATCAAACCGGCGTAGTTCATGCGGGAGGCACACGTGCCAAGGATAAGATATCGCCCGTGGCGGGGGCAAAATGCAATTGAAAATGCAAGCCGAGCATAACTTATGATCATGCAAAGAAAGTCGTAATGAAGCACACATACATGATTATAAGCTAACATGCAAGATCTACACTATAATGCGAAAGGATGTAAGAGAATTATGGGATTCTCGAGCGTCTCACTCGGAGGAATACAATACAATGCGGCTCTTTGGTTCCAGTGATAAATGAGCCGTACATACAATATCGTGCTGAAAAGAAAGCAAACATTAACGGTACAATATTGTTAGCATCGCATGTCATGCAAAATGAATGCAAGATGATATGCAATATGTACAAAACAATGTATGAATAATGCAAATGAAAATGTAGTGCGATTAAAACTAATGCGAACTACATGCGAGCAATTGAATCATGATTCAAGCGGGACTCGAAACCACACAAATGTCAAATAGATTGGTGGAGGTGACAAGTCCGTCTCCCATAGAGCGATGTCGATCTATGAGTACTTACGGACACAAGAACAAGTATTGGGTGGAATGACATAAGTGGAAAGCGACCATTTGGGGTGAGAAGAATGATCCTAATGCGGACGCAATGACTACACTATAATGTAATGGAAATGGATACAAATGGATATGGCACGCGGGCCAAACCGTATTTTGCCTAGGAAAGGCATGTACGCATACAAGCCGTATCTAACACAGAAGCGGTGCCGCTACCCTCAAGGCTCGGACACAAAAGCTCGATAACTGTGTTTCAACACGAAAAGTGTGGGCACATACCAGACCAAGCTCAACAAGGAAAGGTGCAAGCCATAGATGGGGGTGATGCAATGGATGCATGCAAGCTACAATGCAATGGATATGGCACGCGGGCCAAACCGTATTTTGCCTAGGAAAGGCATGTACGCATACAAGCCGTATCTAACACAGAAGCGGTGCCGCTACCCTCAAGGCTCGGACACAAAATCTCGACAACTGTGTTTCAACACGAAAAGTGTGGGCACATACCAGACCAAGCTCAACAAGGAAAGGTGCAAGCCATAGATGGAGGTGATGCAATGGATGCATGCAAGCTACAATGCACTGGACTAGGTGTTTTACAAAAAATGCATGACATATACACTATATTACAATGAAATGCAGGACAAATGCATGGTTTTTTTTTTTGTTTTTGAATGTTTTTGAAAATGCATGACATATGCAATATTTACAAATGATGCGTGGGATGCATGTTTGATGCAATGGCTGCGATTGCAGTTTTCCCTATTCTACCAGCAGGTGATATACTAGGTTGGTTCAATTATCGAATTGAGGCGTAAACATACCGCCTCAACCTATGGGGCTTCCATCTGATTTCAAGCGGGGTATCCCCACAGGTATTTAAACCGGACTTTAGTCTCGGAAATTCGAACCTTTGCGTTCTAGGCATAAGCCATTTAAACTCTAGTTTTCACCGTCCCCATTGGTCTCCTAGGAACTCACTTGCAAACACGGGTGGCTTTACGGACCACGAAAGTCGTTAAGACACGACAAACACCGAAGAATTGCATCTTGAGAGGATTTAAGGTCTCCTAGACCGTGCGTGTTTAAAGTCTCGCCCGGACGAGGGAACGCGATGAAATCATAAAACAACGCTATGGAATGCATGCAAAATGCAATGAGGTGCACCTTAGTGCAGAAGGTTTACACCTCAGAGATTTAAGGTCTCCTAGACCAATGCGTGTTCATACGTGTCTCAAAAGATGGAAAATGGAGTGCAATGAGGCTGCGTGCCTCAAAGGATGGAAAATGGAGTGCAATGAGGGTGCGTAAGCGGTATGAAATGCATGCCAAATGCAATGAGGGCAACTCGGTGCAGAAGGTCTGCACCTCCAGGATTTAGGGTCTCCTAGACCGTGCGTGTTTTGGTCCCGTGGGACGGTATGGGAACAACCATGCGAATGTGACCTGGCGTGCCACAAAGGTGCGAGAACAATGCAAATGAGAATGAAATGAACCATGATGCGCGCATACCTCATTGGTGAAAAATGAAATGCAAAAGCGAGGTCTCGCACCTCGAAATCAGATGAAATGCGAAATGAGGCAACGTACCTCATTTGATGGAAAATGATGCAAAAGCGAGGCGTCGTGCCTCGAGATGCAATGAAATGCGAAATGAGACACCGCGTACCTCATTTGATGGAAAATGGAGTGCAAAGCGAGGCGTACGTGCCTCGAGATGCAATGAAATCTTGAAATAGATGTAACGAGGTGCACCTTAATGCAGAAGGTCTTACACCTCCCAAGGATTTAAGGTCTCTGGACCGCGTGTTTTTTGGTCATGGGACCGTGCGTGTTCGGTCCGCCGGACCGTTGGCAAAATGAAATGCACATGAGGCAGCGTACCTCATTGGATGGAGAATGAAATGCAAAACAAAGTACGTGGTAGTACACCTCACGTGACTCAAGGTGAAATGCAAAATGAAACACGTGAGGTAGTACACCTCCGCGTGACTCAAAATGAGATGCAAAATGAAGGAGTATGACCGCATGCCACACGACAATGCAAAATGGTGCAAGTTGCAAGGGGCGTGCAAGATGGCGCGTCGATCGGCCGGACAATGTGATGGATCGCGTGGCGCTGCAGGGCAACTTTTGAATCTCTGTAAATGACAAAGGATACAAAGGATACAATCTTCGCAGAATTTGGCGCCACGCCGATGAGGCGGTCAGAAGTCAAAAGCGGAGGCGGTTGAGCATCGAGGATGCATTTTCTTGTATTTTCTTGAGACTTGAAGACCCAAAAGTGATCATTTAGCCCAAACAAGGCCCAAGAACATCACCGGTGGGTGGGATGGCCACCGTACACCATTCTTGAAAAACTTCATCGGCACAATAATGTGCCGGCCAAGCCAAAGATTCTTGATCGAGGCGATTACGCCATTTCACCTCGGGCTTTATAAAATAGGGCTTGTGACCCTATTTCCTCACTTTTCCTCCGCCGAGATCTTTCACTCTCTCTCTCTAGAGTCTCATTTTCTTCTCTTTTGCTCATTTCTTTGGGTTTTCGCGCCATTTTAAAATCGGATTCGCGATCTCCTTAGCGTTCGGGACATTTTCAGCGAACAAATCTTTGTTTGAGTTTCCTTTGCTATTTTCACCTTTTGGGACTTGCTCCTTGGTTTCCTCTATATTTCCGTATATTCCCATCTTGAGCCTTCCGGCCATTTAGGCCCTCGGAGTTGACTTCGGTTGACTTTTCGCATTCGGCCCGTTTTTCATTTTGGCTATTTTCTCATCTCCGTCGCTATGGCGATGATGTTCCACATGTCGGGACTCCCCCGGATCATGAGATGGATCCCGGGGTTGAGCTCACGCCTGAGCGGCGCCCTTGACGGCGACCTACGGTAAGCCATCCCGTGCTTCCGCCCAGCGGACTCGCCACTTCGCGGCCGAGAGGGCTTTGGACGGAGGATTCTGCTGCTTGAGCGCCACTCACTTGTCTTTTGGCGCCTCCGAGGTAACACTCTCGTCTTTTATTTTCTGTAATATAGGATTTCCTGTCAACTGCCGTAGCTAACTGAACCTATTAACTGCTTAGCCCTGATGTACCGTACTGTAGTTGATTGTGAACAACTTCATAGCGACATCTGCTTAGGACCGGCACATGTACATACACCGCACTAGTCTGAATCACCCAAACACGGCACACATCACCTTTGCAAATTCACCGACACGGTGCTTTTTGAATCTGGCTTCGCCGCATGCTAGACTTGCGAAGCTACACAAACAGCGGACACATCACACGTTGTAGTTCAACTGAAACATGCGAGACACAGCATCTATTTGAACTTTGAAAAACACGCGCATGCTATGTTTACTTGATCCTCCAGAACAGCGACATATCACGGATCGCGACCCACCTTTGATGCGCTAAAACCCGATATCTGCTTGAATCGAAAAATGTGCACACATGCACCAAGTTCATCTTGGAGCATCAAAACACATTGACGCATCACGTGCTTGTAGTTTCTGTAAGCACGGCACCCGATATCTTTTTTTCATGCCTTTAGAAAAATCGGTGTATTCATCATTGCTTTGTACTTTTAAGCAGGGGATTCCCATGCCATCGTGGGTATGGGAGCGTCGTCGCTTCCGCTTGGTATCTGAGCTTCAGGAGGTTAACATCGTGAGCGAGGGGCGTTTTCTGCGAGGACTCTGCGGGCTCTCTGCTTGTAGACCTCTTCTTTTGGCGAAGAGGTGGTGGGACACCACCGATTCATTTCACCTATCGGCGCCCCGGGACATGGCGATGACCCCTTTCGACTTCTGGATGCTTACCGGCCTCGGGGTGGGGGGTGACCCGATCCCTTTCGATAGGGACATGGATGAGTGGATCGCGCTCGAGTCTATTTACTCGGCAGCTCCGCCTCTCGCTTCGCCCGGCTTTGTCCGCTACTCTTGGTTTGGCGCGATTTAGGGTCAGCATGCCCTTGGTGATGCGACTCGGCGACCCAGGCCGTGGATCGATGCCGCGGCTTCGATGTTTTTGCTAGGGGCAGCGATCTTCGCCGGCAGGCGAACCTGTGCCTCTCTGCCTCCTCAGAGCACTGGTCGATGTCAGAGTTATTTTGCGTTTTGATTGGGGTCGTGCAGTTCTCCCCACCCTCTATGGCTATATGAGTTCCGTTTCCATGATGGGCATTGTTGCTTTCGAGAGCTCTTGGCGGGCTTGAGGTATGTCTCCTTCTCTGCTTTACATTTACGCTCTACATACTTTACGTAATACGCCTTTACCTTGCTCACCTTGTTGTATCTTGTACACAGCACACATTCTCTGCTGTATACTAACTGTCACACTGTTCGCACTATACACTCTACAAAATACACACAACACACGGCTCTGTTATTTCTGCTTTATTCTACATTCTGCTTTATCTGATGATCATACTGACGTTTGTTTTGCGGTGTGGGTGTATGCCTACTTTCCCAGTGGAGCAGTGCGAGCGGAGACCCCTCTGGTGTCCCCTTCTCTCGCCGCTTTGATGGGAGGTGCACGGCGACCTCGGGATACCTTCTTCTTCGGCGTTACTTTGACACCATTACCCTGCGGTATGTTTTTCTTGTAGTTCATCAAGTTTCGTTTTTCCTTTGTATATTTGCAATACCAATAGATAACAAAGCGTACTTCAATTTGAGATCACTGGCGACCATGGGCTCCTTTACTGCGATGACGAAGATCGTCTGGCCGGTCGAGAGACCTCTCGTTCGGATTCTTTTGGAGGGCCGATGCTGCCGGGCTTGGTACACAGGGGCGTTTTCTCGCGGACCACAGGGTTGCAGGCGAATAGTCGGTTCACCCTCCCGAGCATATGAGGATCTGAGAGGTTCACTGTTGACGGATGGTGGACTACACCCTTGGTAGGCGTGACGGTTTTGAGCGAGGCGACTATTACGAGCGTCCGGACTTTTATCATCGACCTCTGAGTGGTGGCCACGGTGATCGAAGACACTGTGGCGCCCGGTATCGAGGCGAAGGTGGGGGCGAGTGGGATCATCGAGGAGGCTCGAGTCAGAGGCGAGGGCGAGGTGCGGTTGGCTGCTACGCCTACTATGTTGACATCTGAGGCGAGTGGGAGACCTACAGATCCTTCGCTCCTCCCCATTTGGTCACGAGTTGGCGGCATTCTGACTGCCTCGATCGTGTACTTGTATTACGCATCTTGCATTGTTATTTCATTTGAGTTCATTGAGATATCCTGAATCTTGATGTATTTAATACTTTGCGGGCTTCCTCGAGTACACCCGGCGATCGGTGGAGTTGTGTGCCTCCACGATGGGGATCTTTGCGGCGGACTCTCGATGCTCTGGCGTCTCTGACTGCCGGTATGTTCTCTGACCCGCGATTTCAAATCATACTCTGTTCGCTGTCTGCTACCTTTGCACAAACATCGATAAAGCGCTCGCGGCTTTCATACATTGTACTCATACTGCTTGCATCCCATCTTGATAAAGCGCTCACGGCTTTCACACTCGCCTGCATTCCATCTTGATAAAGCGCTCACGGCATTCACACCTTTGTACTCGCCTGCTGCATCCCATCTTGATAAAGCTGTTCCTGACTTTACGATGTGTTTGCACTTTGTATTTTCGGCCTCCCTTCGATTCCTCCGATTGGCGGCGTTGCGGCAGGCCTCCCCTTCGACTCGGGATGGCGAGGCGTTCCCGTGCGAAGGAGGGCATACTCACGTGGGGAGTAGCTCGCGAGCTCGATCCCAGACGATGAGTCGAGGAGAGGAGCGGGCGGGGGCATCGAGGAGGAGGCAGGGGCGGCTCGGGCTCGAGCTCGAGGCTCGAAATGATGCTCGATGGCGCTCTGGGCTTACGCCGGGAAGAGGCGAGGCGGATCCCGGACGAGGCCATTGATGATGATCACAGACTTCTGCTGTTTTTTTTTATTTCCTGTACTTTTTCCTTTTTGGTAGATAGAGTACTATGTCTTTGCATGATGATTTTATTTTCAAAACTATGTCTTGGCAAAGATCTATGAAACAAAAGCAGACTTTTTATCTGAAAAAGAGTGTTATATCTGTATATCTGCGTATACTACATTTCATACTACGCATCGCATTGCATCATACTACACCTCAAATGTAAATGGTATTGATCTGTTTGTCTAAAACCAAGCATTTACCTTTGTAATATGAGGATAACCAATCGACTAACAACAAATAACTCAAATAAGCCACGGCTCAAACTGGATACACAGCCCGTGCTCTGCTGGGGATTGGGCTACATACAGCCTGCGACACAACACTCGGTTCATTTGCCTGACAAACTTTTGAACAAATAGCCCCAATCTGATGAGGCGGATCACAAAACTGACATGGTTGCAGTCGAAACACACTCGGATGTCTCAAATCTTCCCTTTCTTTCTCTTGCATAGATGCAGAAAACGGCACAGCATTCTGAGCATAAACGGTTAACCTTTTGGGAGGGGATTCATAGCAAGGGGTGTCAAGTCTGTTGAATCTGACGGAGGGACTCGATAAAGAAGATAAAGGGCCGCGACCTAAACACAACGAGACACACTCGGAGAAGACTCAAGGCTAAGTTGAGACCGACAAAAGCGAAGACACGACATCTGACATGTTTTATAATAAAAGACCTCGGACTCGAGGCCAATTCCTCGGGTAGGTTTCCCACCCTTTCGATTTGTGTGATTCTCACATCACTCGGCCCTCGGGCTCGGTTTTCTCACTAAACCCTTTTCTCACTTTTCTCTCAACTCACACCTCTCTATTCTTTAATCTCTCATTTTATATCCCTCACAGGTGGTTGATAGATGGATAGAAAGCGGGGATTAGGTGCCGTCTGACTAGCTTCATGGCTATTCATACAGTAAATAGAGTGCCTTTACGCGAGTGCTTTGATGACAAAGAAGAGGCAGAACACTGACTCATTGTGCCCTTAGTTCATTACTCGACCATTCTTTGTTTTCTTTCTAAAAGCAGTTTTGATCAAAATGAGCATGATTAAGCGTGCTTGGGCAATTTTGATTTTCAAAATCATGCAAGTCGGGTTGCAAGCCTTTGAAAGTTTTCTTTTGGGTCAGACTGGCCCAATTTTGGAAAATGGAATTGTTTTCGAGAAAATAGTCAACCTTAGTAAAAATTTTCAAAAACTATTTTATAAGCGGTCAATGCTCAACAAGCAGAAACTACCCTCGAGATCGCAACCTCGGATCGGAGGCAATTTAGGAAAATTGCCCCTTGCTTGAAGGCGCAGCAGCGGAAAGTTGCCCCTAGTTTAAGCGGCAACTCGGGGCAATCTTTATGGCAATGCGAGGCAGCGGAAAGTTGCCCTTGTTTGGACAATCTTGCGACATGCTCGTCAGCGATTGATCTCGACCGGGCTCTCGGGCACGGAGAGGATGAAACTGACCACAAACAATATATGGACATAGTCACCTTGAGGCGTTGGTGGGTTTGGGTTTTAGGAGGAAGTTGATCACGTAGTTCGGTCGTTACAGCAAGAGACATCAGTTCGGAAGAAGGCACAAGTGATCAAAACCATGACATGGCGAGGCGCTATAAGCGTTAAAAATTTGGACTTCAGGATGAAGTTGCCTACGTATCCCAAACATGGGAATCAAGCCTTACGTAGTTCGGGTTTAAGGTACACTCGGGTATTTAACCTCTCATTTTTATGCTCTAACTTTTGCCAAGGCGCCTGTTGCAGGTTTTCGACCTTGCGAGCTTCTTTTTCTTTTCTTTTCAATTCTTTTTCATTTTTTCATTTTTTTCTTTTTCTTTTAGGCTCTAACTTTTGCCAAGGCGCCCGATCGGGTTTTCGACCTTGAGCTTCTTTTCTTTTTCTTTTTTTTTTTTTGTATGTATTTTTTGTATGTATTTTTGCTTGCTCTAACTTTTCTGGGTAGCCCTTAGGGTTTTCGACCAATGAGCCTCTCAAAGGGTAAAAGTATAACAAATCCATGCCAAATGGTTTTAGGGATTGAAGCGCCTCCCCTTTTAGGAGAATAGCGGTTGCGATGCTCTGCGAGAGATTCCATCATGGTTGCTTTGCAAACTTCTTTTGATGAAGTCTAATCTTTTGCTCGGATTTGGTGCCTCTTGATCGAGTTTGCTTCAAGTCAGGCTTCCGGGCCTTGCATTAATAACTAAATTACGGATTGGGTCCAAGGTTTGGAAAATGAAGGTCGAGTCTCGAGGTGAAGCGATCTAAGTTGCGCAATCTCAGGCGATTCCACCAGTCTTCGCGAGGGCGCAAAACATTTTGTTTTGAAAGTTTTTAAGAAAGTGACGAATCGCTCGTCGAAGCGATGTGGAACGATCTGGATCAAACCGGGGTCCTTCTCGATTACTCATGACCGGCATGATTTGAATCATTAAGGACTTAGCATGCCTCTCTTTCTTTCAAAATGATCAAAGTTTTGTAAATCCGAGGAATTCCTTCCTCTTCGTTTTCACCGTAGTGTTCAAAAAGTTTTGAAAAACTTAGGTCATTGCAATGATTTTTTAAGGCACAAAAGAAGCGGGTGGAATGTGCCTTTGTCACCCCATTCAATTTTACGGCACAACTAGCCCAACACAAATATATGAAAACACGATAGCCTACATTTTGTTTCATTGAGTTCCGGATGTAAATTGGCTCCGAGAGGCGGACTCAAAGAAAAAGCAAAAAGTAATTACAAAACAAAAGGCGGTGCTTGAGGCAACAACCCGAAGTCATCTAGTATTCTTATATAAGAGGCCGACTCATTACAATTAGAGACCCTTAAACAAAAGGTGACTCAAAACAATGAGGCAGACTCAAGACAAATCAAAAATGACTCGACACCCAAGTCGGGTTTTACAAAACTAACATCGGCGGTGCTCAAAAATCTTGGCCAAGCGCCATATCCAAAAATGTACGGATATTGCCCATGACGGTTGAATCCCAATTACATACTCATGATGTCGGTGTCCTCGGTGTCTGTGTCCTCACAATCCAAGAACTTCTGTAGTGGTGACTTGGCCGAGGTAGGCGGGAGAATGACCTTGTTATCAATCAAATCTGTACTTCATGCAGAAAGGCGGAAACAATTGTCGGTAGCATGGCGGATGTTGATGAATGCGCCTGATCTTGAGTGGCATCATGGCTTTGGAAGGGGTTTGAGGGGGCCTAGGATCGAGGGTGTAAGATGCCCTTTTGGCCAAAATCGAAGTGCCCTAGACAAAGGCATGTAAAGAGGATGGAAGGCCTGCGCCCTCGGCGGTACTTTGGGCTGAGCAGCTCTTGCTAGATGCACTAGCGAGCGGATCGGGTGCGGACACAGATTTGATCTTTTCGGTGCAAGATTGGGAGGCGGAAGAACATTTTTAGTGTGGCGGGGCCTATCGATTCTCTCGATTGGAGCGCCCTCGGTGGAGTGGGGAAAACATCATCCACAATTTTGGTTACAATCGCGGATACTGTTGTTTGCTCATTCCCGGCTTTCAAAGCTGGGCCTTACAGCCAGTTGTTCCGCAGGATCGGCATCCACCTTCACTTTGTCTTTGCCTCTGGCCTCGGCTGGTGAGAGGTTTGGGTTAGTCTTGGTACATCCTTTGTTGTGGGTGGAGGTCATCTCCGTGATTGAGCTCGATCACAATCCGCCCGATGTCGGGGCTCTGGGGTTCGAAATTTCCGGCCTCTGATTGCAACGGTGGCGAGGATTGACATTAAATGGCGAGATCCGCCACGGACCTCTGGAGATCACCTATCATCCCCATTAACTTTCGAATGTAGTGGGCTCATGAGCTGATAGAAGCGAGGGTCAGTTGGGTGTGCGTGGCGACCTAGGCGGATCGGCATATCCTTGATAGCTTCATCTTGTGGGGTGGTTCCTTGACTCGGTGGCCGTCATGACCACAATCTCTTGAGTTACGCATCATGTTCGGTCTGCCTCGGCGAGAAGATACTAGGCATTACGACTTAACTCTCGAATCTCTAAGCGAAGCGGAAAACAAGCGACATTTCAAACAGATCAAACACGGGTGTAGTCGAACAAGCGCACTCTATTCTTGAACTTGTTCCCAAAATCAACATCCCCAAATCGAGTCGATACCCTTGAGATATAAGCGATTCTAAACAACGATCTTTGGTGCCCTCGGGCTGATGCCTAGACTTCATGCTGGTATATGCATTACTGTGAGATACACTCTAAAAGCACATAGCAAGTAAATGAGAGCCAATACACCCTATGTTGGGGTAGGGTTTCCCTGTCCTATTTTGTCGAGAGCTAGGGTTTCACTACATGCAGCGGTTTCAAACAACCTAATATCGGGTAAGCAACTTTGTCCTAGTTTGGAATGGTCACTATGGATTCGAATATGCACTAGGTCGAATGGTCCAAAAGGGTGCCGGTAAAATCGGGTTTGTGTTCCATCTTGGCGAGCAGCAACCGGTCAGCCTTATGGACATGCCTTGACAAGACAAGCCTCCGGCAAACCGCTCAGGAATAGCAGATGACCAACACGGTGTCCTAGGCGCACCAATGCACATGCAATGCAAAGAAACACATAAGTGTAGTCAAAACAGGATATCACGAGTTCGAGTCAAGCTCTCTAAGATCCCAGGTAGTCGCGAAGCTATGCGTCATGAGGGACCTCGGCTCTGATTCGGACTCAATTTTGTTGCGGTTCTAAATCCGAACCAAGAGTCCAAATCCAACCGTCGTTTGAAAAGCAGATTTTTGAAAAGTAGTGCCAAACATGGTTGCTTTGCGGATTCTGAGTCGCCACCTAAATATTTTATTTTTGGGAAATTTAGGAAACCACGACTCGGTCAAGAAATACATGTAAAATCATCACCAAAGTGGTCTTGGCTCGGGAGCTTAGGTGCGATCGGGAAGGTCACTATGAGCACCCCTTTCGCGGTCGAACCGGCCTCTACTAAGTGATATCCGTTTTGAAAACATTACATGCTCTTGTTCCAATTATTAACCTAGAATTACTATGTTATCTGTGACAAACAAGTATAGACAGTTGCCTAATTCGAAATAAACATTGCATATCCGTTTGTTTTGAAAAACATTTTGAGTTTGCTACTACTTAAGTAGGCTAAAATACGGATTCAATGAGTTGTTCCAACTCACGCAATCAACCTCCACCCACGGGCATTCAAGCAGGTTTATCATGTAAGCACTTAGCCGCATGGCAAACATATTGTCATGGTAAACATTCACCGCAGCGTGCGATATGCTAAAGCCATAAAACTTACATCGTACTCGTGCCAAAAGCATAAACTAGTTAGCAAACATGCGTGACCTAGTTCATGTCAAGTGGCTAATGCATCACATACAAGGATGTAATCTAAATGGGCTCGGCTATCCTAAGCATGGCACATGAGATGCAACAAATATCACGTATTCAATTTGGAATTGAAAGTACGATGCGGTTTGCATGATGTGCCGAGCCCGAATGCATGTAAACAAATGCATGAATGCACGCATGCATTGCATAAGGTATGCTAATTTAGGCGTGCCTAATCTACCATAAGCGGTAAATAAAAGGGATAGAAAGAAGTGGGGATTGGAAGACATACACCCACTCACGCACTTATTACATTTTGCCCTCGCTCGGAGGGACCAAAATAATGTCTGAGAACCGAATGACTAATTAACTACACAAGCTAATTAATTATTACAAATTCCTTTGAATTAATTAAATAAATAACTAATCTAATTAAGCGATAAATGCCTCGGGGAGGCTCAAATCTTGTGGCGCCGGGATTCGCTCGGAATCGCACTGTCATGCAAGCGTGCCTCTGCTTTCCCTGCTATCTTCCTCAGAAAATTACCAAAGTCCCAGAAGTGCCTCTCGAGGCCTTTGGGGAATACCGGTGAGGCGAGCACCACCGGTGAAGGAAGAGCCACCACCTTGAATTCACTCATCGGCTAAAAATTCAATGCCGGCCGGCACTAAAAAACGCCGGTCGGCACAAAATGCTTGCAAAACCTGCAGACCACAGCAGCAGAGGACAACAAAATGCATGGCAATGCAATTCAAAGCATGTATGCACCCAACACAATCCTTATCATATTTTGGACTCAAAGGAGGTTGTGCCTCAGTTCTCGGACCACCAATCACGCATTTCCATGCATGATGGCCCAAAGAACCAAGAGGGCAATTTTGATTTCAAATGCATGCAAAAGATATAGAGAGCAAAGGGAGAGGACCAAATCTCTATCAAACTGACTGCAAGAGCGTTGGTATGCATGTCAATCTGATGCAATCCTAAACATGTTATCTAGGATGCAAGATGGACAATATGATGCATTTATGCAAGCATACAAACAAGCATATAATACAAGCATGCAAACCAATGGAATAGTGGACTTAGGCATGAATTAGGCAACTCTAAAAGGCCTAAAATCGGTGGCCAAAGTGCCTAGGGAATGAGACCAAATGCACACACATGCACATGTTAAGGCTCAAGACTTAAGCATACAAAATCAACTTTCATGCACATAAAGGGACCAAACATGGGCAATTAGCATGCATTGAAAGCTCTGAAATTCATGTCAAACATGATGCCAAATCATGCAATGAAGTGTGCCAAACAAAGCATGCAAATGGCCTAGGCTTAAGGCAAGCCAATAGGGTATTGAACCACACTTAGCACAAATACATATGGCATGCACTTAACAACCAAAACAGGTTCTTAGCATGTTAAAGCAAGGCCAAAGGGCTACTTAGATGGCATCTAAGAGTCATTAAACCAAAGGCATACGTTGAAGCCAAAACATGGAGCACCTAACACACACTCTTGAAGCACTAAAGAGGCATGCAAGGCAATCAAATAAGCATGTATGAAGGACTGAAATGGCATGCTAGATGGTTCCAACCATCAAAAATGAAGTAAGCATGGTACACTACACATTCATACTCTTGAGGCCAACAAGCCAAATACAAAGGGGCTACAAAATACATGCTAAGATTGGCCAAAATAGTTATGGACAGAGCTAAAGCATGACAAAGTAAGGCTACAAGCTTCACAAATCTAAGCCTAAAACATGTTAAAAGCTAAGGCTAGCAAGCTAGACATGTTAAGGCATTACAAGGCAACTATGCTAAGCATGCATAGGAGACCAAAACCAACCTATAGCAATGTCATGTTAGGGCATAATGAACATAAAATGCAACTAAGACATGCTCAAGAAACAAACAAACATGGTGCTCTCTCAAGAGGTAAAACATGCCCTTTTCAAGGACAACAAGGAGAGGGATAGCCCTCTCCTTCCTAGAACTTTAAGGCACCATCTCCACCTGAAATCCTCAAGATTTGGTGGTGAAAAGGCCAAGCATGACAGTCCAGGATCTCCACAAAATAGCACAAAAAGGCCTTTTCAAGACCTAAAGGGGTCAAACTTCCCAAACCTCCAAACACTCTTAATACACAATAAAGAGGGTCAAAAATCAGAACTTTTATGTGCCAAACACTAAGCTCAAAACTGTTTTAAACTAAGTAAAAAACAAGTTGCAAGAATGGGGTAAATAAAGTGAAGTTCTTACCCTTGTTGACTACCTTCACAAAGGTTGTTGTGCTTGGTCCCTTGAGCTCCAAACCAGTCAAAAACTTCAAGAATAAGCTCGATCTTTGAGCACACCAAGAAAAAGTGTAAGAGTAGGTGTTTATGTGCAAAAGTGTGAACTTGTGCACCTAGAACACAAAGGAAAAGAGATAGAGTGTATATCTATTCTAACCCTAGGAAAACCAGAGCTCCAACTCTCTAACAATGTCTAACACTTAAAAAATCTAACCCTTTGCCAAGAGGAGGCTCCTCTCTTATAGAACTTGTAAGACTTACAAGCTAAGCAATCAAGGTTCATCCCTCCATACACGTGTATGGAGGGAAAGCGATACACTGCAATTGTGAGAAAATATCTCACAAAGCAAGTGCAGTGGTCGGCGAGGCAAAATGGTCATTTCGCCCAAAATAGTGCCGGCAAGCACAAAAGTGCCGACCGGCACAAAATAGTGCAGTGGGAACTCCGGCCCCGGTGGCCTCAAGCCTGGCCGGTGGTGTGTAGGGATGCCTCACAGGGCATTCCCTGCCCCTCAAAGGCAAATCACAAGTGTTTGGTGCAAAACCAAACACAAAACGGTCGAGTTCGAAGATCCTGAGGCAAGGCGCGCTGGCCGAGAACTCCGGGAACTCCAAACGAACACAAACATGGATAATCACCGAGTGTCCAAGCGGTGACGTCCAAGTCTTGGGGATGGTCAAAAATGGGGTGTCTACATTATCCGTCGGCCTTATGGTCATCATTGAGGCCTTGGCCCTCCACCGCGTTACGAATTCAGAGAAACTCTCCTTAGGCTCCTGCCTTGTTGTCTCGAGATCACAGGTTGTAATCTCGATTTGCGTGTTATAGGAGTACTGTACAATGAAAGCCTCAGCTATCTCATCCCAGTTTCGCTTGACATCGTCTTCCAATTTTGCATACCAGATGGCCACCACACTCGACATGGTTCGGCCAAACAATGAAAGCTTTTGTAGTCTAGTGAGGCCCATCGGCCTTAGTATGTTCGAAAACAAACGTAGATGCACCATGGGATCCCCAGACTCGTCAAAGCGGTCGATTTGTGGCATCTTGAACCGATCTGGCAGCGTCACAGCCGCGCTGGTATACCCGTTCTCAATGTCTGGGATGGACTTTACCCCTTGGGATTTCTTGAACAACTTTTCAAGCTTGCTCATCTTCAATGCTGTAGGGTCCACCTTGAACTCAAAGGGAGAGTCCGGTTGATTGATAGGCGTAGGTGCCTTGGATAGTTGAGGTAGAATCGGGGGTGGAGCCGGCCCTGTCGGAATGTCCGTACCTTCCTGGACATTTGGTGTTTCCCCGAGTATTGGAACCCTCGGTGGGGGAGGAGCTTGGTGTGAAGCGGATGCCTCGGCTTGCTGCAGGAGTCTGGTGATTAGCTCTGCTTACTGGGCATGACCTCGGCCTGCTGTTTGGCAAATTTCGCTTGGCGGATAGCATCCTGCTGCATGATTTTCATACTTTCTTGGAGTTGGCGTACCATCTCCTCTATCCCTGCCATGTTTTGCTGTTCCAGCTGACTGACTGGTGTATCTATCTCTGTGGTAAAAATTGAAGCCTCAGCCTGATTGTCCACTGACGGGGTAGACCACTGTTCTGGCAACCTCTGCTCGGATACAATGCATCTTCTCGACCTCCGTCTGATAACCGGGCGTAAGGAATAAAACACTGGTTGTCTGTCGACCAGATCCTCAGATCGATTGAGTCGGTGACCTCTAGTCCAGAGTGCTTGGGGAATATCTGCTTGGTCTGAAGCAATTGTGGTAAACTACCCTAGCAAAAGATAAATAAAGCAATAATAAGGAAATTAACAACTAGACAAACGGACAACATAACAGTGTAAAGAAACACACAACACACAGTTGATAAGCTAAATAGACTGTTCTCAAACACTGATCATTGTTCCCAAATCACTGCCCCCAAAACTGATACCCGCAGATAACTGATTCCCAAAATACTGAGCTGGTGCCCGCAGGCTTGATACCCAAACTTGTAAACTGATACATGCATTCCTGTAGAGACGCACTCTAAAAGCACATAGCAAACAAGTGAGAGCCAAAGCACCCCTATGTTGGGGTAAGGTTTCCCTGTCCTATTTTGTCAGGAGCTAAGGTTTCACTACGCAAGCAATGGTTTCAAACAACCTACAATCGGGTAAGCAACCTGTCCTAGTTTGGAATGGTCACTATGGATTCCGATATGCACTAGGTCGAATGGTCAAAAAGGGTGCCCTAGTAAAAACCAGGGTTTGTGTTCCTATCGTGGCAGAGCCCGTAACCGGTCAGCCTTATGGCATACAGCCTTCGGCAAACCATTCCGGAATAGCAGATGGCAAACACGGTGTCCTAGGCGCACCAATGCAAATGCAATGCAAAGAAACACATAAGTGTAATTAAAACAAGATATCATGAGTTCGAGTCAAGTTCTCTAAATCCCCAACAGAGTCGCCAGAAACTGTAGACGTTCCAGAACGTCCCAGGAGAAATCCCGTTTTGTTCATTGGGCTTACTACAGTTCGGACTTGATGTCACGGTCCTGTATCTAATCTCGCGGAGTGCAATGCAAGACTGATGAATCGTCGAAGAGTCCAAATCCGACAAATCGTTTTGAAGAAAGACAGATTTTTAGAAAGAAGTGCCAAACATGGATTGATTTACCAGATACAGAGTCGCCACCTAAATATTTTATTTTGGGGGAATTTAGGAAACCCTGACTCGTGCCTAAGGCCACATGTCCGTCATCACCAAAGTTGCCTTGGCTTGGGAACTTGGGTACAATTGGGGAAGGTCACTTCGTGAGCACCCTCGCTCGCCTGATCAAAGATCGGCCTCTACTAACCATGATATCGAGTTTTGAAAACATTATGTGCTCTTATTCCGGTTATTAGCCTAGAATTACTATGTGATGCACACAGCATATAAGTATAGACTGGATCGTTTGAGTTGGAACAAAACATTTCATATTTGTTTTTGAAAGCGGTTTGCTACTCCCAAGTAGGCTAAAATGCGGATTTTGCCACCCTTAAGTGGGCTTAGAAAACATGATTTTGCCACTCTCAAGTGGGCTTAAAACTCGTAATCAATGCATTGTTCCAATTCAAATAACCCAACCTTCACTCATAGGCATTCAGGCAGTTATATCACATAAGCAAATAGCCTCATGGTAAGCATGCTATCATGGCAATCACTCACACGCATGCAAGGATGCTAAAGCATAAATACTTACCGAGTACTCCAAGCTAAAGAAAGAAGCTAATTAGAAATTATGCATGAATCCTAACTATGCTGAAATGCCTGATGCAACACATGCAAAAATACAACTAAGATAGGCTCGGCTATTCTAAAATGGCATATGAAATGCAACAACTGATATACGTATTCAACTCGAAATTGAAATACAATGCAGTTAGTATGATGCACCGAGCCCGGTACATGCAAGATAGATAAATGGATGCAAACATGCGAACATAAGTATGCTAATTGAAACATGCCTTAAACTAACCATCATAAGCTGGTAAATAAAAGGGAGAAAGACGTGGGGTTGGAAGGCATGCATCACACACACACGCACACTTATTACAACATTGCCCTCCTCAAAGGGTCCGAATGAATAGTACAGAATAAACTAAGCTAATCTAAGCTAATTAAACTAAATATTACACAACATTAATTAATTAATGAATTAACTAAGTAAGGAAACTAGCATGCAAATTTAAACAAAATGGACTGCCTCAGCTCTGTTCCGAATGATAGGGATGTATGCATGCTCAAGTCGTCTTGTTGGGAAATCCATTGCGATGCCTCGATTTGCCTCTGTTTGCAACTGGTCCCATAACACTGTACAAAGCTCCAGAAGGCTGCTGACCAGTTTTTGCTGCTGGTTTCCAGTTTGCTGCAACAGAGAGTGAGAAAGGGGCATGGCAAAGTATTTTCAACATATATGTACATGACCACTCTCCCCATCATTGCACAAGCTCCAGGGAGTGTAGTCCTCGATCCTCGTGCCACCAATCACGCATCTCAATGCATGATGGCCAAGGAGTCGGATTACACGACTCGATGTAAAATGAATGCACATATAAACACTACAAGGCCTAAACTCCATCGTGGGTAATCCAGAGTGTCAGCGACCGAGAATCGAGGTACGTTTCGTCACTTGGAGTACGAAACGTCCCTTGTTTCCCGTGTTTGGACTAAACCCTATTCCAAACACAATGCAATATACATGGCATACACAATGCAACAACTAGCATGCAATCGTAAACGAAATGCAACTAAGACATGCAAACATGCAAGGAATGACATGCAAAGGTGCAACTAGCATACGCAATGCTATGAACTACGAATGGCATACTCAGTGCACATGACACTATATGGCATACACAACGCACATATGACGATGGACATACACAAAGGCATAATCAAGGCATACACAATGCGACGATCAAGCATGTGACAACATGGACATGGCATACACAATGCAAGATGGACTTAAACTAAAATGAATGGGCCTCAGCCACACTCAAACTAGTGGCCAAACATGATGAAATTAGGCAACAAGAACACATGCAAACATGCACAAATGCAAGGGACCAAACCTAAGGCACCAAATGCAACTCTACCAAAGCATGGAAAGGGATGAAATATGGCATACAATCACACATTTTCCAGCTCTGAAATGACATGCAAGGTGGTCTCGAATCATATAAACACCCCACACAATGCATGTTAGATGGCCCGGATACCGAAACTAGTGAAGTGCATTACACTAGAGGTACACAAAGCAATGTTCAAATGACCCAACCAGCCCCAAAAAGTCCCTATGCAGGTCCAATAAAGTGGGAAAATGGTCTAAAATGATGGCTCAAAATGCGTAGAGATGAAGCTCATGCAATGGTCCATAAATGAGGTATTCACGCACAACTCTCAAACACGTTTAAAGAATGGAAAACATGGGAATATGGCACAAGTATAGGCTCTGAAATGACATACTCAATGGCCCCAAAACATGAAAACACCACCATTCAAGCATGCAAGAAGCTTCAAAACTCAAAGCTAGGTATGGGCATTACACTACAAGCATGCATAGCAAGCATCATTCAACCAATAGGCCTAAAAATAGAGCTAAGGCAGTCCAAAATATGCACAAAATCAGTTTGGAGTATGGCCAAAATATACTAGAATCAAATGCCAAAATAGCATGCAATGTAAGCTAGTAAAGAGGATTTACACTACAAGCATATGAGGCATTCAAAAGGTCACTAAACCAGCAAAACTCAGGGGTATGAAATGCCAAATAAAGCCCAAAAACTCACTAAAACATGGTCAATGCATGCAAGAATGACATGCTCCTTTGATAAGCTATGAAGAGGGTTGTTCTACACATGCAAGATGGACACCCAATATGGAAAAACAAGCTCTGGAAAGAGCCTATGCAGATCCTACAACTCACCAAAAATGGCCTGAAACAAGGCTTGGAAGCATGCAAATAAGGGCTCCTTTGTAAGGCCAAAAATGCTAGAAAACAAAACGAGGAGAGAGAGGGTCACCCCTCTCTGATTTTGGCACTCAAAACAACATGCTAGCTACTAAAAATCCACTGAATTTCAGTGGCTAAAAGGCTAAACAAAGGCCAACACAAATGCTCTAAGGCATGGCTCAAAACAAGGTAAAATGAAGCATGCAAGGTGGTATATGACCCCTAACAGAAAAATGATCTCAAACAAACATGTTAAGGGCCTCAAAATAAGACTTTTTTAGTTTACACCAAAACTCAAAAATTCTTGCATCTATGGCTAAAAGATGGAGAAAAATAAAGCTTAAAAGAGGGAATAGTGTGTTACCCTTGTAGCTTCAGCAAAACAGCACACCTCTGGACCAAAGTTCAACCTTTAACCTTTGAGAATGACCTCCAAGGAGCTTCGGTTGATGGTGGAAGTGTTAGGCTAGGAGGTGTAGTGTAAAAAGGCCAAGAACTAGGCACTTTTGGAGCCAAAATAGAGATATAGAGAGGGAGGTATATGTGTATGCCTTAGGAAAATTCTGAACCTTCACAAAGAAGGGGGAGGCCCTCCTTTATAGCAAAGAGGGTCCAAAGCTTCTCAAAGAAGCTAAAAAACAAGCTTGGAGATCCTCCATACACGTGTATGGAGGATCCATTCTGTGCCTTCCAGCTGGCACAACTGGCAACAACTCACAGAGACAATACTGAGGGAGGCAGGCCGACAAGTTCAGGTGGTCGGCCGGCCACTTCCCCTGGTCGGCCGATCAGTTCAAAAGGGTCAGGTGGTCGGTAGCCTTAAATGGTGGTCTCCCAATTGAATGCAAGCTAGTGGTGTAGTGGGAGACCAGCAATTGTGGCCTAAAAGTGAAAGAGACCAGCTTCCTGTCAAGAAAATTGGCTAGCGGAGAGAAAGGTGGTCTCCCACCCTAGTACCACCTTTCAAACAATGAAAATAGGGTCCATGCCAAAAATGAACCAAGATGGATGCAAAACGAGGGTTCGGGGGCCAAAACGCGCAGCCGGGTGCCCGAAAATTGACTGTTAAGCATCGAAAGTGGTGTGCGACCACGAAGGTGGTCTCCCAAGCCACAGTGTCCCTCTGGAGAGAGGAAACAAGGTGTGTGCCAAAAACCTGAGCAAACGGAGAAAGTTAAGCGGTCTCAAACCGAGGCGCACGACCGACAGCTCTGAAAACTGAAAACTAGCCTCCAAACGGGAACAGTGGTCTGTGACCACAAAAAGTAGCCTACGGCCACTAAGAGATGGTCTACGAGACCTCTCCCTCCCTTCGGGAAGAGAAAATAGAACCTAGTTCACAAACCGAGGCAAAGCACAAAAGAGTCCTGAAGTCTAGAGGCAAGGCTCTCAGCCGAGACCCCATAACCTCAGAATAAGCACAATATGCGCAATCACCGAGCGCTCAATCGACGACGTCTGAGTCTTAAGGTCGATCAAAAATGGGGTGTCTACAGGTTGGTAAACCGTGCATGCTAATGCGAATATCCTCCCGGAAACACCATTGTCTTGCTGCCAGGGCGGTTTTGCCTACAGAAATAGCCCCTGTTTTGCCTTGCAAGAAAATGACACTACCCGTTAACACAAAAGTGGCCAGCCAGCTGGAAGTGGTGGACAACTAGCTACAAATAGTGGTCGGCCGGCCACTAATGTAAATATGGCCCTGCTGCAACAGAAAATGAACAGAGCAGAAATAAAGTGTTTTCAGGCGATATTCATCCTCTCTGCCTCTCCCTATCATGAGATTGCTCAAAGGAGAGGGTAGATTAGAGTCACAAATCATCAATAAATGCAAAGTTGTTGCATGATGATCCATGGCTCGATTGGACGAAAGCTCAATGAGGGAAAATAAATGACCAACAATAACCTCCCCCCTATCATGAGATTGATCCAGGGAAGTGGTTGACATTGACTCTCAAGCCATTATCATCACTAATAAGTATGCAATAGTCTAAGACTCAATGGGTTCAACTAATGTCCGGTTGAACCCCGAACCATTTTATTATCTTATTCCATTTTAGCCCCAATTTTATTGGTCTCTTTTAATTACCTTTCCATTCATTAGGTAATTAAGTCCAATAATGAAGATTAAGTCCACTAATGGAGAAAGGCACCAAACAAAGAGTTGTTTTAGGCATGAAAGAGATGTCATGCCGTTGGTAATGAACCTCCGAGGAGATTAAACCATTAAGCATAACGATCACTATCTCAATCTTAAACAATCAATCAGTTTGAAACAACTCCCATGGAAATCAAAAGCCAAGAAATGAGAGAAATGCAAAGATGATTAAAGGTGATCACAAGCATGGAAAGCACTAAATAAATGTTATTAATTCGAATAGGTTGGTGTCTAATGCCTAAAACACCAAGCCTATGAGGACTATTACACTACAAGCATGCTAAACAAAGCTCAAATGCAATGATCAACTAAAAATAGTCCTAAACAATGCTGGAATTAAGACAAAAATAGCTAAAACAACAAGCTAAAATATTGGGGGATTAAGCTAGCACACAAGCACAAGGAGGGGCGACTTGCGACAACCCTACTCTGTGTTATGTTTATTAATCTTAATTATGCTTACAATTATGAGCTTAATATGATTTTGAGTGTTAATTATATGATTATGGGTGTTTGTGAATTTATATCTGTTCACCGTAGGAAAATCTGTTTAGCATTCTGCTTTAGAATTTAAATTGGAGACCGTAGAGGTTTCAGAAACTGAAATTGACTGTATTATTGTAATTGGCATAATTTTTAGAACCCAAGGTAAAATCTAATTGGAAATTCATTCAGATCAAAATAATTAGATTCAGAATGATTAAATTAGTGCATGATTACTTAGTTTTAATCAATTTGATTAACCAAGCCTATAAAAAGGCCTATATACACTCAATTCATTCCTTTGAACTCACCTTGGCTGAAATCATATTCTAGAGAGAGAGAAGCCATCCTTGTAGATTTTTGCAAGAGAATTCAATATTTGAAAGGCTAGGCCCAAGAACTAGCTAGAAATTGGAAGATTGGAAACTGTAGGTGAGTAGTTAGACATGAAATTATGAATTTGAGTTGTAATTATATGAACTCAAAGATGAATTGTAATCAAGAATATGAATTGAGTTGAATTTGATAAATTTGAAGTCAATGTAACCATGCATGTAAAGAATTTCCATGAATTTGCATAATCTAGCATTGAATCATACATGCAAGCATGGTTTTGTTGAGCCTCATGATTATAAGCATCATTTGTGCCATTTGAAATGGTATTGGGATCTATATTACACATGCATGCATAATTCATGAAGTTATGAAGTTTGGTTATATGTGTATTGAAGTTGTCAAGAAAAATATCAAATGATTTTGGAAATGGACTATGATTTTGAACAATTGGTCTCATATTGCTTATGTTCTCATGTTATGTAATGTGTTCCATGTTTTTGTATAAAAAACACGAGCTTTGGACCTTTGAATATCAAGTTTGAGCTTCAAACAGAATTCTGGAAAATCTAGAATTCGACCTGCCTACTCGAGCGAGGAAAGTCTCGCTCGAGCGTGAAAATGTAGTTCCCAAAAGTTTTGCAGGGATTACACGGTGGCTCGAGTGGCCGAAACTGCACTCGAGCATACCCTGCTTTGCAAGACTCCTCACTCAAGTGTTAAAAGTCTCGCTCGAGCGTAAATTGCAAACAATCGAAACTTTTGTAGACAAAAGGAGTCCGCACGAGCGACCAAATCTGCGCTTGAGTGGAGGGCCCTATTTCAGAAATTTTGTAAAGGCATTTTCTGTTTTGTTTTCCGTTCTCTTTCACTTCTAAGCACTCTTAGGCATGCATTAGACATTCTAAAGGAATTATAAAGCATGAAAGAAGCCTAAGAACATTATGCAAATTAAAGTATAGAATGAATTGAATTATGACCCAATGTGTTATGAATTATGTAGAGTCAAGTGCAAGGACGAATCAAACATCGGAACACACTGAGTAATATCTTAGTAAAGATATTTTTGTGTATGAATTATTTTCTAAATACTACCTACATGGTAAATTCTAACCTTATGAATTTGTACTATGAATGAGTATTCTATCCGTTTGATTCGTAATAGAATCTATAAAGTGATTGGTGTAAACATATGAAATGGGCCTAAGGCCGTTTGGTATGTCTGATAAAGACACGGATTAGGCCCAAGGTCGTTTGGAATGTTTAATAAGATATACTAAAGGTCATTTTATATACAAATTGGACCAAAGGTCGTTTTGAGTAAAGAATTGATTGGACCAAAGGTTGTTTTGAATAAAGGATTGATTGGACCAAAGGTCGTTTTGAGTAAAAGGTTTGGACCAAAGGTCATTTTGAATAAGAGTACGGATGTAATCACGATCATATGCGCATAATTATGAATATGAGAATGGTGGACCCAAGGTCGTTTGGTAATACGATATGAAGGACCGGTGGTCATTGGTACATAGAACCATTGGACATGAAGTCGGCCTATGAATGAGTAATGGACCCGAGGTTGTTCTGTATAGATGGACCCAAGGTCATTTTGTTCTGTATATGAGTTAGACCCGAGGTCGTTTTGTATATGGATATGCTGTATTGGACCCGAGTTCGTTCTGCTTTGTTATGATCTACAAATTTGTTTATGAATGGGAATAGTAGTTTAAATGTTTAATTTATAAGTGTGACTCATTTATGAACGAATCTCATCCATTAATCTCTTTACTCTGGTATTATTCATTGGGCATTAGGTTACTCTGTATTTATATGTATGTAGGTGAGCAGCGGGACGTCCAACCCCAGCCCTAGTGAGCATTGAGAAACCAAGTTTTGTGAGGTCAACCAAGGTCGCCTCATGCAGAGGCCTTACTTTTGCTTTACCTTTCTTTTGTTATTTTACGGTCATGTATGACTGAAATTGTAACCTTGGTTTTGGTGTTTGGTTTTTTTTTTGTTTGTAAATGTTGAATATTGTCGACTGGATGATCTTGGACGTATACAATACTTACACAATACGAATACTTGTGTGGTGTGAGTTATTACGCCTGTTTGGTAGAGCTTATATGCTGCTTATTTCAGCTTTTAGCTTAATTTAAACTAAAATATTGTGTTTGGTACAGCTTAAGTTAACCAACTTATAGCTTAAATCAAGCTATTTCTCAACTTATCTCAAAAGCTAGTCAGGGGGTGCTTAAATTTTTGACTTAAGCACGCAGTTGGTGTGAGAGGCTAAAATTACTTAAATGCCCTCGTCAATACCCAAATATTAATATTAATTTAAAAATAAAAAATTGTATATTTCTGAAGAAAAAGAAAAAAATTAATATTAATTGAAAAATAAATATTAATTGGTATTAATTATTAATAAATTCATATTGTATATTTTTATATTAATTAAAAAATAAAAAATTGTATATTTCTGAAGAAAAAGAAAAAAATCAATATTAATTGGTATTAATTATTAATAAATTAATATTGTATACTTTTGTAATGAATTAATTATTAATTTATATTACTTAATAACAATTGTTGATTATTAATATTAATTGATACTAATAAAAATTAAATATTAATATTAATTTATATTATTAATAATTTTAATATTAATTGAGACTAATTAAGCCATTAATTGATACTAATTAATAATTTTAGTATTAATTGATACTAATTAAGCAATTAATTGATACTAATTAATTTATAATGAAAAATAATTGTGACAATAATACTTCCATTACATTTTTAGCAAATGTATCAATTTTTATATTAATTGATACTAATTAATACTACTTATATTAACTTTTATTAATGAAATATTTTTTTAAAAAAATTAAAACTGAAAAAAATGACAAAATAATCATTTTTATATCATATAAGGGTAGAAAGGACAATTATATAGTAAAAAGCTATTTTACAGCTTATTAACCAAACACAACTCTGCTGCTTAAATCCATAATCCCATAGTTGTATCAAATAGGTTAACAGCTTATGTTCACAGCTATAAGTCATAATCTGTTAACCTATAATCTATAATCACTTTTTCATAGCTCTACCAAACGGGGCCATTATATGAACATGAGAATGTTTTAGATTTTGATTGAATCATATATGCACGGCTCGTTGGACAATTTTTTTAAGCATTGCTTCTGCAGTTTTGGCCCTCTATTATTAAATACAGTTTGATTTCTGACTAAGGCCGTAGGTAATCTCGTGATTACTTACCGATTATGACTCTAATCCATGGGGGCGGGTTTGGATCATGACAAGACTAACCTCTCCATTTTTTAGGACTTCAAAATCTTATTTTTAGCCTCTGAAAACCTCTGAAAATCATTGGTAAAAAGCTCACAAAAAGGTGATGAAATGATGGGAAACACAAGGGCAAAGGCCTAGGAAGCAAGGGTTAAATAAGGGTGGTAAGTCCCCCCACCTTTAATGGCCTTAAACCACAAATACAGGTCAAAAATAGTCCAAAAATAGTAAGAAAAGAGAGAAAAAAAGTAGTGCAAAAGAACTAGGATGTATACCTCTTGAAGAGCAATGATCCCTATGTTCACAAACCACTAATTTCACACCCTCAAGAGCTAAAATGCAAGCTCAAATACCTCAACAAAGAACCCTTAAGGCTTGTTTAGAGTGTCTAGGAAAATGGTATAGAAGTTGTAAGGGAGAGAGAGAAATATAGAGAGAGAAATTATAGACACCCCATTTTTGATCACCCTTAAGACTTGGGCACTACTGATTGATTATTCGATGGTGTAGGCTATGTTGTGCAAAGTTTTAATTTCTTCAGCAAGGAGAGAGAGTCAAATCCCAACCTTACATCCCCTTTTTTGGACCAAAACTATTTTGAACAAAATGATTTTAGACCTTAAAACCCTCTCTTTCAAAATATTTTTTTGAAAATGATTCTACAATGCTTCGAGGCTCACATTTCGTTAAATGCTACACTTTTCGGTAAACTAAGCAAGGACAAAGTGGAAATGAATGAAAGAGAGGTGAAATCATTGAAAAATCTTTCAAAACACCTTATTTAGGGGTTTGAAGTTGAAGAAAAGAGGAGAGGAGGGAAGAAAACTAGTTTGGGAGAAGTTCGGCATGAATCCGGTTGAGCCAAAACAGAGTAGTCTTCACTAAAAGAGGCATATCTCTTATCACACTTGTAATTTTGATGTGAGGTAGCCACTGTTGGAAAGAAGACTTCTGGGGCTTCAATTTAGGCATAAGAATGACCTGAAAAGGAGTCAAGATGAACGAGATATGCCCATTTGAAGTTGGACCTAGAGAGTAGATTTTTGTTGTCGCCCACAAATGTGGGCTATCGGCCACCAGGGGTGGCTGGTTGGCCAGAAAAGTGGCCGGTCGGCCACCAACAGTGGCCGGTCAGCCACTAATGTCCCAAACTCAGATATTTTGTAGATATTTCCCCTCCAGCTATCTCCCACAAGCTCCAGCTGTCTATTTTGCAGATATTTCGACCAAGGCTTGTATTTTGCTATATATAGAAGCCATATCTCTCATATTAGGGGGTTAGAAAGTTTGGGAGCCTCTCTCTCTAAAATCTCTCTCTCTCTCTCTCTCTCTCTCTACAATTTTAGATAGAATTTTGTGAGAAAAATTTCTGCCTCTCTCTCTAGAATCCTCTCTATCTTCATATTTTGTGCTTGAAAGTGAGTTTTTTTCTACGTATTTGCATACAACCCCTGAACCAAATTAGACTACCTTGTAGTTAAGGTTCTTGGATGTCTTATTTGAGCTCTCAAAGCTAGTTTTGGCTCAGAAAGTGGTTGTTTGTCGCTGTGCTTCAAAGGTATAGGCTTAACCCCTTTTAAGCTTATTTATGGTTGCTTGTTTGGCCACCTTTGCATGCTGTTTTTGGCCTAGTTCTCAACTACAAAAACCTTTGTTTTAAAGGTTTAAAAATGATGGTTTAAGGTCTTTTTGGAGTTAGGGGTGGTCCACCCTCTTTTGCAGCTTGTTTGCTAAGTGTTGTGCCTTGTTTTCAAGCCTTTTGAAACAACTTTTTTTTGGCCTTTTAACCACTGAATTCCAGGGGAATTTCAGTGGTAAAAACTTGGTTTTGAGGTCCAAAATAGGAGGGGGTGGCCTCCCTTCCTTGTCTCTTGTTTGCATGTGTAGATGGCTTAGCATGTGAGTATGTTTTTCTACCCTTTTGAGACTTGATGTCAACATGTTTTTGCTACTGATTTAGCATGCTTTAGCTCTGTTTTGAGCCTTCTTGGTCATATGAGGCTTGCTTTGTATAGCTATAGTGTAAATGGCTTCACTAGCTTTGTGTTTCAAGGCCTCCAACATGCTTTGCTTGAGATGATTGCATGCTATAGTATCATTTAACATGTAATTTTAGTGCATGTAACTTTGTCACACTCTCACATATTCCACTCTTTCATTGCTTTTGAGAGTTGTGCTTTGTGCCTTGTTTGTGAGCCAACATGCGAGCATGTTTTTCTTGCCTTTCGTGTCTAAATTTCAGCATGTTTTGGCTACTGATTTGGCATGTTTAAGCTCTATCTAGAGCTAGTTTAGTCATTTAAGCTTAGTATTGCATGCTTCTTGTGTAATGCTCTTCACTAGCTTTGATGTTTTTGGTTTTTAACATGTTGTGCATGTGTTGCTTGCATGATTTAAGGTCTTTAGCATGCCATTTCAGCATGAAAAAGTCTGCAACCTCCCTTATTTCTTCATTTTTCCATTTGTTTTGAGGGTTGGTTACCTTATGATTGTGTTTAAGCTTGAGATAGAGCTTGTGCTCAATGGCTTTAACCTTCTTTTGAGGGTTTCTACTAGTCAAAGGCATGATCTCTCTCATGTCTTAAACCATCCTTTGGTTGACCCCTCTCTAATTAGAGTATTGTCACATTGGACTAACCGGTTAAAGAATGGCTTGGTAATGTAAAATGTGTAAACAAGAATTGGACAAGTAAAACATGAATAAGATAAGCATTTGTGTTGCATTGCTTGTATTTGGATCGGATGTTAATCCAAACACAAGAAATGTAAGACGTTTCACACTCAAAGTGATATTGTGTCACATTTCTTGGTCGCCATCACCCTTGATCATACCTGATAGGGTGATGGCCATTTGAGTCTTATGTGCGCATTCACTAAGCTTGTACAATCTTGGTTCTTTGCCCATCATGCATGAAAATTCTTGATTGGTGGCTTGAGAGCCAAGTACCATACTCCTTTGAGCTTGAGAAATGATGAGGAAGGTGGCAGTACATACATTTCCTTGCAAATACATTGCTTTGCCTCTGTTGCAGCAAAAATAGAAGTTTGGAAAAGCAGGCGGCCAACCGGCCACTTGAGGTAGCCGACTATAGACACCCCATTTTTGACTGTCCTCAAGACTTGGACGTCATCGTTTGAACACATGATGATCATGCATGTTTGTGTTCATTTTGAGTGCTTGAAGTTCTTGGTGGAGTGCCTTGCCTTTGGACCTCTGAACTTCTCTGTTTTGTGCTTCGTTGTGGACCAAGGGCTTGTAGCTTTGCTTCTGGAGAAGAGGATGGCCTGCCAACCAGCCCTAAAACCCATCGGCCAGGGTTTCTACTCATCGGCCAGGGTTTCTACTCATCGGCCATCAGTGGTGGCACGGCCATTTTTCTGCTTTTTTAGATATTTTGTGTGGCAGCTATGCCAGCTGTTGCACACTGAGTGTATCCTCTATACACTTGTATGGATGGATTTAAGCAAGCTTTTAGCTTGTCAAGGAAGCTTTTGAACATGTTTTTCTATATAAGGGGAGGTCCCTTCCCCTTGTTTGAGGTTACAAAAATTCTAACCTAAATTTTTTTACTCTCTTTCTAGAACTCTCTCTCTCTACATATATACATATATATATATATATATATGTTGTGCTTGAAAGTGAGCTTTCTTTGCATTTTTACATAACCTCTTAGCCAACTTAGACTACCTTGTTGCTGAGGTGCTTGAAGGTCTTATTTGGGCTGTTGAAGGTTGGCTTTTGGCTCAAAAGTTGCTGTCTTGTTGCTGTTCTTCAAGGGTAAGCATCTTCCCCTTTTAAGCTTATTTTTGTACACTATCTTCGCCACCTTTGCATGTTGTTTTTGGCCTAGTTGTCAACTACAAAACCTCTATTTTTAAGTGTTTAAAATAGTGGTTTGAGGTCCTTTTGAAGTTACGAGTGGTCTTCCCTCTTTAGTTGTTTATTTGCTAAGCTTTGTACCATCTTTTTAAGGCTTTTGAGTCCTTTCTTTTTTGGCCTTAAAACCACTGAATTCTAGGGGAATTTCAGTGATAGAAAGCTGGTTTTGAGGTCCCAAATAGGAGGGGGTGGCCTCCCCTTCTTGTGTTTCGTTTGCATATGTTGGTGGCCTAACATGTGAGCATATTGTCATGACCTGAACCTGCCCTCAAGGGTTAAGGACATAACCGGCCAGTAATCATGAGATTACCTACGGCCTCAAACCAAACCAGACATAACTCATCAGAGTAAAGGGGCCAAACGGAAGCAAAATTTAAAACTTTGTCCATAGAGCTATGCTTACATGACACGTCATAACAAACCATACACATACATGTTAATAATTCACTTCAGAAAATATATTAGCATAAGGTTCTGTACAGACAGGATCATTTAAGTCTAAGTCAACCCATGGAAACTATATACAACAGATTCAAAGTCTTCGCCAACATGACCAAATAAAATAGGATAACAAAAAGGCGGAGACGAGTCTCGTGCGTGAGACGCTAGGGCTGACTCTTCAAAACTTGGTTGTTCCTTCCAAACTTCACTGAGGCTGGGTTTGGACCTCTCTTGGCTCACCTACAAACACATGAATCAGCGTAAGCGAAAGTCCAGTGAATCATATCAAATAAGGAAGTTACACAAATGGTATTTAGAACAACGTGCTTCAAACGGCCTTGGGCCCAATTCGTATTTATATCTAACATATATAAATATAGGTCAACTGATTACGGTTCCAAATACATCATATGGCCCCGGGCCTAATTCCTTCGTATCATTCAAGTCAAACTGGCCTTGGGCCCATTCATACTTTCGATCATGTCAAACTGGCCTTTGGCCCATTCAGACTTTAATTCATGTCAAATTGTCCTTTGGCCCATTCAGACTTTCTTGTCAAACTGGCCTTTGGCCCATTTATCTTTCATTCAGATCATACTGGCCTCTGGCCCATTCATTCTGTCATTCAAACTCATACGGCCTCTAACCCATTTACTTTATCATTCAAACTCATACTGGCCTCTGGCCCATTCATTCTATCATTCAAACTCATACTGGCCTCTGGCCCATTCATTTATGTCAGACTAGCCTTCGGCCTGTTCATTCATTCATTCGTGTCAAACTGGCCTTTGGCCCATTCATTTGGCATAGCAAACATTGTCCACCATTCAAATTAACAAACTTATAAACTTACATAGAAGTAAGCAATTGGACAACAATATATTTTAGATATCTTTGTCAAGATATTACTCACAGTGATCTGTTGGTTGGTTTGCCCTGGAGCTTGACTCTACATATCACATAACACATACGGGTCACAAATGATTCAATTCGTTCTTTAATTCACATATTCCTCTTTAGGCTTTATTCTTATTCCTTTAATTCAATTACAATGCTCAATGTATGCCTAAGAGTATGTAGAAGTGAAAGAGAACAGTAAACAAAACACAAAATGCCTTCTTAAAATTTTCAGAAACAGGGTCCCCGTTCGAGCGTGTACTTCCCTGCTCAAGCGGACCCAAGAGGTCTGCAAATGTATTGGATACATCAAATTTACGCTCAAGCGTTAATTTAGGTGCTCGAGCTGGCTTCCCGCTCGAGCGTGAACTTCCACGCTCGAGCGGACGTCATGTCTGCAGAAAAATACTAGGAGCTCGTATTTTATGCTCGAGCGGCTGTTTCATCGCTCGAGCGGACATCATGAATTCTGGGTTTTCCAGAATGTGTTCTTGAGCTCGAATTCAACATTCAAACCAACATTCCTTGCATATTATGGCTCAAACTTCACATAAACACGTATTAACATGGTACAAACACCAGATTACAACATTTTGAAGCTCAATTTCTTGAATTACTTACATGCATGCTTCAAATTGACCCAAACTCATCACCAATACATTAAATTCAAACATTCAAAACCCAGACTTCCATGATTTTCACATGCATGTGGGAGACACACATTATTCTCAACTTAATTGGTGAAGATGTGATCAAATACATGGATTTTAACCAAAAATTCAACATGGATTATACACTTATGCTTAAACATGAAAATTCATAGCAATTTTCTATATGCATGTGTCTATTGACCTCACATTCAACAAAACCAACTTAATCCCATCACTTATAGCACAATCCTTGATCTTGATCATCAATCAACTCTAAATTTACAAAATTACAACTAGAATTCATGGATTACTCACCAAGGAGCTTTAATCTTCACAATTTATGTCCAACTCTTGCACCTAGCCTTCCCAATTCACAATTCATAAACAAAAATACACCAAGATGCCTCTTCTCTCTCTCAAGGTTGGTTCTCTCTCTTTTCATGAGTTCAAAATCAGTCAAATGAAGCTAAAGAGAGAATTTGAGTGAAAGTGGCCCACTAAATAATCTCCTTTAATCAAAATTCCTAATATTTAAATAATTGAGCACTACCCCATTAATTTAATCCATTTAATTTGATCCGAATCAATTTTCAATTAAATTTCACCGTAGGCTCTAAAAATTATGCCAACCACTATAGCGGAATCAATTTCAGTTTCTGTGGCCGATAGGGCCTTCAATTTAATTTCCAAAGCAGATAATCAAACATATATTCCTACGGTGAACAGATAGAAATTCAAAACCACATATTTTCACATAATGGCACACAAAATCATGTCAAACACATAATCACATTCATAATAAGGACCAATTAGCATAAAACGGAATTGGGTTATCACATATATATTTCTCCCTTTTTGAAGCTTAGTTCAAGCATGTTTTTGTGACTTTTTTGGACCTGCTCTAACTCTATTTTGGGCTAGTTTGGCCACTTGTTGCCTATATCTTACACTTGTAGTGTAATCTTGCTTACTACCCTAGCTTGCTTGATGAATTAGCCTATTATTCTAGCATGTGTTAGCTCTATCTCAGCATGCTTTTGCTCATGTTTTAGCATGCTTTAACTTTGTTTTGAGCGGTCTTGGTCCTTTAAGGCTTGCCTTGCATGGTTGTAGTGTAAGTGGCCTTTACTAGCTTTGAGTTTTTTAGGGCCTCTAGCATGCTTTGTTTGTGATGTTTGCATGATATAGCATCATTTAGCATGTAATTTCAGAGCATATATCATTGTCACACCCTCACATATTTCACTCATTTGTTGCTTTTGAGAGTTATGCTTTATGACTTGTTTGTGAGCCAACATGGGAACATGCTTTTCTTGCCTTTCATGTCTACATTTCAACATGTTTTGCCCTTTGATTTGGCATGATTGAGCTTTGTCCAGAGCTGGTTTGGTCATTTAGGCTATGTATTGCATGCCACTTGTGTAATGCTCTTTACTAGCTTTGATGTTTTTGGCCCTCAACATGTTATGCCAGTATTGCTTGCATGCTTTAAGGTCTTTAGCATGCCATCTCAGCACTAAATTCTGCAACCTCCCTCATTTCTTAATTTTTCAATTTGCTTTGAGGGTTGGTTAGCCTTAGGTTGTGTTTAAGCTTGAGATAGAGTTTATGCTCAATGGCTTTAACTCTCTTTTGAGGGTTCCTCCTCGCTAAAGGCATGAACTCTCTCATGTCTTGAACCATCCTTCGTTTGACCCCTCTCTCATTAGAGGACAATCACATTGGACTAACCGGTTAAGGAATGGCTTGGTAATGTAAAATGTGTAAACAAGAATCGAGCAAAGTAAAACATGAACAATATAAGCATTTGTGTTGCATTGCATGTGTTTGGATCGGACGTTAATCCAAACATAAGAAATATGGGACGTTTCATACTCTAAGTGATGAAACGTGTCACATTTCTTGGTCGTTGTCACCCTTGATCATTCATGATAGGGTGACGACCCTTTGAGTCTTATGTGCGCATTCACTAAGCTTGTACAAACTTAGTTCTCAAACCATCATGCATTGAGATGCTTGGTTGGTGGCTTGAGAGTCGAGTGCCACATTTCTTTGAGCTTGAGACATGATAAGGAGTGCAGTAGTGCATATATTTTCTTGCAAATACACTGCCATGCCTCTGTTTGCTTTCTATTGCAGCAAAAGGAGGAAATCCAGGGAATCAGTGGCCAACCAGCCATCAGTACTGGACCGGCCATCAGTACTAGCCGACCGGCCATCAAATCATCCGATCGGCCACCAAAAGTGGGCGATGGCCACCAAGCATGGTCGATCGGCCATCAATGTGTTCTTGAGATCAAACAGAAGCAGTCTGTAGGTTGGCACAATTTTCAGAGGTCTAGAGATGTGCAAACAGAGGCATCTTGAGGCAAGGTGGTGGATTTTCGGGAGGACACAACCGAGCATGCATGTCTCCCTCGCCTGCGAGGCCATTTTTATCACTTTATTAGCTAGTTGTAGTTAATTACATATGCTGTAATTAATTTAGCTTAGTTCATTTTGTAACATTCTAATTAACTTAGTATAGCTAGTTACTCAAATCGCTTTGTAATTAATTAGCTAAGTTAGTTAATTAGTTGGTTTGTAATAAGTAGCTTAGCTCAGATTAGCTTAGTTTATTTATTCAGACCATCCTTCATGAGGGCAATGTTGTAATAAGTGTGCGTTTGTGTCCATGTCTTCCAACGCCACGTCTTTCTCCTTTTTATTTAACCACTTTCGATGGTCAGTTTTAGGACACGTTTTAATTAGCATACCTTATGCTCGCATGTTTACATCATTCATTTGTCTTGCATGCACCGGGCTCGGCGCATCATTCAAACTGCATCATATTTCAATACCTCTTCGAATACACGTATCAAATTGTCGCATTCATATGCCATCTTAGATAGCCGAGCCTATTTAGTTGCATTATTGCATGTGTTGCATTAGGCATTTTGTATAGTTAGGATCATGCATTGATTTCTAACTAGCTTTTGTTTTGACTTGGAGTACACTGTGAGTGTTACACTTTAGCATACTTGCGTGAGTGTGAGTTTTGCCATAATAGCATGCTTATCATGAGGCTATTTGCTTAAATGATTAACTGCATGAATGCCTGCAGATGAAGGCTTTATTGCTTGAATTGGGACAATTCATCAAAATGAGAGTTTTAAGCCCACTTTGCGAAGTGGTAAAATCATGTTTTAAGCCCACTTGAGATTGGCAAATCCGTGCTTTAGCCTATTTGCGAGTAGCACTTTCAAAACATTTTCAAAAACAAACATGAATTGGTTTGTTCCAATTCTTGCGATTTAGTCTATACTTGTATGTTGTGCGCATCACAGAGTAAAGTTAGCTAAATAACCGGACAAGAAAACATGTGTTTATAAAACAACATATCATGCTTAGTAGATGCCGATCCTTTGATCGGGCGAGCAGGGATGCTCATTTCATGACCTTCCCCCCTTGTACCCAAGTTCTGAGCCGAGGCAACTTTGGTGATGACGAACACGTGGCCTTTGGCACGAGTCAGGGTTTCCTAAATTTTCCAAAAACAAAATATTTAGGTGGTGACTCTGTAATCTGGAAAAGTAGTTCATTTTTGGCATTATTTGATTGAAAATTGATTTTCCAAAATGTTTGCCAGATTTGGACTCTTTGGTGATTTATCAGTTTTCACATTGCACTTTGTGAGACTAGATTCAGAATCGTGACAAGAGTCCGAACTATAGTAGCAGGATCTAATTCTCGCCCTCTCCAAAATGAGGGCACGCGGAGGAAGTTCTGGTGGTCTACACCAACTGACCACTTGTACTAGCCAACCAGCTAGTTAAGGTGGCCAATAGCCACTTTTTGTGGCCGACTTGCCACCAGTCCATTTTTGTGCAAAAGTGTTCCTGTTTTGAGGTAGAGGCTGTCTGGAAGTTGGTTTAATGTTTAGAGATCAAGGAGAGTGCAAACAGAGGCAACCGGTGGCAAAGTGATGGATTTTTCGGGACGAAGCCAACCAAGCATGCATATCTCTCTCGCCCACGAGGCCACTTTATTGCTTTATTAGATTAATTTATTTTAATTAGCTTAGCATAGCTAGTTGTGTTGTAATAATTAATTAGCTAGAGTAGCTAATTAATTCATTTTGTAATAATTAGCTTAGCTTAGTGTAGCTTAGCTTATTCATTTGGACCCTCCTTCGAGAGGGCGCAATGTTGTAATAAGGGTGCGTGCGTGTGTGCATGTCTTCTAATCCCACTTCTTTCTCTCTTTTATTTATCCGCTTTCAATGGTTAGATTAGGGACATATTTTGATTAGCATACCTTATGCTTGCATATTTGCATTCATTCATTTGTCTTGCATGCACCGAGGCTCGGCGCATCATTCAAACTGCATCGTATTTCAATACTCCTTTGAATACGTGTTATCAAATTGTTGCTTTCATATGCCATCTTAGATAGCTGAGCCTATTAATTGCATTATTGCATGTGTTGCATTAGGCATCTAACATAGTTAGGATCATGCATATTTCTAACTAGCTTTTGTTTTTGGCTTGGAGTACACTGTAAGTTTTACGCTTCAGCATACTTGCATGAGTGTGAGTGTTGCCATATTTCACATGCTTGCCATGAGGCTATGTGCTTAAATGATAAACTGCATGAATGCTTGTGGATGAAGGCTTGGTTGTTTGAATTGGAACAATTCGACGAGTGTGAGTTTTAAGCCTACTTTGCGAAGTGGCAAATCATGTTTTAAACCCACTTGAGGGTGGCAACTTCAAACCATTTTCGAAAACAAACATGAGTTGAATTTGTTCCAAATCTCGCGACTTGGTCTATACTTGCTTGTGTGCGTCACATAGTAAAGTTAGCCTAATAACCGGAATAAGAACACATGTGTTTATGAAACAACATATCATAATTAGTAGAGGCTGATCTTTGATCAGGCGAGTGGGGGTGCTCATTTCAAGACCTTTCCCTCTCGTACTCAAGTTTCCGATCTGAGGCAACTTTGGTGATGACAGACACATGGCCTCAGGCACGAGTCAGGGTTTCCTAAATTTCCCAAAAAACAAAAATATTTAGGTGGCGACTCTATAATCTGGAAAAAGCAGTCCATTTTTGGCGCTTTTTGATTCAAAATCAATTTTCCAAAATGATTTGCCAGATTTGGACTCTTTGGTGTTCATCAGTCTCACATTGCACTTTATGAGATTAGATTCAGAATCGTGACAGGAGTCCGAACTGTAGGAGACCAATTCGTGCCTCTCCGAAAGGGGGGCGCGCGAAGAAAGTCGATTCTACAGAAATATTTTCCAAAACTTTGCTCCACAAAATTTTCTAACCCTATATCATGAGAGAGGGTCATCTATATATAGAAATATATGAGAGACTCTCGGAAATATCCATACAAACACAGCTGGTATAGTGCATGCATCTGTCTAGACAGTTGGCCAAAAATATCTAGTTTTTGCACAAGTGGCCAACCGGCCACTAATAGATGGCGGCCGTACACTAAAAGTGGCCGGCGGGCCACTAGTGTGTTTGCAGGTCCCTACATGGTCAGGCTTGAAAAACTATTATTTTGATCCAAAAACAAGGCTCAAGGTTTTGTAGGTCTCTAAGGCTGAAAACTAAGGTTTCTTACTGAGGAATCGAGCATTTGGAAAAGCATGTAAATTCATCATTGGGTGATCAAATCAGTGGCGCCCAAGTCTGAGGGGGGGGGGGTGTCAAAAATGGGCTGTCTACAGTTGTCCCTCTTTGATAGAGCTTAGAGTCATGAAATAACCTGAGTGAATGTCAAAGCTTAGAGATGACCCTTTTTTACAAGGCCATAAGACTTGGGCAAGCAATCAAGACATAAAATAAATTGGTTGAGCTCAAAAGTTGCCTACATATCCCTTTGCAAGGAAATAAACCATCGTAGTTCAGGGGCGATGCCAAATGAAACATGATACAATCGTTGAGAATACAAACGAGCATGCCTCCCAGAGAGATGAAATTCAATGTAATGCAGCAATGGAAATCAATAGACGAGAACAACCTTAACTACGCTTTCGCGCACACGAAATAATCCTAACTACACCCCCGTGCAGATAGGATTACAAGAGATGAGCACAAATTACACTTTCACACAAAGAGGATAGGAGCAAACCAAGCTACACTACCGCGTAGAGTGGTAAAGGGCAAACCCATCCACACTACTGCGTGGCGAGACATTCCTAACTACACTTTCGTGTAGAGAGGATAACAAACACAAACCAAACTACACTTCCGTGTAGTAAGGTGAAAAAACAGACCAATCCATACGTTCGCGTGGTGAGATAATCCCAACTACACTTCCGCGTAGAGAGGATAACAAACACAAACCAAGCTATACTTCCACATAGCGAGGTGAAAGAACAAACCGAGTCACACTACCGCGTGTTGAGATTAAAGAAAAACTGAGCCACACTACCATGTGGCGAGATAATCCTAACTACACTTCCGTGTAGAGAGGATAACAAACACAAACCAAGCTACAATACCACGTAGCGAGGTGAAAGAACAAACCGAGCCACACTACCGCATGGTGAGATTAAAGACAAATTGAGCGACACTACCACATAGCGAGATTATCCTAACTACACTTCTGCTACACTTCCGTGTAGCGAGGTGAAAGAACAAACCGTGCCACACTACCGCGTGGCGAGATTAAAGACAAACCAAGCCACACTACTGCGTGGCGAGATAATCCTAACTACACTTCCGCGTAGAGAGGATAACAAACACAAACCAAGCTACACTTCCGCGTAGCGAGGTGAAAGAACAAACCGGGCCACACTACGCATGGAGAGATTAAAGACAAACCGAGCCACACTACTGCGTGGCGAGATAATCCTAACTATACTTCTGCATAGGGAGGATAACCAAGAAAACCCAAATCACACTCCCGTGACAAGGGTGGAGACAAAAAAATTGAAAGCATGACGCTCACAGATGCGACACACCTATTGGAATTGACATAAAATGATGATGCACAATTCATGTAGCAAAAATAGATAGCAAAAATAAGATGTCATGCATGTTCTGTCATGACCCGAACCCGCCCCTATAGGTTAAGGACATAACTGGCCAGTAGTCCTGTGATTACCTACGGCCTCAGACCAAAACGGACATAACTCGTCAGAGTAAAGGGGCCAAACGGAAGCAAAAATTTAAAACTTTGTCCATAGAGCCGTGCTTATATGCACATCAAAACAAACTGTAGACACCCCATTTTTGATCGCCCTCAAGACTTGGGCATTACTGATGGTTTGCTCGGTGTTGAGAGATGTGCAGGACACAGGTTCAATTTCTTTGACAAGGAGAGAGGCAAACCCATCAAAACACTTTGTTTAGGGGTTTGGAGTTGAAGAAAAGAGGAGAGGAGGGGAGAAAATAGGTTGGAGAAGAAGTTCGCCATGAATCCGGGTAGAAGAAAGTCGAGCGGCCCTCGCTGAATCAGGCTTATTCAATTGCATACTTGGAGTTAAGCTATGAGGCCACCATCATTGGAAAGAAGACTTCTGGGGCTTCATTTTGCACTCAACAATCCCTCAAATCCAAGTCCGGGTGGGGGAGATACGGTTGGTTGAACTATGGGATCAGTCTGGTTGGATCGAATCTGCGCGGCTTCACGGAAAAGGGCATAACTTTTTCCACAGGAGGAATTTTAATGCAAGGTTTGCGCCATTGGAAAGCTAACTTCCGAGGCTTCAATCTAGAAATCCACCGGCACTTGGTGACCTTACCGGCCATCCACCGGCACAAAAGAGTGCCGACCGGCCAGAAAAGATTGCTGGCCGGCACAAAAGAGTGCCGACCGGCCAAAAGTGCCCAGAACTCAGTTTTTTTGATAGATATTTATCATCCAGCTGCTATACACTGTACCAGATATTTCCAGTTGAGATATTTCGACCAAAAGCTCTTTTCTTGATATATATGGAACCTTATATCTCATGTTTGCTAAGTTAGAACAAAAAAGCAAGTCTTTGGGAGCTTCTCACTCTAAAAGACTCCTCTCTCTCTAGAAATTTCAGACCTAAATCTCTGCCCCTCTCTCTATATTCCACTCTCTTGCCCATTTTGTGCATAGAAGTGCTTGAAAGTGAAGAAATCCTTCTAGTTTGCCTAGGCATCCTTCATTAAAGTTAACCACCATTGGGCTGAGGTCCTTTAAGGATCATTTTTAGCTTCAAAAGCTGGTTTTAGCTCAGATTTTGGGCTGGTTTTGCAGCTGTGCATCAGGGGTAACATCTCTCTCCCTTTTAGCTTGTTTTGCATACTAGCTTTGCCATAAGTTTTCAAATACTTTGAGGTTGTTTTGGGGTGTTGTTGAACTACAAAAACCACTGATTTTCCTCTATTTTTCAGTCCTAAGAGCCTTGGCTTGTGCCTTGGTTGGCTAGGGGGTTGTCCTCCCTTTTGCTCCTTGGCTTATAAGGCCTTGTGAGCTAACTTTCAAGCCTTTCAAACAACATCTTTTTGGCCTTAAAACCACTGAATTCCAGAGGAATTTCAGTGGTGGAAAACTTGTTTTGAGGCTCAAAATAGGAGGGGGTTGTCACCCCTCCTCTTCTCTTGTTTGCTTGTATTGATGGCCCTCCAAATGAGCATGTGTTTCTACTTCTTGGAGGCTTTGTTTAGGCTCATTTTTGTGATTTTCCAGACCTGCCATAACTCTGTTTTTGGCTATCTTGGTCACCTCTTGCATGCTTATTGCACTTGTAGTGTAAATCCCCTTTCCTAGCATTGTTAGTCTAGTGAAGTAGCATCTTTTTGTGGGTTGTTTTAGCTTAAGCCAAGCATGTTTTAGGCTCTATTTTGCCATGTTTCAGATCTGTTTTAGGGTGGATAGGGCCCTTGTTGCTTATTTCTTGCACTTGTAGTGCAATCTCACTTTCAAGCCTAGCATGCTTCATGTTTTAGCCTAACTTCCAAACATGTGCTAGCTTAACTTTGGCCTACAATTGTTCATATCTCGGCATGTTTAAGCTCTGTTTTAACCTGTTTGGATGGTTTGTGTATGGCCTTGCATGGTTGTGGTTTGAGTGCTTAGAATGGCCTAAAAGAGAGCATGCTTTGTGAGCTTGTTTTGGTGCATGACCAGCATGGTTTTTAGCTCATATTTGACATGTAGAAATTCTGTTTTGGGCTGGATAAAACTTCCATACATTGCATTACATAGTTGTAGTTCACGTGCTTCAAGAGCCCATTGTTTGGGCATATCACGCGAGCTTGTTTTGGTGCATGTCCATAGCATTTTCAGCATTGTTTTGGCATGTAGAAACACTGTTTTGAGGTGGTTGAGACCTGCATGCATTGTGCCATATAGCTATGCTTTATGTGCTTCATTGGCCTCTTGTATGAGCATGCTTCATTGACTTGTTTTGGCTTTTGTTCCATGCACATTGGCCACTGTTTTAGGCTTGTTCGATTTGCCTAATCTAGTTTAATTCCATTCCTCCATGTGTTGTAGCATGCTTACTTTGTATGTTGTCACATACTTGGTCCCATTGCATGATGTTGCATGCTATGCATTGTTCTCAACATGTTGCTCTTTGCATGCTTGATATGTTTGCATGCTTGTTCCATGCCTTGCATGATTGTTTGTCTTGGTTGCATGCCTAATATACAATGTTTACTTGCATTGCCATGTTGCATACCTAGCTTCACATGCTTAGGATTGCCTTGCATGAGCATGCATGCTTAGCCTCTTGAAGTGAGTGTGATAGAGGTTAAGTCCCCTTTATTGGGTCATTTGCATTGCATGCATTTGAAATGGAAGTTGCATACTTGGTTCTTTGGGCCATCATGCATGGAAATGCGTGATTGGTGGTCCGAAGATCGAGGCACATCCTCCCTTGAGTCATTAACATGATAGGGAGTGTGTTTGGTGCATAAATACCTTGAATTACATTGCCATGCAAGTTTTGCCCTCTGCTGCTGTGAGTTGCAGGTTCTGCAGGAACATATTGCTGGCCGACAGTATTTAGTGCCGACCGGCAGTCATCTGATAGCCGATAGCTTCATTTTGTGCCGGTGGTGTTCTACCCCAGCCGGTGGTGACCCCAAATGTCCAGAGAGGCATCCCTGAGACTTTGGCAGTCTTCAGAGGAGGAGAGCAGAGAAAACAGAGGCAATCCATGCATGACAGTGCGATTCCGAGCCAGTCCCGAGCATGCAGTGCATCCGGCCCTCATCCCGAGGCATTTTATTGCTTTAATTAGATTAATTAATCTGTTTAATTAATTTAGTCAATTTGTAATATTTAATTAGCTTGTGTAGTTAATTTGTATATTCTTTCGGTCCCTCCGGGTGAGGGCAAATCTGTAATAAGTGTGTGTGAGTGGGTGCATGTCTTACAACCCCCATTTCTTTCTACCCGTTTATTTACCTGCTTATGATGGTAGATTAGGGCACATCTAAATTAGCATACCTTATGCAATGCATGCGTGCATTCATGCATTTGTTTACATGCACCGGGCTCGGTACATCATACAAACTGCATTGTATTCTAAATTCCAAACTTGAATACGTGCATCGAATAAAGTGCATTTCACATGCCATTGTTTAGGGTTAGCCGAGCCTATCCTAATTACATGCTGTATGTGTTGCATTAGCCACTTAACATGAACTAGGTCATGCATATTTGCTAACTAGTTTACTGTTTTGGCACGGAGTACGATATAAGTGTTTACGCTTTAGCATACCACATGCGTGTGAATGTTGCCATGACAGTATACTTACCATGCGGCTAAATGCTTATATGAAATAAACTGCTTGAATGCCTGTGGGTGGAGGTTGGATTGCTTGAGTTGGGAAAACTCATTGAAATCTGTGTTTTAGCCTACTTGCGAGTAGCAAATTCCGAAACGTTTTAAAAAACGAACGGATATGCAATGTTTATTTCCAAATTAAGCAATCTACTCTATACTTGTTTGCTGCGCGCATAAAATAATAATTCTAGGCTAATAATTGGAATAAGTACACATGATGTTTTCAAAAAATCGGATATCACGGTTAGTAGAGGTCAGTCTTCGGACCGGGCGAAAGGGGGTGCTCATAGCTGACCTTCCCCGATCGTACCCAAGCTCCCGAGCCAAGACCACTTTGGTGATGACGGACATGTGGTTTCCTAAATTTCCAATTTTAAAATATTTAGGTGGCGACTCTGTAATCTGGCAAAGTAGTCCATGTTTGGCACTACTTTTCAAAATCTGCTTTTCTCAAAACGATTTGCCAGAGTTGGACTCTTTGGTTCAGATTTAGAACCGCAACAACAAAAAGGGAGTCCAAATTGTAGCGAGGTCCCCCGCGGGCTTGTTACACAAACCATCCTCATATACGTCAATAACCCACATCAAAAGTACAGAAGCATAAACTTCTTTACAGACAGGATCATCTAAACTGAGTCAACCCACAACAAACTATATACAAATATACACAAAGTCCTCGCCAACACAACAAAACGTAAATGCATAACAAAATGGCAAGGATGGGTCTCGTGCGTGAGACGCAAGGCTGACTCTCCAAAACTCGTTTTTTTCATGAAAGACTTCACTGGGGCAGGGTTTGGACTTCTCTTGGCTCACCTACAAACATATGAATGAGCGTGAATGATAGCCCAATGAATGATTTCAAATACAGAAGTTACATAACAATGTAGAACAACAGGTTCCAAACGGCCTCGGGCCCAATTCACATTTCTATTTAACAGATATATATAACTATGCGAATTTTAAATCAAGTGACTTGTAGTTTCAACATTCTGGCCTTTGGCCCATTCGAATTTCCATTCATGTCAAAACGGCCTTCGGCCCACTCGTTTATGTCAAAACGGCCTTCGGCCCACTCGTTCATGTAGAAATGGCCTTCAGCCCGATCATTTATGTCAAAACGGCCTTCGGCCCGATCATTCATGTCAAAACGGCCTTCGGCCCACTCATTCATGTCGAAACGGCCTTCGACCCACTCATTCATGTCAAAACAGCCTTCGGCCCACTCATATAAGTCAAAACGACCTTTGGTCCATTCATATATGTCAAAACGACCTTCGGTCCGTTCATTTCTATCAAAACGACCTTCGGTCCATTCATTTCTATCAAAACGACCTTCGGTCCATTCATTTCTATCAAAACGACCTTCGGTCCATTCATTTCTATCAAAACGACCTTCGGTCCATTCATTTCTATCAAAACGACCTTTGGTCCATTATTAGTATTATCAAAACGACCTTCGGTCCAATCATTCATTCATGTCAGACTTTTGTCCACAATCCCAATTAGCAACTCATAAAGCTTATAAGGGAATACACAATTGGACATTGATAAGCTTTCAAATAACGATACTACTCACAGTGATCGGCTTGTGGATTTGCCTTGGAGCTTGACCCTGCACATTTCATGAACACAAACGGGTCACTAATGGTTCAATCCGTTCTTTAATTCACATATTCCTCTTTAGGCTTTATTCTTATCTCATTAACTTATTTACAATGCTTAACATATGCCTAAGAGTGCTTGCAAGTGAAAGGGAACGGAAAACAGAACACAAAATGCAAAAATAGAATTTCAGAAAACAGGGTCCCCGCTCGAGCATGGGATTCCCCTCTCGAGCGGACCCTTAAGCCTACAAAAGTACCGGTTACCCCAAATTTCCGCTCGAGCGTGAACTTGGCCGCTCGAGTGGACTGCCTGTCTACATGGCTCCCCGCTCGAGCGTCAAATCCCCCGCTCGATCGGGAGCCATGCCTGCCAAAAATGCTGGGAGCTCGAATTCTCCGCTCGAGCAGCACTTCCCCCGCTCGAGCGGGCATTAAAATTCTGGAAATTCCAGGTTGTGTTCTTGAGCTCCAATTCAATTTTCCAGCTACAATTCTTGCATGCAATGGCTCAAATCTCAAATATAATCATGCTAACTTAATATAGACCTCAACTCATAACTCAATGAGGCTCCATTTCACAAATCAGTCACATGCATGCCTCAATCTCCCATCAAACTCATTCACAATATACAAATTCATGCATTCAAGCTCCCATTCACATAATATGTACATGCATGTGATGAATTAGCCACATTCCCATCTTAGACAACCCAAGTGGTGATCAAAACATGAGTTTCAACTAAAACTCTACATGAATCATGTATTTCAAGCTTACACATGCTATTTCAACACAATTTCATACATGCATGCTTCTATCAAGCTTCAATTCAACAAATACAACCCAATTTCATTTCAATCTTACTCTTGATCACCAAATTAGCTTGAACACACAAAATCACAAACCATAATTCAAGAGTCACTCACCTAGAAGCTTTGATCTCCTAAGCTCTAGTCAATTCTTGAGCTAAATCTCCAAGATTTCCAAGCTTTAGGCCAAATTTGCACAATTCTCTCCTCTCTTAGTCTAACAGCTGGCCTTGCCCCTCTCTAGAGAGTTGATCAGCCCAAATGAAGTTAAAGGAAGGGAATTGAGTGTAAAATGCCTTTACATAAATCCCCACTCACAATACAATAATAATAATAAAGTAATTTGGCATTATTCATCAATTTAATCGATTTAATCTAACCCGAATCAATTTTCAATTAAATTTCATCGTAGGCTCTAAAAATTATGCCAATCACGATGGCGTAATCAATTTCGGGTTCTGTGGCCGATAAGGCCCTCAATTTAATTTCCGAAACGGATTATTCAAACAGATATTCCTATGGTGTATAGATAGAATTTCAAAATCACGTACATTCACATAATGACACATAAAATCATGCCGAACACATAATCATACTCAAATTAAGGACCAATTAGCATACTACGGAACAAGGGTATCACAGTCTTCCCCTCTTTAGGAAGTTTGGTCCTCCAAACTTAATTTACGTTCGTCGGGAAACAAATGAGGGTAGCGTAGACGCATTTCCTCCTCTTTCTCCCACGTGGCATCCGTCCCATAATGTTCCTTCCATTCCACTTTCACCATTGGGATAGATTTGTTTCTCAATTCTTTCACTTGTCGGTCAACAATTCTTTCCGGCCATTCAGCATATTCCATATTTTCATCAATAGCGACCCGGTGATAATCAATCACATATAACGGGTCTCGGAGGTAACCCCTCAACATTGATACATGAAACACATTATGGATTTGCTCGAATCCTGGTGGCAAGGCAACTCTATAGGCAACTGGACCAAGCCTCTCCAAAATCTGAAACTGCCCAATGTAACGGGGCGACAACTTGCCATTTTTCCCAAATCTGACTTGACCTTTCATCGGAGAAACACGGATGAACACATGGTCACCGACCTCATACTCAAGAGGTCTTCTCCGAACGTCTGCATAATTCTTTTGTCGGTTCTGAGCTATTTTGAGCCTTTGATGAATGGTCTTGATTTTCTCAGAAGTGTCTTGCACAATTTCTGGCCCAAGCAAAGCTCTATCCCCGACCTTCGTCCAACAAATAGGTGATCTACACCTCCTACCATACAAAGCCTCGTATGGTGCCATACCGATGATGGAGTGGAAGCTGTTATTATAAGCAAATTCTGCAAGTGGCAAATAATCTTCCCAACTCTCCTGAAAATCCAAAGCACACATGCGAAGCATATCTTCCAAAGTTTGTATTGTTTGTTATGACTGCCCATCTGTCTGTGGGTGGAATGCAATACTGAACCTTAGTTCTGTTCCCATGGCTTCCTACAAACTTTTCCACAACCTAGATACAAATTTCGAATCTCTATCTGACACAATAGATACTGGAACTCCGTGTAAACGAACAATCTCATCAACATAAATAGTAGCCAATCTATAAGTAGTAAATGTAGTTTTGACAGGCAGAAAATGTGCAGATTTAGTCAGCCTATCAACTACAACCCAAACGAAATCCATACCTCGAGAAGTGCGAGGTAGGCCAACAACAAAATCCATAGTCACATGTTCCCACTTCCATTCAGGAATAGGGAGGGGTTGAAGTAGACCGCCTGGTTTCTGATGTTCAGCCTTAACTTGCTGACACTGAAGGCACTTGGACATATATTCTGCAATCTCTTTCTTCATTTTAGGCCACCAAAAGGTCTGTTTCAAATCCCGGTACATTTTATTGTTGCCTAGATGCATAGCAAATACAGATCTGTGGGCTTCATCTAAGACCCTCTTCTTTAGTTCCGGGACATCAGGGACACATATTCGGTTCCAGAATCTTAACGTCTCATTCTCAATGCTAAACTCAGCTTTTGGACTTGTCTCAAACTCATCAATCACCTTTCTGAGGAATTCATCCTCTTTTTATTTCTGCTTGATTTCATCAATAATTGCCGGCTTTCTACGTAATAGCGACTATCAATCATACTGTTCACCTACTACTACTTCAATTTCAGACTTCTCAAAGTCTTGCAAAATCTCCCTTTGTTCAGTAAGCAGACACGCCATACTCCCTATTGATTTTCTACTCAAGGCATTAGCCACTGTATTAGCTTTCCCGGGGTGATACTGAATTTCTAGGTCACAGTCTTTTATCAATTCCAGCCATCTTCTCTAACGTATATTCAACTCTTTCTGTGTGAAGAAGTATTTCAGGCTCTTATGATCCATGTAGACTTCACACTTTGCCCCATACAAATAATGCCGCCAGATTTTCAATGCAAAAACAACTGCGGCCAATTTTGGGTCATGTGTTGGATAATTCTTCTCATGTGGCCTCAACTGTCGAGAGGTGTAAGCAATAAGCTTCCCGTTCTGCATTAACATACAACCCAAACCCTTATAAGATGCATCACTGAAAATTACAAAATTTCCCGTACCTAAAGGTAGTGTCAAAATTGGTGCAATAGTCAATCTCGTCTTCAATTCATGAAAGGCTGATTCCCTTTCCTCGTTCCACTCAAAAGGTTGCCCTTTACGTGTCTATTGGGTAAGAGGCACAGCCAATTTCGAAAAATCCTTCACAAACCTCCTGTAGTATCCATCTAAGCCCATAAAGCTGCGAACTTCTGTCACATTAGTCGGTGTAGGCCAATTCACAATTGCCTCTATTTTTTGCGGGTCCACTGAAATTCCTTCCTTGTTGATCACATGCCCTAAGAAAACAACCTCATCCAACCAAAACTCACATTTGTTTAGTTTAGCAAATAATTTTGTTTCCCTAAGTATTTGTAAAACAGTTCTCAAGTGATGTTCATGTTCAAGTCTATTTTTGGAATATATCAAAATATCATCGATGAAGACTACGACAAACTCATCAAGGTAGGTTTTAAAAATTCTATTCATCAAATCCATAAATGCTGTCGGGGCATTAGTCACTCCAAACGGCATAACAAGGAACTCAAAATGACCATACCTCGTTCTGAATGCAGTTTTCTCAACATCCTCTGCCTTAACTTTCAGCTGATGATACCCAAATCTCAAATCAATCTTAGAAAACACCTGTGAGCCCTGCAACTGGTCAAATAAGTCATCAATACGGGGTAGGGGATATTTATTCTTTATCGTTACCTTGTTCAATTCCCGATAATCGGTGCACAGGCACAAAGTACCATCCTTCTTCTTCACAAATAACACTGGTGGACCCCAAGGTGAAGTGCTGGGTTGGATAAACCCCTTATCAAGCAGGTCCTGCAACTGTTCTTTCAATTCCTTCATTTCAGCAGTAGCCATTCTGTAGGAAGCTTTAGAAATAGGCTGGGTGCCTGGCACAGTCTCAATAGTAAACTCTATCTCCTTGTCTACTAATTCCCCTGGTAATTCATTCAGAAACACATCTGGGAATTCTCTAACAATAGGAATATTGTTCAATTCAACATTCTCAAATTGTTCAGACAGCACATTGCACAAATAACCCTGGCATCCTTTCTTGATCAGTTTACATGCTTTCATTGCAGATATCAAATATGGTGGAGGCACTATCCCATTTCCCACAAACACAATCTCTCTCTGTTCTGGGGGTTTAAACACAACCCTCTTTGTCACACAATCTATGGTGGCACAGTATTTGGTCAACCAGTCCATGCCCAAAATTACGTCGAAATGTCTAAAGTTCAAGGGCAACAAATCTACATATAGGGCGGCATCCTCGATACACATGTCACAAAACCGATATATATAGTCACATAACACAGATTCCCCCGATGGAGCAGACACATATAACAAATATGGTAATAACTCTAGGGGTCTATTTAGTCTAGATGCAAATGTATATGTCATAAATGAGTGTGTTGATCCAAATTCAATTAATACAAAGGCATCCTGATTACATATTGAAATAGTACCTGAGACAACGACATTGGCATTCCGTGTATCACCCAAAACAAGCGCAAAAACTCTCCCCTGTCTCATTATGTCCCCAGTAATAGCGGATCTCAAAGTATTTCACGACTTTGGAACAGATGCTGTTGAACTAGCTGCCAGTTTCCCACTGTTCTGATTACATTCTCGGGCTATGTGCCCTCGCTTCCCACACTTGAAACAGGCTCCTGATGCACGGTAACAGACTCTACAGTGCCTTTTGCTACAAATGTTGCACATGGGAGCTGTGTCTCGGGAAGAACTGGAAGTAGTCGAGGAGCCCGTGTTTTGCTTTTTCAGAAATTTCTTCTTCGAAAAGAAGCCTTGCCTCTTGTTGCCTTTCCATTCTGTTACTGGCTTAACTTGTCTAGCTATATTAGCCTCTGATATGATGGCCCTGTCAAGCACCCCAATGTAGGTTTCCAACTTTATAACATTTACCCTCTCTAGGATGTCACTTCGGAACCCACCTTCAAAATGTCTTGCCTTCTTATAATCAGTGTCAATTACGTGTGGTGCAAACCTGGCCAACTCAGTAAATTTGGCCTCATGCTCAGCTACAGTCATGCTGTCTTGCTTGAGTTCCATGAACTCTGCCACTTTCCTATCCCGTACGCATTGTAGGAAGTATTTGTCATAGAATATTTCTAGAAACTTTACCCAGTCAACATCCTTATGATTTTCTCGCATCAACATCCACCATCTTCTTGCTTCATCTTCTAGCATAAAAGTGGCTAGAAGCACTTTCTGAGTCTCTGAACAGGGGAACACTTCAAATAATTTCTCAATACCGAGGACCCATGCTTCGGCTTTCAACAGATCCAATCCCCCGGGGAACTGTGGTGGTTTCATTTTCTTGAATTCCTTGGTGAGAGCTATAATCTGGTCATCATTCTAATTATTTGGCACGGGTGGTGCCTGAGGTGGAGGTGGCGGGTGTGGTTGCTGCCACTGCTGCTACCACTCTTATTGCTGTCTTAAAGCTTCTGCCATTTCTTGGATCAATCTTTCTATCCTGTCTATCCTGTTAGTAGATGACTCCTCTATCTCATCACCTCTGGTTCTCACCATCTGATTAGATTTGCATTATATTTTATACAGAAGGTACAAAAGTATGCATATACTAAGAAACACATGCATTCAGATAATTTGTAATGCAAGTAGTTCACAACTCATAGCACACAATTACTCAAATCAAAACAATTAAGTATATTCTTGATGCTTCCAAAGTTCGTATCAAAATAGTTAAGCACATTATCGATGCCTCCAAATTCATATTTACCACATGAATGCATCCTAGATCTTATCCAGACGCGTATTGCTCTTTTGGACAAGTGTGTGAGTTATTAACTGGTGCTCTGATACCACTCTATCATGACCCGAACCCGCCCCTATGGGTTAAGGACATAACCGGTCAGTAGTCCTGTGATTACCTACAGCCTCAGACCAAAACAGACATAACTCGTTAGAGTAAAGGAGCCAAACGGAAGCAAAAATTTAAAACTTTGTCCATAGAGCCGTGCTTATATGCACATCAAAACAAACCATCCTCATATACATCAATAACCCACATCAAAAGTACAGAAGCATAAACTTCTTTACAGACAGGATCATCTAAACTGAGTCAACCCATAACAGATTATATACAAATATACACAAAGTCCTTGCCAACACGACAAAACATAAATGCATAACAAAATGGCAAGGATGGGTCTCGTGCGTGAGACGCAAGGCTGACTCTCCAAAACTCGTGTTGTTCATGGCAGACTTCACTGGGGCTAGGTTTGGACTTCTCTTGGCTCACCTACAAACACATGAATGAGCGTGAGCGATAGCCCAGTGAATGATATCAAATACAGAAGTTACATAACAATGTAGAACAACAGGTTCCAAACGGTCTCGGGCCCAATTCACATTTCTATTTAACAGATATATATATAACTATACGAATTTTAAATCAAGTGACTTGTAGTTTCAACATTCTGGCCTTTGACCCATTCGGATTTCCATTCATGTCAAAACAGCCTCTGCCCTACTCGTTTATGTCAAAACGGCCTTCGGCCTACTCGTTCATGTCGAAATGGCCTTCGGCCGGATCATTTATGTCAAAGTGGCCTTCGGCCTGATCATTCATGTCAAAACGGCCTTCGGCCCACTCATTCATGTCGAAACGGCCTTTGGCCCACTCATATAAGTCAAAACGACCTTTGCTCCATTCATATATGTCAAAACGACCTTCGGTCCATTCATTTCTATCAAAACGACCTTTGGTCCATTACTATTATTATCAAAACGACCTTCGGTCCAATCATTCATTCATGTCAGACTTTTGTCCACAATCCCAATTAGCAACTCATAAAGCTTATAAGGGAATACACAATTGGACATTGATAAGCTTTCAAATATCGATATTACTCACAGTGATCGGTTTTGTGGATTTGCCCTGGAGCTTGACCCTACACATTTCATGAACACAAACGGGTCACTAATGGTTCAATCCGTTCTTTAATTCACATATTCCTCTTTAGGTTTTATTCTTATCTCATTAACTCATTTACAACGCTTAACATATGCCTAAGAGTGCTTGCAAGTGAAAGGGAACGGAAAACAGAACATAGAATGCAAAAATAGAATTTCAGAAAATAGGGTCCCCGCTCGAGCGTGGGATTCCCCGCTCGAGCGGACCCTTAAGCCTGCAAAAGTATTGGTTACCCCAAATTTCCGCTCGAGCGTGAACTCCGCCGCTCGAGCGGACTGCCTGTATACATGGCTCCCCGCTCGAGCGTCAAATCTCCCTCTTGATCGGGAGCCATGCCTTCCAAAAATGCTGGGAGCTCGAATTCTCCGCTCGAGCAGCACTTCCCTCGCTCGAGCGGGCATTAAAATTCTAGAAATTCCAGGTTGTGTTCTTGAGCTCCAATTCAATTTTCCAGCTACAATTCTTGCATGCAATAGCTCAAATCTCAAATATAATCATGCTAACTTAATATAGACCTCAACTCATAACTCAATGAGGCTCCATTTCACAAATCAGTCACATGCATGCCTCAATCTCCCATCAAACTCATTCACAATATACAAATTCATGCATTCAAGCTCCCATTCACATAATATGTACATGCATGTGATGAATTAGCCACAGTCTCATCTTAGACAACACAAGTGGTGATCAAAACATGAGTTTCAACTAAAACTCTACATGAATCATGTATTTCAAGCTTACACATGCTATTTCAACACAATTTCATAAATGCATGCTTCTATCAAGCTTCAATTCAACAAATACAACCCAATTTCATTTCAATCTTACTCTTGATCACCAAATTAGCTGGAACACACAAAATCACAAACCATAATTCAAGAGTCACTCACCTAGAAGCTTTGATCTACTAAGCTCTAGTCAATTCTTAAGCTAAATCTCCAAGATTTCCAAGCTTTAGGCCAAATTTGCACAATTCTCTCTTCTTTCACTCTAACAGCCGGCCTTGCCTCTCTCTAGGGAGTTGATCAGCCCAAATGAAATTAAAGGAAGGGAATTGAGTGTAAAATGCCTTTACATAAATCCCACTCACAATACAATAATAATAATAAAGCAATTTGGCACTATTCTTCAATTTAATCGATTTAATCTAACCCGAATAAATTTTCAATTAAATTTCACCGTAGGCTCTAAAAATTATGTCAATCACGATGGCGTAATCAATTTTCGGGTTCTGTGGTCGATAAGGCTTTCAATTTAATTTCCGAAGTGGATTATTCAAACAGATATTCCTACGGTGAATAGATAGAATTTCAAAATCACGTATATTCACATAATGGCACATAAAATCATGTCGAACACATAATCATAGTCAAATTAAGGACCAATTAGCATACTACAGAACAGGGGTATCACATGTTCCATGCAAGGTAATTAAAAGCATGAAACTTCTATGCCAGGTAAACATATGTTGTATGTACGATGATAAAAGCGTGTTTTACGCAACACAAGATGACCATAAGATGTTGTGCACATCCTATGCAAGATAGTCGAAAGCAAAAGCATTGTTATGCAAGATAATGCGCATGCAAATTCTATGCAAGATCATTAGTAGGAAAATTCTGTCCAAGGAAATCAAAATTATAAGATAAACTTTGACTTAACCCTTCGAAGGCTTTGCAAATTGCGCAAAAGGATACAACTTGTTCATATCTGCAACTGGACACGCTCACGGTCCGACGTACAACTGGCATTGGAATGATGCAACCGAAACGCAAGTTCGAGATCCTCGAAAATCAAACCCCCTCCAAATACCACTCGGAGGCCCTTTACAAAGCTCAAAAAGGATACACCTTGCTCATACTTGAGATTAGGACACATTCATGCACCAGAGACACAACGAGAAGTGGGACGGCACAACCAAAACTCAATCCCGGGATCCTCAGAATTCGCGCTGACTTTCCACACATCAATTATCCTTCCCCTGACCAAAACAAGACCTCTTATACACTGCCTGGACAAGATGAGAACAAAACCAACACTGGGCCAAAAAAGTGGCTGGCCGGCCACTAATAAAAATCCAGAGGTAATTTTGACATTTCGGCATGGTTCTCTTTAAATACATCATCACACCTCATTTCCTCATATCCACATGACCGAAATTACTCTCCTTCTCTCTCTAGGTGCTTCCTCTCTCTAGATTTGTGCTTTGTGTACATTTTCCAATGCCCCACGCAAACTTTATTCGTGAAACCACTTTGGTCTTCTTCACTTTGAATCAATCAGATTTTGTTTTCGTTGATTTTTTTGGGTTTTCAACACTTTGGGTTTGTTTCCCTCTAGTTTTTCTTGGGTTTTGACTTTTTCTCTCATTTTCTCTCTCCTAGGGTTGACTTTTTCTAACTCTTTCCTCTTTTCTCCATTTTCCTTCATTTTCCACCCATTTTCACTCTACTTTCCAGATGGCGGATGACATTTCCCGTGATGATGCCCCTCCTGAGGTTCCATCTATACTTCCACCCCTGCAAAGATTGAGGAGCCGGCTGTCGCCGGAGTCGGCGAGGCGGTGGACGACATTGTCGTTGATTTTGAGGCTGAGGAGATCTTCACTCCCGGGCCTGAGCCTGAGTTACTACCGTTGAGGGTGAGGCCTTTTGATCTAACCATGTACCACCCCCGCACGCACATGATGGCGCTGTAACAAGCTCGCGGGGGGGTCTCGCTATAGTTCGGACTCGATTTGTTGTCACGGTTCTTAATCTAGACCAAAGATTCCAAATCCGGCAAATCGTTTTGAGAAAACAGATTTTTTTTTAAAGAAGTGCCAAACATGGACTGCTTTGCCAGATACAGAGTCGCCACCTAAATATTTTATTTTTGGGAAATTTAGGAAACCCTGACTCGTTTGCCTAAAGCCACGTGTCCGTCATCACCAAAGTTGCCTCGGCTCGGGAACCTGGGTACGATTGGAGAAGGTCACTTCGTGAGCACCCCCACTCGCCCGATCAAAGATCGGCCTCTACTAACCATGATATCTAGTTTTGAAAACATTGTGTGCTTTTATTCCGGTTATTAGCCTAGATTTACTATGTGATGCGCACAGCATACAAGTATAGACTGGATCGCCTGAATTGGAACAAAACGTTTCATGTTTGTTTTTAAAAGATGGTTTGCTACCCGCAAGTAGGCTTAAAATGCAGATTTTGCCACCCTCAGGTGGGCTTAAAAATATGGTTTTGCCACTATCTAGTGGGCTTAAAACTCACAGTTGATGATTTGTCCCAATCCAAATAACCCAACCTTCACCCACAGGCATTCAAGGCAGTTATATCACATAAGCAGTTAGCCTCATGGTAAACATGCTATTCATGGCAGTCACTCACACGCATGCAAGGATGCTAAAGCATAAAAACTCACCGAGTACTCCAAGCCAAAACAGAAGCTAATTAGAAATCCATGCATTAATCCTAATTATACAGAAATGCCTAATGCAACACATGCAAAAATGCAACTATAGCAGGCTCGGCTATTCTAAACATGGCATATGAGATGCAACAGCTATCAAGTATTCAACTCGAAATTGAAATACAGATGCAGTCAGTATGATGTGCCGAGCCCGGTGCATGCAAGACAGATGAATGGGTGCAAACATGCTATCATACTGTATGCTAATTGAAACATGCCCTAATCTAACCGTCATAAGTAGGTAAATAAAAGGGAGAAAGACGTGGGGTTGGAAGACATGCATCACACACACGCACACTTATTACAATATTGCCCTCGCACAGAGGGTCCAAATAAATAGTACAGTCCAAATAATACAGTCCAAATATGTACAAATCCCTAATTAAGTTACAAATTATGTAAGAAAAATAATAAACTGGCATGCAAGCCAGGGACTGTCTTGACTCTTCTCCAGATGATAAATGATGCATGTCCGGGTTGCCTTGTGCAGAAATCCACTACGATGCCTCAATTAGCCTCTGTTTGCAATTGTTTTTGGAATGCGTGCCAAGCTCCGGAAGGTTGCTGATTCTTGATTTGCTGCAACAAAGAGCAAGAAAGGGGCATGGCAATGTATTTTCACATATGTATGCATACCTCGATCCTCGTGCCACCAATCACGCATCTCGATGCATGATGGCCGAGGAGTCGAATTGCACAACTCAATATGAAATGAATGCACATATGAACACAATAAGACGTAACTCCATCATGGATAATCCGGAGTGTCGGTGACTGGGGAATTGAGACATGTTCTGTCACTCGGAGTACGAAACGCCCCTCGTTTCCCGTGCTCGGGCTAACTCCTATCCCGAACACAATGCAATATGCATGACATGCATGAAATGCAACTAAGATACAACCTAACATGCACAATGCTATGAAATGGCATACACGATGCACGAGGTAACATGGCATACGCAATGCGCTAACATACAGCCTAGCATACACAATGCTATGGAATGAAATGGCATACACAATGCATAATGGACTTACACCAACATGAGTGGACCTCAGCCACACTCACATAAGAGGCCATTAGATGAAAATGAGACACTCGAAATGTGTGCACACGTGCACGCAAATCGAGGACCGACCCTAAGGCACCGAATGCCACTCGAACAAGACACATGGCAAGACATGGAATATGACATACTAGCATGCAAATTTCAGTAGCAAAAATTGATGCAAAACAGCCACGAAACATGGCAAAAGTGCACCCGATGCATGAAATGAGACCCGAAATCCAAAATTAGGCACATGGAATGACTTATAGCTATACAAAGCATGCATTATTTGAACATGAAGCATGAAGACAGAAGCAAGGAAGTCCCAAAAAAATGTATATTTACAGTTTTAAGCAAGGCCAAACAGTGAACACAAATGGGGCTAAGCTAGCATACAAAAATGGCCCTAAAATTGAGATAATGAAGCAAGTAGCAGCTTCTGGTCCCAAATGGCTAAGAGCCCTTCAACAAAGTTGAAGAGGGGCTCAAAACATAGCATTTTACAGTTAGTGACCAAACCCAAAACAGTGAACAAGCAAGCATAAAATACTATGCAAGATAAGGCCAAAAAGAGGGCTTCAACACAAAGTATACAAAGGATGCCTCAAACAGCAAAAGATCCTTAATGAAACATGAATAGGGGGTCAAAATAAGGCTATTTACAGTTTGGACCAGAGCCCAAAAATAGAAGCACAAGGGGCTAACAAATCATGCAAAAATAAGGCCAAAAGAGGGATACAAAGGCAAGTGGCAAATGGAAGCCTCAAATAGTGAGGAGCCCTTAAAAAATGTTGAAGAAGGGCTCAAAATAAGCCACTTTACATTTTACAACATGCCTCAAAATAGTTCATACATAGGCCTAAAATACTATGCAAGGAAATGACATAAAAGAAAGGTAAAGAAGCAAGTGCCACAAGAAAGCCTCAAACAGTGAGAGGCCCTTAAACAAACATGAAATAGAGCTCAAAAAAATGCTATTTTCAGTTAGGGTCGGAGCTCAAAAAAGTAAGTACAAGGAGCTAGAATATGAACCAAGAAAATGGTCAAAAATGGGAGAAGAGGACTTACCCTTGAAGAATAATCTTTGACAGCCTTTTGGACCAAAATGCAACACTCCTGGGCTCTGAAGAACAACCTCAAGCTGCTGGAATAGAGGATGGAAGGGTGGGGCTATGGGTTGGTGAAGAACCAATGGGGTTTTTAAGGCTTAGAGTAGAGAGAGAGAGAGAGAGAGAGAGATTTAATGTGAGAGCTCCAAACCAAAATTTTCTAACCCCTAAAACCAGAGTTGGGGGGTGTTTATATAGGAAAATGAGTGGGGGAAAAGGGGGGGAAATTGAAATTCAAATTTCCCCCCAAAAAGGCCAAAAAGTGAGATAAATAGGCAAGTGGTAGCTGCTGGCCTCAAATCGAAGAGAGCCCTTTAACAAAGTTGAAGAGGGGCCCAAAAAAAGACATTTTGTAGTTTATGACCAAGTCCAAAACAGCTCACAAATAAGCCTAAAATACCATGCAAAAATAGACCTAAAAGAGAGTTAAAGAGGCACGTGATAGTAGGAGACCTCAAATAGCAAAATATCCTTAATCAAACATGAAAAGGAGCTCAAAATATGACTATTTACAGTTTGGGTCGGAGCCCAACAATGCTTTCAAGCAAGGCTCGAGGGCCAAAACGTGCAGCTCGGGGCCCCGAAAACTGACCGTTAGGCACCGGAAGTGGAAGTCGGTCTCTCGGACCACAGTGTCCCTCAAAAGGGAGGAAATAAGGTATGTGCCAAAAACCGGAGCAAACAAAGGTAGTTAAGCGGTCCCGAACCGAGGCACACGGCTGTCGGCTCCGAAAAATCGGAAACTAGGCTCCAAACGGGAAAAATGGCCTACGACCACGAAACGTAGCCTCTGACCCTTTGAGAGATGATCTGAGACCTCTCCTCCCGGGAAGAGAAAGCGAGACGAACTGGTTATGGCCGAGGCAAAGCACAAAGAGTCCGGAAGTCCGGAGGCGGGGCTCATGGTAGGGACTCCGCAACCTCAGAACGAGCACAATATGCAACATCACCAAGCGCTCAATCAGTGATGTCTGAGTCTTAAGGTTGGTCAAAAATCGGGTGTCTACAGTTGCCCCTCTTTGACAGATCTCGAAAGTCATAAGAATGACGGGAGTGAATGTCAAAGCCCAGAGACGACCCATTTTTGACAAGGCCGAAGACTTAGACAAAGCAGACAAGATAGACAAAGATGTGCCCAGCGAGGGCAAAATGCAAATGATAATGCAAGAAGCCGAACATAACTTATGATCGTGCAAAGAAACATAGGGACGTATCCCGGTGTTTCGGAAAGGTATAAGCATTGGAACGTATTCCAGATGCTCTTAGCCAAAGATGGAGAAACATGGGGACGTATCCCAAGGTTTAGGGACGTATCCCGGTGTTTAGGGACGTATCCCAAGATTTAGGGACGTATCCCAAGGTTTAGGGACGTATCCCAAGATTTAGGGACGTATCCCAAGATTAGGGACGTATCCCAGAGGTTAAGGACGTATCCCAAAGATTAGGGACGTATCCAAGAGGTTAGGGACGTATCGCAAAGGTTAGGGACGTATCCCAAAGATTAGGGACATATCCCAAAGGTTAGGGACGTATCCCACAGATTATGGACGTATCCGAGTGGTTAGAAAAGAAGGAGAAACATAGGGACGTATCCCGGTGTTTCAGGAGGAAGGAGAAACATAAGGACGTATCCCGGTATTCTGCAAGGAATGTGAAACATAGGAACGTATCCCAGTGTTCCGCAAGGAATGAGAAACATAGGGACGTATCCCGGTGTTCCGCAAGGAATGTGAAACATAGGGACGTATCCCGGTGTTCCGCAAGGAATGTGAAACATAGGGACGTATCCTGGTGTTCCGCAAGGAATGTGAAACATAGGGACGTATCCCGATGTTCCGGAAAGGCAAGAGAAACATAGGGACATATCCCAATGTTTTGAAAAGAGGGAGAAACTTAGGGACGTATCCCGGTGTTTCAGAAAGAAGAGAGAAACGTAGGGATGTATCCCGATGTTTCGGAACAGGGATAAGCATTGGAACGTATTCCAAATGCTCTAAACGAAGGAAGTCGACCTGCTGCGTGCGAGGAGAAAGAAAGACAATTGCAAGTGAAAAGGTGCATAACAATGCAAGATAGATGTGCATAATCAATGCAATGAATGATAATAACAATGCTAGTGAAGTGGGTGCATAACAATGCAATTGGAATGGGCATCACAATGCAAGCATGAGAAGTGCATAACAATGCGGGTGGAAGGATGCATAACAATGCAAGTGGAATGTGCGTGACAACGCATATTTGAAACAAAATGCCGAATAAGGGAATACAAGCTTTAACGAGACCAGATTAAAATGTGACCTCCGATTTACCTTTCGGAGGGGTTTGCAACATATTCAGCTCAAAAACGGGCACACCCTATTCATATTAGAGAGAGATAACATCTGTTGCTGCTTTAATCGCCATTCTGACTTCAAGCAGGCTTACACTTGGGAGAGAGGCACGCTCATTCTTCGGAACACTAACAAGGTCTGAAGAGGTACATCCGGAATACAATCTCAGAATTCGCTGAAGGTGAAACACACTCAGATGCTTCGATTTTCCCTCATTTCTTTTGCTTTGCAGTTTGAAACCCACATAGCTTTAGATAGGTCCTTGTTTCACTGTTCTCACATGACCTGGGTTAAACCCTGCAGTTTTCGAAAGAACAAATTCCTTTTTTGCACAAATGTGGAGAATGGCACAGCACTCTGAGTACACAACAAATCATTTTTGAAATTGAGAAAATGAGTTCTCGACCGGGTATTGAGCCTACAACTGAACACAGCAAAGACGACCCAACAATGAAAAATAAAGGTAAACAACCTAAACACACCGAGACACACTCGGAACAACTCAAAGCAAGAATCGAGAAAAACAAAACAAAAGACACGACACACGACGCGTGTTACAAAGACAAGAGACCTCTCGATTGCACAAGGAGCCGGTTTCTGGGTATTATTTCCCACCCTTTCTCATTTGTGATTCTCACATCACTCGGCCCTCAAGCTCTGTTTTTACGAAAAAAGCCCTTTTCCTCGCTTTTCTCTCGGCACATCTCTATTCTTCAATCTCTCATTTTAAATCCCTCCACAGGTGGTTGATGGATAAATGACAAGTTGTGGGCTCGTGCCCCTAGCATTCTGCTAGATTCTTCTTCTTCTGCGCGCAGCTAGTGAGTTTCTCCCACAGAGGGGCTGTGCTACAACTAGGTGTGTAGCAAATCTGCAGCTGACCTCAGTTGACGATGCTCTGCTAGGGAGTTTGGACATGATCAGATATGTCCAGATGAGGAAGTGGAATATCTTGCCCCATTCCAGTTCGTGCTTCGCACGTAGCTTGATACCTCGTTGCTTGGAGGGTGAGAGAGCTTTCAGCCCTTTGTTGTTAGCTTCAGTTGTGCCCTTTTCTAGCAAGTAGAGTGCCCTTTCTGGCAAGGGCGTTGATAAAGGGAAAAAGACAGAGAACCTAACTCAACTGTGCCCCTAGTTCATCATGTTGACCATGTTTTGTTTTTGCTTTCTACTAAAACAATTTTGACCAAAATGATAGTTAGATTAACATGCTTGTTCGATTTTTGATTTGAGATCATGCAAGTTGGGTTATGAGCACTGAAAATTTTCCTTTTTGGGTCCAAGAAAGTGGTCCAGTTTTAGAAAAATTGAATAATATTCGAGAGAATTAGTCAACCTCAGTAAAAATTCTCAAAAACTGTTTTTACCAAGCGGCCCTTTGCTTTCGTGGAACCTAACCCTACTCTTGAGATGCACAACCTCAGATCCAAAGGAAAACTGCCCCGTGCTTGAAGAGAGCTGCGTGGCAACGAAAAGTTGCCCCTTGTTTGAATGGCATCACAGCACATTGTAGTCAGTCCTCAGAGTGACGAACACAACCAAATCCTTAGATACAGAGAAGACAAAGATGACCAGAACCATCGCATGGACACAATCAAATTTGAAGTGTTTTACGGCTGGACTTCAGAATGAAGTTGCCTACGTATCTCAAACATGGGAATCAAGCCTTACGTAGTTCGGGGTTAAGGTACACTCGGGTATTTAACCTCTCCTTTTTAGGCTCTAACTTTTGCCAAGGCGCCCGTTGCAGGTTTTCAACCGTGCGAGTTTTGTTTTTCTTTTCTTTTCATTTTCATTTCTTTTCTTCTTTTTCCCTTTTTTCTTTTTCTTCATTTCTTTTTTTCATTCTTCTCTTTTCTTCTTTTTTCTTTTTTGCTTTTTTTATATATTTTTCTTGCTCTAACTTTTGCTGGTCGCCCTTACGGGTTTCGCCCATTATGAGCCTCTCAAAGGGTAAAAGTGTAGCTTGGTCCATGCCAAATGGTTGTAAGGTTTTGAGGCCATCCGTATCCAGGTGAGTGGCTGTTGATTTGCAAGAGGACTCATCTTCGGCTCTTCGAACACATCTGACATCTTTGCCCCTAGTTTGAAGGGTACTTCTGTTCTAGCTTTGCAAGCTTCTTTTGATCTTCTTGATCCGACTTTCCTGGCCTCTTGTTCGAGAGCTGCTTCAAATCTGGCCACACAGGCCTCACATTGTAGTTGATCGTTGAACATTCTGAATCCCAGTTCAAGGTTTGAAAGTGAGGAGTCGAGTCTCGAGGCTGAGAGCGATCCTAAGCTGTAAAATCCCCAGAGCGATTCTACACAGGTCTTCGCAGGACCACGCAAAACATTTTTTGAAAGTTTTTAAGAAAGCGACAAATCGCTCGCACTGAAGACAGTGTAGAACCAATCTGGATCAAGCCAGGATCCTTTCCAGTACTCACACTAACAAGCATGATTTCATTCATTAAGGACTTAGCACGCCTCTCTTTCTCTCAATTGATCGAAATTTTGCAAAACCCGATGAATTCCTTCCTCTTCGTTTTCACCGTAGTGTTCAAAAAGCTTTTGAAAAACTTAGGTCGATGCAATGAATTCAAGGCACAGAAAAGACACAGCTTCTAGTCAAATACTGCTATCTCATTTGGAATTTTTGGTACAACTGGTACACGGCAGAAGCAAACACAAAAGCATGAAAAACCACTGTTGTTCATTCAAATCTGTTGGCGTTACTGGCTCCAAGGTAGAAATAGACTCAAAGCAAAACGAAAAGACAAACACAAAAACAAAATGGTGACGCCCAAGGTAACACCCCCCCGGAATCACCCAACTCCTATACAACAGGACTCGTCTGACAAAAGCAGACCCAAAACAAAAGAGACTGACTCAAAACAAAAAGACAGGCTCAAAAAACAAAACAATAAGACTGACCAAATACCTAAGTCAGAATGTACAAAAACCAGCATTCATAAATGCTCAAAACAGTGCGTGCCATACACCATATCTGAAATAAACTGAACGCTGCCCGCAGGTGGTTCATCCCTTGATCACATCACATTATCTCCCACAAGTTCACTAATCAAGTGCCGATAGACTTTGCAGGACCTGGTGCGGGGATGACCCCGTTGTCAATCAAATTTTGTATCTCGTGGCGAAGACGGACGCAACTGTCGGTGTCATGACCGGTTTGTTGATGGAAAGCACAGTACTTAGTCGGGTCATGCTTTTGAGGGAGAGGATCAGGTAGAGGCCATTGCTCTAACGGTTTCAGATGTCCTTTCCTGAGTAGTACCCCTAGTGCTTTAGACAAAGACATATAGAGTGGGGTGAAAACCCTCTTGCCTCGGGGTAGATAGTCTGAAGTTCGGGGGTTTGAAGTGGATGCACCAACAAAGGGGGTGGCTGCTCTTGGTGTGGTGGTGGCGACCATGCCCACTTCGGAAGATCTTGCGGTGTGTCATCACCTTTGGTGGTCGCATTCGAGCTGTAAACGCCCTCTGGCCGCTCCTTCTCTGGTCAATGAGGCCCTGCTTCATAGCGTCCCCGATCTGTCCTCCCATCTCATGCAAATCTGAAAAAGGTAGGGAAGGGAGCACGATCATTTTCTGCGATTAGTTTGGGATGGGTTGCGCGAACCATCATGTCGATCCGTATCCGTTGGCCTAATGGTCATCATTGAGACCTTGGCCCTCCAGTGGGCCACGAATTCTGAGAAGCTCTCCTTAGGCTCCTGCCTCGTCGTCTCAAGATCACGGGTCGTAATCTCGATTTGGGTATTGTATGAATATTGTGCGACGAAGGCCTCAGCCATCTCCTCCCAGCTTCGTTTCGCTGAATCCTCTAATTTGGCATACCATATGGCCGCAATACCCGACAGGGACCTGCCAAATAGGGAGAGCTTCTGTAATCTTGTCAAGCCCATCGGGCGCAGAACATCTGAAAACAAACTCAGGTGGACCATGGGATCTCCTGACCCGTCAAAACGGTTGATGTGAGGCATCTTGAACCTGTCCGGCAGAGTTACAGCTGCGTCGGTGTACCCGTCCTCAATATCCGGGATGGACTTTACCCCCTGGGATTTTTTGAACAACTTTTCAAGCTTACTCAACTTCAACGCTGTAGGGTCGACCTCGAACTCGAAGGGAGAGTTCGGTAGATTGGTAGGTGTTTTGGACAGCTGTGGTAAAATTGGGGGCGGAGCCGGCCCTATTGGAATGTCCGTATCTGCCTGGACATTTGGTGTCTCTCCGGGTGTTGGAGCTCCTGGTGGGAGAGGAGCTTGATGTGAAGCAGACACTCCACTTTGCTGTTGCAACCTAGTGATGAGCTCGGCTTGCTGAGCCATGATTGCAGCCTGCTACTTGGAAAATTCCGCTTGGCGGACAACGTCTTGCTGCATGAATTTCATAGTTTCCTGCATTTGACGCATCATTGCCTCCATCCCTGATGTATTCTACTGATCCATCTGACTGACCGGTAGATCTATCTCTATGGCAACAATTGAGACCTCAGTCCGACTGTTAAGGGCCACTGATCTGGTAATTGCTGAATTGGTGATCTGTGCCTAAGAGAGGGGTTGGTGTAAAATGCTCCACTAAATACCATTTCACTTAATTACTATCATCAACATTACATATTTGAGCACTAAGTCATTATTTTAATCCAATTAATTTGATCCGAATCAATTTCCAATTAAATTTCACTGTAGGCTCTAAAAATTATGCCAATCATAATGGCGCAATCAATTTAGGGTTCTTTGGCCGATAAGGCCTTCAATTTAATTCCAAAGTAGATAATCAAACAGATTGGCCCTTTTACCATGTTTCTGGCGAAGGAACACTGATTTGCCCTTAAATTGAGTCTCTGACCTAACAAAGTCTATCAGCACTAGTCCAATGTACCCGGGGGATATCGGAGCCTTCTGAAGCTATGGTTCCAGGACTACCTAGCAAAAGAGAAAACAGACAACACCTCAGCTCAACTTCACCAAAACAAATACGAGCATAGCAGGATGATTGTGCCCTCTACTGAATTTTGCCCCCAAAAAATTTTGCCTCAAATCTGATACCCTCGGGTAAAACTGAACCTCAAAATATTGAACTGGTGCCCGCAGGCCTGATGTCCAAACCTGCAAACTGATACATGCATTCCTGTAGAGACGCACTCTAAAAGCACATAACAAGCAAGTGAGAGCCAAAACACCTCTATGTTGGGGTAGGGTTTCCCTGTCCTATTTTGATAGGAGCTAGGGTTTCACTACGCACGCATCGGTTTCAAACAACCTATCGGGTAAGCAACCTGTCCTAGTTTGGAATGGTCACTACGGATTTCGATATGCACTAGGTTGAATGGTCAAAAAGGGTGCCCCGGTAAAATCGGGGTTTGTGCTCCCATACTGTCAGAGCCCATAGTCGATCAGCCTTATGGTCATGCCTTGACAAGACAAGCCTCCGGCAAATCGTTCAGGAATGGCAGATGGCAAACACGGTGTCCTAGGCGCACCAATGCACATGCAATGCAAAGAAACACATAACTGTAGTCAAAACCAGATATCATGAGTTCGAGTCAAGTTCTCTAAATCCCCAGCGGAGTTGCTAGAAATTGTAACAAGCCCGCGGGGGGGCCTCGCTACAGTTCGGACTCGATTTGTTGTCACGGTTCTTAATCTAAACCAAAGAGTCCAAATCCGGCAAATCGTTTTGAGAAAACAGATTTTTTTGAAAGATGTGCCAAACATGGACTGCTTTGCCAGATACAGAGTCGCCACCTAAATATTTTATTTTTGGGAAATTTAGGAAACCCTGACTCGTTTGCCTAAGGCCACGTGTCCGTCATCACCAAAGTTGCCTCGGCTCGGGAACTTGGGTACGATTGGGAAGGTCGCCGTGAGCACCCGCTCGCCGATCAAAGATCGGCCTCTACTAACCATGATATCTAGTTTTGAAAACATTGTGTGCTCTTATTCCGGTTATTAGCCTAGATTTACTATGTGATGCGCACAACATACAAGTATAGACTGGATCGCCTGAATTGGAACAAAACATTTCGTGTTTGTTTTTAAAAGATGGTGTGCTACCCGCAGGTAGGCTTAAAATGCAGATTTTGCCACCCTCAGGTGGGCTTAAAAATATGGTTTTGCCACTATCTAATGGGCTTAAAACTCACAGTTGATGATTTGTCCCAATCCAAATAACCCAACCTTCACCCACAGGCATTCAAGGCAGTTATATCACATAAGCAGTTAGCCTCATGGTAAGCATGCTATTCATGGCAGTCACTCACACGCATGCAAGGATGCTAAAGCATAAAAACTCACCGAGTACTCCAAGCCAGAACAGAAGCTAATTAGAAATCCATGCATATGAATCCTAATTATACAGAAATGCCTAATGCAACACATGCAAAAATGCAATTATAGCAGGCTCGGCTATTCTAAACATGGCATATGAGATGCAACAGCTATCAAGTATTCAACTCGGAATTGAAATACAGATGTAGTCAGTATGATGCGCCGAGCCCGGTGCATGCAAGACAGATGAATGTGTGCAAACATGCTATCATACTGCATGCTAATTGAAACATGCAAGATAGATGAATGGGTGCAACTTTTGATGTGAAAACCTATTCATTTTTATGAAAGCTTTCACATTTTGCGAAATCACTTACGGAATTCGTGAAAACTTACATATTTTTGTGTTCTTCTAAACTTTTGATAACAAATTGACGTATTTTGTAAAATCAATTACGGGTTTTGTGAAAACTTACTCATTTTTGTGTTGTTCTAAACTTTTGATAACAAACTATTGCATTTTTGTGAAAACTTATGCATTTTGTTAAATCGCTTACGAGATTTATAAAAAGTTACTAATTTTTGTGTTGTTTTAAATTATTTGAAACACACTTGCCCATTTTTGTGGAACTTACTCATTTCGTGAAATGACTTACGGAATTTGTGAAATTTTACTCATTTTTATGTTGTTTTAAACTTTTAATAATAAACTTACGTATTTTTATGAAAATTTATGCATTTTGTGAAATCAGTTATGGATTTTGTGAAAACTTACTCATTTTTGTGTTCTAAATTATTTGAATCAAACTTATGCATATTTGTGAAAACTTATGCATTTTGTAAAATCATTTCTTACGGGATTTGTGAAAACTTACTCATTTTTGTGTTGTTCTAAATTATTTGAAACACCCTTATGCATTTCTATAAAACATTACGCATTTTGTGAAACCATTTACGGAATTTGTCAAAACTTATCTATTTTTGTGAAAACTTATCCATTTTTGTGAAAATACTTACATGTATATTATATAATATATTATTTTAATAGTTTTACCTGTAAGTTGACCTGCTTAGTAAGTCAACAATGAATAAGTGCTAACACAAATTGGTATAACTTCTAACACAAATTCATATAACCTAAAGGAGAAAGGTAAAAGGGGGCTTGCCTATGGTATGCCTTGCATACCTAAAAAAGATCCATATATATATTTAGTAATAATACCAAATATTAAGCTTAAAAGAAGTTAAAGTTATTAAAATATATCATAAAACATTTATTTACATCAATGACTCCAAAAAATAAGAGAACTATATATACATATACGGTTACGTTAGAATAGACATATTTAAATGGATGTGTACCATATACAAATTATAATATTTGTGGTCACAATTGTCATAATTAAATCTTTTAACAAAAAATAAAAATAAAAAATAAAAATAATAACCAAATAGTATATAAGGTATAATCAAAAATATTTTCAAGTATAACCAAAATAATTAAATTATAAGTCATAACCAAACACGTATAATCAAAGATGTTTTTGAGTATAACCAAAATAATCAAATAATAAGTCATAACCAATGTTACATCACAATGAAATATAACTAATACGACAATAAGTCATAATCAAATACCACAAACATTATACCTGAACCGTACACTCCAAAATGTGCTGTGTATTATAAAATTTTTCAAAATATATATATATATATATATAATATTTTTCATATTAACAAAAGCCTATTTCACCTTATGTTTCCCATTCTTCTATCTACCGGCTTCGTCATTTTCAATATAGTACTTTAAATTTTTTAGATTTAATATTTTGTATTGTGACTAAACACAAATAGGAATAGAACTACACCAGGGTCATGGAAAACTATAAAAACTTAAGATTTTAGATATCAAAATTTAGATATAAAATTATTTTTTAGAGATCAAATATTTTTGTTACAAAAAGTGTCATTATTATATTTTTAGCAATGACAATTGGACATTAATGATGAATTATTATTCTTTTGGAACCAAATTTTTTGTCTCCAAAAATAAATAATTTTGAGACCAAATTATTTTGTCCTCAAAAATCTATTTATTAGTGATATTTTCAAAATTTTATTGCTAAAAGTTTTTTTTTTTTTACTTTTCGGGACAACTTTTTAGCGACTATCCTCATCACAATAGAAATTGGTCGCTAAATGTCATTTGCAACAAAATTTTCACTTTTAGTGACCAAAAAATTTGATATCTAAAATGCTTATATTGTAGTGATCTCAAACTTTTGTATAAACTCTCTATGTATAGGATATATTTATACTATGAAATTTATATCAGATATGATATATATGCCAAATATTTTATTTTTCTAAAAACTGTCCACGATAGTTTTAGAATGCTTATGGGAACAAATAAATTGAGAATTAGAAACATTTATCAATTAGTCCTATTAATTAGATTTATTTATCTATAGATTTTGAACGATAAATTTATTACTGTAAATTTATTCATAAAAAAAGAGAAACTAATAAATTTATCAATTGGATTTAATAGGTAATAAGTCCCAAAAGTAGGACCTATTGGTAATTTATTTTATTTATCTTTTTCACTCTTCAACAATATACAATTGCACACACATTACGCGAGCACCTTCTGCTAGTATTATACACAGGGCCAGTCCAGACTTTATGAAAACATAAGTCGAATTTAAAAATGAGGCCGTTATACATATGTATATATATATATAAAAAAATTTTAAGTTATTTTTTCTTGTACCAACACAAAATTTGCTTGTACTAAAATTACCAGTTTTTTACCTGTGTTATTCACAAAAATTATTCACCAGATTTCAAGATTTAAGGGCCAATTGAACAAAACATTGTTTTTAAACCAAATTTAAATAGAGTTTTGGAAAGATTTTGGACTTTTCCCTCTTTTTACTTGGGGGTCAATTTTCAACATCAAAATCCATAAACCACAAAGAAATATTTGTAACTTTTCAAAATTTTAGGTTGAAGACCCCTTTTAGACATTCACCTCATATAACACCATAGTTAAGAAAACCTCACATATTCATCTAAGATCAAATAGATACTAAGTTAAAAGTAGTCCTACCTAAAAAATGAGAGCAAAGAAGGAAGATTCAAGAAGAACTCTTTACAAAATCGAAATCCAACCGGTGAGAATCACTATCTCCACGTGGACTTTGCTTTTTGTAAGGGGTCTAGGCTTGATTCTAGGTGCGAAGGGAGATTTCTAGAGAAAGAAATTAGCATTTTTTGGAGCTTAGAAAAAGAGAATGAAGGAGAAAAAGAAAATGTGAAAGAAAAGATAAAAAAAAAAAAAAAATTAAGTTGCTGATATCGCATAGACCGCTAAAGTAGTCTTTCTACCGCTCGAGCGATGAACTCACACCCCCAGCATTTAGGATTGCACAACAAAGTGTTGGATACCCCTTCTTCACTGTTCGAGAGTTCACCTTGGACAAATTGTTACAAATGAAATAGTCCAAAATAGTTTTCCCAAAGAAGTTAGAATCTATAAGTTGGCCAAAACAAGCCACACCAAACACACCCATTGAAGTGTATTTTTTAACTTTTGCAAGTGAAAAAAAGAAAAAAGAAAAAAAGTAATAGTAATTTCAATTATTAAGGAATTGTTAAAAAAAATGTTTATGTAGTAATGAATAAAAATTTTGAATTTTGTTAAAAAATTTATTTTATAAATATAGCTTTGTTTTAAATATAAAATATTTTTTAAATGGCATCAATCTTCTTTTACATATAAATTTATTTTAATTAGTAAAATAAAAGAGTTTAAATTTTTTTTTTTGGGTGAATAAGAGTTTAAATTTTAAAAATAACATAATAATAGATTTGACTTATTGGGTGGAGAGCTTTCATGTCAAATTGGCATAAGTCTTCAAAAAAATTTGGCATACTAAATTTTGAAGGTTTGAGTGGAGTTGCTCTAATAGTTTATGGTAAATTTTTTTTTTGATCAGGAAAAAAAAGAAAGATTTATTGATGATAAAAGCAAAGTACATGCAAATTTACATCAACAATCAGGGAATGCACAAAGCATCATAGCAATTCTCCACAATCCCAACTAGGTTGGCACCGCAAAGAAAGCACAATCATTTGCTAGCACTTGACCCAAGATTGGTGAGGAGCCAATCAAGAGAAACCAAAAGTTGAAAAATAGAACAAACAACACAACAAAACAAAACAAGCAACAAAATTCTTCACTAGCACCAAACCATTTAGCTTCCAACAGCAGTAAAGCAACTTTTCACCAGGGTAACCTCATAGTAGTTGCACAGACCAGAGCATCAGCAACATACAACAGCAGCATACAACATGCCAAAACAGCAGCACACAACATCAGACCAATACAACAACAGCATACAGGTTTGCAACCTCAAAACAACAACATACAACAACAGGCCTCCTATGTCATACAACCTCTCCCCTACCATCACCCAAAGCCTAACTTAACAACCCATGCAAATCATTAAATATCCTTTGACGGGGTTCTATTTTGTTGGATATGGGAAACAAAATCCTGTAATGAGTATCAAATCCCTGCAATGTTGCTTTTAACCCACAAGGCCACTCTAACTTTGATCAGTTCCTGCAACTCAGCAAAATTTGGCTGAACATTATTGAACTTACACTCATTCTTGTGCTTCCAAACAGACCACACCACATCCAGCAACAAAAGCTTTCCACAATCTTGCTTCCAACTTTTTATACTTAAAGCCAGCTGTGGCTTGCTTTTCGCGCTCCTTTTGGATACAATTAGCCCTACAGTTCAGACTCCTGTGGTTTTGAATCTGATTTCACAAGTGCAATGTGAAATAGTGAAAACACAAAAAGAGTCCAAATCTGGCAATTCTTTTGGAAAATTGATGTTTGAATCAAATGCAAAAAATGGACTACTTTGCTAGATTATAAAGCCGCCACCTAAATATGTTTTTGGGAAATTTAGGAAACCTGTGACTTGTGCCAAAGGCCACTTATCCATCATCACCAAAGTCTCTTAGCTCGAGAACTTAGGTACGAGAGGGGAAGGTCATGAGTTGAGCACCCCACTCGCCCAATCAAAGATTGACCTCTACTAATCATGATGTGATTTTTATTTACATTATATGCTCTTGTTCCAACTATTAGGCTAACCTTACTATGTGATGCACATAAGCATAGACTAATTTTCAAAAGTTAGAACATTTTGATTTTATGTGCATTTGAAAATTGTTTTGAATACGCGTCACTTGAAAAAGCGAGTTTGTACATTAGTCAATTTATTCCAATTTTAGCAATTAGCCTTCATCCATCGGCATTCAAACAGTTTATCATTTAAGCAATTGGCCTCGTGGAAAGCATGCTCGATATGGCAGCACTAAAACACAAAATGATAAGCTAGTACTTTGAGGCGAGCCAAACAAAGCAAAACAGTTAGAAAATATGCATGTTCCTAAATGATGTAATGTAACTAATGCAACGCACACATTTGTGCAATTTTATAGGCTCGGCTATGAGCATGGCATATGATCCAATTCAAGACATGTAGTAAATCATGTATTCAAGCAATGAAATTGAATTTTTGACATAGGTTAGTATGATGAGCTGAACCCAAATGCATGTGAGATGAGTGTATGCGAATCATGAGAATGCTAAGTAAAATGATACTTTGTACTACCATCATAAGCGGGTAAATAAATGGGAGAAAGACGTGGAGTTGGAAGACATACATGCTTATTTACATATTTCGCCCTCGTGCAAGAGGGTGCGGATCAATGTCTGAGAGTTCGAATTAAGCTAACTATTACAAAACCGAGTGAATGAATAAGCAACTAATTAGCTAAGTTATTACAACAAGACTAATAATAAGAAATAAGCTAGCTACTTAATTTATTACAACAAGGGTACACAATAAAGCTAACTATCTAAGTTACTCAACAATAAACATTCATAAGCATTATAATAATACTAACTATATTTAATTACAATGATAATAAGAGCATTAATTTACAACCTTTGATAGAACTAAAAGGCATAAGGATGGCATGCATGTGACATTTTTTAGAAGCAACTTTGTCTGCCTTCCTTGGAATTTGCCCTATTTCATCTTCAGCCACTGCCCCTTGTTTTTTACAAAACCCTTTTCCTTACCAAACATTTATGGCCGGCCAGCCCCCAATGAAGCCCGACCGTGCCTTAATTTTATGCCAAATCCTATTTTTGTACTCTGAGGTGAAAACAATGCAGACAGAATTTTCTGAGCTGTATTTGTCCCTCTTACACTTCTCTGTCATGGAAAGCCTCAAGAGAAGGATAAAGTCATTTCCGAAACCATCAATGAGCAAGTTGTTTGTTTGATGATTTCGGCCACAATTTGGACAAAAATTAATGAATGCAATGAATAACAACTACCCCTCCCCTTTATCATGGAGTGAGCTCAAAGGGGGAAGTAAGGACACTTCAAAGGTCATCAAAACACCATTAATTGGCGTGTGATGACTCTTGACACAATAGACTCGGCATAACGTCCGATCGAGCGCAAGCAATACAAATCATGTTCTTTATGTTGGTTGGTTCATTTTAGGCCAAATTCATTAGCCCTTGCCATTCTTTAATCCATTTTTCCAAGGTGATGATTATGTCCACTAAATGAGAAACATGTCAAACGAGAAGTGATTCTCAACACAAAAGAGAGACCATGCCGTTGATGATGAACCTCCATAGAGATTAAGCCATTAATCATAGATCTCTAGTTCATGTTTTAAATAACCATTAACCGGTTGAAACAACTCTCAAATGAAAGAAATAGATGGTAGGTTGCTTGTTAAAATGAGCCTCTTAACAGGGAAGTCAATTAAAGAAAAGCTAAGAACAATATGCAACAAGCCCTGTATAAGGACTTATGATACAACAAACGAACTAATCAAAGCTTGAACCGATTAAACAACCTAGGACAGCCCTAAAACAGTCCGTAATGGGTGAAAAATAGTGGCTCAAAGTGTATGAAAAGAGCCCAAAAAGCTTAACAACAAGCAAAGAAAATAAGGCTAGTAAGCATGAACAAGAAGGGGTGGCTAACCCCTCCACCATTGAAACCTCAAAGCATGATTTTTAGCCTCTTTTAAACTCTGAAAATTAGTTTGGAAAGCAAAGAAAAGGGCGTAAAACAAGGGTTTGAGCTATAGGTGAAGTTGTAAGAAAGAGTGCTAACTCTCTCTACCCTTTGGTAGTTATCCAAACCCAAGCTTAAAACACTTAAAATGGATTCAAGACAACATAAAAACACAAGAAGTAGATAGCAAGAGATAGAACAAGAAGTAAAAAGAGAAGGTGGTAAGCTTATATCTCTCAAAGAAGTAAGCTTTTGTTTGTAACACAAACTTGGTCCAGGCACCGCCTTAAGATTGAATTGTGATGCTCAAGCCTCAACCAAGGTTCTAAGGTTATGGTCCAAGGTGATGTATGGTGTATGGATATTGGTCAAAAGAGATAGTTTGATTCAAAGATGACTTGTATAAGAAAATGGAGCTCTCTCTTATGTGGAAAGTTCTTTTTGAAATTTTCCAGCCCTCAAAACAGAGGTATAATCTCATTTTTATAGAATTTGAGCAAAACAAGTCGAAAATATCTTCAAAAATAGATAGTTGGTGGGCTCCCTCCCAGAACAGTGTTTCTCGCTACTAAGGCACGATCAGCCATAAATAGCCACGGCTGGCTCCCAATGGGGCACGACCATGCCTCAATGTGGTGCCCTGTCTCTCTGCTTCAGACTTAGCATAGGGTGGTACAATGTGTAAAAATGGATTTATGAGGTACAAATAGTGGGAATATGGAAGATTTGGGATTGTTTCAGAGCTTGAAGTCGGATCCTTTGTTAAGACCCCGAACCATGCACAACATCACTTTCATCATCGAGTGTATCGGACCAAGAGCTCAAGCCTTGCGGGCAGTCAAAAATGGGATGTCTACAGTTGCCCTTCTTTGACAGAACTCGATGTCATAAAGTGACGTGAGTGAATGTCAAAGCCTAGAGACAACCCATTTGACGAGGCCGCGAGGCTTGGGCAAGCAATCAGGACATAAATGCAAAGAGTGGACTCGAGGGCAAATTGCAAAATGATATGCAGAAAATAACTTACGATCATGCAATAAAACAATGCAATAAAACATTTGAATGCACATGAAGCAATGAAACAAGGCTACAATCCAAACAAGAAATCAACGTGTGGAGAAGTAGGTTTGGAAATACTCTAGGATCTTGAAGGACATCCCTGATCCTCTGATCGCCACCTGAAAAAGGGATTAACACTTCGGTTAGGGGTGCCAGAATTAGCACTCCGACGGACAAGATAGTGTAAGTCTATTATTTGCTTGAGGCATAAGTTTTTTGGATCTGTTCTCACGTACCTTTCTTTGGTTGATGCTCCTCTATTTATATTCCCTTTTGGACCCCAGGGTTAGGCCCACTCTTAGTCCATCGTGTGATTGTTCATTCGACCCCTTCTGTCATATGCCAATTCTCACTTGGCTTTTTGTTAAATAGGTTCTATGGCTGATTAGATATTCGGCGTCTGGATTGTACAGGACGAAGTCGAATAAAATATTTATCCTGATTTTTTAAGTGCGTACTCGGCCTCTCTGCATCTACCATTATTCAACTCCCATACAACATTAAACGAAAGCATAAATCAAAGTAAAGCAAAGCCATCCGCATCTCATACGGATAAAAGTGAATAAATAAACACGTCTCACATGGAAAGGATAAAGAAAACACAAACCAAACCAAACCACGCCTCATGTAGAAAGGATGTAAGAAAATGCCGACCTAACTACGTCACGCGTAGGAAGGGTGAAGGGCGACGTAACCATCGGGAGCACCCGAGGTTTTCCACCGAGATCCTAACGCGTCTCACGCGATAGGAGGAAGGGTGGTGTGAACAAACAGGCGCACCTGATGTTTTTAATCGAGTAAAACAATCCTAACGTGTCTCACGCGATAGGAGGCAAGGTGGTGTGAATAATGGGTACAGCAGCTGTTTTTAACCGATTTAGACAATCCTAACACGTCTCATGCGAAAGCAGGAGGATGGTGTGAACATCGGGCACAACCAATGTTTTTAACCGATTTAGACAATCCTAATGCGTCTTAGGCAAGAGAAGGATGGTGTGAACGTCAGGCACAACCACCGTTTTTAACTGATTTGGACAATCCGAACATGTCTTACGTGAGAGGAGGAGGATGATGTGAACACCGGCCCACCCGATGTTTTTAATCGATTTGGGCAATCTTAACATGTCTCACGTGAGAGGAGGATGATGGTGTGAATACCGGGCGCACCCGACGTTTTCAACCGATTTGGATAATCCTAACGCGTCACACGCAAGAGGAGGAGAATGGATCAATGAAAGAGTAAACAAATTTTCACAATTTGGTAAAGAGAAGATATCTCCCTCCAAGAAGGCCTTGGAAAATGCAGTCCATTGAGATAACTCAAATCAAGACACAACACATAAACGTGAATTAGCGAAGTGACAAAGCAGTGAACACAGATCCTACACAAAGACACGTAAATCAAAACAATCAGAATGATGTAGTAAAGTAATCAAAACAATGAAAACGATGTAGTAAAGTAAAAGCCAATTTGCCAATGCGTTGAAACAATGGGCTTTAATTTGAATATAACACATCACATTATAATTTGATTGTAAAATGGATGATGCTTTCATTGTGGCACAAATGATTTTATCTGGAACTCCTCTGAATGAACCGTACACACAATATCGTGTGCTACGAAATGACAGGATAAATTAAAGCAACAAACCATGTATTCACACAATGGAACACAACAAAATGGACAAAATTCCTTCATTTTCTCTTTCTTTCTCTTTTTATATTTTTTTCGCTCAATCTTTTTCTTTAATTTTCTTTTCCCTTGATTTTTCTCTCTTCTCCTTTTTCTTTACTTCTTTTTCCCCTAACTGCGTTTTTTTTTCCACTGTTTTCCCTTTTTTTCTCTTCTTCACTGTTTTGTTTTTTTCTTTTCTCTTCTTCACTGTTTTTTTTTTTTTTTTTTTAGACTCATATTAAAATTCCATAATACAAGAAATAAAGAAAAATAAAAATAAAAACTGACTGAATTCACCCTGAGAGCCCGCTAGGCCTTGATGAAGCATGGCCAGGCTTCAATATAGCCGGCCAGGCCTCGACAGCGGGGCAGCGGTAGATTAGTAAAAGCACGGCTGTTGTTACTTTAAAACAAAGCCAAACCTCATTTTCTCACACCCTCTCATCCAACACTCCCTCTCCTCTCTCTCTAACCTCCCTCTCTCTTTAGATTTCCCCTTTCCTTGAGTTACCCAACAATCCTTGCAAATTTATTTCCTTAGAACCCTTTTAAATCTCTACGTTTTGAACCGAACAAAACTTGATTGGTGGAGTTTTGCATTTTTCTCTTGGTTTCTCTCACATTTACCCATACTTTCCTTCTTTTCCCCTTTGATTTTCCACCCCCACTTGACTTTCTCTCTCCTAAGGTTTGGATTTTGGGGTTTTTACCCATTTTCACTCATCCTCTCACTTTTTCTTAACTTTTTGCACTTTCTCGCAGAGGACCTTCTCGCGTTGCCTCCCCTCATCGATAGGCCATTTGACGTGGCCACCTACCTGCCACGTACACATGCTCTGCCCTCAGGCGGTATTTTGAGATTTGAGGGCCTCATCCCTGGGATAGATAAGGACATCCTACTGCGAGAGCCCGCAGAGCACTTGTCTGCCAATGCCTCCACGGTAAGTAATCTTTCCTTTGTTTTGTGCATACGTTGAATCTCATAAGCAACCCACTCATTAACGCTATATACACTCCCCATTTATAGGCGATAGCCAGGTGGATTGGTAGCTACAGATCCATATCCGGCCCCCGGCGCTGGTATGAGAGGCTTCCCGCAGAGGTCCGTACACTGGTTGATGCTGCCGGCTTTGGGTTCTTCTATTCAGGGTTCATACAGAGGAGGGTTGAGTCACTACCCTACGGGGCCCTGGTAGAGAGCTAGGGGGACACCACAGACTCGTTCCACTTCTCATCGATCGAGGAGCTAAATCTGACCCCATATGATTTTGCAATGCTCACAGGCCTGCGAGTCGGGGTTAGTGGCCAGATCCTATTTGATCCTGATATGACACAGCGGAGAGCTACACAACGTCAGCTTCTCGGAGCGATCCTGGACACTACCAGCCACGGGATGGTGAGGTACAGTTGGTTCTCAGAGCGCTTCATTGACATTTTTCCAACTACACCAGAGGAGGTCACCTAGTACACCCGCGGCTTCCTCATGTATCTCTTCAGTACCACCCTCTTTTCCAACAGGGAAAACACCATGGGGTTATACCTCCTGGGAGCACTGGTGCACCTACCACAGTGTGAGTGTGTGGGTGGTCTTACTGTCACCTTGTACTACTACGTGAGCTCCATATCCTGCCGTAAGGAGAATTCACTGGGTGGCTACTGGAGAGTTTAGGAGGTACACCTCTCACTTACTTTTCTATTCAGCTTTACATTCTGTTCAATTTTGCATTTCCTGCTCATCTTTGCTTTGCATTCCCTGTTTATCATGCTCATTTACTTCATCCATCTTTTCCTGCTTACAACTATGGATTTACACATATTTCACCTCTCTAGCTCTGGTCCCAGTAAGGCCGATTGAGTTGTCAGTACCCTGTTTCCTGTACTAAAACTCTTGATTGAAGCGACGTCGCTGCGTAGATCAAGACTTCCCTTACTTCCGCCATTTCTTTGACACCATTACAGCGGATTTGGTAACAAAATACTAGTCTTTACGATGTCATACTGCTGTTTCCATACTGTTGATCTCATACTGCACAACTATTATCATACTGTTTAACTTTTGATGTTGATTTTTGTTATTTTGCGCATTCTGTCCACAAGTTGATTAGCACCCCTGGGTGGGTATCCCTCAAGCATCGAGGGTGAATTATGCCGCAGCATGGGAGGCCTCCACCTTGCGGATTCTCTTTGAGGGCTCTTTTTGTAGGGCATACTATTTGGGAGAGAGGTTCCTCCACCAGAGCCGGGGACGAGTTGATCTTGATGTTCTGCATCCTCCTTCTTTCGGCATGAGGGTAGTTGATGATCTCCACGACGGACCCTAGATTAATCATCTCATGGAGGGAGATGATGGTGACCGGTACCATGAGCCTAGTGACTTCACTACCTTCTTACACACTCGAGTGATGGCACTTCTTACTCTGGGCGTGGTCTATGTTGTTCCTGAGGTTGTTGCTATTGTCGCTGCCGCTAGAGGGGTTTCTTCTATAGCCCCTATCCTTGGGCTTCCGATGATTCCTACAGAAGTCATATACATGCGACCGAATGAGGTGATTGAGCATATCCCCCTTGAGCACATTGATGAGAGGGAGCGTAGATTGGCGATTGGTCCTGTTGTTGAGTAGGTACACACTTCTTTCTATTTCCACCCACTGCGCTATTATTTTCAGTGTAGCACTATTTCTGTCCACTATTCTCAATCCTCTTCCCTTTTGCAAGTACCTACGACATATGCTGATGGCCTCTTCCGAACGATTGACTGACTACTTCTAATAGTGCAGAGGAGGCAGACTACTCTGGCCACTCACGAGATTGAGGTATGCTTTGCCCCTAGTTTATAGTCATTACAGTCATGCCCATAACTTTATTGGCCTTTTCTAATATCTGTACTCTCTCTCTCTCTCTCTCTCTCTCTTTTGCAGCTTGAACAGCACCAGTTGCATCTACAGGACATCCTTCAGCTAGAAGACGGAGATGGGGCCCAGTGAAGGATAGAGGAGGAGCTGACCGAGAGAGAGGCAGAGTGAGGTAGCACTCGCCCCTTGATGAGTCCTTTGAGGAGTACACGACTTCTGAGGAAGAGGGGGAGGCGGTTGACATGCAGTCTAGCAGCCCTAGTGATGACAATGACGTACCTCCTCTGCAGCCGAGAAGGAAGAGAGCGAGGATGGGCTACTGTTGATGATGATGATTTCCTTTTTTTGTTTTTTGTTTTTCTTTGTAGTTAAAGACTATCTTCGGATAAACCCTTTTGTTGTTGTTGTTTTTTTTTTTTTTTTTTTTTTTTTTTGTAAAACAATGATCGGGGTTAGACCCACCGGTTTATAAAAGAACAAGTTTTTGGAAGTGATTTCCTTGCATTATATGTGATGAATGGCGTGACTGTTGCATGCTAACATTGTACAAGACTTAAAAACTGCGAATACCTGCTCTTGCATTCATTCTTGAATCGGATGACAACTTACAACTGGACAAAATGTAAAATACAACTCGATAACAGGAAAACGAAATGAAAACAACTCGAAAATACTAGAAAACAATTGGTACTAACAAAACAAGACTCAAAACACAGTTGTGGTATGCCAAGACAAAGGCCAGCCTTTTATGCAACTGCACTGATTTGAGCCAACACTTTGACTCGGCTAGGCCCAAATAGGCACGACCGGGCTTCTTTGAGGCATGACCGGGCTTCAAAAAGAGGTCGGTCAGTGCTGTCCAGTTGTCATGCACTGCTCCTTCTAAAACTCTATAAATGGTGCTCCCATGCTGTTTTTCTAGCAAAATAGCAAGTCTTTGGTATTTTGCTCCCGAGATGGAGACGCTGCTCATCAATAGGCTTTGAGACTAGCTAGCCACTTTGGACGACTCAAAAAAGGTGAACTTTCGCGATTTCGGCCTAAACACCCTTTTTCCTCTAAGTCTTACTTCTCTTTGCTTTCCATTCCTCCATGCTGCAATTCGATGTTGGAACTCAGTCACACATGTATTTCACTTTGGATCACAAGAGATATGTCCAACACTCGAAGAATGTCAAGCATTGATGAAATCTTGGCAACATGCTCTTTGTTTATGCCTACTTGTGCATTTCCTCCTCACCCCTAGTTATGGCGGAGCCACCATCTGATTAATCGAAGTGGCCCAATCCCTGAAAGAGGGCAAGAGTTGTATTGGTTTAGCACTGGCCAAGACCTTGATAGGTTTAGATGCTTTCCGTCGGGGAGAGATTACTCGGCTGGCAGGGAGTCCACTGTTTCTCCAGGTATTATTTCCCACCCTCCTTATTTATGATTCGCACATCACTCAACACTTAATCTCTATTTTTCTCTCAAAACCTCTTCTTTACTTTTTCCCTCATCGTACACCTCTCTATTCTTTAATCTCTCTTATATTGCATTCCTCCTTAGGTATGGTTGATGGACAAATTAAAAGTAATGGGCCCTTGTCCTGAATACTCAGCCCGAGCTTACTTCTTTCGCCAACAGTTAATCGATTTCCCTTCAAAAGGGTTGTGCTGTGACTGGATGTGTAGTTGGTCCATAAATGACATAGCTTTGTGTTGCCCCTGGCTTGATGTGACTAAGATGAGCTACAGCATGTCCCACCAGCCAGGTAAACAATTGATTAGCCTCACGCACTGCATGTTCTATTTCCCTTTCCGATTCAAACGTCAATTTGGGCATGATTAGACACATCCAAATAAAGGGGTGGAATACCCGGCTTCATTTCCTATCTGTGGTTCACACTTGCCTTGGTACCTCACTGCTTGGGGGATACGAGAGCTACTGGCTCCTGCCCCGAGCTTCTGTTACGCCCTTTTTGGTGAGTGTTTGGCTTGGCTTGAGGACGAAGCACGGGTTGGGCCAACTTTGGCTGCAGAGATTTCCACGAGTGGGAGCAGAAGACATAGAGCAACCTGACTTAGCTGTGCCCCTAGTTTTACTGCTTTGATCTTTTCATTTCATGTTTTAATGTATAATGTAAAAGCAACTTTGATTGGATTAGAAGTTGGAATGTCTACTTGTTGAAATAAATGTAATTAAATTTGTGAGAACTGAAAATTTTCCTTTTGGTCTAAAAATGGTCCAAGTTGTAACAAAAGAGTAAAATTTTGAAGAAAATTAACTTTTATTAAAACTTTTCAAAACAATTTTCGGAAACGATCACCACCTGACATGTACGAAATCAACCATCGAGATGTACAGTCCCAAATCAAAAGATTGTAACTGCCCATAACTGTATCGGCCAAACCGACTCTTCTGCCAACATGAAAACCACATAACCGAGCTAATCAATAATGGAAAAGGATGACTTGATCAAGTACGAACAAATAGGACAGTTGAGTTAGAAATGGTTACAGCTAAACTTCAGGATGAAGTTGCATATGTATCCCAAAGACGGGGATCAGGCATTACGTAGTTCAGTTAGGGTTCACTTGGGTATTTATTCTCTCCTTTTGCGGTCTAACTTTTGCCAAGGTCGCCCTTTTGGGTTTTCAACCTTGCGAGCTTACTTTTTCTTTCTTTCTATTTTTTTTTCATGCTCTAACTTTTGTCTAGGCGGCCCTTTTGGGTTTTTGGCCTAGCGAGCCTCTCAAGGGTAATATTTCTTCAACTTGCCCATGTTGATCGGCTGCGAAAACTCCAAGCCATCCAAATTCATAAGAACAATTGCTCCTCCTGACCAGATTGATTTGATGATGTAAGGACCAATCCAGTTGGGTCAGAACTTGCCCCTAGGGTCGTGGATGGGGGCTTGGTTGTCCTTCAACACCATGTCTCCTTCCTTGAGGTTTCTAGACTTAACTTTCTTGTTGAAAGCCCTAGCAATTCCGTTGGTAACCTTGGATGTGATACAACACCTTCAGCCTTCTCTCATCAAACAACATTAATTCCTCAAATCTGCTATATTGCCTGTCAGCCTCTGCTATCTGACATTCGGCCATGACTCGCAGCAATGGTACTTCAATTTTGATTGGCAGAATTGCCTCCATCCCATAGATGAGAGAATAAAGGGTTGCCCCTGTAGATGTCTGAATCGACGTTCTGTAGCCCTAAAGTGCAAATGGCAGTTTCTCCAGCCAGTCCTTATAAGTCTCCACTATCTTCTGCAGAATTTTCTTGATATTTTTGTTAGTAGCCTCGACAGCTCCATTGATCTGTGGCCTGTAGGTTGATGACTTATGGAAAGCCACGTTATATTTCTTCAACAAGTCTATCACCTCTCTCTTGAAGTGTGAACCATTATCTGAGATGATCTCGTTGGGCACCCTATACCTAAGATGATGTTGTTCTTGATGAACTTGGCCACATGCGACGACTTTAGCACATAGTAGGATTGGGCCTCCACCCATTTAGTAAAGTAGTTAATCGCTACCAAGTGAATTCATGTCCGTTTGACCCCTTTGGCGTGACTGCGCCGATAACATCTACCCCCAAACAAAGAATGGCCATGGTGAAGTCATGTTGTAGAGCTTTGACGGTGGAATGTTCATGCGATTGGCATGAATCTGACATTTGTGGCATCGCCGCACAAAACTAATACAATCCTTCTCCATGGTTGACTAGTAGTAGCCTTGTCTAAGGATTTTTCAGGCTAACATTACACTATTCATGTGAGATCTGCACTCTTCTCCGTGAATGGCCTCCATAAGGCGCTTTGATTCCTCTTCCTCAATACACAACTTATCCATTCCCAGATAGCCTCTCTTGCACAACTTGTCCGTACAGATGATAAATTGGACAGCCAAACGCTGTATTCCCCTTTTGTCCTTGGCATTTGCCCCTGGTGGATATGCCTCTTTTTCTAGGAAATTCCAAATGTCATAGTAATGGTCTCACTGGCAGGCGTATACTTCTGTTCAATGATGATTAGACTCATCCTGACTCCCAATGAAATGTCTACCAGAGAAGATAAAGTTGCTAGTGCGTCAACGAATCGATTGTTCTCCCTTAGCAGATGGGTAAGCGTTGGTTTTTCAAACCTCAGAATTAGCATATCCAAGGTCTGATGGTAAACCTTTATTTTCTCTTCTTTAACTCGTTAATCTCCATTGGCTTGAGAAATAACCAAATTCGAATCTCCGATGACGTCCAACCTTATTGCCCGTAGTTCTAGGGCAGCTTCCAAACCAGCAATACATGCTTCATGCTCTGTTTCATTGTTGGACACTTTGAACCTGAATTTGAAGGCTAAGGTTATATGGGTATCATCGAGTGCTATTAGCAACACACCGATCCCATAACCATATTGATTAGGCACTCAAAGTACATTATCCACATTTCCTCCTCTATTTGCAGAATATTTTCATTTGGGAACAAATACTCCACCGCCTTATCTCCCTTTACTCAGTGTTCTACCTGGAATTCTGCTACAGCTCTTCCCTTGACCGACTTGCATGTAACATACTTGAGATCAAATTCGGAGAGGAGAAATAGCCAACGAGCTAGCCTACCTGTAAGCGCTGGTTTCTCGAAGAGATATTTGATGGGATCTAATCTGAAAACCAGAATTACTGAGTGGGCTAACTTCTGGGTGGCCCATATGAAGGCTAGGCAAGCTTTCTTGAGGGGAGTATAACGGGTCTCATAGTCCAGCATTTTCTTGCTCAGGTAGTAAGCGGCTTTCTCCACCTTGGCCTTTGACTCTTGAGCCAACATGCACCCCATGTTTGAATTCGTCACTAACAAGTATAAAATCAACGATTTTCCCAGTTCTGGTGGTGATAACACAGGCGGATTCTGCAGGTACTGCTTGACTTGTTCAAAAGCAAACTGACAACGATCGTCCCACTGGAACTTCTTCCCTTTCTTCAGGAGACCAGATAGTGGTTCACAAGTCAGGGTTAATTTTGAAATAAACCGTCTTATGAATTTCACTTCACCCAGAAAGCCGCGTAGCTCTTTTTCAACCCTTGGTGGTGGCATTTCTAAGATGGCCTTGATTTTGGAAGGATCTACCTCAGTTCCCTTCTATGTAATCAAGAAACCCAACATCTTTCCTGTTGTTACCCCGAAGCTTCATTTCTGCAGGTTCAACCCCAATCTATACTCTCTAATCTATTGGAAGAATTTCTCCAATGCGGTGCAGTGGCCTTCTTTGTCTTTGGACTTGACAATCATATCGTCCATATACACCTCAACCTCTTTGTGGATCATGTCATGCAAGATGGTGGTCGCAGCCCTTTAATAGGTGGCCGCAGCATTCTTCAACCCAAATGGCATAACACGGTAGCAGTAGGTACCCCATGGTGTTGTGAATGCAGTTTTCTCTCAGTCTTTAGGAGCCATCAAGATCTGGTTATACCCAGAAAACCCATCCATGAATGAGAGCAACGCATGACCCACGGTGAAGTCTACCAGCTTGTCAATGTGTTGCAAGGGAAAATCATCCTTCGGACTGGCCTTATTCAGATCCCTGAAGTTGACACAGACTCTGATTCTACTGTCTTTTTTTGGAACTGGAACAATATTGGCCAACCACGTCAGATACTTAGATAAAAGTAAGAACCCTCCCTCGATCTATTTGGTGACTTCTTCCTTAATCTTCAAAGCCCAATTTGGGTGAACTCTGCACAGTTTTTGTTTCATTGGTCGGGCCTCAGGGTCAAGAGGGATCCGATGCTGTATAATCTCAAGGTCGATTCCAGGCATATCTTCGTAGGACCATGAGAAAACATCTTTGAAATTTTTTAATAAAGCAATTAAAAGCACGCGTTCCTCCAAAGACAACGTGGACCCGATTTGGACCAAGCACGGATCCTTCTCAGTACCCACATTAATAGCAATGATTTCATCCGTACAGGGCTTAATATGCCTCTCCTCCTCTTGGTCAATCAAGTTTTTCAAAGCCCAAGGAATTTCTTCCTCTTTTTTTGTGTCAAAATTTTGAAAATTGAGATTAGTACGACATACCAAAGCCATATAGAAGTAGGCAAAGTCCACAGCATTCCCATTCAAAAAGTCTGGATCTTCAATAATAGTAGACTCAAAAGAAAAGCTGAAAGACGACCTAGACAGGACCTTAGTATCCGGGTTACCACTCCCAGAAGTACCAGACTCAGAAGAACTAGAATCTGACTCCGACTCCACAGACTCAGTGGAATTAGATTTGGACTGACTATCTAATCCAGAACTGCTGATGACGCCCTCCTAAAACTTCCAGACCAGGTGTGGAGCCTTAGATGCATCCACGATAAAATTGGTGAAATCCATTACTGGATTGTCCCCGATCATTGAGATAGTAAAACCATCCCCCAAGTTGGCGGTCTTAGCTCCAGCAGCAGAACTTGTCAGTAGGTCAGCCAACACTTTTCCCAATAACTCCTCCACTTCTGGATCTATGCTTGCTACACTGCCTCGGTCTATACTTATATTCAGGTCTGCCTGCTCATCCTACTCTTCTAGAAACTAACGTCCGAAGAAAATCTCGAACCCTAGATATCTTGTTTTCGTCTCCCAATCATACAAAGGCTCTGGAAATCCATAGAAGGGAAATCTTCCCCCTGGCCAACAAAGCGTCCATTCAAGGTTCCCTGTATTGGTTTGTGGACCAACTCATATTGCTTTCCAGTCCTCTTTGCTTTCAGCCTTCCTTTCAACTCCTTCCCCTTTCTTTGCCAATCTACAGTGGTAGGTTTGTATCCCAGCCCGAAAGTGTGGGGGTTGTGACTCATCTCTTTGGCAACAATGCCCCCTACCTACCACTTTGGCCTAGTCCTGATCTGGACATATGCCCCTGTCTGTTAATCATGTAGATAGATTGCACACTCATGTAGTTTCCATCATCCTCAGCCAATTGGATTGGACTACCCAGGCCTCTAGCAAGGAGAAGCCAGAGAGGAACAAATCTTCTTCCCCATGTATGATTTTTAACATTGGTGTCGCAGTTCCTTGGGGAGGATGGATCGCAAAATTACCGTATACAGTGGCAATCCCGCCTTTGAAAGGGTACTTCACTAACTAATGGACTGTTGATGATACCGCCCTCATCTGATGTAGCCAGGGCCTTCCCAATAACAAGTTAAAGATTGCTGGTACATCCATTACATGGAATTAGGATATGGCTCTTAAACGTTCTCATAACATCCCGACTTGTATTGTGTAGATACCCCATTTTTGACTGGCCTCAAGACGTGGACGTCACCGTTTGAACACTCGGTGATCATCCATGTTCGTGTTTCGTTTTGAGTTCTTGGAGGTCTCGGCTATGCGCCTTGCCTCAAGATCTCTTAACTCGACTGTTCTGTGTTTGGTTTTGCACCAAGCACTTGTGTTTTTGTTTCTGAGGGTGGAGAGTAGCTTGTTAGCTACCCCTGGCACCCACCGGCCATGGCTTGAGGCCACTGGCCGTGTTTTGAGGCTACCGACCATTGGTAAAGTATACCATTGGCCGGTCGGCATTCAGTGTGGCCGACCGGCCATATGTTTGGCTGGTGACCTCCTTTTCTGGCCAGTAGAACATTTTTGCCTTTTTCAGGCATGGTGAATGTCAGCTGTGCCAGCTGGAATGCACTAATCCTGTCCACGTGCATAAGTGTGGCTGTTTTGCCCTTTTTGCACCCTTTTGGTCTAGCTTCTTGAGGAAGCTTGGACCTTTGTCTTAGCTTCCTCAAGAAGCTAGCCAGCTGTCCCAGCTTCCTCAGGAAGCCTTGCCCCCCTTGCCTCCTTTGACCCCTTTTTTTGTTTAGCTTCTTTGAGAAGCTTGGTCATTGGCATTGCCTATACAAGAGCCACTCCTCCTCCATTGTTAACGGTTGAACAAAAAACCAGAGCTTATACATACATATATCTGTCATATACTCTCTATATATATATATATATATCTCCCTCTCTCTCATCCTTTGTGTGTGTTTGGAAGCCTAAAAGTGTGTTTTTGACCTTAGTTTTGCACTAAGACACACACCATTACACCATACTCCAACCTTGAGAGGCTTTGAGGGTTTGTTCTTGAGGTTTTGGACTGGTTTTGATCAAAGGAAGGAGGCCTCACTTGTTGTTCATCAAGGGTTCTTCAAGGGTAACCTTTTCACTTTAGATTCCCCAATCTTGCACTAGACTTTTTCCTATCTTGCTTATTGTTTTTGACCTTGTGTATAACTGAAAAAGGTCTTGCATTTGCATGCTTAAGATACTTCATTAAGGTTGTTTTGTGGTTTGGGGTCGACCTCTCCTTCTTAGGCCTTGTTTGGCCCATTTTGGTGCTCTCTTTGTTAAGCTTTCATTACTCTTGTGTATTGACCTTCTCACCACTGAAATCCAGTGGATTTTCAGTGGTGAAGAAGGGGGTTTTAGGTCTTATATAAGGAAGGGACACCCCTCTCCCGTTTGTGTCTCATTTGTCCTTGTTTTTGGCTCATAAGGGTAGCATGCATGATCAGTAGTTCTTGGCTTCATTTCAGAGGTTTGTGGATGTTGTTGGGTCATATATTGCCTATATCTTTGGTTGGATTCATGGCCTTTTACATGCATATTGTACTTGCTTTGTATTCCCTTATTTGGCCTAGAAGTATGCCATGCATTTAGGCCATGATTTTTGCATGTTCTAGCTTAACTAAGATCTTAGCATTATTTTGCCATGCTTGAGGACTGTTGGTTACTAATTTGGTCATGTTTGACATGTTTGATATGGTTGCTATGCATTTTGGCTTGTGAGCCTTAAGTATGTGAGCCATAAACATGCCTTAGTTGGTCTATTTCAATGATTTGGAATCATTTGCCATGCCATTTCAGTCCATGTTTCTATGCTTTCATACTTGGAATTGTTCTCCTTTCAATGCCTTGAAGAGGTGTAGTCTCATGCTCTATGTTTTGGTTTTGGTGTATGCCTCTTTGCTTGAGTCCTTGGGGATGTCATTTATGTGGGTTTTGGGGCTTACTCTATCATGCAATATCTCTGATTTTGTTGGTTTGATACCCATGCTTGTTCTCTTGTAAGAGTCCTTGAAGGTTGCCTTCCATACCTTAGCTTTAGGCCCTTTGGTTTGCACAATTGTTTTGCATGTTGACACCATCATTTTAGCACTTTTAGCTACTGTTTTGGGAGGTGGGCTGAGGTCTGCCACTTTGTGGTTTAAATCCACCTTTGCATGAGCATGTTGCATTACATTAGGGGCATGCTTGCATTATATCTTATTTGCATGTTTGCGCCTTGTTTAGTTAAGTTGCATCACATAATCTCATTGTATGCTTGACATTATCACATTGCATTTAGTTTAGCTTGCATGGTTAGGAAGTGTCATGTTGCATTAGCCTAACATGTTCACCTTGCATTGCATGTGTTGCATCACTTGGCATTGAACATTGTATACATGCATTGCATGGCTTGGTTTGGGGTGTCAAACCAAGCATGAGGATTGAGGAGTGTTCGTACTCAAAGTGACAAAACACGTTTCAATCCTCGGTCGCCGATGCCTTTGATCTCAACATGATAAGGTGTTAGCTTTCATTCGATTATTGTATGCATTTTTATATTGAAGGGCAAACTTGGCTTCTTAGGCCATCATGCCTAATTGATGGCCCGAGGGTCGAGGGTCATGCTCCCTTGAGTCCATTGCATGATAGGGAGTGTGGCCATGTTTACATTTGCTTGAAATTCCATGCCACACACTGCACGTCCTCTGTTGCTGTCAAAAACTAGTTTCTGCAGGAAGTTTTGGCCGGCCGGCCATCTCCAGTGCCGACCGGCCATCCATCAATGGCCGATAACTTCATCAGTGGCCGGTGGCCATTTCCCATGGCCGGTGGCCATTCCTACTAGCCGGTGGTGTTCCACAGTGTGCAGAGAACCTAACCCAAGACTTGTGCAGTCTTCAGAGGAGCAAGGCAGTGTAAACAGAGGCAATAGTGCTATGGCAGCGATTTTTCGGGCAGTGCGAGTCAAGCATGCATCATCCAAACATTTTGAGGTGGGGGCTGTGGCCATTTTAATTCTGCATTTAATTTGTTAATTAAATAGGAATTCTATAATAATTAATTAAGTAGTTAATTATTTATTCGGTTGTGTAATATTTATTCGGACCCTCCGAGCGAGGGCAATTATGTAATAAGTGTGCGTGAGTGTGTGTATGTTTTCCAACCCCACGTCTTTCTTCCATTTTATTTACTAGCTTTCAATGGTTAGATTAAGGCATGTTTTAATTAGCATACAATATGATAGTATGTTTGCATTCATTCATTCGTTTTGCATGCACTAGGCTCGGCGCATCATTCTAACTACATTTGTATTTCAATTTCAAAATGAATACATGATTAGCTGTAGCATTTCACATGTCATTCTAGGATAGCCGAGCCTATTATAGTTGCATCTTGCATGTGTTGCATTAGCCATTTTGACATGAACTAGGATCATACATATGATTGCTAACTAGTTTCTGTTTTGGCTTGGAGTACTAGGTGAGCTTTTTATGCTTTAGCATACTGCATGCGTGTGAGTGTTGCCATAATAGCATGATTACCATGAGGCTAGCTGCTTATGTGATATAACTGCTTGAATGCCTATGGATGGAGGTTGAATTACCTAAATTGGAATGATGCATTAAAACTGCGAGTTTTAAGCCCACTTGAAGGTGGCAAAACCTGCATGTTTAGCCTACTTGCGAGTAGCAAACCATCATCAAAACAAACATAAAATGTTTTGTTCCAATTTAGGCGATTTGGTCTATACTTGTTTGCTGTGCGCATAACATAGTAATTCTAGGCTAATAACCGGAATAAGAACGCATAATGTTTTCAAAACAAGATATCATGGTTAGTAGAGGCCGATTTTTGATCGGGCGAGCGGGGGTGCTCATAGCTGACCTTCCCCAATCGTACCCAAGTTCCCAAGCGGAGGCAACTTTGGTGATGACGGACACGTGGCCTTTGGCACCGAGTCAGTGTTTCCTAAATTCCCCCAAAATAAAATATTTAGGTGGCGACTCTGTATCTGGCAAAGCAGTCCATGTTTGACACTTCTTTTCTAAAAATCTGTTTTCTCAAAAAGATTTACCGGATTTGGACTCTTTGGTTCAGATTAAGAACCGTGACACAAATTGAGTTCGAACTGTGGCAGCATAAGTCCCTCCCCCGGGGCGCGTCCACATGTTGTCATAAGCCTGGATGGCCTGGGTCGTGGGTGTAAAGTCAACCGGCCTCAAACTGATGGCATAGGCAATCCTCACTGGGCACACATTAATTGCCGATCTGGTATTTACTAGCACCACCAAAATCCACTTTTTTCGATTTTCCAAGGTCACATACAAAGGTCTGTTGTGGTTGGCACCCTCAGTTGGCAACTCTTTATCTGTAAAGGATATCACTGGCATAACATCCCCATATGTAACAAACAACATCAATTGGTCAGCGGTAGTGTCAATAGGAAATTTTGTTCGGTTCACTGCCTCTCGTAGTGCTTGCCTATGCTCCCGAGATGCCAATATCAGCCCCCAGATTGATATGTCAACCTGAATCTTCTTGAGCTATTTTAGGACCAGGTTTTCTTCAACGTCCTTCTCTTTTGCTCTCTCAGCCTCCTTCCCAGAGGTCTTCGGTTGATCTAGTGCGGGTTTAAAGTATCAACCACTCCAGGTCATGTGATTAATCTCGTTAGTATACCACGTATCATCGGGGGTGCCAGCTTTCCATCCTTTATCTATATATGCGTGGCTTAGATCATTATCTTCCCACCACTCCCCCGCAATCATAGCTAGGGTATTATCCAGTTCTACCTGAAGCATGTTTACATCTCGTCCCCCATCATCATACCATTCCTCCTCTACCACAGTCTTCGTTTGTGTATTCCAGTACTTTCTGAGCTTTTTCAGCCTTCTTTTCCTGTTATTGGGCTCCCATTGTAGCCTACCCGAACTCTGGACATTATCCGTTGGGGACTCGATCTCTGTTTTTCCTTTCCCTTTTCCTTGCTCCAAGGTTGTCTTTCTTTGAATTTCTTCTACTCTTTCTCGCTGGAATTGTTCCAACACTCATTCATTTTCAGTTCGGGGTTTAGCCTCAGCTTTTCCTTTCCCGGTCTCTCTTGTCTGTTCCTCTTTATTCGACTCCTCATCACTCGACCACCCATTGCTTGTTTCTGGCTAGCTTGGATCTGACCATCCCATTTGAACACCGCTTGTATCCTCTTTTTCAAATAAGTATAAATTCTCTAGATCCTTCTCCAGATTTACCAAATCCTCTTCTAAGTCAGCCAAGTCATTTAGGCCTTGTTTGTGCTAGTCGTTTTGATGTTGCCCTAACTGGCCCTCCCCGATAGTGCTGATGCTAAGAAAGTTTGGCAATATGAGTACTGGCTTTGGTTGATCGATGGCCGCAATGTATAGACTGGGATCGTACCCCGCCGCGAGCGAGACCCTCTTCTCTATGACACAGGTATTAGACGACCCTATCTTCAGTGCATTCTCCTCTTTCTCTGTTTCTATTGCCATGGGCCTGGGTTGGGTTTGTAGGGTTAGATCCATCATGCACATGTTTGTGCCTTCTGGAATAACCACCTCTGGTTTTGGTAGGTGGGATAAGGTAATGTATGTGTTAGGGTTGACAGTGGGCGTTAGCGTATGGATGTGGTTAATGTTTCTGGGCAGACGAACTTGGTTGTGTGCAGGAAGTAGGTTGGTTGTTACATTTGGTTTAGCGGGTGGGCGTAGCCTGACTTTCTGCGCTCCTTTCAGAAGGCGTCAATTGCTAAAAATGGACTACTTTGCCAGATTTCAGAGTTGCCACCTAAATATTTTTGAAAAATTTAGGAAACCCGAGACTCGTGCTAAAGGCCATTAGTCCTTCATTACCAAAGTGTCTCGGCTCGAGAACTTAGGTATTGGGCCAGCCCTCACTGAGGAATGACTCGGCCTCAATGCATTCCCCTGCTTTTCTGTTTCAGCCTCAACATAGGGTGGCACAAGGTGTAAAAATGGATTTCTCAGGTATAATCAATGGGAATATGGGAGGTTTGGGGTCGTTTCGAAGCTTAAATAAGGCTTCTTTGTTGAGATCTCGAACCACGTACAATGCCATTTTCATCATCGAGTGTACCAGACAAAGCACTCGAGCCTTGCAGGCAGTCAAAAATAGGGTGTCCACAGTGGGGTGATGACCTTGTTGTTAATTGGATCTCATGACGTAAATGGTAACACAAGTTTGTGGAATGGCCATGCTGTTGGTGAAAGAGACAGTACTGGGTTGGGTCATGTCTAGGTGGCAGTGGGTCTGGGAGAGTTTGTAACGTCCCGATTCTACACTATTGGTTGTAGGCAAGGGAGAGTAACTGCTGAGTCCTATGGTCAATTTTGACAGATCCTAACAAGTATTAACACAAGGTCTCATAAGCAACGATAAGGTGTAAACCTCTGATTATATTGACTATAAATAGAAAACAATCACAAATATCCTTAATTGCGAAACCTTGTTCCATTACATTACATCCCGAAATGAAAATGTAAATCTTCGTACAAGTCTTACAAAAATATTAAAAGAGAAATTTTTAACTTTACTAAGATAGCCAAAGGTCTTCGAAGGTTTCAGGCTTGTCGTCTCCAACTATATGTTCCTCTTCGGCACCTGGCATAACACGCCATGAGCTTTGAATGCCCAGTAAACACACACACATCTCATTCCTTTTTCCCGAGTCCAATACACAATCACAAATATAACATCAAGTAGTAAAGCATGATACACAAATAAATAAATAAATGGTTACAAGTTAGATGTTAGTAAACTAGAAATCCCCCAAAGAGATTTCGTCCTCCCAACCACAAGAATCAGACGCGGATTATTCAGTATGCCCCCTTTTTTGCTGCTTTGTTGCAGAACTAACCTTGGATGCCTACCAACGGTTATATACCGCGTAGCGCCAACCGCAGGGCCTCAAAAGATATGGTAAGATAGGGCCTTACCCAAATCCCTCCTCACACCAAACCACCTAGGGTCCGAATACAACCGCTCAGTTCAAGGGTTCCGAAAACCGCTTGCGCAAGACTTTGACTTCTAAATAAGGAACACAACCCAAGAATCCATACATCACATTTTCTCATCTTCCATTGTTTCAAAGGACCGAAAACCCAATACCACCCCAGTAAAGTTTTCCGTTGAGTTACATGTTTAAAATCAAGGTTAGACTAACTTAACAAGATCAAAATATCCACATAAGCATGCATCATTAAGATGAAGGAGATAAAGAACAAAACCATAACACATAATATCATGCCGAGATATGATCATAAGCTAATAAACATTTTCATTAGCACAAGCGCTTAAAACATCCATGCTCAACAAAATTCCCAGATTCAATATCATATAAAGATTAGAATGAAAAGGCTATTTTAGATTTTTTTTTTTTTTACCAGGCTCGGTCTTCCTATGGTTCGTAGAGAATTTACTCTAGTTTCCAGAACATATTTCAGAAATGGAATAACTTTTCTAGATTTTAAGTTATTCAGAAAACACTCCAGCGCTGTCCAATTTGTCGACTATTACGAAAATTTGATTTTCTTGCAACCCGCTCAGTATTTTTCCATGAAACCAATTTTAGTGGAAAAATAACTCCTTAAGGAAGATTTTGACATAAGATAGAGGTCCAGAATAATTTTATACATTTCTCTAGAATTTTTTGAAAGTTGGCTACGAAACAGATTCTAAGGCACCATACTCGAAAGAAGAAGATTTGTGAGAAAAGGGATCCATTAAGGAAATTTTTTTCATTTGTGATGAAACCATGCTAACTAACATATATTAACCTAGAAAATTTGCTTGGATGTGTGCCTTTGGAAAGTTTGGGAGATTGGTATGAGTAGGATAGTTTTCTGCCGAAATGAGGGAAACCACAAGAGAGGGAAAGTCATGGTTCAACTTTTATCATTCTTAACACAAGTAACTCATCAATAACACATCTGAAAATATTATTTAGAACCCTTAAGAACATGTAGTTGAAAAAAAAAATCAAAGAGAAGGTTGTGTTGTGGCTTACTTGCTAAGCTTTGAACAAGATGGCTCTCTTTTCCCTGCCTTTTCCTCTCAAGATTTCTCTCTTGTTCTCCTTCCTCTCCTTTAGTCGAATGTGTGTGTGTGAGAGTGTTTCTAGTGTTTGCCATGCTAGGGAGTGGTGATATTTATAGGCAAATTTGGTGTAACATGGCATAGAAGCCCACTGGTTGGAATTGAAAGGTCAAGTTAGAATTTACTTGTCATTAAACCCCACTAGTTGGAATTTGAATGGATCACTAGTTGGAAAATGAGTGGACTCTAGTTGGAATTGAATGGATCATTATTTGGAAATTTAATGGACACTAGTTGGAATTGAATGAATCACTAGTTGGAAAATTGAATGGTCAAGTTAGGATATTCCTGTTTTGATAAAAAAAAAAAAAAAATGCTAATCGAGAAGATTCGAAATAATTCTAGTAATTGAGAGGCTTTAAGCAATAATTTAAACATTATTTTTTTTTTTTTTTGTTTTTTAAAGAGAAAACATTTTTAGGGGCTTCACAACCTATCCCCCATAAAACAATTTCGTCCCTGAAATTCAACTACATACTGCCTTCGAAAAGCTCGGGGTAGTTTGCCTTACCCAATCCTGGTGTTCCCAAGTAGCTTCCTCAATACCCCGATGACGCCATAGCACCTTTACCAAATGAACTATTTTGCCTCTAAGGTTCTTCTCTCGACTATCTTGTATTGCTACCGGTCCTTTTTTAAATGTAACATCTTTGTCAAGACTAATTTCTTCCCATTTGAGGACGTGTGATGGGTCAGCGATGTATTTTCTTAGCATAGATACATGGAAGACATCGTGTATCCCTGCTAACTGCGGAGGTAGAGCTAGTCTATATGCTACTTTGCCCACTCTTTCCAATACCTCAAAAGGCCCAATATATCGTGGTGACAGTTTTCCTTTTTTCCCGAAACGTATGACTCCACGCCTAGGTTGCACCTTTAGGAACATGTGGCTGCCTACTTCAAATATCAATGGCCTTCTCCTCCTATCTCAATAATTCTTCTGACGGTCTTGAGCAGTCTTTAACCATTGTCGGATCAAGTTGACCTTCTCAGTAGTTTCTAGAACAAGTTCGGGTCCTATCAGATTTGCATCACCCACTTCCACCCAACAAATCGGCGATCTACAAGGTCGTCCATATAATGCTTCAAAGGGCGCCATACCGATGCTAGCTTGGAAACTATTGTTATAGGCAAACTCAATTAGGGGTAGGTGTCGTTCCCAACTTCCTTGAAAATCCATTGCACAAGCTCTCAGCATATCCTCGAGTGTCTGGATGGTGCGTTCAAATTGTCCATCCGCTTGCGGGTGAAAGGCAGTGCTAAAACATAACTCAGTACCAAGAGCTTCCTACAGGCTTCCCAAGAATCGAGAGGTGAGCTGAGGATCACGATCTGACACAATAGATACCGGAATTCCATGTAGTCAAATGATCTCTCCAGTGTAGAGCCTGCACATAGACTCTAAAGTGTCGGTCATCCTATAGGGTAAGAAATATGCTGACTTGGTGAGGCGATCCACTATTATCCAAATAGCATCACGCCCTCTAGGCGACTTAGGCAACCCTGTCACAAAGTCCATCGTCATGTACTCCCACTTCCATTCGGCTATTGGTAAAGGTTACAACATTCCCCCTGGTTTTTGATGTTTCGCTTTCACTTGTTGGCATGTTAGACATTTTGCCATGAATTTAGCCACCTCCTTCTTAATTCCATTCCACCAATACTGCCTCTTTAAATCTTGGTACATTTTAGTCCCTCCTGGATGTACTACGAATGCAGAATGATGACATTTCTTAAGTACCTTCTCTCGAAGTAACTCGTCACTTGGTACAAACAATCTACCTCGGTATCTTAAACTCCCATCAGGGTGAATTTCCCAGTTGAGCATGGGTTCTCTTGATTCCAGACGTCCCTTGATATAGGCTACCTCTTCATCATGCTTCTGGGCCTCCATGATCTCATTCATCAACTTAGGCATCACCGTCTGTGCACTAAGATATGCTTTTGTATCTTGAGATTCTATTTGGATCCTGAATTCATTGAGTGTCTTAACCATATCCCATTCTTTGATGGAGATCCTAGCCATCATCCCTTTGCTCTTGCGACAGAGAGCATCTGCTACTACATTGGCTTTACCATAATCATATGAGAGAGTGAACTGGAAATACTCAAGATACTCCATCCATCGTCTCTGTCTCAAGTTGAGGTCCTTCTGTGTAAACAGATACTTCAAACTCTTGTGATCTGTGAAAATCTCAAATTGTTCCCTATACAGGCAATGTCGCCATTGCTTTAGGGCAAAAACTATGGTCGCTAACTCCAAGTCATGTGCTGGGTAGTTACACTCATGAGGTTTCAACTGCCTGGATCCATACACGACTACCTTTCTTTTTTGCATGAGCACGCATCCTAACCCTTCTTTAGACGCATCGCAATACACAGTATACCCCACTTCTCGTTCTGGGATGGTCAAAATTGGCGCACTAGTTAAACTCTTCTTTAGCTCTTGGAAGGATTTTTCACAAGCTTCGTCCCACTCATACTTTACCCCTTCTTGCATCAAATGAGTCATTGGTTTGGCTAGTTTGGAGAAATCTATAATGAACCTCCGGTAATAACCGGCCAATCTTAAGAAACTGCGGATTTCTGACACGATTTTTGGTTGTCTCCAATCTAATACTGCCTCTACCTTGGTTGGATCCACCGCAATCCCATTCTCTGATACTACATGCCCTAAAAATTTTACTTCATTCAACCAAAACTCACATTTGCTTGTCTTGGCATATAACCGATTATCCCTAAGAACTTGAAGGACAGCCCTTAAATGTTGCTCATGCTCTTCTTCAGACCTTGAATATACCAAGATGTCATCAATGAACACTACCACAAACTGATCGAGGTATGGTCTAAAGATCTTATTCATTAGGCTTATGAATACTGCCGGTGCATTGGTTAGTCCGAAGGGCATTACTACAAACTCATACTGGTCATATCTAGTACGAAAGGTAGATTTTGGTATGTCCTCCTCCTTGACTCGTAGTTGATGGTAGCCCGACCTGAGATCGATCTTTGAGTAGCACCTTGAGCCTCTAAGTTGGTCAAAAAGGTCATCAATCCTTGGAAGTGGGTATCGGTTTTTAATCGTGACTCGATTGAGTTGACGGTAATCTATGCATAGCCTCACCGATCCATCCTTCTTTTTAACAAATAACACAGGTGCTCCCCATGGCGAAGTACTTGGCCTAATGAATCCTCTCTCGAGCAATTCTTATAGTTGTGTCTTCAATTCTCGTAATTCTGCTGGTGCCATACGATATGGGGCCATGGATATTGGGGTGGTTCCAGGTTGTAGCTCGATGCTCAAGTCTACTTCCCGGGTTGGTGGCAATCCCAGTAACTCCGTAGGAAATACATCTGCATATTCACATACTATGCACGGAAGTTCTAATTCTCCTTGGCCCTTCTCATTCAAAATCAGACTTGCTATCCTACCTGAAATTTGATCGCACCACTGCGTCCTATGTTTTGTTGAAGCCATGGGGTCTTGTCTATCCCCCTTAAACTGGAAACCAGTTCCATCTTACATGTGAGCTACCACTTTCCTCTAATGACAGTTGATCACTGCTCAGTGGGCAAACAACCAGTCCATACCCGAAATGATATCGCAGTCTGACATTTCCATGACACGAAGGTCACACGTTAAGTGTAGGTTCGACATTCCTATCTTACAGTCCTTACAAATCAATCCTATCCGAACGCATCATCCCATATGTGACATTACATTTAAGGCGGTTTCTAAGGGTTCACATACAAGTCCTAATGACTTAGCGCAAGCAGAGGATGTAAAGGAATGTGATGCACCAGTATCAAATAAAACATGCACCCAAGAATTGTATAGTACTAAATTACCCTCAATTACAGACGGGTCTGCTTCTTCCTCTTGCAAGGAAAAGATTCTGCCGGTTGCCTCCTGGTTGCCACTGGTCTTGGTATTCTGAGTTCCCTCATTCTTCTAGTGCTGCAACCCAGTTGACCCTGTCTTGTTCGTCCAAGGCTTCTGCCCACCTAATGCCTGGGCATTTGCTCCAGAACCTCCTCCTTGGTACCCAGATAGAGGGAGTTGGGGGCATTCACTCTTTTTGTGCCCTAATTGTTGGCAATGAAAGCACTAGATTTGTCCCATTGACCTTTATTGATAGCCTCCTCTCTGGATCTGTTGCGGCGGTTGCTGTCGTTGCTGTTGTGGTTATGGTCTGGAGTAGGGCTTTGGGGTCATGTTTCCTATTTGGTTCCTCTGAGGTCCAATAGACGTCTGACTCCCTCTCCTCTTGTTCCAAGCCTTTCTAACGTCGGTTACTTCCTTTTCAGACTCTAACGCCATTTCTAGCACCTCGGCATATGAGGGGAGTCGTTGCGGAAGAACTCTCCCCTGACTGTAAGGTCCAACCCCCACTAGAACATCCTTGCCTTCTCTTCATCATTTGCTACAAATCAAGTTGCGTAACGGGCTAGCTCTTCAAATTTTGCAGCATACTAGGTCACGGTCATGTTTCCTTGTTCTAGGTTTTGGAATTCCTTGACTCACTCTCGACGAACTGTACTTGGGAAATATTTATTTAGGAACAGTTCCCTGAACTGGTTCCATGATAGGCTCGCTACATCACAAGTGTTCTTGATTAACTCCCACCAGTGGTCAGCCTCATCATCAAGCTCGTATACTGCCAAAGCTATTCTATCAACAGCCTCAGTTATGCCCATGGTGTCTAGCATTTACTCTATCTACCAAAGCTAGTTTTCAGCTACCTTTAGATGCAGTACCTGTGAACTTTGGGGCCTGCTTTGAAACTTCGAGAAAAAGAGTCAAGTCCTCTCATACTGCCGACTGTTCCTTACTTGCCCTAATTCCTCCAAAATTTGATGTCCTGGATTATTGGGGACGTTAGCCCCTGTGGGGACGGATCCGTGTTGGTTTCTGGGGCTGTTTCATGCGTTGTTACTAGTTCCGGTATAGTCATTAGCGCGTATGTCCACCATTCTGTTCATGGCACGTGGTGAGTTGGTTTCCAGTTTTAGAGAATCTTACTACTAAGATTTGAAATGAAGGTTCAGTTTCCTTAGGGTGTACTAAAACAAGTAACAGTCAACAACATAGACCAACACATCATTTGTATATTATAATAGGCATCATTACAAAAGGGCTCCTAATCGGAGTTACATTCAAAGGGCATCAACGCATTACAAAGTTTAGGCTGTCTTATTCTAAGGATCCCATCAGCGGATCTTACAAAAGTCTAGCTTTACTGTTTCTCGAATTAGTTGTCATTTCCTGACCAATAAGAGTCTTCTTCTGGGTCTTCATCAGCGGAGTCAGTGGCTTGGTCCGGAGAGCGGGGGGTGTATGTTGGTAAGGGGAATTGGGTTCAGACGACACCTCTATAGGGTAGGCTGGGGTTGCTCCATGCTGTTCTGGTGGCTGCTTCATATTCATTGGTTGATTATTGCTTGGCCCCTGATAACAAGATGCGTAGCTTTCAGCCTGAGTTGGTGGTCGGTGATATGCTATGGTGGTCATAGTTCGGTGTATCAAGGAGTCCATCCTCTGATCATCTTGCTCCATTCGGATCGCCTTCTTCGCTGCCTGGCTCAAAAATTGTAGGCGGCGCCGCACCAGGGACCTCTTCTGCTCCCTCGTATAGCGGAAGTACTCCGTTTCCACCTTACAAATCTCCGTTTTGATCATTTCCTCCGCAGCACTCACACGGCATCGGTGGCTAAAGTAGGGGCTGACAGACATGGCTCTCCTTCCTTGCATACGGAAAGTACCTGTAGACACCCCATTTTTGACCGTCCTCAAGACTTGGACGTCACCGCTTGGACACTCGGTGATCATCCATGTGTGTGTTCGTTTGGAGTTCCCGGAGTTCTCGGCTCGCGTCTTAGTGCCTCGGGACCTCGAACTTCGACCCGTTGTGTTTGGTTTTGCACCAAACACATGATTTGCCTTTGAGGCGGGGAATGCCTTACGAGGCATCCCTACACCTGCCATTTGGGGCTAGAGGCTACCTGGTTGTAGTTGTCATAGGCACTATATTGTGCGGTCGGCACTATTTTGTGCCGGTCGGCCTTTGTTTTGGGCGAAATGACCATTTTGCCCTGCCGACCACTGTGCACTTGCTTGGTGAGATATTTTCTTACAGCTGTTTGCAACTTGTTTCCCCTCCATACACGTGTATGGAGGGATGGGCTTGCTTAGTGGCCAAGCTTGTAAGCTTTTGGCCTATAAGAGGGAAGCTCTCCCTCTTGGCTTAGGGTTAGCAATTTTCAGAAGGTTAGCCATTGTTAGAGAGCTAGAGCTCTGGTTTTAGGGTTAGAATAGATATAACTTCTATATCTCTCCCATTCTCTTGTTTAACTAGGTGTTTTGTGCCTTACTTTTGCACACTAGCACCTAGTGTCCCCTTCTCTTGGTTCGAGAGGTTCTAGAGGTTAGTTTTTGGTGATTCTTGGTGGATTGGAGCTCAAGGGACCAAGCACAACAACCTTTGTGAAGGTAGTCAACAAGGGTAAGAAACTTACACTTTATTCCCCATTCTTGCAACTTGTTTTTACCTAGTTTAAAAACAGTTTTTGGCCTAGTGTTAGGCACATCAAATCTCTGTTTTTAAGTCCTCTTTATTTTATATCAAGAGTGCTTTGTGGTTTGAGGAACTTTGACCACCTTTAGGCCTTGAAAAGGCCACTTTTTGTGCCATTTTGTGAGAGATCCGAGACTTTGGTCTTGGGATCTCTTCACCTTGAAATCTTGAGGGATTTCAGTGGTGAAGAGCATGTCTTGAAGTCTCAAGAAGGAGGGCCACCCCTCTCCTTGATGTCCTTGAAAAGGACAAATTTTGCTTCCTTAAGGAGCTTCATGCTTGAGTGTGTGTTGGGCATGTTTGACTTGTTTTCCATGCTTATTATACCATGTTTTAACTTGGTTTTAAGTTGGTTTTGGTCTCCTATACATGCTTAGTATAGTTGCCTTGTAATACCTCTTTTATGTCTTAACATGTCTAGGTAGTGTGTCTATATTTCTAGCATGTTTTAGGCTTGTATCCATGAAGGTTGTGTGCTTATTTTGCCATGATTTAGCTCTGTCCATAGCCTTTTGGGTCGATCCTACCATGCATTATATAGCTCCTTTGTATTTGGCTTGTTGGCCTTGAGAATATGAGTGTGTAGCATGCCATGCTTGCTTCATTTTTGGTGGTTTAAAACCATCCAACATGCCATTTCAGACCTTATGATGTGCTTGTATGCATGCTTTGGTTGCTTCTTTAATGCTTTAAAAGCATGTGTTGAATGCTCCTTGTTTTGGTCATGTTGTATGCCTTTGTGCTTGAGCCTCTTAGATGCCATCTAGGTGCTCCTTAGGATTTGTTTAGGTCTGCTTGTGACCTATTCCAGGTCCCCTTAGCCTTGTGAGGCTTGGTAGATTTGGCCTTGGTTTAAGCCTTCATGGCTTGTTTCAAGTACTTGGGCCATTTATTGTGTATTTGGCTCGCTTTGTTGCATGTTTTGGCAACATGTTTTTTGATTTTCAGAGCTTACAATGCATGCTATTAGTCCATGTTTGGCTTGTTTAAGAATGCATGAGAGTTGCTTGTGAATGCCTAAGTGTTGGACCATAATTGTATACATGTGTGTGTGCATTCTAGCCTTCATTTTCGAGCATGTTGGCCCTTTGTTCTTGGCCCTTTTAGAGCTGTCCAATTCATGTATAAGTCCATTCCTACTTTGCTTTGCATGCTTGTATGTTCATACAACAATATTCTTGCATTGCATCGCCATACTGCATGCTAGATGACCTGCTTAGTGTTGCATTTGGGATTGTGCATGACAAGCCTCTTGAAGTGAGTATGATAGAGGTTTGGCACCTTTGATTGCATTGCATGCATTTGAAATCACAGGTGCATTCTTGGTCCTAAGGGCCATCACGCGTAAATCTTGCGATTGGTGGCAGGAATCGAGGCACATGCCCTCTTAAGTCCATAGCATGATTTGGGATGTGTTTGGTGCATATATACCTTGAATTGCATTGCCTTGCCTTTTGTTCCCTCTGCTCTTTGTGAGTTGCGAGGTTCTGAGGACTTTGTGCGGCCGGCACTTTTAGTGCCGGCCCTTTAGGCCGTACCGATAATGAAATCGAGCGGTGGATTCCTTCTTCACGGTGGCTCCTGAATCGACCGATGATACTTCGGTGCTCTGAGAGGCACTCTGAAGTTTTGGAATTTTCGAGAGAAAGAAGCGAGAAGCAGAGCACACTTGCGGCGGTCTGATTCAAGCGAGTCCGGTAGCTGCGACCCTCCTTAGAGGCATTTATCGCTTAAATAGATTAATTATTTGATTTAATTAATTTAGTTGATTTGTAATATTTAATTAGCTAGTTTAGTTAATTATTTATTTATTCTGTAATTATTTATTCGGTCCCTCGAGTGAGGGCAAAAATGTAATAAGTGTGTGTGAGTGGGCATGTATGTCTTCCAATCCCCACTTCTTTCTAACCCTTTTATTTACCCGCTTACGTGGTAGATTAGGGCATTTTCAATTAGCATACCTTATGTAAATGCATCGTGCATCATTCATAAGTATTGCATACATTGGGCTCGGCACATCCATAAGCGCATCGCACTTTCGATTTCCAAATTGAATACGTGCTATGTGGTAGCATTTCATATGCCATGTTAGGGTTAGCCGAGCCTAGTCTAGCTTACATCTATGCGTATCGCATTAGCCACTTAACATGAAACTAGGTCATGCGTTTGCTAACGGGTTTTGTTTTTGGCGCGGAGTACGATGTAAGTCTTTATCGCTTTAGCATATCGCATGCGTGTGAATGTTAACATGACAATAGGATTGCCATGCGGCTAAGTGCTTATGTGATATAACTGTTTGTATGCCTGTGGGTGGAGGTTGGATTGTATGAGTTGGGAGTACGTAAAAACCACTTCCCACATACTCAAAGTATTCAAACCGGGTACGCTTTGATACCAAGTTGTAATGAACCAAAATAAATACAATAGACTCATCTCATAACAACTAATACATAGTAACATAAATGAAATGAGAAGCCTTCATTAATCAAAGTTTGATATATAAAATGTGACACATGCGATATATATTCATAAACAGTACATCCTGAATCTACAGTATGTGTTACAAGATAGTGAAAAGAAATAAAAGCTAAACAGATAATCATATGCCCTAAAAGCTTACATCTTTTTAAGTCAATGCTTGGGTACATCAAAAGTGAGTCTTAAGTTCAATACAAGTAAAGCCCTAGGCTTGTACAAAATATTTACAATAAGCAAACAAAATGAAGCTCTAGCTCCAATCGTCCCAAGCTACTGCCTTTGCAGAGGCATCTCACCAACACTTGAAAATGGTTTTCCCATATACGGTGAGCCAAAGCGCAGTAGAAATAATCCAATACAACATATGAATCTTAACAAAGATATAAGGGTGTAATGCATATGCAATGCCCATGTCAAGACGTTTTACATTTCTTTCCAAAAACCATGCCATGTTCGGTTTATATCACAATTCATCATTTATTTCCTTTACAATAGAAAACAAGGGCGAAATCTCAAACTAGTACAACCTTGCACGGATATTTTGTTCGCGGGGAACTATCAAATGGCACCCATGTAAACGTAGCCCATACAAGCACTACTATTGCCATTTTACGGATATTTCATCCGCGGGAACTGGCACCCATGTATACGCGTGTTTTTCGAGACTTTTACCGTGGACACACAGGCCAACTTGATTTGGTGATGCACACAATTTTTCCCATGTTCACCCATTTTCTCAAAAACGTTATACATATACAATGTATCAAGATGTGATAATGCCCAATGAAAATGTATGATAAATTGGTTTCAATTCACCTAATCCTCATGTAATTTCTACAACAATCATAGCTATCCGCCACCGATAGCCCAAAATAGATATTTCTAAACAGATATAAAATCTCTAGAATAGACAAACTTTCCAAATTTCAAGATGTGAGTAATAGTACATATCCAACTCAACAATCCATATCAATATCCATCCAGTTTCATATTTCCAACATCAATTCTATTTATTTATACAAAATAAACATTTGAGACCTTTAGGGCAAAACTCCATTTTCTTCCAAAATCCATTCCAAGTATCAAAATCAATAGTTTTGTCACAACTCAACCTCATATCCACTCCCATATAATCATTTCAATACAACCATTTGAAAACCTCTCTTTTGATTTTAAGCCAAAGCCCTTGGTTTGTTCAAAATACTCCAAAATCATAAAAGAGTGTAAGGAATCTCTACCTCAAAGCTAGAAGACAAGATAATCACGGATGAAACTCGGATGAAGCCAAAACCCAACTCTATTCGGATAAAAATGAAGCTCTAGGTAAGCTCTACTTTTTTTTATCAAAGGTAGTAGGGTGGAGAAATCAATGGATCTTGGTGTTTTTATAGAGAGAAGGTAGGTTTTAGAGAGAGTGTGTCTAGATCTAGGGTTTTTGGAATGTTTAGACAGAGAGTGAAATGAAAAAATGATATAAAAAGTGACTTTTATGAACTGATGTAAGCACAGTCTGCGCAAGCACAAGAAGTGATGCTCAAGCGTCCAGACACAAAAATAATCACCGCTCGACAGAAAAAAAAAAAAAAAAAAAAAGGCATCACCGCTTGAGCGCAGGTAGTGATGCTTGAGCATAGAATAAACACTCCCAGTAGTTTGGCAGACCTGTAAAAGTATTGAGAGTTCACAAAGCCCGCTTGAGCACAAGAAATGGTGCACGAGCGGAGAAGAAAAAATTTTGGTAACAAGGTTTTTTGAAAAACAAGTTACCAACCTATTCCAAACACAACCAACACATCCCAATGGCAAAACTCAATGAGGGAAAATATGAATGAGACAAGAACAACAATACAAAACCATGAAACCTGAATCCAGAATATCAAATGGGTCGGGTCTTAAACCAGAATTGCTATACTTCTCTTCTTCCTCTTTCCAAAAAGCCCTAAGTTTCCACCCCAAAATACTCTTCATTCTCCTAAGATCCAACCTAAATCACTTGCAAGGAGTGGAGTACATGTGAAGAAGATCGTTTCTACTGATTGGATTCTAGTTTGGTGAAGAGGTCATCTAGAAGCTTGGATCTTGGGCTCATTTCCTGAGGTAGGGTTACATTTAACCTAGTATTTCTTTGTTTTGAAGATGTATCTAGAGTATTATTGTGAGTTGACATCTAAGTTGACGATTGGGTTGGATTAAACTCTTATTTCACATAAAGGGAACATATTGCTCAACTTTTATTAGAATTTTTCCAAATCTTTTCACAAAATGTGTATGTTATGGTTACAGAGATACATATAAATGAAAATGGGGAGAAATTCCCAAATTTGATAAAACCCTAATTCCTAACTTGAGGAGGAAATAGTAGTAAGATTGGAATTTTCTTAAATTCTTGGGAAAGTGTGAATAATAAAGAGATGAAAGATATGGACATTGTTATGGTATTGAAAGTATGGCTTGGGGATTGATTTTTTTATTTTTATTTTTTTAATGTTATGCTTGGATTTCATCTCATACAATGTGGAATACTTGTTGGTTGATTGAAAACTTGGTAAAGTGGTAAATTGAGCATAAGTCTGGGTTAAGAGTCAGTCGTGATGACATGTATTATGTTTCATCTCATACAATGTGCATTATCTTGGTATCCATCAGGCACTTGGATTCTTCAGCATCAACGCATAGCTTATGCATCCCGAGATGACCCCTCTTGTACAATTTACCCCCGCAGACGATGAACTGAGCAGCCATTCTTCGAATTGCCCTCTAATCTTTGGCATTTGCCCCCAGTGGATACACCTCCTTTTCCAAGAAGTTCCAAATGTCGTAATACCAGGGGTTTTGATCTTGTACCTCATCTATGGCAGCAATCAGCTCGTAGGTCGACATGAATTTCTGTTGAATGATGATCGGACGCATCCGGACTCCAAAATGGATGTCTATCATAGAAGATAGAGTTGCTAATGAATCGGTAAACTTGTTGTCCTCTCTTAACAGATGAGCGAAGTTCAGTTTCTCAAACCGAGGAATCAGAACGTCCAAAGTCTGGTGATAGATTCTCATATTTTCTTCTTTAACTTTCCAATCTTCTTTAGCTTGAGACATAACAAGGTTTGAGTCCCCGATGACATCCAACCGTTTTGCCCCTAGGTTCCAGGGCAGCTTCCAATCCAGCAATACATGCCTCATATTCTGCCTCATTGTTCAACATTTTGAACCGGAGTTTGAATGCTAAGGGTATGCGGGAATTGTCGGGTGCTATCAGTAACACCCCTATCCCATACCCGTATTGATTTGACGCTCCGTCAAAGTACATCGTCCAGGTCTTTTCGTCGACACACAGAATGGTGTCGTCTGGGAACAGATATTCAACTACTTCATCCCCTTCAACTGCGTAGTCGTCTAGGAACAGAATGGTGCCGCTCTCCCTTTCACTGACTTGTGCGTCATGTACTTCATATCAAATTCGGAAAGCAAAAGCAACCAACGGGCTAGCCTACCCGTAAGTGCTGGTTTCTCGAAGAGATATTTGATAGGATCTAATCTCAAAACCAGTATTACAGAGTGAGCTAATAGGTAGTGCCTCAACTTCCTGGTAGCCCATACCAAGGCCAGACAAGCCTTCTCCAGCGGGGTGTAGCGGGTCTCGTAATCCAGCATTTTCTTGCTCAGGTAGTAAATAGCCTTCTCCATTTTGTCCTCAGACTCCTGTGCAAGCATGCAGCCCATTGTCGTTTTGGTCACTGACAGGTACAGAATCGACGGTTTCCCTAGCTCAGGCGGTGACAACATAAGTGGGTTCTATAAATATTGCTTGATCTACTCGAAAGCAACTTCGCATCGTTCGTCCCAATGGAACTTCTTTCCTTTCTTCAGGAGACCAAACAATGGTTCACAAGTCAAGGTTAATTTTGCAATAAACTGTCTTATGAATTGCATGTTACCCAGAAAAGCCTTGCACCCCCTTTTCAGTTCTTGGTGGTGGCATTTCTAAGATGGCCTTGATTTTGGAAGGATCGACCTCGATACCCCTTTATGTGATCAAGAACCCCAGCATTTTCCCTGCTATAACACCAAATGTACATTTCTGAGGATTCAGCCGCAACCGATACTCTCTGATCCGTTGGAAGAATTTCTGCAAGGCGGTGTAGTGGCCCTCTCTTTCCTTGGAGTTAAAAATCATGTCGTCCACGTACACCTCAACCTCTTTATGGATCATATCGTGCAAAATCGTGGTCGCAACCCATTGATATGTAGTCCCAACGTTCTTCAAGCCGAACGACATCACCCTATAACAATAGGTTCCCCATGGGGTGGTGAAAGTAGTCTGCTCCCTGTCTTCGGGTGCCATCAAAATCTGATTGTAGCTTGAAAAACCATCCATGAACGAGAGTCATGCATGCCCAGCAGTGAAGTCTACCAATTCATGGATATGCGGCAGAGGAAAGTCGTCCTTCAGACTGGCTTTGTTCAAATCCTTGAAGTCCACACATACCCGAATTCTGCTGTCCTTCTTCAGCATCGGGACTATATTGGCCAACCAAGTTGGATACTCATATACTAACAGGAACCCTACGTCGATCTGCTTGGTGACTGCTTCCTTGATTTTCAGGGCCCAGTCCGGGCGGATCCTTCGGAGTTTCTGCTTAACAGGTCGGGCCTCTAGGTCAAGAGGGATCCGGTGCTGTACAATCTCATGATCGATTCCAGGCATGTCTTCGTAGGACCACACGAAAACATCTTTGAAATCTTTTAATAAAGCGACTAAGCGCTCGCGCTCCTCCAAAGACAACGTGGACCCGATCTGGACCAACCGCGGGTCCTTCTCAGTACTAACATTAATTGTGGTGATTTCATCAACCAAAGGTTTTACAAACCTCTCCTGCTCTTGATCAATCAAACGTTGTAAAACCAGAGGAATTTCTTCCTCATCGCTTTCATGAAAATTTTGAAAGTCTTGATTAATGCAATAAATTAAAGGCACAGAAAAGTACTCGGAAGCCACAGCCGTACCATTCTCATTAATAACATCCAGTCCGCCTGATTCCTCTGTTACAACAAACTCAAAGGAAAAAGAAAAAGACGACCTGGACAAGATAGTGGCATCCGGGTTATCACCCCCAAGAATACTCGACTCAGACTTAGAAGAGCTGGAATCTTATTCCGACTCCACAGACTCAGTGGAATCAGATTCCAACTCAATACCTGACCCGGAACTGCTTGATAAAAAGCCCTCCTCGTATTGCCAGACGAGGGAGGGTGCGATGGATGCATCGAGAATGCATGAAGATGGGCCCACAGCAACTTCATCCCCGATCATGAAAACTGAGAAGTTAACCTCCAAGCACTCCAGTACGATCTGAGGATCTGAGAGGAGACAAGCCAGCGCTACCCCCATCTCAATTTTTGTGCTCTCAGAATCCTCCTCCTTGCACTGCTCAGCCTCAGCTGGTGGGTCTATCTGCTCTTAGGCAACTTCATCCCCGAACAACTAAAGATCAAAAAAGATTTCGAAGCCGGGCAAACGCCGCTTCTCTGCATTCAACCAGGGCTCCAGAAAGCCGCAAAAAGGGAAGTATTCCCCCTCCCGGACAAAGCGTCCGTTTAGGGTCCCCTGGATAGGTCGGTGCACCAACTCATAATGCTTCTCAGCTTGCTTTGCCCTGGCTCTTCTGGCCATCTCTCTTCCTTTCTTCGCCCAATCTTCTTTGGTAGGCAGATAACCTAAGCCAAAGGTATAAGGGTTATGCGGTACCTCGGCCAATGCTGTAATGCCTTTCCGGCCACTTCGCCCCAATCCCATCCCGAGCATGTGCCGAAGCTTGTTCATAAGGTAGACGGACTGTGCACTAACGTATAGCCCCTCATCAACAGCTAGCATATCCTGTACAACCCGAGCCTCAGCTAGGGTGAATCCTGACAGAAATACATCCTTCGCGCCATGCTCAATCTCCAGAACTGGTGTAGAAACCTCTGGTAGCAAATGTATTGAAGAATTTCCAAAAACGATTACCACTCCCTTCCCGTGGGGGTACTTCAGCATTTGGTGTAAGGTGGAAGAGACGGCTTTCACTTGGTGCAACCATGGCCACCCAAGGAGTAGATTGAAGGTTACGGGAACATCGAAGACATGAAACTCAATGTCCTATTGCCCTGGGCCAACTTGAGTCTTAATCCGTACGGTCTCCATCACCTCTCGGCTGGTATTATCATAGGCCCGTATCACCTGGGCCGTAGACACAAAATTCGTAGGCTTCAACACGATAGCATACGCCGTTCTCGACAGACATACATTGATTGCAGACCCCGTGTCAACCACGACCACCGGTATCCATTTCTCTCTACACTTCACAGAGATGTAGAGTGGTTTGTTATGACCTGAGCCCTCGGGCTGTAGTTCTTTGTCGGTGAAGGTCAAGGTCGGGGAAGCTCCTCTCGGGAAAACTAGCCCTACCAACTGCTCGGGTGTGGTATCAATTGAAAGTTTCGCCTTGTCCATGGCAGTAAGGATGGCCTGTCTGTGAACCCTCGAGGCCATAAGTAGTCCCCAGATGGAGATGTCTGCTTGGATTTTCTTAAGCTGCTTCAGTCCAGCCTCTTCCTCCAGCAGTTTTTCCTTCTGCCTCTCTGCTTTTTTGTCCTTCCTGGACACCTCTGGCTGGTCTATGTGTGGGGGCTTGAAGTACCGCCCATTCTTGGTCATATGGTCGACCTTCTCAATATACCAGGTGTCATCTGTTCAGTTTTTCCCCTAGTCATCGTCGGCGTGGGCAAGACGTAAGTCGTCGTCTTCCCACCACATCCCGTCGGCAACCGACAAACAGTTGTCTGGTCCTGTTGCAACTGTTTCTGTGCTCACAAAAAATTTCATCCCCTCAGGGGCTTTGGCCTTCCTAGCCCTCTCAAGATCCTTGATCTTTTCTTGCTCAAGTCGCTTCAATGCAGCCTCCTATTTAGTATCTACTGTACTCAAACTACCTAGATCCCGAGCAAAATTCTTAACACCGGTGACCTCCGGCGATTCTTCCTGATTTTCGGTCATTCTGGCCACTACTAATGTTCCCGTTTCTGACGGTCCCTGTTTTGGCTGAGGTTCTTCAACAACATTCGGCTGGCCACTGAGTCACCTCATATTTTTTGCTGATCCATCCAAGTCGAACTAGTTGATGTTCACATCCCCTGAGTCCTGCTCATTGAAGAACTGCAGATTGGCAATATCCTCTTCCAGCTCTGCTAGGTCATCTAACCCCTGACTTGGCCCATCTTCCTGGACCACACTGATTTCTGCCTCAGCTAGCAACTCTACCCTCGGCTTAACCTGATCTGTTGATGTGATATAACCACTCGGGGTTGTACGCAAAGCTCCCAGACCCCTTAGGCTCTGAATCAACATTCGCATCTGCCTCTAAAGTCATCCCGGTTCTATCTTTGACAGTCACCACCACCGATTCAGGTTGGGTTTGGGAGATGCTCAACATGCACAAGTCCGTGCTATCTGGGATGAACACCTCAGGCTTGGGTAGGTGAAAGGGTGTGATGTATATGCTTCAGTCATATGGAATGGCTGTGGTTTGGATCAGGTTGATGTGTTTGGGTGGTGGAGCTTGGTTATGGGGTGAGAGTGGGTTGGTGGTGACATTTGGTTTGTCAGGAGGTGCAATCACCTTATTGGCAATGAGATCCTAAATCTCATGACGAAGTCTATAGCACGAGTCGGTGTCATGACCATGTTGTTGGTGAAAGGCACAGTATCTGGCCAGGTTATGGGAGGAAGGAAGTTTGTCTGGTAATGGCCACGACTCCAGGGGCTTTAAATGCCCTTTCCTGATTAGAACCCCTAGAGCTTTGGACAGAGGCATGTACAGTGGACTAAAGGTTCTCTGGCCTTGGGGTGGATATTTGGCTGTTTGTAAGCTGGTTCCGGATGCACCGGTGAAGGGTGTAGCAGTAGGTGTTTTTGGAGTGGTGGTGGTGACCATGCTCACATCAAAAGTTCTGGCTGCTGCAGCATTACTCGTGCCTGCATTCGAACTATGTGTAAATACCCTCTTGAAATTCCTGTCTTGGTCGTCGGACCACCTTCATAGCATCCTCAATCTGTACCCCAATCTCGTGTAAGTCCGCAAAGGTGGGGAGGGGTAAGACGATCACTTTCTGCATCAGCTTGGGTTAAAGGTTGCACACAACCATCCTTATCTGATCCTTCTCCAATGGTCGAGTTGTCATCGTGGAGGCCTTGGCCCTCTATTGAGTGACAAAGTCAAAAAGGCCTTCCTTCGGCTCTTGCCTAGTCGCTTCAAGATCACGGGTCGTGACCTCAATCTGGGTGTTGTATGAATATTGTGTGACAAAGGCCTCAGCCATTTCCTCCCAGCTCCTTTTCACTGAGTCCTCTAGCTTGGCGTACCGAATGGCTGCAATACCCGACAGGGTCCAGCCGAAGAGTGATAGTTTCTAGAGTCTTGTTAAGCCTATCGGGCGAAAAATATCTGAGAACAGCCTCAGATGAACCATTGGGTCGCCCGAGCCATTAAAACGCTCTATGTAGGGCATCTTGAATTTGTCCGGCAATGTTACCTCTGAATTAGCGTAACCATCCTCTATGTCTGGAATGTAATTGACCCCTTGGGCCCATTTAAACAGCTTTTCAAGCTTACTCATCTTCAGAGCGGTTGGGTCCATCTCAGATTCAAACAGTGTATCCGTTGAGAAGGCCAGTGTCTTTGAAATCTGCGATAGAACTAGTGGCGGAACTGGTCCTGTTGGGCGTCCGTATCTTCCTGGACGTTTGCAGTATCCCCGAGTGTTGGAACTCTAGGTGGGGGTGGGGGTGGATGCGAAGCAGATGCTCCGGCTTGTTGCAGTTGCTACTGTTACTGGAGCCTGGCAATTAGTTCTGCCAGTTAAGCCACAATCTCTGCCTGATGCGCGGCAACCTCTGCCTGGCTGGCAGCATCCCACTGCATAACTTGCATGGTCTCTTGGAGCTGACACATCATGTCCTCCATACTTTCCATAAAGTGCTGATCTAACTGAACAGGTGTATCTCTCTCTGTGGTAGAAACGGAGACCTCAACCCGACTACTCATTGGTGGAGTGGACAATGATTGCTGAACCAATGACTGCTGTACCAACACTCTCTACCTAACTGCCCTCCGTCTTGTAACTGGGGTAATGGAAAGACCACTGCTTGTCCGTTAACTAGATCCTCGGATTGATGAAGCCTTTTACCTCTAACCCAGAGTGCTTTGGAGGAAATTGCCTCTTCGGAAGCAATGATGCTATACTACCTTGCAAAAAGATAAATAAAGCAAAATAAGGAAATAACAAACAGAAAAACGGACAGCATTTCGGTTTAAATAAACACAACATACAGGTGATAATCACAAGCTGAAAGAACTGGTCTCAAACACTGCTCGCTGCCCCCAAATCACTGCCTCAAATTTGATACCCCCAAATACTGATGTCCTCAAATTGATACTCAGACTTGCAAACTGATACATGCGTTCCCTGTAGAGACACATTCTAAAAGCACATAGCAAGCAAGTAAGAGCCAAAACACCCCTATGGAGGGGTAGGGTTTCCTTGTCCCATCTTGTCAGAGCTAGGGTTTCACTACGCACGCAGCGGTTTTCAAACAACCTACAATCGGGGTAAGCAACCTGTCCTAGTTTGGAATGGTCTTTACGGCTTCCGATATGCACTAGGTCGAATGGTCAAAAAGGGTGCCTTGGTAAAACCGAGGTTTGTGTTCCCATCGTGGCAGAGCCCGTAACCGATCAGCCTTATGGCATGCTTTTCCAAGCAAGCCTCTGGTAAACCGTTCAGGAATAGCAGATGGCAAATACAGTGTCCTAAGCACACCAATGCAAATGCAATGCAAAGAAACACATAAGCATAAACAAAACGACATATCACTAGTTCGAGTCAAGTTCTCTAAATCCTCGGTGATTAGCGAAGCGTAGACCGCCGAACTCGCTCCATGCTGGCGAGTGGAGTTCTAGCTACTGATTCGGACTCATCACGGTTCTGAATCTAATCTCACAAAGTGCAATATAAGACTGATAAATCACGAAAGAGTCCAAATCCAACAAATCGTTTTGGAAAAATTGATTTTAATAAAAAAAAAAGTGCCAAACATGGACTGCTTTGCTAGATTTTAGAGTTGCCACCTAAATATTTTGTTTTGGGAAATTTAGGAAACCCTGACTTGTGCCAAAGGCCACGTGTCCATCATCACCAAAGTTACCTCGGCTCGAGAACTTGGGTACGAGAGGGAAAGGTCCTAAAATGAGCACCCCCGCTCGCCCGATCAAAGATCGGCCTCTACTAATCATGATATGTTGTTTTTATAAACACATGTGTTCTTATTCCGATTATTAATCTAGAATTACTATGTGATGCGCACAGCATACAAGTATAGACTAAATCACTCAATTTGGAACAAAACATCTCATGTTTGTTTTTCAAAAATGGTTTGAAAGTGCTACTCGCAAATAGGCTAAGACGCGGATTTGCCACCAAACAAGGTGGGCTTGAAACAACATGATTTTGCCACTCTAAGTGGGCTTAAAACTCATATTTTGATGAATTATTCCAATTCAAGTGATGAAGCCTTCATCCACAAGCATTCATGCAGTTAATCACTTAAGCACATAGCCTCATGACAAGCATGCTATCATGGCAGTCACTTACACACATGCAAGGATGCTAAAGCATAAACACTTACAGTGTACTCCAAGCCAAAAAAGAAAACTAGTTAGAAATCAATGCATGATCCTAGCTATGTTAAGATGCCTAATGCAACACATGCAAAATGCAACTAAGTGGGCTTGGCTAGCTAAGATGGCATATGAATGCAACACTCGATAACATGCTTTGAAACACGTATTCAAGTAAGTATTGAAATTCAATGCGGTTTGAATGATGCGCCGAGCCCGGTGCATGCAAGATGAATGAATGATGCACGCATGCAAAGCATAAGGTATGCTAATTGAAAGATGCCCTAAAACTAACCATCAAAAGCTGGTAAATAAAAGGGAGAAAGACGTGGGGTTGGAAGGCATTCACACACTGACGCACACTTATTACAAAATTGTGCCCTCTCGACGGAGGGTCCGAATGAAAGCTAAGCTATTCTAAGCTAAGCTAGTACTTAACTAATCTAATAATCTAATTAGACTAATTATTACACAACCAAATTGAATACCTAGCAGACACTAAGCTAATTATTACAACACTTTAACTAATTAACAAATTAATTTACAAAACCAACTAAGCATACAAAATATCTAAGTTAAGCTGCCTCAACTCTGCCTTGATCAATGAAGGATGCATGCTCTCGATTGCCGCCGCGAAAAGCTCTCCGGTATGCTCTTTAGAGGCTCTGTTTGCAGGGTGTCTTCCAGAGCTTCCTGCTAAAACTTACCAAAACAGTGCTGGGGAGTGCACCAGTGGCCTGCCGGCCATGAGAAGCTTCTGTCGACCCCCCTGTTGGCCAAGGATGCACACTACCGGCCACAGATGAAGAGGTGCCAGCCCACAATGAGAGGGTGTCGGCCACTGGTGTGCTGTGACACCAAGTTGCAATAGAGCACAAAATAAAGAAAATGGAGGGTCTCCCAAGAACATGTACGTAATATGACCCTTCATATCATCTTAAAACATCAAGGGAGAGGCATCATTGGATCCAAAACCATCAATCAAGCATCTCGATGCATGATGGCCAAAGATCCAACATGTACAAATTCAATAAATGCATGACAAACAAGACACTTTGGCCATTTCCTTATCATGAGAAATCAAAGGGAATGGAGACCAAGGGAGATTGGCTCACTTCATCACTTCAAGTATGAAATGAACTAATCCACCTTGTGTTCAACACAACATCCGGTTGAACACAATGCAAAGGAAGCAACATGACATGCAAACAACATGCCAATCTTGGCATGAAATGCAAGACTCTAACATGCAAACACTCATGCACAACATACTAAGACACTTAAAGCTAGCGAAGGACACAACACTAGAATCATGCAAAGCAATGCTCGATGGACTAAAACAACACTAAATAGACCTCATGCATGCCAAAACAAAGGCCTAAACATGTTGGAATTGAAGCTCAAAGGGCTAGACAAACATGCATATATGTTGGGCCACAAACAAGGCACAATGCTCAACTCTCAAACACAATTAAAGAGTGATAAACATGAGAGTATGGTAATGCTATATGCTCTGAAATAACATGTCAAATGATGCCAAATCATCCAAATACCACAAATAAGGCATGCTAGAAGGCTCAAAACTCAAGACTAGCTAAGGCACTTACACCATAGCCATATCAAGCAAGCCCCAAAGGGCCAAGATGACTCAAAACAGTCCCAAGGCAAGTCAAAACAATGCCAAAACATGCATGGAGTAAAGCTAACACATGTTAGAATAAAAGGCCAAAGCACCAAGTAAGCTAGGCTAATGAGCATGATTACACTATAAGTGTAAGAAGCAAATGAGGGATGCTCTAACCAACCAAAAACACACTGAGATGGCAGCCCAAAAGCTTAGGCATGCATTCATACATATTAGCCCAAGATTAATGCATAAAACATACCTCTCCAAAAGCATTGAAAGAATGAAGCATGAGAGAGTATGACCACACTTCATACACTAAAATCATGGTAGAAATGAGGCCAAAGCATGCAAATAACTCGAATAACGCATGTTAGAAACTTGACACTCAAAGCTAGTCAAAGCCACTTATACTACAACCATACAAGGCAAGTCTCACATGGCCAAGACCAACCAAAATAGAGCTTAAGCATGCCAAAATAACACTGAAAACATGCTGAGATAGAACCAAAATACGCTAGCATGATTGATCAAAGCATTGGGTACACAAGGCTAAATGGAAAGATTACACTATAAGTGTAAAAAGCATGCATGAGGTGACTCAATCAAACCAAAACAGAGTTATACCATGCTGAAATAAGGCCAAGAATAGGCTAAGAACAAGCCAACACATGCTAGAAACACATGCTCAATAATTAGGCCAACAAGGCAAGCAAACAAGACAAGAGGAGAGGGGACCACCCCCTCTCATGTGGGACCTCAAAATGAAATTTCTACCACTAAAAATCCACTGGATTTCAGTGGTTAAAAGGCCAAATAAAGATTGCCTCAAAGGCCTTAAAAGATAGCACCAAGCTTAAGCAAATAAGGCACACAAGACGGTAGAACACCCTCAATACCAAAGAGGCCTCAAACAACCATCTTAAACACTTGAAAACAAAGCTTTTTGTAGTTGAAAGAAAGGCCTAAAACAATATGCAAGGATGGCCAAATAAGCAATAAAAATAAAGCTTTAAAGAGGATATGAGACTCACCCTTGAAGCACAACAATAATAGCAAGTTTCTAAGGCAAAACCAAGCTGAAACCACTCAAATACAACCTCCAAGAACCTCAGCTCAAGAGTGAAGGTGTTTAACTAGGTGTTGTAGTGCAAAAGTGAAGAGAAAATACACTTTAAGGCACAAACTAGTACAAATACAAAGAAAGTGGAAGAAATATAGAGAGAGAGGGATATGTTTAGCCCTAAAAAGGTTGAACCTCTGGAAAGGGGGAGGAGCCTCCCCTTATATAAAGCAATGCCATGCAAAGCTTGCTTGACAAGCTTGAAATGGCCTCCATCCCTCCATACATGTGTGTGAAGGATGGCTCAGTGAAAAACAGCTGGCTCAAAAAGTCTAACATAATATCTGCTGAAACAAGGTGTCCTACCGACCATCAGTGGTGGCCGGCAGTGCCTCATTGATAGCCGACAGGCCTTATCAATGGCCGACAGGGCCAAATCCATGGTCGACAGCCCTTCCCCATGGCCGGCAGGCCATCACAAACAACAATATGGAGGGACCAAGGCATGGTCCAAAAATGAGACAGAATAGAAATAGGGTTTGGAAAGAGCAAACCTGGCATTCCGTCACGAAAGTTGAGCGCTCAACGAGCAATCAAACTTGTAATCTGATGTACCTACAAGCACATCCAAGTCTTGAGGACGGTAAAAAATGGGGTGTCTACAGTTAGATTTCTAGATACTCAAGACCAAGTCTTGCATGGCAAGACAATTCTTTTAGTGAAGGTATTGTGGAGACACCACAGATTTAAGGAAGCAACTTGGAAACATGACACAGAAGTCTGTGAGAAGTATCCGGACCTAATTGTTAATGTTCGAGCATGTACTGAAAATTTTGTTATGTTAATGTAACATGAACATTGTATATGTTTTGGAAATATGAATTGCATATTCAGTTTTGAGGACTTGTTTATTATTGTGATGAGAATGAATAACCGGTGGATGGGTTATGGTGTTAGATTTGATTTACTATCATTGTTGTAACTGGTTTAAACATGCTTTTGTTATTTGATTTAAATTTCAAGGATGAAATTCCTTAAGGGGAGAGGTTATAGCGATTCTGGTTTAGATTCAACCTATTTGATATTCTGGATCAAAGTTTTATTGTCTTATACGATTGTTCATATCTTATTTCTCCTTATTCCTCATTGAGTTTGGTTATTGGAGTGCCTTGGTTGTGTTTGGAACAAGTCGGGAGTTAGTTTCTTTTCAAAATGGTTCCTGCCCAGATTTTGGCCTCTTCGCTCGAGCAACGCTTCTTGTGCTCGAGCGGTCTTTGTGAACTTTCAGTAGTTTTGCAGGTCTGCAAAGATACTGGGAGATGGTATTCTTCGCTAGAGCGGTGATTCTTGCACTCGAGCAGTATTTGCAAGTTTCTAGACCTAAGGGATGGCATTTTTAACATGAGCGATATTTCTTGCACTCGAGCGGTGTTAGCTCGATCGGTCTCTTTACAGCAAGCAAAACTTCTGGGAGTATGTATTCTTTGCTCGAGCAGTCTCATTTTGTGTCCAGTCGCTTGAGCAACACTTCTTTTGCTCGAGCGGTCTGCGCGTATATCAGATCGTGAAGTCACCTTTTTGTGTCACTTTTCATCTCTAAACATTTCAAAACCCTATTTTCTCTCAGTCTCTCTCTAAAACTCCTATTCTCTCAACAAATACACCTAGATCCATTGAGTTCTTCAGCCATGTCTTTTTGTTAAAAAGATAGAGCACGTCGTGGGCTTCCTTTTGATTCGAACGAAGTTGGGTTTGGGAGTTGTTGAATTTCCTTCACTCTTTCTCTCATCTTCTAAGCTTGAGGTAGGGATTTCTCTGCACTTTCTTATGATTTTTAACTTAGTTATTTGTGTTTTGAAACAATATTCTGATTTGGGGATTTTTAGACAAATCCAGGATTTTTGGTCAAAAATTGAAAGAGGGGTTTTCACATGTATTCTTGAAAATGGTTGTGAGATTGGAAATGAGGTTGAGTGGTGATAAATGGTTGGTCTTTATACTTGGAATTGATTTTGGAAGAAAAGGGGCTTTGCCCTAAATACCTCAAATGTTGATTTTATATATATAAATGGAATTGTTGTTGGAATTGTGAAATCGGATTAATGTTGATGAGGATGGTTGAGTTGGTTATGGAAATTATTTATTTGTTTAGAGAAATATGTTTTGGGCTATCGGTGGAGGATAGCTATGATTATTGAAAAGATTGCTTGAGAATTAGGAAAATTGAAGCTATTGTCTCATCCATTTGCATCGGGCATTATTTCATATTTATACATTGGAAATGTTTATCGTTTTTAGAAAAATTGGTGAATCTGGGAAGTGCGTGTTGTCTCATTGAAATAAGTTAGCCTGAGTGCCCATGGTGAAAGTCCTAAACACCGCGCATATACATGGGTGTCAATCATGTGGATGAAATGTCTATGAAATGGCAATAGTAGTGATTGTATAGCCTACATTTGCATGGGTGCCGGTTTATAGCTTCTCGCGGACAAAATTTACCTGAAAGGTTGGAATTGTTTTGAGATTCCCAGAATGTGATTCAGTGCCCTGTTTTCTATTGTTAAGGAAATAATTTCATAATTATGATAACCTTGGCATTGCATGGTTTTGGGAAAGTGATATAAAACATTTTCGCAAGAGCATTGCATATGCATATCATCTTATATCTTTGTTAAAATTCGTATACTGTGTTGGATTATTTCTATTGGGCTTTGGCTCACCCTATATGAGAAAAACCATTTTCAGGTACTGATGATATGCCTTCGCCAAGGCAATAGCTTGGGAGGATTTAGAGCAAGAGCTCCCGTTTTGTTTATTGTTGTATTTATTTTGTACAAGCCTATGAATTTATTTATACTGAGTTTAAACTCACTTTTCTTGTAACCAAGCACCATCTTGGAAAGATGTAGCCAATAGGGCATTATTATATCTATTTTACTCTTGCTTCTTATCTTTTGTTTATAACACACGCTATAGATTTAAGGTTAGGGCTTATGAATGTATTAATGCATGTGTTACACTTTTGTAAAGAGTTTGAACATTACAATGGGAGAACAGTATTTTTCAGACACCTGTATCATTTAATATCTATTGTGAATGGTTTTATTGTAGCTATTTAGGGGCATTACAGTTGCACAATTTCTGACCCAAGTATAGCTCTATCCCCAGCTTCTGTCCAACAAACTGGAAACCTACATTTCTTTCCATACAAAGCTTCGTACGATGCCATGCCAATACTAGTGTGGAAACTATTCTTATAAGCAAATTCCACCAATGGTAGGTAAGTTTCCTAACTCTCCTGAAAATCCAAAGCACACATTCGGACCGTATTCTCTAAAGTTTGTATAGTCCTCTCTAATTGCCTATCAGTTTGCGAATGAAAAGCGGTGCTGAATCTCAATTCTATTCACATTGCTTTCTATAAACTTTGCCACAATCTAGACACAAATTTATGATCCTTATCTGATGCAAAAGAAATCGGCACGCCGTGCATCGAACAATCTCATTTATATATATAGTAGCAAGTCTATCCGCATTATGAAAGGATCTCACATGAAGAAAATGAGCAGACATAGTCCACCTATCCACAATAACCCATATAGAATTCATACCTCTTGGTTTTCAAGGTAATCCAAGAATGAAATCCATAGTTATGTGCTCTCATTTCCATTTCAGAATAGAGAGAGGCTGAAGTAACCTTGCTGGACTTTGATGCTCTACTTTGACTTATTGACATTGAAGACATTTGGAAATGAATTACGCAATATCTTTCTTCATGTTAGGCCACCAAAAGGTCTGCTTGAGATCTTGATACATTTTGGTGTTTCTCGGATGCATAGGGAACTTAGACTTGTAAGCTTCCTCCATGATTCTTCTTTTAATTTTTGAATTGTCCCGAACACACAACTGATCTTCAAAAACAAATCCTAGTCTTGGTTTTGATTCCATTTCATCACATATTTTCTTGAAAAAGTTGTCCTCCATTTGCTTTTTCTTGATTTCTTCAATTATAGCTGGTTTTGTTGAAATTACAGCTAACACTTCGCCTTGTTCACGTAGTACAATTTCCACTTCCAATCTTTCCAAGTCTTATAACAATTGTTTTTGTCCCATTAGCAAACACTCTAAATTCCCTATCGATTTTCTGCTAAGAGCATCAACTACAGTATTAGCTTTGCTTGGATGATACTGAATCTGCAAATTATAATCTTTAGTTAACTCCAACCATCTTCTTTGTTGCATATTCAACTCTTTTTGAGTAAAGAACTACTTCAAGCTCTTGTGGTCGGTGTAGACTTCACATATTGCCCCATAACAACAATGACGCCCATATCTTTAATGAAAAAACAACTGCGGCCAACTCTAAGGTATGCGTTGGGTAGTTCTTTTCATGAGGCTTTAGTTGTCGAGATGCATAAGCGACCACTTTTCCATTTTGCATAACAACACAACAATCCTTTGTATGAAGCATCACTATAAATAACAAATACTTCTATACCTGATGATAGTGTAAGGACCGGTGCTGTAGTTAGCCTCATCTTCAATTCTTGGAAAGCAGATTCTTTTTTATTCATCCATTCAGATGGTACTCTTTTCTAAGTTAATTGGGTGAGTGGCACTGCAATTTTTGAGAAATCCTTGACAAATCTTCTGTAATAGCCTTCTAAACCCATGAAACTATGAACTTCTGTCACATTAGTTAGTGTAGGCCAATTCACAATAGCTTCTATCTTTTTTGGATCAACTAAAACACTATCCTTATTAATCACATGACGCCAAAATACAATTTCATTCAACCAAAACTCACATTTCTTCAATTTAGCATATAACCTCTTATATCTAAGTATTTGAAGAATTGTTCTCAAGTGTTGTTCATGGTCTTCTTTCCTTTTCGAATAGATTAAAATATCATCAATAAATACAACCACAAACTCATCGAAATACAACTTGAAAATTTGTTTCATTAAATCCATAAACGTTACAGGTGCATTTGGGACCCTAAATGGCATGACTAAAAACTCATAAAGCCCATACCTGGTTCAGAAGGTTGTTTCTTTATATCTTCAACTTTGACCTACAATTTGTGGCACCCGAATCTCAAAACATTTTTAGAAAACACTTGTGCTCCTTGTAACTGATCAAACAAATCATCAATTCGAGGTAAAGGATATTTGTTCTTTATAGTTACCTTATTTTGTTCTCGATAATCAATACAGAACCAGAGTGTTCAATCTTTCTTCTTTACAAAAAGAACCGGTGCACCCCATGGCAATGTACTAGGTTGGATGAATCCTTTGTCAAGCAATTCTCGCAACTAAGCTTTCAATTCTTTTATTTATGCGGTAGACATTCTGTATTGAGCTTTTGAAATTGGTTGAGTGTCCGGTACAACATCAATAACAAATTCAATCTCTCAGTCTACCAAGTCCCTTGGAAAATACTCCGGAAAGACAACTGGAAACTCTCTGACTATTGGAATATTGTCAACGCTTTCATCTATTGTCTACACACTCATAATACTGCACAAATAACCTTGGCAACCTTTCTTGAGTAACTTACAAGTTTTCATGGTTGACATTACAAAAGGTGGAGGAACTACCCTATGTTCCTCAAAAGAAAATTGATTTTGTCCTGAAGGTCGGAAGACAACTTGTTTTGACACATAATCGATAGTCAGATAATATTTGGTTAACCAATCCATCCCTAAAATTATATCAAAATGATCCAAAGGCATTAGATAAGCATACAATGTAACATCTCTAATTTGAGTTTCACATCTAGTATATACAAATGTACATAACATAGATTCCCCAGATGGCGAAGAAACACATAATACATGATCTAATGGTTCCAATGGTCTATTCAATTCACTAGCAAATAATTTTGAAACAAAGGAATGAGTGGAACCCAAATCAATTAACACATAGGCATGTTGGCCACAAATAGAGAGAGTACCTGAGACAACGGCCAAGGTATTTTGGCTGTCTCCTAGAATGAGTGCACAAAACTCTCCCTTGGCTGACATTGTCTCTTATGGTAGTAGGTTTTGCAGTGGATTTTGACATTGGTGCTGAACAGGTTGAACTAGCGATTGCCTTACTAACATTCTGTTATTCACTTCGAGTATAATTCCTTACCAAATGACCTGTCTTACCACACCTAAAACAAGCTCCGGACATTCAGTAACAAACTCCCCGATGTTTCTTTCCACATTATGGACAAGTTGGTGGTAAATCACAAGTAGAACGGGAAGTACTTGATGTTCCCAAGTTCGGATTCTTGTTAATTGAAGATGTTGATTCTTTGTTTGCATTGAAGCCTTGTCTCTTTCCTTTCCATTCTAAAAATCGTTTATGTGCAGCCATATTAGATTCAGACATCAATGCCCTATCTAACACATCAACATACTTCGGCAATTTTAAGACATTGATCCTCTTTTGAATAGAATCCCGGAGTCCTCTCTCAAACTTGTTTTTTTATAATCTGTATTAACCATGTGCAGTGTGAATCTTGCTAGCTCAGTAAACTGCGCTTCATATTCTGCCACGGTTTTATTTCCCTACCTCAATCTTTCAAACTCAAAAACTTTTATGTCTCGAATACATTACGGGAAGTACTTTTCATAGAAGATCTCTAGAAATTGAGCCAAATTGATGCCCCTATTTTTATCTCTGCCGGCTTGAGCTCAGGAAGTAGAGATGACGATGCTAGCTCCGGCTCGGAGTCTAATTCTGATAGTGGTGCAGACGGAGATAGTGCCCTTGAGTCCCCTCCAAGGAAGAGGACAAAGAGGGCCTCTCAAGCTTGATGTGACTGGCGCAGATTTTTGTACTCTTTTGCTCATTTTCTTTTTATTTTTGTAGCTTAGTACATGTATAGCTTCGAATAGGTTTTACTTTTGTTTTTCAAATGCCTCGTATTCTATTTTGTAAAAAAAATATGATCGGGGTAGAACCTTGTAGTTTTATGAAAAGAGCTTTATTTTTGCATCTTGAGCACCACACTTGTATAGAATGAAAATGGAATCGAGTTTGAAACCGAAAATGCATGTATTAGAATGATGTTCTTAATCGAATAACGAGCTGACCAACGACTAAAACACAAAATACAACTCGATAAATGGAAAACAAAGTAAAAATAACCTAAACACAGCTATTCACACCCGTTAAAAGCAAAAGACTCAAAACAAGACCTCAAAACATAAAAACCAGGACAAAGCCAAAATGCCAAACTACCAGGCCACAAAAGTAGACGGCCGGCCACCTGTGATAGTCCATTAGCTGGCTGACAGCTGGCATCCACTCACAGCCTTATCTTCTACAAAAGGTCTCCCTTCGTTAATTCTTCAATAAAACCTCATTCTTGCTGCTATTTTCTTTGAAAATGGAGATATTCCTTGTCGAGAAGCTCAAATATTGGATAGCCACCTTGGATGGTACGAAAAAGGTAAATTTTCAAGTTTTTAGCATAAACACACTTTTTCCATTGAGCTGTACTTCACTTTGTTTTCCATTCCTCCATGCTGCATTCCGATGTTGGGACCCAATTACACATGTATTTCGCTTTGAAACACAAGAAATGTGTCCGACTCTTAAAGAATTTCAAGCAATGATGGAATACCGGCGCGACAAGGAGATCATGGCTCAACCCCATTTTAGTTATGCCCAGGCTTTGAGACATATGTGCAGGCTCACTTTGCACGAAGCCTGATCATTATCTCATGATGGGGAGGTAGACATACCCGGCTTGGTTCATCGGTTTTCCGACATCGACAATAGAGGTGATCTTCTTTGGCGAGGTCATCGGCAACATGCCCTCTGTTTATGTATGCTCATGCACTTCTTTCTTCCCTCTAGTTATGGCGAAGCTAGCATTGGGTTGATTGAAGTGGCCTAATGTTTGAAAGAGGGAAAAAGCTACATTGGCATGGTATTGGCCAAGACCCTGATGGGTTTGGATACTGTTCACCGATGAGAAACCACTCGGTTTGCGGGAACCCCACTACTTCTTCGGGTATGGTTCCCTACCCTTCTTATGTATACTCACATCACTCGGCACTCATGCTCTGTTTTTCTCTAAGCCCCTTTCTTTCATTTTCTATCAACGTACACCTCCATATTCTTTTATCTCTCTTATTTTTCATCCCTTCCCAGGTATGGCTAATGGATAAGCTGAAAGTGGTGGACCCCTGCCCCTAGTATTCAGCATGAGCCTACTTCTTTCGGCAGCGACTAGTGGACTTCTCTTCAGAGGGATGGTGGTGCAACTGGATGTGCAACAGAGCTGCAGCCGACGTAGCTTGGCGTTGCCCCTGGCTTAATTTGGTTGAAATGAGCTACAGCATGACCCAACAACTGGGCATACAGTTGATCAGTCTCACGCACTGCGTGTTCTACTTCCCCTTTCAGTTCAAATGCTAGTTTGGACATGATCAGACTCGTCCAGATGGGGGGGGGGGGGTAGAATACCCGGCTCCATTCCCCATTCGTGCTTCAAACCTAACTCAGTACCTCATTGCTTGGAGGACGAGAGGGCTTTTGGCCCCTTACCCTAGTTTTAGTTATGCCCTTTCCAGTGAGTGCTTGACTTGGCTTGAGGATGAAGCATAGATTGGACCAACCTCAGCTAGAGTGACTTCCGCAAGCACGATCAGAGGATGCAGGAACACCTGACTCATCTATACCCCTAGTTTATCGCTTCAACTTTTCTTTTCAAGTTTTATGATGTAAAAGAAAATTTGATTCAAATCAGAGAATTGGAGAATGTACTTGTGTTGAAATCAATGGAATTAAAGTTGTGAGCACTAAAAATTTTCCTTTTTGTCCCAAAATGGTCTAAGTTGTAAAAGGTAAAATTATGAGCAAATCCACTTTGATTAAAACTTTTCAAAACCATTTTCAAAAATGATCAATGTTTGACAAGCATCGAATCAATCCTCAAGATGCACAACCCTAAATTAACAGATCGCAACTGCCCATACTGCATTCACCCCCATTGCTCTGCATTACAACCGGCTCTTCTGCCAAAATGAGGATCACACAACCAAGCTAACAAATAACGGACAAAGATGGCCTGCTCAGACAAATGAATAGGACAGTTGAGTCGGAGATGGTTTATGGCTAAACTTTAGGATGAAGTTGCCTACATATCCCGAAGATGGGAATTAGGCCTTACGTAGTTCGGTTCAGGTTCACTCGAGTATTGACTCTCTCCTTTTGCGCTCTAACTTTTGCCAAAGTCACCCTTCCGAGTTTTCGACCTTACGAGCTCAGTTTTTCTTTAATTCTAATTTTTTCCATGCTCTAACTTTTGCCTAGGTCGCCCTTCTAGGTTTTCGGCCTAGCGAGCCTCTTAAGGATAATATTTTGCTTTAACTTGTCCATGTTGATCAGCTTTGAAAACTTCAGGTCATCTAGATCCATGACGATAATTGTCCCTCCTGACCAGATAGATTTGATATTGTAGGAGCCAGACCAATTAGGCCGAAACTTGCCTCTAGGGTCGTGGATGGGAGCTCGGTTGTCTTTCAATACCATGTCTCATTCCTTGAGATTTCTAGACTTGACCTTCTTATTAAAAGCCCGAGCAATTCTACGCTAGAAGCCCTGGACGTGATACAATGCCTTCAGCCTTCTCTCATCAAATAACATCAATTTCTCGAATCTGCTCTGTTACTAGTCCACCTCTACTATCTGACACTCGGCCATAATTTGCAACGATGGTACTTCAATTTCAATTGGCAGAACATCTTCCATCCCATAGACCAGAGAACAGGGGGTTGCCCATATGGATGTCTGAATCGATGTTTTGTAGCCCTAAAGTGCAAATGGCAGTTTATCTGGCCAGTCTCTGTAGGTCTCCACCATCTTCCGCAAGATGTTCTTGATATTTTTGTTCGCAGCCTCAACGGCTCCATTGGTCTGTGGTCTATATGTTGATGACTTGTGAAAAGCCACATTATACTTCTTGAGCAGACTCAATACCTCTTTCTTAAACTGCGAACCATTGTCTGAGATAATCTCACTCGATACCCCGTACCAGCAAATGATGTTGTTTTTGATAAACTTGGCCACATGCAGCGCCCTTAGCACAGAGTAGGACTGAGCTTCCACCCACTTAGTGAAGTAGTCGATCGCCACCAAGATAAACTCATGTCTGTTCGAGCCCTTTGGCGAGATTGCCCCAATCACATCAATCCCCCAGACTAAGAATGGCCATGGCAAAGTCATATTATAGAGCTTTGACGGCGGAATGTTCATGCGATTGGCATGGATCTGACATTTGTCGCATCGCCGCACAAAGCTAATGCAATCTTCCTCCATGGTTGACCAGTAGTAGCCTTGTCTGAGGATTTTTTGGGCCAATATCTCACCGTTCATGTGTGCCTCACACTCCCCCTGTGGATAGCCTCCATGAGGCGCTTTGACACTTCTCCCTCAGCGTAGAGTTTATGCATTCCCAAATGACCTCTCCTGTATAACTTAACCCGCAGATGATAAATTGGATGGCCAGACGCCGTATTCCCCGCTTGTCCTTGGCTTTTGTCCTGGTGGTTACGTCTCTTTCTCCAGGAAATTCCAAATGGCATAGTACTAACGGTTCTTGTCCTGAACCTCATCTATTGCGACAATAGTCTCGTAGGCAGACGTGTACTTCTGTTCAATGATGATCGGACGCATCTTCACTCCCAGTGGGACATCTACCATAGAATATAGAGTTACTAATGCATCAGCGAACTAGTTGTTCTCTCTCAACATATGTATGAATGTCAGTTTTTCAAACCTCGAAATCAGAATATCTGGGGTCTAATGATAAACCTTCATTTTCTCCTCTTTGACTTTTTAGTCTCCATTTGCTTGAGAAACAACCAGGTTCGAGTCTCCGATGATGTCCAAGCTTATTGCCCCTAGTTCCAGGGTGGCTTCTAAACAAGCAATACACGCCTCATACTCTGCTTCGTTGTTGGGCACTTTAAAATGGGGTTTGAAGGCCAAAGGTATGTGGAAATTGTCAGGTGCTATCAGCAACAACCTTATCCCATAGCCGTACTGATTAGACGCTCTGTCAAAGTACACCGTCCATGTTTCCTCTTCCACTTGCAAAATGTCTTCACTTGGGAACAGGCATTCCACTGCTTACTAGGTGGTCTGCTAGGAATTCCGCTATCACCCTTCCTTTAACCGACTTGCGTGTGATATATTTGAGATGAAATTCGGAGACGAGAAATAACCAACTGGTTAGCCTACCCATAAGCGCTGATTTCTCAAAGAGATATTTGATGGGATCTAATCTTGAAACCAAGATTATAGAGTGAGCTAATAAGTAGTGGCTCAGCTTTCGGGTAGCCCATACCAAGGCTAAGCAAGCCTTCTCGAAGGGAGTGTAACGAGTCTCATAGTCTAGTATCTTCTTGCTCAAGTAGTAGATGTCCTTTTCCAGTCTATCTTCAGATTCTTTAGCTAGCATGCACCCCATGGTAGAATCTATTACTGATAGATATAGAATCAAAGGCTTCTCCAGCTCTGGCGGTGACAACACAAGCAGATCCTATAGGTACTGCTTGACCTACTCGAAAGCAAATTGACATCGATCATCCCATCGGAACTTCTTTCCTTTCTTTATGAGACCAAATAGTGGTTCACAAGTCAAGGTTAATTTGGAAATAAACCATCTTATGAATTGCACTTTGCCTAGAAAGCCGCGCACCTCCTTTTCAGTCCTTGGTGGTGGCATTTGTATGATGGTCTTGATCTTGGAAGTATCTATTTCAATTTTCCTCTGTGTGATTAGAAGCCCTAGCATTTTCCCTGCCATCATGCCAAAGGTGCACTTATGTAGGTTTAACCTCAGTCTGTACTCTCTGATCCGTTAAAAGAATTTTTCCATTACGATGTAGTGGCCTTCTCACTCCTTGGACTTGACAATCATGTCGTCCACATACACCTCAACCTCTTTGTGGATCATGTCGAGCAAAATGGTGGTTGCAACCTCTGGTAGGTAGCCCCAGCATTCTTCAACCCAAAGGGCATGACTCGGTAGCAGTAGGTGCCCCACGACGTCGTGAATGTAGTTTTCTCTCTGTCCTCGAGAGCCATCAAAATCTAGTTATACCCGAAAAACCCGTCCATGAATAAGAGCAATGCATGGCCCATGGTGAAGTCTACCAGCTCATCGATATGTGGCAGCGGAAAGTCATCTTTCGGACTAGCCTTATTCAGATCCTTGAAGTCGACGCAAACTCTGATTCTACCATCCTTCTTCGGAACTGGAACAATGTTGGCCAACCATGTCGGATACTCAGATATAATCAAGAACCCTGCCGCAATCTGTTTGTTAACCACCTTCTTGATCTTCAACGCCCAATCTGAGTGGACTCTATGCAGCTTCTATTTCACTAGTCGGGCCTCAGGGTCAAGAGGGATCTGGTGTTGTACAATCTCAGGATCAATTCCAGGCATGTCTTCGTAGGACCATGCGAAAACATCTTTGAAATCTTTTAATAAAGCGACTAAATGCTCGCGTTCCTCCGAAAACAACGTGGACCCGATCTAGACTAAGCGTTGATCCTTCTCAGTACCCACATTAATGGCAATGATTTCATTAATACAGGGTTTAGCATACCACTCCTCTTCTCGATTAATTAAGTTTTTCAAAGCCAAAGGAATTTCTTCCTCTTTGTTTTCATTAAAATTCTGAAAATCTTGGTCAATACAATAAATCAATGGCACAAAGAAGTACACAGAACTTGCAGAGTTCTCATTCACAAGCTTCGGCTCCTCGGTTACAACAGACTCAAAAGAGAAAGAAAATGAGCCCTTGGCATCTGGGTTACCACCCATAGGAATGTCAGACTCAGACTCCCCGGACTGACTTGAATCTGATCCCGACTCCACAGACTCAATGGAATTAGATTCTGGGTCATTACCCGATTCAGAAGTGGCAAGAAAGCCTTCCTCTAGCTGCCAAGTAAGACACAATGCCCTTGACGCATCCAAAATACCATTGGCTAGGTCCACACTCTGTTCTTCCCCAATCATGGAGACAGTAAAGTTATCCCACAAGTTCTCTAGGTCAGTCGTGGGATTGGTAAGGATATTGGGCAGTACTGCCCCTACTTCAGCCATGCTGTTATCTGAGTTCTCTTATGTGCTCTGGTTAGCTTTGATGCTCGGTTTAGCAATTTCCTCATCACTATCCTATAGCCAATGGTCAAAGAAAATCTCAAACCTGGGAATGCGCTCCTTTGAGGAATTTGCCCACAGCTCAAGAAAGCCACAAAAAGGGAAATCCTCTCTTTCTCGAACAAAACGGCCATTTAGCGTCCCCTAGATTGGCCTATGGATGAGCTCATAATGCTTCCCAGCTCTCTTGGCCTTGGCTCTACCCTTCATTTCCTCCGCCTTTCTTACTCAATCCTCTGTGGGCACATAACCCAATCCAAGGCATGCGAGTCATGTGGCACCTCTACTAGTGCCACAACACTTTTCCACTCGCTCTTTCCAAGCCCCATCTTTGAGAATGTCTTGCGATTTATTTTTGAAGTAGATGGGTGGCAGCGACATACATGTCTTCGCCCACGCTAGAAGCTATGCACTACTCAAGCTTCGCGAGTGAATGCAGAGAGGAAAACATCCTCGTCACCATGGTTGATCTCTAGCACTGGCATAGTCACCTCGAAGGTAGATGGATGGATGAGTTTCCAAAAACAGGCATTACTCCTCCCTCATGAGGATATTTTAACCAAGGCCTCCCTAGCAGTAAATTAAAGGTTGCCGGTACATCCAGTACATGAAACTCGATCTCTTGCTCAGATGGGCCCACCTGGACTTGCACTTTTACTGTACCCATAACCTCCTTACTCGTGTTGTCATACGCCTGTATTACCTGGGCCGTTGGAACGAAGTCTACCGGTTTGAGGCCTATCACATAGGTGGTGCTGGAAGGACAAACATTAATGGCAGAGCCGGTATCTATCAACACCACTGGTACCCACTTCTTTCTACACTCCATAGATATGTATAACGGTTTGTTGTGTGCCGAGCCTTCCGGTGAAAGCTCCTTGTCAGAGAAATTGAGCATTGGCTTGGTACCACCTGGAAAGACAAAGCCGACAAGTTGTTCGGAAGTTGTATCAATGGACAATATAGCCTTGTCCATGGCCGACAATACTGCCTGTCGATGCACCCGTGAAGACATTAGAAGTCCCCAGATAAAGATGTCAATTTTCTTGAGCGGCTATAGAACTAGCTCCTCTTTAAGTTGCTTTTCCTTCTGTTTCTCGGCCTCCCTGTCTTTTCTTGATGGCTCTGCTTGATCAAGGTGCAGCAGCTTAAAGTACCGTCCACTTCGGGTAAGATAGTCTATCTCCTCAGCATACCACGTGTTATCCGAGGTGAAAGCTTCCCAATCTTTGTCAGTATGGGTCGGAAGTAGATCATTATCGTCCCACTATTCGCCCTCAGCTTCCATCAAACAATTATCCGGCTCCACCTAAATCATCTTCACAGCACAAGTGTCCCTCTCAGGGAGGCACACAGTTGCAGTTTTCATGATGTCCTCAATTCTTTCTCTCTCAAACTACACCAATGCAGCTTCCTGTTCAGTATATATAGTGTTCACAACACCCACTTCTTGGGTTGGGTTTCCCGCACATGTGCCCTGCGGTAGTTTTCCTTTCTTGTCAGCCTTCCCGATGCCTGCAGCTACCTCTGCTTCCTTTCCCTTTGGCTCAATCACAGTTTCTTCTTTCTTGTTTGGCTCATCACTCAGCCATCCGATATTATTAGTCGACCCATTTAGATCAAACCACCCGACATGTACATCCCCCTGATCCTGTTCATTAAAGAACTGTAGGTTGTCCAAATCCTCCTCGAGGTCTGCCAAATCATCCAACCCTTGGTTCAGGCCGTTCTCTCTAACCACATTAATGCCTATCGAGATTGGTAGCACCACATTAGGCCTGGCTTGACTGCTTGGCACAATATAGCAACTCGGTTCATACACTCTGTCAAATAGGTCACCAGGACACTCCGATGACAGATCAGTACCTCCTTCCGAGGCTAAAGCTTCATTTACCACCAGTATTGTCACCACATTATCAGACACAGGTTGTGGATTAGATGTGTCCATCATGCACAAGTCTATGCCCTCAGGAATGAACAGTATCGGTTTTAGCAGGTGGAAAGGGGTAATGTATACGTTGGGGTCATAAGAGATGGGCAGTGTATGGATGAGGAGGAGATTTCGAGGTGGGGGGACTTGATTGTGAGCTGGCAGCGGGTTGGTAGTTATATTTGGATTCTGGGGTGGAGCAATGACCTTGTTGTCAATGAGATCTTGAATCTCATGATGCAAGCGGAAGCACTAGTCGGTGTCATGACCGTGCTGCTGGTGAAAAGCATAGTACTTTGCAGGGTTGTGTTTAGGTGGGAGAGGATCAAGAAGTGGGCGAGGTTCTAAGGGTTTCAGGTGCCCTTTCTTGACCAACACTTGCATGGCTTTGGATAGGGTTATGTATAGTTGGTTAAAAGTCCTACTCAGAGGTCGGGTAAGGTTGGATGGTGTTTACGGGCTCATGTTGGAGAAGGGGTCAGAAGTTTTTGTTGTGGTGACAACACTTACGTTCGATGGCCTCGCAGTTATGCTACCACTGGCAGGATTGGAACAGTGCGAACAAACGACCTTTTAGCTGGCTCTTTCTTATCAGTAATGAGCCCCTACTTCATAGCATCCTCAATTTGCACCCCCATTTCATGAAGCTTTGTGAATGTAAATAGGGGGAGAATAATCATTTTTTGCAGCAGCTTGCCATTCAGGTTCCGAACAACCATTCTAATTTGGTCTTTTTCGGACGGTCGAGTGGTCATCATTGACGCTTTAGCCCTCCATATTGTCACAAACTCGGAATTCCTTTGGCTCTTGACGTGTCGCCTCAAGATCACAAGTTGTGACCTCGATTTACGTGTTATAAGAGTATTGAGCCATGAAGGACTCTATTAATTCATCCCAATTCTGCTTTACCGAATCTTCCAACTTGCCATACTAAATGGCCGCTATACCCGACATAGTGTGACCGAAATGGGATAGCTTTCGTAATCTAGTCAAGCCCATCGGCTGTAAGATATCTGAAAATAGCTGTAAGTGAACGATCGGGTCCCCGAAACCATCAAAGCGATCAATGTATGGCATCTTGAACTGCTCTGGTAGTGTAACTATGGACTAGGTGTATCCATCCTCTATGTCTGGAATGTAGTTGACTCATTGTGCTCTTTTGAACAACTTTTCCAGTTTATTGACTTTGAGCGGGGTTAGATCAACCTCAAATTCGAACGGTGCCTCAGTTTAATAAACTATGGTTTTGAAAGCTTGGACCGGGATGGGTTCTACTAGGACTAGGAAAATTGGAACACCCTGGTTTTGTGGATCTTGAGCCACGACAGTATTAGCAATGACACCGGGCGCAGGGATAGCCATGGTGGGTACATGTGATGCAGAGGTCGCAGCCGACTGCGGTTACTATTGTTGCAGCTTTGTTATAACCTCGGCTTGACGGGCCGTAACCTCAGTCTAACGGGCCGCATCTTGCTATAATGTTTGAACTATTTGCTGACTTTGCAAAGTCTTCCGACGCGAGTCCAGAGTACTTGGGGGATATCAGAACCTTCCAAAACTATGGTTTTAAACTACCTCGCAAACGAAATAAAGAAAAGAACAGTAATTAGAAATTGCACAGCATCTCAGCTGAGATGTTCATCGATACAGACATGATCAAAGCCGTAGAATTGTACTCCACACTGAATTATGCCCCAAAACAGATACCAACTGCACCACTGATATGCACATTCCTGTATAGTTTCACTGTAAAAGCACATACCAATTAAAAGAGAGCCAAAACACCTCTATGAGGGGTAGGGTTGCACTGTCCTAGTTTCGTCATGAACTAGGGGTTTCACTATTTCAATCAAGCGGCTACACACAACCTTGCATAAGGGGAAGCATCATATCCTAGCTTGGATCAATCACTATGGCTTACTATATGCAGCTAGGCCAAATGGTCGATAAAGGATGCCTTAGCAAGACTACCTAATATACCTCTCACACCTAACACCGAGAAGTGAAAGGAGGATCAAGTGGTACAGCGGTAGTCCATATCCAAGGGTTGTGTTCCCAACATGGTAGAGCCCACGACCGGTCAGCCTTTTGGCAAGCTATTGGGCAAGCCTCCGGTAAACTGTCCAGGAATAGCAGATGACAAACATAATGACTTAAAGAACCAATGCAAACGCAATGCCAAGAACATATATAGGTAGATAAAATTTCACATCATGAAGTTCAAGTGAAGTTTTCTAAATCCCTAGTAGAGTCACCAGAAACTATAGCTTGCTTTTCGTGCTCCTTTCAAATACGATTAGCCCTACAATTTGGACTCTCGTGGTTCTGAATCTGATTTCACAAGTGCAACGTAAAATAGATAAACAATAATGAGTCCAAATCCGAAAAATCCTTTGGAAAATCGATTTTGAATCAAAATGCCAAAAATAGACTGCATTACCAAATACAGAGTCGCCACCTAAATATTTTTTTGGGAAATTTAGAAAACCTGGGACTCATGCCAAAGGCCACTTATCTATCATCACCAAGAGTGTCTCAGTTTGAGAACTTACGTACAAGAAGGGAATGTCATGAATTGAGCACCCCACTCACGCAATCAAAGATCGGCCTCCATTAATCATGATGTGATTCTTATTTACATTATATGCTCTTGTTCCGATTATTAGGCTATCTTATTATGTGTTGCACACAAGTATAGACTAATTTGCAAAAGTTGGAATACTTTAATTTGATGTTTGTTTGAAAATGGTTTTGGAACACGTGTCACTTGAAAAAGTGGGTTCACGTACATTAATCAGTTACCCCAAGTTAAACAATTAGCCTTCATCCATAGGCAATCAAAGAGTTTGTGTAACAACCCCATCGCGTAATATCTTATATTTAATTAATGACGGAGATTTGAATTTCATGGCCAACTATTCTAATTTAATTTGGGAATTATGAAAATCGTAGAGATTGATTTGTATACGATTTTATGGGAGATTTATTTCGAAATTAGAACTTGAAAGCCTAAGTGGCTCAGGAAAGAATAATTGATGAGTTGAATTATTTTAAATTCGAATATCAGACCATATGGAGGTTTGATTAAATATTAGATTCAAATTTATAAAATTGAGATTTTATTAATTGGGTCCGAATTGGAGTTAATTACGTTATGAGGACTGGGAATTTAGGTTGTTATGGATTAAATTTACTTATGAGGTATTTAATCTGAGTATATAATTTACTACCGGAGACCTTGAGCTGACCTGAAATTCAGGGCCTTACAGATGTGAGATTTCACAATTGATGATGGAAATAAGCTTAATTCGATATTTTGAGCCTTTTGGGATTAAAAATATAATTTTGTAGATGTGCCCCGAGGGCCTCACATGCTATAGCTCGGACTCATGTGCCACAGTTTTGAATCTAGTCTCGCAAAGTACAATGCAAGATCGATAAATCACCAAAGAGTCCAAATCCGGCAAATCGTTTTGGAAAACTGATTTTTGAGAAAGAAGTGCCAAACATGGACTGCTTTGCCAGATACAGAGTTGCCACCTAAATATTTTATTTTGGGGGAATTTAGGAAACCCTGACTCGTGGCTAAGGCCACGTGTTCGTCATCGCCAAAGTTGCCTCGGCTCGGAACTTGGGTACGATTGGGGAAGGTCATCTATGAGCACCCCCGCTCGGCCGATCAAAGATCGGCTTGTACTAAACATGATATCCTGTTTTTGAAAACACATGCATTCTTATTCTGATTAATTAGATAGAATTTACTATGTGATGTGCACAACACACAAGTATAGACTAGATCGCCTAATTTGGAACAAAGCATCGCATATCCGTTTGTTTGGAAATGGTTTGAAGTTTGCTACTCGTAAGTAGGCTAAAATGTGGATTTCAATGAATTGTCCCAATTCAAATAATCCAACCTTCACCCACAGGCATTCGGGCAGTTATATCATACAAGCACTTAGCCTCATGGCAAGCATGCTGTCATGTTAACACTTACACACATGCAAGATGCAAAAGCATAAACACTCACAGTGTACTCCGAGCCAAAACAAGAAACTAGTTAGAAAATCATGCATGATCCTAGTTCATGTTAATATGGCTAATGCAACGCATGGGAAATGCAACTAGAATAGGCTTGGCTAATCTAAGAATGGCATGTGAAATGCGACAACTCGATACACGTATTCAAGTTGGAATTGAAATACTATGCAATTAGTGTGATGCGCCGAGCCCGGTGCATGCAATACGAATGAATGTATGCAAACATGCTGACATAAGTATGCTAATTGAAACATGACCTCAAACCAACCATTAAAAGTAGGTAAGTAAAAGGGAGAAAGACATGGGGTTGGAAGACAATCACACACGCACGCACACTTATTACAAAACTCGCCCTCTCGATGGAGGGTCCGAATGAATAATACAAACTGACTAATTAATCAACTACCCTAGCTAATTAAATATTACAAAACCCTTAATTAATTAACAAATTAATTACAAAAACACTCTAAATATGAAACTAAAGAGGCCGCCGCAGCCCCGCCTTGAAATGATTGGATGATGCATGCTCGATTTGCCTCGCTCGGAAACCCGTTGCCATGCCACATGTTGCCTCTGTTTGCGCTGTTTTATGCTTCTGAAAATTGCACAAGTCCCAAGACTGCTTTTGAACCACTCCCTGAGCACTATGGGATGTCATCGGCCGAAATGAAAGGTCACTGTAACAAGCCCGCGGGGGACCTCGCTACAGCTTGGACTCGATTTTGTGTCACGGTTCTTAATCTTGAACCAAAGAGTCCAAATTTGGCAAATCGTTTTGAGAAAATAGATTTTTGAAAGAAGTGCCAAACATGGACTGCTTTGCCAGATACAGAGTCGCCACCTAAATATTTTTTAAATGGGAAATTTAGGAAACCCTGACTCGGTGCCAAAGGCCACGTGTCCGTCATCACCAAAGTTGCCTCGGCTCGGGAACTTGTGTACGATTGGGGAAGGTCACTTCGTGAACACCCCCGCTCGCCCGGTCAAAGACCGGCCTCTACTAACCATGATATCTATTTTGAAAACATTGTCTCCTCTTATTCCGGTTATTAGCCTAGATTACTATGTGATGCTCGCAGCATACAAGTATAGACTGAGTCGCCTGAATTGGAACTAAACATTTCATGTTTGTTTATTTGAAAATGGTTTGATGGTGCTACCCGCAGATAGGCTGAGACGTGAATTTGCCACCCTCAGGTGGGCTTAGAAAAACATGATTTTGCCACTATCTAGTGGGCTTAAAACAAACAGTCAATGATTTGTTCCACTTCAAGTAACTTAACCTCCACCCACAGGCATTCAAGGCAGTTATATCACATAAGCACATAGCCTCATGGTAAGCATGCTATTCATGGCAGTCACTCACACGCATGCAAGGATGCTAAAGTATAAAACTCACCGAGTACTCCAAGTCAAAACAGAAACTCGTTAGAAATCCATGCATGATCCTAGATGCATAGAAATGCCTAATGCAACACATGCAAAGATGCAACTATAGCAGGCTCGGCTATTCTAAACATGGCATATGGAATGCTACAACTAACATGTATTCAACTTGGAATTGAAATACAAATGCAGTTTGTATGATGCGCTGAGCTCGGTGCATGCAAAACAGATGAATGATGCAAACATGCTGTCATACTGTATGCTAATTGAAATATGCCCTAATCTAACCATCATAAGCAGGTAAATAAAAGGGAAGAAAGACGTGGGGTTGGAAGACATACATCACACTCACGCACACTTATTATAATTTTGTCCTCGCACAGAGGGTCCAAATAAATATACAGTCCCGAATAAAAGAATAGTACAGTCCAAATAATGTACAAATTCCTAATTAATTAACAAATTAACTAAGAAAGCTGTAAAACTGGCATGCAAGCCAGGGACTGCCTTGATTCCGTTCCGAATGATAAATGATGCATGTTTAGGCTGCCTTGCGCGGAAATCTACTGGGATGCCCCAATTAGCCTCTGTTTGCACCTGTTCTTGAAATGCGTGCCAAGCTCCAAAAAGTTGCTGATTTTTCATTTTCCTGCAATAGAGAGTAGGAAAGGGGCATAGCAATGTATTTTCACAAATATATGCATGCCTCGATCCTCGTACCACCAATCACTCATCTTGATGCATGATGGCCGAGGAGCCGAATTGCACAACTCAATATAGAATGAATGCATATGAACACTACAACAAAACCTAACTCCATCATGGATAATCCGGAGTGTCGGTGACTTGGGAATTGAGACGCGTTCCGTCACTCGGAGTACGGAACGCACCTCGTTCCCCATGCCTGGGCTAACTCCTATCCCGAACACGATGCAATAGGCATGATATGCATGAAATGCAACTAATATACAACCTAACATGCAAAATGTTATGGAATGGCATGCACGCTACACGAGGTGATACACAACCGAGCATACACAATGCTATGGATGAAATGGCATACGCAATGCAATATGGGCTTACACCAACATGAGAGAGCCTCATCCACACTCACATAAGAGGCCATAATGATGAAAACAAGACAACTCAAAATGCGTGCAAGCGTGGACGCAAACCGAGGACCGATCCTTAGGCACCGAAATGCCACTCTAATGAGACATGGCAAAGACATGGAACATGGTATGCAAATATGCAAAAATCAGTAGCAAAATGAGGGGCAAAACAGCCCCAAAACAAGGCGAAATGACACCCGATGCATGGAATCTCTCCCGAAATGCAAAACTAGGTACACGAAATGACTTACAGCTATACAAAGCATGCATAATTAGGACATGAAGTGTAAAACCAGAAGCAAGGCAGCCCCAAAACTATCTTTTTTAGAGTATCAAGCATGGCCAAATAGGAAGCACAAGTAGGGCTAAAATAGCATACAAAAATGGCTCCGCAAGGGAGGCAATGAGGCAAGTTGTAGATGCAAAGGCCAACCAGAAAATGACCCTTCTACAACACTGAAGAGGGACCAAAAATATGATGTTTTTCAGTAGATGACAAGCCCCAAAAGCAGATACAATTATGGCAAACAATTCATGCAAGAAATGGGCCAACAAAGGGGCAAAGAAGTAACTGATATATGGGGGTCTCAAACAAGTGAGGGACCTTCAAAAATGTTGAAGAGGGTCCCAAAATATGGCATTTTATAGTAGATGATCAAGAACAAATCAGTATACAAATATGCTCAAAATACAATGCAAGATTAAGGCCACAAGAAGGCTATAACACAAAGTATACAAAATATTCACCAAAAAGCCAAAGACCCTTAATGAAACATGACAAGGGGATCAAAAAAGGGCTACTTTTAGTTCCGATCATGGCTGAAAAACAGAAGCAAGATAAGCTAACAAATCATGCAAAAATAGGGACCAAAGAAGGGTACAATGGTAAGTGACACATGGAGGTCCCAAAAAGTGTTGATCCCTTCTTCAATTTTGAAGAGAGGCTCAAAATAGGCCTATTTACAGTGCACATTAGGCCCCAAAACAGATCACACCTAAGCCAAAAATACTATGCAAGATAATGGCATACAAGAGGGTATTGAAGCAAGTGCAACATGGGGGGCTCAAACAGTGTTGAGCCCTTAATAAAACATGGAATATAGCTAAAAAAAATGACATTTTCAGTTTTGGTCAGATCTCAAAACAGCAAGAAAATAGGGCTAAGCAATGGTACAAAATAAGGCCCAAAAAGAGGGGAAATGAACTTACCCTTGAAGACTACTCCTTGGATGCTTCTTGGCTTGAGAAATTCTGCCTCCTAGCTGCTGGAAAGCTCCCCAAGTTGCTGGAAATGGAGTAGTGGTGGTGGTGCTTGGTGGTGATGAAGAAATGAGGTGTATGACTTAGGAATTTTGAAGGAAATGAGAGAGATAGAGGGAGATATGTGTGTATGAGCTCCAAGCAATTTTTTTCAACCCTAAAACCAGGTTTGGGAGCCTGGTTATATGGTCAAGAGAGGGGGAGAAAAGGAGGGAAATTGCATCAAGTTTCCCTCCAAAAAAGTTCCCTCCGGATACAGGTTTTGGAGGGAAAAACAATGCACAGCTGTAATGTACTCACCCTGAGGAAGCTGGCCGGCCAACTATCTGAGTTGCAGGTGGCCAGCCGGCCACCCCCCATGGCCGGCCGGCCAAGGGTCAAAAGGGTCAAAAAGATTTTCTAGCCGGCCACCAAATATTGGTGTCCTCCCAGGTGCCCTCAACACAACCCTGTGGTTCAAAACTGGCAACTGTAAAACAAGAGAGAGAACAAGCCACTTTTCAAAGGGGTTCAAAAGGTTTAAGTGGAATTAATGGCCGGCCATATAATATTTGTGTCCTCCCAGGTGTCTACAACACAAATATGGGGGTTAGGATTGAAGAAAGTGACCCTAGGGTGGTCAACATTGGCTTGGAAGTGAGAAAAACAGGCGTCGGAGGGCGGCGGAGGAATATAACTGGTTGCTGAAACAATTGCTGGCCTCCCACCCTTCTACGACCTTCTTGGTGATGAAACAGAGGTACCTGCCAAAAATGAACGAAAACCGATGCAAAACAAATGTTCGGGGGCCAAAATGCGCAGCTCGGAGTCCCAAAAACTGCATGTTAAGCACCGAAAGTGGGATTCGACCACGAAGTGGGTCTCTCAGACCTCAGTGTCCCTCAAAAGGGAGTAAATGAGATGCATGCCAAAAACCGGAGGAATCAGAGATAGTTAGGCGTTCCCGAACTGAGTCACACGGCCCTAACGGGCTCAAAACCGAACCGCTCGAAATGGGCAAAATGGCCTCTGACCACGAAATGTAGCCCACGGACCATCGAGATGGTCTCTGGGACCCTCCCTCCCTTCAGGGAAAAAGCAGAGAAAACCGAGTCCGGTTCGCAAAGCGAGCCAAGAACCTGAAAAAGGGTTAATCCGGAGGCAAGGCTCACGGCCGCGACTCTGAGATTTCTGAACGAGCACAACACGCAACATCACCGAGCACTCAATCGGCGACGTCTGAGTCTTAAGGTCAGTCAAAAATGGGATGTCTACTGTTGCCCCTCTTTGACAGAACTCGGAAGTCACAAGTGACGGGAGTGAATGTCAAAGCGCAGAGACGACCCATTTTTGACAAGGGCGAAGACTTAGACAATCATACAAGATGAACAGAGATATGCCCGCAGGCGTGCCCGAAGGCAAAGGGGGAAAAATGTAGAGCGATATGCACGGAGCCAAATGTAACTTAATGATCATGCAAGTGCAACAAGCTGTAATGAAGCAACTATTCGCAAATAGATGCAACAGTTTTAAGCAAGAATCCAAAGCAACAACTACATTTCATGCAGTTAGGAATGCGGAGAATTATTCAATTCTCGTCGCATCTCACACGGAAAAGATACGATACCTGCGCGATTCGTCTGGTCGCACTAGCCTCAAATGAACCGTACACACAATATCGTGCCTGCAAAAGAGAGAAATTCAACAAGCACAATATGCTAACAACATATATTCAATGTGATTCCGAAAGTTTGACACACGCGGCGCCGGCAAGTGAATACATCGCAATGCGAGAAAGGAACGTGCGTGACGACGCATGCTCAAGCACAGAGGCATGGCAATATCAAGAAATGTGCATAATAATGCAAGTATGCTCATGAGAATGCAAGTTATGTGCACGATAATGCAAAATGAGCATAAATCAGGGTGCCCGTTTGTTACGAATCAACGAGCCAGGAAACGTGCGTTTCGGCGAAGACGATTCGATCGTGGCCTCTGATTCACCTCCCGGAGAGACTACAACATGTTCAAAAAGGATACACTTTGATTTCGATGAATAATGATGAGACACATCATTATTCCGGCGGAGCAATTTCGCGACAGAAAGTGCACTTTTCTTGAACTTTTTCAGGTCCCGGGAACTCCAATCTTCCCCAGAATTTGCAGAGAGCTTGGGAACCACCTAGGGATCACCACCGGCCAGTTATATTCCACAGGGGAGGCCACCGGCCAGTTTTCAAAAAGAGAATAGCCGGCCAGCCAGAAAAGGTGGCCGGCCGGCCACCTGTCCAAAACCGTGGGTAATTTTGTCTTTCCACCTTGTTTTCTTTATATTCTCTTGCTCAATCACTTTGAGCTCATAAACACAGCCACGAAATCTTCTCCTCTTCTTTCCCAAACCATTTTCTTCTTTAGATCTGAGCTCCATACGCGTTTTCCAACGTCCCACGCAAGTTGTTTTCGCAAAAACATTCGATTTTAAGCACTTTGAACCGATTAAATTTTGATTTCGGTGCTTCTTTTCTCATTTTCACCACTTGAGGTAAGTTTGTCTCAATATTTGGAAGATTTTCTCGGGGGTTGACTTTTGTTGACTTTTTCCAATTTTGGCTCATTTTTGCTCCTTTTTGCAGATCTTCTGAAATGGCGGGTAATTTTCCTCATAGCGGATGTCCTCCAGGTGCCGGGGATGATTTTGATGTCAAGACTCTGCCTCCGAGGGTCTGACCTTTCATTCCCGAGAGGTACGCCCCGCCGGCACACGTTCTTCCGCGGGCCATTTTTCGTCACTTCACTGACTTTAGTGATCAAGCACCCGGAGATCTGCTTCTGCAGGAGCCAGAGCATCACCTCTCCTACGAGGTGCGAGAGGTACTTACTTCATTTTCTGCATTTTTCGGGCATTTCGTGCCTTTGCCATGCTTGAACACGCAGTTTAGTCTTTGACATAGTACTCTGTTTGCATCCTGAACATGTGGCTTAAACACTTGAATTTCTGAACACTCGGCTCATTAATTGATTGTGAACGCATGGCACACATTAGTTAAGAAGTGAACACACGGCTCAAACACTGATTTGTCGAACACACAGCCCGAATTTGAAGGTGAACACACAGCACACACTGACTAAGAGTAGAACACGCAGCCCAAACTCTGATTTTCTGAACACACAGCTCGGATTGATGGTGAACACACGGCACACATTGATTAGGATTTGAACACACAGCCCAAACATTAATTCTCTGAACAGACAGCCCAAATTGATGGTGAACACATAGCACACACTGATTTAGAGTAGAACACGCAGCCCAAACTCTGATTTTCTGAACACACAGCCCAAATTGAAGGTGAACACACAGCACACACTGATTTAGAGTAGAACACGCAGCCCTAACTCAGATTTTCTGAACACACAGCCCAAATTGAAGGTAAACATGCAGCACACACTGATTGAGGGTAGAACACGTAGCCCTAACTCAGATTTTCTGAACACACAGACCAAATTGAAGGTGAACACGCGACACACACTGATTTAGAGTAAAACACACAGCCCTAACTCAGATTTTCTGAACACACAGCCCAAATTGAAGGTGAACATGCAGCACACACTGATTGAGGGTAGAACACGCGGCTCTTTCTCTGATTTCTGAACACACAGCCCAAATTGAAGGTGAACACGCAGCTCTAACATTTGAGATAAACACGCAGCCCAAATTGAAGGTGAACATGCAGTACACACTAATTGAGAGTAGAACACGCAGCCCAAATTGAAGGTGAACACGCAGCACACACTGATTGAGAATAGAACACGCGGTCCTACTTTACTTCGCACACAGCTTATTCATTTCATTTGCACACAGCTCATTCATTTCATTTGCACACAGCTCATTCATTTCATTTGCACACAGCTCATTCATTTCATTCGCACACAGCTCATTTGCACACAGCTCATTTGCACACAGCTCATTCATTTTATGCTGACACATGTATTCATTCTGAATGCAGGTTGGTTCTCGCACCGTGCGAGGATATGGCTCCACCACTGCTAGAGAGTGGTATGCTAAGCTCCCGGAGGCTGTCCGGGATTTAGTTGATTTGGCAGGATTCGGGGCCTTCTGCATGGGGTTATCGCATTGTCCTGCCAGGAGAACACTGTTGACAGCTCTGGTGGAGAGATGGTGGGACGCCACCAACTCCTTCCACTTTTCCACCACTGGGGATTTGACCATGACCCTGCTAGATTTTGCTGTACTGACCGGCCTGGACATAGGAGGTTGGCCCATTCCTTACGACGAGGATATGGGCGAATGAGAGGCCGCTTGGATACATCTGCTGGGGGCCCGCTCGCCTGTGGATAGAGCTTCAGGGAGAGTCCAATACACCTGGTTCTCTTCCCATTTTCAGAGGGAGGTGATGGAGCCCGGGACTCCTGAGGAGGCGGAGCAGTATGCCCGTGGTTTTCTTATGTTCCTCTTCGGGACTACTCTGTTCGTCGATAAAGGGAACACGATTGGGCTATTTCTGTTGAGCGCTTTGGTGGACCTGTCACAGGTCGGACGGTACGACTGGGGTGGCGCCGGCCTGGCTACCCTTCTTGTTATATGGCCGACCTCCATGAGCGGAGACTTACTTGGCGGTTATTGGAGAGCCTGGGAGGTACTTTCTCTCCTCTTGATTTACATTTCTACTCCTCATTACTTGTACATTGCACACATAACGCACTTTACACTCTGTATCTTGCCCTCAGCATTTTGTATTTACATTCTGCACTGCTCTCCTCAGTTATGGGTCTACGTATATTTCCCGACGTTAGCCCCAGAGTTGGTGGTGGCAGGGCCCCTCATGACCCCATACTCACTGGTATTCGAGGGCCAGTACCGGCCGAGACCCCGAGAGACTCTCTTTTATCTGCGGCAGTATTTTGACATTGTGCGGACGACAGAGGTATTTCAGAACTCTCAGTTCCTTCCGTTTTCATCTTTGATTTTCCCTGTATATTCCCGATTTCTGATTGGTTTATGCACTGGTTATCCTGATTACATGGCGTACTGGCGCCTTGGGTGATGGTCTCCGATTTGATATCTTAGAATCGGGCACCTCAAAGATCTGAGATCTGCTCGAGGACGGTTGGTAGAGCATGGTTTCGGGGAATGATTTTACGTCGGTATGGGGTACACTTCTCAGATCCTCCGCGGCACCTCCGGTCGATTATGCGGACGCGGATAGGCTCTCTACCGGGATGTCGTTAGTGCTATCTTGAGCGATGCTTTGTCAGATTTTGAGGAGGGGGACTATGCCACTTATCGCCATACATATCTGATGCCTCCCTTGACGGGGGTGCGTACTCCGTCACTGTGGCCCACTGGTATAGCATCTTCGAGTCCGGCTCGTGCTCTGAGATATCCTTCCTCCAGGAATTTGGTACATCCAGAGGTGGGCGTGGATTCATTCCCCCGATTCCTCCGACTCATCATCATCCTGGGTGGCCAGACATGCCGACCGAGTTGACGAGTTGGGGATTTGGGACTCCTTACCAGGTCTCACTGGAGCCTCCTCTTCCTGACCATAGATATGTCAGAGACCCTGATTCACCACCGGCATGTTTTACAGATTTGATTTATCAGTCGGATACTTGGACATTCATTCCTTTACTGATAGTTTTGGATTTGTATCTGTAGCCTCTAGTTGAGTACGTGGATGAGATGCTTGGAATGCTGGCCACATTTGAGGGCATGATCCTGCGGAGGGAGGCACAGCTGGCCATTATTGGTGTGCAGGTATTGTTCATCTTTCTTGCATTTATCATATTTCCTGATGACACGCTGGTTTTGAACATTCTACTACATTGATAGGCTGTTTGTGTAGAACACATCTGACACACACCCCACTCACATACTGTACTTGTATCTGATTTCCATATATTGAACTGATGTATTGAACTCTTCACTTTCAGATGCCTCCTGTGTATGCTCCGCCCTTGTAGAACCATGGGCCTTCTCAGAGGTCGATCGTCTAGATCTTTTCAGTCTTTGGGCCATCTGGGCCCTTCGGAAGCTAGGCCATCGGGCCTTTTCAGGAGCTGGGCCATCAGGCCTTCGAGGAGCTCGGGAGGGTACTCTCAGTTAGGGGCACATATTATAGGCGGGCCGATGAGGATGAGGAGGAGGAGGCCACAGACCATCAGTCAGAGACATCTGCTGAGGAAGGAGACTCCGGTCTTGGTTCCGGGAGTGGAGGTGAGGCTGAGGAGGATCCTGAGGATGACAGCTCCGACCCGGATGGAGATGGTGGTGCAGAGGTTGTCCCGCAAAAGTGGATGAGGGGGGCTCCTCATTCCGCTCCCGAGGACATTGATGCTGCTGTTTCCTACTTTATTTTCCTTTTTGCTAGTAGTTTGTAGCACTTTGCATATTGTTAGGCAGTTTTATTTTCTGTAAAACTTGTACCTTTGTTTGTTGTGAAACATGATGGAATGAAACAGCTTTTGAAAAGGTGTTTGTATTTGAAACTCTTAGCATCGCATCGCATCGCATTATTTTGCACAAAAATGGGATTGAATGGAAATGTGCACTGTGTATTTACCGGTCAGGTAATGAACCGACGCAACAAATCGGACAACTCGACTTACTAAGAGATAACAGAATCTTAGCAAGTTTACAACTCGATAAGCAAAATACAACAATGTTAACGACTCGATAAACAAGACTTAACAAAATTGCGTAAACAAAGAGTAACAACTCAAAACACAAAATACGACAGCTCGACAAAACTTACAACTCGATAAACAAAACAACAACTCGATAAGAAAAATACAACAATGATAAACAAAACAAAGCGTACTTCGGACGATCTGGGTGACGGAACTCATCCGAAACTGAGAGAAATAGAGGCCTTCGACATTCCCGATGCGTGGAAGTGCATCAAACTTCCTTATGGAGGGCAAAACAGGACCAATGAGCATGGCCGGCCACATTTTGCATTTTGGGGATTGAAAGGTGGCCGGCCGGCCAGTTTTTTGAGTCAAAGGTGGCCGGCCTGCTAGAATAGGTGGCCGGCCGGCCACTTTTCCACAACCCACGAATCGACACTTGTCCTTGAATAGTGTTTAGCCTCTATAAAAGCTCCAACTTTGGAACTCATTCATTTCATCACTGCTTTGCACAAAAATGAGGCATTTCTCGTAGAAAATCTCACATCTTGGATCTCTTCTTTAGATGGCTCGGAAAAGTTGAACTTCCGGGGTTTCGGCTTGAATGCACTGTTCACGTTGAGCCGGACTCCGCTACACCTTCCTTTCCTCCATGCCGCGGCGAGGTTTTGGAACCCGGTAACGCATGTCTTTAGCTTCGAAGGGCAAGAGGTATGTCCCACTTTTGAAGATTTTCAATTCTTGATGGAATCCGAGCGCGGCGAGGAAATCTTACCCCAACTCAATTTTGGCTATGCCCAAACCTTAGGGCGGATGTGCGGACTCAACGCGCATGATGCTAGATCTCTGATTTGTAATGGAATGTTGGATATCCCGAGCTTGATTCACCGGTTCTCCGATGTTGGTGATCGCAGCGACCATCATTGGCAGGGCTTCCGGCAACAAGCCCTTTGCTTGTGTATGTTATCTCATTTTCTGTTTGCCTCAAGCTTTGGGGGATCCAGCGTCCGTCTGATTGAAGTGGCTCAAGGCTTGAAAGAAGGAAAGAATTGCATCACCATGACATTGGCTGAGACATTGATGGGTCTGGATGCTATCTACCGTCGGGAGACAACCAGGTTCGCAGGGAGTCCATTACTGCTGCAGGTAATGTTTCCCACCCGATCTCACATATGTATTTGCTCACATCACTCGGCCCTCAGGCTCGGTTTTTCTCACAAAACCCTTTTCTTACTTTTCTTTCATCGTACACCTCTCTATTCTTTATTCTCTCATTTTTCATCCCTCCCCAAGTATGGTTGATGGATAAATTGCAAGTTGTGGACTCTTGCCCTGCTTACTCGGCCCACGGCTACTTCTTTCGACAACGCCTAGTCGACGCCCTTGATGAGGGATGGTGGTTTGAATGGATGTGCAATTTGTCGGCAGATCGCATTGCGTGGCGCTGTCCTTGGCTCAATCTCCCGGCAATGAGCTATAGCATGTCTCGGCAGGTCGGGATTCGATTGATCGGCTTGACTCACTGCGTATTCTATTTCCCATTCCATATTTTGCGCTAGTGTGGCCATGATCAGACTTGCCCACCAGAGGGGATAGAGAATCCGGCTACATTCGGTTGGCGCCTGGTGGCTCGGCGCCAGCGTGGAGAATTAGAGAACTCCTGGCTCCTGCTCCCACTTTCAGTTGCATTTTATCTGACGAGTGCTGGGATTGGCTCAACGAAGAAGCACAGGTTGGGCCTAGCTTGGCATCAGAGGCTTCGACTAGCTCTGGGAGGGGGCGCAGGGACACCTGACTTGACTATGCCCCAGATTTATTGCTTTATTAGTACTTTCAAGTTTTCATTATGAGCGTAATAAAAAGCAACTTCAATTGTATGCAAGAGCAGGAGAACTCTGTTTTGAAATCAATGAAATTGAAGGTCGTGGTACTGAAAATTTTCCGCTTTGGTCCAAAAATGGTCTTAGTTGTGAAAAGATTAATTTGAACAAAGTCAACTTTTATTAAAACTTTTCAAAACTATTTTCGATATGGATCAGAACTGGACACGCCTGAGATCTGTCGCTGAGATGCACAACCCCGGATCCTAGCAACTGGAAAGTTGCCCCTAGTCTGAATAGTGCCTTGGCAATTCATAGCAACGAAAAGTTGCCCCTAGTCTGAATAGCACTGTACCGGAGATCGCGATGAATGCTGATGAATAGAGATGACTGAGATGATCAAATGGACAAAGTTGATCAGGGAAAAGATTGTGGCTGAACTTCAAGATGAAGCTGCCTACGTATCCCAAAAATGGGAATCAAGCCTTACGTAGTTCAGGCTCAGGTTCACTCGGGTATTTTTACTCTCCTTTTGCGCTCTAACTTTTGCCAAGGCCTCCCTTTGCGGGTTTTCAACCTTGCGAGCTCAGTTTTTATAATTTTCAAATTTTTTATGCTCTGAGTTTTTCCTGGGTTGCCCTTTCGGGTTTTCGGCCTAGCGAGCCTCTCAGGGGAAGTATTTCTTCAACTTGTCCATATTGATCGGTTGGAAAAACTCCAAGCCATCTAGATCCATCAGAACCACAGCTCCACCTAACCAGATTGACTTGATGATGTAGGGACCAGTCCAATTGGGTTTGAACTTGCCCCTTGGGTCGTGGATGGGAGCTCGGTTGTCATTGAGTACCAAATCTCCTTCTTTCAAATTCCTGGACTTAACCTTCTTGTTGAAAGCCCGAGCAATTCTACGTTGATAACCTTGGACGTGGTACAGTGCTTTCAGCCTTCTTTCATCGAAGAGCATGAGTTCCTCAAATCTGCTCTGCTACCAATCCACTTTGACTATTTGACACTCAGCCAATACTCGTAATGACGGGACCTCAATCTCAATAGGCAGAACGAATTCCATCCCATAAACCAATGAGTACGGAGTCGCCCCAGTAGAAGTTCTGATTGACGTCCGGTAGCCCCACAGAGCAAACGACAGCTTATCTGGCCAATCCCGGTAGGTTTCCACTATCTTCTGTAGTATGCGCTTGATATTCTTGTTGGCGGCCTCGACCGCTCCATTGGTCTGCGGCCGATAGGTAGATGACTTATGAAAATCCACGTTGTATTTCTCCAACAAATCAATCACCTCCTTCTTGAAGTGGGAACCATTGTCTGAAATTATTTCATTTGGGACCCCGTAGCAACAGATGTTGTTTCTGATAAATTTTGCGACATGCGAAGCCTTTAACACCGCATAAGATTGGGCCTCAACCCATTTTGTGAAATAATCTATCGCTACCAAGATGAACTCATGCCCATTCGACCCCTTCGACGTAACAGCTTCGATTACATCAATTCCCCAGACAGAAAACGGCCATGGCGAAGTCATGTTGTACAGCTTTGACGGCGGAATGTTCATGCAATTTGCATGAATCTGACATTTGTGGCATCGCCGGACGAAACCAATACAATCCTCCTCCATGGTGGACCAGTAATAACCCTATCTGAGGATCTTTCATGCCCACGTTACCCCATTCATGTGCACACCACATTCTCCCCCGTGGATGGCTTCCATCAGACGCTTCGACTCTTCGGCATCAACGCACAGTTTATGCATTCCCAAATGACCCCGTTTATACAGTTTACCCCCGCAGATGATGAATTGAACTGCCATTCTCCTTATTGCCCTTTTATCTTTGGCATTTACCCCTGGCGGGTATGCTTCTTTCTCCAAGAAGTTCCAGATGTCGTAATACCAAGGGTGTTCGTCCTGAACTTCATCTATGGCTGCAATCGACTCATAGGCAGGTGCAAATTTCTGGTCAATGATGACTGGACGCATTCAGACTCCACACGGGATGTCTATCATAGAAGATAGAGTTGCTAAAGAATCTGCGAACCTGTTGTTCTCTCCTAGTAGATGAGTAAAACTTAGCTTCTCAAACCAAGGAATCAGCAAATCCAAGGTCTGGTGATACATCATCATCTTTTTCTTTTTTACTTTCCAGTCTCCTTTAGCTTGAGACACAACAAGGTTGGAGTCCCCAATGACGTCCAACCGTCTTGCCCCTAGTTCTAGGGCTGCTTCTAGACCAGCGATGCACGCCTCATATTCTGCTTCATTGTTCGAGACTTTGAATTGGAGTTTGAAGGCGAGAGGGATACGGGAATTGTCGGGTGCTATCAGCAACACTCCTATCCCATACCCATGTTGATTTGACACTCCGTCAAAGTACATCATCCAAGTTTCATCGTCGATATGCAGAACTGATTCATCCGGGAACAGGTACTCAACTGTTTCATCCCCCTCAACCGGGTGGTCGGCAAGGAACTCTGCCACTGCTCTTCCTTTCACTGACTTGCGTGTCACATACGTGAGATCAAATTCAGACGGCAACAGCAACCAACGAGCTAGCCTACCTGTAAATGTTGGTTTCTCGAAAAGATATTTGATGGGATCAAGTCGTGAAACCAACATTATAGAGTGAGCTAACAGGTAGTGCCGCAGCTTCCTGGTAGCCCATACCAAAGCTAAGCAAGCCTTTTCCAGTGGAATGTAGCGGGTTTCGTACTCCAGCATCTTCTTGCTAAGATAGTAGATGGCTTTCTCCACCTTATCTTCTGATTCTTGTGCAAGCATGCAGCCCATCGTGGTCTCAGTCACTGACATATACAAAATCAACGGTTTTCCTGGTTCTGGTGGCGATAAAACGGGTGGGTTCTGTAGATATTCCTTAATCTGGTCAAATGCAGCTTGGCATCAACCGTCCCATTGGAACTTCTTTCCTTTCTTCAGGAGACCAAAAAGTGGTTCACAAGTCAAGGTTAATTTTGAAATAAACCGTCTTATGAATTGCACTTTACCTAGAAAGCCTCGCACCTCCTTTTCTGTCCTTGGTGGGGGCATTTCTAGGATGGCCTTGATTTTGGAAGGGTCGACCTCGATGCCCCTTTGTGTAATCAGAAACCCCAGCATTTTTCCCGCTGTAACACCAAATGTACATTTTTGAGGATTCACCAAGAACCGAATTCCTCGATCCTTTGGAAAAACTTATGCAAGGCGTAGTGGCCCTCTCTTTCTTTGGACTTGACAATCATGTCGTCAACATACACCTCAACCACTTTGTGGATCATATCATGTAGTATTGTGGTCGTGCCCGTTGATAAGTAGTGCGGCGTTCTTCAACCCAAGCGGCATTACCTCAGAAAGATGTCCCCCACGAGATGGTGAATGCAGTCTTTTCCCGGTCTTCTGGTGCCATTACTATCTGGTTGTAGCCTGAGAAGCCCTCCATAAATGAGAGCAAAGCATGCCCTGCTGTGAAATCCACCAACTCATCGATGTGCGGTAAGGGGAAGTCGTCCTTCGGACTAGCTCTGTTCAAATCCCTGAAGTCTACGCACACTCGAATCCTGCCATCCTTCTTCAGCACCGGAACAATGTTGGCCAACCAAGTTGGATATTCAGATACCAGCAGGAAGCCTGCATCAATTTGCTTGGTGACCTCTTCCTTAATCTTGAGAGCCCAGTCCGGGCGGATCCTCTGAAGTTTACGCTGATGCCTGCCTCGGTTTAAGAGGGATCCGATGCTGTACAATCTCAGGATTGATTCCAGGCATGTCTTCGTAGGACCATGCGAAAACATCTTTGAAATCTTTTAATAAAGCGACTAAGCGCTCGCGTTCCTCCGAAGACAACATGGACCCGATCTGGACCAGCCGCGGGTCCTCCTCAGTACCAATGTTCATGGTAATGATTTCATCCATTAATGGTTTAACAAATCTCTCTTGCTCTTGCTCAATTAAACGTTGCAAAACAGGAGGAACTTCGTCCTCGTCGTTTTCATCAAAGTTTTGAAAGTCTGAGTTATTGCAATAAATCAAGGGCACAGAAAAGTACTCAGAAACCACATTCACCTCATTCTCATTAAGTTCATCCAAATCGTCCGATTCATTTACAACAGACTCAAATAAAAAGGAAAAAGACGACCTAGACAGGACTGTGGTATCCGGGTTAACATCCCAGAGTACCGACCTCGGACTTCCGAGCCGAATTTGATTCCGACTCACAAGACTCGGTGGAATCAGATTCCTGCTCACTACCTGATCCGGTGCTGCTGGACAAAATCCCTCCTCGTATTGCCAAATAAGAGAGGGTGCGATGGATGCATCCAAGATAGCTGTTGATTGGCTCGCAGCCGTTTCATCCCCAATCATGGAAACCGCGAAGTTATCCCCCAAGCACTTATGGTCGATCAGAGGATCGGAAAGTAGACATGCCAGCACTACCCCCATTTCAAATTTTGTGCCCTCGGGATCCACTACCTTACACTGCTCAACCTCGGCTGATGGGTCTGTCTGCTCTGTGGCAACATCATCCCCGGATAGTTGCAGGTCGAAGAAGATCTCGAAGCCTGGCACGCGCTTCTTCTCCGCGTTTATCCACGGCTCTGGGAAGCCGCAAAATGGAAAATCCTCCCCCTCCCGGACAAAACGACCGTTCAGAGTACCCTGAATGGGCCTATGCATTAATTCAAAAGGCTTCCCAGCCTGATTTGCTCTGGCTCCGCCGGCTATTTCCTTTCCTTTCCTCACCCAGTCCTCTTTGGTGGGCAGATAACCCAATCCAAAGGTATGCAGGTTGTGTGGCACTTCAGCCAATGCTGCGACTCCTTTCCTGCCGCTCCTTCCTAATCCCATCCCGGGGATGTGTTGTAGCTTGTTCATGAGGTAGACAGATTGAGCACTGACGTACACACCTTCATTCACAGCCATAATATTCTGCACCACCCGGGCCTTAGCCAAAGTGAACCCCGATAAGAACACATCCTCTGTGCCATGCTCGATTTCCAAAACTGCCGTAGACACTTCCGGCGGCGGATGGATGGATGAATTTCCGAAGACAATAGCCACCCCCTTCCCGTGAGGGTACTTCAACATTTGATGTAGATTGGAAGAGACTGCCTTTACTTGGTGCAACCACGGCCGCCCCAAGAGTAGATTAAAGGTTGCGGGAACGTCCAAGACATGAAATTCAATGTTGTGTTGTCCCGGACCAACCTGAGTCTGAATTTTTACAGTCCCCATCACTTCTCTGCTAGTATTATCGTATGCTATGATCACCTGAGTGGTTGGCATGAAGTCCGCGGGCTTGAACCAGACATATACGCTGCTCGTCAAGCGGACATTGATGGTGGACCCAGATCAACAAGTACCACCGTATCCACTTGTCTCTACACTCCACGGAAGCGTAGGGGTTTGTTATGATTTTTGCCCTCGGCGGTAGTTCTTGTCCGAAAAGGTTAATGCCGGAACCTCCTCGAAAAAGACCAAACCAACCATTTGCTTCGGTGTTGTATCTATAGAGAGTTTTGCCTTGTCCATAGCAGATAGGGCGACTGTCTGGTACTCATGACGCCATAAGCAAATTCCCAGATGGAGATGTCTGCTTGTATCTTCTTCAATTGCTTGAGCACAGCTTCTTCTTCAATCTGTTTCTCCTTCTGTTTCTCAACTTCTTTGTCTTTCCCATATGCCTCAGGTTGGTCTGAGTGCTGGGGCTTGAAATATCGCCCACTTCTTGTCATATGAGCGATCTCGTCAATATACCAGGTATCATCTGGTTGGTTACTTCCCCAATCCTCATCTGTGTGGGCAAGACATAATTCATCGTCTTCCCACCACATTCCGTCGGCGGCCGACAGACACCTGTCCGGCTCTGGTATGATCGTACTCGCAGCACCTTCAGTCCTCATGCCCGCAGCATTTCCTGTTCCTGTGCACACAGCACTCTCAACCCCCACATGGGCCTTAGCTTTTCTAGTTCTCTCGGAATCCTCAAACCTTTGTTGTTCCAACTGCATCAGTACAGCTGGTTGGTCAATATTCCCTATATTTACAATCTCCAAATTCTGAGCGAAATTCTTAGCACCGGCTCTCTCCGGCGGTGTATTCTGACTCTCGGTCCTTCCGGCCACCACTGATACTCTTGCCCCTACCGGGCCCTGTTCTGATTGAAATTCTGTAACGTCTGGTTGATTATCTAACCATCTGGTAACTTCTGCCGACTCCTCATAGTCGAACCAGTTGATTGCAGCATCCCCTGATTCTTGGTCACTGAAGAATTGGAGGTTGGCAAAGTCCTCTCCCACAGCTGTTAGATCATCTGTTCCCCTTTCAAATCTGTCCCCTTGAATCACACATAATTCTGCTCTTTCTGGCAAATTTCAAGACTCACTGCATCGCCCATCGACCGATGTATTCACTTGGATCATAGGCTCCTTCAGCAAGATTCCCAGACTGTTCAATCTCAGACTCAACAACCCCACTTCCCTCTGAAATCTGCCCTGTCCCATCTTCGGTGGTCACCACCACTGGCTTAGATTGGGTTGTGGAGATGTCCATCATGCACAAGTCGGTGCAAACAGGAAGGATCACCTCCGGCTTAGGTAGGTGGGATGGGGTGATATAGATACTAGGATCGTAAGACACGACCCCAGTTTGGATGAAGTTGATTCTGTTGGGAGGAGGGGCTTGGTTATGTGGTGGGAGAGGATTTGTCGTGATGTTGGGTTTTTTGGGAGGCGCGATCACCTACTTGTCAATAAGATCCTAAATCTCATGACGCAATCTGTAACAACGGTCGGTGTCATGACCGTGCTGTTGGTGATACGCGCAGTATTTTGCTGGGTCATGAGAGGGAGGGAGTGGATTTGGTAGTGGCCTCAGCTCTAGGGGCGTCAAATGCTTCTTCCTGATCAACACCCCCAGAGCTTTGGACGGGGGCATATAGAGGGGTGTAAAGGTTCTTTGGCCTCTGGGCTGATATTTGGCGGTTTGGGTGCTACTTCCGGATGCGCCAGAGAAAGGCGTGGCTGTCATGGGTTTTGGGGGAGGGGGAGTGGTGGTGACCATGCTCACCTCTGGCTCGTGCGATTCTTGGCCACTCGGCTTGCGTTATTATTACGGTTGAAAGTCCTTCCGGTTGCTCCTTATCCCGGTATATCGACCTTGTTTTATGGCATCCTCAATCTGCCCCCATCTCGTAACCGAGAAGGTAGGAAAGGGAGTACGATCATCTTCGCATCAATTTCGGTTGGAGATTGCGTACAATCATCTGATTTGATCTTTGTCTCAGAGGGCCTCAAAGTCATCATCGATGCCTTTGCCCTCCAACGAATTCTGAAGTCCGAGAAAGTCTCCTTGGGTTCCTCGCCGTCGTTTGAGATCACGGGTTGTAATCTTGATCTGTGTTGTACGAAATCTTGTGCGACAAAGGCCTCAGCCATCTCATCCCAACTTCTTTTTACCTCATCTTCTAACTTCGCGTACCAGATGGCTGCCACACCCGACAAAGTTCGGCCAAACAGAGAAAGCTTTTGTGGTCGGGTCAGGCCCATTGGCCGCAGAATGTCCGAGAATAGCCGAAGATGTACCATGGGGTCTCCGGACCCATCGAAGCGGTCAATTTGTGGCATCTTGAATCTGTCTGGTAATGTTACAGCTACATCGGTGTACCCATCTTCGATGTCTGGAATGGCTTTCACCCCTTGTGACTTCTTGAAAAGCTTCTCCAGCTTACTCAGTTTTAGAGCTGTATGGTCAATTTCGAACTCAAAGGGGGAGTCCGGGTGGTTGGGTGTATGAGTCTTGGACAATTGAGGCAGAAGTGGGGGCGAAGCCAGCCCCGTTGGAAGGCCTATGTCCTCTTGAGTATTCTGGACATTGGGTAGGGTATTCTGGGTGTTCGGTAGCGTATTCTGACCAGTAGGTGCCTGCTCGGGTAATGGAGCCTCGGGTGGAGAAGGAGCCTGATGTGAAGCAGATGCCGCATTCTGCTATTACAGCCTAGTGATCAGCTCGGCCTGCTGGGCCATGACTCTGGCCTGTTGCTTAGAAAATTCTGCTTGGCGGATGGCATCCTCCTGCATCTGTCTCATGCTCTCTTGCATCTGATGCATCATTTCCTCTATCCCGGCCATATTCTGTTGGTCCAGCTGACTGACTAGTAAATGTATCTCTATGGTAGAAACAGGAAACTCAACTTGACTGTTTGCTGCTAAAGTAGCCCGCTGCCCCGGTAATCCCTGCTCTGACACACTGCGCCTCATCGGCCTTCTTCTAACAACTGGGGGTAGGGAGTGGAACACTGGATGTCCGTCAACCAGATCCTCGAATTGATTGAGTCGGCGACCTCGTGTCCAAAGTGCTTAGGGAATATCTACTGGTTCAGAAGCAATCGTGCTAAAACTGCCCCTAGCAAAAAGATAAGTAAAGCGAAAAGGAAATAAATAACTAGATAAACGGGCAGCATAACAGCTTAAATTAAATACACAACACACAGTTGGGGCATACAACACACGGTTGATAAGTCGAAACACATGCCTCAATCATCGATCACTTTCTCAGATCATTGTTCCCCAAAACTGAATCTGATATCCGCAGACAACTGATTCTCAGATATTGACTGATGCCCGCAGGCCTGATGCCCAAACTCATAAACTAATACATGCATTCCCTGTAGAGACGCACTCTAACAAGCACATAGCAGATAAGTGAGAGCCAAAACACCACTATGTTGGTGTAGGGTTTCCCTGTCCTATTTTGTCAGGAGCTAGGGTTTCACTACGTACGCGGTTGTTTCAAACAACCTATAAACAGGTAAGCAACCTGTCCTAGTTTGGAATGGTCACTATGGATCCGAATATGCACTAGGTCGAATGGTCAAAAAGGGTGCCCCAGTAAAACCGGGGTTTGTGTTCCTATGTTGTCGAGCTGAGCCGATCAAATTTTATGGACATGCCTTGACAAGACAAGCCTCCGGCAAATCGTTCGGGAATGGCATATGGCAAACACGGTGTCCTAGGCGCACCAATGCAAATGCAATGCAAAGAAACACACAAGTGTAGTCAAAATGAGATATCATGAGTTCGAGTCAAGTTCTCTAAATCCCCAGCAGAGTCGCCAGAACCTGTAACAAGCCCGCGGGGGACCTCGCTACAGCTCGAACTCGATTTTGTGTCACGGTTCTTAATCTTGAACCAAAGAGTCCAAATCCGGCAAATCATTTTGAGAAAATAGATTTTTGAAAGAAGTGCCAAACATGGACTGCTTTGCCAGATACAGAGTCGCCACCTAAATATTTTTTAAATGGGAAATTTAGGAAACCCTGACTCGGTGCCAAAGGCCACGTGTCTATCATCACCAAAGTTGCCTCGGCTTGGGAACTTGGGTACGATTGGGGAAGGTCACTTTGTGAGCACCCCCGCTCGCCCGGTCAAAGACCGGCCTCTACTAACCATGATATCTATTTTGAAAACATTGTGTGCTCTTATTCCGGTTATTAGCCTATATTACTGTGTGATGCTCGCAGCATACAAGTATAGACTGAGTCGCCTGAATTGGAACTAAACATTTCATGTTTGTTTATTTGAAAATGGTTTGATGGTGCTACCCGCAGGTAGGCTATGACGTGAATTTGCCACCCTCAGGTGGGCTTAGAAAACATGATTTTGCCACTATCTAGTGGGCTTAAAACAAACAATCAATGATTTGTTCCACTTCAAGTAACTCAACCTCCACCCACAGGCATTCAAGGCAGTTATATCACATAAGCACATAGCCTCATGATAAGCATGCTATTCATGGCAGTCACTCACACGCATGCAAGGATGATAAAGCATAAAACTCACCGAGTACTCCAAGCCAAAACAGAAGCTCGTTAGAAATCCATGCATGATCCAAGATGCACAGAAATGCCTAATGCAACACATGCAAAGATGCAACTATAGCAGGCTCGGCCATTCTAAACATGGCATATGGAATGCTACAACTAACATGTATTCAACTTGGAATTGAAATACAAATGCAGTTTGTATGATGCGCCGAGCCCGGTGCGTGCAAAACAGATGAATGATGCAAACATGCTGTCATATTGTATGCTAGTTGAAATATGCCCTAATCTAACCATCATAAGCAGGTAAATAAAAGGGAAGAAAGACGTGGGGTTGGAAGACATACATCACACTCACACACTTATTACAATTTTGCCCTCGCACAGAGGGTCCGAATAAATATACAGTCTCGAATGAAAGAATAGTACAGTCCAAATAATGTACAAATTCCTAATTAATTAACAAATTAACTAAGAAAGCTGTAAAACTGGCATGCAAGCCAGGGACTGCCTTGATTCCGTTCCGAATGATGAATGATGCATGTTTAGGCTGCCCTGCGCGGGAATCCACTGGGTTGCCCCAATTAGCCTTTGTTTGCACCTGTTCTTGAAATGCGTGCCAAGCTCCGAAAAGTTGCTGATTCTTCATTTTGCAGCAACAGAGAGCAGGAAAGGGCATAGCGATGTATTTTCACAAATATATGCATGCCTCGATCCTCGTGCCACCAATCACGCATCTCGATGCATGATGGCCGAGGAGCTGAATTGCACAACTCAATATAGAATGAATGCATATGAACACTACAACAAAACCTAACTCCATCATGGATAATCCGGAGTGTCGGTGACTTGGGAATTGAGACGCGTTCCGTCACTCGGAGTACGAGACGCACCTCGTTTCCTGTTCCCGGGCTAACTCCTATCCCGAACATGATGCAATATGCATGATATGCATGAAATGCAACTAATATACAACCTAACATGCAAAATGTTTTGGAATGGCATACACGCTACACGAGGTGATACACAACCGAGCATACACAATGCTATGGATGAAATGGCATACACAATGCTACGGATGAAATGGCATACGCAATGCAATATGGGCTTACACCAACATGAGAGAGCCTCAGCCACACTCACATAAGAGGCCATAATGATGAAAACAAGACAACTCGAAATGCGTGCACGCGTGCACGCAAACCGAGGACCGACTCTCAGGTACCGAAATGCCACTCTAATGAGACATGGCAAAGACATGGAACATGGTATGCAAATATGCAAAAATCAGTAGCAAAATGAGGGGCAAAACAGCCTCGAAACAAGGCGAAATGACACCCGATGCATGGAATCTCTCCCGAAATGCAAAACTAGGTACACGAAATGACTTATAGCTATACAAAGCATGCATAATTAGGACATGAAGTGTAAAACCAGAAGCAAGGAAGCCCCAAAACTAGCATTTTTACAGTATCAAGCATGGCCAAACAGCAAGCACAAGTAGGGCTAAAATAGTATACAAAAATGGCTCCGCAAGGGAGGCAATGAGGCAAGTGGTAGATGCAAAGCCCAAGAAGAAAAAGACCCTTATACAACACTGAAGAGGGACCAAAAATATGATGTTTTGCAGTAGATGACAAGACCCAAAAGCAGATACAAGTATGGCAAACAATTCATGCAAGAAATGGGCCAACAAAGGGGAAAAGAAGTAACTGATATATGGGGGTCTCAAAAAAGTGAGGGACCTTCAATAATGTTGAAGAGGGTCTAAAAATATGGCATTTTACAGTATATGATCAAGCCCAAATCAGTATACAAACATGCTCAAAATACAATGCAAGATTAAGGCCACAAGAAGGCTATAACACAAAGTATACAAAATATTCACCAAACAGCAAAAGACCCTTAATGAAACATGACAAGGGGGTCAAAAAAGGTCCACTTTCAGTTCTGATCATGGCCAAAAAACAGAAGCAAGATAAGATAACAAATCATGCAAAAATAGGGACCAAAGAAGGGTACAATGGTAAGTGATACATGGAGGTCCCAAACAGTGTTGATCCCTTCTTGAATGTTGAACAGGGACTCAAAATAGGCCTATTTACAGTTTACATTAGGCCCCAAAACAGATCACACCTAAGCCAAAAATACTATGCAAGATAATGGCATACAAGAGGGTATTGAAGCAAGTGCAACATGGGGGGCTCAAACAGTGTTGAGCCCTTAATGAAACATGGAATATAGATAAAAAAAATGAGATTTTCAGTTTTGGTTAGAGCTCAAAACAGCAAGAAAATAGGGCTAAGCAATGGTACAAAATAAGGCCCAAAAAGAGGGGAAATGAACTTACCCTTGAAGACTACTCCTTGGATGCTTCTTGGCTTGAGAAATGCTGCCTCCTAGCTGCTGGAAAGCTCCCCAAGTTGCTAGAAATGGAGTAGTGGTGGTGGTGCTTGGCGGTGATGAAGAAATGAGGTGTAGGACTTAGGAATTTTGAAGAAATGAGAGAGATAGAGGGAGATATGTGTGTATGAGCTCCAAGCAATTTTTTTCAACCCTAAAACCAGGTTTGGGAGCCTGGTTATATGGTCAAGAGAGGGGGAGAAAAGGAGGGAGAAAGTGGAGGGAAATTGCATCAAGTTTCTCTCCAAAAAAGTTCCCTCCGGATACAGGTTTTGGAGGGAAAAACAATGCACAGCTGTAATGTACTCACCCTGAGGAAGCTGGCTGGCCAACTATCTGAGTTGCAGGTGGCCGGCCGGCCACCCCCCATGGCTGGCCGGCCAAGGGTCAAAATGCTCAAAAAGATTTTCTGGCCAGCCACCAGATATTGGTGTCCTCCCAGGTGCCCTCAACACAACCTTGTGGTTCAAAACTGGCAACTGTAAAACATGAGAGAGAACAAGCCACTTTTCAATGGGGTTCGAAAGGTTCAAGTGGAATTAATCGCCGGCCATATAATATTTGTGTCCTCCCAGGTGTCTACAACACAAATATGGGGGTTAGGATTGAAGAAAGTGACCCTAGGGTGGTGAACACTGGCTTGGAAGTGAGAAAAACGGGCATCGGAGGGCGCTGGAGGAATATAACTGGTTGTTGAAACAATTGCTGGCCTCCCACCCTTCTACGGCCTTCCTGGTGATGAAACAGAGGTACCTGCCAAAAATGAACGAAAATCGATGCAAAACAAATGTTCGGGGGCCAGAACGCGCAGTTTGGAGTCCCGAAAACTGCCTGTTAAGCACCGAAAGTGGGATTCGACCACGAAGTGGGTCTCTCAGACCTCAGTGTCCCTCAAAAGGGAGTAAATGAGATGCATGCCAAAAACCGGAGGAATCGGAGATAGTTAGGCGGTCCCGAATCGAGGCACACGGCTTGATGGCTTCGAAAAGCAGAAATCGGGCTCCGAAATGGGCAAAATGGCCTACGGCCACGAAATGTAGCCCACGGCCACTGAGAGATGGTCTACGGGACCCCTCCCTCCCTTCAGGAAAAGAAACAGAGAAAACCGAGTCTGGTTCGCAAACCGAGGCAAGGCACAGAAAAGGGTTTGGAAATCCGGAGGCAGGGCTCACGGCCGCGACTCTGAGACTTCTGAACGAGCACAACACGCAACATCACCGAGCACTCAATCGGTGACGTCTGAGTCTTAAGGTCGGTCAAAAATGGGGTGTCTACAGTCACCGGCCAAGAGGAACTGGTCAATGACCAAAAGTGGGGCCATCGGCTGGATATTGTTAGGCGGCTGGTACTGAATGTGGCCGACCGGCCATCCCTGCCTGCAAAATCCTATTTTTGCTACAACAGAGGACAAACAGTGCATGGCAAGGAATTTACAAGACAATGTATGCATGACCACCCTCCCTATCATGCTATGAACTCAAGGGAGTATGACTCTCGACCCTCGGATCACCAATCACGCATTTCAATGCATGATGGCCAAAGGTGTCAAATGTGCCAAATTAATATGGAATGAATGCAACAAAAAATATAAATGCCTAGAACTCTATCATGCTTGGATCAAGAGCGTCGACGACTAAGGATTGGGGGACGTTTCATCACTTCTAGTACGAATGTTCCTCGCTCCTCGTGTTTGGTCTAACACCCCAAACCAAACGCAATGTAATGCAAACAAGCATGCCAAATGTAATGCAACATGGGGATATTATGCAATGCAACAAGACTAATGGCATGCAAACAACCCAAACATGCAACAAGTATATATAATGTCATGCGATGCAACTAACTAAACATCATGCAATATATTCAATACGTAAACTCGGCGCAATACGAACATGCAAATACCATGAAAGCAAAACATGCTCCATAGGCTTAAACCAAAAGGACAGACCTCAGCCATGCCCTAATCAGTGGCCAAAACACCCAAATCAAAGGACCAAAAGGGGAGGCATTCACACATATACATTGGTCCACAAGCTAAATCACAATGCACAATCTTCAAACATGAGCAAGGTGGTATAAACATGAGAATACGACGATGCAATAAGCTCTGAAATCATGTCAATAATGACGCCAAATCATGCACATAGGATAACCATAGCATGCTAATGGACTTGAAGCTCAAAGCTAGCCAAGGTGCTTGAATTATGGCCATATCCACCAAGCCCCAAAGGGCCAAAGTGACCCAAAATAGTCTCAAGACAGGCCAAAACAAGGCTAGAACATGCATGGGACATGGTCAAATCATGCTAGAAAAATGAGCACAAAACAAGGTGCATACAAGGCCAAAATGGGGAAATTGCACTACACCCATTACAACCAAACATGGTATGACTCAAACAAGGAAAATCAGAGCTATAATATGCCAAAACAAACACTAAAACCCAATGAGATGGCATCCCAAAGACTTAATCATGGAGACATGCACAATGACCCAAACATGGAGCATAAAACACCAACTCTTCAACGCATTGAAAGAATGGCAAAGGCAAGCATACAAGCATGAAACACGGACTGAAATACTATGACAAGTGATACCAAATCACTGAAATGGCCCAAGTAAAGCATGCTAATGGCTCACACACCCAAAGCTAACAAGCTAGAATGCATGGTGGATATACAAAGCATGGCAAGCATGACCAAGACAACCCCAAACAGAGCTTAAGCATGGTGAAACAAGGCTAAAAACATCTCAAAGTTAAGTTAGAACATGCAAGCATGATGGTCGAAATGCAAGATGCATTGTGATACCCCTGTTCTGCATTATGTTAATTGGTCCCTAATACGTATGTGATTATGTGTGTTGGTATGATTTTGTGTGCCATTATGTGAATATATGTGATTTTGGAATTCTATCTGTTCACCGTAAGAATATCTGTCTGAATAATCTGCTTTGGAAATTAAATTGAAGGCCCTATCGGCCACAGAACCCAAAATTGACTACGCCATTGTAATTGGCATAATTTTTAGAGCCCACGGTGAAATTTAATTGAAAATTGATTCGGGTCAGATTAAATTGATTAATTAATGGTTTAATGCCCAATTATTTTATGTTAAATTAATGTATGTGAGCGGGGCAATATTATAAGCCATATTAAGTTCAATTCCTTCCCTTACATGACTTTGGCTGATCAACTCTAAAAGAAAAAGGAGAGGGTCGGCTATTAGAGAGAGGGAGGGGAGAAAAATCTGAGTTTTTGCTCTTGATCCTTGAATGCTTTGAAGATAACACAAGAATTGCCATAGATTGTGAAGATTAAACTCCTTGGTGAGTAATTCATGTATTTTTAGTTATTATCTTGTGTGTTCAAGTTTGAAAGAGCGTCAAGAACATGGATTGGTTTGATCATAAGGAGATTGAGTTGAATTTGTTGTAATGGAGACCCATATATGCATGCATGTGTGTAATTGCCATGAATATTGCATGTTTTGAGCTCAAAGGGTATGATCCATGTAAATTGTAGTTGAAACTCATGTTTTGGCCACCTCTTCACCAATTAAGTTGAGGATATTGGGCATCTCCCACATGCATGTACAAATCATGGGAGAATAAGTCTTGAATGTTTGAATTTGAGCATGTTAGTGATAAGTTTGAAATATTTTGGGACATGCATGTAGATAGATCAAGAAATTGAGCTTCCTTATGTTGTAATTTGGTATTGGTATCATGTTAGTATGTGAATATGTGATATTTGAGCCATTGCATGCAAGGAATGTTGTTTGGAAGTTGAATTGGAGTTCAAGAACACAATCTGGGAAACCCAGAATTTTGATGTCCGCTCGAGCGGGGGAATATCCGCTCGAGCAGGGATTTCGAGCTCCCAATATTTTTCTTGCAGGCATGGTGTCCGCTCGAACGGGGAAGTTCACGCTCGAGCGAGGATCTTAGAGAATGAACTTCCACTCGAGCGTCCTAGTTCATGCTTGAGTGTAAAAATGATGCATCCAATACTTTTTGCAGACATAGAGTCCGCTCGAGCGGGGGGTTATGTTGAGAGGCCTTCCGCTCAAGCTCCATATTGGACGATCGAGTGTAAATTTCACCTATCCAGTACTTTTGCAGGCCTCGAGGGGTCCGCTCGAGCGGAGAAGTGCACGCTCGAGCGGGGACCTTGTTCTCTGAAATTTTGTATGCTCGTTCTGTGTTTCATTTTCCGTTCTCTTTCATTTGTAAGCACTCTTAGGCATATGTTAAGCATTGTAAATGAGTTAATGAGATAAGAATAAAGCCTAAAGAGGAATATGTGAATCAAAGAACGGATTGAACTATTAGTGACCCTTTTGTGTTCATAAAATGTGTAGGGTCAAGCTCCAAGGCAAATCCACAAGCCGATAACTGTGAGTAATATCGATATTTGAAAGCTTGTCAATGTCCAATTGTTTATTTCCCTTATAAGCTTTATGAGTTGCTAATTGGGATAGTGGACAAAAGTTTGACATGATAGAAATGAGTGGACCAAAGGTCGTTTTGATAGAAATGAATGGACCGAAGGTCGTTTTGACATGAATAAGTGGGCCGAAGGCCGTTTTGATATAAATGAATGGACCTAAGGTCGTTCTGACACGAATGTATGGGTTGAAGGCCGTTTTGATGTAAATGAATGGGCCGAAGGCCGTTCGGACATAAACGAATGGGCCGAAGGCCGTTTTGACATGAATGGAAATCTGATTGGGCCAAAGGCCAGTATGTTTGGAACTACAGTCATTTGATCTGAATTTTGTATAAGTGTATACATGTTAAGCAGAAATATGCATTGGGCCCAAGGCCATTTGGAGCATGTTGTTCTTCATATTGCTTATGTAACTTATGTATTCGATATTATTCACTGGGCTATTGCTCATGCTCATTCATGTGTTTGTAGGTGAGCCGAGGGAAGTCCAAACCCAGCCCCAGTGAAGTCTGCCAGGAACAACATGAGTTTTGGAGAGTTAGCCTTATGTCTTACGTACGAGACCCATCCTTGCCATTTTGTTATGTATTTATATTTCGTCTTGTTGGCAAGGACTTTATGTACATCTGTATATAGGTTTGATATGGGTTGACTCAGTTTGGATGATCTTGTCTATAAAGGATTTTGTGATACTGTACTTGTTGTGGGTTATTAAAGTATATGTGCATGGTTTGTTTGAAAGTGCATATAAGCATGGCTCTATGGACCAAATTTTCAAATTTTGCTTCCGTTTGGCCCCCTTTACTCTATTGAGTTATGTCTGTTTTGGTCTGAGGCCGTAGGTAATCACAGGATTACTGGTCGGTTATGTCCTCAACCCATGGGGGTGGGTTCAGATCATGACATGCACGTTATGCAAACATGCAAGATTACTCTACAAGTATGTGAAGGATGCAAGATGACATCAAACCAACATGAAATAGAGTTAAGGCAAGCCCTAAAAACCATTAAAAAGTACGGAAATAGAACCAAGACATGCTAAGTAAACATGCTACTCTTATAAGCCAACAACACATGTAAATGAGACACAAAGGGAGGGGGGTGTCCCCCCCCCCTACACAAGACCTCAAAACCACTTCTCCACCACTAAAAATCCTATGGATTTTAGTGCTAAGAAGGCCAAAACAAAAGGGTTCCAAAGCCCAAAGAGAAAGGCACAAAAAGAGGCCAAACAAGGCCTAAGAGGAGGTAGTCAACCCCCAACACAAAAGTGACCTTAATGAAACATCTCAAGCACGAAAATACAAAACTTTTTTCAGTAGGGCACTAAGCTTAAAATAGCATGCAATTATGTGTAAAAGCTTAAGCCAAAATGGGGTATCAAAAGTAAGTAGACTCACCCTTGAAGAACACTTCAAGAACACCAACTCCAGCACCCTTCTTGGATCAAAACCAACTCAAAAACTCTGAAAACGACCTTCTAGTGCCTCAGCAACCAAGAATAGTGTAATGCTAGGTGTTTGTGTGCAATAGTAAGAACAAAACACACTTTTGAACTCAAACACACACACAAGTCTAGAGAGAGGGAGCTATAGAGAGAGAGAGGTATATCTAACTTCTATATCAGATGGATCAACCTCTGGAAAGGGAGGGGAGGCCCTCCTATTGTAGAAAATCAACTTTGCCAAGCTTCCAAGGGAAGCTAAACAAGGATGAAATCCCTCCATGCACGTGTATGGAGGGCAGGGTCTGTGCTCACCAGCTGGCACAGCTGGCATGCACAATGCCTGAAAAAGGCAAAGAAAAGGCCTCGGCCATAAAAAGTGGCCGACTGACCAAAGAAATGGCTGACCGACCAACTAAAGTGCCGATCGGCCAACACATTTAGCCGATGGCAAGAAAAAGGGGCCGATGGCCTCAGGTCTTGGCCGGTGGGTTGAGAAAATGGTCAACAAGCCACCCTCTTCCCTTAGAAGCAGAAACATAGGTGTTTGGTCCATGACCAAGCACAAAACAGACAAGTTGAGAGATCTTGAGGCAAGGCACGTAGCCGAGACCTCCAAGAACTCAAAACGAACATGAGCATAGATGATCATCGAGTGTTCAAACGATGACGTCCAATTCTTGAGGACGGTCAAAAATGGGGTGTCTACAGTTGCCCCTCTTTGACAGTACTCGAAAGTCATAACAATGACGGGAGTGAATGTCAAAGCCCAGAGACGACCCATTTTTGACAAAGCCGAAGACTTAGACAGAGCATACAAGCTAGCACAGATATGTGCCCGAAGGCAGGGGCAAAATGCAAGAACAATACACAAAGCCGAGCATAACTTATGATCATGCAAAGAAAGCTGTAATGAAGTATAACATGCAACAGTTTTAAGCAAGCCAAAAACCAAACTACATTACAATGCAGAAAGGATTTAAGAGAAGTATGTAATTCTCGCTACGTTTGATGCGAAGAATACAATACCGTCCGGTTAGTCTAGTCGCGCCAGCCTCAAATGAACCGTACATACAATATCGTTCCTGAAAAAGAAAGAAACTTAACAGGTACAACATTGTTAGAAACATGCATAGCAATGCAAGTAAAAAGCGTGTGACAACGCAAGTGAGGGGGGTGCAAGACAATGCAACCTAAGTGTGACACATAACAATGCGATTTGAAACAAGCATAACAATGCAAGGAGGGCATGTGTGACAACGCACTCCGAGTGGTGCATAACAATGCAAACCGAGTAGTGTATAAACACATGTAAGTAAAGCATGCGCGACAACGCATACAATGTGTGTAACAATGCAAGAAGGTGCATAAACACATGTAAGTAAAGCATACGCGATAATGCATGCAATGAGTGTAACAATGCAAAAGGTGCATAAACACATGTAAGTAAAGCATACGCGATAACGCATGCAATGAGTGTAACAATGCAAAAGGTGCATAAACACATGTAAGTAAAGCATACACGAAAACGTATGCAATGTGTGTAACAATGCAAAAGGTGCATAGACACATGTAAGTAAAACATACACAAAAATGTATTCAATGTGTGTAACAATGTGGGAAGGTGAGAAAGGTGCATAAACACATGTAAGTAAAGCATACGCGATAACGCATGCAATGTGTGTAACAATGCGGGGAGGGGAGAAAGGTGCATAAACACATGTAAGTAAAGCATACGCGATAACGCATGCAATGTGTGTAACAATGTGGGGAGGAGAGAAAGGTGCATAAATACATATAAGTAAAGCATACGCGATAACACATGCAATGTGTGTAACAATGCGAGAAGGGGAGAAAGGGGTTAGTAAGGGTTAGTTACGTCCACACGCGGCATGTGAGTGGAGAAAAGTTAGACATCGGAACATGTTCCGAATGCTCTTAACCAAAGGAAGAGAAACATAGGGACATATCCCGGTGTTTCGGAATGGCTTAAGCATTGGAACGTATTCCAAATGCTCTTAACCGAAAAAGGAAGAAACATAGGGACATATCCCGGTGTTTCGAAAAAAGAATGTACAAAACAATGCAAGTTAGAGGGGTGCAAGACAATGCACATGAAATGTGCAACAATGCGAGAGATTGACATGTGTGATAATGAAAATGGAAGATGCATAACAATGCGAGTTATTCAAAATGCATGACAATGCAAACAAGAGATGCATGACAATGCACATTGTTGAAATGCATGACAACGCGAATTATTGAAATGCAATCAATGCAAATGAGACCCGCATGATAATGCATCAACTAAAATGCATGACAATGCAAACTATTGGAATGCACGACAATGCAAATGAGACACGCATGACAATGCATGAACTGAAATGCATGACAATGCATGATCATTGAAATGCACAATAATGCAAATGAGACACTCATGACCATGCATGAACTGAAATGTATGACAATGAATGATCATTGAAATGCACAACAATGCAAATGAGACACCCATGACAGTGCATGAACTGAAATGCATGACAATGCGTGTAATTGAAATGCATGACAATGCATGGTTTATTGAAATGCATGACAATGCAAACTATTGGAATGCACGACAATGCAAATGAGACACACATGACAATGCATGAACTGAAATGCATGACAATGCAAACTATTGGAATGCATGACAATGCATGAACTAAAATGCAGATGAAAGATGCATGACAATGCGTGTAGTTGAAATGAATGACAATGCATGATTTATTGAAATGCATAATAATGTAAATGAACTCAAATGCGTGACAATGCACTTTTTTTTTTAAATGCATGATAATGCAAAAGAACTCAAATGCGCAACAACGAACGTTTGTCGAAATGAATGACAATGTAAATGAACTCAAATGTGTGACAACGCACGTTTTTTTTTTTTTTTTTTTGAAATGCATGACAATGCAAATGAACTCAAATGCGTGACAACGTACGTTTCTTGAAATGCATGACAATGCGAATGAACTCAAATGTGTGACAACGCATGTTTCTTGAAACGCATGACAATGCAAATAAACAGTGCATAACAATGCAAGATGGGTGTGCGCTACAACGCATGTAGTACATGCATAATGAGGCAAGTGAATAGTGCGTAACAATGCAAGTTGTGTGCGCTACAACGCGTGTAGACGTGCATGACGATGTAACCCATGTATGTGTATCATAAACAAGACAACACACGCAATGCAACGCATTTAAAGTAGTTATTGAATCTCGCAAGATACCAAGGGATACGAAAAGGATACACCTTACGCATACCGAGCATCACATATAGAAGACATGGTTCGAGGTCAACACGGAAGCCGGTTAAACTTCAAAAATCCACTTCCTTACACTGTACAGTAATGAAGGTTCCAAACCACATAACTGACCCAACCAAGGGTGTGGGAGGTTCACCGACCCCAAGGGGAGGCCACCGGCCATCCATCGGCCACCAAAGGAGTTCATCGGCCAACTATTTAGTCGATCGGCTAACAGTTTCGCCAACCAGCCAAAAATGGCCATGTCGGGGCAATTTTGACATTTTGCCACAGGTCTTTAAATATAGGGCCTCAAACCCTATATTCTCACTTCCTCAAAGTTTGAAAAACCCTCCCCTCTCTCTCTAGGTGATTTTTCAACCTTCGATCCTAGTTTTCTCGTGTTTTCAACACTTTTTCATCGTTCGATTCGCGAAACCTCACCGTTTCGCACATTTTGAACCGAACAAATCTTGGTTTCGGTGCATTTTTCTTGGTTTCCACCATTTGAGGTTTGTTTTTCCCAAGTCATACCTTGATCTTCGTGCATTTTTCACACCCCGACCTTTCCTCCCATTTTTCACCCTCTCAGGGTTGATTTTGGGTGGACTTTTGTCATTCTCGCCTATTTTTCACATTTTCGGCCATTTTTGCACTCTTTCTGAGATGGCGGACGACATACCACAGGGTGGGGTTCCCCCCAGAGATGGACGTGGATCCTGAGGTTGAGCTCCTACCTCTTCACATCTGGCCCTTCGACCCGACAATCTACAGGCCGGCGATACACGTGCTGCCTCCTAATGGCATCCGCCAGTTCAGGAGCTATGCGCGAGGCGCGCCACTAGAGCTTTTGTTGCGCGAGCCAGAATCTCATCTGTCCTACGGTGCTTTTGAGATACACTCTTCCCCTGTTTCATTTTTTGCAATGTAGAACACATAACTGCGATAGTCGATTATGTTCTTTAACTACTTAAGTGAGACACACTGATACATCACATTCTGTAGTTCACTGTGAACACACCCACACCTGATATCTGTTTGAATCTGAACACGTGTACACACGCTGTATTCTCAATTGAACCATTCAAAACACACTGATTCATCAAATGCTATAGTTTACTACGAGGATACCCGCACCCAACATTTGTTTGAATCTGAACATGTATACACACGCTGTATTCTCAACTGAACCATTCAAACATACTGATACATCAAATGCTGTAGTTTACTGCGAGCACACCCGCACCCGATATCTGTTTGAATCTGAACACGTGCACACACGCTGTATTCTCAACTGAACCATTCAAAACACACTGATTCATCAAATGCTGTAGTTTACTACGAGCACACCTGCACCCGACATCTGTTTGAATCTGAACACGTATACACACGCTGTATTCTCAACTGAACCATTCAAACATATTGATACATCAAATGCTGTAGTTCACTACGAGCATACCCACACCCGATATCTGTTTGAATCTGAACACGTGCACACAAGCTGTATTTTCATCAATTCTGAGTGCATTCAACACTGTATTTGTAACACTGCTTCGCAACTGTTTGTTTTGATCATAGGGAGATTCCCATGCCTTCCGGGTATATAGGAACACTGCCGGCCGAGGTTGGTACATGGAGCTACCTGACGCGGTCCGTCATATTGTCGACCGAGCTGGCTTTGGGACCTTCTGCATGGGACTCTCGCGCCTCACTACGAGCAGGCCCCTTCTTGCAACTCTGGTGGAAAGGTGGTGGGATACCACTGACTCCTTCCACCTTTCTGCCACTGGGGAGATGACGATGACTCCCTTTGACTTCTCCATGCTCACAGGCAACGGAGTAGGGGGTGATCCGATCCCCTTTGACACAAATATAGAGGAGTGGGACGCCACTCAGCTATACTTGCTCGGTACTTAGCCACCTCTCGCTCGAACAGGGTTTGTGCGGTATTCGTGGTTCAAGGATCACTTCCGGAGCCAGGCGCCTACCACTCGGGATGAGGAGGAGCAGTATGCTCATAGCTTTATTATGTTCATGCTGGGGACCACGCTCTTCGCCGATCGGGCGAACACTGTCGCCCTCTACGTGCTGTGTGTGCTTGTGGATGTGACACAGATCCGTCGCTACGACTGGGGTGGCGCGTGCTTGGCCACTCTTTACGAGTACATGAGCTCATTCTCTCGCTGCAGCAGACAGTTGCTCAGAGGCTACTGGCCAGCTTGGGAGGTACACCTTCTCTTTCTGTTTTACATTTCGCTTTACATTATCTGTACTCTATACACTACACACATGTAATATGCTTTACACTGGTTTGCACACTACAGACACTATATACACATAATCTGCTTTATTCTGCATTCTGCTTTATCTGATAAGCATACTGGTGTTTGCTCTGTTATACTTTGCAGTTGTGGGTATATGTCTACTTCTCGAGGCTTGCCCCAGTGCCAGACGAGGAGGTCCCCCTTGGCGTTCCATTTTCTCATCGCTTCGACGTGAGATGCGAGTGGAGGCCACGGGAGTCCTTCATGTTCTTCCACCGTTATTTCGACACCATCACCGCAGCCGAGGTATGTCAGACATTACAGTCCATTTAAGCTTCGCTTTACATTGTTCTTTCAACATCGGTAGATAACAAACTGTGTTTTACTTGCAGATCACCTGGAAGCCTTGGGCCCCGTTGCCTGACGCAGTTCGGGAGTGGTATGCCGGTGCTCGGGAGACCGCCCAGTTCAGGGTTCTACTAGAGGGGCCGGTTTGCCACACTTGGCATTTTGAGGAGCGCTTCTTGCGGCAGACCTTGGGCGTGCCTGAGCAGCCAGTTCCAGCACCTCCTCCTATCCACACGAGGCACACTGAGAGGTACACCTTGGAGGAGATGATGGACTATACGATTGGCTGGGACTCAGAGCCTTTCAGGGAAGAGGGTGACTACGCTGAGTACATTCAGGCTTACATCATGCGGCCTTTGACTAGTGCTCGTCGAGCTGAGCGAGAGAGGCCAGCGGCACCAGTAGCAAAAGCGAGGGCACCTCCAGCCCGAGGCAAGAGTGGGTCCCGGAGGGGACGGGGAGCTGAGTGGCCAGCACTGCCTATGATGATCACATGCTAAGGGCAGGGTGGGGAGACCTATCAGATTCCCTTCGCTCTACCTCCGGCTGATTATGAGCTCGTCGGAGTCTACGGCTCGACCCCGGTATACACTACTAAACTTTGCATTTTGTATAGTCATTTTGATTTGATATCCCACAGAATACTAATGACTTCAACACTCTTGCAGGCTTTCGTCGAGTACACTCGGCAGTCCCTGGAGTTGACAGCCTTAGCGGTAGGGATGTTGCAACGATGCATCAACTTGTTGACCATCTACAATATCCCAGTAAGTTCTTTCAACTGCAGTTTCAAACTCCGCCTAATCTGTTTCATACATAATCTGATGCATCACACTATCAACACGCAAGACTTGACACGCAAAGACTCCTAAGATACACAACAATCCATATATCGCTTCACGCTGTTTCACTAAGATTCATATACCGTGTTCACACATTGCATTCTATATCGATATACTGCTCACAGCTGCTCATACATCAGACTCAAACATTGCATTCTATACTGGTACTCTACTTTGCGTTCTGTAACTGATGCATTTGCCATTTGTCCTTTTCAGGTCCCATTCCAGATTCTGGCCGCGGGAAGTGCTCTAGCCGGGCCATCCATTCCTACTCGAGGAGGAGGGGGAGTCAGGCGAAGGATGACCATCCATAGCTGGGGCAGACATAGGCGCACCCGTGCTGAGAGCAGTTCCCGAGAGCCCACTCCAGATGATAATGAGTCAGATGAGGAGATGGCGTCGTCCCAGGGCGAGGCCGGAGACATCTCAGATTCTAACTATAGAGATGGTGGTGGTGACCTTGGACCCTCGTCCAGGAAGAGGACCATGACCGATTCCTGCACTTGAGATGACTGATATTGATCCAGACTTTCTACTGCTTTTTCTTTTCTTTGCTTTGTCTAGACATTTTGTTGCCTTTCTCCTTTCTGCTTTACTTTGTTCAGACATTTTGTTGCCTTTTTTGAGCACATTGTACTGCCTCAAGCAGGTTTTACTTTCTCAAAACTATATACTTTGAAAAGATGATGGAATGAAACAAGCTTTTTGCTGAAAAAGTGTTACATTTGTACATTGCATTGCATCGCATCGCATTACATAACAATGTAATCGAATGGAAATTCAACATGCATGTGCCACCAGGCCAGGTAGTGAGCCAACAAAACAAACAAATTAACTCAATAAGCAACAATAAGACCTTGACAGGTTTACAACTCCGTAAACAAAGAGCAACAACTCAATAAACAAAATTGCGACAACTTGATAAACAAATGAGCAACAACTCAATAAATGAATTGAAGTAAGACAGGTGTGACTTTGCCAAATCAACACCGGAATGCCCTGGAAGTGGGAACAATCACAAGTTCCCAACATGTTCAACACATAGACGGCTCATTCTAAACACACAGCTCGTAACACAGTACTTTGTTTATTTTGAAGATACGGCTCATGTAGGACACTGCTGATTCGGAACACATGGCCCATTCCGAACACTGCTCATTCTGAACTCACAGCCTATAACACAGCATTCTATTCATTCAACACACAGCTCATGCAAGACACTGCTGATTCTGAACACACAACCCATAACACAACATTCTATTTAGTTTGAACCCACAGGATGCAAAGACGGAATTTGCAGAAGTCGAAACAAGCTCAGCTGTTCAGAATTCTTCCTTTTTCTTTTACATCGCAGTCTGGAACCTATAGCTTCAGATAGGTCCTAGTTCTCCTGTTCTCACATGACCTAGGTTGGACCCTGCGGTTTTATGAAAGAACAAATCCTGTTTTGCGCGAATATGGAGAATGGCACAGTACTCTGAGCACAAAACGATTCATTTTTTTGAAATTCGTTGTGAGAAAAAGGTTCTCAACCGGGTGTTGAGCCTACAGCTGACCACAGTCAAAATGACTCAACAAAGAAAAACAAAAGGTAAACAACCTAAACACATCGAGTAACACCCGAAACAACTCAAAACAAGAATCGAGACAAACAACAAAACCAAAACGACACTCAGACGCATTAAAAAGGCGAGAGACCTCTTAGTTCGCAAGGAGCCAGTTTCTCCGGGTATTGGTTCCCACCCTTTCTCATTTGTGATTCTCACGTCACTCGGCCGTCAGGCTCTGTTTTTCTGAAAAAGCCCTTTTCTCACTTTTTCTCTCAACGCACATCTCTCTATTCTTTAATCTCTCTAATTTTTAATCCCTCCCCTGGGTGGTTGATGGATGAACGGGAAATTGTGGGTTATCCCCAACATTACCAGCTCGCGGCTATTTTTTTCGGTGACGTCTAGTCGGTGCCACGGATAAGGGAGTGGAGTACCTTGATCCATTCCAATTCGTGCTTCGCACTTGACTTGAGACCTCGCTGCTTGGAGGATGAGAGAGCTTTCAGCCCTTTGTTGTTAGCTTCAGTCATGCCCTTTTTGGCGAATATGTTGACAATGGGGAAAAAGACAGAACACCTGACTCAACTGTGCCCCTAGTTCATCATTTTGACAATTTTTTTTTTTTGTTTTGGCTTTCTACTAAAACAATTTTGATCAATATAAGAGTTTGATTAATATGCTTGTTCAACTTTTCTGATTCAAAATCATGCAAGTTAGATCGTGAGCACTGGAAATTTTCCTTTTTTGGGTCCAAGAAAATGGTCCAGTTTTGGAAAATAATTTTTGAGAGAAATTAGTCAACCTCAGTAAAAATTCTCAAAAACTGTTTTTGCAAACGTCCACTGCTCAACGAGCACAGAACTTACTCTTGAGATGCACAACCTCGGATCCATAACAATGGAAAACCGCCCCTTATCTGAAAGGCACTGCATGGCAACGGAAAGTTGCCCCTTGTATGAATAGCACCACAGCACACTGTATGGCAACGGAAAGTTGCCCCTTGTTTGAAATGCACCGCAGCACACTGTAACCAGTTCTCAGAGCGATGATCACAATCGAACTCTCAGATACAGAAATGACAAAGATGATCAGAACCATTACATGGACAATTGATTTTGAAGTGTTTATGGTTGGACTTCAGAATGAAGTTGCCTACGTATCCCAAACATGGGAATCAAGCCTTACGTAGTTCCGGTTAAGGTACGCTCGGGTATTAACCTCTCCTTTTGCGCTCTAACTTTTGCCAAGGCCGCCCTTCCGGGTTTTCAACCTTTCGAGCTCTGTTTTTCTTTTCTTTTCATTTCTTTTCAATTCTCCTCTTTTTTTTGTTGGTTTTTTTTTTTTTTTTTTTGGTTGGCTTTTTTTGCATTTTTTTTTTTTTTTTGCATTTTTTTCTTTTTTCTTTTCTTTTCATTTCTTTTCTTTTTTTTCTTTTCATTTCTTCTTTTCTTGCTCTAACTTTTGCCTGGGTCACCCTTCTGGTTTTCGGCCCAACGAGCCTCTCAAGGGTAAAAGTGGAGCTTTGTCCATGTCAAATGGTTTTGAGATCTCGAAGCCATCTAAATCCAGGAGAGTGGCTGTTGTTCGCCGATGATGTAGGAGTCCATCCAATGGGGGCTCAGTTTGCCCCTAGTGTTGTGGATAGGAACTCGGTTGTTCTTCAACAAAAATTTCTTCTTTCTTCCCTTCTGGGATTTGGCATTCTTCCCGATCTTCGTCTTTGACTCTTCGTGTGACACCCATGTTCTATATTATGCTAATTGGTCCTTAATTTAAGTATGATTATGTGTTTAGCATGATTTTATGTGTCATTATGTGAATGTATGTGATTTTGAGTTTTTATCTGTTCACCGTAAGAATATCTGTTTGATAACCCGCTTCAGAAATTAAATTGAGGGCCTTATCGGCCACAGAACCCGAAATTGATTACGCCATTGTGATTGGCATAATTTTTTAGAGCCTACGGTGGAATTTAATTGAAAATTGATTCTGGTCAATTTAAATTCATTAAATTGATGAATGAAGTACCCAAATATTTTATATTGAAACATATGTTAGTGGGGTTGGTTGTATTAAGGCACTATATCTTGTATTCTCTCCTCATAACTTCCCTTGGCTGATCAAACTCTAAGGAAAATAAAAAGAGGGCCGGCTATAGAGAGAGAGAATGAGAGAATTGTGTATTTCTTTGACTCAAGCTTGGAAATTTGGGGATTAAGCTCAAGATTTGGCTAGAGCTTGGGTGCTTAAGGCTCCTAGGTGAGTAAATTCATGAGATTGAACTTGTGATTTTGTGAATTAAAGATTAATTGGTGATCAAGGACAAGGGTTGTGCTCTAATTGATGAATTTGAAGTTGAAATGCACATGCATGTCTAGGATCACCATGGTTTTGCATAAATAAGCGTGTATTAAGTTGAATGTGGAGATATGAGTGTTAAATCCTATATGCAAGCATGTTTTTGTTGAGTTTCATGGTTAGGAGCACCATTTGTACCATTTGAAATAGAAATTGAGTCAAGAATTGACATGCATGCATGATTGATGAGGATATGAAGCTTAAATGCATGAATTTAATGTATTGGAAGTAAGTTTGGTATAATTTGGATTTATTTGAGACATGCATGTAGGTAATATAAGAAATTGAGCCCCATTGTGATGTGTTTTGATGTCTATGGCATGTTAGTACAAACATATGTGAGATTGGGGCCTTAATATGCAAGAAAATTGGTTGAATGTCGAGTTTGAAGCTCAAGAACACAACCTGGAAATTTCCAGAATTTTGACTTCCGCTCGAGTGGGGGAAGTGCCGCTCGAGCGGAGAAATCAAGCCCCCAGCATTTTCTGCAGACCTGGTTCCCACTCGAGCGGGGAAGTTGATGCTCAAGCGGGGAGCTATGTAGGCAGGAAGTCCGCTCGAGCGGCCGAGTTTGCGCTCGAGCGGGAATTGAGCGCAACCAGCGCTTTTGCAGACCTAAGGGTCCGCTCGAGTGGGGACCCTGTTTTGCCAAAATTCTGTTAATGCATTCTGTGTTCTGTTTTCCGTTCTCTTTCACTTCTAAACACTCTTAGGCATGCGTTGAGCATTGTGATTGAATTAAAGAGATAAGAATAAAGCCTAAAGAGGAATATGTGAATTAAAGAACGGATTGAACTATTTGTGACCCATATGTGTTATGTGATATGTAGGGTCAAGCTTCAGGGCAAATCCACATGCCGACCACTGTGAGTAATATCTAAATTATGTTATTGTCCCATTTGCTTACTCCTATGTAAGTTTTGTAAAGTTCATTAACTTGAATGGTGGACAGTCTGACATGAAAGGCCTATGTGCCAGTTTGATATGAAAGGCCTATGTGCCAGTTTGAAATGGAAGGCCTATGAGCCAGATTGATATAAATATGGGCCGAAGGCCGAATGATAAAATGTGGGCCGAAGGCCGTTTGATATAAATGTGGGCCTAAGAGCCGTTTTGACACGAAAGTGTATTTGGGCCTAAGAGCCGTTTTGACACGAAAGTGTATTTGGGCCAAAGGCCGATGGAAATGAATAATTGGGCCGAAGGCCGATAGAAATGCATAATTGGGCCGAAGGCCGATGGAAATGAATAATTGGGCCGAAGGCCGATGGAAATGAATAATTGGGCCAAAGGCCGATGGAAATGAACGATTGGGCCAAAGGCCAATGGAAATGAACGATTGGGCCGAAGGCCGACGGAAATGAACGATTGGGCCAAAGGCCGATGGAAATGAATGAGCGGGCCAGAGGCCGTTTTGACATAAATGAAAGATAAAGAGGCCAAAAGGCAAGTATGTTTAGAACCACAGTCACTTGACTTACATTGTGTATATATATGTTAATTAGAAATATGAATTGGGCCCAAGGCCGTTCGGATTATGTTGTTCTACATATTGTTGTATCTTTTTATTTGATATTATTCACTGGGCTTTCGCTCACGCTCATTTATGTGTTTGTAGGTGAGCCAAGGGAAACTCAAACCCAGCCTCAGTGAAGTCTGTGTGGAACAACAAAGGTTTTGGAGAGTCAGCCCTTGCGTCTCACGTACGAGACTTGCCTTCGCCTTTGTGTCGTGCTGTTCTATGTTGTCATGTCGGCGAAGTTTCGAGTACATTTGCATATAGTTTGTTGGTTGACTCAGTTTTGAATGATCCTGTCTGTACACAAATTTATGTTGCTATGCTTTCTGTTGTGAGTTATTAACGTATGTACGTCTGGAATATTTTGATGTGCATATAAGCACGGCTCTATGGACAAAGTTTTTAATTTGCTTCCGTTTGGCCCCCTTTTACTCCGATGAGTTTCGTCTTATATGGTTTGAGGCCGTAGGTAATCTCATGATTACTGGCCGGTTATGTCCTTAACCCATGGGGGCGGGTTCGGGTCATGACACTTCGAGTGCATTATCTGATGTCTTTTGCCCCTTGTTCAAGGGGTGCTTCTGATCTGGCCATACAAGCCTCACATTGTGGTTGACTGTTGAACGTTCTGAATGCAAGTTCAAGGTTTGAAAGCAAGGGGTTGAGTCTCGAGGCTGAGATCGATCCTAGGCTACAGAATCTCAAGAGCGATTCCACACAGGTCTTCCCAAGATCGCGCAAAATATTTTTTGAAATCTTTTAAGAAAGCGACAAATCGCTCGCACTGAAGACAATGTAGAACCAATCTAGATCAAGCTAGGATCCTTCTCAGTACTCACATTAACAAACATGATCTCATTCATTAAGGGCTTAGCATGCCTTTCTTTCTCTCAATTGATCAAATTTTGCAAAACTCGAGGAATTCCTTCCTCTTTGTTTTCAACACATTATTTGAAAAGTTTTGAAAAACTTAGGTCAATGCAATGATTTCAAGGCCCAGAAGAGCAGGTGAAATGTACTTCCATTTCATTCAAATCTTCTGGCACAAGTGATTCAAGGTGGAAACAAACACAAAAGCATGAAAACCATTGATGTTTCATTCAGATCTTCTGGTGTAACTAGCTCCACAGCAGAAATAGACTCAAAAGAGTGTAAAAGACAAATACCAAAACAAGCAAGTGATGTCCGAGGTAACACCCCCGAAATCACCAGACTCTAACAAAATAGGACTGACTCGATACAACAAGACAAACCTTAATCAAAAAGACTGACTTAAAACAATAAGACAGACTCGAAATAAAACCACAGAACTGACTCAATACCCAAGTCAGAGAGTACAAAATTAGCATTCGCAAACGCTCAAAATAGTGCGTGCCAAACGCCACATCTGAAATAAACCGAGCGTCGCCCGTAGGTATACCAACCCTTGATTACATACTTGTATTATCTTCGAAGTCCATGAACTCAGTGGTGACAGACTTTGCTAAGCTAGGTGGGAGGATGACCTCATCATCGATCAAGTCTTGCACTTCATGGCGAAGACGAAAGCAATTGTCGGTGGTGTGACCGGCTTGTTGATGGTACGCATAGTACTGGGTAACATCATATGAGAGGGGGAGATTACTCAGGAGAGGCCGAGGCTCAAGAGGTTTGAGATGACCCTTCTCAATGAGGATTCGAAGAGCCTTGGACAAAGGCATGTAAAGGGCATGAAAGACCCTGTGCCCTTGAGGCATATACTTCGAAGCCAGTGGACCTTTGCTGGACACACTAGCAAAAGGATCAACAGATGCTGCCTTGGCTCTCTGTTCTTTTCTAGGTGCAGGGTTAGGAGTGAAAGGAACTGTTTTGGTACGACGGTCCCTATCTTGATTTTCCCTTTGGCTTGAACTGCTTTCGGTCTAAGTAGGGAAAATGTCATCCACAATCTTAGCCACGACTGCGAGTACCTGCTGCTTATTCAACCCCCCGGCTTTCAGAGCCTCAACAGCTTGTTGGAGTTGTTCATAGGTATTTGTGTCCACTTTCATCTTGTTCTTTCCACTAGCCTCAGCTTGGTGGACGGTTTGGGTTGCCACTTCAGTACGAAGCCCCGTTGTCGCCTACATATCACTGTCGGAGCTTGAGACAGCTTCAGGTTGGCTGAGCTCAATTACAATTTGCCCCAGTAGCGGGGGCTCTTGCGGCATGAAGTTCCCGACATACAATGTAGGTGGTAGCGGGGCCAACATTCCGTAGACTAGATCAGCCACAGATCTTTGAAGGTCGCCAATCATTCCCATTAGCTCAAAGGTGGTGTGTTCACAACCTTGAAACAATTGGGGTTCCTAGATCGGGCGCGCGGCAAGTGATCTGGGTGGGTGTGGCACCTCAACGTCGGCCTCACCCTGCAAGATAATTCCTTTGTTTAATGCGGCTGCCATAACCATAATTTCCACTGAATTTTGTGCCATCATTAATCCCCTGAACTGAATGAAGGTGATGTGATCGGTGACTGACGGATCAGATGTCTGCCTTGCTTCAGCGAAGGAGAACACTGGCTATTCTAAACTAAATCTCTGAAAAGAGAAAAAGCAAAGATTTCAAAATTTCACCGTAAGCAGACACAAGCATAGCCGAGTAATCAGATTCGCCACTTATCCGTTCCCAAATTCACCGCCTAAATCAATCGATACCACAGATATAATCGATTCTCAAAATCTCGATGCCTGCAGTTCGATACCCAAACTTGCAAACTGATATGTGTATTCCTGTAGAGGCCAACTCTAAAAGCACATAGCAAGCAATGGAGGGCCAAAACACCCCTATGTTGGGGTAGGGTTTCCCTGTCCTATTTTGTTAGGAACTAGGGTTTCACTATGCACGCAGCGATTTCGAACAACCTATAATCAGGTAGCAACCTGTCCTAGTTTGGAATGGTCACTATGGATTCCGAATATGCACTAGGTCGAATGGTCAACAAGGGTGCCCCGGTAAAAGCCGGGGTTTGTGTTCCCGTCGTGGCAGAGCCCGCAACCGGTCAGCCTTATGGCATGCTTCTCAAAGCGAGCCTTCGGCAAACCGTTCAGGAATAGCATATGGCAAACACGGTGTCCTAGGTGCACCAATGCAAATGCAATGCAAAGAAACACATAAGTGTAATCAAAACAAGATATCATAAGTTCGAGTCAAGCTCTCTAAACTCCCCAGCAGAGTCGCCAGAAACTGTAGACGCGCCCCGAGGGCCTCGCAAGCTACAGTTCGGACTCATGTGCCATGGTTCTGAGTCTAGTCTCGCAAAGTCCAATGCAAGACCGATAAATCACCAAAGAGTCCAAATCCAGCAAATCATTTTGGAAAATTGATTTTTGAGAAAGAAGTGCCAAAAATGGACTGTTTTGCCAGATACAGAGTCGCCACCTAAATATTTTATTTTGGGGGAATTTCGGAAACCCTGACTCGTGCCTAATGCCACGTGTCCGTCATCACCAAAGTTGTCTCGGCTCAGGAACTTGGGTACGATTGGGGAAGGTCATCTATGAGCACCTCCGCTCGCCCGATCAAAGATCGGCTTGTACTAAACATGATATCTTGTTTTTGAAAACACATGCGTTCTTATTCTGGTTAATTAGCTAGAATTTACTATGTGATGCGCACAACACACAAGAATAGACTAGATCGCCTAATTTGGAACAAAGTATCGTATATCCGTTTGCTTGGAAATGGTTTGAAGTTTGCTACTCATAAGTAGGCTAAAATGCGGATTTCAATGAATTGTCCCAATTTAAATAATCCAACCTTCACCCACAGGCATTCGGGCAGTTATATCATATAAGCACTTAGTCTCATGGCAAGCATGTTGTCATGTTAACACTTACACACATGCAAGATGCTTAAGCATAAACACTCACAGTGTGCTCCGAGTCAAAACAAGAAACTAGTTAGAAATTATGCATGATCCTAGTTCATGTTAATATGGCTAATGCAACGCATGCGAAATACAACTAGAATAGGCTCGGCTAATCTAAGAATGGCATGTGAAATGCGATAACTCGATACACGCATTCAAGTTGGAATTGAAATACTATGCAATTAGTATGATGCGCCGAGCCCGGTGCATGCAATACGAATGAATGTATGCAAACATGCTGACATAAGTATGCTAATTGAAACATGACCTAAAACTAACCATTAAAAGTAGGTAAGTAAAAGGGAGAAAGACGTGGGGTTGGAAGACATTCACACAAGCACGCACACTTATTACAAAACTCGCCCTCTCGACGGAGGGTCCGAATGAATAATACAAATTGACTAATTAATCAACTATCCTAGCTAATTAAATATTACAAAACCCTTAATTAATTAACAAATTAATTACAAAACAGTCTAAATATGAAACTAAAGAGGTCGCCGTAGCCCCGCCTCAAAATGATTGGATGATACATGCTCGATTCGCCTCACTCGGAAACCCGTTGCCATGCCAGATATTGCCTCTGTTTGTGCTGTTTTATGCTTCTGAAAATTGCACAAGTCCCAAGACTGCTTCTGAACCACTCCCTGAGCATTGTGAGATGTCACCGGCCGAAATGAAAGGCCACCGGCTAAGAGGAACTAGTCATTGACCAAAAGTGGGGCCATCGGCTAGATATTGTTAGCCGACCGGCACTGAATGTGGCCGACCGGCCATCCCTTCCTGTAAAATCCTGTTTTTGCTGTAGCAGAGGACAGACAGTGCATGGCAAGGAATTTACAAGACAATGTATGCACGACCACCCTTCCTATCATGCTCTGAACTCAAGGGAGTATGACTCTCGACCCTCAGGCTACCAATCACGCATTTCAATGCATGATGGCCAAAGGTGTCAAATGTGCCAAATTAATATGGAATGAATGCAACAAAACATATGAATGCCTAGAAATCTATCATTCTTGGATCAAGAGCGTCGGCGACTAAGGATTGGGGAACGTTTCGTCACTTCTAGTGTGAACGTTCCTCGCTCCTTGTACTTGGTCTAACACCCCAAACCAAACGCAATGTAATGCAAACAAGCATGCCAAATGTAATGTAACATGGGGATATTATGCAATGCAACAAGACTAATGGCATGCAAACAAACCCAATGCAATATGAGTATGCAAGCAAGCTTGCAAACAACCCAAACATGCAACAAGTATATATTAATGTCATGCGATGCAACTAACTAAACATCATGCAATATACTCCATACGTAAACTCAGCGCAATACAAACATGCAAATACCATGAAAGCAAACATGCTGCATGGGCTTAAACCAAAAGGACAGACCTCAGCCATGCCCTAATCAGTGGCCAAAACACCCAAATCAAAGGACCAAAAGGGGAGGCATGCACACACATACATTGGTCCACAAGCCAAACCACAATGCACAATCTTCAAACATGAGCAAGATGGGATAAACATGAGAATACGACGATGTAATAAGCTCTGAATTCATGTGCAATAATGATGCCAAATCACGCACATAGGATAAGAATAGCATGCTAATGGACTTAAAGCTCAAAGCTAGCCAAGGTACTTGAACTATGGCCATATCAACCAAGCCCCAAACGGCCAAGCGACCCAAAATAGTCTCAAGACAGGCCAAAACAAGGCTAGAATATGCATGGGACATGGTCAAATCATGCTAGAAAAATGAGCACAAAACAAGGCGCATACAAGGCCAAAAGGGGGGAATTGCACTACACCCATTACAACCAAATATGGTATGACTCAAACAAGGAAAATCAGAGCTATAATATGCCAATACAAACCCTAAAACCCAATGACATGGCATCCCAAAGACTTAATCATGGAGACATGCACAATGACCCAAACATGGAGCATAACACACTAACTCTTCAAAGCATTGAAAGGATGGCAAAAGCAAGCATACAAGCATGAAACACAGACTGAAATACTATGACAAGTGATACCAAATCACTGAAATGGCCCAAGTAAAGCATGCTAATGGCTCACACACCCAAAGCTAACAAGCTAGAATGCATGGTGGCTATACAAAGCATGGAAAGCATGACCAAGACAACCCCAAATAGAGCTTAAGCATGGTGAAACAAGGCTAAAAACATCTCAAAGTTAAGTTAGAACATGCAAGCATGATGGTCGAAATGCAAGATGCATGTTATGCAAACATGCAAGATTACTCTACAAGTATGTGAAGCATGCAAGATGACATCAAACCAACATGAAATAGAGTTAGGGAAGGCCCTAAAAACCATTAAAAAGTACGGAAATAGAACCAAGACATGCTAAGTAAACATGCTACTCTTATAAGCCAACAACACAAGTAAATGAGACACAAAGGGAGGGGGGTGTCCCTCCCCTACACAAGACCTCAAAACCACTTCTCCACCACTAAAAATCCTATGGATTTTAGTGCTAAGAAGGCCAAAACAAAAGGGTTCCAAAGCCCAAAGAGGAAGGCACAAAAAGTGGCCAGACAAGGCCTAAGAGGGGGTAGTCAACCCCCAACACAAAAGTGACCTTAATGAAACATCTCAAGCACAAAAATACAGAACTTTTTTTTAGTAAGATACTAAGCTTAAAACAACATGCAAGTATGTGTAAAAGCTTAAGCCAAAATGGGGTATCAAAAGTAAGTAGACTCACCCTTGAAGAACACTTCAAGAACACCAACTCCAGCACCCTTCTTGGATCAAAACCAACTCAAAAACTCTGAAAATAACCTTCTAGTGCCTCAGCAACCAAGAATAGTGTAATGCTAGGTGTTTGTGTGCAATAGTAAGACCAAAACACACTTTTGAACTCAAACACACACACAAATCTAGAGAGAGGGAGATATAGAGAGAGAGGTATATCTAACTTCTATATCAGAAGGATCAACCTCTGGAAAGGAAGGGGAGGCCCTCCTTTTATAGAAAATCAACTTTGCCAAGCTTCCAAGGGTAGCTAAACAAGAATGAAATCCCTCCACACACGTGTATGGAGGGCAGGGTCTGTGCTCATCAACTGGCACAACTGGCATGCACAATGCCTGAAAAAGGCAAAGAAAAGGCCTCGGCCATAAAAAGTGGCCGACCGACCAAAGAAATGGCCAACCGACCAACTAAAGTGCCAATCGGCCAACACATTTAGCCGATGGCAAGAAAAAGGGGCCAATGGCCTCAGGCCTTGGCCAGTGGGTTAAGAAAATGGTCAACAAGCCACCCTCTTCCCTTAGAAGGAGAAACACAGGTGTTTGGTCCATGACCAACACAAAACAAACAAGTTGAGAGATCTTGAGGCAAGCCGCGTAGCCGAGACCTCCGAGAACTCAAAACGAACATGAGCATAGATGATCATCGAGTGTTCAAATGATGACGTCCAAGTCTTGAGGACAGTCAAAAATGGGGTGTCTACAGATTCGGACTGATAAATTTAAATATAATTAATTGGGCTCTAATGGAAGTCAAATTAGGTTAATTAAATTATGGGGGACTTGTGATTAGTCATGATTTTATGTCGTTGGTGTGAAATTGCATGTTTAAGGATGAGAATCATATGGATTTGAAGTTGTATATGTCGGTTATGAGAAAATCTACTGAAATTGTGACATTTGGACTAAAAATTGAAAGCCTTAGAGGTGCGATAAACCAAAACCGACCACATATTTATGATCAACATGATTTTTAGAGCCTAATATGAAGTTTTGAAAAATCTGATTTGGAATGAATTAAATTGATTTTATTAATATTATATCTTATGTCTATATATATATATATATATGTCTTAGTTGAGAGAGAGATTCAGCAAAACAGAGAAGGGAAAGAAAAATCTGGAGAGAGCAAGAGAGAAGCAAGAGAAAAAAAGAAAGCTTGAGAATGAAGAAGAAAGATGGGGAAATTAATGGAATTAAAGTAGAATTTAAGAGATTGGCTCAAGGTATGTGTAATGAACTTAATCTCTTGAGATTGACCTATTATTTGTTTAAATTCATGACCTAAGATGAAGAGTAAACACCTAATTGAGTTGGGGTTGAGAAGTATAAGTTTAAATGGGCTCTCTTCATGAAATTGAACTTTGATTCTTTAGATTTGCTTTATTGAAGAGTCAATTTCCTTACATTTACTTATCTTGAAGTTGATTCTGAGATGTTGAATCTTAATCTTCAGGATTTGTATGGTTATTAAATTCATGACCTAAGATGAAGAGTAAACACCTAATTGAGTTGGGGCTGAGAAGTATAAGTTCAAATGGGCTCTCTTCATGAAATTGAACTTTGATTCTTTAGATTTGCTTTATTGAAGAGTCAATTTCCTTACATTTACTTATCTTGAAGTTGATTCTGAGATGTTGAACCTTAATCTTCAGGATTTGTATGGTTAATCAAATATGAGATGAAGATCTACATGAGTTTAGAAGAAGAAGTTTTGGAAAAGTTTGATAAAGAACTAAATAAGGATTTTGATCTTTCTTGCTTAAAGATTCATGGTATTTTTGGTGTTTTGATTTAGAAAACAACCATAACCTCATGTTTTCTATTAGTTTTAGATGTTTTTGAATGATTTAAGTTGAAACCTAGCTTAGAAAATGAAAGAACAAGTGTTGGAACCAACTGGTATTTTCGGACAACAGGTTTTGCCTGAGTCAAGACGTGCGATGGGGCTTCTGCGTCGGGGAAGCCTTCTTCCAAAGAACATTTTTATTCTGAAATAAAATCACGTGCCTCCGCACATGCCCTGGATTTCCCGCACATCCGAATTTGGTCCCGCACGTGCGGCACTCCCCTTTTTCTGCTCAACTTCAACTAAGCATATCTCTCATCCGTACTCTGTTTTAAGTGATTCTTGAGCCTAAATTCAAGCTCGGAAGTCTAGTTTCCAATGGTGGTGGTCTCACAGCCAAATTCTAAGTACACAAATAGATATGCTCAAATTATTAAAGGTTGTTCACTTTTTAACTACCGGTTTCATGCAATTTCTTCTCCTAACCCAATTTCTCTCCGTTTCTTCCCATTTTCCTTGATATGAATTATGACCCCTTGAGGACTAATGAGTTTAGAACCAGCATAAATAATTGGTTAGGCAAAGTAAGTGTTCGGTTTATTTGATTAATCAAAGATTAAGAAAAGTAACTTTGATCAAGAGAGTAATTCTATGTTCAACATGTTTTGCTATGTAATTTGTAGGTCAAGACAAGGACATCGCCCAACTGCTACCAGAAGCCCATCAAGGTGAGTAATAATATTGTAAGGATATGTTCATTTATATTTATTTTAATATGTAAATGTTATGATGTTCTGGAATTATGTTTTATGCGAATGAATGAGTTATATGGAATATGGATATGAAATGTGAATTATTTATAATATGATATGATTAGGCCCGAGGCCGTTTTGATATATGATTGGGCCTGAGGCCGCTTTGATAAATGATTGGACTTGAGGCCGTTTTGATATTCGATTGGGCCTGAGGCCGTTTTGATATATATGGGCCTAAGGCCGTTTTGTAAATATGATTATGAATAATGTTGTAAATCATATAAATGTGAAAGGGTTTTGTGTTATGCTTCTTTTGAATCTAGATTATTTACTTGATTCACTTCACTTTATTATTATTACTCATTGAGCTTCGCTCACTCCATATCTTATCTGTATGTAGGTGATTAATTCGAGCACCATCCTTAGGTCAGCCTCAGGAGTTCTATTTTGAACATGCTAAGTCAAGCCACCAAGATGCGCCACTATGTTGAGGCTTTAACCTTGTATTGTTGAAATTTTGTATTTACTTAAGTTTTATGTATGTGTGTGTGCGATATATATATATATATATATATGCATATTAGTGTGTTTACATCATTTTAATTATTTCAATTATCATGTATGCACAAGCTCAATGGACATTATCATTAATTTTGCTTCCGCTTTAGGCCCCAGTATGATTTGAACATTATGAAATTTTTGTTTTTGAGGCCTCAGTATAGGCCGGTCATGACCTAAACCTTTAGGGGCAAGTTCGGGTCATGACAGTTGGTATCAGAGCACGAGTTACTTCCACACATACAGGTCCATTTGAGCTGTAGGGTGTTCTAAAAAGACTTAGAGACATTGCATTGGCATGTGTGCATGTGTGTGAAGATATCGGAAAATGAAATGAGAACGGAAACTATGAAAATGAAAGTTATATGCACTTGTGTTATGCTGATATTGCATAAGACCTATGTGGAATATATGTAGAAGTATGATTATCATTTTGGTATGAAAACGAAGGTTATGCAGCCACTTGTATGATTTTGGTCCTATCATCTATGCGAATATGAGATATGAAAAGTCATGTGAATGTGTACAAGCAAGTGCTGTTAATGCAAGTATATGAACCTATGAAGTATAATTGGTTGCGTATATGCATTTTAATTTCATAATTAGGGGAATATGTGGATTATGAATATGGTTAGGTGTGCACTTATCTCATACATAACCAGCATGCGATAACTACTAGATATGCAATTATTTGTTATGCATATGCTTATTATGTTTTGTCAATATGTAAAATGTGTGGCTATGTGCAAATACACCGATGTGTAGCTATGGTTATTTCTGTACTTGGCATGGTATGATACGAGCTTGTCTAGATCATGAAGGAAACAAGGGCAAAGGAGTTAGAGGACTCTTCTATAGCCCGACTTGGTAGATTGGAAGGTATAGTACAGAAATGGTAGAGATTTTAAGACAACATCAGTTACTGTTACGACAAGAATCTTTGGCGCCATCACTGCAAGAGCACCAAGTGAATGTGTTAAAAGTCACAAGGAAAAGACGATTTAAAAGGCAAAAGGTGGGATCATCAAGCACTTCAAACTCTACAAGGAATACAGCACCGTGTGGTGAATGTGGTAAGAAACACCGGGGGGCTTGATATAGGTGTGGTGCAATGGATCATATGGTAAGGAATTGTCCTCGGATTGCTAATCAGGATAGAGTGACTACATTTCTATCAACAAACACTCAGAACATTGAACTCGTTTCTCTAGGTATTTATACTGTTCATAACTGATTGCCTATGTGTTGATTGATTCTGGGCTGGTGCATATGTATATTCTTGCTTGGGATATTATTGGGTACAGATATCTGTGACACGTGTATTAGATTGGTTAGCCCCATAGGATTAACCTCTTGTTTATATACGATGTTTATCTGTGAAAAAAAAAAAAAAGAGAATACGATTTGGAAAAAAATTCGTATATTCCTTGGCATGAAAATGGTATTAGAATTGCACACTCTTGAACCTCTAATGATTGACAACTTTTATGTTTGACCTTGTGGGTATGCAGAATAGGTTAATTAGCCCTCACACTATAATTGGCAAGTTACTATGATGCCTATTGATATGACTATGAGCATAAATGAAACAATTTTCATAGCTTACAAGCACAATGGTTACGTAGTAATTAGAATGGGAATTGAACATCCTATAAAACTTGGGGACGTACTGACTGAACTTAGAAGCTTATTAGACTTACAAACTTGACTTGTGCAATGTGGAATACTCCATATGTAAAATTTTGGGAATGGGTTTATGTGTTGAGTATGATATTGAGGCTAAGGTTGTGAAAGATATGGAATGTTGGCATTACAAGGATATTAAAATTGATAATATAAGCTTGTTTGTAGGAATATGATATGAAAGAGATTAAATCTTCGCTTCTATATAGGTTACATGTGAAATTAGACTATGAGAAATTTCGGGAATCTAAGGCTATTGTTCATCAATAAAGTGTAAGGAACTATGGCAATTGAGAGATGTGATAATTGATAACGAGTATGGGAAAATGTGAGTGAAAGGTAGGAAATGGTTTGATATGAGATGAAGAAATTGTTCCACTCACATCTTTGTATGATTCTATGTTTCATGATTAAATATGTGATACTATCTGCTATATTGTAATTAGTAAATGATACCCCACGTGTCCTTGGCCTGTAGCTTGTGACCCTAGAAGAAGAAGTTAAGTGTGAATTCAATAAAGGAATCAAAGAATGTATTAGGAAGTGTTATGGTATGAAAGGCCAATGACAATAAATTTAATGAATGCAATAAGTGTTAAGTCAGAATTAGTGTTGCTCGAACGACTATTGGAGAATTCGATTTCTTTTGTGTGGATAATTGAAATTTGAGCTGAAATGTTAAGATAATTAAAATAGGGACACTTCGATGTGTTAAGACTGTTACTTTAAGTGTTTAAGCTAAGTGTGAGCAAATTGTCTATATGATTAGTCGAGCCTATTCGTTTGTCGGAATCATTTCGTTATAAACTGAATTGATGTTCGAGACTAAGATTATGTATTAAGAATTCCCTTGTTATCAGAAGGATCCATTTTATTGGAAATGTGATACTATGAAACTGATTTAATGCTCTCCTCATAGATTCTTAGAATGTGTGATAAGTAAATGTTCTTAACATGCTAAAGCAAGTTATTTGTGGCTTCTGAATGTAAACAACGCTCCTATTTGAGTTATCAATAAGTCATGTAAGTTGTATGGGAACAAATATTCGGGTTAATATGGCTAAGGAACTTGTGAACCAAGATTTGATTTTTGATATTAAGGCTATATTAAATGCTCAATCTATGTTGAAGACTCATGGATGTCAATAACGGGATATTTAATTCATTAGAAACAAGGGAGTGTAATTATGAATAACATTTGAGATTGAGCTTGACTAATTGGGGAGCATGTGAATTATTTGGAGATTTGTGTGAATAGTAAAACGAAAATATATGAGTGTTATAAACAATGTGTTTTATGTTTTGATGTTATGTTTTGTATCTTGATGCTAGGAAGTCGACAATGAGACCCACCGTTACATTGCTCATTACAGAATAAACTTTGGTGACTTAACCAATTTGGGTTAATAAATAAATGATATTGAGTTAAACCCCTATGATGAGAAAATCAATGGTGAGGAAGTCAGATATGGAATGAGACAGAATTGGTGAATTATTTGCAGTACAAGTGGCATATGTTTGGCGGACCAAACTTCCTAAAGGGGGGAAGAGTGTAACAACCCCATCGCATAATACCTTATATTTAATTAATGACGGAGATTTCAATTTTATGGCTTACTATTCTGATTTAATTTGGGAATTATGAAAATCATGTGGACTGATTTGTATACGATTTTATGGGAGATTTATTTTGAAATTAGAACTTGAAAGCCTAAGTGGCTCAAGAAAGAATTATTGATGAGTTGAAATATTTTAAATTCAAATATCGAACCATATGGAGGTTTGATTAAATATTCGATTCAAATCTTTTAAATTGAGATTTGATTAATTGGATCCAAATTGGAGTTAATTACGTTATGAGGACTGGAAATTAAGGTTATTGTGGATTAAATTTATTTATGAGGTATTTAATCTGAGTATATAATTCATTATCGGAGACCTTGAGCTAACCTAAAATTGAGGGCCTTACTAATGTGAGATTTCACAATTGATTATGGAAATAAGCTTAATTGGATATTTGGAGCCTTTTGGGAGTTTGATTAAAAATATAATTCGAACTGATAAATTTAAATATAATTAATTAGGCTCTCATGGAAGTCAAAGTATGTTAATTAAATTATGTAGGACTTGTGATTAGACATGATTTTATGTTGTTGATGTGTTATTGCATGTTTAAGGATGTGAATCATAAGGATTTGAAGTTGTATCTATCAGTCATAAGAAAATCTGTTGAAATTATGACCTTTGGACTGAAAATTGAAAACCTTAGAGGTGCGATACACCAAAACCAACCACATATTTATGATCAGCATGATTTTTAGAGCCTAGTATGAAGTTTTGTAAAAATCTGATTTGGAACGAATTAAATTGATTTTATTAATATTATATCTTATGTATATATATATATGTGTGTCATGGTTGAGAGAGAGACTCAACAAAAGAGAGAAGGGAAAGAAAAATCTGGAGAGAGCAAGAGAGAAGCAAGAGAAAAAAACAAAGCTTGAGAATGAAGAAGAAAGATGGGGAAATTGATGGAATTAAAGTAGAATTTAAGAGATTGGCTCAAGGTATGTGTAATGAACTTAATCTCTTGAGATTGACCTATTATTTGTTTAAATTCATGACCTAAGATGAAGAGTAAACACCTAATTGAGTTGGGATTGAGAAGTATAAGTTTAAATGGGCTCTCTTCATGAAATTGAACTTTGATTCTTTAGATTTGCATGATTTAAGAGTCAATTTCCTTACATTTGCTTATCTTGAAGTTGATTCAGAGATGTTTGTAGCACGTCCGCGGGGGACCTCGGGCTATAGTTCGGACTCGATTTTGTGTCGCGGTTCTAAATCTGAACCAAAGAGTCCGAATCCGGCAAATCGTTTGAGAAAACAGATTTTTGAAAAAGTAGTGCCAAACATGGACTGCTTTGCCAGATTACAGAGTCGCCACCTAAATATTTTAAAATGGGAAATTTAGGAAACCACGACTCGGTCAAGGCCACATGTCCGCTATCACCAAAGTGGTCTTGGCTCGAGCTTGGGTACGATCGGGAAGGTCACTATGAGCACTCTTTCGCCCGTCCAAGACCGGCCTCTACTAACCGTGATATCCGTTTTTGACAACTTTATGCGTTCTTATTCCAATTATTAGCCTAGAATTACTATGTGATGCGCACAGCACAAAAGTATAGACTAGATTGCCTAACTTGGAAATAAACATTGCATATCCGTTTTGTCTCGAAAAACGTGTTAGATTTTGCTACTCGTAAGTAGGCTAAAATACGGATCTCAATGAGTTGTTCCAACTCAAGCAGTCCAACCTCCACCCACAGGCATTCAAACAGTGTATCATGTAAGCACTTAGCCGCATGGCAAGCATACTGTCATGTTAAACATTCACACGCATGCGGTATGCTAAAGCAAAAAAAACACTTACATCGTACTCCGTGCCAAAAACGAAAACCCGGTTAGCAAACATGCATGACCTAGTTCATGTCAAGTGGCTAATGCAACACAAGCATAAATGCAAGCTAGAGTAGGCTCGGTTAACCCTAAACATGGCATATGAAATGCTTCAAGTAGCATGTATTCAATTTGGAAATTGAAAGTTACGATGCAGTTTGTATGATGTACCGAGCCCGGTGCATGTAAACAAATGCATGAATGAACACATGCATTGCATAAGGTATGCTAAAAATAAGTATGCCCTAATCTACCATAAACAGGTAAATAAAAGGGTTAGAAAGAAATGGGGGTTGGAAGACATACACCCACTCACGCACACTTATTACATTTTTGCCCTCGCTCGGAGGGACTGAAATAATAATACAGACCGAATAAATAATTAACTAAACTAGCTAATTAAATATTACAAATCAACTGAATTAATTAAATTAAATAATTAATCTAATTAAGCATTAAATGCCTCGGGGTGAGGGTCCGATGCATGCGCGTTCGGACTCTTTAATCGCGACCGCCATGCAAGTGTGCCTCTGTTTATACTGCCTTACTCCTCTGAAAATTGCCAAAGTCCCAGGATTGCCTCTCTGAGTGCTGTGGAACACCATCGGCTAAGGGGGATGGCCACTGGCCAAGGGAAATGACCACCGGCCACAAATTATTCTATCGGCCAGTAATTCTTTGCCGGTCGGCACTTAAAAGTGCCGGTCGGCCAAAAATTGCTGCAGAACCTGCAATTTGACAGCAGCAGAGGACAAGCAGTGTATGGCAATATAATTCAAAGCATGTATGCACCAAACACATCCCTCATCATGCTATGAACTCAAGAGGGCATGTGCCTCGATTCCCGGACCACCAATCGCGCATTTCCATGCGTGATGGCCCAAAGGACCAAGAATGCAACTTCAATGTCAAATGCATGCAATGCAAACAAGCAAATAAAGGTGCCAAACCTCCATCATACTTCACTTCAAGAGGCTCAACATGCATGCCAATGCAACAAGGCCCTAAGCATGTTATCTACTATGCCATATGGATAATGCGAGGCACTTATATAGGCATACAAGTAGGTGTACATGGCAAGTATGCAAACTAAGTAATGAGACGGACTTACACATGAATTGGGCAGCTCTAACAAGGCTCAAAACAGTGGCCAAAGTGCCTAGAAAATGAGACTAAACACACGCACACACATGCACATGTTAAAGTCTAAACCCAAGGCATACAAAAGCAACTCTCATGCACACTCAAGAGACACAAACATGGGCTAATAGCATGCATGAAAAGCTCTGAAATCCATGTTAAACATGATGCCAAAACATGCAATAAAGCAAGCCAAATATACAACAAATGGCCCAAGTTTTGAAACAAGCCATGAAGGCTTAAACCAAGGCCAAGTCCACCAAGCCTCACAAGGCTAAGGGGCCTCAAAATAGGTCACAAGCAGACCTAAACAAAGCCTAAGGAGCACCTAGATGGCATCTAAGGGGCTCAAGTACAAAGGCATGCAACATGACCAAAACATGGAGCGTTCGACACATGCTTTTAAAGCATTAAAGAAGCAACTAAAGCATGCATACAAGCACACCAAAAATTCTGAAATAACATGCTAGATGGCTCCAAACTATCAAAAATGAAGTAAGCATGGCACGCTATACACTCATACTCTCAAGGCCAACAAGCCAAATGCAAAGGAGCTACATGATGCATGATGGGATCGACCCAAATGGCTATGGACAGAGTTAAATCATGTCAAAATAAGCATACAAGCTTCACGAACACAAGCCTAAAACATGTTAGAAACTAAGGCTAACAAGCTAGTCATGTTAAGGCAATATTAAGGCATTACAAAGTAACTATGCAAATCATGCAAAGAGTACTAAAACCAACTTGAAATCATGTTATAATATGGCAATATAAGCATGGAAAACAAGTCAATCATGCTCAACACACACTCAAACATGAAGCTCCTTATGAAAGCAAAATTTGCCCTTTTCAAGGACATCAAGGAGAGGGGGTGGCCCTCCCCTTTCTGAGACTTCAAGGCATGCTCTTTACCACTGAAATCCCTCAAGATTTCAGTGGTGAAGAGATCCTATCACCAAAATCTCGGATCTCTCCAAAATAGCACAAAAAGGGACCCTTTTCAAGGTCTAAAGGGGGTCAAACCTCCCCAAACCACAAAACACTCTTAATATACAATAAAGAGGGTTCAAAATCAGAACTTTTTTGTGTTATATGTTAAGCACAAAAAATATTTTAAAGCAAGTAAAAATAGAGTGCAAAAATGGGGAAAAAGGGGTAGTTTTGTTACCTTTGAAGACCACCTTCACAAAGGTTGGAGTGGATGGGTCCTTGAGCTCAAAACTAGTCAAGAACAATAAGAACAAACCTCTGGAACCTCAGAACCAAGAGGAAGGTGGAACACTAGGTGTTTTAGTGCAATAGTAAGGCACAAAACACCTAGATTTCAAAGAGAAAGAGAGAGATAGAGTGTATATCTATTCTAACCCTAAAAGAACCAGAGCTCTAACTCTCTAACAATGTCTAAAGCTCTCAGATTTTTGTAACCCTTGAGCCAAGAGAAGAGGGTTCTCTTGTATAGGCAATCAAACTTACAAGTTAAGTTACCAAACAAGCTCATCCCTCCATACACGTGTATGGAGGGGAAAACAATTGCACACAGCTGTCTGAAAATATCTCAGAAAGCAAGTGCACAGTGGTCGGCTGGGCAAATTGGTCATTTCGCCCAAAATGGTGCCGACCGGCACAAAATAGTGCCGGTGACAACTACAGCCAGCCGGTGGCCTCTAGCCCCAGCCGGTGGTGTGTGGGGATACCTCACAAAGCATTCCCTGCCCTTCCAAGGCAAAACACAAGTGTTTGGTGCAAAACCAAACACAAACGGTCGAGTTCGGAGGTCCTGAGGCAGGGCGCGCGTAGCCGAGAACTCCAGGAACTCCAAACGAACACAAACATGGATAATCACCGAGTGTGCCAACGGTGACGTCCAAGTCTTGAGGACGGTCAAAAATGGGGTGTCTACAGTTGCCCCTCTTTGACAGAACTCGGAAGTCATAACAATGACGGGAGTGAATGTCAAAGCCCAGAGACGACCCATTTTTGACAAGGCCGAAGACTTGGACAAACATGCAAAACAAGTAAGATATGCGCCCGAAGGCAGGGGCAAAATGCAACTGAAAATGCAAGAAGCCGGGCATAACTTATGATCATGCAAAGAAAGCTGTAATGAAGCACACATGCAACAGTTATAAGCTAGCAAAAGCCAATCTACACTACAATGCAGAAAGGATGTAAGAGAATTATGCAATTCTCAAAACGTCTCACACGGAGGATACATTACCTGTGCGGCTCGTCCGGTTGTGCCGGCGGTAAATGAGCCGTACATACAATATCGTGCCTGAAAAGAAAGCAAACTTAACAGGTACAATATGGTTAGCAACATGCATGACATATGCAATGCGAATGATGAATGATATGCAATATATACAAAACTATGTATGAATAATGCAAATGAAAATGTAGTGCAATTAAAACTAATGCGAACTACATGCAGGGCAATTGAATCATGATTCAAACCGAAGCGATTCGAAACCACACAAACGTCAAATAGATTGATGGAAGTGACAAGCCCGTCTCCCATAGAACGATGTCTGATCTATGAGTACTTCGCACGGACATAAGAACAAGTATTGGGTGGAATGACATAAGTGGGGAAACGACCCGCTGGGGTGAGAACAGTGATCCTAATGCCGGACGCAACAATTACACTACAATGTAATGGAAATGGATACAATGGGTATGGCACGCGGGCCAAACCGTATTTTGCCTAGGAAAGGCATGCACACGTACAAGCCATGTCTAACACAGAAAAGGTGCCGCAACCTCAAACCAACATACCAGCGTGGAGTAGGCGCGATACACAAGCAGAACTATGCTTTGACGTGAAAAGTAAGGGCACATACCAGACCAAGCTCAACAAGGAAAGGCGCAAGCCATAGATGGAAGATGATGCAGTGAATGCATGCAACTACAATGCAATAGAAATGGATATTTACAGAAAATGCATGACATATGCACTATACTACAATGGAATGCATGACATATGCATGGTTTTTTTTTTTTTGAATTTTGAATGTTTTTGAAAATGCATGACATATGCAATAGTATTGATGATGCATGAGATGCTCTTTTTTGGAATGCACATGATGCATGACAACGCAATATTTACAAGTGATGCGTGGGATGCATGTTGATGCAATGGCTATGATTGCAGTTTTCCCTATTCTACCAACGGGGCGACATACTAGGTTGGTTCAGTATCCAGAATTGAGACGTAAACACGCCGCCTCAACCTATGGGGCTTCCATACAGATTTCAAGCCGAGGGTACATCCCCCTGGGTATTTAAACCAGACTTTAGTCTCGGAAATTCCGAACCTTTGCGTTCTAGGCGTAAGCCGTTCAAACTCTAGTTTTCACCGTCCCCATTGGTCTCCTAGGAACTTCATCAAGAACACGCACGGGTGGCTTTACCAGACCACCGAAAGTCGTTCGGGCACGACAAACACCGAAGGAATTGCATCTTCAGAGGATTTAAGGTCTCCTAGACCGTGCGTGTTTAAAGTCTCGCCAGATCATCAGGGCAACTGAGATGCGCGCGCGGACGCAAACGGGGCAGATGAGATGCGCGTGTCTCAAAAGATGGAAAATGGAGTGCAATGAGGATGTGCGCCAAACGGCGCGATAAAATGCATGCCAAATGCGATGAGGGGCAACTCTAGTGCGCCGAAGGTCTTGCACCTCTAGAGGATTTAAGGTCTCCTAGACCGCGCGTGTTTTTGGTCCCGCCGGACCATGCGTGTTTTCGGTCCCGCCGGACCCGGTATGGGGCAACCATGCGAATGTGACACGCGTGCCACAAAGGGGTGCAGAACAATGCAAATGAGAATGAAATGAACCATGATGAGGCGCGCATACCTCATTGGTGGAAAATGGAATGCAAAACGAGGCACGCGCACCTCGAAATGCGATGAAATGCGAAATAAGGCACACGTACCTTATTTGATGGAAAATGAAGTGCAAAACGAGGCGTACATGCCTCGAGATGCAATGAAATGCGAAATGAATGTAACGAGGTGCACCTTAATGCACCGAAGGTCTTGCACCTCCCAAGGATTTAAGGTCTCTGGACATACAGGTTTTTGGTCCCGCCGACCATGCGTGTTTTCGGCCACGGGACTCAGATGGCAAAATGAAATGCACATGAGGCACGCAGACTCATTGGATGGAGAATGAAATGCAAAACAAAGCACGTGAGGTAGTACACCTCACGTGACTCAAGGTGAAATGCAATGAAACACGTGAGGTAGTACACCTCACGTGACTCAAAATGAGATGCAATGAAGCGCGAGGTAGTACACCCCACGTGAATCAAGATGAAATGCGAAATGAAGCACGTGAGGTAGTACACCTCACGTGACTCAAAATGAGATGCAAAATGAAGCGCGTGAGGTAGTACACCCCACGTGAATCAAGATGAGATGCAAGATGAAGGAGTACGACACGCATGCCGCACGACAATGCAAAATGGTGCAAGTCGCAAGGGACGTGCAAGATGGCGCGATACGATGCGCCGGACATGGCGATGAATGCGCGTGACGCACACAGGGCAACTTTTGAATCTCTGTAAATGACAAAAGGATACAAAAGGATACAGTCTTCGCTTGAATTTGAGCGTCACGCACAGTAGAGACGGTCCGAAGTCAAAACGGAGGCCGGTTGAGCATCGGGGATGCATTTTCTTGTACTTTCTTGAGCTATGAAGACCCAAAACTCCTCAACTTGCCTAAAAAGGGCCTTGGGAACACCACCGGCTGGGTGGGGTGGTCATCGGCTACCACCGGCTGCATGAACTTACCTATCGGCACAATAATGTGCCGACCGGCACAAAATAGTGCCGACCGGCCAAAATGGTCGATCGAAGCGCTTTTGCCATTTTGCTCGTCTTTTAAAATAGGGCTTGAAACCCTATTCTTCTTACTTTGCCTCCTTGAAAATCTTTGCTCTCCCTCTCCAAAGTGTTTTCTCTCACTTTTCATCGATTTCCGCGCTTTCACGCTTGTTTTCTCGTCGGATTCGATATATTCGTCAGCTGACATTTCCACCCGATCGAAATTTCATTTCGGGTCTCCTTGCTATTTTCGCCTTCTGGACTTGTTCCCTCAATTTTCTCTTCATTCTCGTGTCTTTTCACATTCCGACCTTCCGCCATTTCCGACCTCCGGGGTTGACTTTGTCGGTTGACTTTTCAGATTCCACCCATTTTTCATTTTCCGTCATTTTCCACCATCATTACCCATGGCGACGATGTTCCACATGTGGACTCCTGCACCATGAGATGGACCCCGGGGTCGAGCTCCTCCCGTTGAGCGAGCGCCCATTCGATCCGGCGACCTATCGCCCGGCCATTCACGTGCTACCACCCGATGGACTCCGCCACTTCTGCGGCTTCGACAGAGTTTTAGACCCAGAGCTCCTGCTGCGCGAGCCGGCCTCCCACTTGTCTGCTGGCGCCACCGAGGTAACATTCTGGTCTTTTATTTTCTGCAATGTAGGATTTCCTGTCAACTGCCATAGCTAACTGAACCCCCTTAACTGCTTAGTTCTGATGTACTGTACTGTAGTCGATTGTAGGCAAACTCACTACTGACATCTGTTTAGGACCGACGCACATGCACACACACTTCACTAGTCTGAATCACCCAAACACATGGCACACATTGCACTGCCGATTCGCCGACACCCGGCGCTTATTTGATTCTGAAAACTCGCACGCATGCTAGATTTGCACAAAACTACACCTAACACGCGGACACATCACACGTTGTAGTTTACTGAAACATACCGAGACCTGGCTTCTATTTGAACGTTGAAAAGCACGCACACACGCTGTTTACACCGATCCTCATAGGAGCACTGACATGTCACAGACCGTAGCCCACCCACTGGTAAGCTGAAACCCGATATCTGCTTGAATCTAAAAAATGTGCACACATGCACCGACCGCATGCTAACCTTCACAAACACATCGATACATCACAGTGTAGCCTACCAAGACAATCAAACCTCGATGTTTGCTTGAATCAAAAACGTACACATGCACCAAGTTTACATCGAGCATTTAAAACACATCGACGCACCATGGGTTTGCGGTTTTACTATAAGCACACCGCACCGGTTTCGCTTGAATTTTAAAGATAATCTGCACGCATACTAGATTTATACCAACTGCATATCTTCATATGGCTTTGCAATTTCTTGACTACAGGGGGACTCCCATACTCTCCGCGGGTATGGGAACGTTACCGCTCGCGATTGGTACGCCGAGTTGCCCGATGCCGTTAGCCGTATTGTGGATCGGGCCGGCTTCGGTACCTTCTGCAGGGGACTTTCCAGACTCTCTACTTGCAGACCTCTTCTTGCCGCTCTGGCAGAGAGGTGGTGGGACACCACCGATTCTTTTCATCTATCAGCGACCGGGGACATGACGATGACCCCTTACGACTTCTCGATGCTCACTGGCATCGGGGTGGGGGGTGATCCGATCCCCTTCGACACAGACATGGACGAGTGGATCGCCGCTCAGGTTCATTTGTTCACGAGGCGCCGCCACTTGTTCGCCCAGGGTTCGTCCGCTACTCTGGTTCGAGGTCAGCTGAAAAGTGCCGGACCATCCGTGGACGCAGCCCGATGACCCAGAGGAGCCGAGATATGCACGCGCTTTCTCATGTTTTTCTTGGGGACCACCTGTTTGCCGATCGGGCGAACACAAGGCCCTCGCCGCTTCGCCTTTGGTAGATGTCGAGAGGATTGTGCAAGAGGATCGGGAGGCGCGCTTTGGCCACCCTTACGGTTATATGAGCTCATCTCGTGGGCAAGGATTTGCTAGAGGCTATCAAGCACAGCCCGAGGTATGTCTTCCTCTCGCTTACATTTCGCTCAGTACTTTCTATATTCGCAGACATCGCACACACCGTTGTTCAGATCTTGTACTCACGCACACACATACCTTATAATCGACCGCATTAATCGCTCACATCAGACACCCCGCCAACACAATACACAACGACACGGCTCTGTATTTCGCTTATTCAGATTCGCTTCGATAATCATCTCGACGCTGCTTTTGCGATTGTGGGTCTATGCCTACTTTCGAGGCTAGAGCCAAGACCGAGACTCGAGACTCCGGTTGTCCCCTTCTTCGCCAAGACGACGGGCGATGTGTCCGGAGACCCCGGGACACTTTTAGCTTCTACCGTCGTTTCTTCGACACCATCACCTCCACCGAGGTATGTTTTACTTACATTCCGTTTTAAGCTTCGCTTTCATGCTTACATTTCTATATCGAGATAATCAATCAGATTTCATTTCAGTCACTGGCGGTACCGTGGGCTCCACTCCCAGCGGTGATACGAGATCGGTACGCCGGCGCCATCGAGACTTCGCGCTACCGGATTCTCCTGGAGGGTCCGGTCTGTCGGGCCTGGTACCTGGGTGAGCGCTTCTTGCGTCAGACCCTGGGATTGCCGGAGCAGATAGTTCCGATCCATCCTCCCGAGCACATGAGGGACACCGAGAGGTTTTCTGTGCAGCAGATGGAGGACTACACCCTTGGCTGGGCCATAGATGTAGATGCCTACAGGGGCGAGGGCGACTACTCTGAGTACGTCCGGACCTTCTTGATGCGGCCTTTGAGCGGGGGCTCCCGAGCTGATCCAGCGAGACCTGCGGCGCCAGCGGCCCGGGCAGAGACAGGAGCAGGAGCGGGGCCATCACAGAGGGCTCGAGCTCGCGGCAGGAGGGGGGTGCAGAGGGGACGAGGGACGGGCTGGCCCGCTCTACCTACTATGTTGACTTATAGGGGGCAGAGTGGGGAGACCTACCAGATCCCTTTTGCTCCTCCTCCGGCTGGTCACGAGTTGGCCGGTATTCCTGACTTACCTCCGGTATGTATTACTTTATTTCTGCATCTTGCATTGTCATTTCAGTTCATTCAGATATCCCACAGAATACTGATATATTTAATACTTTTGCAGGCTTCCTCCGAGTATACCCGCCACCAGGAGTTGAATGCCTCTCTTTGGGGATGCCGCAATGACTCGACGCTGGCCGCCTACTTCGCTTACGGTATGTTCTACTGACCACAATCTCAAATCATACTTTGTTTCGCACAATATGCTATAATGCACCAAAAATCTGATAAACTGCTCACGGCTTTCATACATTGTACTCATACACTGCATTCTGTACTGATAAACTGCTCACGGCACTCGCACACTGTACTCATACACTGCATTCTATACTGATTCACTGTTCACAGCATTCACATCAGACTCATACATCGTGATTCTATCTTCGATAAACATTCGACTTCGATGTGTTTGTTTTATATTTTCACCTCCTTTCCCGATCCCTCCAAAGAGGCGGCCGCTCCACTGGGCCTCCCTTTCTACTGGGATGGCGGATCTTCCTCGCAGAGGGGGACGTGGTCATGTGGGGAGCAGCTCACGAGCTCCAGTTCCAGGAGATGGGGAGTCGGAGGCGGGGACTAAGTCATTTGCGGAGGAGGCCGGGGATAGCTCTGCTCGAACTCTCGATGGGAGCTCGACGACGCCTTTGTGCTTCTGCCCAGGAAGAGGGCGAGGACTGATCCTTAGGCATGAGACCTGTTGCTGATGATGATGATTTTGTTACTTCTTTTCTTTATTTCTTTTTTTCTCTTTTTGGTAGATAGAGTACTATGTACTGCCGCAGGCAGATTTTTGCTTTTCTCAAAAATTTGTATTTGAAAAGACGATGATATGGAACAAACTTTTTTTATCTGAAAGATGTTATATTGGTCTGTATCTGCGTATTTCATATCCTGCACTGCATTGCATCATATTACATCCCAAATGTAAATGACATTGATCTGTTATCTGACAATTGAACACTTGCACTGTGATAATCAAATAACCAACCAACTAAACGGCAAAACAGCTCATACAAACCACTGCTCAAAATTGGGTTCACAACCCATACTCTGCTAGGGACTAATCTGCTGGGGATTGATTTGCATACAGCCCATAACACAGCATTTGGTTCATTCTGCACATAGCAAACCCTGAACAAATAGCCCCAATCTGATGAGATAGATCACAAAACTGATACGGTTGTAGTTGAGACACATTCGGATGTCCCGAATTTTGTCTTTCCTTCCCCTACTTTGCACGGATGTAGAGAATGGCAAAACATTCTGAGCACAAGCGATTTTTGAAAAAGAGTTTCGCGACCGGGGTATCGAGCCTACCGTAGGACACGACAAAACAGACTCAAACAAAGAAACAAAAGGCACACGACCTAACACAACAAGACATACTTAGAAAAGACTCAAAGCCAAAATTGAGGCCGACAAATCAAAAGACACGACACACAGACGTGTTCAAAAGAAGAGACCTCAAATTTCGAGGAGCCAGTCCCTCCGGGTATACCTCCCACCCTTTCTGATTTGTGATACTCGCATCGCTCGGCCCTCAGGCTCGGTTTTTCTCTCAAAAACCCTTTTCTCACTTTTCTCTCAACTTACTCCTCTCTATTCTTTATTCTCTCATTTTGCATCCCTCCCTAGGGTGAATGACAGATGAATAGGAAGTTGCGGGTTCACGCCCGACGCAGCTAGCTTGCAGCCATTTCTCCTGGCGGATAAAGTGCCTCTCGGGCAATCAGGTTAACGGGGGGGGAGACAGAGGACCTGACTCAATCGTGCCCCTAGTTCGTCATTTTGACCATTTTTTGTTTTCTTCCTAAAACAACTTTGATCAAAAATGAGAGTTAGATTAACACACTTATTCAATTTTTGATTTGAAAATCATGCGAATCAAGTTGTGAGCACTGAAAATTCTCCTTTTTGGGTCCAAACATGGTCCAATTTTGAAAGCGAAACAGTTTTCGAGAAAAATAAGTCAACCTCAGTAAAACTTTTCAAAAACCGTTTTTGCAAACAATCAATGCTCAACGAGCGTAGAACTTACCCTCGAGATATGCAACCCCGGATCGGAGGTAATTGAAAATTGCCCCTGGCCTAAAAAGGGGAGGGAAGGCAACGGAAAGTTGCCCCTGGTTTGAACGTGGCTCAGGGCAACTTATGGCAATGGATGGCAACGGAAAGTTGCCCCTTGTTTGGATGATGCGACGGCATGTTGTAAGCCAGTCTTTTGTTGACGACGGTCGGATCCCCGGACACGGAGGAGTCGAAGACGGCTTGAATCAATATGTGGACACAGTCACCTGGAAGGTGTTGGTGGTTTGGCTTCAAGAGGAAGTTAATCACGCGGCTCCGGGTTGCTGCAATCAAGACATTGGATTCGGAGTAGGCGAAAGTGATCAAAACCATGACATGGCCTGAGACGCTATGGAAGCGCTAAATGGACTTCGATGAAGTTGCTCACGATCCCAAACATGGGAATGAAGCCTTAGGTAGTTGCGGTTAAGGTACACTCGGGTATTTTAACCTTCACTATTTTTAGGCTCTAACTTTTGCCAAGGTGCCCAATGCGGGTTTTCGACCTTGCGAGCTTTGTTCTTTCTTTTTCTTATTTTCTATTCTTTTGCATTTTCATCTTTTATTTATTATTTTCTGCATTTTCTTTTCTCTTTTGTATTTTTCTCTTTTTTTTCTTTGCTCTAACTTTTGCTGGCCGCCTTCCGGTTTTCGCCCAAATGAGCCTCTCAAAGGGTAAAAGTGTAGCAAGCCCATGCCAAATGGTTTTGAGATTGAAGCCTTTCCGTATCCAGGAGAGTGGCCATCGTGCTGATTTGTAGAAAGGTCCATCACGGCTACTTCTCGAACTTTGCTTGGTGGTATCTGATTTCCTCGATCTAATTTTGATGCCTCTTGCTCGAGGGTTGCCCCAAAATGAGCCACACAGGCGTTTCATGGTATTGATCGCTTTGAACGGATCTAGTTTGTGACGGATGAATTGAAACTTGAGACCGAGAGCAATCCCGGGCTACACAATCTCAAGAGCGATTCCACACAGGTCTTCGCAAGATTGCACAAAATGCTTTGTTTTTGAAAGTTTTCAAGAAGGCGACGATTTGCTCGTGCCGAAGACAGTGTGGAACCAATCTGGATCAAGCCAGGGTCCTTCTCAGTACTCACGCCGGCAAGCATGATTTCATTCATCAAAAGCTTAACATGCCTTTCTTTCTCTCAGATCGATCAAAATTTTGCAAAACCCGGGGAATTACTTCCCCATTGTTTTTATCACCGCAGTGTTTAAAAAGGTTTTTAAAAAACTTAGGTCAAAACAATAATTTTTAAGGCACAAAGAGCAGGTGGAATGCACTGTCACCCCATTCGAATTCTCTGGCACAACTAGCCCAACATAAATAGTACGGGAACACGATAGCCGCGACTGTTTCATTCAGGTTCCCCAGATGTAAACCGGCTCCACGGCAGAGGCAGACCCAAAAAGAAAGCAAAAAGGAAGTAATTACAAAACAAAATGGTGCTCGAGGCAACAACCCCGAAGTCACCTAGTATCCTTATACAAAAGAGGAACTGACTCATTACAATTAGACAGACCCTTAAACAAAAGGACTGACTCAAAACAATGAGACAGACTCAAGACAAATCAAAAGACTGACTCGACACCCAAGCCAGGTTTTACAAAACTAGTATCGGCAGGTGCTCAAAAATGCGCGCCAAGTGCCATATCCAAAAATGTACCAGATATCACCCGCAGGCAGTTGAATCCCAATTACATACTCGCAGTATCGGTGTCCTCGGTGTCTGTGTCCTCACAATCCAAGAACTCTGTAGTGACTGACTTGGCCGAAGTAGGCGGGAGGATGACCTTGTTATCGATCAAATCCTGTACTTCATGCCGAAGGCGGGAACAATTGTCGGTAGTATGGCCAGACTGTTGATGGTACGCACAGTACTGAGTGGCATCATGGCCTGCTGGAAGGGGTTTGGGGAGTGGCCTAGGATCGAGGGGTGAGATGCCCTTTTGGCCAAAATCAAGTGCCCTAGACAGGCATGTAAAGAGGATGGAAGACCTCGCGCTTCGGCAGTACTTGGGACTCAGGTATTCTTGCTAGATGCACTAGCGAATGGATCGGGTGCGACCTTGGGTTCGATCCTTTCCGGATGCAAGGCCGAGTGGGAAGAACCTTTTGGCATGACGGGCCTATCCCGATTCTCGATTGATCGAACCGCCTCAAAGTGAGTAGGGAAAACATCATCCACAATTTTGGTTACCATCGCTGTTATCTGTTGTTTGCTCCTTCCCGCCAAAAGCCCGGATCGCCCACAGCAGTTGTTCCACGGGGTCGACATCTACCTTCACTTTGTCTTTGCCTCTGGCCTCAGCCTGGTGAGAGGTTTGTGTTGGTACTGGTACATCATTGTTGTGGGTGGAGGTCATCTCCGACTGATTGAGCTCGATCACAATCCGCCCCAGTATCGGGGGCTCCTGGGGTTCGAAATTCCAAAGATGTGCAACCGGTGGCGAGGTTGACATTCCGTAAGCGAGATCCGCCACGGACCTCTGGAGATCGCCTATCATCCCCATTAACTCGAATGTAGTGGGCTCGCGAGCCTGATAGAATTGAGGGGTCCAGACTGGGTGTGCAGCGGGCGACCTAGGCGGATGCGGCGTATCAACAGTAGCTTCATCTTGTGGGGTGGTTCCTTGACTCAGCGCGGCCGTCATGACCACAATCTCTTCTGAGTTCTGCATCATGTTCACCCCGCCAATGAGGAAGACACTATCATTTCGACTTAACTCTCTGAATCACTGAACTGAAACGGAAAACAAGCAAGATTTCAAATTTCAAACAGATCAAACACGGTGTAGTCAAACAATCTGACTCTACTATCAACACTTGTTCCTCGAGATCACTGCCCCAAGTCGAATCGATACCGCAGATATAATCGATTCTCAACAACATCGATATCGGTGCCGCAGTCGGATGCCCAGACTGCAAACCGGTATATGCATTACCAGAGAGATACACTCTAAAAGCACATAACAAGTAAATGAGAGCCAATACACCCCTATGTTGGGGTAGGGTTTCTGCCCTATTTTGTCAAGAGCTAGGGTTTCACTACGCACGCAATGTTTCAAACAACCTAACATCGGGTGAGCAACCCGTCCTAGTTTGGAATGGTCACTATGGATCCGAATATGCACTAGGTCGAATGGTCGAAAAGGGTGCCTCGTAAAACCGGGTTTGTGTTCCCATATCGGCAGAGCAACCGGGTCAGCCTTATGGTCATGCCTTGACAAGACAAGCCTCCAAAGAAACCGCCAGAATAGCAGATGGCCAACACGGTGTCCTAGGCGCACCAATGCACATGCAATGCAAAGAGACACATAAATGAAATCAAAACAGATATCACGAGTTCGAGTCAAGCTCTCTAAATCTCAAAGAGAGTCGCCAGAATCAGAGCACGCCCGCTGGGGGACCTCAGGCTCGATGGACTCGATTTTGTGTCGCGGTTCTAACTGAACCAAAGAGTCGAATCCGCAAATCGTTTGAGAAAACAGATTTTTGAAAAAGTAGTGCCAAACATGGATCTTTGCTTAGACTGAGTCGCCACCTAAATATTTTAAAATGGGAAATTTAGGAAACCACGACTCGGTCAAGGCCACATGTCCATCATCACCAAAGTGGTCTTGGCTCGGGAGCTTGGGTACGATCGGGGAAGGTCAGCTATGAGCAACCCCTTTCGCCCGGTCCGAAGACCGGCCTCTACTAACCGTGATATCCGTTTTTGACAACTTTATGCGTTCTTATTCCAATTATTAGCCTAGAATTACTATGTGATGCGCATAGCACAAAAGTATAGACTAGATTGCCTAACTTGGAAATAAACATTGCATATCCGTTTTGTCTCGAAAAACGTGTTAGATTTTGCTACTCGTAAGTAGGCTAAAATACGGATCTCAATGAGTTGTTCCAACTCAAGCAGTCCAACCTCCACCCACAGGCATTCAAACAGTGTATCATGTAAGCACTTAGCCGCATGGCAAGCATACTGTCATGTTAAACATTCACACGCATGCGGTATGCTAAAGCAAAAAAAACACTTACATCGTACTCCGTGCCAAAAACGAAAATCCGGTTAGCAAACATGCATGACCTAGTTCATGTCAAGTGGCTAATGCAACACAAGCATAAATGCAAGCTAGAGTAGGCTCGGTTAACCCTAAACATGGCATATGAAATGCTTCAAGTAGCATGTATTCAATTTGGAAATTGAAAGTTACGATGCAGTTTGTATGATGTACCGAGCCCGGTGCATGTAAACAAATGCATGAATGCACACATGCATTGCATAAGGTATGCTAAAAATAAGTATGCCCTAATCTACCATAAACAGGTAAATAAAAGGGTTAGAAAGAAATGGGGGTTGGAAGACATACACCCACTCACGCACACTTATTACATTTTTGCCCTCGCCGAGGGATCAAATAATAATACAGATCAATAAATAATTAACTAAACTAGCTAATTAAATATTACAAATCAACTGAATTAATTAAATTAAATAATTAATCTAATTAAGCATTAAATGCCTCGGGGTGAGGGTCCGATGCATGCTGCGTTCGGACTCGCTGAATCGCCCGCCATGCAAGTGTGCTCGTTTATACCGCCTTACTCCTCAAAAATTGCCAAAGTCCTGTGATTGCCTCTCTGAAAGTGTGGAACACCATCGGCTAAGAGGGATGGCCACCGGCCAAGGGAAATGACCACCGGCCACAAATTATTCTATCGGCCAGTAATTCTTTGCCGGTCGGCACTTAAAAGTGCCGGTCGGCCAAAAATTGCTGCAGAACCTGCAATTTGACAGCAGCAGAGGACAAGCAGTGTATGGCAATGTAATTCAAAGCATGTATGCACCAAACACATCCCTCATCATGCTACGAACTCAAGAGGGCATGTGCCTCGATTCCCGGACCACCAATCGCAAGATTTACGCGTGATGGCCCAAAGGACCAAGAATGCAACTTCAATGTCAAATGCATGCAATGCAAACAAGCAAATAAAGGTGCCAAACCTCCATCATACTTCACTTCAAGAGGCTCAACATGCATGCCAATGCAACAAGGCCCTAAGCATGTTATCTACTATGCCATATGGATAATGCGAGGCACTTATATAGGCATACAAGTAGGTGTACATGGCAAGTATGCAAACTAAGTAATGAGACGGACTTACACATGAATTGGGCAGCTCTAACAAGGCTCAAAACAGTGGCCAAAGTGCCTAGAAAATGAGACTAAACACACGCACACACATGCACATGTTAAAGTCTAAACCCAAGGCATACAAAAGCAACTCTCATGCACACTCAAGAGACACAAACATGGGCTAATAGCATGCATGAAAAGCTCTGAAATCCATGTTAAACATGATGCCAAAACATGCAATAAAGCAAGCCAAATATACAACAAATGGCCCAAGTTTTGAAACAAGCCATGAAGGCTTAAACCAAGGCCAAGTCCACCAAGCCTCACAAGGCTAAGGGGCCTCAAAATAGGTCACAAGCAGACCTAAACAAAGCCTAAGGAGCACCTAGATGGCATCTAAGGGGCTCAAGTACAAAGGCATGCAACATGACCAAAACATGGAGCGTTCGACACATGCTTTTAAAGCATTAAAGAAGCAACTAAAGCATGCATACAAGCACACCAAAAATTCTGAAATAACATGCTAGATGGCTCCAAACTATCAAAAATGAAGTAAGCATGGCACGCTATACACTCATACTCTCAAGGCCAACAAGCCAAATGCAAAGGAGCTACATGATGCATGATGGGATCGACCCAAATGGCTATGGACAGAGTTAAATCATGTCAAAATAAGCATACAAGCTTCACGAACACAAGCCTAAAACATGTTAGAAACTAAGGCTAACAAGCTAGTCATGTTAAGGCAATATTAAGGCATTACAAAGTAACTATGCAAATCATGCAAAGAGTACTAAAACCAACTTGAAATCATGTTATAATATGGCAATATAAGCATGGAAAACAAGTCAATCATGCTCAACACACACTCAAACATGAAGCTCCTTATGAAAGCAAAATTTGCCCTTTTCAAGGACATCAAGGAGAGGGGTGGCCCTCCCTTCGAGACTTCACAGGCATGCTCTTTACCACTGAAATCCCTCAAGATTTCAGTGGTGAAGAGATCCTATCACCAAAATCTCGGATCTCTCCAAAATAGCACAAAAAGGGACCCTTTTCAAGGTCTAAAGGGGGTCAAACCTCCCCAAACCACAAAACACTCTTAATATACAATAAAGAGGGTTCAAAATCAGAACTTCTTTGTGTTATATGTTAAGCACAAAAAATATTTTAAAGCAAGTAAAAAGAGTGCAAAAATGGGGAAAAAAGGGTAGTTTTGTTACCTTTGAAGACCACCTTCACAAAGGTTGGAGTGGATGGGTCCTGAGCTCAAAACTAGTCAAGAACAATAAGAACAAACCTCTGGAACCTCAGAACCAAGAGGAAGGTGGAACACTAGGTGTTTTAGTGCAATAGTAAGGCACAAAACACCTAGATTTCAAAGAGAAAGAGAGAGATAGAGTGTATATCTATTCTAACCCTAAAAGAACCAGAGCTCTAACTCTCCAACAATGTCTAAAGCTCTCAGATTTTGTAACCCTTGAGCCAAGAGAAGAGGGTTCTCTTGTATAGGCAACCAAACTTACAAGTTAAGTTACCAAACAAGCTCATCCCTCCATACACGTGTATGGAGGGGAAGACAATTGCACACAGCTGTCTGAAAATATCTCAGAAAGCAAGTGCACAGTGGTCGGCTGGGCAAATTGGTCATTTCGCCCAAAATGGTGCCGACCGGCACAAAATAGTGCCGACCGGCACAATATAGTGCCGGATACCAATTTCTAAGGGTGGCCTCTAGCCCCAGCCGGTGGTGTGTGGGGATACCTCACAAAGCATTCCCTGCCCTTCCAAGGCAAAACACAAGTGTTTGGTGCAAAACCAAACACAAACGGTCGAGTTCGGAGGTCCTGAGGCAGGGCGCGCGTAGCCGAGAACTCCGGGAACTCCAAACGAACACAAACATGGATAATCACCGAGTGTGCCAACGGTGACGTCTAAGTCTTGAGGACGGTCAAAAATGGGGTGTCTACAATGTTGAACCTTAATCTTGAGGATTTGTGTGGTTAGTCATATATGAGATGAAGATCTACATGAGTTTAGAAGAAGTTTTGGAAAAGTTTGATAAAGAACTAAATAAGGATTTTGATCTTTCTTGCTTAAAGATTCATGGTATTTTTGGTGTTTTGATTTAGAAAACAACCATAACCTCATGTTTTCTATTAGTTTTAGATGTTTTTGAATGATTTAAGTTGAAACCTAGCTTAGAAAATGAAAGAATAAGTGTTGGAACCAACTGGTATTTTCATACAGTAGTTTTTGCCCAGAGCCGCACGTGTGGCGGGGCTTCCCACACGTGTGGAAACCTTCTTCAACAACATTTTTTATTCTAAAATAAAATAACATGCCCCCGCACGTGCCCTGGATTTACCGCACGTGCGGATTTGGTCCCACACGTGCGGCACTCCCTTGTTTCTGCTCAACTTCAACTAAGCATATCTCTCTCACCCGTACTCCATTTTAAGTGATTCTTGAACCTAAATTCAAGCCTCAGAAATCTAGTTTCCAGTGGTGGTGGTCTCACATCCAAATTCTAAGTACACAAATAGATATGCTTAAATTAGTGAAGGTTGTTCACTTTTTGACTAGTGGTTTCATGCCATTTCTTCTCCTAACCCAATTTCCTTCCATTTCTTCCCATTTTCCTTAATATGAATTATGACCCCTTGAGCACTAATGAGTTTAGAACGAGCATAAATAATTGGTTAAGGCAAAGTAAAGGTTCAGTTTATTTGATTAATCAAAGATTAGGAAAAGTAACTTTGATCAAGAGAGTAATTCTATGTTAAATATGTTTTGTTATGTAATTTGTAGGTCAAGACAAGGACATCGCCCAACTGCTACCAGAAGCCCATCAAGGTGAGTAATAATATTGTAAGGATATGTTCGTTTATATTTATTTTAATATGTAAATGTTGCGATGTTCTGGAATTATGTTTTATGCAAATGAATGAGTTAGAAGACCTATGATATGGAATATGGATATGAAATGTGAATTATTTATAATATGATATGATTGGGCCCGAGGCCGTTTTGATATTCGATTGGTCTTGAGGCCATTTTGATATATAATTGGGCACGAGGCCGTTTTGATAGATGTGGGCCCTAGGCTGTTTTGTTATATGGTGGGCCTAAGGCCGTTTTGTAAATATGATTATGAATAATGTTGTGAATGATGTAAATGTGAAAGAGTATTGTGTTATGCTTCTTTTGAATCTATATTATTTACTTGATTCACTTCACTTTATTATTATTAGTCATTGAGCTTCGCTCACTCCGTATTTTATCTGTATGTAGGTGATTAATCCGGACACCATCCTTAGGTCAGCCTCAGGAGTTCTTTTGTGAACCTACTAAGTCAAGCCACCAAGATGCGCCTCTGTGTTGAGGCTTTAACCTTGTATTGTTGGAATTTTGTATTTACTTAAGTTTTATATATATGTGTGTGCGATATATATATATATATATATGCATATTAGTGTGTTTACATTGTTTTAATTATTCCAATTATCATGTATGCACAAGCTCAATGGACATTATCATTAATTTTGCTTCCGGTTAGGCCCCAGTATGATTTGAACATTATGAAATTTTTGTTTTTGAGACCTGAGTATAGGCCGGTCATGACCTAAACCTTTAGAGGCGGGTTCAGGTCATGACAATTTGTATCACTTAAACACTTAGCCTCATGGTAATCATGCTTGACATGGCAACAATCACATGCATGTGATATGCTAAAGCAAGAAATGCTCACCTAATACTCAACCAAGGCAAGCCAAATGAAATGGAATGCATGATTCTAACTAATGCAATATGAATAATACAACATATACACAACGCAATTTAATAGGCTCGACTACTAACATGACATGTGAATCAATTTGATGGCATGCACGTTTTCAAAGAAGTAATAAATAACAATGTGAGTTTAGAATGATGAATCGAACCTCGTATGCATGCGTGACAAATGGATGCAAACATGGGAAATGCCAAAAAAAACATGATGTTCTAAGCTATTCATCGTAAGAAAAGAAATAAAAGGAAGAAAGAACGGGGGTTGGAAGACATACACACATTATTATATATGCACCCTCGCACATGAGGGTCTGAATAAATGAATTAGCTAAGCTAATTAACTAATTATTACAACGCCCAAATTTAACTAACTATTCTAGTTAATTAAAGAATTACAATACCAAAATTAATTAATTAATCTAACTAATTAATTACAAAACCAAGTTAATTAGCTATTCTAACAAATTAATTACAAGTTCACTATTTTAACAGGCCCCAGGAAGTGAGAGAAAGGCTTATGCATGCACATGATTTTCTCCCCCAGAAATGCCTCTGTTTTGCTGCCAAAAGGATTCTGTTTTGTAGTCAGAAAATAGCACTATTTTCACCTCAGCCTCTGCTCTATTCTATGGGGAAAGTGGCACTACCTAGCTGAAAAAGTTGGTTAGCCAGCCAGAAATGGTGGACGATCGTACAGTATAGGTGGCCGGTCGGCCACTGATTTTGGGTTTTTTCTTGCTGCAACAGAAAGCAAATAGAACACAAAAAGAGCATTCTTAGGGGATATTTGTCCACACTGCCTCTCCTTATCATCAGATAGATCAAAGAATAGGTAAGCCCGATTCATAAGCCATCAATTGGTGCAAATTCATTGCATTATGGTCTATGAACCAAGGGACAAAAGCTTAATCAATGAAGCTCAAAAAGACCAACAAAAACTTCTTCCTACCATGGTATTGATCAAGGGAAGTGGTTGACCTTGAAACTTAAACCATTTTCATCACTAGTTAGTATGAAATGTTTTAAGACTCAAGGGGTTCAATTAACATCCGATTGAACCCAAAACCATCTTATTATCTTATTACCTTTTTTAAGCCATTGATTACACCTTTTAATTACCTTTCCATTCCTTAGTCCTTTTAGTCCAAAATGAGCATTAGGCTGCTAATGGAGGGAAGTGTCAAACTGAGGGTTGTTTTAGGCACGGAAAAGAGTTCATGCCTTTGGTAATGAATCTCTAAAGAAATTAAACCATTAAGCACAAGATCTCTTCTCAAGCTTAAACAACACTCATTTTGAAACAACTTTCAAAGAAAAAGCAAAGAAACAACAAGGGAGGGAGCATGCAGAGGTGTTTATTCCATGAACACAAGTATAAGAGACACTAAATAAATGCCATCAACTCCAATAGGTTGGTGCCTAATGCCTAAAACGCCAAACCTATGAGGACTATTACACTACAAGCACACGATACAAAGTATGAATGAAATGAATAGCCCAAAACAATCCTAAAACAGTCAAATATAGTGCTGGAATTAAGGCAAAAATAACTAAAAAAGTAAGCTACAATGGTGAGGAAATTAAGCTAGTAAACAAGCATAAGAATGAGAGGCTAACCCCTCCATTTTTGGGACTTCAAAATACCATTTTTAGCCTCTGAAAACCTCTGAAATTCAGTGGTAAAAAGCTCAAAAAAAAGTTGATGAACAGATGGGAAACACAAGGGTAAAAGCCTAGGAAGCAAGGTTTAAAGAAGATTGATAAGCACCTCTACCTTTAATGGCCTGAAACCACAAGCTTCAGCACATAAATACTGTTGAAAAATGATCCAAAAATAGCAAGAAAAGATAGTAAATTAATAAGGGCAAGAAGCTAGAAATTATACCTCTTGAAGAGGAGTAACACCTTAAGTTATAAACCACCAATTTCTCACCCTCAAGAGCTAGTATTCAAGGTCAAGAACCTCAGCAAAGAGACCTCAAAAACTTGTTTAAGAAGTCTAGGTAAGATGTGTATAGGTTGCAAGGTAGAGAGAGAAATATTTTCTAAGAATTTTCCTTCTCCAAATTTTTCTAACCTAATTTTATGAGAGGGGGTCATCTATATATAGAAATAGATGAGACTATCTCAGAAATATCCATACAGACACAATTGGTGCAGTGTATGCACCTGTGGAGACAGTTTGCACAGCTGGCAAAAGATTTGGTTTTTTGACATAAGTGGCCGACAGGCCACTAAAGGGGACGGTCCTTCACTAATAAGTGGCGGGCCAGCCACTAGTGGATCTACTGGCCCCTGAGTGGTCAGGCTTGAAAATAGTTGTTTTGGTCAAAACACAGTGCAAGGTTTGTAGGTTTCTGAGGCTCAACATCGAGGCTTTCTATTGAGGAAATCGAGCGTTTGTACAACGCAAAACTTTCATCATCGGGTGATCAACCAGTGGCGCCCAAGTCTTAAGGGCGGTCAAAAATGGGGTGTATACACTAAATTTCAGTTCTGTTCCCAATGCTTTCTATAGACACTACCAGAATCTAGATACAAATTTGGAGTCTCTATCCGACAAAATAGAAACAGGAACACCATGAAGTCGAATAATCTCATCTATGTACAAGGTAGCCAACTTGTCCAGGTTGTAAAAAGACTTTATAGGTAGGAAATGAGCATATTTGGTCAATCTATCTACAATGACCCAAATTGAATCCATACATTTTGGTGTGCAAGGCAAACCAACCACAAAATCCATTGTAAGATGTTACCATTTCCATTCTGGGATAGAGAGAGGTTGAAGCAAACTAGCGGGCTTCTGGTGCTCAACTTTTACTTGTTGGCATTGAAGGCAACAAGAGATAAACTCAGCTATGTCCCTTTTCATGTTTGGCCACCAGTAAACTTGCTTGAGATCTTGACACATTTTGGTGCTTTCGGGGTGGACTGTAAACTTGGAGCGATGTGCTTCCTCCATGGCTTTCTTTTTCAACTCTGGTATGTCAAGAACGCATAATCTGCTTTCAAACTGTAAGACTTGTTCTTTGATTAAGAATCTCGGCCTTGGCTTTGAATCAATCTCCTCAAAGATTCTCTTGAAGTAGGTATCCTCCATTTGTGTTTGCTTAATTTCCTCAATGATAGATGGTTGGGCTGAAATTGTCGCTAGAGTTCCTCCTGTCTCGTGTAGGACCAGTTCTATCTCCATTCGCTAAAGGTCTTGAAGTATGTCTCCTCGTTTGGTGAGTAGACATGCCAAATTCTTCATTGACTTTCAACTGAGGGCGTTCGCCACTATATTTTCTTTGCCAGGATGGTATTGTATCTATAAATCATAATCCTTCATCAACTCTAGCCATCTTCTCTGCCTCATATTGAGCTCCTTCTCGGTAAATAAATACTTCAGGCTCTTATGGTCTATAAAAACCTCATATGTAGCCCCACACAAGTAGTGACACCATATCTTTAGTGCAAAGACAGCGGCTACAAATTCCAAGTCGTGAGTTGGATAGTTCTTTTCATGCAGCATTAATTGGCGAGAAACATAAGCAATAACTTTGTTGTTTTGCATCAAAACACACCCCAATCCTTTATGTGATGCATAGTGATAACAAACCCCTCAGTACCTGATGGTAGCATAAGAACTGGCGTTGTGATCAGCCTAGTCTTTAACTCTTGAAAAGCAAAATCTCTTTCTTCTGTCCACTCAAACGGTGTTGCTTTCTATGTCAATTAAGTGAGCGGCACTACTATCTTGGAGAAATCCTTGACAAACCTCCTGTATTAACCTGCCAAACCAAGGAAACTCCGAACCTTTGTTTTATTAGTAGGTCTTGGCCAGTCTACTATAGTTTCAATTTTCTAGGGATCCACATAAATGCCTTCTTTATTCATAGCATGTCCCAAAAATGCCACATTGGTCAGCCAAAACTCACATTTCTTGCACTTTGCATACAATTGTTTGTCTCTAAGAGTTTGAAGGATCAATCTCAAATGTTGTTCATGGTCCCCCTCACTTTTAGAGTAAATCAGAATGTCATCTATGAAGACTACAACAAACTCATCCAAATATGGTATAAAATTATGTTCATTAAGTCCATGAATGCTGCTAGAGCATTAGTGACCCCAAATGGCATAACCAAAAACTCGTAATGGCCATACCTAGTTTTCAATGTCGTCTTCTCAACATCTTCTGTATTAACTTTAAGCTGATGATAATCTGATCTAAGATCAATTTTGGAAAAGACTTGTTCCCCTTGAAGTTGATCAAATAAATCATCAAGTCTCGGCAACGGATACTTGTTACATCATTCTTTTTCACAAATAGGACTAGTGCACCCCCTTCTTGCTTAAGTGATTGAAATTCTGATGCCTTCCTATGCTTGATAGATTGTGGGAAGTACTTGTCATAAAAGTCCTCCAAAAAATGATTCCAAGTGATACCCTCATGTTGGCCCTTTACTAACATCCACCATCTACGTGCCTCCTCTGCTAAAGTGAAGGTGGCCAATGCAACTTTCTGTGTTTCTATGCAAGGAAAGACCTCAAAGAATTTCTCTACCTCTAACACCCATGCCTCTTCCCTTAGTAGATCAATACGTTCTTCAAATTGAATTGGTTTCATCTTCTTGTACTCTGTAATTAATGCCATTGTCGCTTGATTTGGAAAGTACATTTGCAGAGGTAGTTGTTGTTGTTGTTGCGGTGGTGGTTGTTGTTCTTGTTGTGATTATTCTTGATTTCATAGTCTTAGAGCCTCTATTGCCTCTTCTACTCCTTGTAATATTCTTTCCAATCGATATATATGGCTAGTAGATGACTTGGCTCTTTCTCTTACCATGATGCTATGCATGCAAAGCATATGTTAAACAATATAATATATATGCATATGATAACTTGACAATTAACACATAAGATGCGCATCTTGTCATGCACACTCATCATGAATGCATTTCTAAAGTTCTTCTAGGGAAATCCTATACTTTGGAGGACAATGTGTGTGTATACAAACATGTACTCTGATACCACTCCGTCACAACCCTATCCCGCCCCAAACAGGATAGTAGTTATGACTGGCTAGTAGTGTCTGACTACCAAAGGCCTAGCAAGAGACAAAACAAGGTTGAACTAAAACTTTGGGGCTTATGTGGAATAACATCATTGTCCATTAAAACACCAAGAGTCCATCCAGAGCCTGTACATAAATCATATGATACAAAGCAAGCAACTTTATTAATTTATCTTTGACATTTACAACTTAACTAACAAAAGCAAAAACTCATATAAAAGATCTTCGTCCAAAAACTGAAGTTCGCAAAAGTAGAAAAGAAAAGAAAAAGACTTCTAGCATGGTCTCTCATCCACAACTAAATCCTCAGCATCACCTAAATACATATAGGGGAGAGGGATGAGTTAAAGCCCAGTGAATAGCAATATAGTAAAGTTGTAAATGAATAAAGACCAACAAGCTTTATTAAAACCAATGACACCATCATTTTGAACATAATATATCTTTTCAAGCAAAACAAGTCAAGCTTGCAACATATACATAATGATGAACATTATCAAGGCACTTCGAATCAAGAGTCAAAAGGCTACAACCAGTGGCAAATCTCAGTTAGCAAGAGGTTATTGGTAAGATTCCCAATAATGAACAAGTTCCAAGACGTCATCCTTAATACATGATACAAAAGTATATGATGTTCATTCATAGCAAAACAATAATTAACTTCCATAAACATACCCATATGTTTACATTTTGAATCATAATTTTAAAGAACATAACTTTACTATGCTACTAGTCACAATTGGCTCCGCGAACAAGGGTTTAACATCCTCAAGCTTGACCTATACAAGACAAGAACAAAACATTGAAGCATTTGAAAAATCTCTAAACTTCCTATATCAATTGATCATACAAATATACTTTAATTCTCTTTTCTATTCAAACATTTCTCAAGTCGGTTTCTAATTATGTTGCCCTTGTGTTTAGGTGTCGAACATGCCTAAAGGTGAGAACAAAAACAAGTGGAACAAATTGTAGAAATATGTTGGATTTGGCTAGTTCACTCGAGTGGTCATTTCACCGCTCAAACGGTGAACAGCTACCTCCCAGAAGTTCAAGCCTACAAAACTAGATTCTGGGAGTTACAAAAGTGCGCTCAAGCGATGCTTTTACTGCTCGAGCGGTTAACCGACTTCTAACAGATATGCAGGCCAGCAAAAATTCATAGTATTGGATAACCCTAAAGTTCACTTGAGCGGTCCTTTCAATGCTCTAGCGGTGATGCAGAAAAACATGTAGTTCGAAATTCTGCTCTGTTTTGCAGGCTGCTCCAAGGCTGCTAGGGCTAGATTTCTTATAAATTCAACAAATAAACATCCATATATGATGCTAGACATGGTATTATGATTGTTTCCTAAATCAAATGCATCAAATCTTATTTGATTCCAAGGTTTGAAACATATTTCAAGTTTGTATGAGAAATTTCGTGGTTTTTCATCCTTTTACTTCCAAAACTCAAAATAAATTTGTGAAATCATAGAAAATCAATAAAACATGTGAAAAGAATTTGGCAAGGATGTCCAAAACCTCAAAAACCAATTCAAAAGATTGAGAATCCTAAGCTTTCTCTCTAGTTCATCATCCTAGTTAGCTTCTTTTTCTTTTCTCTCTAAGTTCTTCATTCCCAATCCATTTTCATCCTAATGTTTTCATGATTCATAATGTTAAAGGAGTCTACTACATGTTTTAGGGCAGAAATCTCACCTTAGAATCCTTCTTGGTTGATTTTTAATTGAATCTCTTGAGCACTTCTCTTTTCTTCTTTCTTTCTCTCTTTTCTCCCTTTCTTCTCTTCCGCTCTCATTTATTCTCTCAACTTCCAGCAGATTTTTCCTTTTTGTTTGATTTGTCTACTCAAGGTTTTATTTGGTGTGGCTAGGGCAAAGGCATAACTCCCTTAACACTACAACAAAACTGAGTTTTTATGGCTCCACATCAATGACATACAGTAAATGCAAGCCGTGATTTCTCACTTTTACGACTTGCTTTTTTTGCATGTCATAAATAATTTCCTAACAACAACGTGTCTATTGCATAGATCGTGAATACTAATAACGATGATTTTTTTACGACTTGCAATGTTAGCCATAAATAATAAAACTTTCTATGACATACCTATGCCATCTCATTAATACATTAACTATATACAACACGCATACACCAGCTGTTAAAAATATTAAACATTTCACGACACACAAAAAGCCAGCCGTAAAAAATTGCACTTTCCATGATGCATAAAAAGCCAACAGTTTAAAACATTGCACTTTCCACGACACGTAATTGTTGTCGTGAAAGGTATGACTGGAAAAAAAAAAAAAAAAAAAAATAGTGCCAAAATCAAAATTTTGAGCGCCAAACACCAAAAATTTTAAAAAAAAACAAAAAAAAAAATGATCAAAACTCCAACTCCAGCCCCAACATCAATTTTACACATACGTACATACTGTCTCCTTAGCTCTCAAGAAAAAGAAATGTAATGGGTTAGAGAGAGAAGCTTTGACATCTCCCTAGAAAACTTGTTGTTTTCTAGGTTTTCAATATCTCATTGATTTCTTGATGTCTGTAGCTACTATTACTATTGATGATGAAAATTTGAGGGGTTTTTACTCAAAAATTTTTGGGCAATCTAATGCTTGAGAACTGTACTTGTGAAGCACTATTTGTGCCTGCAATTAAGACGGGGGAACATTTTCGTTCCCCTTCTAAATCAATGGAAGAAATCAGAAAAAGATTGAATGTGATGAAAGAAAATATTGTTGGGGTAAATCGGGATAATCTAATCCCTCAAGTGTTTCTTCAAGATAAGTTATCGACACCGGCTGAGAAGGCATTCAATCTGCTCCAACCTCGGTGGTCAGACATTGTTAAATATGAAGGTAGTGAGGAGGCGGTGTTGAATCGTTTCAGAGACATTTCTCATAGCCTCATCATTGCTAGGGCTAGGAATCTAGTTTCGACGCTGAATCCGGTGAAGAATATGTCAGAAGGTGTAGATCGGCTAAATATACCTTTGTTTGTTATTGAGTTGTATCCATCTGATGTGAATATGTCCATTGCTGAAGGCGAAGTTTCCTATAGGGGGGTCGAGGTGGTTCCCATATGGGAGGGAGGTATAGCCAACAAGGGCCTCGAGGAGGTAGAGGAGGCCGTGGTGTCTCATTTAGTTTTGGTTCATCAATGGGTCGTCACAGGGTTTCCTCTGCAGATTTGGGCTTGGGTCCAGATGGTGGAGGCCAAGCTATCCCTAAGCCTATTCAGAGGAAGACCTAGGCTTCTATGGTTACCTCTAACCAGAAGGCTTCTGTGAAACTGAGGTATTTTCCACCCCTTGATTCATATGATCCCGTTGTTGTGATGCCACTTAGGGAAAATTCTGCTAAATGGGATGCCTATTTGGTTGGGCATTTTCTTGAAAGGAAGTTGAATTTCAATTATGTTAAGACCTATGCATTTAATCTTTGGAGGGATAAGGGTTTGAGAGAGGTCATCTCTACAAATAATGGTTTTATGTTCTTCCTCTTTGATTAATAGTGCCAGTGTTTTGGAGGGTGGTCCTTGGTTCTTTGTGAGCTGTGTTTTGAATTTTTTGATTGGTTGATTAAGCTGTATTATTTGCCATTTGTTGAAATCTAATACTATTATAAGCTGGGAAAAGAGTTACAGAGTACAGCATACACATTTGAGAACTGAATTGTGTTACTTTTACATGTGAAATCCTTTACTGAGTTGTCAATTTCTTTAATTGACAACTCCAACCATGTAGAAAATAAAATCAGTTTCTTTTTGTTTAATGGATTAGTATTCTCTTGGTATGCATCAAAGAGTTAAAGGCCTCATTAAATTGTTTTCTTGAAATAGGAGTGTCAAAATGCACGTTTCGAGAAAAGTTTATATACCTAATGTATATCTATATATATTGGCAAAAAAAGAAAAAATGGTTTATTAGGCTTTTATGAGATAATTGATAGTTAATCAGGTTTAAAGCTAAATAACCCAATCTTATCCTAATTAACAAAATAGAAAATAGCATGAAATGGTCAAGGTTGTTAGACTAAGGTCTTTAAGCTCCTCACTTAAGTTATAGGCTCATCCTAAGGTTTTCAAATCAAGTTTCAAACTGTCTCCTAACTCTAGGCACAAAATGTACAAGTCGTATACATAACTTTCAACCCCCTTCTCTTTCTCAATACTAACAAAGTCTAATATCATACAAGTATAGAATGCATGACTTAAATGCGTCGACAATAAAGTATGCATGATACATGAATAGGTTTGGTTGTCACAATATGAGAGAGAAAGAATTCTTTATTATTCGATTAAACTAAAAATCAAAACTAATTACATACTTTATACATAGTAAAAAGAGATCCAAATTGTAATGAACTCTAAAGGGTAAAATACTTCCATAGTAAATATAAACTAACCAAAATACATTTCACCCCCTCTTCCTTTTCAAACTCATGATGAAAATTGATGCAAGGAAGCATTTAAAAAACTAAAAATAACGCAACAAAAAATGGTTACAAAAATCATAAATAAGAGAAAATCTATCTTTTTCCCAAAAGTTATGAATAATAAAAAACACACCACCTACCATAGGGCTTACAACCTTATTTTAACAATATCCTAACAACCCTAGGGGTGTACTAAAAAGGGAAGTAAAATTAAGAAACTAATTCTAATTTTGTAGACCAAGTAACCAACAAAGTAAGAAACCTAGTAATTCTAGACTATTTTTACGAAATTAAACTATTCCTAATCAATAATTCCAAAAAATAATAATAAAAATATAGAAATTACACCTGCGCCATCCTTCCTAGCTTGAATAAAATTGCCCTTGAGTTTCCATTACTTGAAATAATTTATCATGCATACATTTGTTTATATCAACCTTGCATTTAATATCGATTTTTGATACCTAAATTTCAAATTAAAGGAACAATTTTCTTCAATAAATTTGACCCATTTTCATCTAAGCACAAAGCCTTACTAATCAAAGTCAAATTTGTAAAGCCATCACGAAACTTCTAATTAAAGGAATCATAGAAAATATTTTTCACATTGTAACTTGGTTAAAGAAATTCCAAGCCTGAATGCACCTTGAAACCAAATACACCTGTGATGGCCTTTGAAGAACATACTTGTACTTTCTCAACAATGGACCTATGTAAAATGGACCCAGCTATACAAATCCCAATTAAAAGGTTTGGATGATGGACGAGGCAACAACATAGTCTCTACAGCAATCTTCCTTGTTTGGAGTCATTACTTCTGTTGAATTGGTTTTAGTCATTGTGAACTTCAACCTCCTCCACTGAATAGTCATCGTATTGTGAAGGTGAATTTCAATCAACTTGTCATTTCAACGATGAAGTATTTGTATCTAAAAATATCACATCAAACTATTTCTTAAATAGTTGATTTTCTAAATCACTATCAATATCAGGTTGATAATGGAAAGTGCATAGCTGCAAACATTTTTTGAAACAACTTTTCATGTGAAATTCCCTTAGCACAATGCCTATTAACACATTGGTTTGCCAGACAATTTCAAGGTTGATTTACAACAAGCCAAGTGTCCAACTGATTGGCTAGCTCGCCAATCATTTTCTCAAGTTGTTGAAATTGGTCCTTTGTTAGGGCATCTCATGTAACATCATCTTGCTCATACACATCTTGGACAGTGGCAACCATGTTGGGGAATTTTCAAAATGATTTTCAAAATTTATAGTTTAGTTTTTGGGTGTTTTCAAAACCTTGTTTTTCTTTGGAAAGCTTGAAATAAGCTTTGGGACTTTATCCTACATTGGAAAGAGAGGAAAACATAAAGCACTTTATAAAGTGCTACATGAAATATTCCTTTGAATATGAAATTGTGGAATAGATGCTAGTATGCATACACTCACACCGCAAGGATGGTGCTTTGCACCATCTGCACACGCATACGCACATGCGAGCGCATAGCGTGGGCAGTGGGTTGTGTGGTGTTTCATGATGCACTTTGCACTTAGCATGGATGTATAAGTGCAAGGCGCCATGAGGGCGCTTCCTATTTGCATTGGATAGGTTGAAGCGATGACATGGATCCAACGTGGCAAGGGTGATGTAGAATACAGTCAACTTCGCATGGCAGTGATGTGGCGTTCGTTGGCAATGAGTCAACCAACTGATCAAACGATTGCGTGTCCGATCTAGAGCAGTTTGATCATAACCGTTGATTGGAGATGTGTGCGATCGTATGGATGAGATGGCATCCGATCGTGATCAGGTATGATTAGTCAACGCATCTATTTGATGTGAGAATGATCTGCACCATAGATCGTCGATCCAACGGTAAGATCTAATCAGACACGATCAAGGGACATGACCATTCGATTATATGCATCAAGGCCTATAAATAGGCCACAAAATCAGCCATTTCAACCCATCCAAAAATCCAGAAAGCATTACTGTAATACTCTCTCCCTCTTGATTTAGAGTTTTTGATCAAGAGTTCCTTAAGTAAGTTTCTGCTTTTCTTACTGGTAATCAAATTCTACAGACTTGATTATTAGTATCTTGGTTTTCATAATTATATCAAGAGTATTCTGATCTAATGTTGTCAGTGTAGACTCCAGTAGACTTGATCTTTAGATCAGGCTTCATTGTATCCTGGAGGCGAATTTGCTGTAACCTCCTTCACACCTTTTGGTGGATGCAAATATTGTCTTTAGGAATGCAACTAAGTAATGCGACTTGAAGCACCAAATTTTTGTTCTACATAGATACAATCATCGCCAAGTTTTGAAGACCCAAAGACCACCAAGTGAAGAATTTAAGATGAATTGTTCCAGCAATGTAAAGACAATATTTAGATATGGAGATGTCTATTCACAAAATGACTCAAGATTTCATGAAGCTTGACCGATTTGATGGAGGAAATTTCCGATGCTAACAAAAGAAGATGCACTTTTTGCTCACCACTCTCAAAGTGGTCTATGGGTCGACTACCCCCTATCCAACTAAGCAAAAAGACAAGACTGTGGAGCAAACCCATAGTATAACTAAATGGGAGAATGACAACTACATTTGCCAAGGACACATTCTGAATGCGCTGTAAGACTCTTTGTTCGATGTGTATCAACATCTGCAAATGACAAAACAACTCTAGAAGATATTACAGTCAAAGTACCTCACCAAGGATACCACCAGTAAGAAATTTCTTGTTAGTAATTATATGTGTTTTACTATGATTGATACAAAGCCCATTATGGAATAATTCCAAGAGATCCAACATATTCTGAGTCAGTTTCGACAAAAGAATATGAACATGGATGAATCTATTATAGTTTCATCTATAATAAAGAAACTGCCATCTTCTTGGAAGGATTTTAAGAAAACTCTAAAACACAAAAATGAAGATCTAACTTTAGAGGAATTGGCTCAACACTTCCAAGTTGAGGAAGAGTCAAGAATTTTTGAAAGTAAAGATAACCAATTGGCTTAGACTTCCAAGATTAACATGGTGGATGATGGCAAGAGGTTCAACAAAAACAAGCGTAAGCGTGACCCCCAACCTAAGAAAGATGCTAAGAAGTCGAAAGGCGCTTGCTGGCACTATGGCAAGCCAAGGCACTTCAGAAATAAATGTCGGTCATACAAGAAGAAGCCAGAAGCATCAAATGCCAAGAACAAGTTCATGGCTATTTTATCCGAAGTGAAAATGCTCGAAGATGCTAGTGACTAGTGGATTGACTCAGGAACAGCAAGGCATGTCTTCAACGACAAGAGCCATTTCACTACTTATGAACAAGTAAGCGATGGAATAGTTCTCTACATGGGCAACTCTTCAACTGTTGCTATCAAAGGCAAAGGGACGGTGGATTTAGAGTTCACATCTGGAAAAGTCTTAAGTCTTAATGATGTTTATCATGTACCTGATGTTAGGAAAAACCTAGTATCTGGAAGCCTGCTTAATAAGCATGGTTTCAAGTTAGTATTTGAGTCGGGAAAATTTGTCATGTCTAAGGGTGGGATTTTTGTTAGGAAGGGCCACATGTATCAGGAAATGTTCAAACTTAACGTTATCAATAATACATCTGTTTCTAATTGTATTGTTGATTCTCTTTCTTTATGGCATGCTCGTTTGGTCATGTTACTACTAGGAAAATGCATGATATGGTTAATTTAGATTTGATTCCTAAGTTGACATTGATATGTTTGAAAAATGCAAATTTTGTATGCAATCTAAAATTACTTGCATTCTATTTCCTAAAGTAGATAAAACCACATCTCTACTTAAACTTGTGCATAGTGACGTATGTGACATGCATAGTACCCCCACTGGAGGTGGTAAGAAATATTTTGTAACATTTATTAATAATTTTTTTTAAGTACTGTCATATCTATCTTTTGCATTCAAAAGATGAGGTGCGTGATAAATTCAAGATTCTTAAAACAAAAGTAGAAAATCAGTGTAATGTCAAAATAAAGAGACTTAGGTCTGATAGAGGCGGGGAATACCATTTTCTAGAATATTGTGAAAATGTTGGTGTTATTCATGAGAAGTTTGCACCCTACACACCACAACAAAATGGAGTAGCTAAAAGAAAGAATAGGACATTAACAGAAATGATTAATTCTATGCTTTCTTACTCTAATTTAAGTTCTAGTTTTTAGGGTGAAGCCTTGTTCACTGCCTGTCACATACTCAATAGAATTCCTCTCAAGGGAAGAAATGTTACTCCTTATGAACTTTGGAAAAATAAGAAACCTAATCCAAGTTACTTGAAAACGTGGGGCTGTAAGGCAATAAGTTCCAAGGCTTCAGCCTGGTTATACAAAAGTGGTTTTTGAACCCATACATATATAGCCCTTGGCTTGACAAAGTAATTACAACAAAGAAAAGAGCATTGTGCTCTCAAAACATATTCCACGCCTCTAACTCGCTGGGATTACCACATCCTTTTCTACACCAAAATCCCATAGGGTGAGCATAAAGCCTAGTAGGAAAATCTTAACAAAGTATATACATTTTATACAATCTCATGGGATGAATGCATATGCCATGCCATGTTAAAAAAATAAAAATAAATTAAAAAAATCTCTATCCTTTGAAACTTTTGTGCACAATGCAAATCTTGAGAATTTAAAAACTTAATAATTTCAATGTAGTTCAAAAGGGGAGGTAAATACGACTCAAGCAAATCCACAGGGCTAGTATTTGCAAATAGGCATATCAGGCACTACCAAATCCTACCATCCTGGCTTCTAATCAGAGGGCTTAGGCACACGCACGCGTGTGTTTTTGGTCTTCCACCAAGGACACTAAGGCCAACTTAATTCTCAACCCCCTAACAGAATTTTCCACCGTATTTACCCCAAAAACAAACCAATATGATCTTGTTTCACAAAACATTTTCCTTTCACAAAGTAATACTTTTTTCAATGCAATATTCAAAATCAATTGCATCAATGATAAAATAGAATGGCGATGCAAATGTCCAATGCAATAATAAAATGGCATTTAAAACATCTCAACAATACCAATTCAAAAGGTGATGATAATCAAATCAAGTGCCAATGCAACATATTTCTATATCAATGCCTTGAAATTTCTCAACTCATCCACACAATCCTCCATTGTGATCAAATTTCCACATATCTTAACAATATAACATCATAGTATATTTTCCAAGAGATAATATAACAATATCAACAACAAGCTATTGCTCAAGCTTTCCAATTCTACAATTTCTCATTTCCTCATGAAATCTCTTCATTTAATACAACTACAGAATTTTCTCCATCATTTTCTCACATGGCAAATTATCAAGTATCAATTTCACAATGTCACAACTTTTTTCCAAAAATCCCCAAATTCTAGGGTTTCCACCAAAACAAGGTTTTTATTCCATTTTTTAAAAGATTTTTCCAAAACAACACCCACACCCTAGAACATGCTCCTATTATCAAAAGTTTTGGGGAAAAATAGATGAAATCCACCTCTAACATCATCTAGGATTCAACAACCCAAAATCATAACTCACAACATTATGACATACTCAAAACATGTATAAACTTGCAAAAAAATGTATATATAACTCAAAGATTATCCCTACCTCAAGCTTTGGAGATGAAGATAATGAAACCCTAGAAATCAAAGTCGACAAAAACATGATCCAATCAGTTATAAACATAGCCCTCGTCACCCTCTTTGATTTGGTGTAAGAACCTCCCTCAAACTCAAGAAGATTTGAGCTAAATCTTATAGAGAATTTGGATTTTTTGTGTGTTTTTAGAGAGAATGGAGTGAATAGATGGATATATATATATATAAAGAGAGAGAGAAGGAGAGAGAGAGAGAGAGAGAGAGAGAGAGAGAGAGAAATCTGAGCCAAAAACACTCCTGGCACTAGTTTTGAGGAAAAGAGCATGAAAATCAAGACAGACACGCCGAAATTCACACAAGCGGAATTCCCAATCCGCACGGGTGGAAATTTTAGCCTCGAGGGCGGACTGCTCCAGAGAGCTGCCCAAAAAATACTACAAAAATCCACTAAAGTGAGACCAAAAATCCACTCGAGCAATTTTCTGCCCAAAAAACACTAAAAATTTTGATGAAGATCTGCTCAGGCAGAATCCAATTCCGCACGAGCGGTTTTGCCTAGAAACTCAAAAAATGATTTTGCAAACCAAGGCAAGTTCCAATGCCCAAAACTCAAAATTTTCAACCCGTAAAAGTTAAGAGAGGTTAAATAAGAGTATAAAGAAATTTCAACGACTCGAAACAATGAACAAAACACCGAAAGAAGTGTATACTACTCAACTATATAATATTATTCAAGCCCTAAAACCCGGGACATCACAACCTTCCCCCCTAAGGAAATTTTACTCTCGAAATTTGGCTATACCACTCACCAACACGTCCAAAAAACAAGAACAAAACAACAACAAGACTGGAAGTGGTAACAACCACACTAATGACAAAATGAATCCACAATAACAACAATTCAATTATAAAATGGAGGCCTCAATCTCAACAACATTTTACTGTCATTATCAAAATCTTTCCATTGGCCAAGGCCACAATCCAACAACCACTAATATGATAATCATAAGCACGAGTTCAACAACAATTGTAACAATCCATCAATAGTTCTCATGCTCAAAAGACAACAACAATCATGACAATGAGTGGTTTACAATTTCAACTATTTACTCTCAAACACAAGGGAGATTACAATCTAGAACAAACTAAGCATTCTCAAACAAATCTGAATACTTAGAGCGGACTTCTGCCTCTCATTCCCAAGTTGCCTCCACAGCTCTATGGTGCCTCCACAACACCTTCACTAATGGTATGGTCTTGCCCCGCAACACTTGTCCTCAGGCATCTAAAATTTCAACCGGTCGCTCTTCATATGAGACATCCTTAATTACCTCCAAATTAACCCAATCAAGTACATGTGAAGGGTCAGGTTCATACTTCCTAAGCATAGATACATAGAACACGTTGTGAACCTTAGAAAGCTGTGATGGTAAGGCCAAATGGTATGCCACTTCTCCAATTCAATCTAAAATCTCAAAAGGCCCAATAAACCTTGGAGCCAATTTACCACTCTTACCAAATCTCATCAAACTCCATCTCGGTGAGATTTTAAGAAACACATGGTCACCAACCTCAAAAAATAGAGGTCGTCTTCTTTATCGGCATAACTGTTATGTCGGCTTTGAGCTGTAGCTAACCTCTTTCGAATGAGAGCAACTTTCTCAGTCGTCTCTCTAACAATCTCTGAGCCCAACAACGGTGCATCACACCTCGGCCCAACAAACTGGTGATCTACAAGGTCGACCATACAAGGCCTCAAATGGTAACATCTTGATACTAGCCTAATAACTATTGTTATAGGCGAACTCAATCAACGGTAGGTGCCACTCCCAAGACCTCTTGAAATTAAGAGCACAAGTTCTAAGGATGTTCTCCAAAATCTAAATGGTACGATCTGACTGCCCATCAGTTTGAGGATGATAAGCGGTGCTAAAGGTCAACTTATGTTCCCAATGCCTCTTGAAGGCTTTGCCACAACCGGGCAGTAACATGAGGATCTTTATCCGAGACAATAGTCACAGGGACCCCATGAAGTCAAACTATCTCTTTAATATACTACTCTACCAAATTCTCAACTGAGTCGCCAGTGCGCATTGGAATGAAGTGTGTAGACTTAGTCAACCTATCAACAATCAGCCAAATGGCATCATTGCCCCGTTGTGTTTTAGGAAGCCCAACTACAAAATCCATGGTAACATGCTCCTATTTCTACTTAGCTATCGATAAGGGTTGTAGCAAACCCGCTGCCTTTTGGTGTTCAGCCATCACTTGTTGACAAGGAAGACATTTCAAAACAAATAAAGCGACGACACACTTCATACCTCTCCACCAAAACTAGCGACTAAGATCATGATACATTTTTTTGCCTCACGGATATACCGCAAGGCGTGAGTGATGAAACTCTCGGAGTACCTCTTCTCTACAAGATTTTGGCACAAACAAATGGTCTAGATATTTCACACTTAAGTCCGAGTGTATGTTCAAATCCTTCTCTTTCTTTCCATTGGAGATCCTATCACAGACTATCTCTACCTCACGATCACCCTATTGTGCCTCTATGACTCTACCAATCAAGGTAGGTTGAGCAATCAAGGTAGCACCCTTGCTAGACTCACCCAATTGCAAATCAAACTCACCAATATCGCCTAGCATATCCTATTCCCAAATGGCCACACTTGTCAAACTACTCACAGATTTTCGACTCAAGGCATCAGCCACTACATTGGCCTTTCTTAGATGATAGTGTAACTCGAAGTCATAATCCTCCATAAATTCCATCCATTTTTATTGGTGTAAACTCAAATCGTTTTGGAAAAACAAGTATTTTAAACTCTTATGATCATAGAAAATATCAAACTTTTCACCATACAAATAATGCCTCCAAATTTTCAAAGCAAAAATTACTGCCGCCAACTCTAAATCATGGGTGGTGTAGTTCTTCTTAGGAGTTTTCAATTATCATGAGCCATAGGCCATAACTTTCCCTTCTTGCATCAATACACAACCAAGTCCATCTCGGGACGCATTACAATAAATGGTATAACCCAAACCTCTTTCTGGAATTATCAAAACAAGTGCAGTGGTCAATCTAGTCTTAAGTTCTTGAAATGACTTCTCACAAGTCTCGTCCCATACAAATTTGACACCTTTCCTTGTCAACCTGGTCAATTGTGAGGCTAATCTAGAAAAGTCCCTTACAAAATGAAGATAATACCCAACTAACCCCTGGAAACTCCTGTGATAACCTTGTCTTGTGTTCTGTTAATTAATCATTATTATGCTTGTGAATATGTGTTTAACTTAATTTTGGGTGCTAATTGCTTTATTATTTGATTTTGTGAAATTATATATGTTCACTGTAGGAAAATCTATTGAACTTACTACTTTAATTTGAAAATTGAAAGTCGTAGAGGCGACAGAGATTGAAATTGTCTATGTCATTGTGATCAACGTGATTTTTAGAACCTGTGGTGAAATTTGATAAAAATTTATTCAAACCAAATTAATTAGATTAAGTTGATTAAATTAAGCTTAATCACTTAGCCTTAATCAAATTTGATTAGGCAAGCATATATAAGAGCCTAATTACACTTGTACTCATCCTTTTTGGAGCACAAAAACTGAAATACACACCTTAGAGAGAGTGGGAGCCAGATTTAGAGAGAGAAAGGGCTCAACCTTGAAGGTTTTGTAAAGAAATTCAAGAACTAGGTGGATTAGCTCAAGATTTAGCTTTGGTTAAAAGAATTGAAGCTTTGAATGAGTAATCAAACTCTAAATTATGAGTTCAAGATCATAATTGTGTGAATCCAAAAACTAAAATGAAGCTAGGAATGAGCTTTAAGTTGTATATAATGAAATTGAGCTCAATATATCCATGCATGTAAGGAATTGCCATGAATTTGCATAATCAAGCATGTAACATGTTAACCATGAAGAATTGAGTGCCAAATCACACATGCATGGATAATTTTATTGAGCTTCATGATTTTGAACATTATTTGTATCATATGAAATGGAATGAGAGTCAATATTTTACATGCATGCATAATTCATGAAGGTATGAAACTTGATTGTATGAGTTTTGAAATTGACATGAAGAATTTGAAATAATTTGAAAAATAGACCATGATTTTGGACAATTGGATTCAAATTACCTATGTTTTCATGGTACACAATGTTTTTCTATGTTTTTGGTATCAATTTACAAACTTTGGACCTTTGGATATGTGTTTTGAGCTTCAAACAGAATTCTGGAAGTTCCAGAATTTGACCTATCCGCTCAAGCGAAGAAAGCCTCACTCGAGCGTAAAAATCAAGCTTCCAAAAGTTTTGCAGAGATTTGCACAGTAGCTCAAGCAACAAATCTTATGCTCGAGCGAACCGTATTTTACAAGACTACTCGCTCAAGTGGCGAAAGTTACGCTTGAGCTTAAAATTCTTGTAACCAGTACTTTTATAGAGTTTTGCAAACTACTCAAGCGACTAAAGCTGCGCTCGAGCGAAGAGCTCTATTTCAGAAATTTTCAAAAGTTATTTTCACGTTCTGTTTTCCGTTATCTTTCATTTCTAAGCATTCTTAGGCATGCATTAAGCATTGTAATGAACTAAAAGGAGAAGAAAGAACCCTAAGAGAAGTAAACAAGTTAAGAACGAACTGAATTGCTTGTTGAGCCAATGTGTTAAAAAATGTGTAGGGTCAAGCACAAGGGCAAATCCATCGACGGAAAACTGTGAGTAATATCTTAGTAAATATATTTTCAAGTATGTTATTTCCAAATGCTACTTCCATATGAGCTTCATGGATTTGTTGGTTTGAGATATGAATGAGTATTCTTTACGCCAAACTTTTGTATAAGGTCTGTAAAAAACATAAATTAGGCCTGAGGCCATCTGATATATTTTAACTGGGCCTGGGGCCATTTGTCATACTTGGGCCTGAGGCCGTTTGATATATTTGATAAGAATACAAATGGGCATAAGGCTGTCTGACTATAAGTGTATTGGGCCTAAGGCCGTTTGAACATGAATACGATTATGAATATGAATATGAAATGCACATAAACATGAATATGAAAATAATGGGCCAGAGGCCATTTGATGTAAATGAATTGGGCCCAAGGCCGTTTGATATAATAGGCGAAAGGCCATTTGATATGTTTGGGCCTGAGGCCGTTTGACATATTTGATAAGAAAAGGAATGGACCTAAGGTCATTTGATGTGTTTGACAAGGATGTTACCTATTAGAGAATTTCATTCATATATCCCCTTTACTTTGGTATTATTCACTAGGCCTTCGCTCACTCTTATTTATATGTATGTAGGTGAGCAAAGAGACGTCCAAACCCAGCCTCAATGAAGAATGTGTGAGAATCCAAGTTTTGTGAAGTCAGCCTGAACTTCTCACGAATGAGACTTTGTTTTTGTTTTTTTGTTTTACTGTTTTGTTGTCTTGGGGACTACGTTGAATCCCCTATGTATATAAACTTTTGTTGGCTAATTGCATGTCTGAAAGATCCTGGATGTATAAGATGTTAACTCTGTCTGTATGTGTGAGTTATTATGGATGCTTATGAAATGATTTTGCCATGCCATGTAAGCATAGCTCTTTGAACAAAAATTTTAAGTCTGCTTCCGTTTGGCCCCCTTACTTATTTATAATGTATGTTTTGTTTTGCTTGAGGCCGTAGGTAATCTTGTGATTACTGGCCGGTTATGACCCGATCACTCTCACTATCCAAGAGAATTACAATAAAGATTCATCGACTTTCATTATTTAATACAAACGTAAGTATGTCTCAATATTAAAACCATCCTTAAATCTCCGACATTTGTGCTCATTAACCATCAAGAGATTTACAAAAGATAATTCACATGCGAATATACGTTCAACATCCCTAGTATATGAATCTATAGAATGTGGCATAATAAGTCAACTGTAAATAAATGCCCTTAAGGGTTACAAGTTCCAAGGCTTAACCCCAATTACACAAAAGTGGGTTTTGAACCCCTACATCCCTTGGCTTGAAAAAATAATTACAATAAATAAAAGAGCCTTGTGCTCTCAAAACATATTCCACGCTGTAGACACCCCATTTTTGACCGACCTTAAGACTCAGACGTCACCGTTTGAGCACTCGGTGATGTTGCATGTTGTGCTCGTTCAGAAGTCTCAGAGTCGCGGCTGTGCGCCCTGCCTCCGGACTTCCGAACTCTCTTCTGTGCCTTGTCTCGGTTTGCGAACCAGACTCGGTTTTCTCTGTTTTCTTTCCTGAGGGAAGGGAGTGGTCCTGTAGGCTATCTCTCGGTGGCCGTGGGCTACATTTCCTGGCCGTAGGCCATTTTGCCCATTTCAGAGCCCGATTCCCGGTTTTCGGAGCCGTCAGGCCGTGTGCCTCGGCTCGGAACCACCCAACCATCTCCGATTTCTCCGGTTTTTGGTACGCACCTCTGTTTTATCATTCCGAGGGACACTGGGGCCTCTGATGCCCGCTTCGTGGCCGAACGCCACTTTCGGTGCTTACACCCGGTTTTCGGGATCCCGAACTGCCCGGTTTTGGCCCCGAGCTTTCATTTTGCATCGGTTTTTGTTCAATTTTGGCAGGTACCTCTGTTTTAGCATCAAGAAGATCACTGGAGGGTGGGAGGCCAGCAATTGTTCCAGAAAACTAGTTTCGCTCCTCCGGCGCCCGTTTTGCTCACTTCCGGGCCAATGTTGAACACCCTAGGGATATTTTCTTCGAGCCGGGACTACATATCTGTGATGAGGGCACGTGGGAGGACACCAAAAAGTGGTGGTCGGCCAGTAATTGTGATTTTCAGTTTTTTCGCCTCTTCTTCAAGTGCAATGTTGTGACTCCTGTTTCAGTGTTGCCAAAATCCAACCTTGGAACCTTATTCTACACACCTGGGAGGACCCTAAAACTTGGTGGTCGGCCAGCAATTTTTTTGTCCCATTTTAGGCCATGGCCGGCCGGCCAGGGGGAGTGGCTGGCACAGGTTGGGTGGCCGGCGCCACCTTCCAATCCACTGGCCGGCCCACTGCTTCCACCCTTTTACAATTTGTCAGATATTTTTCAAAATATCCCAGCCCTCCGGGGAATATTTTGGGAGGGAAAGCTTGCCTCCATTTCCCTCCCCTTTTACACCCTTTCTTGCCTATTTGAGGGGCTGGACAGCTCCTTTGCTAGGGTTAGAAGATTTGATCTCAAAAGCCTCTCTCCAAAAGCTCCCATTTCCATAACCAAAAACCCTAAAAACCTTGAAGCCCCTAGGCCATTCCTTCATCAACCCTAAGCCTCACCATCATCACCTCCATTCCAGCAGCAAAGGAGTGTTTTTCAAGGGCTAAGGATCAACAAATCGAAACCAAGAAGTCACAAAAGGCTTGTCTCCAAGGGTAAGCCTCTAATTCCCTTTTTCTAGCATTTTCTTGGATCAATTATTTACCCTATTTGCTTTCTGTTTTGGGCTCTGACCCCTACTGATTTTAGGCTCATTTTGAGCCCCTCTACAACATTGTAGAAGGGCTCAACTCTGTTTGGTGTCTCCATGATGCATCTCTTTCAATATCACCTTTTATGCCAATATTTTGCATGCTTTGTTTAGCTTATGATTGATCTGATTTCGAGCATGAAATAAACTGTGATTGGGCCTATTTTGAGCCCCTCTTCAACATTGAAGAAGGGCTCAACCATTTTTGGCCTCTCTATCATACACTTTCTTTGTAATTCTTCCAATTTACCGTAAAATTGCATGAGTCATTTGGCCTATTTGTGATCTGATTTGGAGTATTTCATGAACTGATATTGTTCTTATTTTGAGCCCCTCTTCAACATTGAAGAAGGGCTCAACCTGGTTTTCATACTCTACATGTCACTTGCTTTGAATTCATATTCTACTCCTATTTTGCATGCCTCTTTGAGCTTATTTGGCTTCTGTTTTGGGTCTCCATCAGGCCTGAAAAGAGGCTTGTTTTGGCCTTATCATCATGTTTTGTTAAGGTTCCAAAGTTGTTTGGTGAATTCTTTTGGTACTTCATGTAATATCCTCTTTAATTCCGTAAAATTGCATGCTTTGTTAGGCTTGCTTAGCTCCTGTATTCAGCCATCATCAGGCTTAGAAAGTGTCTTATTTTGGCCCATTCTTCATTTTTTGTCAAGGGTCCAAAGTTTTTTGGTGTATGCTTATGGTACCTCATGTTATAGCCCTCGTTGGCTCATTATTTTGCATGCTTTGTTTCTCATATCTACATACTGTTTTGGGGGATGTCATCTCTTGTAAATGTGCATATTTTTTTCCGCTCTTTAAAGTTTTAGAACCTTGTTTTTCAGTTCGAGCACTGTAAATACCACTTGCTTTGTAATTCTCCTCTTTTCTCCCATTTTTGCAAGCTATTTTTGCCATGCTTGTGATCATCGTTTGGTCTTGCTTTGTACTGAAAAAATGTTATTTTAGGGGCTTCCTTGCTACTGTTATACATGTTATATCCATATCTTGCATGTTTAGTATAGCTATAGACCATTTCGGGGGCTTAATATCGCATTTCGGGATGATCTCATGCATTGGTTGTCATTTCGCATCATTTCGGGGCTGTTTTCCCCCTTATTTAGGTGCTGAAATTTGGTTTGCATGCTTGCATATCATTTCCCGTGCCATTTCATGCCTTCGGGCCATGCCTCGGTTTGCGTGCCCGTGGGCACGCACTTCAGCAACCTGTCCTAGTTTGGAATGTTTTGGCGGAGGGACCTCGCTACAGTTCGGACTCAATTTTGTGTCGGTTCTAAATCTGAACCAAAGAGTCCAAATCCGGCAAATCGTTTGAGAAAACAGATTTTTTGAAAAGTAGTGCCAAACATGGACTGCTTTGCCAGATTACAGAGTCGCCACCTAAATATTTTAAAATGGGAAATTTAGGAAACCCTGACTCGGTGCCGAAGGCCACATGTCCGTCATCACCAAAGTGGTCTTGGCTCGGGAGCTTGGGTACGATCGAGGAAGGTCAGCTATGAGCACCCCCTTTCGCCCGGTCCGAAGACCGGCCTCTACTAACCGTGATATCCGTTTTTGAAAACTTTTATGCGTTCTTATTCCGGTTATTTAGCCTAGAATTACTATGTGATGCGCACAACACAAAAGTATAGACTAGATTACCTAATTTGGAAATAAACATTGCATATCCGTTTTGTTTTGAAAAACGTGTTGTTTTCTTTTGCTACTCGCAAGTAGGCTAAAATACGGATTTCAATGAGTTGTTCCAACTCAGGCAATCCAACCTCCACCCACAGGCATTCAAACAGTTTATCATGTAAGCACTTAGCCGCATGGCAAGCATACTGTCATGGTAAACATTCACACGCATGCGATATGCTAAAGCCATAAAAACTTACATCGTACTCCGTGCCAAAACAGTAAACTAGTTAGCAAACATGCATGACCTAGTTCATGTTAAGTGGCTAATGCATCACACACAGAGATGTAATCTAGAGTAGGCTCGGCTAACCCTAAACATGGCACATGAGATGCAACAACTATCACGTATTCAATTTGGAATTGAAAGTACGATGCAGTTTGCATGATGTGCCGAGCCCGAATGCATGTAAACAAATGCATGAATGCACACATGCATTGCATAAGGTATGCTGATTTAAATGTGCCCTAATCTACCAACATAAACGGGTAAATAAAAGGGAGAAAGAAATGGGGGTTGGAAGACATACACCCACCCACACACACTTATTACAATTGCGCCCTCACTCGGAGGGACCAAAATAATAATACAGTCCAAGAGAATAAACGAATAAATTAAATATTACAAAATTCTAACTATTAAAATTAAAGCAAATAAACAAATAAATGCAATGGGGCCTCAGCCATGCCTTGGGATGTGCGAATGATGCGTGTCCGATCCGTCTTGCCCGGAAAACCCGTGTCATGGCACTGCTGCCTTTGTTTTTTACTGCCTTGCCTCTCTAAAAATTCCCAAAGTTCTGGAATACCTTCCAAATGGTCTGAAGTACCTCACCGGCTGGGAGGAATGGTCATCGGCTATTTGAGTTGTCCACCGGCTACATATGGATTTTATCGGCACAAAACAGTGCCGATCGGCACAATAAACTGCCAGCCGGCAGAAAGTCCCTGCAGCAGACAGATTGACAGTAGCAGCAAGACAGCAATGCATGGCATGGGTTTTGGGGAACATGTAAGCACGGTCATTGCCTCCTATCATGCTTGGGGACTCAAGGAGGTAAGACTCTTGATTCTTGGGCCATCAATGATGCATTTGATGCATGATAACCTAAGGAACCAAGATTGCTATTTTGATGTAACAATGCATGAAAACAAACAGATGGATTAAGCCCCTATCATGTTAATGTCAAGGGCCCTAACGACATGGGGGATTGAGGTGTGCTTTGTCACTTAAGATACAAACACCCCTCAACTCCCACACTTGGTTTGACACCCCAAACCAAGTAATGAAATGCAACTATGCAACCATGCAAATATGCAAACATGCAAACATACAAACATGGGGACTAAGATGCTAGCACATTAGGCATGCAAAATGTTAGAATATGGAAAGCATAGAAGTCATGCGAAGAGGTACCAATTAAGCATAGAACTAGCATGCGCTCAAGGCTTCATTGACCAATCATACAACAACCATGTAATGAGCATGCAATAATGGACTTAAGCCATAGAGGGCAGCCCTCAAACTCCCCTAAAATAGTGGCAAAATATGCCTCAAAACCTGATTAAAATGCTACACAAGCATGCTAGTCAATGGACCTAAGTCTAAGGCACCAAAGAAAGTAACTTGACACCACTTACACAACCACTCATGGCATGCATCTAACAACCAAAAACAGACTTTTAGCATGGAAAATGGCACCCAAACCCTCTTGATGGCAACCCCAAAATGCACTAAACATGGAAGCATGCACAATGCTCTTCTCAAGGCATAAAAGACCAACAATTCAAAGCATGGATAGGATGGTAAATAGAGGTTCTTGAACATGATATGAGGACTGAAATACCACCCATAATGATGCCAAATCATGAGATCAAGATAAGCTAAACATACTAGGGCTCCATACAAGTAAGCCCTACAAGCCAAAATGCAAGACAACTAAAAGAAGCATGCCAAAAGGGGCCAAAACAGTGGCTCACAGCCCCTATACACAACAAGGTGATGCTCTTATCTTCATGAAATTAAGTTAAAACATGCAAGAATCATGGCCCCCAAAGCATGGTATATTTCCGAGCATCAAGGAACATTACAAAGCAAGCATGAGACACATGTTAAGGGGTACAAAACCAACTTAAAACAGAGGTGAAATATGACTTAAAACACCCAAAAAAGTCTCTGAAATGAAGCTAAAACAAGCATGCATACATGTTACCTCATGAGCCAAAAACAAAGGCAAACAAAGGGCCAAGGGGAGAGGGGTGTCCCTCCCCTATTTGAGACTTAAAAACACCTCCCTCACCACTAAAAAACCACTGGTTTTCAGTGGTGAGAAGGCCAAGAACACCAAGCAAAGGAGGTCTTAAGCAAAGGCACCAAAAGTGGCCATATAAGGCCTAATAGGATGGACCTTTGCTCAAACCAAAAAAGGACCTTAATGAAGGTTCAAGAACAAGTAAAAACAAGACTTTTTTTAGTTCAACACAAAGCTCGAATCATAAAGCAAAAGGGGTAGAAACTTGTTGCAAGATTGGGGAATATAAAGTGAAGTTCTTACCCTTGAAGATCCTTTGAAGAACAATGGTTCCAGCCACTCTTCAGTGATCAAAACCAGTCCAAAACCAACACAAACAACCTCCAAAGTCTCTCAATCTCGAGCTAAGGTGTAATTGTGTGTGTAAAGGAGTAAAAATGAGGTAAAACTACACTTTTTGGCCTAAAATCACACACACAAGAGGAGAGAGAGGGAGAATATAGAGAGAGAAGATATATCACACAGATATATAGATATAAGCTCTAGTTTTGCCTTCCAAAATGCTAACCTTGAGCCAAGAGGAAGAGCTCTCCTCTTATAGGCAAGGAAAACTTAGCAACTAAGCAAGCCAAGGGCTCATCCCTCCATACACGTGTATGGAGGGGAGCAAAACACTTTACAGCTGCAAGAAAATATCTGATAAAGCAAGTGTACAAAGGTTCGCAAAAAGTACCATTTTAAAAAATAAGTGCGGTCGGCACAAAAGAGTCTTGTCGGCACAATAAAGTGCCGATAGAAGCTTGACCAATAGGTGGCCTCTAGCCCCAAATGGTGGTGTGTAGGGATGCCTCATAAGGCATTCCTCGCCTTTCATGGCAAAACACAAGTGTTTGGTGCAAAACCGAACACAATCGGTCGAGTTCGAGATCCCGAGGCGTATGGCAGCCGAGAACTCCGGGAAATCCAAACGAACACAAACATAGATAATCACCGAGTGTTCCAACGGTGACGTCCAAGTCTTGAGGACGGTCAAAAATGGGGTGTCTACAGTTTCCCCTCTTTGACAGAACTCAGAAGTCATAACAATGACGGGAGTGAATGTCAAAGCCCAGAGACGACCCATTTTTGACAAGGCCGAAGACTTAGACAGTCATGCAAAACAAGTAAGATATGCGCCCGAAGGCAGGGGCAAAATGCAAGACAATGCACGAAGCCGGGCATAACTTACGATCATGCAAAGGAAGCTGTAATGAAGCACATATGCAACAGTTATAAGCTGGCGTACGCCGAACTACACCACAATGCAGAAAGGATGTAAGAGAATTATGCAATTCTCAATACGCTTCACGCGGAGGATACAATACTGCGGCGTCCGTCTGGCCGCCGCCTCAAATGAGTTACATACAATATCGTGCGAAAAGAAAGTAAACTTAACAGTACAATATTGTTAGTGACATGTATATCATGTAATCGAAGTACGTGACGGCAAATCGAGAGGGTGCCTAACAATCTTTGTGAAGGTACAGACACATGTAAGTAAAGCATGCAGTCTATGCAAACAATGTGTATAGGCAGTTATAATTGAACACATGTGAGTAAAGCAGTACACGCATGTAAGCAATGTGCATAAAGGAACTTGAACACATATCAGTAAAGCAAAACACGCATATAATGCAATGTGTATAATAGAAACTTGAACACATATCAGTAAAGCAATGCACGCATAGAAGGCAATGTGTATAGAGGAAATTGAACACATATCAGTAAAGCAATGCACGCATACAATGCAATGTGTATAAAGGAAATTGAACACATGTGAGTAAAGCAATGCACGCATACAATGCAATGTGTATAATGGAAATTGAACACATGTGAGTAAAGCAATGCACGCATACAATGCAATGTGTATAATAGAAAATTGAACACATATCAGTAAAGCAATGCACGCATACAATGCAATGTGTATAGAGGAAATTGAACACATGTGAGTAAAGCAATGCACGCATACAATGCAATGTGTATAAAGGAAATTGAACACATGTGAGTAAAGCAATGCACGCATACAATGCAATGTGTATAATGGAAATTGAACACATGTGAGTAAAGCAATGCACGCATACAATGCAATGTGTATAATAGAAAATTGAACACATATCAGTAAAGCAATGCACGCATACAATGCAATGTGTATAATAGAAAATTGAAATTGAACATGGTAAAGCATGACGCTGAAATGCAACGTATTGCAACACAGTATAATCGAAACAATTTCTTTTGAAATTCACAAGATATAAAAGGATACGAGAAGGGACATCCTTCGCATGTTCCGAGCATTGCTCACAAAAGTCATGGCTTGAAATCAACTCGAATATCCATTAACATTCCAGAAGTGCACTTCCGTCTTCGTTCTTAAGTGACGAAGGTGCGGACCTCGTAATCAACCCGACAAGGGCATGAAAGGTACTCGATTGCAAGGGAGGTTTTCGGTATCCAATCCGTGATACATTACCCGCTGTTCTCGCTTACATTCCTTTTCATTAGTTGTTTAAGCACATTGCCTTCGCCTCTGGTGTTTTATATTCTTTGAAATTGCCGGTTTTACAAAAACACATGACGGAGATAAGACGGCTATTTTCTTGAAAAGATGTTGCACTTGTGTGCACCGACGCAAGGCATCACATAACAATGTGAATGAAATTGAAACTGTTTTCTTGAAAACAAAGCATCGCGTCGTAATAACCAGGTAGTGAACCGACTTACAACTCGATAAGCAAATCAAAGACTCGACAGACTAGCCAAGTGCAAGCACAACTTGATAGACATAGCAAAGACTTAAAGGGAGTGACATACAACTCGATAAGCAAATTTACAACAACTCGATAAACAAATACGTGCGACTCGGCGGGAACCAAATCACCGGAGAGTGCTGGAAGTGGTGGAATTCCCCAATATTCAGCATAAACAGCTTAGAAAACACAGGGGAGGGCCATCGGCCCGACAGAAAGTCCACCGGACTTGAGGAATTTCCGTCGGCACAATACTTGGTCGGTCGGCACAAAAATATGGCCGGTCGGCACTATTCTGGCCGATCGCCACCAATCTTCAAAGACGAGAATGTTGACACGTGTCCTCCACTCAACCTTATCCTCTACAGGAGATCTTAGCCTCGTGGTCTTCTTCATTTCCACACTGATTTACTCCAAATGGAGGAATTTCTTGCTCAAAATCTTGCAACTTGGATTAACAACTTGGATGGCTCGGAAAAGCTGAATTTTCTGGCTTTCGGCATAAACGCACTATTCACTTTGTGCCGCACCCCGCTGCATTTTCCGTTCCTCCATGCCGCGGCAAGGTTCTGGAACCCGGTAACACATGTCTTTAGCTTTAGCGGGCAAGAGGTGTGTCCCACTTTCGAAGATTTCCAAGTTCTAATGGAATCTGGGCGTAATGAGGAAATCCTGCCCCAATTTCGCTTTGGCCATGCTCAAGCCTTAGGACAAATGTGTGGGCTCTCAATACCCGATGCTCGTTCTCTGATTTGCGACGGAACATTAGATGTTCCGAGTTTGGTTTGTCATTTTTCTGAGACTGGTGATCGTGGCGACCATCATTGGCAAGGCTTTCGGCGGCACGCCCTCTGTCTATGCATGCTATCTCATTTTCTGTTCGTTTCTGGTTCCGGAGGACCCAGTGTCCGGTTGATTGAAATTGCCCAAGGCTTGAAGGAGGGCAAAAGCTGCATTGCCATGGTCCTGGCTGAGACACTGCTGGGCCTAGACGCCTTTTATCGTCGAGAGACGATCAGATTAGTAGGGAGTCCACTATTACTGCAGGTAATATTTCCCACCCAATCTCACATTTATGTTTGCTCACATCACTCGGCCCTCAGGCTCGGTTTTTCTCACAAAAGCCCTTTTCTCACTTTTTCTCTCATCGCACGTCTCTCCATTCTTTATTCTCTCATTTTTTCATCCCTCCCCAGGTGTGGTTAATGGATAAACTGAAGATTGTGGACTCTTGCCCAACATATTCAGCGCGCGGCTATTTCTTCAGGCAACGCCTAGTTGACGCCCTTGATGAGGGTTGGTGGTTTGAATGGATGTGCAGTTTGTCCGCAGATCGCATTGCTTGGCGGTGCCCTTGGCTCAATCTCCCAATGATGAGTTATAGCATGACCCGTTAGCCGGGGATCCAATTGATTGGCTTGACTCACTGTGTCTTCTACTTCCCATTCTGTATCCTGCGCCAGTTCGGTCATGATCAGACTTGCCCGCCAGAAGGGATAGAGTATCCGGCTGCATTCCTAATCCGAGGCTCACAGCTGGCCAGGTATGCCACAGCATGGAGGACGAGAGAACTCCTGACCCCCGCTCCCGCTTTTAGTTACACTTTGTCTGATGAGTGCTTGGTTTGGCTTAATGAAGAGGCACAAGAGGGGCCCACTTTGGCATCAGAGGCTTCGACCAGCTCTGGGAGGGGGCGCAGGGACATTTGACTTGACCATGCCCCGGATTTATTGCTTTATTAGTACTTTCAAGTTTTCTTTATGAATGTAATAAAAGCAACTTCGATTGTATGCAAGAGCAAGAGAACTCTATTTGAAATCAATGAAATTGAAGGTTGTGGTACTGAAAAGTTTCCGTTTTGGTCCAGAAATGGTCTTAGTTGTAAAAAGATTTATTTGAACAAAGTCATCTTCATTAAAACTTTCCAAAACTATTTTCGACATGGATCGGAACTGGACACGCCTGAAATTTGTCACTGAGATGCACAACCCTAGATTCCTGCAATTGGAAAATTGCCCCTAGTTTGAATAGTACCGCGGCACTGCATGGCAACGGAAAGTTGCCCCTAGTCTGAATAACACTGCACCGGAGATTGCGATGAATACCGATGGACAAAGATGACCAAGATGATCAAACAGACAAAGCTGATCGGGGAAAATATTTATGGCTGAACTTCAGGATGAAGCTGCCTACGTATCCCAAGGATGGGAATCAAGCCTTACGTAGTTCAGGCTTGGGTTCACTCGAGTATTTTCACTCTCCTTTTGCGCTCTAACTTTTGCCAAGGCCGCCCTTTGCGGGTTTTCAACCTTGCGAGCTCAGTTTTTCTATTTTCTAATTTTTTGTGCTCTGAATTTTGCCTAGGTCGCCCTTTCGGGTTTTCGGCCTAGCGATCCTCTCAGGGATAATATTTCTTCAACTTGTCCATGTTGATCGGTTGGGAGAACTCTAAGCCATCTAGGTCCATCAGAACCACAGCTCCACCTGACCAGATAGACTTGATGATATAGGGGCCAGTCCAATTGGGTCTGAACTTGCCCCTTGGGTCGTGGATGGGGGCTCGGTTGTCTTTGAGCACCAAATCTTCTTCCTTCAAATTCCTAGACTTAACTTTCTTATTAAAAGCCCGGGCGATTCTGCGTTGATAGCCTTGGACATGGTACAGTGCTTTCAGCCTTCTTTCATCAAAGAGCATGAGTTCCTCGAACCTACTCTGCTGCCAATCTGCTTCAGCTATCTGACACTCAGCCAATACTCGTAGAGACGGAACCTCAACCTCAATGGGTAGAACGGCTTCCATCCCATAGACCAGTGAATAAGGAGTTGCTCCAGTCGAAGTTCTAATTGAAGTCCGGTAGCCCCACAGAGCGAACGGCAACTTGTCGGGCCAGTCCCGATAGGTTTCCACCATCTTCTGCAGTATGTGTTTGATGTTTTTGTTGGCGGCCTCAACTGATCCGTTGGTCTGCGGCCGATATGTGGATGACTTATGAAAAGCCACATTATACTTCTCCAGCAAATCAATCACCTCTTTCTTGAAGTGAGAACCATTGTCTGAAATGATCTCATTCGGGACTCCATAGCGGCAGATAATGTTGTTTCTGATAAACTTTGCGACTTGCGAAGCCTTCAACACGGCATAAGACTGGGCCTCGACCCACTTCGTAAAGTAATCTATTGCTACTAAGATATACTCATGCCCATTCGACCCCTTCGGAGTAACAGCCCCAATCACGTCGATTCCCCATACTGAGAACGGCCACGGTGATGTCATGTTGTATAACTTGGACGGCGGGATGTTCATGCGGTTTGCGTGAATCTGGCATTTGTGGCATTGCCGAACAAAGCCGATATAATCTTCCTCCATGGTAGACCAGTAGTAGCCTTGTCTGAGGATCTTTCGTGCCAGCATCACCCCATTCATATGTGCACCACATTCTCCTCCATGGATGGCCTCCATTAGGCGCTTCGACTCTTCGGCTTCCACACACAGCTTGTGCATTCCCAGATGACCTCTTTTGTACAACTTACCCCCGCAGATGATAAACTGAACAGCCATTCTTCTGATTGCCCTCTTGTCTTTGGCGTTTGCCCCTGGTGGGTACGTCTCCTTCTCTAAGAAGTTCCATATGTCGTAATACCAAGGGTTGTTATCCTGTACTTCATCTATGGCAGAGATTGACTCGTAGGCGGGTGCAAATTTCTGGTCAATAATGACTGGACGCATCCGAACTCCAGATGGGATGTCTATCATGGAAGATAGAGTTGCTAACGAATCTGCAAACCTGTTGTTCTCTCTCACTAGGTGAGTGAAATTTAGCTTTTCAAACCGAGGGATTAACAAATCCAAGGTCTGGTGGTATATTATCATCTTTTCCTCCTTCACTTTCCAATCTCCTTTCGCTTGAGACACAACCAGGTTCGAATCTCCAATGACGTCCAATCGCCTTGCCCCTAGTTCTAGGGTCGCTTGACCGCAATACATGCCTCGTACTGCCTCATTGTTCGAGACCTTGAGCTGAAGCTTGAATGCTAAAGGGATACGGACTCGTCAGCGCTATCAAGAACACCCTATTCCATACCGTCTTGATTTGACGCCCGTCAAAGTACATCGTCCAAGTCTCATTTTCGATGTGCAAAATAGCTTCATCTGGGAATAGGTACTCAACCGCTTCATCCCTTCAACCGGTGGTCGGCGAGAATTCGCCACCGCTCTCCCTTTACGGACTTGCGTGTCACATACTTGAGGTCAAATTCGAGAGCAACAAAGAACAACGAGCTAGCCTACCCGAAGTACCGGTTTCTAAAAGATATTTGATGGGATCAAGTCGTGAAACCAACATTACTGAGTGGGCTAACAGTAGTGCCGCAGCCTTCCGGTAGCCCATACCAAGGCCAAACAAGCTTTCTAGCGAGTATAGCGGTCTCGTAATCCAAAGATCTTCTTGCTCGATAGTAGATGGCCCTTTCCACTTTATCTTCCGACTCTTGCGCGAGCATCTGCCCATTGTGGTTTCAACATCGACAGTACAAGATCAACGGTTTTCCGGCTTTGGTGGTGACAACACGGTGGATTCAGAGATAGTCTTTAACTGCTCAAATGTGGCTTGGCATCGTCAGTCCATTGGAACTTCCTTTCTTCAAGAGACCAAAAAGTGGTTCACAAGTCAAGGTTAGTTTTGAGATGAACCGCCTTATGAATTGCACTTTACCCGTAAAGCCTCGCACCTCCTTTTCACTATGGTGGTGGCATTTCTAAGATGGCCTTGATTTTGGAAGGGTCGACTTCGATGCCTTTGTGTAATCAAAAATCCCAAAGATTTTTCCCACAGTAACACCAAACGACATTTCGAGGATTCAACCGCACGAAATTCTTCGATCCTTTGGAAAACTTTTGCAAAGGTGTAGTGGCCCTCTCTTTCTTTGGACTTGACAATCATGTCGCCCACGTACACCTCGACCTCTTTATGGATCATGTCATGTAATATTGTGGTTGCACTGTTGATATGTAGCCCCGTTCTTCAACCCAAATGGCATCACTCAGAGTAATATGTACCCCACGGTGGTAAAAGCCGTCTTCTCCGGTCTTGGTGCCATTACTATCCGATTATAGCCCGAGAAGCCATCCATGAACGAGAGCAAAGCATGCCTCAGGAAATCCACCAACTCGTCGATGCGGCAAGGAAAGTCATCCTTGACCGCTCGCTTCAAATCCTCAAGTCCACACATACCCGATTCCGCCATCCTTCTTGGCACTGAACGATGTTGGCCAACCAAGTCGGGTATTCAGATACCAACAGAAGCTCGTCAATCTGCTTGGTGACCTCTTCCTTGATCTTAATGGCCCAGGCGGATCCTTCGAGTTTCGTTTGATGTCGGCCTCGGGTCAAGAGGGATCCGGTCGCATAATCTCAGATCAATTCGGGCATGTCTTCGTAGGACCACGCGAAAACATCTTTGAAATCTTTTAATAAAGCGACTAAGCGCTCCTCCGAAGACAACGTGGACCCGATCCGACCACCGGGTCCTTCTCAAGACTAATATTCACGGTGGTGATTTCATCAATTAAGGGTTTAACAAACCTCTTGCTCTTGTTCAATTAGTCGTTGCAAAACCGAGGAATTTCACCTCGTCGCTTTTCATCAAAATTTTGAAAGTCTGATTTAAGCAATAAACCAAAGGCAGAAAAGTACTGGAAACCACGTTACCTCATTCTCATTAGATACATCCAAACCGTCCGATTCTTCTTACAACAGACTCAAAAGAGAAAGAAAAGACGACTGACAGGTGGCATCCGGTTATCACTCCGAGAATCTGGGACTCGACTCAGACGAGTGGAACCCGATTCCAACTCACAAGACTCTGGAATCGGATTCCTACCACTACAATCTTGGTCGCTTGATAAAAATCCCTCTTCATATTGCCAAATGAGAGAGGGTGCGATGGATGCATCCAAAATAGGCGATGGCAGTAAGCCGCTTTCATCTCCGATCATGGACAGAAGAGTCGTCCCCAAGCACACTGGTTGATCAAAGGATCCGAAAGTAGAGGCGGTGCTACCCCCATTTCAAACTCTGTGTCCGCAGACTCCAATTCTTTGCTATGTTCAGCCTCAACTGTCGGGTCTGTCTGCTCTTCGGCAACATCATCCCCAGATAACTGCAAGTCAAAGAAAATCTCAAATCCCGGCGTGCGTTTCCCTTCTTTATTCAGCCATGGCTCCGGAAAACCACAGAATGGGAAGTCTTCCCCCTCCCGGACGAAACGTCCTTTCAAGGTACCCCGGATGGGCCGGTGCATCAATTCAAAAGGTTTCCCCATCTGTTTTGCTTTGGCTCTTCCAACCATCTCTTTTCCTTTTCTTACCCAATCTTCCTTGGTGGGTAGGTAACCCAAGCCGAAGGTGTGAGGGTTGTGCGGCGCTTCGGCCAACGTTGCAATGCCCTTACGGCCGCTCTTCCGTAATTCCATCCCGGGGATGTATTGGAGTTTGTTCATGAGGTACACTGCTTGGGCACTAACATATATCCCTTCATTAGCGGCCATGATATTCTGTACGACCTGAGCCTCAGCCAAGGTAAAACCTGATATGAACACGTCCTCCAGGCCATGCTCTATCTCCGAGCAGCGGATACTTCCGGTGGTGGATGAATCGATGAATTCCCGAAAACGATGGCTACTCCCTTCCCATAGGGGTATTTCACCATTTGGTGCAAAGTAGATGATACTGCCTTCACCTGATGCAGCCACGGCCGCCCCAACAACAAATTGAAAGTTGCCGGTACTTCCAAGACATGAAAATCTATTTCCTGCTGTCCCGGCCCAACCTTGGTCTGGATTTTAACGGTTCCCATCACCTCTCGGCTTGTATTGTCATATGCCCTGATGACTTGGACTGTTGGTATAAAGTCTGCGACTTTCAGACCAATCGCGTAAGCTGTCCTCGCCGGGCAGACGTTGATGGCGGACCCTGTATCAACAAGGACTACTGGTATCCATTTATCCCTACACTCCACGGAGATGTAGAGTGGCTTGTTGTGATTTGTACCCTCAGGCGGTAATTCCTTATCAGCAAACGTCAACATCGGGGCAGCTCCTCCCGGAAAGACTAACCCCACTAGCTGTTCCGGTGTTGTTTCTATTGAAAGCTTTGCCTTATCCATGGCTGATAAAACGGCCTCCCTATGCACTCGAGAAGCCATAAGCAGTCCCCAGATGGAGATGTCTGCTTGTATCTTTTTCAACTGTCTTAACACGGCCTCATCCTCGAGTTGCTTTTCTTCGCTCTCTCGCCTCCCTATCTTTTCCGGATGTCTCTGGTTGATCCAAAGTGAGGCTTGAAATACCGCCCACTAGTCATATGGTCGATTTCCCGTGTACCAGTACCGTCGTTGATCATTTCACCTTTGCCTCAGATGGGCAAGACAAAGATCCTCATCTTCCTACCACATTCCATCAAGAATCGACAAACATCTGCTAGCTCTGCATGGCATGTTCTCGTACTTATGCACTTTCCATCCACATACCGTAGCATTCTCGGTTCGTGTGCACACGCAGCTTCCGCTTCACATGGGCCTTTGCCCTCCTCGATTCTCTCTAATCCTCGAGAACTTGCTTGTTTTGACATAGTTGATTGTTCATTCATTTCAGACTCAAAATGTTCCAATCTTGGGCGAAATTTAACACCGACGCCTCCAAATATGTTTCGCTTCTTGACCCTTCCTAGCCGTTGATATTCTCATTCCTGCTGAGCTCTGCTCTGCCTGAAATTCTCCTACCACATCGGGTTGTTCGTCCAACCACCCGGTAGCTTCTACTGAATCCTCATAATTGAACCACGAATCGCCGGCCCTTCTGGGTATTGGTCATCAGAAGTTGGAGATTGGCCAGTCCTCCCTATTTGTTACATCATCGATTCCCTGTCCCAGACTATCTCCTCGGATCATGCACAATTCTCCCCCTGCTGGCAGTTCCATCATGGGCCTATCTTCACCTATCAACGAGATGTAGTCACTCGGACTGTATGTCTTCCCACTGTAACTCCCAGATTCTGCAGACTCTGATTCAACAACCCTTTTCTCCTTTGGGGTCTCTTCTCTCCTGTTCTCGGCGGTCACCACTGCTGGCTTAGGTTGGGTTACGGAGATGTCCATCATGCACAAATCAGTGCACTTGAGGAGG